>CM039719.1:50442511-51806101 GCA_022539455.1 Dendrobium nobile | reverse complement strand
GGTGGGTTGTCGAGTGGTATCTTTTGGTTATTTTGTGCCTCTTTTTCACATTTGCAACTTTGTTGCGCTTTCGTTTTGATTTTGTACATTTGTACAATTGTCAAGATAATTGAATTCTTTCCAAAGACAATAATCTAAATCTCAAATTTTTCTAAGTGCATAATATTAATTGAAAAATGAAATACAAAATAGGATAGACATCTAAGATACAATAATAATAATTAAGATTTTGTAGTCTAAAATGAAAGACATGAAATTAAAAAAAATTCTAACTAAAACAAGTTATAGGCAAAAATTAAATTTAGATAAACTAGATTTCTAATGAAATTAATTTCTAATTACAATTTTAGTTTAGGCACAATAGAGATTAAAAGTACTAAATGAATTTCATAAAGATTAAGAACATTAACATCGAACTAAAACATGAAATCAAATGAGAAAACATTTCAAAATCATTCAAAACACAAAAACACACAAAACAAGCAAAATAAAAATACAACAAAAATAAATAAACAAAGGGTTTTAAACATCATTTTTCTCCTGGTCTGATGATTCAGAAGCTAGATCCGCCCAGGAGATTTTTTGCTTTTCATTATTTTCCCATTTTATAATTTGCTTAGCTTTGCCCTTTTCTTTAGCAGGAAGAGTTCTCAAATTAGGGCACTGACTTTTCAGATGTCCAGATTTCCTACATCCAAAGCAAATAATATTTGAAGAAATCAGAACATTCTTACCATTTTTACCTTTATTCCACTTTTGTTGATGCTTATTCTTGTGCTTTAGTGGACTTTTCAATTTGCTTGTTAAGTCATCGCTTTTCTCACCAACTAAGCCACTTTTCTCCATGTCTTCCGCTTTTAGCATTATTGTTTCACCTGCATCCAAAAGTCTTTGACCCAAACATTCCTCGTAGGCAATGAGTGAGCCAATCAAATTATCAATAGAATATTCATTCAAATTTTTCGATTCACAAATAGCAACAACTTTGGCATCAAACTTGTCAAGTAAACAACGTAGAATTTTATTGACTATTTCAAAGTTTGAAAACTCTTTACCTAAAGCATGCAATGATGTTACAATTTGAATAAACCTAGTATACATGTCTAAGATCGACTCATAAGGTTTCATGCTAAAGAGTTCATAGTCATTCATCAAAAAATTCAACTTAGATTGCTTGACTTCACTAGTACCTTCATATGTAATGCATAAACTGTCCCAAATTTCCTTACCTGTAGTACATGTAGAGACTCTCATATAATCTTCAGAATTTAAAGCACAGAATAAACAATTCATACATTTAGCATTTAATTGTGCATAAATTTGTTCTACTCTACTCCATTCAGAAAAAGGGATATCAGTTTTGATTCCATCTATAATACGTGACGGTACAGAATAACCACTTTGAATCATATGCCACATACGATAATCTATTGATTGCAAGAAAGTAGACATTCGAATTTTCCAAAAATCAAAAGAAATACTTTCAAATAAAGGTGGTCTAACAATCGATCATCCATCTAACAATTTATGGTTTCTAAAATTAGCCATATTCGTTTTTCAAAAAGTAGTCTAAACTTATGATTTTGAAACAAAGCTCTGATACCACTTGTTGGGTCTAGTAATTAGGTTGTTAAGCCTAAGTGAATGTCCCAAGGCTAACCAAGAGGGGGGGGTGAATTGGCAATTAAAAAATGTAACTTCAACTCTTGGAATTTTAGAAAACCTTTTGAATTATTGATGCAAGTTAAAATTAAAGTTTAAAAATAAACTTTTCAACCAGAGTAAACAACTTGCAATAAAATTAAATGCGGAATAAAAAATAAGAAAGAACACACCAGATTTATAGTGGTTCGGTCAAACCTTGACCTACATCCACTCCCCAGAGGCACTCTCTGAGTATTGCACTAATACCACAAAGTGACTCTCCTTTTGCTCCCACAACAAGGCGGAGAAGCCTGTACAAAATCACTTTCACCTTCCCCGGTGCGGCGGAGTAGCCGGGTTCTTTAACACCAAAGAGATCTTCTTCTTGCCAAAACTTCCTCAAGACGACCCTTGAATCCGATGGTACTGAAGTGCAAGTTCGCCGGAGCAACCGTGTGAATATCCCCTTCACACTCCCTTGAAATCCCCTTCAAAGATCTTCTCCCTCTCAAACTCCACCTTTTCCTCTCTCCCTTTCAAGTTCTCTCTTCTAGTTTTCTCCACAAGAACGAAGACACAATGAATGTCAAAGATACACTTTGTCGTCCTTTTACACTTCTCCAAGTGTCGGCAGAGAACCGGACCGATGTTGTTGAACTTCACTTGAGAGCCTTCGCCGGAGCAACCGTGTGAATATCCCCTCCACACTCCCTTGAAATCCCCTCCAAGGATCTTCTCCCTCTCAATGATCCCTCTCAAGAGAAAACAACTCCAAAGGCATTTGTAATAGTTTCTAGGACTCCTTATATAGAAAGGACATGAAAAACCGCCCAAAAAACTGCCCAAAACAAGTTTTTCTGCGCACTGGATCGTCCCGTACGAAATTTTGTTCATCTGTACGAACCAATTTCGTCCTGGACGAAATTGGTTCGTCCTGGACGAAAATATTTCGTCTGGACGAACAGTTATATCAAAAGTCGGTTCCGGAAACTGCCAGAAACTGCCATAGTCGGTTCCCATCGTCCTGGACGAACTGGACTTCGTCTGGACGAAAATTTTACAGAGAACCCATCGCCTGGTACGATAATAAATTTCGTCCTGGACGAATAGGACTTAGAAAATATTTCCAGTTCAGTTCTTGTCCGTTCCATTGCTCTTACAAGGAGATAACTGATCTGATCGTCCCGTACGAACAATGTTCGTCCCGTACGATCAGTATAAAAACTTTTTCAAGATCTCCTTTAAGTTTGTGTAAATTTATTCACTCAATAACAATCACTCCCTCTCAAATTTAATTCAAATAAAAAGTACAAGCTTCAATTTCACAAAGTATCTCATGCTGAATTTGATTTGAAGTCTTCGTAGTCTGGAGTTTGATTTTCCTGAAATATTAGTACACACAAGAGCAAAAACAAATCTTCCAAAAAGTGTTAGGAGATAACTACACATAAAACAATAATATTTGGAATCATCAAAATAATACAAGTTGCAAGAATGTAAAATATGCAAATAACAACTTTCCTAACAATGACTAACAGAGTTTAAAATTTCTTTTGTACCAAATCATACAAAATGAATTCATTCATTTTAAACTGTTCATATTGTACGATGTTAGGTCGTACATATAACTGAGAGAGTATGAAATTCCATTAATACCAGATTATATCAAATGAACTCTTTCATTTTGAACTGTTAGTACAATAAAATGTCAAGTCGTATAAATGACTGATACTATATGAAATTAGGTTCAGACATGATCATACTATTCGTATTGTATGATATCAATTCGTACATATGAATGATAGTGTATGAAACTAAGTTCACCCCGGTTCCTACCAAGCGAAGCCTTGATTTTTTTGAACTGTTCGTACCATAAGATTATTGATCATATAGTACGGTAATAAGTTGGTTCAATTGAATTTTTTAGTTATTGGATGGTTTTTTGCATGGTTTATATGCAAAGTGTCCTAAAAACTATCATGTAGATCATTTGCTTCGAATTTCTCTTGAGAGTGACCTTTTGAGAGTGTGTTTGGGAGAGATTTTATGATTGAAGAGTGAGAGATCAAGTGAAAGCGAGTTGTGAGGGATTTATAAGGTTGCCCAAAGTAAAGATCTCTTTGCCTTCTTCAAGTTTATATCCAACTTCTTTGGAGGCTCTTGACAGAATATCTTCAAGATGGAATCAAGGTTGTCTGCCTTCATCAGGAGGGCGAAAAAGAATATAATGGTTCTCTTCCTTCACCACGAGGGTGAAAAAGGACATGTAGGTACTCTGCCTTCACTAGGAGGGTGAAAAAGGATGAAAAGGTGCACTTCCATCACTTGAAGAGTGTAAAAGGTGATGGTTGTCTATTACACCAGGTTGGTGGAAGAGAGTTTGTAAGTGGTTCTCCACCTCATTGTGGAGGAAAAAGAAGAGTCACCTGTGTTTAGTGCAATACCTAGGGAAGGAGTCTCCAGGGAGTGGATGTAGGTCTAGTTAGATCGAACCACTACAAAATTTATTATTCTTCTGTTACCTTTAAATTTTCTTACATTTTTATTTTACTGTATTTAAATTTTATGGTTTGTAAAATTATCTGTGGTAATCATTTTTATAAATAATTGTAAGTTTTAAGATTAGTGATTTAACTTTTAAAAAGGATCTAAAAATGGTTTTTTAATATCTGAGATTTTTTATATAACCAATCCCCCCCCCCCACCCCCTCTCTTGGTTAGCCTTGAGATAGTTCTATATGGTCTAACAAGCTACACGAACTTTCAAGTGGTATTAGAGACAATTTTAAAAGTTAAAGTTTAGACTACTTTTTAAAAAATGATAATAACTAATTTTTGAAACCAAAATACTCCTGATGGATATTCAATCACTAAACCACTTTTATTCGATAACATTCCTTTTGATTTTTAGAAAACTTTCATGTCTACTTTGCTACAATACCTTGACTATTGCTTGCTAATATTAATAGAGGAAGGTTATATCAGACCTATTAGAATTATTGATAGCATTAGAATTGAAACATCATTCTTTTTTTTTTTTTTTGAAGAAATGCAATTTGCATTAAGGAGAAAAAAGATAAGAACTAATTACAACTATCAAAAGGATGATACTCTTCCTTGATCAAACTAGCCATCAAGGTTGGGATATCATCCAAAGAAAAGCTATCAAAATAAAAGCTATTCTCTAAAGCCATAGTAGCACACAAGTTGGCTACCATATTACATTTCCTGTAAGCATGTAAAAAGACAACTTTATTGAAATCATTCACAAATAAAGAATCTCTTACCAAATTGATGTTCATGATCCCTTTATTCTGCTTCAAGGAGTTTTGAATGTAGTTGATAACATTAATGTAATCACTTTCCACAATCACCCCTTTATAATCCCTCATCCATCTTTTGACATATTCCTTGGCCGAGAGAATTTCTCCCATCTCCAGCTGTGCTATATCCCAATGCATCATCTTCTTCCCAAATGCAAGTATGAACCTTCCATTGCAATCCCAGAATACACCACCAATTCCAGCTAATCCCGAAGTAGTTAAGGAAGCATCATTGATTTTCATCCATTCTTTCGGTGGGGGGCACCAAGAAACATGAGACTCCCTAAAGAGGTTAGTGCTCCAGCTAGAAAGAGACGGAGTAGTCTTAGTAATGGCCAGTGATAATGCATTAGAAGCAACCACATAAGAAGGAAGTGCAGTTTTGCCATGTTTAATCTCATTCCTATTTTTCCAAGAGAAGTAAACAGTAGTACAATATATTTGTACAATACCCAGATGATTTGCTGAAATTTTCTTGAGTTCCTTGAGACAATGATCCAAAGAATGGAAAATATGAATAGAAATTTCCCAACCAATAAGCTGATTGATGATTTCAATCAAATACTTGCATTGAACAATGATATGTTCATAGCTCTCCACCATGCCACAGCCTCTAGCACAAGAGTCATTATCCAGGAGCTTACGGTTCTTAAGATATAGGTTGGTAGGGATAGATGAATTCCAAAGTCTCCACCAAAACATCTCCACATTCTTGCTTAACTTGAGTTTATTAAGCCAATTATAATAGTCTTCATCAATTAAACTGAATCTTCTTCTTAATACTTGCTCAAAAGCCAATCCAGAAACTGTTCTGCCGGGACAAAACTTCTGCATTTCTAGAAAATCTTCTCTGCTGGAATCAACCTGGATACTGCTGATCATCTTAACAAGTTCCGGATGAAATGTCACCTGAAGTAAATCAATATTCCATTGGCCATTCTCCAACATTAACTGCTTAACACACATTCCCTCCAAGGCAACACAATCAGCAAAAGTCGGCCACTGGTTGATACATCTGTCAAGGATCCATATATCATTTAGCACATTGATCTCTTTGCCATTACCAACATTCCATCTAGTAATGTTTTTAAGAAATTTCCCACCATCTAATTAGATCTTCCAAGCTTTAGAAGTGACCTTATTATGAGTACCATTCAAGATACTCTTCCCATACTTGGCTCTCATAGCTCTATGAAAGATAGTACCAGATTTTTGAAGAAAATTCCAAGACAGATTTGCTCTTAAAGGTCCAGCCTTCAGCATTAGAGATTATAATCCCAAGCCTCCCATACTTCTTGGTTTGCAAAGATCATCCCAAGCTATGTAGTGAATACCTTGACTACCATAATGTTTATCCCAAATAAAACTTCTACAAAGTTTTTCCATAGTAAGCAACACCTTCTTAGGGATCATGGAGTGTGTTATTAAGAAATTAGGCATGGTCAAAAGAGAGCTAGTAATAAGAGTAACCTTACCACCCAAAGAAAGAAATTTCTTCCCTCAAGTATTGAGTCTATCCATCATATTAGTTTAGATATCATGAAAATCCGCTGCCCTCAACCGATTAAGAGATAACTTAATCCAAAGATAGCTCATCTCCTTGACAACTTTGAAGCTCAAAACTTTAGTAACCTTCTTTCTCATATGATTACTAATAATATTTCCGAAAATAATTTGAGACTTATTAGTATTGACCCTTTGACAATCCAATTACAAAAGTCATCCACAATACTCTTCACCTCCTTAGCAATTTCCTTAGAGACTTGTGAAAAAATAATAACATCATCAGCATATAAGAGATGAGTGATTTTTGGACCTCTAGGAGAGATTTGAATACCAATATTACAGCCCCTTTCATAAATGGAATTGGATAGCAATTGAGAGCACAAGATATAAAGATAAGGGGATAAAGGACACCCTTGACGAAAACCACTATGAGCCATAATCCATTTAGAATTCCTCCTATTTATGATAATAGAGAACCTCACACCAATAATGCAATCCATAATAAGATTAGCATATCCAGAAGGGAAACCATACCATTTGAGGACGTGATCAAGAGTAGGCCATCCCATGCTATCATAAGCTTGCTCCATATCAAGCTTCAGAGCCATCATCCCCTTCCTATTTCTGGAAACTTTGAACTTGTGTAAAATCTCCCGTGCCAAGAGACAGTGCTCAAAGATAGATCTCCCCGGAATAAAAGCCATTTGTTCCTCAGTAATCAGCTTGGGCATACACATCTTCAATCTATTCACTAGCATAGTAGCTACAACCTTGTAGTTCGTCTGACATAGGCTAATAGGACGGTAATTGGAAGGAAGCAATGGATTCTTTATTTTTGCAATCAAAACAATTAAAGTGTCTTTCCACTCTTTCCTCATACAACCATTAGTAAAAAAACTATTGACAGCATTCCATAGATCTTTCCAAACTATATCCCAATAGTACTTATAGAAAGAGGAAGTAAGACCATCCATACCTGGGGAACGATTGTTCCCTTGCTGGAAGACTGACTTCTTAAGCTCCATCACCGAGAAATCTGAGCTAAGAACCTGAATATCCTCCTCATTTATCTTCTGGTCAGCCAAAATTTTGGGCCAACCTGAGAGTTGACAGCTTCTATTCTTCCATTTTGATTCAAAATGTTGAATAAAAACCTTTTCAATTTCCTCTTCTTCAATTTGCACCATATTGTAAGCATCTTTAATTTGGTTTAATCTATTACTATTCCTTCTAGCCGTTGCAAAATTATGAAACAAATTGGAGTTATAATCACCTTCCTCAAGCCACTTAGCTTTAGCTCTTTGATTCCACCATGTAGATAACCTCTTCAAGGTAACATTAAGTTCATGAATTTTACTTCTAAGTAAAATCAGGTCTTGAGCTGACCAATCATTCTCCATAGCTTCTTTAGATTGTAGTTCCAGAATTTCCATCTTCAGCTTTACTTTGAGTTCATTTAGATCTTTGCATTTGCTTTTACTCCAAAAGAAAAGAGCTTTCAATGTTCTGTTGATCTTCCTTTGTAGAACCATACCTTCCTCCCCAAAGTCATTCTTCATCCAAGAGTGATAAACAATGCTTCTAGCCGCTGGATACATCCTCCAAGTGTCTTCAAATCTAATGATTTTAGACTTTATACGCTCCTTTTCATTGACCTTGAAGGTAATAGGGCTATGATCCGAAGCCACCCTAGCAAGATGCCTAGTAGCAGCCGAAGGAAGCAATTTCAGAGCAGTAGAATTCACCAGACATCTATCAAGCCGCTCCCAAATCCTAGATGTTCCTTCCTTATTATTACACCAAGTATACCTTGGACCAATAATCCCCACATCATGAAAGTCACAACTAGTCATGAAACCCTTCATATCTCTATGTCCTTTGGTAAAAAGGAGTCTTTTACCACCTCTTTTCTCATCTCTATTAAGCACACAATTAAAATCTCCCCAAATGATAGAAGGATTAGAGCTCACCATACAATTATTCAACAAACTCCAAAGAGTTTCACGCTCCTTGCAACATCTACAGTAGCAATCCTCCAAGATCCCATTCTCGGGAGAGATAAATCTCCCATAATCACTTGAGAAGAAGTATCAGTGATCACAAAGTTCCCAATCTTCGTATTTTATAGCACTAAGATGCCACCAGAAAGACCCACCACAGGAAAATGATAAAAATTCCATTCTTACCAATAAGAACATCAACATCCTTCCTATTGATAACACTCATCTTAGTCTCCATAAGACCAATGAAAAAAACATCATCATCTTTAACCACCTCTTTCAAATATAGTGCAGCTTCCCTCTTCCTAGCCCTCTACAGTTCTAAAATAAAAGTGAAGACATTTAAACAAAGGTAGGGGAACTCACCCCAATTATGGACACCATTCATCCATCTCTTATCTTCTTCTTTATTTCTTGATCAACCGGCCCCAAGTCTTTCAACTCCTTGGCCAATTTGACTTTAGCAGAGCCATTCAAGCTGGGTTTACCTTCAGTCACAGCATCAGCACTCATACCATCCTTTCTCTTGATCAGCAACTTGATAGAATCTTCATGCTCCTCATGACAATCTATGTCATTATCTTCATTTAAAACCGTATAGGAATTATTCAAATAAATTCCTGCTTTATAGTTTTCGGCCTCCACTGCTTTGTTTACATTGGTTCCTGGAACTGAATTTTCTTCCATCTGTTCATTGTTTTCTTTTCCATTAGCATCCTGCTCTTGAACAACTATGTTCTGGTCATTCTTTCCCAAGTAATCCTTCATACTGTTCTTACTAGAGTTGTTATGTCTATATCCATCCACACCTTTAAAACCCCGTCTGTTCTTAAACTGGACATGAATCCAAAGCCCATACTCTGCATTGGTCACTGCTGTTTTAATTCCTCCATCCGATTTCCTTACTTCACCAATAACTTCTTCAGAATTTCCCATAGCTTGATTCTTAATCCCCAGAACCACCTTCTCAGGGCATGTTTTCAAATCATGCCCCGCCCGACCACACTGATAGTAGAGTAAATTTATCTTCTCATATTCAACCCTTTGGAAGAATCTTCCATTAAGACCATCAATCCAGACACCATTTGGGAGCATTTTTTCCAAGTCAATCTTGACGCAGATGCGGGCGAACTCTCTCTTTCCCAACCGAAACGTATTTCCATCTAAATACAATGGTGTGCCAAACTGAGAAGCAATTCTCGCAAGACTATCCTCGTCCCAACAGAACAGAGGTAAGCACGGGAGTCTGATCCACACCGGAGCTGAAATCCCTTTGAACGAATCTGGATCAAATGCCGGTGACCATCTATCCATACCAACAATGTATCCATTGACATACTAGGGTCCACCATTTAAGACTTCATCCACCGCCTCACTGGTTTTAAAGGAGCAGAGGATCCAATTCATACCGATTGAAGTCATGTGAAATCTGCCAAATTTGTTCCATTATTTTCTCAGATCAAAATTGCAAATATAATAAGGAACATTACCTCCAAGGACTTTGATAACAATCAAATTTTTCAGAACATCCGGATTTTTGGCTTCTATCACTGGATTGAGCTTCACCGCAATACCATCATCAGAGAGTTCAACTTGCTCATTTTTAAAATCAATTCTAATATGCTTTGGCTTCGACCAGGCTCCAATTACCTCACCAACATCGCCTTGTCCATTGCAACTCAAAGTTTCATTCCATAATGCCTTATCAAAGATGTTTCCTTTTCCAGAAATTCCGTCATTCTTGGGGTTGAGATCAACTTCATCCTGAATAGAACGAGACTGGTTCATCCCAGAAAAACTATTTACCTTTAAGACAATATTCTTTATCTCCGATGATTCAAGATTATCAAGAATACAATTCTTAGCAATTCCTATTCTTTCCGCTGCAATCCGTCCCGATAAATCTTCATTCAAGATCTTCTTGCCTTTACCTTCAATCACCATTGGCCAAATCACTGATCGAGGTGATCGCGATCCTTCTCTGATCCGCAAGCCGCTTCTACCTCTACCACCCAATCGAAGAGGACTGGAAGGACGCGGACCTGCCATGACATCAGCCAAGAATGCCGATGAGCTGCCAGCGAAGGCGCCACCAGCCGGAAACAAAACAGCGGGAAAAACAAATTCAAATGAAAAACGGGTTTTCTCTCTCTAGGAACCTGGACTCTCTCTCTCTAGAAAAAAAACCGCCACCCAAAATTTTTTTTCTGTGATTATAAATTAGAAGAAAAAAATTAGCACAGTTAAATACCAAATGTTTAAACAGTTTTTTCTGTGATTTGAAATCTGAGGATTAGATGTATATTTCTACTTGTAAAACTGGAAAAGAAATTTGGGATAGACTTTGCATAACTTATGAAAGAAAAAGAGGAGGTAAAGCAATCTAGGTTGAACATTTTATTATATGACTATGAACTATTTCATAAGAAATCAAATGAGTCAATTTATGATATGTACACAAGATTTACTTAGATTGTTATCTCATTGCATACTTTAGGTAGAGAACTTACAAATTTAGAAAAAAATTAATAAAATTTCATGTTGTTTACCTTCTACTTATGATACAAAGATAATTCCAATAACTGAGTCTAAAGATCTGAACGTATATTCTATTGATATTCTTCTTGGATCACTGATTGCTTACGAGCAAAGAGTGAATCAAAGATAGATTGATGTGGACAATAAATGGAATGAAAAAATATTGTTTTAAAAGTTGATGATTCAGATAGTGATCAATTAAAGCCAGAGGAAGAAGAGGATATTGCACTTATGATAAAGAAATTCAAAAGTTTTCTTAAGAGAAAACAAAAAAGACACCCGCTTTAAAACAAAGGTAAGTTTATAACAATCCAAAATTTTTTAATGAGTTATTTATTATGAATGCAAAAAGCTTAAGCATATAAAGACTTAGTGTCCAAATCCCAAAGCTAATCTTAATAACAAGAAAGTTAAAGAGAAAACTTACATTATAAAGGGCAAGAAAAGAATGCAAAGAGCTTTTAAGGCTGACTTAGCTTCTGACTCTTTAAAAATAGAAGCAGAAAGGAGGTTACAAATTTATGCTTAATGGAAGATAAAGTTGATCATTGAAATCAAGATGAGATATGTGACCTATCATATGATGAATTATTTAAAGTTTTTGAGAAGATTCATAATGCATATAGAAAACTTAAAAAAATATATGATAATCTTAGTATCGAGTAATTGAATTTACAAAAAGAGCATGAAAATATTAGAAATGATCATGCAGACATATATAGAAATCCCATGGCTTTGCTATGAGTTCGGCAATTTGAATAAGAAGTATGATCTATTTATAACATTCAATGTTGAGCTTGAAAATAATTTTAAAAAATTTATGAGTGAATCTGATCGAAGAAATTATTATTTGAAAATTGAAAATTCAATTTTGAAAAGTTCAAACTATTATCTTCAAATAAAATTAAAAACTTTTAAGGAAGATAACATACCTCCCACATCTCAATAATTTTACAATTCTGACAAAAAACATACATTTTAAAATCTAGGAAAAGATATTATAACTCATATAAATCAGTAAATCATTTTCCTGGTGTTAAATATTTTTTATATGACATATTAGGGCATATTTCCCATACTGGTATAATTCATAGTAAGATGAAATTAGTGTGGAGACCTAAGATACATCAATCATAATATATAAAAAATGCATATATATTATCATTATTAACAAGTGAACCTAAATTTATTTGAGTTCCGAAGTCTAAAGTTTAATAATTTTTTAAAAATGCTCTCATACAAGCTCTCATGAGAGTATTTGGTACATGGATAACGAATGTTCAAAATATTTGAATGGAGATGCAAATCAATTTTTATCACTAGAGGCCAGGATTGTAGGCAAATAGATACTTGGTGATAACACCACTAAAAGAGTGGTAGGTTTAGGTATGATTGGTAACATAAAATTTTTTTTGATTGAAAATACTTTATTGGTTGAAGGCTTAAAACATAATTTGCTAAGTAATAGTCATCTTTGTGATAAAGGTTTTACATAACATTTTGCCTATAAGCCGTATTATAAGCCAAAATAGAGTTGATGTGCTGTATGGAGATATGATAAATAATGTTTACATGCTTGATTTATATTATGTTAAATATTCAAATCTTTTTTGTCTAAAACCTGTTACTGATGAATTTTGGTTTTTGCATAGAAGACTTTATCATGTAAGTATGAAAAATCTTAAGAAGATTACTCAAAAGGAATTAGTTAGAAGAATACCCAAATTAGACTTTATTAAGGATCATTTGTGTGATGGTGTCAAATAGGGAAACAAGTCAAATCCTCCTTTCATTCAATTAAAGATTTAGAACTAGCAAACCCTTAGAAGTCCTGCACATAAATCTCTTTGCACCTATAAGCACTATAAGTTTAGGAGAGAAAGTTATTGGGTATGTGATTATTAATGATTATATGAGGTTCACTTGGATTAGATTCTTATCTCATAAGAGTGAATCATTTGATGAGTTTAGAAAATTTTCTACTTAGCTTCAGAGAAAGCTAGGTTGTGAAATTCTTATAATTCATAGTAACCATGGTGAAGAATTTAAAAATGACAATTTTAATGTTTTCTATAAAAAGCAAAGGATATATCACAACTTTTTAGCTCCTAGAACCCCTAAACATAATGAGGTTGTTGAAAGAAAGAATAGAACTTTGGTAGAAATTGCTAGAGCCATGTTGACTTCCTAAATATTTTTTTGCTAAAGTGGTTAAAACAATATGTTATGGTTTGAATAGAGCAATTATTAGATTTTGATTAAATAAGGAACCCTATGAACTTCTTAAGGTTGGAACCCACAACCTCTCACATCTACGGGCCTTTGGATGTAAAGTGTTCATTCATAATAATAGGAAAACTCTTTTAGAAAAAATTGATCTTAAAGTTGATGAGAAATGCTTTTAGAATTTTCAAGCATTAACAAATCATATAAAGTTTTTAACAAAAAGATTTTGGTAGTAAAGGAGGCCGCTCATATAGTTTTTGATGAATATGATATTTCTAGAGGGTCTAGGTTGGAAGAAAAAGATATTAAAAATTTTCCAAGAAATTTAAAATGTAAATCTCAAAGAAAGGGTTGGAACAGAAAATAAACTACTTAAAAAATGGAAATATTTTAGAAGTCATCAGAAAGAACTGATTTTAGGAGATCCGAGTAAAGTTGTAAGAACTAGGTATGGACTTGACAAAGAAGTGAACCACTCAGTATTTATTTCAATTATTGAACTCACTAATATGAATTAAGCACTTTTTGATAAATTTTATATTCTAGCAATTCAGGAAGAGTTAAATCAATTTATTAGAAATGATGTTTGAGAGTTGGTAGAAAGACCTAAAAATCAAAGTATTACTAGAACTAAGTAGGTTTTTTAAAATAAGATAACGATTTTGGTGTAGTGGTTAAAAAGAAGGTAAGATTGGTGGCTAAGGGGTACAAACATATAGAAGGGATTAATTTTGAAGAGATTTTTCCCCTGTAGCTAGACTTTAAGTAATAAGGGTACTTCTATCCTTTGCCTATTTTAAAGGATTTAAACTATTTCAAATGGATGTTAAGAGTGTCTTTCTTAATGGGGTGATAAAAGAAGATATTTATGTTAAGAAACCTCTAGGTTTTAAAAATTCATAATTTCCTAATCATGTGTTTAAATTAAAGAAGGCATCATATGAATTAAAATGGGCACCTAGGACATGGTATGAAAGGCTAAGCATATTCCTACTAGAAAGATCTTTTATTAAAAGGAGTGTCAATACCACTCGCTTCTTAAAAGGAGTAGGAAAAGACATTCTCATTGTTAAAATTTATATTGATGATATCATTTTTATATCCACTAATAAAAATCTTTATGATAATTTTTCAAAAATATTTAGTAAAGAATTTGAAATATGTTTGATGGGTGACTTGAGTTACTTTTTTGGTATTAGCATAAAATAGAAAGAGGATGACACATTTTTTAGTCAATAAAAATGTATTAAGGACATCCTTAAAAAATGAAATGGATAAAGCTAAACCAATTAGGACACTAATGAGTTTATCACTTTAGTTAGATAAGGATTCTAAAGGCAAATCTATTGATCAAAAGATCTTTAAAGGGATAATTGGATCTTTACTTTATTTAAATACTAGCATACCTGATATCATATTTAGTGTTTGTCTTTGTATTAGATTTCAAGCTGATATAAAAGAATTCCATTTGATTATCATTAAAAAAATTCTAAGATATCTTTTGGGAATTCAAAACTTAGGGATTGGATATCCTAGGAATAACACTTTTTCTGAAATAATTGGATATTATGATTTAGATTTTATAGGATATAGGGTTGATCAAAAAAGTATTTTTGAAACTTGTCAATTTATTGAAAACTCTTTAGTTTCATAGTCTAGCAAAAAATCGAATTTAGTAGCCCTTTCTACTACTGAAATAGAATATATAGCCTTAGGAAGTTGTGTGACACATGTTCTATAGTTAAAATAATAACTTATGGATTTAGGCTTTTTAATTAGTATTATTCCAATTTTTTGTGATAATACAAGTGTCATTTGTATTTCAAAGAATCCAATTCAACACTCTAGGACTAAGCATATAGACATAAGGTATCACTTCATTAGAGACCATGTCACTAAAAGAGAAATTTGAACATCAACTTGTAGACATTTTCACAAAAAACACTAGTTTTTTGAAACTTACAGCATCTTAAAAACCAGATTGGGTGTTATTAATATTCATGCTTGACAATTGTAATTCTACAAATTACATTTTTGGTGTATTTCTTTTGTGTTAATGATTGTGTTTTTGTTCTTTATTTGTGGTTTGCTTTGTTTGACTTTTCTCTATTTTTTGTTAATTTTTTAATTTTTTTTATTATATATATTTCATAGATTTTATTTGAATTGTTTTTGAAAATTATTTTGATCATCATATAAAAATCTAATTTTTTTTTCATTTCATATTGTATGAATTCTCCCGATTTTACATGATTTGTTTTTTGAGTTGGACAAATAAAAATTTATTTTTATTATGATTGTACAGTATAAGCACATCATCATCTATATGGGCCATCAATTATTCATATGTACAAACATGGCGGGCATTCTGAGGACAATTATTTTTTTAATATCTTTTATAGAAAATCAAGTTCATACTGTATTAATTTCACATTTTATGTACAAACCTAATTTCGTACTATATGAAATTGTCTGATTTCTATGAATTAAAAGTTATGCTTAAATTTTATTCAATATTTTCCATGTTTAGTCTCTTTCAATTCTTCTATTCATTCCTTCTCAAATGGCAAGCACTAGCAAACGATCACGTCCTTCCAAGGGAAGTTCATCTCATTCTAAACAAGATGATAATTTTCTTTAAAAGAAAAATGAACGAGCCTATGCTATATTTGTTCAAGTTAAGATTACTCCTTCTCATCTTCTTATTCAAGAAGATATGAACTTTCTGATTATGTCCCTCTTTAACTCTACTCAGTTTTCATTCATTCTCACTTTGATCTACTCTTTGAATTCAGAGACCTTTTATTATTTTCTCTACAATTTGAGAATGAGAGAAAACAACACCATTATGTCTATGTATGTCTTTCACCAACTTGTTAAAATCGCTGAAGAGGATTTGGGCACCTTTTTACATCTTAGAATTAAAGGATTTAGAGCTCATTCTATGACTTATGGAAGCAAATTTGATTTAACTACTGTTAATCAGACACTTAGGGGAACACCTTCAATCCAACACTTACCTCTTGTTTATACTTTGAATCAAAATGCCAGGATCATCCAACATGTTGTTAGAACCTTTATTATTTCTAAAGCTAGTGATCAAATCAGTATTACTCATTTGCTTAGTATAGTCACATATTATTTATTATCAAATACTCTATTTGATGAAGCCCTGTGATTATGGACTACATCCATAACTTTACTGACATAAGACTTCATGCCACTAGAAGGAAGAAGAATATTGCTTTAGAACACTTGATTGCTTATATTCTTGAAAAGAAATCTTATTCATCATAATCTCCGATATAATCTTCCTGTCTATTTTACTGATGCTTCATTTCATATTCTTTTCTATCCAGATCAAGGATGAGGAGATGATTTTGATGAAGTAGGAGGACATGCTCCAGCACTTGCACCTGCTCCTACTTTTGGACATGAGCATCATTTCTATCAAGAAATTATCTAGAGATTTGATCATCTTGAGTCTCACTTTGATCAATGATATGAATATATTGAGACTCACTTAGACCAATAGGATTTTATATATAATGAGAATATGAGCTGGGTGAGAGGAAAAGTTGATTTAATTAATACTCAAGTAGCTACCATCAACATGTCATTACCCTGTTCACTCCTCCACAACCTCCTCCTGATCAAGATCCTTTGAGTTTATAGTTTAATTATTGATTGTTGTATGTTTTGTTATTCAGTTCTTATGTTGCATCAAGTTGCTTTAAATTTTGTGATTGAAGAGTGAGAGATCAAGTGAAGGGGAGTTTTGAGGGATTCACAAGGTTTACCAAAGTAAGGATCTCTTTGTCTTCTTCAAGTATCTACCCAACTTCTTTGGAGGCTCTTGAGAGAAGATCTTCAAGATGGGATTAAGATTCTCTACCTTCACTAGGAGGGTAAAAAAGGACATGATGATTCTCTACCTTCTCCAGGATGGTGAAAAAGGATGTGTAGGTACTCTGCCTTCACAAAGATGGTGAAAAAGGATTGGAAGGTATGATTCCATCACTTGGAGACAATAAAAGGCGATGGTTCTCTGTCACACTAGGTCGGTGGCAGAGAGTTTGTGATGGATTTTTTGCCATGCTTTGGGGACAAAAGGTGAGTCACTTGTGTTTAGTGCAATACCTGGAGAAGGAGTCTCTAGATAGTGGATGTAGGTCTAGTTGGACCGAATCACTAAAAATTACATGTTCTTATGTTTCCTTTAATTTTACTGCATTTAAATTTTATGGCTGAAAAAATTATCTGTGGCAATCATTTATATAAATAACTGTAATTTTTAGGATTATTAATTTATCTTTCAAAAATGATCCAAAAAAGGTTTTCAAATAACCTTAATAATATGCTTGGAAGTGCAATAACACATATTTATTACCAGCTTAGTGAACATAATTCAGTAGATCGAGCCATAATAAAATATCATAGTAAAATATTTTTCTCTTTTACTCTTTTTTTGTGGTTTATTCCTCTCCACCTCCTCGTATGGTGTTTTTCAAGTATTGCATATTCTAATTATCTCTTTTTGAACTTTTGATGCGTACTCCTTATTTCTCTTAAACTTGACAAATTTTTATCATCAATAAAGGGATACAAAAAACTAATTGATCTTGTATCTAACTTATCCATTTGTATATGATATTTAAGCAATGTGAGACAAGCAACTTGATGTTTATGTCGTTAGCATAACTATACATATATGATAGCCATACTAGGTAGGCCTACAAAGAATTTATGGTAACAAAGTTATATAAAAAGTAAGTTTAATATGATTGAAAAGCTCTTCCATCATTAATCTTATAAGGGATGTTTAATCAGGTAACTTTAACTACTATGAAAGTTCTATGGCTTTCTTATGACCCTAAACTATAGACATAAATTTAGATTCCACCAATTAGGCTTTCTTGAGCTCAGTTATGTTTCATGAGTTATCCTAAGCACAGTTTGACCTAGAGTAGTCAAGTAATTAATAGGTTAAGTTAACATACTAAAAGTTTTATTAGGTAAGAGGGCCATTTAACCTCAATCAAATTAGAGGTCAGCAAGGTTTGGTTTGTCTTATGTAACTAATAATAAATTGGGTTGCCTCAATGATAAGACAAAAGGACTAGCTAAATTGAGACTTGGTTAACTAACTTTTATGTGTTTTATTAATATTTATGTGTGTGTGAGATTTACATGCTTTTATTTGTTTAGTTTTAGAATATTTGATGGTTTTTTTGAATTTTAATTAAAATTTAGAATTTTAGAACTTCGTAAATTCAAATTTTTAATTTCAAGATTTTTTTTTCAAAATTATGGGAGAAATGTTATTTTAAATGCCTAAATATTAATTATTTGAATGTGAAATTAGTAAAATAATCTTTTCTCACTAAGAGTGGTCAACCACCACTCCTTTCATATGGTGGTCATGGAAGGAAACACAATTAAGTTTACTATATCTAGGGATAATTTAATGAAAATCGAGTTATTTTTTTAGTAAAATTATTTTTTCATTTAGCTTAACCAATCATTAGAATTTACTAAGTTGCATCAAATTTTAGTCAAATTGTGAGTTCCACTAAATATATTAGGGTTTTCATCTCTAAAGTTTTTCATAAATAAAGGATCCAAAATTATTTTCTTGTCATAAACTAATTAAAATTCATATAACTCAAACTACTTACTTTAACTAATTTGATGTTTTTTTCCCATAAAGGGGTGGGGGGGGGGGGGGGGGTAAGAATTAGTGTACCTTTTTAAAAAAATTTTTGAAATAAATATTCAAAAGCTTAACCACACTAAAATATTAAAAATTTTGTAAAATGAAATTTGCTGGGGGTTATGTTGTCAACGATGTGAGCTATACACAAAACTAGAGTGCTATATGAATATGCTTTGGTTTCATTTGATGTAAAAATAATGAAATCCCACTAAATATGCACGTATTCGTGTTGATCAAATAATAAAGTGATAGAGAAGAGTGTTGATCTCATGAGGAAGTGTTATACTTGATTGCAATTAAATTACTATGTTTTAATATATATGTATAATTTATCCAACTGAATTTAAAATAATTATTTTTTAGTTTTTTACACTAAATAGAGTCTTGCAAAAAAATTACATACTAATATAAATAATGTGTTTCTGACCAATGAATGAAAAACAATATAGTTTTCCTAACAAGATTCTTTATTTTAGACTTTACACTAAGGTGAAACTAAAAGAAGACACTGAAAAGTACATAACACCACTAAAAGTAATAGAACTCATTCAATAAAAGAATTAAAAAACTATTTTTAGAAGTACATAAATGGCCTCAAGTGTCATAATGTTGGAAGTATTGGTGCTACGGTAGTATAAGATGAACTAGTGCCTCGACGCTGTTGGACTTGATCTGCTTTAGCTGTTACAATCCAATTCATCGATGATCGGTCCTATCGTGTGGCAGGCAAATCCCAAGATTTAGTTTTAGAATATTCAGATTCTCTTCCAAATTTAAACTTTAAAATAAATAATAAACTACAAAGCTAATAAAAATAACCAAGTACTAAAACAAAACTCATAAACAAGATTTTTTTCATTTCATCCAAATATATCAACACTATAGTACATGGCTATAAATAGAAGCTACATAAATAAATAATAAACTAGCCATGCATGTAAAAAAATCAAAAAAAAATAAATACCTAAAAATTGAGATTTAATTCTGAACTACTAATGATGAAGGTCTTCACTTTTCGAGATCTTCAAAACAAGAAGTAAATCTATAGTAAACTACACTAGCTTGGTAGGCCACATAAACTAATTTAAAATTTCTAATATATTTATTAAAACAAATTCTAAATATTTAAAAGTATTAAATGCAGTATAATAAATCACTATTCTGAGAAATATAATACGAATATGACATAAGTAGTTCATATCACAAAGTCGATCATATCTTATTTCTTGCACCCTAGATAGAATCTCAAAGGAATCTAGTCCCTTATAACTGTCCTTTATACATATAGCACCAAAACATGCTCGTAGGCACTAGAACCATAAAATTTTCTTAAACGGATAAAATATCATAGGGTTCTAGTCTCTTCTCTCCCAGCAAATATAATTTATTTATGCACACACACTTTTATCAAATTATAGTAGTTAAAGTGTAACAAAGAATGTGTCAGAATTGCACAGTAATTTATAACGATAGGCAATAAAAACCCCTCCTAAGCAAAAAATCACATTTTTAATAAATAACAAAACTAATTGAGATTGTGTAGCATACTATTTTAAGACTTTAATTGTACTACAATAGTATTTTTCAACTTCCAAAAAAATTATATTCAATAAAAACCCCACAAATTATAGAACCACCATTGTAAAATTTTTATAAAATATTTAAATGTTCATAATCATAATTTCTATGACATGTAAAAAGTATGTAGTGAAAATTCTATGAGTGCAAAGTTATCACTATTTTTTGTTAATGGAAAAAAAATTTTAATAAAAAACTTTAATAAATATTATGTATTATTTAAAATTGAGATTGACATAGTATGACCTAACTCGAGACAAACAAATTTCTCAACTAGGTCGTCTAGTAAAAATGGCTCAATGATCTCCAAAATAGAGCATTCCCATTCTCTTTCCCCTCTTTTCTTTTAATTTATCCTCCTAAATCTCTATTAACAAAAATAAAGGGATTAATATGGCTTTAAAAAATTAATGGAAAATAATTTTATAATAACATAATAAATAACTATTCTAAGTATTTGATTTTTAGTACCAAAATTCATTTAACTTCTTTTATATCATTAAATCTAAAAATCTAAAAAATAATTAAAAAAATTCATAATTAATACTCTGGGGAAATTAATTTGCAAAATGAATGCCTAATGCACCTAAAAACTTCACTTATACCTACAAATACCAATTTTAAGGAATTATACTAGTGCCCAAAAATTAGGGAAAATTAGTATAACTAAAACATAATAAAATTCAAGTGCATTTTAAATCACTAGTGTCTAGTGCTCTAAAGCTTGTGTGATTCCTGGGCAATTCAAAGGTTTCTCCCTCGTGTGGTGGTTCTCGACCCTACTGGCTTTGATTTGCCTTCGTTTTTTGCTTGATTCATTTCATTTTTTGCTCGTTCTTCTCTTTTCGTTTACTAATTTTGTGTCTATCTTTGGTTGATCGTGCGGGGCAATGAAGACTCTGTCGTCATCTAACCTGATTTCTTACTCTCTTTTTGAGGGGAATTCATGATCGTTTAAAGATGTAGTCGCTGGATCTTCATCTTCTTTGCCGAAACTTAAATTTGTTCATTCATCATTTAAGGGCAGTCCAGCTCTTCTTTTTGAGGATTCTATTGTTGAATAACTCGCTGCTCCTTATGCCTTAACTTTAGTTGGTAAATTTGTTTTGAGAAGGACTAATCTTGATGTCATATGCAAGTTCTTTGTTAATCTTAAGCTTTCTGGATCATTTCATGTGGGCTTACTCGATCAAAGGCATATTGCCATTCAACTAGCAAATGATCTCGACTACAATCAGATTTTAGCTAGAAGATCGTATTATATTCAAGCATGTCAAATGCGTTTACTGAAATGTACTTTGGATTTTGACATTAGGGAGGATTATCCTATTTCTCCGATTTGGATATCCTTCCCTAATTTAATATTACATTTTTTTAACCAGGAAATTTTATTTGGTATGGCTTCTATCTTCGGTCGCCCTTTACAGTCTGACTAATCTACGGCTTCAGTTCTAGGCCGTCAGTTGCTAGGGTGTTGGTTGAAATAGATGTTTCTAAGAAACATCCTACTAAAATTTGGATTGGATCCTAAAATAAGGGCTATTTTCAAAAAATTAAATTTGAGAATTTACCTATATTTTGTTCTTTCTGTAAAATGCATGGGCATGCTGTGAATGAATATTATCGGAAACACCCTCACTTGCGCTCTGATAAGAACTCTTTGAAACAATCTAATGAGGTTCGTGGTACTGAGATGAAACTTACTAAACCTAAGGAAGCTCGTCAACGTATACCAGAACCTTTGGTGGATATTGACTCTAGCCACTCTCCTGTGTGTGAAGATCCGTTGGTCGAGAAAGATTCTCTTCCAGTTGGTTTAAAAGCTTTTCTAATAATGTCAATATGCCTCAAGATCTGTAAGTTGTTCATTTAAATACTAATTCTAATTATTGTGAGAAGAATGGGGACCATGCTTTACATAATGTTGAAAAATCTCTTTCTTGCATTATTAACCACAATATGTCTGATTCTATTGATATTATGATTTCTAATCCTTTGAATGTTCACGATTCTATGAAGGAAAATAATGTTGATGCTCAATTGGTTGTTATTGAAGGTGCTAAAATGACATGGCTTTAGAGGATGGAGAATTTGTCTCTATGGGTCACTGTCATATACCTTCTACTTGCTTAAAAGAAGCTGTTATGAATGTCACTCATAATTGGGAGGATAATGGTAGGTTTATGGAGGATGATTGTCCTAATCTACTCAGGGTTCATCCTAATGATAGTAAGTCTCCTTCAACTTCTCACTATAATAGTGATGCTCAAACTGATAATGAGGAAATGCACATTAATGCTAAATGTTTTGCGAAGGATGATAATTACACTAGTTTTATTAAATTTCATAGTAAAAGAGGGCAAAAGCCTAAGCATATCTCTTTGTAACCTCCTAGAAACACTCCTAGAAATACTCATTCAAATACTTCTCATTAACCTTTCTTTATGTTTAGTACTATTATTTGAAATGTGAGGGGCATTGGTTACCCGTCTTCTCGGATTCGTGTTAAAAACTTATGTTGTGTGCATAATATTTCTATTCTTGTCTTACTTGAACCTCTTGTTCCTGCTTCTAGGTTGTTAAGTACCTCTCAGTTTTGGGGTTTCAACTTTGTAGTTTTGAATGTGGCTAACAAAATTTTGGTAATTTGGAAAATCCTTTTAAAATTGATGTTATTGGTGATTTTAATTAAGTCATGCATTATAAAATTGAGCCTTTTAATTTTCTTTACTATGCATCTTTTGTGTATGCTGCCTCTTCCCTTTACATTAGAAAGATTTTATGGGATTAGTTCATGAATTTTCATAGTATATGCAATTTGCCTGGGTTGGTTGGTGGTGACTTTAATGCTATTACTTCCCCTTCTGAAAGGTTTGGTGGTTCTTCCCCTTCTTATCGTTCTATTACTGATTTTAATAATATGATTTTTTCCTGCAATTTAATTGATATTGGGGTTGTTGGTAATAACTTTACCTAGAATAGGGGTCATTTATGGCAAAGGCTTGACCATGTGCTCTTTAAAGATTCTTGGATTAATTCTATTAATGCCACTAATGTTTAGCATCTTAGTAGAACTTTCTGTGATCATTCTCCTCTGCTTATTACCATTAAGAATAGAGATTTTAATGCCTCCTTTCACTTCATATTTCCAAATATGCAGTTACTTAATGATTCCTTTTTTGAAGTTGTTCATGATAATTGGCAATCTCCTTTACACCTGGATAATTCAATTATTGGTATGAATAAACTTTGGTTCAAGCTTAAGAGGTTGAAGCAAGTTATAAATTGGTGGAATCACAATGTTTTCAGAAATATCTTTCTAATGTTTTACAAGATGAACATTGTGTGAATTTCCATGAGAATTTATGTCAAAATAACCCTAATGATGCTAATTTTTCTTTGTCAAAACAGTCCAAAATTGATCTTTTAAATTTTCAAGCTCAGGAAGAGGTCTTTTGGATGTAGAAAGTTGTTGCTAAGCACTTGGTTGAGGGGGATAATAATACTAAGTATTTTCATGCCTTAACTAAGAGAGAAAGGATAAAAAATAGTATCAATAACATCCAAAGGGTGGATGGATCCTATTATAATAACCTTGTTGATATTGCTAAGTTAGCTGTGCTTCTTTTTCAAAATCATTTCAATAAAGATTTCAACCCTAGTCAGGTTTTGGACCACTCTTTTATTCCCAATCTTCTATCCCTTGAGGATAATGCTTCTCTTTCTAGGCCTCCCTCTTTGGAGAAGGTTAAAGAAACTTTGTTGGGAATGAATAGTTATTCTGTTGCAGGACCAAATGGTTTCAGGACTCTTTTCTTTCAAAAATGTTGGCACATTATTCTTTTTTTTTCTCGAAGAAATGCAAATTGCATTAAAAGAAGAAAAACCTAATACAATCTAGAAAGCAAAAGCAAACCCTTTAAAACTACTATAATGGATATGCGATCCACTAAATTTCATTTTAGATCCATTGGGATGATGGGGATAACAAATATTTAAACAACCTTGGTTGTTTAGTATCCCAGCTTTCCCAAAAGATGGAAAATGAAACCTAGTAAAAATCCCATATTTCATCATAATAGTTTTAAAAAGGTATAAGAAGCCTATAAGCAAAACAAGTAAAAGATAACTAGTGATGAGAAAAATAAAAACAATAACTAAACTAGCTATCCAAACATCAACCAGACCCCCATCGATCTTAGGGTCCAAGAAGCTCCAATCAAGAGTAGAACGTTGTTGTTGCATCAATACAACCGACAACAACCATCATATTCCACTGTAAAGCCATAATTCCGACAACCACCTCAAGAAGCCAAAAACCGGCCCCATCATTGCCAATGCCAACCAAACTGATATTCATCACCACTCTCATCACATTGACAAGAGAAAAACCAAAAAATTTGAAATCTTTCAAATCTTTAACCAATAAGACTTGATCATCAAAGAAGAACTGAAAAACAAGTGACCAAACAACCACCTCATCATTACAAGCATCAACCAACAACCTTCTCAACATAGTCGATCCACGGGCAGACCCTTTAGACGGTCCAAACAACATAGACAAAGCAATAACAACATCTCCAACATCAATAGGCCAAGAGACGACCTCAAACAAATCTTGATCCTCATCAAACAAAAAATAACCTCGGCAACACCAACTACCTCCTTCCAAAAAATAATCCCAAAAACCATCCAGCATAAGAATACTAACTTCACTAATATCGGCTTTATCATAGCATTTATTCGATCTGTTCCCACTGGAAGATCCACTCAAAACCATAAAAATGGCCTCATAACCAGTGACAAAAGCATCATTAGGTTCTTGATTCTTTAAAAAAACAACTCGAAAATCATTATCCATTTCTTCAAAAAACTTGAAGAAATAATGAAAAAAACTGTTCAAAAGATCTTCAAACAGATCCTTCCAAACCCACATCTCAAACCTCAATTGAAGATTTCCAATCCAAAAATCTTCAAGTGACAGCCGAATCCACTTCAAGAAAACCTCAGGTTCAATCGTTAAAAACAAGAAAAAATCTGCTAAAAAAATTGACTTAGGGATATTAAAAAATCTGAACAAAATCAAGCGACAATCAAAAAATTTCTCAAGACTTTTCAAAGCAGAACAACCATTCAACAAGGCAACTTCGTCCAAAAGGTTTCCCAACTGATTCCAAGCAAAAATCAGCAACCAAAAAGAAATCTCATTCAAACAAAAACTCAATCCTCCATCGATCAAATTAAAATCCTCAAAGATTACATCCAGAATTGAGAACTTACCATCTTCAATTAAGAATTTAGAATTTGAATAATAATCACAGATTATATCCAGATCCGAAGGATGGAGAACCGAAATACGGCTTTGGTCCGCCATACCCATCTTGAAAGCCAAAACCTCTCTACAAGAATCTTCAAAGAACCTCCGTCAGCCATATCAGGCCAATGGAAAACCGCCGATCTCCCCTGATCTTCCAAAATTGCCAAGATCGCTCTTCACTCCGCTTTTGTCTCTCTTCTGAAGTTGTTATTGGTTGGCACATTATTCATCATGACATTTTTTTTGCTATTTTGGATTTTTTTGCTGGTAATCCTATTCCAAAATTTTTTTACTTCTACCTCTTTAGTGCTTATTCCTAAAATTAATTCTGTTCAAACTTGGAATGATTTCCATCCTATTAGCCTATATACCTTCTTTAACAAATTGGTTTCTAAAATTAATCTGAATCATCTTTCTTCGATTTTACCTAAAATTATTTATCCTTATCAGATGGGTTTTGTGAAAGGTAGGGCTACCAAGAAGAATATTCTTTTGCTCAAGAATTATGTCAAGATTTGGATATCCGGGTTAGAGAGGGTAATGTGATTTCTAAACTTTATATTTCTAAGGCTTATGACAATATTGATTGGAATTTTATTTATTTCATCCTTGAGCATTTTAGTTTTAACTCTGTGTTTAATAATCTTATTAAGAATTATATTGAAAATGTTTACTATCCATCATTTTAAATGGCTCCAATCATGGTTTTTTCAAATCTTCTCATGGCTAAAGGCAGGGTGATCCTATCACCCCTGCTCTATTTATTATTGCGACTGAGTTTTTTCCCAGGGGTCTCTCTAATTTATTTGAGAATAATCCTGGCCTATACTTTAGAACTCTGGGAGGTTTTCATATATCCCATTTATTTTTTGTTGATGAATTTATTGTATTTACTAATGCGACTATTAATAGAATTCATAAGTTTATGGAGTTTTTCAATCTTTTTGAAATTGTTAAAGGCCTTTATTTTAGTAAACATAAATGCTGATTTATTGCTTCTAAGAGGATATCCAATGAACACATTTTAGCTATTAAGGATGCTATTGGTTTTACTCATTCTAACTTTCCCATCATGTATCTTGGTGTTCCTCTGTTTAAAGGTAGAAGGCAGGCTTTTTTATTTGATGATCTTATTGCTTCTGTTCAGAATAAGCTTTTATCGTGGGAATCTAATTTTCTTAGTTTTGGTGGTAGAATGACTCTTATCAAAAGTGTTCTTTGTGCTTTACCTATCTATATGTTTCAAACTTTTTTTTCTACTCACGAGGTTTGCAGTTGGATCCACAAGCTTATTAACAAGTTCTTTTGGAAAGGTACTTCCTCTTCTACTAAAATTACTAGGGCTTCTTGGGAGAAGTTTTGTGGTGTTCAGGCAGAAGGTGGTCTTTGTTGCAAGAATTTACTTGACCTTGCTAAGGCCTTCTCCTTCAAACTTTGGCATAATTTACGCATTAAAGAGAATCTGTGGGCTAATTTTATGATTTCTAAATATTGTGTGGGAAATCATCCAACCAATATATCTCCTAAACTTGGGGACTCTAAAGTTTGGAAGAGGCTTTGCAAGTTCAAATAGGAGGTGGAGCCCTTTATTTTTTGGGGGCTTGGTGAAGGTTACATTTTTTTCTTGCAAGAAAAATGGTTGGTAAAGACTCTATTAACTCTCTCTTGAATTCTACTTCATCTGTATCCATAAAAGTTAATTTTTTCTTTAAGGAAAACTGTTGGGACTATGATAAACTATCTAGTTTGATTCCGGACTCTATTATTCATCGTATTTTAAACCTGTCTATTAACACTACTTCGAAAGATATTATGCTTTGTGATTTGTCAAAATATGGTGATTTTCATTTAAAGAATGCTTCACATCCCTTTAGAGATAAAGGCAATATTGACAATATTTTTTCTAAGATCTAGCATAAGAGCATCCCTTCTACGGTCTCTATTTTTGTGTGGAGAGTTTTACATAGATTTATTCCTATGGAGGATAATCTCATTAGAAAAGGTTTTAGTTTAGCTTCTAAGTGTCAATGCTGCTTCCATGCCGAAAACATGCGTCAGGTTTTTGTTTCTGGCCCTGTTGCTGTTAGAACTTGGGTTTATTTTGATGATATGTTTCAATTAAACTGCTTTAATGCTCACCTTTCCCTTTAATCTTTACTTAAGTCTTGGTTTATGGATACTAAAGGTCACATACGCAATGTTATCCCTTCCCTCATTCTTTGGTTTCTTTGGTTGGAGAGGAATAACTCCATTTTAAATGGTGTGAGAATGAACCATCTTAATGTTATCGAAAGGGTGAAGGATAAGATTTTAGCACTTGTGACTGTTAACTTTCTTACTAGTAAGAGATTTAAAAATTGTTATGGTGTTAGTTCTAGTTTATGGGTTAATTGGGATGGAGCTCCATCTGCTCTTAATGTTATATATTGGAATAAGCCCCCTCCTAATTTCTTTAAGCTGAATGTTGATGGTGTTACTGCTGTTTCTGTGGATGGTTGTGGTGGTATTATTAGGGATAGTAATGTCCACCTTATTGTTGATTTTGCAGGGCTGATTCATAATGGTAATGTTGTTTCTACTCTTTATAGGGCCATTTTTTATGGTATTCAATTGTGCATCCCTCTTTTGCTGATTTCTTCTTGGCATCCTCCTCCACCCGGATGGATTAAGATAAATGTAGAAGCAGCTCTTAAGAAGAATCATTTGGCAGGTATTGGTGGTGTTGTCAGAGATGAAAAGGGGAGGTTTTTGATTGCTTTTGGCAACAACTCCTTGCATTGGGACATATCGCATTTGGAGTTAATGGCCGTTCTTCACCTGAAGAATGTGGTTAAAAGTTGGATGTTTGAATATCATCAAATTGCTGCAAAAATCGGTCAAAGATTGGAAGGTTAGTAGAGTAATTGATGATAAGTTGGATTTCTTACTTGAGTTTAAGCAAATTGTTTTTTCTCATTCGTTAAGGAATGGAAACAAATTAGCGGATATTTGTGTTAATTTGGATCTTGGGGGATCTTTTGTATGGGAAGATCTCCATGATGTTTTGATTCCTCCTTCTTTCTTGTATTTCTTGAGATAGGAATGTGATTCTTTAGGTTAGATTTGAGTAGTTGTACTTTGGTTTTTTGTTTAATGCAATTTCAGCATTTCTTTAAAAAAAAAAAAAAAATTGTGCATCCCTCTTAACATAACTAATTTGTTTATTGAAGTTAATTATGACATTAACCTTTTACTTTTTCAGGAGGGAGAGAATGTTTATTACAACCCAAATATCTTATATTTTGTTAGGGAAGTTAAAAGGTTGTTGTTATTTTTGAACTCTTCTTTTTGCCATGTTAAAAAGGCTGGTAACTCCTGTGCCTCCTGGCTTGCTAATTGGGGTTGTAATCTTGGATGTTTTACTGATGTTATTCCTTCTACTATTCCTGGACCGCTGTATGGTTTGCTTAACTTGGATGCATATGGGATTCCTTATGTTAGTTCTTAACTGCTTATCTTATTTTTTTTTTTGTTCTGGCTGGCTTTTATCTCTAGGTCAGCTGGGTTTTTGTGTTTTTCTGGCACTCTAGGATTTTCCAGTTGGTCGTCTGCATTATGTTGGCTGGAACTTTATTTGGCTTTCCATGTTGGGGTTTGTTATTCCTGGAAGTTCTATTTCTAATATAATGTTGGGTTGGTTTTCTGTTCTTTGATGGTTTCTTGTCTTTGGGTTATTATGTGCTGCTGTTGTTGCACCTGGTATTCTCTTATTTAGGTTATTAGTGGTTACTATCATGTTGTGTATCCTTGTCTAGCTGATGTCTTTTTGGATTTTGACTTAAGCAATGATTTTACTGGTTTTATTGCTGAAGGTCAGTCTCGTTGCTGTTCTCCTACCTTTTGGGGTGCTGGGGGTAATGGTGGGGTTATGGCTGGGTTTTTATCTACTATGGGTTGGATTATTAAATGTTGTTGGTTGTATAATGAAGCTATCATTTTCTATGGCAATCCGGTTTACCCGAGCACTTTTCTTCCTTTTTGGGTTGTTGGGGGGAGCTGTGCTCTTATGGCTGTTATTTCTGGAGCTGTGGTGTGTTGGGTCTCTATTTTATGTTGGCGGTGGTGGTCTGCCTTGGTTTTGTTTCTGGAGAAACTGGGCTGTTTTATTGGGGTTCTTTGGCTGTGCTAGTGGAGCTTATCTGTGGTGTCTTTGGATGGCACCCCTGGTAGGATTGAGTGGCTTGTGGTCTCTCCTAAGGAGGCTAATTATAAAGAGAGTTTTCTGAGCTCTAATAGTCTTCTTCCTATTATTTGCTTTACTTGGAACATTTTTTGGCTTTTGGTCCTTTTATACTAGTACCTTTTTCTTTTGTTGCCTTTATTTAACTAATATTTTGTTTTGGTGTAGCTCTTTCTTTTGTATCTTCTCTTCCTTGTAGGTGGAGCTGATTAGGATAGTCTTCATGTTTTTTGGCAGAAAGACAGGGCATTACTGTACTCATATTATCTTTCTTTTTTGGATGCTTTTCTGTAGCATCATTAGCATGTTGCTAGGGTTCCTTGTAATTTTATGTAGAGGAGACAATTGGCTCGTAGATTTTCTTTTGCTTTGTTTTGTAGCTTGTAAGAGCAATAGTGAGCTGATGGTTTACTATAAAAACTTTATAACCTGTTATTTTAAATTAATGCGTAGGTCCCTCCATGTGTTTTAATTAAATAAAAAAAACTAAAACATAATAATATATAAGTTATGGCAAAGATAGTTTATGATTTGAACTTATAATGACTTCTGAAATATGTTTTGACTATTATAAGTCAAAATAGCTCTTTTAAAATTTAAAGGTTACCACAATCTATTCACCTTAAAAAAATACCATCCTCGACATTCCTAGACCAACGTAAGTAAGAATAAACCTTGATACTGCTGTCTAATCTCAGTTTTTTCTTGCGAGTAGCCTCTTTGACAATCCTATGCTTCAATTGCATCTTGACAAGAGGAATTTTTTGCTTCTCAATTTTAACACATCATATGCCAAAATATTATTGGGTTCTTCCCTATATTATAGATTCAGATGAACCTCAATATTATCAGTAGATAATCTCTTCCCAGAATATGACACCCACTTTGTCAAAGAATACATATAAAACTCGTTGTGTATATCATACATATGATAAAGCAATAATACCATATAAGTAGAACTATTAATCCTCTCAATGATCTCAAAAGGTCTAATATTCATTTGACTTAACTTGTTGATTCTCCCAAATATTGATAACACCTTTTATAAGTCTAACTTTGACATAAACAAAGTTGCTAGCTTAAAATTCTATCAATTTGTATTTTTTATCATAATATTTCTTCTAACTATCCTATGTAGATTTCAATATTTCTCTAATCAAATGGAACTTTATTATTGTATCATCCACAAAGTCTAACCCTATTACATTTTTATCTCCCACCTCTGTCAAATCTATAGGAGTCCTACACTTCTTATTGTACAAAGCATCGTAAGGAGCCATAATTATGCTGGATAGATAACTATTGATATGCACAAACTCTATCAGTGGGATATAATCCTCCTAACTACCTCTAAAATCTATAATACATAGTCTCAAAAGATCCTCCCGTAGCTGATTAGTTTTTTCATAATGTTCACTTGTCTATGGATAAAAAGCAAAGCTGAAGTGCAACTTTGAACCCAATCCTTATAAACTGCCTCTTCATAATATGGAGGTAAACTGGTCATCAAAATTATATAGAATCACCTTTGGCACACCGTGTAATAAGATAATATCTTTGATATATATACATCATAACCTGCCAACCAAATTTATATTTTAGATCAGAACTAAATGCACTGAATTCGTTAGCGATCAACTATAACCTAGATAGAATCATGCCCTTCCCTTGATATGGTAAAACCAATAGCAAAATCTATAGTCATCTCTTTTCATTTTTACTCCAAAATAGGTAACAACTTAGAATACGAACCAGTCATTGATGCTCTGCCTTCACTAGCTAAGAGGCCTCACACTTCAAAAACATTCTATAATATTATTCTCCAATCGAGGCCCCAAAAACATGTCCTTAAAATCTCTATACATCTTGTCACTTCCTGGATGAATAATATAGCCAGAATAATGAGACTCATATTTAATCTAACACCTTTGATCTCTAAAAATAGAAACCCACATTTTATCTTTATAGAAAATAATAATATATTTAGAAACTCCTAGTTCATATTTCTTACCATATCCAATATGCTCAATAAACTTTGAATATTCTATATCTGACTTCTAAGCTTCCTAAATCTTTTCTTATATATAAGGTAAAATGATCATATGAGCCTATATATCAATATCTCAATCAACAAATGAAATCACCTCTAATTATAATCTGTCCATATATTGTATTAAATACACATTATAAGTGAGGTGCCTACTTGATAATCCCGCTGACTTCTTGCTTAGAGCATCTGTCATTATATTAACCTTGTCAAGTTGATACTGAATAGTCATATCATAGTCTTTAATTAACTTACGGTGTCTCCTTTTTCTTAGGTTCAGATCATTCAGAGTGAATATATATTTTTTTGACTTTAATGATCGATAAAATTTTTGCACATGACATTATATAAGTAATGCAACCAAATGTTGAAATTAAATATAACAACGATCAACTCTAGATCATGTGTCAGATAGTTCCTCTTAAGTTGCTTCAACTATTTGAAAGCATATGTATAACTTTATCTTGTTGCATCAAAACACATCCCAAATCTCTCAATGAAGTATCATTAAATACCTGAAAACCTTCTATACTAGATGGATGAGCAAAATTGGAGTAGAAGTTAGATAATTCTTCAATCTATTAAAACTATCCTCACACTCTAGTATACAAATAAAAGTTACTAACTTCTTTGTCGATCTAGTTAGAGGTGTAAAAATATGAGAAAGTCCCTTTATGGACTTCTTGTAATATGGAGCTATACATAAGAAACTACATATCTTAAATATTGTAGTAGGCCTCAGTTAAGCTGTGGCTGACTAAACTTTTTGGGGTTCAACAAAAATACCTACACTACTCACCATATGTCCTAGAAAAAATACTATTTAGCCAAAACTTACATTTGGAGATGTTTGCTTATAGCTGATATAGCCACAGAGCCTCGCAAGTAATCCTCGATTATTTGGGATAATCTTCTCAGAAGCAGAATATATTAGAATATCATCTATTAAAATAATTACAAACTTATCCAAAAAACCTCTAAACACCCTTTTCATCATATCCATAAAGATGGCTAGTGCATTCATCACCCCATAAGGCATAACCAAAAATACATATTATTCATGTCTCATATTGAAAGCTATCTTAATCACATTAGCCTTTCTAATAGTATCCAAATCATAAATCAATCTTTGAAATACAAAATATCCAATAAATTCATCGAATATATTATCAATCTATGATGAAGGATACATTTTCTTGATAATGACTTTATTTAACTCGCGATATTCAATATACATGTGCATTGTATTATCATTTTTCTTCATAAATAGAATATGTGCTTTTCATAGAGATACACTATGATGAATTAATATGTGCTCTTCCACAATCTATCGGCTTCCACAATATTAATCAAGCAAGATAAAACACCTCTAACTCCTTGAAATACATAACTCTCACTGTCCAAAAATAATGTAACACATTTCTTCAATAATCAATCTAATATTTATACCAACATAATTAGTCCATACTCATAATAACATCAAATGAGAAAATGGGTAATAAAATCAAAGTGAATTTTTACTTCTCATAAAAACCTCAATATCACAAAAATAAAATCTACTAGTAATCATATTATCTCTAATCAGTAAGGTAATAGAAATAGGAATAGGAAGTAAAACTAAACATAAGTATAGAAAATAAAATAAATTATTAGAAATACTTAAATTACTAGCTAAAAAATTAAATAAAATAAGACATGGTTGCATAGAAATATAAATAATACATGTTACAATATCTGAGGCATCTCAAGCCTCCTACCAAATTAAACTTTATACCGATGGCTTAATTGAAACCAGAGCAACAGTGTTACCAGCACTACTATATGGTATCCCTATTTTAAAACTAGATCCACTAGTACTACTAGAAAAACTTTCAATAAATATACAAAATGAAATTATCCCCATTCTTCCTATCAATCTAATAGAACTATCAGATCTCGGCTCAGATCATTAGTTAAACCCTACTTGTGTATACTCTGTCATGCTTTATCCATCATGTCTATATTTGAAGCACTTTCCAGTCAGTTTATAACACTTATTTGAGTAACATTTTCCATAAGTCTAGCATAGAGGTGCCCCACTAGATAAACTAATAGAATTTGCAACACTACCTCTACTTAAAGCTATCATAGACACATATTGTCCATCTTTTTTAGAATCTCTATGTATAAATCTATTCCTTTTCAATGAAATGCCACAACAAAAAATCTTACCTCTAAACTGAAAGTATATAAGGCTGTTAAACCTCTAAGAACTAGCCCGAGGATAACCAAGAGGGGGTGAATTGGTAATTTAAAAACTTTTTTAAACAAAAGAGAAAATCCCCCTTTTTAAAGCTTTTTAAAATATCTGAAAATATCTATTTTTCCCTTGATGTGGAAGAAGTTTAATTTCAAAATAAAAACAAAATCAGAGTTTTCAATTAAACATAAAAAATAAAAAAGTGTTGAACTTAAAATACGAAAAAGTAAAAGAAAAACACACTTGATTTAATAATGGTTTAGTTAAATCTGGCCTATGTTCACTCCTCGGAGGCCTGCACTCCAGGTATTGCACCAATCCTTTTAGTGTCTTTCCTTCAACTACCATAGCTAGGCCAAGAAGCCCTTACCAAAATCTCTTCCACCAACCCAGTGTGATAGAGTACCTTTTTTTTCACCCTCCTCATGAAGGTAAAGAACCTGAAATCCCTTTTCTATCTCCTGAAGTTGGTAGAGAACTATGAATTCTTTTACTCCATCTTTGAGTTGGCAAAGAACCATAAATCCTCTTACTTCCTCGTGAAGTTGGTAGAGAACCATGATCTAGTGCTGAAGAATGTCTACCCATTGACACCCAAGAATCAATGAAGAGACTTGAAGAAGATTGGAAAGAAGTTTCTTGGAGTAAACTTGTGAATCTCTCACAACTCCCCCTCATAAGAACTCTCCCACTCTTCCCTCCGAAAGCTGTCCTCAACTCTCTCTATAAGCTCCCTCTCAAATAATTCTACAACAAAAAATTATCTTTACAGGATAATATGAGAGCTTAAATATAGAGCAGCTCTCTCTATATGCTCCCTCTCAAATAATTTGACAACAAAAGATTATCTATATAGGATAATATGAGAGATTAAATATAGAGCCTCCAAAGAAGCCCTAAATTTTAGTATGGCACTTCTGATCATCCAGTACGATCAAAGATTTTCCTGTATGATTAGTTTAAAATATCACTTTCAGCCAGTAAAAATTTTAGTGGGATGATTAATTTATTAGATTATACTGATTGTCCTGTACTATCCTATGATTGTCCTGTATGATCAGTTCAAGATATTGAATTGATAATGCATTAGTATGGATGGTGATTAAATATCGTACCATACCGAGATCGGTTTGTACCATACAAAGTTTAGGGATTGTTCTATACGATAATTGAAAAACTATGGTTTTTCATCTTGGATGATGGGCGATATTTAATTAGTGTCCCAAGCAGGAATCAGTTCATACAGTACGATCATTTTCAATCACCCTATACGATCTGATTGAACAATTTAATCATAAGTAAACACCTAATCAGAGGATTAATTTATGTATGATTTTCATTGATCGTACATAATGATGAAGATTGTATGGTACAATTATACACATATTTTAAATATTAAAAATTACCTAAATTATGATGGTCGATTATTTTGCTAATTCTAACTAATCATATAATACAATTAATTTAATTAATCTTAAGTAATTGAGATGCCCTAATTAGGGTTTTCTATTTTAACCATCCAGTATGATCTAAATCATATTGTATGATTAGTTTAAAAAACAAAAATTTTTCTAACTCACCAACTCACTCCCTTGAGTGTGTCTTCAAGGTTACTTAGCTTATATAAACCATATAAATGACTTGACTCAAGAAAGGTAAAGTATATTGAACTTCAAATTATAAATTTACTCAACCCTAGTTTACCCAATATTGAGCTAATTGAAGTTGCAAGTGAATGGTTGACATAAAATGTTAGTTAGCAAGATAAAATAGATATGCAATAGATTTAAATAGTTTAGTAAAAAGTTTAATAATGTTTGTTATCATCAAAATAAAAAAACTTGTGTCCAGATTTGCAACAATCTTCCCCTTTATTATGATGGAGAACATTATTATTTTATGATTTAATAGTAATTTGATATTCCCTAAGCTCTCCCTAGAGAGTTCGTTAGGGATGTTAAGCCCTTAAGAACTAGACCGAGGCTAACTAAGAGGGGTTGTGAATTGGTGTTTTAAAAATTTTCAAATAAAAATCACGATCTTTTGAAATATTTTAAAACCACAAAACAACCAAACAATCATTCAACAAAAATAAAATGTGAAAATTAAATGCAGAAAATGTAAAAAGAAAGAATACAAGATTTTATAGTGGTTTGGTCAACTTGACCTATGTCCACTCCCTGGAGCCTCTCCTCTGGGTATTGTACTAAACTCAGTGACTCTCCTCTTGCTCCCACAATAAGGTGAAGAAGCCAGTATAAAACTCCTTTCAAATAACCCTAGTGAGGTAAAGAACCCAACTCCTTTTGCTTCCTCCTGAAGTAGGTAGAGAACCCAACTCCTTTTGCTTCCTCCTAAAAAAAGGAAAGAACCTCGATCAATCACTATAGTAGACCTCTCTAGAACCTCCTTGAAACTAGGGATGATGATTGGAGAAGAAGACTCAGATCCTTACTTCGAGCAACCTTTGTGAAACCCTCATAAACTCCCCCTCACAAGATCCTCTCTCTCTCTCTCTCTCCCAAGCTCTCCCTCTCCTCTTTGCAGTCTTAGGTAAGGAAAATAGCAAAAGATAACATCTTGAGTAAATAAGAGATCTTATATAAAATGACTTCAAATTTGTTAAAAATTGCACTAAACTGACAAAGATCGTCTAGGATCGTCCTGTACAATTAATACAAATTCAACTCAATCAGCCAGGATGATCTGGGGGAGGTTGGACGATTAGAAGATTTATTTGTTATGATCATCCAGGTGGATAGTACATCATCCTGTAGTAGTTCAAAAATGTCATGTATCATCCTGACCATTCCTCTATTCGACTAGACTTTTTATGTTGGATGATAAAAAAAAACTAATCATCTAGGACAATTTTTGGATCATCTAGTATAATTAATTCAAATAAATATATATCGTCCAGAACATCGTTCTGGTTGTCTGGGCAAAAATTAAGATTTGTTTAGCTGATCGTCCAGGATAATCCAGCAATCGTTCAAGATGATATGATTGATCAATCAAACGTTAATTACTTTCCTTAATAATCAGACTTATTTAGATATAATTGTAATGCATCATCCTAGATGATATCTAGTACGATGTCTAAAATAATAACATGCCTTAAAGAGTTAGCAGCCGATTCTTTTTTATTTGACCTTATCATCCCAGATTATGATAATATCATCTAAGATGATATGTTTAATTTGTCTGCATTAACCATGATGCCCTAATTAGGGTTTTTTATTTTTAACTAATCGTTTAAGATGATTTTGGACTGTCTCGAATGATATGATAAAAAAATTCTAAAATAGATAGAATTTTTTCCTCTAAGTGTGTGTGCAAGGACCCACTTTATTATATTTGACTTAAGTAAAAGTAAAAACACTTGACGTACAATTACAGACTGACTCAGTCCTAATCTACCCAATCTTGAGCTGGCTTGATTTCTAATTGACATTGTGGACCTAAAATGTTAGTAGGCATGTCAATCGTAGAAAAGTATAGATGTCATAAATGTTTGCTATCATCAAAATTATAATTTTTAAATCTAGATTTGCAACAATCTCCTCTTTTTTATGATGGAAAATATTTGGTAGAAAGTTCAACTTAAGCAATTAAATGAAACATAATGTGCAGAAAAAATTATGAATCATGCAATGTAAATTTTACTAAAATCAAATAGATGGTACAAACACGGAACAACAGTAGTAAAAAAAGTGTGCAATGAAAAACAAAAATACTACCACTACTCCCCCTTTTGACATTATCAAAAAGAGGAGGAAAATATAACAAAAAATAGAAACTAAACAACATCACAAAAATGACAACACAAGCAAACGGTCTACAAGTACGAAGGGCCCTGATCATCAGAAGGAGGTGGTGGTCGTAGTTGAAAAAAATTGGAAATAGCAGCAAACTGCTTCCCAAACCAGGACATATCCTAGTCTTGTTGCTATTGATGGTGTGCCACGTACGCATCAAATCTTGCGACATCCTCCACATGTTACTGCTCCTGTGCAACAATGTAAGAGTTAAATAGAGCCTAGCATTGGTTGAACCGCTCCACCAGCTGATCCAGCTGTGAGTGCTAGCAGATCGAAGCAGGTGTATGAATAGGTGTAGGAGCATCGCCTCCTTAGCTCTCTTAGCCTCCTCGTGCTCCGGATGGAGACGAGTACTATGAAGAAATTGGAAGGAGTAGTTGGTGTAGAAGGCAGGCTAAAATTAAGTGAGGCTGGATATTAAAGATTGTATTTGGTTTCTTGGACATAGGCTATGGTGTGTCCTATGGAAAGGTTAGTCTTTCTTATGTGCCCTAGATCTCTAATACTAGTCAGATGCTCAATATATCAGAAAAGAAGATTAGCAGTATTAAATTCTCTATGGGTTATGAAGTAGGTGGTGATTGAAAGGAGAGGAGTGATGTGGATATAATCACCAGCCTTAGAAATAACTGAGATACGAATTAAAATATGTAACATTTTTTTTGACGTGGTTCATATAGGATGAACAAGTGGATCATCAAGGATAATCACAAATAATTGAAGCATAATTTGATTAGATTGTCCAAGATGATATGGATCTTCTAGGACAGTCATAGATAATTGAGCAGAATTTTATTAGATCTTCCAGGATAATGAGGATCATCCAGGATGATCTCAAATAGTTGACTCAGATCAACCGTAGTTGGAAGATGAAGGGTTATGTGATGATATCATCCAGGATGATAGGAATATCATCCAAGACAATGTGATCAAAAATTAAAGATTTTGTGATAAATGGAGATGATTAGAGAGGATCCTAAAATAAGAAAAAATAGTAAAAAAAAAAAAGAATTCAAAAAATGATAAAAATGAATGAAACATATTTTTTTGATCTAAGCATGAATATGATAAATTTTCCATGTGATTGAATTAAAAATTTATAAAAAATTGAGTTAACATCATCAAAAAATAAAAAATTATAGAACAACCGATCATATTAACCCCAGCTTGGACTACTTATAGGGCAAACCATTTTTTAGAAATAAAGATCTAACTCAAAAAAAGCAATTAGATAAGAAAAAGTGATATGTTCAAAACTTGGTTCTAGAAAAATATCTTATAGAATAATATATCTAAATAATTAGTCACAATCATGAATTTCAAAATCATATCTTTGAAAATATCAAGTGACACATGAATTCTTCTAAAATTTTAAGGTTTGAAAGAGAATAAAGCTTGCTTTTTTGTGGGCTCATTTTATACCTCTTATCAATTGGTTGGCGAACTTTGCACATCTTTTATTTTTTTATACACTTTGTGCATCTTTTAATTATTTTTTTTTTCGATCATTACGCAACTTTTCAGTTTTTCTATTTTTTTTTGGCTCATTTTATGCCTCTTGTCATTTTTGCATGCTAGATCCCTTTCATAGCTTTAAAATACTCTTAGTTATGAGAACATCTTCCAGATATTAAAGAAAAACAACTCACTCTCTAATATTATAAAGAGTAAACCTCAAAGTGGTGGTTAGATAATAGAATACCCATCCGTAGTATTACGATTACTAAAGTTAGCCATGGATCCAAATTCAAAAGTTTTCAAAAACTAGATTTTATGAATCCCGCTCTGATACCACTTGAGAGTTTATTAGGGACGTTAAGCACTTATGAACTAACCCGAGGTTAACCAAGATAGTGGGGTGAATTTGTGTTTTAAAAATTCTCAAACAAAAATCATGATCTTTTGAAATATTTTAAAACCATAAAATAATTAATCATTCATAAGAAAATAATGTACAAAATTAAATGTGGAAAATGCAATAAGAAAGAACGAACCATATTTTATAGTGGTTCGGTCAACTTGACCTACGTCCACTCCCGGAGCCTCTCCTCTATGTATTGCAGAAAACTTAGTGAGTCTTCTTTTACTCCCACAACAAGGTAAAGAAGCTTGTACAAAACTCCTTTTCACCAACCCTGGTGAGGCAAAGAACCTAACTCCTTTTGCTTCCTCTTGAAGCAGGTATAGAACCCAACACCTTTCGCTTCATCTTGAAGTAGGAAGAGAACCTCAATAAATCGCTATAGTAGACATCTCTAGAACCTCCAAGGAGCTAGGGATGATGACTGGAAAAGATGACTTAGATCCTTGCTTGGAGCAACCTTTATGAAACCCTCACAAACTCCCCCTCACAAGATCTCCCCTCTCTCTATCCCAAGCTCTCCCTCTCTTCTTAGCTCTCTCAGGTCAGAATAAAAACAAAAGATAACATCTTGAGTAATTAAGAGATCTTTTATGGAAGGGTTTTAAATTTTCCCTAAATAGCAACAAATCGATAAAGATCATCCAGGACGATCAACGGATCGTCCTGTACGATCAGTACAAATTCAGCTCAATCAGTTAGAACGATTTGGGGGACGCTGGATGATTAGAAGATTTATTTATTCTGATCTTCTAGGATGATATTACATTCTACAGTACAATTTGTTCAAAAATGTCAAGTATCATCCATACCATCGCTCTGTTCGGCAAAACTTATCATGTTACACGATGAAAAAATAACTGATCGTCTAGGATAATTCTTGGATCATCCAGTACAATTAGTTCAAATGATTACATATCATCCAGAACATCTTTCTAGTCATCCAGGAAGAAACTAATGTTTATTTATCTGATCATCCAGGATGATATGATCAATCAATCAAACCTTAATTACTTTATTTAATCATTAGACTAAATTAGGCATAATTATAATACATCATCCAAGATGATGTCCTGTACGATATCTAAAAATAATAATATGCCTAAAAGAGTTGGTGGCTGATTCTTTCTAATTTGAGCATATCATTCCGGATGATGATAATATCGTCCAAGATAATTTGCTTAATTAGGCTTCCTATACTAGGATACACTAATTAAGGTTTCTATTTTTAACTGATCTTCTAAGATGATTTTGGATCATCTTGGATGACATGATAAAAAAAACTCTAAAATTGATAGAATTTTTCCCTTTGAGTGTGTGTGTGTAATGTTACTTAGCATTAGGACCCACTTTGTTACATTTGACTAAAGAAAAGGTAAAAACACTTGACGTACACTTACACACTGACTCTATCCTAATCTACCCAATCTTGAGCTGGCTTGATTTACAATTGATATTGTTGACCTGAATCGTTAGTAAGCAGGGTAATTATAAAAAAAAAAAGAGATGTCAGAAATGTTTTATATCATCAAAATTATAATCCTTAAATCTAGATTTGCAACACCCCTTACTAAGTGAAAATTTTAAAAATAGGGGAGTTATCAAAATTTTTTTTGATTATTTTATTATTTTATTATTTTTTTAAAGAAAATATAAAAAGAACAACATATAACAGTCGAACATAAAAGATGAAAAGATGAATATTACAATAAATGTTTTAAAGAAAAATACAAACTAATACAGCTACTCCCCCTTTTGACATCACAAAAAAAGAGAAATAACATCAAATAAATAGAAAATTATAAAATAAGTACACATATCATAAAATACAGAAGTAAAAAATAGTATAAATATAAGAAAAAATACAGAGCAAACTAGAAAATAGAAGAATCTTGATCAGGTGAAGATGGTGGTTGTGCCTGCAAGAAGTAGTGAATGGAAGAAAATTACTCTCCAAATTAAGTCATATCATTATTGCGTTATTGCTGCTGTTGTGCTATGTAGCTTTCATAATGAGCTAGATAATTTATATGTGTTGTTGCAGCTCAACTATGTAGTTTTCAAATCTAGCCTCCCATTGATCAAATCTCTGAACCAGTTGATCAATCTAAGACTTTAGGCATATACTAACTAGTGCTTGAGGTTGTTTTCCCATTCCCTCCTCTAGCATAGGGTCAACATATCAAACATGGTGCATGATACTAGAGGTTATATTTATTTTCTAGGATATAGGCAATGAGATATCCTAAGGTAAGGTTAGGCTTCCGTTTATATTTAGGATCTCTAATACATGTTACATTGTAAAGATATCAAATTATAAGGTCATCTACATTAAAGTCCATTTGATCCAGGATATAATATGTAACAAGTAAGAGAACATGTGTAATGTTAGTCCTATCATCAACTTTAGGAATTACGGAATTTCTAAGTATGTGCTAGATGATGCGAGCATCATACACTTGACTATGGACTTTTATGATATAACAATTAACATTGGATTCCTTAAGGATTATGTTTGTAGGGGTCTAATTGTAGTCAAGATCTGAGGCTAAAATATGAATTTTGTCCTTAGTGGTGGAAACTTTAAGAAAGTCATGAACGTTCTGGTAAGTTATTTTGATAGGCCTTCTATTAACATGGATTGTAAAGCAATCACCTCATTATTATTGCAAAATCTTACAAAGAATTCAAATAAAATCTCAAAGTTGAATGGAAAGGCAAGGGTGAGGATGAAACTGAGAGTGGTATGGGCAAAGAAATTAAGAACCCAAAAGTTTAGAATCTCCTGGTTAACCATTTTGGAAGGATTGATTCCAACTATTTTGTACCATTGATAGGCTTCTTCATCAGCATCCTTAGTGAACCTAGGATTGATAGTTTTTTTTTTGTAACTACCCACCATTGCTCGGGATCATTTTTCACCAGCCATTACAAGGAAGGAGAGTTCAAGATGGAAGTAACTGATTAGAATATTGGAGTGGTGTAAAGGAATTGAAAGAATTTTGGTTATTTATATAAAATCAATAAGATCATATAGTATGATTGTAGGATTGTACTGGATGATCTAGTATAATTAATTCATCCAGATGATTAGTGAAAAAAGATAGTCTTATCATCAATCAGATATTGTACTGGATGATTAGAGACGGGGCAATTATCTTAAGCAGTATGCTATATGATTGTTGACTTTTGAGTTATCATAGTATAAATAGGTGGATCGTACAGTACAATGTGGTATTGAAGATCGTACATACTGAATTTAAATTTTTGAACTATTCCTGCCACATGGATCATACAGTACGATCACTAATAATTGATCGATATTATTCGTTGGATTTGTTGTGATTAGAGATTTGATATTTTATTCAAATTGTACAGTATGATATCAATCATATTAGATGATTTAAAAAAAAAAATAGAAATGGTATGGTATGGAATGTGATGATTAGGAAGAGTCCAAAATAAAACAAAAATAAGAGTAAAATAAAACAAATCAAGAACCATGAAAAAATAACCACAATTTTTTTTTTAAAGAATCGATCAATAGTATTAATGAAAATTTAACCCAATGATTAGATCAGTAAGAAACGTATTAACAATGGTAAAATCTAGAAAGTATTAAAAATTGAATTTTGTTAACCCTAGCTTAGGCTCCTTAGAGATTAAAAATTTTATTAAAATAAAAATCAAATTCAAAAAATGAATTAGATAGGAAATGTTTCTTTTTAAACTTCTTTTCAGAGATTTATTTAAGAGAATAGCATTGCAAGGCGATGAACCAAAAATCATAATTTTCAAATTTAGGTGTAGACGATATCAATTGGCACATTGATTTTATTAAGATTTAAAGATTTGAAAGGAAGAGAAGCTAATTCATTGTGGGTTCATTTTATGCCTCTTTTATTTTTGTTTAGTGCACTTTGCTTATCTTTTAATTTTTAATACACTTTATGTATCTATCTATTTGTTGGCATTCATTGCACATCTTTTTAGCTTTTGGGCTCATTTTATGCCTCTTTTTATCTTTGAAAATCTTTCTTCCTTTCCAAGTCCTTAAAAACTCTTAATTGTGAGATTATCTTCCAAATATTAGAGAATAAGAACTCACTCTCTTATATAAGAAAGTGTAAATCACAAACAAAAACCTGATCCATCTGATATAGACAAATAGCTTGATTAAGAAAATTTAAAATAAATTTATTGACTTGCAAAAATTTTCAAATGAGATAGAGAACTGTAGGAAGATGAAACATATCTATATTTATTGGTCCAAATTTTAATTTTGATATAGTTTTTGATTCGAAAAGAAATTACACCCTAAAGGAGTTAGATGAAGAGAGAAAATCTCTAATTTCTTCCCTTGGTTATTTTTAGAGAAGTGTTAGTGGGATTTTGAAAAAGAGGTTTTGAAAATCTTAGTTATCTTTGAGAATTTTAAAATCAACTTTTAGATGCGAATCTTGAGATCGAACGTCCTATTACAAAAATCAAACCACTTTGAGAAGTGGAGATAGAATCTCAAAACAGGTTCAAATCCAAATTTACAAATCCTACTTTGAATATCATAACTAGATTCGAGATAGAGCCTCATATGGCCTCGAAAGGTCAAAATGGAGTTCGATCTAATTTCTAACTATGATATTCTAAGTAGAATATCATTGGTGTCGTGTTAAAAAAACTTTACAAATAAATGATATATCTCCCTTAGGGAGAAGATACCACTATTTGGTAATTATTCAGGCATGACGATAGCGATCGTCGTTGATTAAATTTTTCCAAAGATTACTAATTTAAGTTTTGAAGATTTGTTTTAGGAAATTAAGTTTGAGTTTTAATTTTGAATTCAAACTGACCATCAGAGATTATATACCACCTCGAGAAGTGGAGATAAAATATCCTAAAGGGTTTAGACTCAGAATTATAGATTTTCTCTTAGCTATCGTAGTCTGATTTAAAGGAGAATCACATATGACCCCGGGAGGGTCAAAAGGAACTACTATAATTAAGAGAATAAGGGATCATTGATTTTATATTCAGATTGATGCTAACATATGACAAATCTCTTTGGAGAAAGAGAGTATCATCTGTTAGCCACTATACGAATATGATAATGACAATCATTTCAAAGTAGATTTCCCAAAAGAAATATCAAGTGAATTTTAAAAATCAATTTTAAAAATTAACGCAGTTTTTAAATCTCCAGCGAGCGCAAGCCTTCATTATTAATTATTTCATAGGAAGACAAAGTCTCCTATAAAAACTCTCGATAAAAATAGTGGTGAAATTTTGTTAAAGATTTTCCATGAGTGATATCAAAAGAAATTTTGGAACTCCAAAAAGTGAGTGGATAAAAATTGAATGCTTATTGATGGATTTGAAGGAAGAATAGTAGAGGACACTTTGAGATTCCAGAATCATCTAGAATTGTCCCAACTTAATCTAAATGTTGGGCTTTACGTTTTAGATTGAAGGAAGATTTAATTAAAGCTAAGCATTTTATTAGAAATTTGGGATTATATTCCCAGAGGTTGGGGTCTGATAATCAAAGATCTACCTCGGATCCTAATTCTAAATTTGGATACTTGACCATAGTTGTCTGAACCTAACTAATACAGTGCAAGATCTTGACTTACCCCAGCCTCGATTGGGGAGCCAACTAACTAACTAATCGATTTAAACTATATGAGCCCGATCATTTTATGAAAGAGTGGTAGGGATATTTTCTTTATGGTTTTGCAGAGCTGCGATCGACATTTAGAGATTTTACTAATTGGCCCCTTTGACTTATGTTTGGTGAAAAATTATAAGGGCTATTGCAATTAAATTTTTGACTCTTTTATATTTGTTTCTAATGCAATGCATGCTGGTCGACAACTCTAAATCATATATGCTTGAAATTTAAAAAATGCTTAAACATAGTTTTTTTAGAAGACTGGGCTTCCCCAAGTCCGGCACCTTATCCTCATAAGTCAGATTATCCAGACTCTACCCGCAAGTGGGGAAGGGTCCAAAATAAGGAGAGAAGAAATGTAGAAATATGCATCTGACGCCAGGGGTGATCCCCGACTACTTCTCTAGATTTTTTATATTTCTATGTTATTTAACTTCTTAAATTTTAACTTTTGATTATGAGTATAAAATTTTCACACCCTTATGAGCCTCACATATCCATGCTAAAGAAAAAGTTGCACACAAACACCAAAAAAATTAATAAATGCAGGTAGTTCTATATGCAATCATACCAACACATTAAGTATAAATGAATTAATCAATAAATATCCATAGGCATACTGCCTTGCTTGTTACAAACTATGGTATGCATAAAGTAAAGTGGCCGGGCACTACTAACAATAAACCAAATTATAATCCTAATAAAGACGCAAGTGGTTTTGAGTGGGATACTCCTTGTCTTCAATTCTTCAATCTCATCCTCCTTCGGGCTCCTTGGATCCTACATAGTAGGTTACCCAAATGGAGAAGAGGGCTCTTCCTTTAAGGGGAAGGCCATCCTTTCTGCTTTGGGTACGAAAAGATAGTCCAAATTTGGACTTCCAAATAGAGAAAGGGCTATCCCTCTAAGGGGTGTCCTTTTTTCTTTGGAGTCCAACCTTTGGACTTATGTATCCTAGCTCAAAACTCCATTTTCACAACACTTAAACTTTTTCAAAATTTATATTTAATAAAAAATAAAAAATCTTAGACTCTCCTGCTGGCTTATTCTAAGCATTTAATAAATCAAAATATATTCCCAAGCAATTATATATGTATGTGCACATAAATAAATAAACATGTTGGCCACACTCTTTTTATTATTCGGGGCTTAGCAGCTGGAGCACCTATAGCAAGCTTATTTATGATTGATTTTTATTTAGCCCCTTTTTATTGCCCTGCATGAGTGTGGCTACCTACAGAAAACTCAGTGAACATCCAGATCATTCCTATCCTAAGGAAAATCTAGTCATCAAAGACATCAATCATCTACAGAATGCAGTAAAAGTAAGCAAACACAACGTGCAATTTCGTCCATAACATGTAGTAAAATCACAAAAAATCTAGCACACATCAAAAAAGTAAACACCGGCCTAGCCTAGATCTAGAGTCGGTTATCCTAGCAAACCATCTAAAGTGTGAGTAAAATATCAAGTGGATGAGGTAGATCCTAAACTAGGTAGTTAGTTAGAGTTATCTAAAGTTTTTAATTTATTAAGGCTTAAGGTGAGACTTAGATTAGAGTTTAAATATTAATATATTAAGAATTTATTTAAATATATTTTAAAGATTAAATAATCACTACCTTTATTTCACACCGAGGCTGTGAAGTTTATTTCACCTTTCTTGGGGTTAAGACAATAGCCTCTTAGGCTTGGTAATCGAGGTTGATTAGGTTAATTTAGTTGGTTAAAATAAGAGGAATATTAATATTAAGAATTTTATTAGAAATTTCTAGAATTATAAGGAATTGGTTACTGAAAGTTGATTTTAGGAAATTTTTTGGGGTAAAGGTTTCCTTTACAAATTTTATTAGAATTTTATTAGAATTTTATTAGAAATATAAAGAATTTTATTAGAATTTTATTAGAATTATAAAGAATTTTATTAGAAATTTCTAAAATTATAAGGCTTGGTAATCGAGGTTGATTAGGTTAAAAATTAGTTACTGATTTTAGCAAATTGGTTAAGAATTTTATTAGAAAATTCTAGAATTATAAGGAATTATCGAATTTTTGAATTATCTTAATGTGTTAATTAAGGAGTTGAAAGTTGATTTTTAAAGTTAAAGTGAATTTTAAAGGTTTCAAAATTTTCACAAATATTTTACCTTAATATGAGTTGTTAGACTATTAGCACGCTCAAGTTGGAGTTTTCTATGAAACGTTATGAATTTCTGAAGTTTTGACCCGATTTTGACATAGGTTTAACTAAATTTTTGATGTTTTGACTTTGACTAGATTTTGGGGTTTTGATATTTTTATAAATAGTATATTTTAATCTGAGTCAATCACCTTTGAGGTTGATTGATTTGGAATTTTCTATAATTAGTTATGATTTTTAAAAATTTGGGAATTTATTAGATTTTTTAGTTTTAATTAAGGGCCCCTTTTAATGATTTGAACCCAAACAAGTCCTAAACTCCTTGAAATCTACCCCAAAGATAATAAATGATTTAAGGAGAGATAAACAACTAAATTCCTTATACAAATTAAAGGGATTTAAATTTTCACTAATTAGGGATCTAGTTAGGGTTAACTAAAGTCCTTATACAAAGATTTTTGGGTTTAATAAGAATTTCTAATGGATTAATTAGAGCTCTAGGTTAATATTTAAGAGGAATATTTTAAACTCCTAGTTGGTGGACCAAATGGACACAAAATCCCATGGGATTTGGGCCATAAGATCACCTAATCTCAAGGCTTAAACACATCAAATTTGGACCCAAATGGAGTTCTCTAAGGTGGCTAACCAAGCCACCTAAGGTGATATCTAAATCACCTTAGAAAAATCATAGGGAGCTATCCTAGGGTCGGATTGGGGCAAAATCAGTTGCTCTAAACTCCCTATGCTAAGCATCATCATCACACTCAAAATCAATCCCTAGTTCTCATTGGAGAGATCATGACTCTAATTTGAATTTAAGGGTCAAACCATGACCCGTAAACCCAAATTGACACAAAAATGCCATTAAAAAGCTGAAATAGCGGAGGAAAAATTTGGACATGTTAGGGACATGCCCAAATTCACTCTCCCAAAGTCTCAAGCCCTGGTGAATTCAAATTAATAAGAAAATACAATAATATACATAACATTCAAACTAAAATTAAATGGTACACAAACATAATTAGGGTCTTGGACCATAGGACTTTTGTGGATCTCTTTGAGATCTTTCCAATGAGTCTAAGGACACCTATTTTGGTCAAGTGGATTGAGAGATCTGAATTTTTGAATTTCCCCAATTTTTTAGTTAAATTAAATTCCCTGAATACCCAGTCAACTATCGCTTTACACGCAGCGCCTTCTAACTTTCGGGGCAATAATTAGTGGCTGATGGAATAATGGTCGGGTTAACCATAGCCGTCGGATGAGAGATCAGATGGTTCGAATTAAATGGCCTCTGGAACTGCAGGATCTAATGTGCATTATTGATCGAAATCAACTGCTAGGATTATATCTTCAATCTCCTGCATGGACCTGAAGCCTTATAGCTATTCTTGTATTATTCAAGTGATCCTGCCAGCAAACTCCAATGAAATTTCATAAGGACGATCTAGAGAATGGAAACTTTCAACCCAATGGTGGAAATTCATTGGGGTAAAGGTTTCCTTTACACTTGACCAGACTACCTATCTAGGGATCTCAGGATCAAAGTATTACCGCAAAGAAAGTCTCAACAGATGAGCTTCTTTATCAGGAAGCTTCATGGGATCAAAACGAGCAAATCTCCTTCAAAAGTCAGGACTGAAGGATGGCCGAAGGTACGACTTTGAGTGGAGTGCAAGAAGCTTTCATTGGAGTTTGCTCGAACGGATGGATAGGAGTGATTGGGAAACTATGGAACAAGAGAGGAAACTCAAGGGAACTCTGGGGAACATTTTTGAATGCATGGGAGTGAATAATGGCCTCTGGAATAAGCAACCCTATTTTGCTCACTCCGGTGAGCTTGGACGGCTGGGATCAACTAAGCTGGACCTTAAATGGATGCCAAGTTGAAGGGGATATCCTCCTAGAGGGATTGTGAGCCTGAAGCTATGAGCTCAGCATCTCGAAGGCTATAAGTTAGGCTTGAAGAGGGGGGGGACCACCAGAGTTCACACTCCATTGGTTCTTGCCACCGCCGGCCAGGGTCTGGGTCGAGTTGACCTGGAAAGGATGATGGGGATATGCTAAGCTCAAGGGTGAGCTCAATTTGGCCTGGGGGGGGGGATTAATTGGATTAGGCGGCTGGGGTTGACCCAAACTTGCTAAGTTTGGGTTGAATTGAGCTCAACTCGATTTAGGACAAATGTTAGGTTTGATATGGGAGTTGAGCCTTTGTCTGGTGTACCCAATGCAAGAGGCAATTGGGTTTGAATTGGCCTACGGTTGAAGATGGCTCAGGTTGACCTAAAATATGCTCGGTTTGGGATAAATTGAGCTCAACCCGGGTCATGCAGGACCCTGGGTTTGATATGGGAGTTGCATCTGGGTCTAGTGCAGCTAATGCAAGCGACAATTGGGTTTGAATTTGCCTAGGGTTAAAGATGACTCGGGCCAATATGATTTTGGTCACTTTGAGCTAGCCCAAAAGTTGACCCAAGTCAACCTAAGGCTTGGGCCAGCTAGGGAAGATGTGTTGGACCTAGGGTCACCTAATAGAGGTGTTGGCTAGGTTTAATTGAGCTTAGGGTACGAGTTGGCCCAATCCCAAGTGGTTTGGGCCACTTTAGGTTAGCCTAACTCTTGACCCAAGTTGATTCAATGGATGGGCTGACTATAGGAGATGTATTGGGTCAAGGGAGACCAAATGGCACCTTGGATTGAAATCAATTTGGATAGGATTGTGAAATGGCTCAAAGGGGGCCTCTCTTTGGGCACTTGGGTCAAAGCCAACGGCCAACCGAAGTGAACCCAAGACTTGGATCTCCAAGAGGGGTCTCTAGGAAGCCTAAGGGTTAACCCCATGGGTTTAGATGGGATTGAAATGGTTTTGATCAAAGGGTTTGGATGAAAGGAGGTGTATGGGTCACAAGTTGGCCTAGGAACAAGAGTTGGGTCTATTGAATTCAATTTGATCACATAAACCTAACGGATGGGGTCTCAAAGTCTAGAGAGGTCTTTTAGGTCAAAAAGCTTGTCTAGGCTCTTAATATGTAGTTAGGTCAAACTAGGTTGACCTAGTCAAGAAAATTGACTCAGGGTTTAGGGTTGGGTCAAATAGGTCTCAAATAATGTTTAAAAAGGATTGAAGAATATTTCAAAGGTGAATGAAGTTAAACCAATTTGAATTTTTTTCAAAACTTTAAAAAATCCCCTGAAAGGGCATTTTGGTCATTTTGTCCTTAAGTCAATTTTGGGCCAGGGTGAGTCCAGAAAAATATAGATTAATGCTTACCATATCAATCAAAGGACTGGGGAGGATCAAAAGGTTTGGAGGAGACTCCAAGGTCAGGTTCCACTAGGTGATAGGTCTAGTGGCATAGGACATAAATATTTAAAGGTTTTGCAACCTTTGGAACTAAGTTTAGTTTATGGGGTTAAAGACATCATAATGAGCAATCATAGAGGGCTAACCCCAGAGACGTGTCTTATCAATATACAATTGACATATCCTGAATCAAAGGTCAATTGACTGGGTTTTAAGGTGATAGAAAAATCACCTAGAAGTGGTTTTAGGACATGAGTCCTTAACCTTGGATTTTGGGTTTGGATTGAGCTAAGATCTAGATTGATCCTAAGGTCTGGTAACTAGAAGTATCCAAAGATCTAGTATTCAGGAAGGGGTCAAAGTGACCTCATATAAAAATGAGGTTAACAAGAAGTTAAATAATACTTTTAAAAAAGGAAAGTTTTTCATTTAAAGAAGTGTTCAACTACTGAAGTGAGTTGTGATTGGATTCTTAAAATTTTTAAAAGAAATAAACAATAGATGCATAAGAAAAAAAATCATAAAATACTGAAAAGAAAAACATACAAATATAAAATAGCCAAAATACGAAAACATCAATCAGATTTAAGAATTTCAAAGAGTCCAGTTTCAAGCATGAATATCTATAACACCTAATATGGTTCTAAAGATGTTGAAGGTTTCAAAAGCTAGTGGTTTTGTAAAGATATCTGTAAATTGATTTTCACTTACTACATGATATGGCTCTATGTCTCCCTTGATGACACGGTCCCCAATGAAATGTCCCCTTATATCTATGTGTTTTGTCCTAGAGTGTTGGATTGGATTATTTGAAATGTAGATGGAAATAGTGTTATTACATAGGATTAGAATGGCACCTATAGGTAGTTCTAAATCCAAAATTTGTTTCTTTAACCAAAGAATATGTGCCACATAACTTCTTAAGTCTATGTATCTAACTTCTATAGTGGATAGGGCTACTAAGTTCTATTTTCTATAGGACCAGGAGACTAAATATTACCTTATAAATTGGTAGGTTCCAGAAGTACTTTTCCTATCAATCCTACATCCAACAAGGTGTGAATCAAAATATCCTATAATTTCAAAGGAGGTTATGTGCCTAAGTTATCATATTCCCAAGTTTTAGGTTCTTGAGAGATATCTAAGGATTCTCTTAACAGTAGTCAGGTGGGAAACTTTTGGATAAGCCTAAAATATAGCACAAAGATAAATACTAAATAGAATATCAGGTCTGCTAGCAGTCAAATAAAAAAGTGATCTAATTATTCCTCTATATTATTTTATGATCAACTAATTTTTTTTTAAGTCCTTATCTAACTGAACAGTAGAAATCATGAGAGTGTTTGTTACTTCGGTCTTATCCATTTCATACTTCTTAACAATGTTCTTAATATATTTTGATTGACTAAGAAAAATTCCATCATCCTTCTGCCTTATATTAAATCCAATTAAGTAAGCCAGTTCTCCCATCACAATCATCTCATATTCCTTACTCATCATTTTAGGAAATTTATCAAATAACTTTTTATCAGAAGATCTAAAAAATATCATTAACGTAGATCTGGATAATTAGTAGTTCTTCTCCTATTCATTATAGAAAAAGGGTAGTTTTTATGTACCCTTTAACAAAGTTTCTATCTAGTAAGAATGTGCTTAGCCTTTCATACGATGCTCTAGGTTCTTATTTCAACCTACACAATACTTTTTTTAATTTGAACACATGATTGAGAAATAATAAATTTTTAAAGCCTCGGTTTGTTCAATATACACATCTTCTTTTATTACCCCATTTAGAAAGGCACTTTTGATGTCCATTTGGTACAGTTTGAATCCCTTAAAGTAAGCAATAGCTAGTGGCACTCTTATGGCCTCTAATCTAGCTACAGGTACAAAGGTCTCTTTAAAATCAATTATGTCTATCTGGTTATACTTCTTAGTGACTAATCTTTCTTTTTTTCTCACCACCACTTTAAAATCATTCATTTTGTTTTTAAAACCCTATTTAATTCTAACAACACTCTAGTCCTTAGTCATTTTATTAAGCTCACAAACAATATTTCTCATAAATTAATTTAATTCTTCTTGCATAGCTAGGATTAAGAATTCATCAGATAGTGCTTAATTTATGTTTATGGGTTCAATTATTGAGTTAATGGTAGAGAGGTTCACTTCTTTTCTAAGTCCATGCCTAGTTGTAACAGCTTCAAATGGATCTCCTAAGATCTATTTTTTAGGATGACTTGAAGAATATCTCCATTCTCTAGGCAGTATTTTTTTAGCATCTACCCTTTTTCCAGATTTACAGATTCTACTCCTTATGTGACTTCCACTACTACTTCTTCTTCTACCATAGACCCTCCATAATTATTAAATTAATTAAAAATTATATAAATGGTATCCTCTACCATCAGTATCCTTTTATTAAAAACTCTAAAGGATTTTCCACCATTTGAGCATCCTAGGAAGACTCCTTCATTAGATTTTGGGTCAAACTTTCCTAACAGATATTTCCCATTATTTAAAATAAACACTTTATATCCAAAGACATGAATGTGAGAGAGATTGGGTGTCCCACCCTTAAGATTTAATAGGGTGTTTTATTAAGTTTGGATCTAATATTAACCCTATTCAGAACATAACATGATGTATTTATCACTTATACCCAAAAGTATTTAGGAAGTGAGTGTTTAGATAACATGGCTCTAACAGCTTTTACAAGTGTCTTATTCTTTCTTTAAACTATCTCATTCTGCTGAGGGGTCCTACGAGCTAAAAAGGTATGATCTATCTCTTTCTCCTTATAGTAGGATTCAAATATTTCAATCCTAAATTCTCCAACAGCATCACTATAAATGGTTAAAATTTCATAACATAGGTTCCTCTAAATCCAATTAGATAAAGATCTAAATTTCTCAAATGATTCACAAAGTAAACCTCGAGCAATCATCAATAATCACATACCCAAAAACTTTCCCTTTTAGGCTTGCAGTGCTAATGGGTCCAAAGAGATCCATGTGATGTACTTCTAAAGTGTTTCTAGTGTTAATGCCCTTAATTGAATGGAAGGAGTATTTGACTTATTTTCCTAACTAATATGCATCACATAATTGGTCCTTAGTGAATTCTAGTTTGGGTATGCCTCTCACTAAGTCTTTTTGGGTGATTTATCTGAGATTTTTCATGCTTGCATGAAAAAATCTTCTATGGCACAACCCAGAATCATCAGTAACAATTTTTAGGAAACTGAGTAAACAGCTTTAGTATAGCTTAAATCAAGCATGTAAATATTATTGATTCTTTTTTCTGGTTGTATAGTATTTCTATTTAACATTATTATGCAGCTGGTAGAAAACAATTTAATAATGAAGCCTTTATAATTGAGCTGGATTATGCTAAGTAGATTATTTTTGAGCCATCAAATAGTAAAACAATTTTAATGATAATTTTTTTTAGTTTCCAATTATACTTGAGCTCACCACTTGTTTGATTGAAAAATGTGTAGTTTTGAAAAATATTAATTTTCTTTGAAAATATTTATTTTTTGAATCTTGAAATTGAACATGTTTATAAATAATATATCTCCTCAAGAGGTGAACATATAGTTCCCTAATTGGTTCAAATTTAAAAGCTTTAAATTTATCCAGATTGTTGTAGTCAAACTCAAGAGAAGACAACATATGATCCTGGAGGATTAAAATGATATTTAACCAAATGTTTGACTATAATAATTCGGAAAGGAAATCATTATTCTCATAATCGAAATCACTATAGTAGTTGATATATCTCTCTTAGGAAAGAAGATATCAATCTATATTGAGCATTTGAGAGTGATGATAATAATCATTCGTTTAAATTTTTCCAAAGATAATTAATTGAAGTTTTAAAAAATTGATTTTAAAAAAATTCAATCTCGATTTCTAAATCTTCTATGAGTGCAAGCCCTCGTAGTTAATTACATAATAGGAAATCAGAATTTCCTATAAATACTCTCGATTAAATAGCGGTATAAATTTTATTTAAGAGTTTAAAGTTTGATGTAAAAGGAGGTAAGGGTTGGACTTCAACAGGGATTGGTTCAAAGTTGAACATTTATTTTTGGAGTCAAAGAAAGAATGGTAAGAGGCACCTGGGATTCTGAAATATTTTAAAAGTGCACCAGTCTATCCTAAGTGTTGGGCTTAAATTTGATTGAAAAAGATTTAAGTTTAAGTGGTCGATTTTATTAAAAAGTTGGGATTCAATTCCTAGAGATTGAGGTCTTATAGTCCAAGCTTGTCTCAGATCCTAAGTCTAAATTGGGTACTGAAAATTAGTAGCCCAAACCAAACTAATGCAGTGCAAATTTGGACTTACCCCAACCAGGATTAGGGAGCCAGCTAGACCAGCTAGGCGCTTCAAAACTATGAATCTGGTCTTTTAATGTTGAGTGGTAGGGACATTATTTAAGATAGGATTTTTTTGAATAAGGGCGACATCTAGAGTAGTCCTTAATTTGGCCCCTTGACTTATGTTTGGTTTTTATGTCTAAGTAAATGCAATTAAAGATTAGACTATTTTAAGTTTATTACTAATGCGATGCATGCTAGTTGACTCGATTAAATATTTGAATTTGAATGAAAAAATTTTAAAAAGGCTTTAAAATAAGTTTTATCCTAGAAGAATGCACATATTCCCCTTGGACATATCTGCACCATCATTGGCCAGGTGGTCTGTCAAAACCCGCAGGCGGGGAGGTGCCTAATAAATGGAAACAAGATGCAATAATTATGAAAGCAAACTCCCGGTGATCATGGGCTTACTTTTTAAATTTATTAGAGTTGCTATGTGAGCTTAAATGTTTTTTAAATTTAATTAAGATAGAAAAGATTTTAATGAGTCCTTTTAAGCCTACGATCAGATTCTAGGCTAAAACAATTTTGCAAGTAAAAAGACTAGGAAAATAGGTAGTTCTAATATGCAATGAATTAAACAAATCAATTAAATTAATTACTCAAATTAAATGTCCATATGGCAAGTGCTACATAATATTACTAAGCAGGGTCTGCAAAAAAATAAAGTGGCTGGGCACCACTGACAACAACCCGTATTTTTAATTCTAAGACTCAAGTGACTTTGAGAATGGATCTTCTCATTCTTCATTTCTTTGCCCTCTCATGAGCTTCTTGATTTGTCGATTCCGGATAACCAAATGAAAAGAAACTCCCCATTAAAAGGGGTGTTATCTTTTCTCTGTGGATATTTTAAAGGTATCATAACTTGATCTAACAATTGGAAGAAGACTCTCCCTTTTAGGGATTTCTTTTCCTCTTTGGAATCCAAGTTAGATATAAGCATCCCATTCTTAAATCACTTTTAAAATTACAACTCAAATACATCTCAAATTACATTTAATAAAAGAGAAAATTATAGACTCAACAGCCTGTATGGTTATCCTAATAATCAATAGTTACTTAATCTCAAGCAGTTAATATTTGAGAATTAAAATATATAATTATAGCCACACTTGGCCATGCTCTTTTAATTTAAAGGGGGTCTTAAGCGTTGCAAGAATCTTTGTAAAGAATAATAATATTTTTTTATTTAATGCCCCCTTTAATTTCAATGCCCTGCATGAGGATGGCCACCTACACAAGATTGAATTATAATAAATCGTTCCTAACCTAAGGATAAATCTAATGCACAATCAATCACATAATGCAGGAAGTAAGTAAACAAACACATCAATTATAAGCTAGCAAATAGCATGTAGTGAAAATTCAAAAACCTGACACAACAAAAAAGTAAACATCGGCCTAACCTAAGACTAGAGTTGGCTGTCATAGAAAACCATCTAAATTGTGTGAGGCAGGCTGTGTTGTTTGGTATGTCCTAGGTAGAATAATTAGTTAAAGTTGTTTAAAGATTTGATTGGTTGAAAGGCTTAAGGGAAGATATTAGTTAAAATTTAAGTCTTAATAATTTAAAATTAATTTTAAGATTAATTTTAATTATTTATTGGATACCACCTTTATTTCTCACCGAGGCCATGAAGTTTATTTCACCTTCCTGGGGGCTAATTTAATAGCCTCGTAGGCCTGAGTTTCTTAGTGGTACCCAGTATAATTAAATAACTTAAATTAATTAAGGTTTCAAAGTTAATAAATTGTAATTAAAGTTGTTTAATTACATGTTTTATGGTTGATTAAAATTTTCTGGAGTTTTAAAGTGATTTTTGAGTTTTAGGGATTTTTGCATTATTTTAATCATTTAATTGAGAGTTTAAAAATGACTTTTTGATTAAGGGTGATTTATGGAAAATTACTATTTTTTATAAATTATTAGACCTTAATATGAGTTGTTAGACACTAAGTTTGTTTGATTTGGATTTTTCTATAATTAATTATGATTTTTCAAAGTTTGATGCATTTATTGAATTTTTAAAATTTTTTAATGAAAGGGCTTTTTATGATTTGAATTGAAATGAACTTCCAACTCTTTGACATCAACTCCAAAGGAAAGGAATAACCTAAGGAGAGATTCTCAAGTGTTTGAGAATTTTCTAAAATTTTTAATTAATTAAATTAATTAAATATTAAATTTTAATTAAAATTAAATTAATATTCAATTTGCTTTCAAATCAAAGGGGTTTTATTTTTCTTTGATTAAGATTTTAATTCTAGTCAGTTAGAGGTATTATTTGTATTTTTTGGATTTGAATTTGATTTATTAAAATTTTTAGAAGGTTTAATGCTTAATTAAGGGTTTAAGGTTAAGTAGATAGATTAAGGGGCTTAATGATTTCTAAAACTAGCAAAAATTTTTCTATTGTCTGTATATATCACTAAGTTCAAGTGTTCAATGTTTTGAATCAAAAGGATGTGTGACTTAATTTTTAGAATTTCTCTAAATTTTTTAAACATGTCCTTAATTATTGTCCTTAATGGTGTCACTAAGTTATCTAGCTTTGAATCAAAGTTTCTAACCCTTGACCAACATATACATGCATAAACACAAACACAATCAATTCTTAGATCTAGGAGAACCTAGGCTAAGTGGTGTATGCACCCTAAGCATGCAAAGATTGACATTAATTAAGATGACAATATTATAAGTAGTGAATAATTAGAATATAATAATTCACTAATCATTACCCCATGAATTCCATTGACACATTTAATCTATCTTTAAGATTTCAAAGGGATCTCTCAAATATTCAAGATTTAAATATATATATATATATATATATATATATATATATATATATATATATATATATATATATATATATATATATATATATATATATATATATATATATATATACTTTTAAAATATGATTTTAAAATATACATATGTATAAACCTATATATGAAATATAAGTTTAAAAATAAAATAATTTTCTAAATTTCAAAAATTTTGATATATTATTTATAATTTTCTAAATTAATTTGAATTTAATTTAAATTTTTAAAGTTTAGGGTTAAATATATTATCTAAATACGTTTTAAATTATTTAATATTCAAAATAATTCTTATTTTTAATTAAATTAAATCTTAATGATTTCTGGAATTTAAAATTAAATAAAATAATATTCAAATTTAAGTTTAATTAAATAGTAATTAAATACTCAAAAATTTAAATATTTGGAAAGATATTTAAAATATATATTATATCCTAAATTAAATTAAATTTTAAGTTAAATTGAATATATATATTAAAATGTATTTTAAAATAAAGTTTAAAATTTTATGAAATATTTAAGATTATTTTAATTAAATATTAACTTTGAATAATTAGTATTTAAAAAATTTTAAAAAATATTAATATTTTAACTTAAAATTAAACTTAAATTAACATTTTTTTTCTAATAATATTTATACAAAATAAATATTTTTAAAAATTTAAATTAATTTTTAAAAGATTTTGGATTTAAAAATATTTAAAAAACAATTTTTAAATCATTTAAAAAAAATGACACTGCCGGCGGCGGAGGCCACGTTGTGCGGTCAGATTGGAGGGATCCGACCGCTACCAATTGTTGGATGGCGGCATAATGATTGCATCACCGTTGATGATTGGGGAAATTGTTGAATCTAGTAAATAGGTTGTTAAACCTAAGTTAATGTCCCAAGGCTACCAAGAGGGGGGTGAATTGTTAGTTTAAAAATTTTAAACCCTCTTTAAATTCATGTTGAACCGAAATGAAAATTTTCTTTTAAGTTTTTGTAGAAAACATTTTTCAACCACAGAGTTTTTAAAATCAAAAATAAAATACGAAAAAGTAAAAATAGTAAAGTAAATGACACCAGATTTATAGTGGTTCGGTCTAAACCAGACTTACATCCACTCCCTAGAGGCACCCTCTGAGTATTGCACTAATACTAATAGTGACTCTCCTTTTGCACCCACAGCAAGGCGGAGAAGCCTTTACAAAACACTCTTTTCACCACTACCCGGTGCGGTAGAGAACCGTCCGTCCTTTCACACAATCCCCAGTGTTGGCAGAGAACCGTCCGTCCTTTGACACTCTCCTAGTGTGGGCAGAGAACCCTCCGGCTATTCACACTCTCCAAGTGTAGGCAGCGAACCCTTCGGCTATTCACACTCTCCAAGTGTAGGCAGCGAACCCTTCGTCTATTCACACTCTCCAAGTGTCGGTAGAGAACCGGATCTACTTGACAGATCTTATCACAAGAATCTAGAAGAAAGAAGGAAAAGAGTGAAGTAATCCCAATTCACAAGTAAAGATTCTTACCTTTGAACTCCAAGTGAAGCCTTCACGCTCTAGTGGTAGGAATACTCCTTTGAATGCACTCTTACATTCTCTCCTTAGCTATTCTCTCAAGAAGCACGAAGATCAAATGAGAAAAAGATAAGAAAAACCGCCCAAAAACTGCAAGTTTTCAATTCTGTACGCAGTGAATCATCCCGTACGATCGTGGATCGTCCTGGACGATATTACTTAAAAGCTTTGAAATGACCCTATTTGTATATGTGTACGAAATGTCTTCGTATAAGCTGATCGTCCCGTACGAACTAAGTTCGTCAGGTACGAACGGTTATTAAAAGGTCGGTTCTAGAAACTGCAGAAAAGAACCGTCCTAAGTTGGTTGTATCGTCTGGATGAAAATTGGTTCGTCCGAATGAAATTTTTACAGACAGATCGTCCTGGACGATATTTAATTTTGTCTGGACAAAAATTTTACAGAGAGCAAATCGTCATGTACGATAATTTAATTTCGTCTGGACAAAAATTTTACAGAGACCAGATCGTCCTGGATGATATTTAATTTCGTCTGGACAAAAATTTTATGGAGAGCAAATCGTCATGTACGATAATTTAATTTCGTCTGGACGAAAATCTTACAGAGGACAAATCATCCTGGACGATATTTAATTTCGTCCTGGACGAATAGGACTTGAAATTTTTTTTTTGTCAATTCCTATTCGTTCCATGTGCTCAATAGGGGATAACTGTCTGATCGTCCCGTACAAACTGATATCGTCCCGTACGATCAGTATAAATTTTATATGATCTCCTTATGTGTGTGTGTATGTTTTTATTCACTCAATTACAATCACTCCCTTTTAATTTTATTTCAAAGAAAAGTACAAGCTTCAAATTTCATAAAGTATCTCATGTTGAATTTGATTTGAAGTCTTCGTAGTCTGGAGTTTGATTTTCCTGAAATGTTAGTACACACAAGAGCAAATACAAATCTTCTAAAATTGTTAGGAGATAACTGCACATTTGAACAATAATGTTTGGAATCATCAAAACTATACAAGTTGAAAAAATGTAAAGCATGCAAATAGCAACTATCTTAACAATCTCCCCTTTTTTGATGATGGCAAAACAATTATTGTTTGTATGATTTCAATTTAAACAGATCTCCTAAACTCCCCCTGAATTGATGAATACATGAAAATAAGGAGGCATTTTGAACCAAAGAACACAATTGTTTATTTTTCATAAATTTTTAACAAAAAATAAATAAATAAATAAAAAACCATGACAAGACAAGACCACAAGCCAAAAAATACAAAATCAAAATACAAGCATACACAAAGACAAGCATACAAACACAATAATTTCTCCCCCTTTTTGACAACAACAAAAAGTGAAGAAGAAATAGACAAGAAATGTAAGTAATTATATGAAATTCATTTGAAAATTTAATCTAAATAGTGATTGACATAAGGTATGCAATCTAAAACTAATAACATTAGGTAAATCATAGAAATTCATAGAATTTAAGAACTGATATAACATTGTAAGTAAGAAGAATTTATCAAAGACATGATTCAATTTAGACATTTGAGATATAGAAAATTATTACAAGAGAGATGAATAAAAATTATATATTTCAAAGTTCAATAGAATATAAATGAACATAAGATCAATTTGAATTAAGAGATTGAAAGAATTTGGAAAGAAGAGAATTACCACATGTGGCGCTTTACGCATCTTTTTCAAATTTTTTGGCACATTTTTGTGCATCTTTTTACATTGGGCTTATTTTGTGCCTCTTTTTCACATTTGCGAACCTTTGCGCATTCATTTTGATTTTTGTACTCTTTATACAATTTTCAAGAGTAATTGAAACCAATTCTTTCCAAGATCAATAATATAAAATTTCAAATTTTTCTAAGTGCATAAATATCACTTGAGCAAAGAAATATAAAATAAGAAAACATCTAAATTGCAATAATAATATTAAATTTTATATAGTCTAAATGAATAGACATGAGATTAAAAATTCTAATTATGATAAGTTATAAATAAATTTTAAATTTAGAAAGACTAGATTTTCTAATGAAATTAATCTCAAATTACAATTTGATTTAACCACAATTAAGATTAAAAAGACTAATGAAATTCATAAAAACTAAACACATTTAAAAAATAATTCAAATTTAAAGCAAATACAACATATATTGATATTGATGAAAAAGATTACAAAATCATTTCATAATATCAATACAAAAAAACTAAAAGGAAAATACATGAACTTTTAAAACAAATACAAACAAACACAACTAAAACAAACACTAGAACAAATACTAATACAACAAACATAAAGAAACTCATCACTCATATCTCCATTCTTCTAGAGGAGGAGGAGGAATGCCAACAAATTGGTTGAAGTAGGAAGTCATCAACATAACATTGGTATTGATTTCATGAACTTCATTTTTGATACTACCAATGTCCTGTTGCTGCTGTAGAAGTTGAGCATCAATTTGATCAAATTTTTGATCAAAATGAGTCTCAAGTCTATCAAATTTCTCAATCAAATTATGATAATCTGATTGAGGTGCAGAAGTTTGCTCTCCTTCTTCTTCTTCTTATTCAGAAGCATTGGTATGTGCTTTTTCTTTTTCCTCCTCGAAAATTGCTCTGAAAGAAGCATCATTGTAGTAGACCGGCTATTCGTATTCATCATCAGGATGCACTAGGTTGTATTTCTTTTCCAAAACATAGGTAACTAAGTGTCCTAATGAAATATTCCTTTTTCTTTTCTGTTATGCATGCCCAATTTCTGAAAGCCCATAAAGATGGTCTAGGATAAGTTGGGCTTCATCGATAGGCTTACGATCCATAATCAAAAAAGTCACAACAGAAAGGAGTGGGGTAATATTTATCCTATCACCAGCTTTAGGAATAATTGAAGATCGAAGAATGTGCTGGATGATTCGAGCATTTTTGGTCATTCCTGAAACTCTAGGAATATGATATGTTAGGCCATTTTCCCTAATCACCCTATTGACTTCATACCATTTGAAGGTGTTCTCATTCATAAGGGTATTGGCTCTATATCCTTAAGTTCTTAAGTTTAGAAAGGCACCTAAGTCGTGCTTAGTGATTTCAACTTTTTGTTTGAAAACAAAAGAACTTATACAGGAGTGGTAGGAATTGAAACTCATATTGGCTAGGAAATAGAGAAAGGTTTGTTTGTTGTAGAGGTGGACGAGAAAAAGAATGAATCCAAACTAGGTGGAAGCAAAAAGGTGCATTACCTTGAAGTTTATCTCGCTTTGAATCAGAATGCGAGAAGGTGTGATTTTAGCAGATGCAAAACGAGGAAATGATTCCTCATTTGCTTTTGAAAGGAAGTTTTCAGAGGAACTCCTGTGGGGTTTCTTCGCCAACACCTTTTGTCTCTTGCTTGAGGAGGCCATTGTAAATTTGAAGTTGAAAGGGATTGAAAGTGAAGTTTGGAGTTGTGATTGTTGAGTTGGAAAGCCTTCTTATTTAAAGAAAACAGTTCGTCCTGGACGAAAACAGTTCGTCCTGGACGAAAACAGTTCGTCCTGGACGAAAACAGTTCGTCCTGGACGAAAACAGTTCGTCCTGGACGAAAACAGTTCGTCCTGGATAAAAATTATCGTTCGTCTAGATGAAAAAATTTTGTACAGACGATAAAATTCATCCAAAATGTAACGGCTTTTCGTAATCAACACAATTTATGATACGTCCTTTCGTACAGACTTTTTGACTTGACCGATCGTACATACGAAAACATTTCATACATACGATCAAAAGTTAATTCGTTTTAATGTCAGTTGAAAACCGTCCCCTACTATGAATCGACGTCTGTTCGTCTGGACGAACAAAAAGTTCGTACGGACGAACTTCACAATTAAAACTGCCTTATCCACTCAACTGCTGCATTCAATCGTCCCGACGTTTGAGAAAAAATATTTCGTCCTGGACGATCATCAGATCGTACAAACGAACTACATTAAAAACTGTTCTTAAGACGTTTCATATCACGCAAACTAAATTTTACACACACCGTCTAGTACGAAAAATTTCGTCCCAAATGATTTTCACAAATTTTTGGATTTTTGAAATTTTATCAAAGAAAATCAAACTAAAGACACAATTCACAAAGTACAATGACAAATTCACAGATTCTAAAATAAAATAACTCAAAAAAAACAAAAATTAAAAAAAAATCACAAAAACAAAAATCATAAAAATAAAAACTAAAAAAATAGGAATATCATTATTGCAAAAATATTTTTATTTAAGCATTCAAATCAATTACATCAAGCCTTGTTCTTAATGTACTGAAGGTATCAAAGGCTAAAGGTTTTGTAAAAATGTCTGCAAGTTGATTTTCAGTTGAAACATGTGTAAGTTCAATTTCTCCCTTGGATACATGATCCCTTATGAAATGATACCTTATGTCAATGTGTTTGGTTCTTGAATGTTGAATAGGATTTTTGGAAATGCAAATAGCACTAGTATTGTCACAATAAATTGGAATAGTGCCTATAGTTAATCCTAAATCAATCAACTATTATTTTAACCAAAGTAAATGTGCCACACAACTTCCTAATGCAATGTATTCTGCTTCTGCAGTAGATAGGGCTACTGAATTTTGTTTTCTACTAGACCATGAAACTAATGAATTGACATGTTCCCGAAGTTCTTTTCCTATCCACTCTACAGCCTGCAAAGTCAGAATCTGAATAACCAACAATTTCAAATGAAGAGCTAAACTTAGGATACCAAATTCCTAAGTTCTAAGTTCCTAGTAAGTATCTTAATATCCTTTTCACTGCTGTCAAATGTGATTCTTTTGGACCTGATTGAAATCTAGCACATAAGCAAACTCTGAACATAATATCTGGTCGGCTAACAGTCAAGTAAAGTGAAGATCCAATAATCCCTCTATATTTCTTTTGATCAACAGATTTTCCCTTAAGATCCTTATCCAACTGAACTGAGGAACTCATTGGTGTACTAACAGGTTTAGCATTGTCCATTTCATATTTTTTGAGGATGTCCTTAATATATTTAGTTTGACTAAGAAATATATCTTCCTCAAGTTGCTTAATACTAAATCCTATAACGTAATTTAAATCTCCCATTAGACTCATTTCAAATTCACTACTCATTATTTTAGAAAAATCATCATAAAGATTTTTATTTGAAGATCCAAAAATGATATCATCTACATAAATTTGAACAATGAGTATATCTTTTTCAAATTTCTTTAAAAAGAGAGTTGTATCCACACTTCCTTTTTCAAAAGATCTTTCAAGTAGGAAGGTGCTCAACCTCTCATACCAAGCCCTAGGTGCCTGTTTCAATCCATATAATGCTTTTTTTAACTTGAAAACATGATTTGGGTATTTAAAATTTTCAAAACATGGAGGTTGTTCTACAAAAACATCTTCTTCAATTACCCCATTTAAAAAGGCACTTTTGACATCCATTTAAAACAATTTAAAACCTTTAAAAATAGATCGTACAGTACGAACATGTTCGTACAGTACGAACAGCGCAAAATCACTTACTTAAACTAAACTACGGCTAGGGTTTTGGATCTGAACATATCGTACAGTACGAAGAAATTCATACAGTATGATCTATTCACAAAATTGTCTACATAGCTTGGATCGTACGGTACGAATTAAAATCATACAGTACAATCTCCAGAGAAGAAATTCTATTACATTTTGAAGTTAAAAGCCAACTTTCCCCTGTGTGTGTGCATGGTTGCTCTTACTCTTATGCATTTTGTGGCCAGACTCAATAAAGTAAAAATAAAATAAATAGAAAAATACAATGTCTGACTCATACTCCTAATCTACCCAATCTTGAGTCTTCCTTTTGTCCTGATTCACTTGTGATCTTCCTGAAATGTTAGTACTCAAGGACAATAGCAAATAAAATTATAATCAATGAAAAGTTGTTTCAAAACACTCATTATTTGGCATCATCAAAATCTCAAACTCGGGGTCATGAGTTGCAACAATCTCCCCCTTTTTGATGATGTCAAATAATTTGTTGCAAGTAAGAACGAAAAACATTTCTTTTATTTTTTTTTGTATTTATATTTTTTTTGTATTTATATTTTTTTTAAAATTAAACACAAGGAAAAAAAATAAGGATACCAAAAGCAAGTACAAAACAAAAGGAATGCATTTAGATAATAGGCATAATAACAGGTACAACAAACTTCTCTCCCTTTTGAGAGCACAAAAAGGAGGAGCAACTAAAAGCAAAAAGCAAAAGAAGAAAAACTACAATGCAAACACAAACAATCTAAGCAGACGGGTCCTGATCAGTTGGTGGTGGAGGTGGATTTGGTTGAAAATTTTGAAATAGAGCATCGAAGCGATGATCAATTGCAGTAAAACGTTCTCCAAACCATTGCATATCAGTCTCGTGTTGCTAATGTTGCTCTTGAATATGCATGTCGAGACAAGTCTGCAGCTGGTCGAAGCGTCCGACTAAATCATCATTAGGGTGTGCTGGTGCTGGTGCAGGTGCTCGGGGTGCGGCATGGCATTGTTGTCGAGCTGGAGCTACGACAGGGGCATCTTCTCCTTCTTCTTCATCAAAGACTGGTTCTTCAGGCTCGTGTCCCCGATGAAAGAGAATACGGAAGGAAGCATTCGTATAAAAAATAGGAAGAATGTCGGGTTCACCAGGGTAGGACAATTGATATTTATTGTGGAGGATATATCCTATTAGGTGACCAAGAGCCAGATTCTATTTCCGTCGAGTGGTAGGTAGACAAACAAAAGTCATTTGGCAAATATAGTTGCTAATTAAATCAACCTCATCAAACTTAATGTTGGACATAATAAGATAGGTAGCGACGGATAAGGTCGGGGTCAGATTGATACGGTCGCCACCTTTGGGTATGATTGAGGTTCGAAGAACATGTTGAATTATACAGGCATTTCGAGTTAAGGATTGAACAAGAGGTTGGTGTTGATGAAAAGCAGAATTCCTAAGGACTCTATTAACATCACTCTAATCAAATTCATCGATAAGAAATGAGCGAACCACAGGTCCTTCAGTGGACAGCCCAATATATTGGGCGATGTCGGCTCTAGTGATCTCAATGGTACGACCACAAACAAAAGAGTGAAAAGTGGTGTTGTCGACGGTGTAGGTGAGGTTGGCGAGAAATTCAAAGAGAAGTTCATAATTATAGGGAAACGCCAGGGTGAGTAGGAATTGGAATGTGGTGGAAGCAAAGAGGCCCATTACCTCAAAATTGAGAGCAGCCTGATTAAGCATTTTTGAAGGAGAAATTTTGCAGGCTTTATATCAGTGGTAGGCTTCCTCATTTTTAGTGTTCAGAAAACGAGCAGGTTGGCAACTCGATGAGGATGAGCTTCCAGCAGTCATCCGACCTCGTTTAGACATTGCAAGAGGGCACGAAAACTAAGTGAAGGGCTGAGTGAGGAGAGGTTTGAGTGAAAAGAACGGCCTAGGCAAGGGTACTTATAGGAAATTTCAGAAATCGTACAGTACAAACTGGGATCGTACAGTACGATATCCAATTAATATTCTGGCCAGTCGTTTCGGGAAAAGGCAGTCAAATCGTACAGTATGATAGGTATCGTATAGTACGATCAGGCGAATTTTGATCGTCCCGAGGCCCTTAGTACGACTTTTGACCAAACGATTCGTACTGTACGAACAGGTGTAACGTACAGTACGATAAATAATAAATATCGTACCAAACAGCTTTAACTCATATTTTGTCCTTTGTGCTGATGTGGATCGTACTGTATGAAAGGGATTTATCGTACAGTACAATACTCAATAATGTCGTACCAACCGGATTTAATTCGTCCCAATCCGTTGCTGACGTGGATCGTATCGTACGAAGAAGAGATATCGTACAATACGATAGGCAATAATGCGAGATGAATATCGTACAATACGATGTAGGTCGTACAGTACGATCAACAGAGCCGAAATCTTCTTATTGGTGGATGGTATGTAGATGGAGATGTATCGTACAGTACGATATAGGTCGTACAGTACGATGAACAGTCAATGCAAAGTTTTGGTGTGGTGAGTGTGTGATGATCAGGAGCAGCCCAAAAAAAAATTTGTTTGTTTGTTTTTTTGTTTGTTTTTTTTTTTTTTTTTGTTTTTTTTTTCTATGCATTTATATCTATGACACCTAATCTAGTCCTCAAGGTGCTAAAGGTGTCGAAAGCTAAAGGTTTTATGAATATGTCTGCCAATTGATCTCCTGTAGCGATGTGATGTAATTCTATATCTCCCTTAGCGACGTGATCTCGAATGAAATGATGTCTAATGTCTATGTGTTTCGTTCGAGAGTGTTGAATTGGATTCTTAGAGATACAAATTGCACTTGTGTTGTTACACATGATCGAGATGGTTCCAACAGGTAGTCCAAGATCAAGAATTTATTATTTTAACCATAGTACTTGTACAACACAACTTCCTATTGCAATATATTCTGCCTCGGTTATGGAAAGTGCTACTGAGTTTTGCTTCCTACTGGATCAAGAAACTAATGATTGTCCTATGAATTGGCAGGTACCAGAGGTGCTTTTTCTATCTATCCTACATCCTGCAAAGTTAGAATCTGAGTACCCTAGGATTTCAAAGGAAGTGCTGTGTCTGGGATACCAAATTCCTAAGTTTGGGGTGCCTAGTAGATATCTAAGAATTCTTTTGACAGCAGTTAAGTGAGACTCTTTAGGATCGGCTTGGAAATGGGAACAAAGGCACACACTAAATATTATGTCCGGTCTACTGGCAGTCAGGTAAATAAGGGATCCAATCATTCCTCTATATTTTTTTCTGATCTACTGATTTTCCACTAGGATCTTTATCTAATTGGATTGTCGAACTCATTGGGGTGTTCATGGGTTTTGCACTATCCATTTCATATTTCTTTAAAATATCCTTAATATACTTTGATTGGCTAAGAAAAGTTCCATTATCTATTTGTTTTACACTAAAGCCAAGAAAGTAATTAAGTTCTCCCATCATGCTCATTTCAAACTCATTACTCATTGTTTTTGAAAATTCATCTCATAAGTTTTTATCCGAAGATCCAAACAAGATGTCGTCCACATATATTTGAACAATGAGAATTTCGTCTTTGACCTTTTGTAAAAAGAGTGTAGTATCTACACTACCCTTTTTAAATCCTCTATCCAAAAGAAATGAGCTAAGTCTCTCGTACCATGCTCTAGGTGCTTACTTTAATCCATACAGTGCCATCTTTAATTTAAATACATGGTTTGGAAATTGTGAACTTTCAAATCCGGGGGGTTGCTCAACGTAGACATCTTCCTTAATTACCCCGTTCAGGAATGCACTCTTTACATCCATTTGATATAACTTAAAGTTCTTGAAGCAAGCAAAAGCTAAGAGCACTCTTATGGCTTCTAGTCTAGCAACCGGGGCAAATGTTTCTTCAAAGTCTATCCCCTCAATTTGGTTGTACCCCTTAGCTACTAGTCTTGCTTTATTCCTTATTATTATTCCTGAATCATTCACCTTATTCTTGAAGACCCATTTTGTTCCAACAACACTTTGTTCTTTAGGTCTCTTGACTAACTCCCAAACATCAATCCTGGTGAATTGGTTCAGCTCTTCTTGCATTGCTAGAATCCAAAATTCATCTCCTAGGGCTTGATCTATACTTGTAGGTTCTATCATAGAGATGAATGCTGAGTGACTAACCTTCTTCCTAAGTCCATGCCTAGTTCTTACACCTTCTGAAGGGTCTCCTAAAATTAACTCTTTAGGATGACTAGAAGAATATCTCCATTCTCTAGGCAAATCTTCCTGAGGTTCGACCCTTTCTCTTAAGGTCGTAGTCTCTACTCCTTGAATTGCCTCTATTTCATCATCTTCAGCTTTAGATTCTGAGGGCATATCTGATTCATCAAATACCACATGGGTGGATTCTTCTACTACAAGGGTTCTCTTATTAAAAATTCTATAGGCCTTACCTACAGAAGAATAACCTAAGAAGACACCCTCATCAGACTTGGGATCAAATTTTCCTAAGGGATGTTTACCATTATTTAAGATGAAGCACTTACACCCAAAGACATATAAATGTGAAAGGTTTGGTGTCCTACCCTTAAGGAGTTCATATGGAGTTTTATTCAGCTTCAATCTAATGTTTACTCTGTTTAAAATATAATAGGCTGTGTTGATTGCTTCTGCCCAAAAGTATCTAGGAAGGGTATATTCCACTAACATTGCCCTAGCAGCTTCTACCAAAGTTCTATTCTTCCTTTCTGCTATGCCATTCTATTGGGGTGTTCTAGGGGCTGAGAAATTATGTTCTATTCCTATCTCTTTATAGAATGACTCAAACCTATCATTTTGGAACTCTCCACCATGATCGCTATGGATTGTTGATATTTCACAACCTAATTTTCATTGAATTCATGTGGAGAATACTTTAAATTCCTCAAAAGATTCATTTTTGTGTGCTAAGAATCTTACCCAAGTAAATCTAGTGAAGTCATCTACAATCACAAATCCATAATTCTTTCCACCTAGACTGGTTGTACTAACGGGTCCAAATAAGTCCATGTGTAGAATTTCTAGTGGTCTAGAGGTGATCACATCTCTAATTGAGTGAAAGGATGATTTGACTTGTTTTCCTAGTTGGCAAGCATCGCATAAGTGATCCTTGGTAAAGTTTAACTTAGGTACACCTCTAACTAGGTTTTTCTGAGTGATGTCTCTAAGAGTTTTCATACTAGCATGGCATAGTCTCCTATGCCATAGCCACGAGTCATCAACTATTATTTTCAAACAAAATGATTTTGAGCTATCAACGCAATCAAGGTCTAACATGTAAACATTGTTAATTCATTTTCCTTCTAAAATTATTTCACCAAGTAAACTAATCAGACATCTATCAGTAAAAAATTTAACATCAAAACCTTTGTCACATAGTTGACTAATGCTAAGTAAATTATGTTTCAAACCATCAACTAGTAAAATATTTTCAATTAAAAAATTCTTAGCATTACCAATGATACCTGAGCCTATCACCTTCCTGGTAGTGTTGTCTCCCAACGTTACTTTGCCTCCAGTTTTGGTCTCCAATAGGATGAACTTCTTCGTATCTCTAGTCATGTGTCACGAGCAGCCACTATCCAGGTACCACATGCTCTCACTAGGTCTTTTGTAAGAGCATCCCAACAATTTCATTCAAAGATTAGATTTGGGAACCCAAGTGAGTTTGGGTTCCTCCTTATGCTTGCATGAATGAGATGTATGCATGATATGCTATGATGGATGCAGTTTAGGTCTCCATACTAAGTGTGTCCTACGGTGAATTGTGCATGTGCGGGCTATGTGACCTAACAATGCCACAAGAGAAACACCTAACACCAGGAAATGGGTTTACTAATCTATGTGGGTGGTGGTGCCTTTTCCTAAGGTTTTGTGATGCATGCTGTGTTGGGGGTTTTCTAGGATGACCTACTGTGAGTGATGCAATTTCATTTTCTAGTTCTTTTATTTTCTCACTAAAAGTTTTATTTTGAGCTGTCAATCCATCAACTTCTATCAATAGCAAGTGCTCACTATGATCTACTTCTATGGCAAGTTTGTCTAGTCTATGAAAAGCTTCTTCTAGTTCAACATGAGTGGTTTTCAAGGTTTCATGCTCTTCAGTTAATTCAATATGCTTCTTATTTAATGCATCATACTCATCAAGAAGTAACATATGATCTTTATCTAAATCAAAATTTTCTTTAACTAAGTTAGCATGCTCAATTTGTAAAGAACTAAATTCAATATTAAGCTTAGCATGCATCTTTTTTAATTTCCTATACGAGTCATGAATATTCTCAGAAATAAGCAATAATTCTTCATATGAAAGTTGACATACCTCATCCTGATCCAATTGATCAAGGTTATCATTAGCCATAAGACACAAATTTGTTACCTCCTCCTCTGCTTCTTCTTCAGATGATTCTGAGGCAGAGTCGGCCCAAAAAGCTTTCTGTGTCTTTGTCTTTCCTTTCTTGTATTTAGCTTTGTCATCTCCTTTCTCCTTTGCTGGTTGACTCATCAGATTGGGGCAATCAGCTCGAAGGTGACCTGGCTTCCTGCACTCAAAATAAATTGTATCAGATGAAACCTTAATGGACCTTGAGCTCTTACCTTTATTCCAGCTGTTCTGATGACGATTCTATTTTCTCTTCAGGAAATTTTTGAACTGTCGGGTCATCAGTGCTATTTATTCGTCTTCCTCCCCTGCAGAGCTTTCACTTTCTGAGTTGCTAGCTTTTAATGCCACCGTCCGCTCCTTTTTCTTTTCACCTGCATCACTTTGCCTTTGGCTCACTCCTTGCTCGTATGCAATGAGTGACCCAAGGAGGTTATCAATAGAATAAACATTAAGATCCTTGGACTCAGTGATAGCAGTTATCTTAGCATCATAGGAACTAGGTAGGCATCTAAGAATTTTATTCACTTTCTCAGAATTTGAAATTTCTCTACCTAATGCATGCAAGGATGTCACGATTTGGGTGAACCTAGTGTACATGTCAGAAATTGTTTCACTAGGTTTCATACGGAATAATTCATAATCATGCAGTAGAATGTTAAGCCTAGACTTTTTTACTTCATTTGTTCCTTCGTATGTAATGCACAGTCTATCCCAAATCTCCTTACCAGAAATACAAGTAGATACTCTCATATAGTCCTCAGATTTCAATGCACAAAAAAAGCAGCTTAAGCACTTAGCATTTAGTTGGGCTAACTCCCTATCCTCATTGCTCCATTCAATAAAAGGTACAAAAGTTTTCAAACCATTAACAATTTTAAACGGTGCAACATACCCATCATTTACTAACATCCATATGCGGTAACCTATAGATTGCAAAAATATAGACATTCTAATTTTTCAGAAATCAAACGGTATGTTATTAAAAAGTGGTGGACGAGTTATTGAATAATCCTCCGCAGTGTTACGATTACCAAAATTTGACATGATCATTTTTTCAAGGTTTTCTAAACCACTATTTTTGAAAAACAGGCTCTGATATCAATTGAAATTACTAAATGACAAGAGGGGGGGGGTGAATTGTAAAAATCTTTTTCTTAATAAAAATAACCCTAAACAAGAGTTCTAATCTTTTTGTTATTTTTGAAATTTTATAACAAAATTTTAAGAAAGTTTTCTTCCACAAATTCCACCATGCAATAGTTACGAAAAATTAAATGCAAGTAAAACGTAAATGACGATAAGGAAAAAACACACCAAGAATTTTTATAGTGGTTCGGTCAAAATATGACCTACGTCCACTCCCCGGAGTCCTCCGCTCCGGGATTTTCACTATCAAAATAGTTCTCCTTTTGCCCCCCTCGGCAAGGCGGAGAAGCCTTTACAAACCTCCCTTTCACCAACCCAGCGTGGCGGAGTGCCAAACTCTGTTTTCGCCCTCCTGGCGACAGCAGAGAACCTTCTCATTTTTCTCCCTCCTAGAGAAGGCAGAGAACCTCGAGGTAACGAATGTAGACAGCCTTTCCCTTGGAGATCCTCCCTCAAATCCTTCTAGGGCCACAGGAGGAGCAAGATGTAGCAAGCTCGGAGCAACCGTGTGATCTCCCTCACACTTCTTCTCCCTCACAACGCTCACCTCCTCCTTCCTCTCTCAACCCTCAAGAACTTCTCTAGAGCTCTCTCCCTTGGAATCCCTCTCTAATCATGTTCACCCCCTCTGTGATTCTTACTGAAAAAGGACATGATTGACATCTTAAAAATGGCTCCAAAAACCCTCTGATTTCAAAAGTAGCCATTACTGTTCGTACAGTACGACTCAACATCATACAGTATGATCTTTATAAACAGACGTCATCCTGGTACGAAGTTGTACAAACATTTCAAAAACAATTCGTACTGTACGATATAATATCGTACGGTACGATCCACAAAATACTATTCATACAGGACGATTGTCTGGACGATCAGATGTCATCTCTATTCATTGTATGGTACGACTACTATCGTACAGTACTATGTGACAAAAACCAAGAGATCGTCCAGGACGATATCCGGGATGATCATACTTCATCTCTGTTCATCGTATGGTACGATATGGTTTGTACAGTACGATGTTCAAAATTTAATTAGGCCTGGATTTCATGCACTAATTACGGGTTAATTTAAGTAAGTATTTAAAAATAGATCGTACAGTACGAACATGTTTGTACAGTACGAACGGCACAAAATCACTTACTTAAACTAAACTATGGCTAGGGTTTTGGATCTGAACATATCGTACAGTACGAAGAAATTCGTACAGTACGATCTATTCACAGAATCGTCCACATAGCTTGGATCGTACGGTACGAATTAAAATCATACAGTACAATCTCCAGAGAAGAAATTCTATTACATTTTGAAGTTAAAAACCAACTTTCCCCTGTGTGTGTGCATGGTTGCTCTTACTCTTATACATTTTGTGGCCAGACTCAATAAAGTAAAAATAAAATAAATAGAAAAATACAATGTCTGACTCATACTCCTAATCTACCCGATCTTGAGTCTTCCTTTCGTCCTGATTCACTTGTGATCTTCCTGAAATGTTAGTACTCAAGGACAATAGCAAATAAAATTATATTCAATGAAAAGTTGTTCCAAAACACTCATTATTTGGCATCATCAAAATCTCAAACTCGGGGTCATGAGTTGCAACAGTTTATCCCATATGTCCTTTCCACTTTTGCAAGTGGAAACCCGCATGTAGTCTTCAGATTTTAAAGCACAAAAGAAACTATTTAGACATTTGGCATTTAATTGTGCTAAGTCACGTTCTTCTATAGTCCAATCTGCAAAAGGTGTTTCTACCCTAACTCCATCAACTAATCTAGTTGGTTTTGTGTAACCTTCCTGAACTAGAATCCACATACGATAATCAAGTGACTGTAAGAAAGTAGAAATGCGTGTTTTCCAAAAATCAAAAGGAATATTGTCAAAGAGTGGAGGTCTAGTAATAGAGTAACCCTCAGGTGTGTTTCGGTTTCCGAATGTAGCCATCTACGTTAATCAAAAAGTAGTTCAAACTTATGATTTTGAAACGATGCTCTGATACCACTTGTTGAATCTAGTAAATAGTTTGTTAAACCTAAGTTAATATCTCAAGGCTACCAAAAGGGGGGGTGAATTGGTAGTTTAAAAATTCTAAACCCTCTTTAAATTTATGTTGAACCGAAATGAAAATTTTCTTTTAAGTTTTTGTAAAAAACGTTTTTCAACCATAGAGTTTTTAAAATAAAAAATAAAATATGGAAAAGTAAAAACAGTAAAGTAAATGACACCAGATTTATAGTGGTTTGGTCTAAACTAGACCTACATCCACTCCCCAAAGGCACCCTCTGAGTATTGCACTAATACCAATAAGGACTCTCCTTTTGCACCCACAGCAAGGTGGAGAAGCCTTTACAAAACACTCTTTTCACCACTACCCGGTGTGGCAGAGAACCGTCCGTCCTTTCACACAATCCCTAGTGTTGGCAGAGAACCGTCCGTCCTTTCACACTCTCCTAGTGTGGGCAGAGAACCCTCCGGCTATTCACACTATCCAAGTGTAGGAAGCGAACCCTTCGGCTATTCACACTCTCCAAGTGTAGGGAGTGAACCCTTCGGCTATTCACACTCTCCAAGTGTAGGCAGCGAACCCTTCGTCTATTCACACTCTCCAAGTGTCGGCAGAGAACCGAATCTACTTGACAGATCTTCTGACAAGAATCTAGAAGGAAGAAGGAAAAGAGTGAAGTAATCCCAATTCACAAGTAGAGATTCTTACCTTTGAACTCCAAGTGAAGCCTTCACGCTCCAGTGGTAGGAATCCTCCTTTGAATGCACTCTTACACTCTCTCCTTAGCTATTCTCTCAAGAAGCACGAAGATCAAATGACAAAAAGATAAGAAAAACCGCCCAAAAACTGCAAGTTTTCAATTCTGTATGCAGTGAATCGTCCCGTACGATCGTGGATTGTCCTGGACGATATTACTTAAAAGCTTTGAAATGACCCTATTTGTATATGTGTACGAAATGTCTTCGTTCAAGCTGATCATCCCGTATGAACTAAGTTCATCCGGTACGAACGATTATTACAAGGTCGGTTCTAGAAACTGCAGAAAAAAACCATCCTAAGTCGGTTGTATCGTCTGGATTAAAATTGGTTCGTCCGGACGAAATTTTTACAGAGAACAGATCGTCCTGGACGATATTTAATTTCGTATGGACGAAAATTTTACAGAGAGCAAAATCGTCATGTACGATAATTTAATTTCATCTCGACAAAAAATTTTACAGAGACCAGATCGTCCTGGACGATATTTGATTTCATCTGGACGAAAATTTTACAGAGAGCAAATCGTCATGTACGATAATTTAATTTTGTCTGGATGAAAATCTTACCGAGGAAAAATCGTCTTGGATGATATTTAATTTCGTCCTGGATGAATAGGACTTAGAAAAAAAAAATTTTTGTCAGTTCCTATTCGTTCCATGTGCTTAATAAGAGATAACTGTCTGATCGTCCCGTACGAACTGATATCATCCCGTACGATCAGTATAAATTTTATATGATCTCCTTATGTGTATGTGTATGTTTTTATTCACTCAATTACAATCACTCCCTTTCAATTTTATTTCAAAGAAAAGTATAAGCTTCAAATTTCACAAAGTATCTCATGTTGAATTTGATTTGAAGTCTTCGTAGTCTGGAGTTCGATTTTCCTGAAATGTTAGTACACACAAGAGCAAATACAAATCTTCTAAAATTGTTAGGAGATAACAGCATATTTGAACAATAATGTTTGGAATCATCAAAACTATTCAAGTTACAAAAATATAAAGCATGCAAATAACAACTATCTTAACAGAAATGATACCGTGGGATGCGGTATCACTTAAGCCACATCGGATGGCATTGCGAGCTGTCTGATCTTTCGCCCTTTGAAATCAACGGCCCAGATGAGATCCCGTAGTCTAATCTCACAGAGAGGGATCAGACGGCGAGATTTTGGTCCCAGGGTCTAGATAAAGGGCCCAGATGCCGTCGGACGAGGTTTTGAACCATTGGAGGATTCCCGCAGTCGGACAGGGCATGGAATGACTTGATTGCATCCGTTGATTTTAAGATCAATGGCTCCAAAAATTACATTCAGGCATAGTCCGTCCGAAGCACTAGAGAGTGTTTTTTGAATATTTCTCTCACTCAGATCGGTATATTTTAATGAAATTTTAAACACATTGAATATTCTTGAACAAAAATAATGGAATATCATTTTAACAGCTAAATAATCACTTAATCAAATGCTAATGAAGCCTAGGTGTCCTAAGCTAGGTTTAGGATTTTCAATTTGATTTGTGGACAGTTTAAATCATTTTTGGTATCTCTGAGCTTGTTGACTGTCCATGATTAAGTTTTTAGTTAAATGCACATTCTAAAAAGCCAAGGATCACCTCGAACAAGCCTTGCACGGATTGGGAGTTTGGCTCACCGGAAGTTCACCGGCAATGGCTCTAACGGGCGTGGTTTGAGTGGGGAAATGAGTAGGAGAATCAAGGGAGCTCAAATGAATAGAGAGTTTGGCTGGAGGAGACCAGTACAGTGAAAGAAGGCTAGGTAGTGAATGAGACTCATTTTGTGTCTTTTTCCTTATTTAATCCACTCCAGGTTGAATGGAGGGCTAGGATTCATTTGGTTGGACTCCAGATGGTCGTAACCTATCCAGGGAGTTGGTAAGATCAAGGGGACTCCAGGACAATGGTATATCCTACACAGAAAGCTTCCTTTTTCTTTTTAGGGCATATAGAATTAATCTAAAGTATTGGATATTGATCCAAGGGCTGGAGTGGGCCCTAAGAATGTCCTAGAGTCTGTTAAGACAGCAGGAATGGTTTAGATTAGAGGGGATTAGGTTTAAAGTGGTTTTGACCAAGTTTGACCCCTCTAAACCCTTAGTTTAACTGTTTGACCAATCCCTATGCCACATGGCAGCTGAGGTGGCAAGAGGGGTAGGTATTAAACGCTGTAATGCTAGGTTTGGAGCTAGGGATTGGAACTTGAATGCTATGGAATTAATTCTTTGAATATTAAATGGACTTTTGACCAAAAGTTGACTGGTTTGACCAGTCAAAGGATCAAACCAGGTGAGGTGGCATGGATAAACCTTAATGAGATGGTTTGGAGGGAACTTAAGGTAATCCACTAGAGGCTTGAGGGATCAACCCATGGCCATTCAAGTATGACCAAATATTATTGAGTTGACCAAGTCAAACTCAATGTGATTTGGCCTCACATGAGTTTGGGTGACTTTTGTGTATATTTTAAAATAGGTTTGAGAGCTTGAGGGGTTTAAAATGTCAAATGGGTTAAAATAATCCATTTAAAACATTAAGGGGTATTTGGGTCAACCTAGGTTGACTTGGTCAACCAGGTTGACCCAGGACCTAGGTTCTGGCTCAACAGGTTTGGTTTGATATTCAAAAATTGTTGGAAGTGGTTCCAAGCAATTTGAAGTTCATTTGGTTTAAAATTAATGTTTGAACTCATAAGGGGTATTCTGGTCAAAAAGGTCGATCTGGTCAACCAGGCTTGAGTCCTTGCACTTCTAATGATGATTTTGATGCATTGAAAGATGTTTTGAGGTTTGGTTTAAAAAGGCCAAGTTGAAGTTTGGAGAAAACTTCATAATTACCCTTAAGGGGCATTTTGGCCATTTTGACCCCTTTTCAACTAGGGATCAAAAGGGGTCCACCGAAATGCAGTTTAATTCTCAATGAGTCAGTATTAAGGGTTTAGATATGATTAGAGGCTTTGGGGAAAGCTCTAAAGTCAAGATCTACTGGGGGATAGGTTTTAGTGGCATAGGCTGTAAATATTTGAATGTTTTAGAGCATTTGGATTTCAATTTAATTTCTGGGGCTAGAGACCTCGGAATTAGCCAAAATTTGGAGGGTTTCCTCTAGAGACATGTCCTATCAATATATAATTTACAAACTCTAAATCAAAGGTCATTTGATTGGATTTTGAAGTGTTTGAAACACATTAGAAAAGGCATTCGGGACTTGGACCTTTAGCCTTAGATTTGAGTTTGGATTCATCTAAGATCTAAATAGATCCTAAGGTCTGAATTGATCCTTGTGTGATCTCATATAAAAATGAGTTCAAAAAATGGACCCCCAATATGTGTAGTAGAATGAAGTTTTACTGCACATATTGGCGTTGACCGAATTGAAAGGTCAAGTCTAGAGTTTTGATCCTAAGGGAAGGAAAAGATCTATCCCTAGGGAATCGGGGTTTCAACTGATACTAAGATAGTTCTAAAGAGAGTGTACTCTACCACTAGTGGGTCGAATCCTAAGGGATGAGAAAGTCTATCCCTATAGGAAATGAAAGCATAGGTGATCGTATAGGAATGAAGAACTCCTAACTATAGAGGATCATATTTGAGTTTTGATTCTAAAAGAAGTGAAGCCTAACCTTAAAAGACTGAGTTTGGATTTGATTCTAAGGGAAGGGAAGTCCTAACCCTAGAGGATTGAGTTTGGATTTGATTCTAAGGGAAGGGAAGAACTAACCCTAGAGGATTGAACTTTCAAATTTAATACTATGATAGTGCCACGAGGGGCGTACTATACCATTAGTAGATCTGATTCTAAGGGAATGGGGAACCTAGACCCTAAGGAAGAGAAGGCTTGAATGATTGTATAAGAAGGAAGAAACTACATGGGATCAAATTTGAAATTTGATACTAAGGTAGTGCCACGAGGGGCGTACTCTACCACTAGTAGATTTAATACTAAGGGAAGGAGGAAACCTAACATTAAGAAGAAGAAGGCTGGAGGACCCTGTGAGAAGGAAGCAATGCTTACCACTGAAAGTCCAATCTAGATTTTAACACTAGGATGGTGCCATAGAGGGTGTGCTCCATCAATAGTGGATCTAATCCTAAGGAAAGAAAGCATGATGACTCACATCTATCCTTAAGGAAAAGAGGGTGATCATGTGGATAGGAAGCATTACTTCCCACAGAGGATCATATTTGAAATTTGAAACTAGGATGGTGCCACAGAGGGCATACTCCATCACTAGAAAATCTAATCTTAATGAGAGAAAGCATGATGACTAACATCTAACCTTAAGGAAAAGAAACGAGAAGATCGTACAAGAAGGAAGCATTGCTTCTCATGGAAGATCAGGTCTAGAATGATCTTATGTAGAGGAAACTTGCTCCACACAGAGGATCAAATCTGGATGATCATACGTAGAGGAAACTTGCTCTACATAGATGATTGAGTATGGAATGATCGTGTGTAGAGGAAACTTTCTCTACATAGAGGATCCAATATGGATGATCATATGTAGAGGAAACTTGCTCTACACAGAGGATCAAATCTAGAATGATCATGTGTAAAGAAAACTTTCTCTACACAGATGATCAAATCTGGATGATCATATATAGAGGAAACTTGCTATATATAGAGGATTTAGTCTAGAATGATAGTGTGTAGTGGAAGCTTTCTCTACATAGAGGATCGAATCTGGATAATCATATGTAGAGGAAACTTTTTCTACATAAATGATCGAGTATGGAATGATCGTGTGTAGATGAAACTTGCTCTACACAGAGGATTGAATCTGGATGATCATATGTAGAGGAAACTTGCTCTACATAAATGATTGAGTCTAGAATGATTATATGTAGAGGAAACTTGATCTACATAAATGATCAAGTCTGGAATGATCGTATGAAGAGGAAACTTGATATGAATAAGATCAAGATCAAGATTTAAATTTTAGGGTGGTGCCACAAGGGGCGTACTCCACCACAAAGAGATCTAATCCTAAGGCAAGAAGGCATGATAACTCACATCTAGCCTTAAGAAAAGAGATACAAGATGCTGAGATTTGAATATTTGAACAAAATTGAGTAAACTTAATTTGAAACTTCAAAATTTAATTGAGTTAAAGTTCAAGCTATATCAAGCATAGTATCTTTTAAGGAATCGCCCATTTACAGGAAGTATTGGGTGATCTCCTTTACGATCTACTAGCTGATAAGAGCCTCCTTCGTAGACTATCTCTACTACGAAGGGTCCTTCCCAAGTTTGTTCAAACTTTCCATCAATCTTTTGGTGCGCTAAGATAGCCCTCTGAAGAACCAAGACCAAGTCGCCTACTTGGAAGGTTCTAGGTCGTACCAACTTATCGTGAGCTTGAATCATTCGGGCTTTATATAACTCTAAGTTTTATTGAGCTTGAAGAAAACATCCTTCAAGATCTTCAAGCTCTTATAAACAAAAGTTGTGTATTTTGTTAAGTTGTGATCTGGTTTTGGATTGCAATTCTGAGTAAAGGGATTTGAACTTCTTGAGGGAGTACGGCCTCAGACCCATACACTAGTGTAGATGTAGTGGATTGGGTCGAGGTTCGGAAAGTGGTCTGCTAGGCCCATAAAGCTTTCACCAACCTCTCATTTCACTAATGTTTATTATCATCCGGGGTCTTTTTGATGATTTGGACCAAGGTTTTATTGAAAGCCTCAACCAATCCATTAGCCCGTGGGTAATAGATTGTTGAGTATCTCCAATCAATATCATGGAAATTTATAAAGTTATCAATGTAGACTTGAAAGTAGACCCATTATCAGATATGATTATGCGTGGCACACCGAATCAATATACGATATGGTCACAGAAAAATTTCATTGCATGGTATGATGTTACATTTCTTAGAGGGACTGCTTCCGCCCACTTTGAAAAGTAATCAGTCGCTGCTAAAATTAATTGATGACCCTTTGAAGAAGGACGGTCAATTGGTCTGATGATATATGTGCCCCAACTTTCAAAGAGCCACGAGGCTATCGTGGGATGCAACACATTAGGCGGCTGATGTAAAACCACACCATGTACTTAGCACTGATGACTACATTTCTCAATTTTCATGCAATCGTCAATCATCGTAGGCCAATAGTATCTAAGCCTTTTGATTTTCATTTTCATCTTAGGACTGGATTGATGGGCACCGTACAATCCAGCATGGACTTCGTTAACAATCTTCAGGGCCTCATATTTGTCTAAACAACAGAGCCACATCTGATCGAACGATCGTTGGTAAAACGTATTGTTAACTAATGCATATGATATGTAATGTTTCTTGATTTTATTGGCAAATGATCTTTCATGAGGGAGTTTGCCTTCTTCAAGGTTTTCAATTATTGGTTTTCTCCAATTTATTTCTTCATTGACTGCTTTTTTTTTTTTGAAAATGCCAAAGGCCGAAATTAAAAAACTAAAAACGAATACAACCTAGGAAGTGATAGAACACCTATCACATTCCTCTTTAAGCAAAGAAAAAAACAAAGGAGGGATCATGCTATCACTAAGATCATCCCAAACAAAATTATCAACTAAAGCCAATTTAGCACAAAAGTCTGCTAAACGGTTACAATTCCTATGAACACAATGAAAATGAAACATACCGAAATCCTCCAGGAAAGACAAATCTTCCAAATCATCCTTGTTGTGCTGATCTTTCTTCACCGATCTTTGTAGGTGCTTGATCACATTTTGATTGTCCCCTTCAATGACAATCCCTTTAGCTTCAAACTTCCAAGATTTATGGAACAATTTCATTGCTCGAATAGCCATGAGCTCAAGCAAACCAATATCCCAATGAATACATTTGATTCCAAAAGCTAATAAGAACCTCCCTTTGTTGTCTCTAAAAATTCCAGCAATACCAGCCATATTGGAATCAAGAAGTGCGACATCAAAGTTTCCTTTGATCCAGTCGGGTGGAGGGGGTTGCCAAGAATAACTAGATAGCTTCTCAAGCTGATTAGCACCCCAGTGATCCGATAGGATACCACAATTAGAAGAAATAACAGCCACATCAATTACTTTAGCTGCCAAACAACTCAACCCCGTTTCCTTCCCACCATGAACAACCTCATTCCTACTTTTCCATGAGTAAAAAACTGCAGTACAATAGAGATTCATTGACTCCTGAAGAGGAAGAAAGGACCTGAAAAGTTTGTTTGTTGATGTACTCCATATCTATAGGAGAAAAGACTTGATGATCCCGCCCTTCTATAGGGATAGAGTCATCTTCTGGACAGGCGAATTCCCTTAAAAGTTTTGCAAGGGCGTCCACCGAAGAATTTCTTCCACGGGGAATCTTATACATAGTTACGATAGGAATTTGCTCGAGCAAGTGACTGGTGTACTGGTGGTACTTTAAGAGTTTAGGATTCAAAACCTTATAGGTCCCTGCAATCTGGTTGATCACCAATTGAGAGTCACCAAAGATTTTATTTTCTTTAATCTTTATTAATATTGCAAGTTCCATGCCAGTTATCAGAGCTTCATACTCAGCCTCATTGTTCATAGAAGGTTCTGATAAATGGTAGGAAATGTACAACATTCCCTAATCTGGTGCTATAAAAACCAGGCCGATTCTGACTTTTCCATGAATGGTAGGTTGAGGTGCATTGCCTCACTACAAGGATGCTGCTCCATCAAAATACATTTCCCATACTCGGTTGTTAAATTCCTCTAAACTCATGAATTACTCATCAGGCAAATCATCATTTAGAGGAGACTCCGCTGGCAACAGGTGTGCTGCAAGGAAGTCGATAATGGCCTGCCCTTTCACAACATGCAGGAGAATGAAAGTGATTTCAAATTGAAGCAATATCATAGACCAATGAGCCAAACGTCCTGACAATGTAGGCCTGACCATAAGATACTGCAGGGTTAACACTAGAAATCAAATTGACTTGATGAGAAAGCATGTAATGCCTTAGTTTTTGTGTTGCAAAAACTAAGGCAAGACAATGTTTCTCGATTGCTAGGTATCGGATTTCTGTTGGGAGAAGTCTCCAACTTAGGAAGTATAGAGAATTCTCTTTCCCTTTGTCATTACCTTGAGCAAGGAGGGCCCCAAGAGTCTCGTAAAGGATTAAAGGTCTCCACGGAATGGGGGCTGCCAGGACTGGTGGATTTGTCAGGTATTGTTTGATATTTTCAAAGGCAAATTGACATTTCTCATCCCAATTAAATTTGGCATCCTTTTTAGCAAGGAATGAGAATGGCTGACATCTTCCAGAAAGATTAGAAATGAATATTCTTATATACACCAGCCTACCCTGAAGGGACCTTAGTTGAGTAAGGCTCTTGGGATGCGACATATTTAAGATTGCTTCGATTTTGGCAAGATCAATTTCAATTCCGCGGTGTCTCACTATGAAACCTATGAATTTCCTTGATGCAACACTAAAGGCGCACTTCAAGGGATTCATCTTAAGGTTGTAGAGGCGCAATCGCTTGAAGATGATTCTTAAGTCATAAAGATGAGCCTCTTAAAATTTACTCATGACAAGTAAAGCACCAATGGAGCACTCAACTTGATTATGGATTAAGTCATCAAAGATTCGAGTCATAGCCCGCTGTAAGTTGGACCGGCAATTTTAAGGCCAAATGTCATCACTTTATAACAAAAGACCCCAATAAGACTTTTGAATGCAGTGTTTCTCTCATCTTCTGGGGCCTTCTTGATTTGGTTATAACCAGATGAGCCATCCATAGAGGAGAAAACAACATGTGAAGAGGCAATGTCCACCATGAGTTCTTGGATAGGCAAAGGAAATTCATCCTTAGCACAAGCCTTATTCAGGTCTCTATAGTCAACACACACCCGGATTTGACCATTTTTCTTTTGAATTGACACAATACTGGCTACCCAAGAGGGATAATGATCCTCTTGAATAAATCCGGTATCGACCAATTTTTTGACTTCAGAAATGACTTGTTGTTCGATCTCTAGATGCATACATCTAGAAGCTTGTTTGACAAGAATGGCATCATGCCGGATTTTGAGTTTATGAACTACTACATCAACTGAAAAACCCGATATTTCATCGTATGTCCAGATGAAATAGTCCTTAAACTCGGATAGAAGTTGAATTAGATCTCTAGATTCATCCTCGTTTAACAAAGAACTTATGAAGGTGGGGCGAGGGTCATCCTCTATTCCAAGGTTGATTTCTTTAAGTTTATCAACTATCGATTTAATTTCTTCTTTAAATTCAGGGGGTGTATCCCGAACTTGAAGTTCATCAAAATCGTCTAAGGTCTCCAAAGAAAATATGTCGAGTGAATCAATGGCTTCAGTAAGGACACTTTCATATTCAGGATGACTAATCATCATCAAGCAATATTCATCATCATCAAACAAACTAACGGTACCAAAACCGATACCACTTATACAATTTTTATTAAATTTTGAATTCCAAATATTTTGGTGGTATCTAGCTTGATGCTTAGTCAATCGACTCAGAGCGAAACCTTTAGAGATAAGAGTTTTAACACCAACAAGAAAGTAGCCAAAAGGTAATTTCATTAATTCATTGAAATCTTCCTCCTCAAGGATTACATCACCTTTATTCCTTGAAGAGCCATAGAAGAACTTCTGGATTTTCCTTACATCTCCATCTAAGTTAGGGGAATCCTTAGTTACAAACCTTAAGACCCTATCCACAGATAGTGGGGTTAAGGTTAACAATTCAACTGCCCTATTAAGCTTTTATATAGACTCAATTCAGGCTCATCACTTTGAAGTTTAGAATTGTTACCCTCCTGGTCACTATCTGAATCTAAGGTGAGATTAAACTTTGGAGGAGGATTGATTTTTTTGTAGTCAAAAGCAATTACGGCACCCCTTTTTTATGATTATTCATCGGAACTTGATTCAAATTTGATGTACATTGAGAGATTTCTCTTTTCAACTAAAGGGTGGCCTCGGCTGAGTACTCTTTGGGCCATCCTCCCACCTCTTTGAGGAAAATTAATTAGAGGCCTAAAAACTACGCACTCGACGTCGTCTTCACTGCTTGAATTTTGTCTTTTTTGATTCTTGACTTTCTTTTTTCTCAATTTTTGAATTGCTTTTGAACCTTGACTTTTTGCTTTTTCCTCCATATTGTTGATCTCTACCTTAAAACAGGCAGGGGACCCTTTGGGAATATAGTATGCAGTATCCTCGTAGATCCTGGTCTTAAGAATAGAGAATGGAAGTAGATCACCCTTAATTTCAAACTCAATACTACCTCGTTGGTACTTGATGCATTGATGTAGGGTAGAAGGAACCATCCTATACTCATGGATCCATGGCGGACCTAGGAGAGCATTAAAGGACATCGCCAAATAAATTATATAAAATTTTTCTTCAATTTTTAACTCTCCTATCTCTACAAGAAGAGTGATTGAACATAAAGCTTTCTCTCCCTTTTCGTTGAACCGATAAAGCACCAACTTATCAGTTGAGAGCTTTCTAGTATCAACCCTAAGGTATGCGAGAGTATTTATGTTCATCACATTGATCGATGCACCAGGATCAACAAGAACCCTTGATAGTTTGAAATTGCACACATTTACGGTAATATAAAGTGGGCGATTATGATCGGCTGTTCCAAGGAGTAAATCTTCGTCAGAGAAAGTAACTCCAGGGACTTCCTTGAAGTACAAAACTTCTTCTTCGGAGATTGAAGCTAATTGAGCTAAGAAAATCTCTGGGTCGAGAAGTGCTTTAATTAGAGTCTCCCTCATCTCTTTTGAAAGGATAAGGGCAACATAGATGCTCAATTTAGTAGGAAACTTCCTAAGATGAGCTAGGACATTATAACAGGCACTTGGAACATTAAGATCAGGACCCAGTGGATTTGAAGGAGGGTTTGATTGTTGAGTGGGGGTTTGAATCAGATCAGTGAAAATAACTTGTGTTCCTTTTTCCTGTGGAGGAAGCCTAGGAGGTAAAACCTTACCACCACGTAGTTGTTCTTGCACGATTTCATTGGAAGGGGAACCTACAGGGGAGTTTACACTTTCTTTAGGTAATTGATTGTCATTTTTTGAGTGAGAATCTAAATTTGAAAAGTCTATCATGATGGGACTCCCTTAAAAGTTAATTTCAGGGGTATCACCATCTGATAAGCATTCAGATTCATTTTTCCCTTGAGGGGTCAAATCTAAAGAGCTGAGTTTTTGAACTTCTTGATTGATCTCAGCTGGTTTTGAGTTATTTCAATAGAAGAGTCATTTGAAAGTACATTCTCAACATTAATCATCAAAATTTGAGCAGAAGGATCTTTCTTTTGATTTAATTTTTGAACCTTTCTCTTTGATAGGGCAAAGTAAAAGTCAGATAACTTCAATGGGGCTAGTGGTTTTGAGCCACCATCCACCACTTGTACAGATCTCTCATCAATAAATTTCCTCTCTAAAAAAATTTCACTCTTTTCATTTTTATTTATTACAGCAGTTCCTATAACTACTAGAGAGGAAACTATCCCAACATCCTCATGCGATTCCTCCAGGTCAACCTCCCATAATGGACCCTGGACTCTCGTTGGTAACTGTTGAGAAAGATAAAAAAGATTGGTTAATCGACATTTTAAATGCCCAAGATAATTCTATATTCCAACCATCTTTAAGAGATAGAGAAAGATTAGAGTTTTTACCTAAAATGGATTTGACAGACCTCTAATCCGGATCGACTAGGTACTCCTTTGGAATTATGATGCTACCTTGACGGAAGTTCTTCTCGAGCCAGTCCTTAAAGACTATACAGTCTTTTTATTTGCCTCTTCCGGCTTCTTGGCCTCCGGCAATCAAAAATCTGTCTTGTTTTAAAGGCTCTAAAAATTCTTTCTCACCGACTCCCTTTTAAATGGATACGGATGAGCCAATCTCTCTTTAAAAGTAATCTGGTGAGATTCTCTAGTAGGTTGAGAGGTTACCTAAAAAGGTTGAGCTTAGCTTTCTGAGTTTGTTGAACTGTAGGGTTACTTGATTGGATATTGGCCGGTTTCTTCCCTTTATCAATTGTTGAAACTATTGATGTTCTCTTTTCAAAGGACTTCAATGATTTACTAGCTTTCTTATCTTCAACAGAATCCTTCAGGAATAGCATTTTGGAAGCCACTTCCTGTAGATTACTAGCTTCATTAAGAAGCTTTTCAAAGGTTTTGATTGTAAACCCCTTTAGCAGAAAAGTAATAGGCATATGGTTATTTTTTAGAAGAATCTCCACTGTACGTTTCTCTTGCAATTGGGGTTTACATTTCATCGAGAGGTTTTGCCACCTCAAGATGTTGTCCACCAAAGACTCGCCCAATTTTTGCTTTTTGATGAAGAGCTCGCCAACAGTTACACATTGTTGAGCTCCTAAGAATCTTTTCAAGGAGAGACAATCAAGCTCTGTGAAAGTTTTCACTGAACCATTAGGTAGATCTGCATACCACTCAAAAGCAATACCAGACAGACTACTCACAAACTATCAAAAGAGTAGAGCATCCGACCCTCTTGCATTGCAACAGCTTGCTCGAAAATGGGCCAGATGTTGTCTTGGGTTTTCTAAACCACTAAAAATTTTGAAAGAAGGTGGCACAAAGCCCTTCGAATAAGGAACCAAATCATATTCCTCGGGGTAGGGTCTACCCTTTAGAATAGATACAGTTCCTTGAGAATGAGATAGGGCCTCCCTTACCTATGTTTCAATCATTTGACGGATATCTCTGTCTGTTGGTGAAATTAGGGAAGTAACCTCTAGAAGCTTGGGGTTTGAATCTAACTTCCTACTGTTCTCATCCACTGTGTGTACAGTAGGCTGCAACTACTTTGGTTTAGATTATTTTGACTTGACTGGATGAGCTGATTAGGCATTTGCTTAACTCTTATCATCATCTCCTCAACCTTTCTCTAGAGACTCTTAATATATTCATCCTTTTCCCTCAACCTGATGGAACTATCTGAATATGAATTGACTGCTACTGATTCCTCCTCTTTACCGAACCGCTGTTTAGAAGGCTCAACATCCTTAGTTGATGCTCAAGGCTCAACCATACAAATATCTGCTACTTGATCTTCCTCCATCAATAAATCATCATCATCTGGATTAAAAGCTTCAAAAGCTTTATTCTTAAGAATGTCTCTAATTTCTTATACTACCTCATCAACTGGTCTCCCATCAATTGCCTCAGTGTTGATTGGTGAGTACCCTTTATAATCCAATATTTGGTCAAAATCTACTACGTCTACTTTAGCGAAGATGTCTTGAACTTTAATATCATCTTTTGTGAGTTCTTCTGCAACTATTTGATCTAACATTTCTTCATCAGAATCTTGAATTATCTCCTCCCCTTTGACCATCCCAAGGTCAGTAGTCAAAAGGGTGACATCCTCACAAGGGTGAGGGATATCCATCTTAATTGGTGATGGAGGAGCTTGAATAACAGGAGCTCCAACATCAATAAGAACAGAATCCTCACATCCCTAAACTGGGAGTTGGGAAACCTCAACTGACGACTGAATTGGAGGTTCACTTATTTGAATTCCAATAGATTTGCTAAACTTCTTTCTTGCATGTGACTCATATGGTGACATGGGCCTCTTTCCCTTGACATCAACTAATTTCAGCTCCTTAAGAACTTCTTGAGATATGGCGATCACTAGGAACAGCTTGGATAATTTTGATGGTGGGATCTGAGGTCTACCGCTAAGAGGGTGACTCTATCCATATGTAGTTAACACTATCTCCTCCATCTTTGCAAATGAGAGGTGAGGCACCCAATGATATCCATCTATAGAATTAAAGTCAAAAGGTTCTTAATAAACTTCTTATTTCTCCTCACTGGCTGAGGGGTCAAGTTCTTTACTTCAGACTTTTCTTCTTTCAACACCTCCTTCTCAAGCTTTTGTGAGATCACCCCCTTCAAGTGTCTCACATATTGTTCCTTAGTCTGACCTGTCTGAGCAGCACAGGTATGGATGATATTTCTCAATATTCTAGTCCTTAAAGTATGTTTTTCCTTTGGAGTTCTCTTAACGGAATACTCCACTGGGCTCGGCAGAGTGCTAGCTTTCCTAGTAACTCTCTCCTCCCCCCTCAGGAGCTGCAAGGGGGTGAAAATGACTCCCTTTCAGGAGTGGAGAAGAGGCAGGGATTGGAAGCTCCTTAGCAGCCTCAGGTTCGACTTTCATTAAGGTCTTCAGCTCGGCCATCTTTTTCAACTTGGTGGTTTTCTTTCTCACCCTCCTAAGGTAGTTCTTCTTAGCATTCTTACTACCAAAGAGGGTCTCAGAACTCGAGGACCATTTCTCATACAATGTCTTTCCTACAGTGGCAATTTTTGGCTTCTTCCCTTCCTCTAAGAATCCTGCAGGTAAAGAAGCGAGATCTAGTGTTGACTAGAGGTTAGCAGGGGCATCATTTCCCGCTCCTACAACTAATTAAACCACCTAGGCATCCTTCTATCCTTCAACAGCGATGTCTACCAGAGTTTCCCCATTCATTAATAGTCTCAGAGATTTAAACCCCAATCAAAACCGAATCGCATCCTCATAGATCAGTTCTTCAATCATTAAGTCACGATCCATTGAGAATAACAATTTTCTAGCCATTTCTGATGAATTGATAATTTGAGATTTGAAAGGAGAATGTTTGAATTAGAAACTTGAATTTGAATTTGAAAATAAATTTATATTTTATAACATATATCAGATTACAAGAGTTATAACCTGGTATATAATGATATGATATAAAGATTGACTTTAATTTAAAGAAAGCTTGAATTTTCATTGTATATATTTAACTACAAGAGGATGTTGTAGAAAAACATATGGCAAGGATAATATAGATTTGATTTGAATGGATTCAAAAAGGGATTTTAATTTTGAAGGTTGAAGAATTTTCTTTTGATTTTGGAACCCGTATTAATTGGATTCGCCTTTGACATGGCAGTTTGCAAGATCAAAGGAGAATTGAGGATGTTGGCTTAACTCTCTTATCCTACTGATTAACTTAGAGGTAAGATGTCAAAGATCAAACGAATTTTGAAAGAAAACTTGAATTTATGTTTCATGCGTTCAACTACAACAAAGTGTTGTAGAAGATACATGGCAACAACCATTGAAGTTGATTTGAAAGACCCTCCCTCACTTTTTGAAACACAAAATGTCAATTTTTTTTTTCGACATAATGGTCATAAAAAATTAAGGGAAAATCTGGAAATCCAAATTTAACTCTTTTCACAGCATTGACTTGCTTAGTGTAAAACGTCAAAATCCAGATCAGATCAAAGGTTTTAATTTTAAAGATACGTTAAAATTTTGGAAATTTGACAAATTTCTGACTTGAATGTTCTACCCAATCAATCGACTCGGGGTAGAATGTTGGAATTGAAATTTTGAACGTGAGGTTGTACTGTATGTGTTAGAGTACATCAGAATGATATAAGAAACACATAAAAATAATGATTAAAAGATGATTTCGAGAAGGGATTTGAAAAATTGAAAATTCGGCAACATCTCCCCTTATTTTTGAAGCACAATGTGTTGAATTTACGTTTAACGCAAAGGTTAACAAATATAGAGGGAGATTCTAAGAAGTCAACCCGACTCTTTCACTCTGACAAATTGTTCGGGAGTGAAATTTCAAAGCTTGACTTTGCTAGGAAGATTCAAATTCTAAAATCAAATTTGAGCAAGAAATCTATATTTTATCATTTATATCAAATGGTAGGAGTTACAATTTCATACATAGTGATAGGATATGGGGTTCAACTAATGTTTGAAAAAGATCAAATTTTGTTAGAGGATTGAAACTATGATTTTGAAGTTGAGGGATCTTTTGTAAATTGTGAAACATAGCAAGCTAGATATTTATTCGCATGCAAGTTTGCAACATATACAAAAGAATTTTGGTTTGACTCTTTCACTCTACCAATCAAGTTGGAGGAAAAATGTCGAAGCCCGACTTAGAGGAAGGTTTCTTAGACTCACCTCTCTTTTGACATGTCTTAATTGAGTTGGCCACACTCACCCAAGGGAGAAATGGGCAGAGGGCCCAATGGAAAAAATGGTAGTCAAAACTATCGATGCAATAAAATTTGAACAGATATTAAAGATGAAGAGTGAGATTTCTCCCCAGTGGAGTCGCCATTTTTTGTTTGATTGAAAATTTTGTAGTTTTGAAAAATATTAAATTTCTTTGGGAATATTTATTTTTGAATCTTGAAATTGAACACGTCATTATGAATAATATATCACCTTGGGAGGCGAATATATCATTCCCTAATGGGTTCAAATTTTAGAGCTTTAAATTTATCCGGATTGTTGTGGTCAAACTCAAGGGAAGACAACATATGATCCAGAAGGATCAAAATGATGTTTAACCAAATGTTTGACTATAATAATTCGGGAAGGAGATCATTAATCTCATAATCAAAATCATTATAGTAGTTGATATATCTCTTCTAGGAAAGAAGATATCAATCACAATTGATTATTTGAGAGTGATGATAATGATCATTGGTTTAAATTTTCTCAAAGATAATTAATTGAAGTTTTAAAAAATTAGATATGGGTTTCTAAATCTCATATGAGCGCAAGCCCTTACAGTTAATTACATTATAGGAAATTAGAATTTCCTATGAATACTCTCGATTAAAATAGCGATATGAATTTTATTAAAGAGTTCAAAGTTTGTTGTCAAAGGTGGTAAGGGTTGGACTATAAAAAGGGATTAGTTCAAAGTTGAACACTTATCTTTGGAGTCAAAGGAAGAAGGGTAGGAGACACCTGGGATTCTAAAATAATTCAGAAGTGCCCCAGTCCATCCTAAGTGTTGGGTTTGAATTTGATTGAAAAAGATTTAAGTTTGAGTGGTCAATTTTTTTAGAAAGTTGGGATTCAATTCCCGGAGGTTGAGGTCTTATAGTCTAAGCTTGCCTCAAATCCTAAGTTAAAATTGGGTACTGAAAATCAATAGCCCGAACCTAACTAATGCAGTGCAAATTTGGACTTATCCAAGCCTGGATTGGGGAGCCAGCTAAACCACCTAGGTGCTTCAAAACCATGAATATGGTTTTTTAATGTTGATGATTTTTTTTTTAATAAGACTGACGTCTAGATCAGTCCTTAATTTAGCACCTTGACTTATGTTGGGTGTTTGATGTCTAAGTAAATGCAATTAAAGATTATACTCTTTTAAGTTTGTTACTAATGCGATGGAAGCTAGTTGACTCGATTGAATATTTGAATTTGAATGAAGAAAATTTAAAAAGTTTTAAAAATAAATTTTATCCTAGATGAATGCACAGATTCCCCTTGATTAGATATGCACCCTCATAGGCTAGGTGGTCTACCAAAACCCACAGGCCGGGAGGTGCCTAGCAAAAGGAAAGAAGATGAAATAATTATGCACGCAAACTCCCGGCAGTCCTGAGCTTACTTCTTAAGTTTGTTAGAGTTACTATGTGAGCTTAAATGTATTTTAAATTTAATAAAGATAGAGAAGATTTTAATGAGTCCTTATGAGCGTACGATCGGATTCATGGCTAAAACAAATACATCATGTAAGTAAAAATACTAAGAAAAAAGATAGTTCTACTACATAATCTATTAAACAAATAAATAAAATTAATTACTCAAATTGAATGTCCATATGGCAAGTGCCACTTAATATAACAAACTAGGGTCTATAGAAAAATAAAATTACTAGGCACCACTGACAATAATCCGAATTTCTATTCCTAAGACTTAAGTGACTTTAAGAATGGGTCTTCTCATTCTTCATTTCTTTGTCCTCCCACGAGCTTCTTGATTCGTCGGTTCTAGATATCCAAATAAAAAGAAACTCCCCCTTGAAAGGGGTATTATATTTTATCTTTGGATATTTGAAAGGTATCATAACTTGATCTTCCAAATAGAAGAAGACTCTCCCCTTTAGGGATGTCTTCTCCTCTTTGGAATCCAAGTTGGATATAAGCATTCCATTCTTAAATCACTTTTAAAATTACACCTTAAATACATCTCAAATTACATTTAATAAAAAAGAAAATTCTAGACTCAATAGCCTATAGGGATATCATAATAATCAACAATTACTTAATCCCAAGCAGTTAATATTTGAGAATTAAAATGCATAATTTTTGCCATACTTAGCCATGCTCTTTTAATTTAAAGGGGGTCATAAGCGCAGAAAACACCTGTGCAAAGCATAATAATATATATTTTTTAATACCCTCTTTAATTTTAATTCCCTGCATGAGCATGGCCACTTACATAAGATAGAATTAGTATAAATTGCCCCTAACCTAGGGTTAATCTATTGCATAATCAATCACAGAATGTAGAAAGTAAGTAAACAAACACATCAATACTAAGCTAGCAAACAACATTCAGTGAAAACTCAAAAACCCGACTCACAACAAAAAAGTAAACACCGGCCTAACGTAAGACTAGAGTTGGTTGTCCTAGAAAATCTTCTAAAGTATGTGAGGTAGGCTGTGTGGTTTGGATATATCTTAGGTAGGGCAATTAGTTAAAGTTGTTTAAAGATTGGATTGGTTGAAAGGCTTAAGGGAAGATATTAGTTAACATTTAAGTCTTAATAATTTAAAATTAATATTAAGATTAATTTCAATTGTTTGTTGGATACCACATTTGTTTCTCACCGAGGCCGTGAAGTTTATTTTACCTTCCTTGGGGCTAATTTAATAGCCTCGAAGGCCTGGGTTACATAGTGGTACTCGGTATAATTAAATGACTTAAGTTAATTAAGGTTTAAAGTTAATAAATTGTAATTAAAGTTGGTTAATTACTTTTTTAAGGTTGATTAAAGATTTTCGGAGTTTTAAAGTGATTTTTGAGTTTTATGGATTTTCTGGATTATTTTAATCATTTAATTGAGGGTTTAAAAATGACTTTTTGATTAAGGGTGATTTTTGGAAAATTATTATTTTTATAAAACATTAAATCTTAAGATGAGTTGTTAGACACTAAGTTTACTGGATTTGGATTTTTTTACAATTAGTTATGTTTTTTTAAAGCTTGATGCATTTATTAAAATTTTTAAATTATTTAATGAAAGGGCTTTTTATGATTTGAGTCCAAATGAACTCCCAACTCCTTGAAATCAACTTCAAAGGTCAATAATAACCTAAGAAGAGATTCCCAAGTGTTTAGAAATTTTTTAGAATTTTTAATTATTTTTAATTAATTAAATATTAAAATTTTAAATTAAGATTCAATTTGCTGTCGAATCAAAGAAGTTTTGTTTTTATTTGATTACGATTTTTGTTCTGGTAAGTCAAATGTATTATTTGTATTTTTTGGATTTAAATTTAATTTATTAGAAATTTTTGAAGGTTTAATGCTTAATTAAGGATTTAAGCTTAAGTAGATTGATTAAGGGGCTTACTAATTTCTAAAACAAGTGAAAATTTTTCTATGGGCTGTATATATCACTAAGTTCAAGTGTTCAAAGTTTTGAATCAAAAGGATGTGTCTTAATTTCTAGAATTTCTCTAAGTTTTATAAACATATCATTAATTATTGTCCTGAATGGTGTCATTAGGTTATATAGGTTTGAATAAAAGTTTCTAACCCTTGACAAATATATACATGCATAAACACAATCAAAATCAATTCTTAGATCTAGGAGAGCCTAGGCTAAGTGGTGTGTGCATCCTAAGTATGCAAATATTTATATTAATTAAGAAGATAATATTATGATTAGTGAATAATTAGAATATAATCATTCACTAATCATTACCACATGAATTTTGTTCACATATTTAATCTATGTTTAAGATTTTAATGGGATCTCTCAAATATTAAAGATTTATATATATATATATATATTATATATATTATATATTATATATTATATATATTATATATATATTATATATATATATATATATATATATATATATATATATATATATTAAATAAGATTTTAAGATATACATATGTATAAACCTATATATGAAATATAAGTTTAAAAATAAAATAATTTAAAATATTATTAAAATAAATTTTTAATTGGTTGAGAGATCCCCTGATTTTCAAATTCATTTGAATGTTTTTAAATATAAAATAATTAATATAATATTTTCTTAAATAATAATTAAATATTATGATATTTAAATAATTCAAATTATTCAAAATAAATCTATATTTAGACTTTTAAATTAATATTAAGCTAAAGTATTTTGAGTTTAAGTTAAATTATATATATATATATATATACTTTAAATATTAAAACATATTTTGAACTAAAGTTTAAAATTTTTATTAAATATTAACTTACAATAATTAGTATTTAAAAATTTTCAAAATATATTAATATTTTAACTTAAAAATTATCTTAAATTAACATTATTTTTTATTTTTTTGATAATATTTATACAAATTAAATATTTTTAGAATTTTAAGATATTTTTTAATATTTTTTTAGAAGTTTCTCGATTTAAAAATAATTAAAATATCTATTTTTAAATCATTTAAAATAATGGCACTGCCAGCGGCAGAGGCCACGTGGCACGGTCGGATTGGAGGGATCCGACCATGGCCAATAATTAGATGGCGGTCATTGCGCCGCCATTGACGATTAGGGAAATGATACCGCGGAACACGGTATCACTTAAAGCACATCAGACAGTGTTGCGAGCCTTCTGATCTTCCGCCCTTTGAAATCAATAGCCCATATGAGATCCCGCAATCTCATCTAGCGGAGAGGGATAAAACGGCGGGATTTTTAACCCACAGTCTGGATCAAGTGCCCAGATGCTGACGAATGAGGTTTCGAACCACTGGAGGATTCCCGCGATCGGATAGGGCACGAAATGATGTAATTGCATATGTTGATCTTAAGATCAATGGCTTCAAAAATGTGCATTCAGACACATTCCGTCTTAAGCCCTAGAGAAGGTTTTTTGAATATTTCTCTCAATCAGATAGATATATTTTAATAAAATTTTAAACACATTGAATATTCATGAACAAAAACAATGGGATATTATTTTAACGGTTAAATAATTTCTTAATAAAATGCTAATTAAGCCTAGGTATCCTAAGCTAGGTTTAGGATTTTTCACCTTGATTTGTGGATGGTTTAAACTATTTTTGGTATCGCCGAGCTTTTTGAGTGTCCACGATTAAGTTCACAAATGAATCCACATTCTAAAAAGCCATGGATCACCTAGAACAATCATTGGAATGATTAGGAGTTTAGCTTACCAGAAGTTCACTGGTAATGGCTTTGATTGGCAGGGTTTGAGTGCAAAAATGAGTAGGAGATTCAAGGGAGCTCAAACAAATTGAGAGTTTGGCTGGAGGAGCCCAGGACAATGAGAGAAGGCTAGGTTGTTAGTGAGATTCATTTTGAGTCATTTGCTCTATTCAATCAACTCCAGATTGAATGGAGGGCTAGGATTTATTTGGTTGGACTCCAAATGGTCACCACCTGTCCAGGGAGTTGGTAGGAGTAGGGTGACTTAAGGACAAGGGTATATCCTATATGGAAAGCTTCCCTTGTCCTTTTAGGGCATGTGGAATTAGTATAAACCATTGGATGTTGATCTAAGGGCTGGAGTGGACCCTAAGAATGTTCTAGAGTCTGTTAAGATAGCTGGACTGGTTTAGATGAGAGGGGATTAGGTTTAAGAGGGGTTTTGACCAAGCTTGACCCCTCTAAAACCTTAGTTTGATTGTTTGACCAATCCCATTCCATATGGCAGCTGAGGTGACATGAGGGGGAGGTGTTGAATGTTGTAATGCTGGGTTTGGAGCTTGGGATTAGAATTTGAATGGTATGGGATCAATTCTTTGAATATTTAATGGTCTTTTGACCATAAGTTGATTGGTTTGACAATTCAAAGGATCAAACCAGATGATGTGGAATGGATAAACCTTAATGAGCTGGTTTGGAGGGAACTTAAGGCAATCCACTAGAGGTTTGAGGGATCAAACCATGGCCATTCAAGTTTGACCTAATATTATTGAGTTGACCAAGTCAAACTCAATGTGGTTTGGCCTCACATGAGTTTGGGAGAGTATGGAGTATCTTTTAGAGTAGGTTTGAGAGCTTGAGGGGTTTAAAATGTCAAAATGGTTTAAATAACCCATTTAAAACATTATGGGGTATTTGGGTCAACCTAGGTTGACTTGGTCATCCAGGTTGACCTTTGACCCAGGTTTGGGCTAAATTGATCTGGTTTGATATTCAAAAATTGTTGGAAGTGATTCAAAGAAATTTGAAGTTCATTTGGTTTGAAATTAATGTTTGAACTCATAAGGGGTATTTTGATAAAAAAGGTCGATCTGGTCAACCAGGCTTGACCAGGGTAAGGGCTTGAGTCCATTGCACTCCTAATGATGATTAGGATGCATTCGAAGATGTTTTGAGGTTTGGTTTTAAAAGGCCAAGTTGAAGTTTGGAGAAAACTTCAAATTTCCATTAAGGGGCATTTTGGTCATTTTGACCCCTGATCAACTAGGGATAAAAATGGGTCCACCAAAATGTAGTTTAATGCTCAATAGGTCAGGATTAAGGGTCTGGATATGATTAGAGGCATTGGGAAAATTCTAAGGTCAAGATCCACTAGGGGATAGGTCTAGTGGCATAGGCTGTAAATATTTGAAGGTTTTATAGCCTTTGAATTTCATTTTAATTTCTAGGTCTAGACCTCAAAATGAGCCTAAATTTGGAGGGTTACCTTTAGAGACATGTCCTATCAATATGTTATTGAAAAAGTCTTAATCAAAGGTCATTTGATTGGATTTTGAAGTGTTTGAAAATTCACTAGAAAAGGCTTTCACGACTTGGACCTTTAGCCTTAGATTTGAGTTTGGATTGATCTAAGATCTAAATAGATCCTAAGGTATGGAATTGATCCTAGTGTGACCTCATATAAAAATGAGGTGAACACCACTCTCCTGGTAATGTTATCTCTAAGTGTCACCTTGCCTCCTGCCATGGCCTTCAATGAAATAAATCAATTTATATATCTAATTATGTGCCTTGAACATCTATTGTCCAGGTACCATATGTTCTTATGAGGCCTTTTGTGAGACCATCCCTACAAAATCATCCAAGGTTAGACTTAGAAACCCAAAAAAGTTCAGGTTCCACCTTATGAATTGAAGAATGAGATGCATGCATGCTATGTTATAGTATATGCAATTTTGGTCTCCACACCAAATGTTTTCTATGGTGGATAGTTCAAGTGTTGGAGATATGTCCTTGCATGCCACAAGAAAAACATTTAATATTAGGAAAAAGAGTTACTAATATATATGGGTTATGGTGCCTCTTCTTAGGTTTAAATGCATGTTGTGTTGATAGTTTATTAAATTTTGCAAATGAAGGTGGTGTTTTGTTCTCTTAAAAATAAATTAATTTCACTTGTAATGATTTGTTGTCAATTTTAAGATTTGAATTTTTAAATTTTAAAGAATAATCACTACTATCTAATTGAGATGCAAGCAAGAGTTTCTAGTTCTATAAATACTTTTTCTAATTCAATATATGATATTTTTAAGAAATCAAGTTCATGAGTTAAATCAAGATGCTTCTTGTCTAAAGTATTAAATTCATCTAATAAAGTCATATGATTACTATCCAAAGTAGAATGATCTTTCCTAAGACATTCATGCTCTTTCTGCAGTTTTGAAAAATCAAAATTCAAGCTTGTATACATTTTCTTGAGCTTCCCATTTGCATTATGAATTTTTTCAGAAACTTCAAATAGATCATCTTAGGAAAACTCACATACCTCCTCTTGATCAAAATGATCAAGTTGATTATCTATCATGAAGCACTAGTTGGTTACCTCCTCTTTTTCATCTTTTTTAGAAGAGTCTAAAGAAGAGTCTATCTAGAAAGCCTTTTGAGTCATTTGCTTGCCCTTTTTGAGCTTAAGTTTTTCTTCACCCTTATCCTTGATTGGGTGAGTTTTTAGATTTCAGCAATCCAACCTTAAGTTCCCTGGCTTCCTACATTCAAAATAGATAAAATCAATAGAAACCTTAGAATTTTTATTAGCTAAACCTTAGCTCTATTGCTAATGATCCTTTTGCTTTTTATTTAGAAAACACTTGAATTTCCTTGTCATCAATATTATTCCGTCATCATTCTCAGGTGTAAAATTGTCACTCTCTGAATCATTATCCTTTAAGGCTACAGTTTTCTCCTTTTTCTTTTCACCTGCATCAAGTTGTCTTTGACTCACTCCTTGCTTGTTGGCAATGAGTGATCAAAGTAAGTTGTCAATGGAGTAAACATTCAGATCCTTACATTTAGTAATATAAGTGATTTTAACATGTTAGGAAGTAGGTAAAAATCACATGATTTTATTAAATTTTTCAAAGTTAGTAAGTTATATTCCTAAAACATAGAGGAAAGTAACAATCTAAGTAAACCTAGTATATATTTCAAAGATTTATTCACTAAGTTTCATACGAAAGTATTTATAGTCATGAAGTAGAATGTTCAACCTTGATTATTTTATTTCATTTGTTCATTCATAGGTTATACCAACTTTGTCCCAAAATTGTTTACCAGTTGTGAATGTAGAACAACGCATGTAATCTTTAGATTTCAGTGTATAGAAAAAATAGTTTAAATATTTAGCATTCAAATGGGCTAAATCTTTATCTTTTATGATCCATTCAGAAAAAGAGAGCTTAATTTTTATGCCATTAACAACACTTGAAGGTGCATAATATCCTTCCTAAACTAACATCCACATGCGACAAATTTATAGATTACAAGAAAGTAAATATTAGAATTTTCCAAAATTCAAAAGGAATATTATTAATCAAAGGTGATCGCGTGATTGAATATCCTTCCATAGAATTACAAATTTGAAAGTTAGGCATTGATCATTTTAAATAGTTATTTAAAACTTAGTTCTTGAATCCAACTATAAATCCACTTGAAAGTTTGTGAAGGTTGTTAAACCTTTAAGAACTAGCTTGAGGCTAACCAAGAGGGGGGTAAATTGGTATTATAAAAACTTCTTTAAGGAAAAAAGAAAATCCCTCTTTTGTAAAGCTTTCTAAATATCTATAAATATCAATTTTATTTATTGATACGGAAGCAGATTAATTTCATAATAGCAACCAAATTATAGTTTTCAACCATACACAAAAAATAGAAAGTGTGGATCTTAAAATGTAGAAAAGTAAAAAAATGAATGAAAGTCTGTTTGGGATGTTAAGCCCTATGAACTTAGTCCCAAGCAAACAAAGAGGGGGAGGGGGGGGGGTGAATTTGTATTTTAATTTTTTTTTTCAACAAAAGCAATAAGATCACAAACCAAAATCAAATCACACCACAAGACAAAAACAATACGGAAATTAAAGTGCGGAAGCAAGAAAACAATAACACAAAAATTTATAGTGGTTAGGTCAACTTGACCTACATCCACTCCTTGGAGGCACCCTCCAAGTATTGCACTACAAAAACGTGTCTCTCCTTTAGCCGCCACGGCTAGGCAGAGAAGCCCTCACAAAGAAGTCCTTTTTGCCACCCCGGCAAGGCAGAGAACCTATCTCCTTTTTCTTCCTCCTGAAGCTGGTAGAGAACCACAATCCGTTGCTGAAAACCTTACCTCTACCGACCCTTCCACTGACAAGAAACTCTAGATGAAGAAGAAGCAGAGCGATCCTTGAAGCATCCTTGTGAATCCCCTCACAAGCTCCCCCTCACAAGATCCTCTCTCTCTCTCTCTCTCTATCTCTCTCTCTCTCTCTCTTTCTCTCTCTCTCTCCTCAAGGTCTTCTCAGGTCAAGACAGCAGCAAAAGATTGTTCAAAATGTTGAACAAGAGCTCTTAAATAGAAGAGCTTCAAAGGAGCTCATTAATTGCAAGTTGCCGACAATATCGTCCAGCCCGATATGGACATCGTCCTGGCCGATCAGTACAAATCTGAGAAGATCGGTTAGAGCATCGCCCTGAATTCAAACTGGATGATTTAAAATTGGCTTGATCGTCCAGGCCGATCTCATGATCTTCCAGGCCGATCAGTTCAAATCAGAGGAAAATCATCCAGAGCATCGCCCAGAATTTGTGCTGGCCGATATTTATCGTCCAGAAGTAACTAAGGTTTTTGAATAGATCATCCTGGCCGATCTTGTAATCGTCCAGGATGATATGATCGTATCAATCATCATAAATTACTTCCATGATTTGTCTGATTAATTAAGGCATAATTTTGAATATCGTCCAGGCCGATCCAAGATCGTCCTGGCCAATTACCAAAAATTATAGAATACCTTAATTGTTTATGGCAGCAACTTCTTTCTGTTTTGAACTTATCGTCCTGGCCGATACACGTATCGTCCAGGATGATCTGTTAATGACGATTTCCTTAATTAAGATTCTCAAACAGAATCTCTGTTTTAAACTAAATCGTCTAGGCCGATAAAAATATCGTCCTGGCCGATATTAGTAAAAGCATAAATTTTAAGTCTCTCAACTCTGTGTGTGTAGGGTTGCTTAGCATCAGTCTCTTTGAACATTACAAATAGACTCAAGAAGAGAAAAAATAGATTACAGACTGACTCAACCCTAACCTACGCAATCTTGAACTAACTTCGTTTGTTCGTCCGATCTTTGATTTATGAAATGTTAAAAATAACAGGCAATCCAAGAGAATCAGTAGAGTTTGTTAATCATCAAAACGTAAGTCATAAAAAATAGATTTGCAACAATCTCCCCCTTTATGATGATGGCAAACACTAGTAGGAAAAACGTAGTAAAAATAGCAGTTCATTTTAAAATTTCAAAGTTACAAGCACATCAACTTTTTCCTACCACATCCTAACCACATCCTACTCCCCCTTTTGTCATCACAAAAAGAGGGTCCTAGACACACAAAAGAAAAAGGAAAAATAAAGAACAACAAAAACTAAAACACAGTACAAGACAAACTATAGAAAACAGAAAATAAGAAAAGCTAGAAAAATGAGGGACCCTGATCATCAGATGGAGGTGGCTGCTGAAAGTAGATGGCAAGCGTAGTAAATTGAGCATTGAATCAGGCGATGTTCTGGTCATGCTGCTGCTGGTGGTGAGTAATGTAGCTGTCAAACCAGGCTAAGTCCTCTGTGCGGTGCTGCTCGTAGCGTGCCATGTCCTCAGAATGTTGTTGCTCCTGTGCAGCAATGTAAGCATCGAAGCGGGTCTCCCATCGATCAAACCTCTCCATTAACTGGTCAAGCTGAGAGTGCTGGCAAAGAGGATTAGGATCAGGAAGAGGAGCGGGAGCGGGAGCCTCCTCCTCCTCAGCCCCCCGAGGTTCCTCATCTCTAGGGTGGAGATGAGTACTGTGAAGGGTACTGAAGGAACTGTTTGAGTAGAAGAGAGTTGGGAGGTTGGGTGGAATAGGATATTAAAGTTGATATTTAGTTTCAAGGACATAGGCTATGTGTCCTAAAGCTAGATTTGGTTTCCTCTTATGACCTGGATCGCGGATTATGGTTAAGTGATCAATGTACCAAAAAATTAAGTCTGCAGTATTGAATTCTCTATGCGCCATGATGTAAAAAGTAGTCAGAGAAAGTAGAGGAGTGATGTGGATTCTGTCCCCAGCTTTTGGAATTATGGAGGTGCAAAGGACATGTTGGATTATCCTATCGTCTTTGACTAAAGAGCTAGTCTCTCCAACATGAAAAGGTGCATTGGTCTGGCGAAGAAAATGGTTTGCCGTGGACCAATCAAAATCAGGATCTGAAATGATTAAGTGCAGCTTATCTCCAGTGGTGGATAGCTGTAGAAGTTCAACACAGTCCTGATATGTGATTTCGACCGGGCCTCGATTCACATAGGTGGTCAAGACTATGAAAGTAGGATTTATGTGAAAGTTTGCAAAGAATTCTCAAAGAAGCTCAGTATTAAAGGGAAAAGCGAGAGACAGAATGAAACAAAGGGAAGTGTGAGCGAAAAGATCCATTACCGGATACGAAATGTGGGTAGGATTAATGATTCTAGAGACAGTTATCCCACATTCTTTATATCAATGGTAAGCAGCCTGATCTTCTGCCTCCCTGAATCGAGAGTCCAGCGTGGCCCTCGAGGAACTTCCAGAAGCTTGTCGAACTCATTTCCCACCAGCCATAGTAAGGAGTTAACAAGAAAACACAAGAGGAGAAGGGATGTGAAGTGGAAAACATGGCTGAAAATGGCCTGAATTTAAAGAAACAGCCATATCGTCCTGGCCGATCACAGAATCATCCAGGACGATATGGTACAATAATTACGTATAGGCCGATTGGTCAAAAAGGCGGTCCATCGGCCGAGCCGATCAGATATCAGCCAGGCCGATTAGAGACAGGCGATCGTCCCGAGGATTCCAGCCGGACGACCGTTGAAAAAGCAGATCATTGGGGCGATTAGGTGTATCGTCCAGGACAATGCATAATAATTGATCGTACCTGCCAAAGTTAAAACATTTTAAATCTGTGCCACGTGTATCGTCCAGGATGAACAGTGGATCGGCCGGGACGATTCTCCAATAATGGATCGTTCGGGGCCAATTTTAAGGATTTAAATGTGCTTACACGTGGATCGTCTAGGACGATCTAGTGTATCGGCCAGGACGATGGCCATAAAATGCATCAGCCAGGCCAAAATATTTTATCGGACAGCACTATCTTCATGATTGTAACAGAGTTTGATCAGATCGTCCAGGACAATAATGGATCGTCCAGGACGAAGAGTTGTAGTAAGCACAGAAAAGTTCAGCAGATGGAAATTTGAAGAGAATTTTTCCTATCGTCCAGGACGATAAAAGTATCGGCCAAGACGATGTGACTAGAATTTGAAAATTAATGAAGGATGGTGATGTTCAAAAACCTCAAAATAAAATAAAAGAAAAGCAGAAGAAAAGAAAAAGAACTGCGATAAAAAGCTAAAAACAAACAATTTGAGAAGAAGACAAATGCATTTTTTTTTTAATTTTTATGTTATATTTTTTTTTAAAGCAATTCATATGAGAATTTCTCAAATAATTTAAACTTTAGAGTTTCAAGAGATCAATAGGTTGACAAATTTCAATAGGAAGAAGGTAGAATATCTGATTCTGTTAACCCTAGATCGGACATCCTTCAGGGTATAATTTGTCTTTTGAAAAATAGAGGCCTAACTTAGAATAACTAAATAGGATAAAAAGAAGATCCATTCAAAACTTGTTTACAAAGAAAATATCTCATAAATAATATGTCAAAGTAATTTTTCACAATCATGGATTTTGAAATCAAGCCTTTGAAAATCTCACATAACTCATAAGTTCTTCTAACTTTTAAAAGTTTTGAAAAGAGAGGATAGCTTGCCTTTTAGTGGGCTCATTTTATGCCTCTTGAATCTTTGATTGGCTCTTTGAGAATCTTTTAATTTTTTATATACATTTGGGTATATATATATTTTTTTTAATTTCAACTTTGGCGTCTTTGCCATTTTTCCTTTTTATCTTTTGCAAGCTCAATTCTCTTTTGCACACTCTTAAAAGAAGTTCTTAGTTGTGAGTATATCTTCTAGATATTAGAGAATAGGAGCACTCACTCTAATATAGGGAAGAACTACCCACAAAACAAAACTAAAAAATCATATGATCAGTGCAAAGGCAAGATCTCAATTATCTTGAGAGATATATAAGAACTTTAGATATTATGCACAAGATAGATTTTTTTAGCAAGATAAAAAGAATCTTAGTTTCAAAAATCATTGGCTAAAATGAGTTAGACTTTTGTTTAGAGAAGAAAATTATACCACTAAACAAGGTCAGAAAGAGGGAAACCATCAACGGTATTCCTCCCGTTAACCGATTTAGAAATGCTAAACATAATCTCTAATACTCTAAAATTTAAAATTTTAAAAAATAATCATATATGAAACCAAACATAAAAAACAAAAAGAAAACAAAATAATCTAGACCAACACAAAGCAAGCACACAACAAAAATAACATAAAAACTAATTAAAAAAAATATTTCAAGAAAATATGAAGCAGCAAGTTTAAGCGATTATGAGCTGCAAGCCTCCATATGTCCAATTATCCTATGCTCCCACGAGGTCTTTGGTGAGAGCACACCTGCAAAAGCTCAACAACAGTCAGATTTAGGAACCCAACCTAGTTTGGGTCCCTTCTTAGGAAAAGTAGAATGCAATGCAGGTGTGGTATGCTGTGAATCATGAACTTTAGGTCTCCACACCCAATGCGTACTACGATGAACAGTGCAAGTGTGTGATATGTGTCCTAGCATGCCACATTAAAAAATATCTAACTCCAGAAAAAAAATTTCTTAAATGGTTTGAGTTATAATGCCTCTTCCTAGGTCTTGGCTTCAAATCAAAAGTGGGCATCTTCCAATTTCCTTTAAGTGAATCCAATTCGTTCTTTAGTCTCAAGTTTGTATTTTCCAAAATATTATTATCAATCCTCAACTTTTCCTCTATCTCTTGAGATTTCTTAAGCTTAGAATTAAGTGAGGTGTGTAAAGCTTTTAATGCAACATGCTTATCAATTAATTCCAAATTCTTTTTATTTAAATCATCAAATTCATCAAGTAGAGTCATGTGATTTGAATCAATCATAGAATGATTGTTGAGATTAATTGCATACTCTTTTTGTAAATTAAAAAGTTCTAACTTTAAACTAGCATGAGTCTTTTTAAGTTTTTTGTATGATGCATGAATTTTTTCACAAATTTCAAACAATTCATCATAGGTTGGTTTACATACCTCTTTCTCATCACTTTGCTCAAGATGATCTTCCCCCATTAAGCACAGGTTTATAGTCTCTTCCTCTAGTTCAGTCTAAGAGGAATCAGTACCAAATTCTGCCCAGAATGCCTTTTGGACTCTCTTCTTGTCCTTTTTAAACTTAGGTTTCTCCTCAACTTTTTCCTTTTCTTTGCTCGAGTGATCTTGAAGTGTAGGACAATCGGCTTTCACATGTCCAGGCTTCCTGCATTCATAACAAACAATATCAGAAGATCCTTTAAAATGTTTATGATCCCTACCTTTTCTCCAATGATGCTTTTGCTTCTTCCTTAGAAAGCTTTTGAATTGCCTTGTGATGAAGGCAACTTCATCGCTTTCAGACCCGGAAGTTTCAAAATCTGATTTGTGCGCCTTCAGTGCAACTGTTTTCTCCTTCTTCTTCTCATTTGCATCAAAATTTCTTTGATTCACCCCTTGCTCGTAAGCAATGAGTGAGCCAAGTAAGTTATCAATAGAATAAGTGTTCAAATCCTTAGATTCAGTGATTGCAGTGATTTTAGCATCAAAAGATGAAGGTAAGCATCTCAAAATTTTATTTACTTTTTCAAAATTCGAAAGTTCTCTTCCTAAGGTATGCAATGAAGTAACAATTTGAGTAAACCTTGTATACATGTCAGAAATAGATTCAGAGGGTTTCATACGAAAAAGTTCATGGTCATGCAAGAGAATGTTTAAACGAGATTGTTTAACTTCATTAGTGCCTTCATAAGTGATACATAATATATCCCAAATTTATTTACCAGTTTTGCAAGTGGAGACATACATGTAATCCTCAAATTTTAAAACACAAAAAAATAGTTCAAACATTTTGCATTTAATTGAGCTAAGTCTCTTTCATCGAAAGTCCATTCGGTAAAAGCAATTTCAGTTTTAACACCATTAATTTCACGAAAAGGTGGAGAATAACCTTCTTTGATAAGCATCCACATGCGATAATCACTAGATTGTAAAAACGTTGACTTGCGAGTTTTCCAGAAATCAAAAGGTAAGTTGTCAAACAAGGGAGGTCGTGTAAATGAATAACCTTCAGTAATATTTCTATTCCCAAAGTTAGCATGGATGAAATTAGAAAAGTTTTCAAACTTAAATTTTTGAATCCCGCTCTGATACCACTTGAAAGTTCGTTTGGGATGTTAAGCCCTATGAACTTAGTCCCAAGCTAACAAAGAGGGGGGGGGGGTGAATTGCTATTTTAAAATTTCTTTTCAACAAAGGCAATAAGATCACAAACCAAAACCAAATCACACCACAAGACAAAAACAATGCGGAATTTAAAGTGTGAAAGCAAGAAAATAAAAACACAGAAATTTATAGTGGTTCGGTCAACTTGACCTACATCCACTCCTTGGAGGCACCCTCTAAGTATTGCACTACAAAAACGTGTCTCTCCTTTATCCCCCACGGCTAGGCGGAGAAGCCCTCACAAAGAAGTCCTTTTTGCCACCCTGGCAAGGCAGAGAACCTATCTCCTTTTGCTTCCTCCTGAAGCTGGCATAGAACCACAATCCATTGCTGAAAACCTTACCTCTACCGACCCTTCCATGGACAAGAAACTCTAGACGAAGAAGAAGCATAGCGATCCTTGAAGCACCCTTGTGAATCCCCTCACAAGTTTCCCCTCACAAGATCCTCTCTCTCTCTCGCTTTCTCTCCTTAAGGTCTTCTCAGGTCAAGGAAGCAGCAAAAGATTGTTCAAAATATTAAACAAGAGCTCTTAAATAGAAGAGCTTGAAAGGAGCTCATTAATTGCAAGTTGCCGACAATATCGTCCAGGCCGATATGGTCATCGTCTTGGTCGATCAGTACAAATCTCAAAAGATCGGCCAGAGCATCACCCTGAATGCAAACTGGATGATTTAAAATTGGCTTGATCGTCCAGGCCTATCTCACGATCGCCCAGTCTGATCTCACGATCGTCCAGGCCGATCAGTTCAAATCAGAGAAAAATCGTCCAGAGCATCACCCTGAATTTGTGCTGGCCGATATTTATCGTCCAGAAGTAACTAAGGTTTTTGAATAGATCATCCTGGCCGATCCTGCAATCGTCTAGGATGATATGATCGTATCAATCATCCTTAATTACTTTCTTGATTTGTCTGATTAATTAAGGCATAATTGTGAATATCATCAAGGCCGTTCCAAGATCGTCCTGGCCGATTACAAAAAATTATAGAATATCTTAATTATTTATGGGGACAACTTCTTTCTGTTTTGAACTTATCATCTAGGATGATCTGTTAATGACAATTACCTTAATTAAGAATCCCGAATAGAATCTTTGTTTTAAACTAAATCGTCTAGGTCGATAAAAATATCTTCCTGGCCGATATTAGTAAAAACATAAATTCTAAGTCTCTCAAGTGTGAGTGTGTGTGTGTGTAGGGTTGCTTAGCTTCAGTCTCTTTGAACATTACAAATATACTCAAGAAGAGAAAGAATAGATTACAGACTGACTCAACCCTAACCTACGCCATCTTGAACTGGCTTCGTTTATTCGTTTGATCTTCGATTCCTGAAAAGTTAGAAATAACAGGCAATCCAAGAGAATCAATAGAGTTTGTCAATCATTAAAACATAAGTCATAAAAAATAGATTTGCAATAATGAACATACCATATTTTATAGTGATTCACTCAAACCTGACCTATATCCATTCCCCGGAGGCCTCTGCTCCAAGTATTTCACTAAAGCTTTTAGTGTATCTCCTTTAGCCCCCACGGCTAGGTGGAGAAGACCTTACAAAAATCACTTCCACCAACCCAGTGCGGCAGAGTTCCTTAAATCTTTTTCACCCTCCCAGTGAAGGTAGATAACATGAAATCCTTTTTCTCCCATCTGAAGATGGCAGAGAACCAAAAATCCTTTTATTCCCTCATAGAGTTGGTAGAGAACCACGAATCCTTTTACTCCCTCTTAGAGTTGGAAGAGAACCAAGATTAAGTGCTGAAGAATGTCTACCTAGAGCCCCCCAAGAATCAAAGGAAAGACTTGAAGAATATTGGAAGGAACTTTGGTTGGAGTAACTTTGTGAAGATCTCATAGCTCCCCCTTACAAGAACTCTCCCTCTCTTTTGTCCCAAAGCTCTCCTCAACCCTCTTTCTAAGCTCCCTCTCAAATAACTAAATATTAAAAGATTGTCTTCATAAGATAATATGAGAGCTTAAATAGAGAGCCTCCAAAGAAGCCCTATATTTCAATATGGTGCTTCTGATCATCTAGTACGATCCAAGATTATCTTGTATGATTAATTCAAAATAGAACTTTCATCTAGTATGAACTTTATTGGTTTGGATGATCAATTGAATAGATTATACTAATCATCATGTGTTATCCAGTGATTGTTTTGTATGATTAGTTCAAGATATTAAACTGATCGTAAAGTGCTAGAACTGGAAAATAAATATCATACCATGTAGAGATCGGTTCGTACGGTATTAAGTTTAAGGATTGTCCTAAACGATAAGTGAGAAATTATGGTTTTTTATCTTAGAAGATGGGAAACATTTAATTATCTTCCAATGTAGGAATCGGTTTATATAATAAGATCGTCTCCAATCATCTTGTATGATTTAAAATAAAAAGTTAATTATAATTAAACACCCAATCACATGATCAATTTAGTTATGATTATTGTAAATCATACAGTACAATGATGATCATACGATATGACATAGACATAGAATTTGAATATTAAAAAATTACTTAAAGTATGATTGGCAACTATTTTCTTGATTATACTTAATTATCTTATACGATCTAGATCATATAGTATGATGAGTTTAATTAATATTAATTAACTGAGATGCCTAATTAGGCTTTTCTATTTTAATGAATCCTCCAATGCGTTCTAAATTATACTGCATGATTAATTAAAAAAAAATTAGAAAATTTTCTAACTCATCAACTCACTCCCTCGAGTGTGTGTATGCATGGTTGCTTAGCTTAGTATCCACCATTTATATAACTTAACTCAAGAAAGGTAAAAGTATAAATAAGTTAAAATACAAAGATACTCAACCCTAGTCTACCCAATCTTGAGTTAATTGAAGTTGTAAGTGAACTATTAACCTGAAATATTAGTGAGCAGGGCAAAATAGATATGCATTAGATTGAAATATCATAGTTAAAATGAAAGTATTAGATGCGCCAAGAGGGGGGGGGGTGGGGGGGTGAATTGGAAATTTTTGTACTAAAATAACAATACTAAATAGGAGTTCTAATTTTTTTTGTTTTTAAATTTTAACAAGACTATTAAACATGATGCAAAAGTGAAAGATTAAAACACCATTGCAATAATATATGGTGAAATTTCAACTTAAACAAAAAAGAACTAGAACACGATTTTCACCAAGCAGTTAAAAGATGTAAAATGCAAAACATAAATAAAGAACATTAAATGAAAAAATCACACCATAAGATTTATAGTGGTTTTCTCATTTGACATATGTCCTCTTTCTGGAGTCCTCCACTCTAAAAATTTCACTACTCAAAAGTAATTCTCTTTTGCCCCCACATCAAGGTGGAGAAGCCTTTACAAAACCTAACTTTCACCTTCTCGATGTGATGGAGTACTAAACGCTATGTCACCCTCCTGGTGATGGAAGCCAACCTTCTCATTTTTCTCCCTCCTGGAGAAGGCAGAGTACCTTAGAGAGCACGAACCATGAAGGATCTTCCCCTTAGAAAGCTACCCACAATATCTTCTTGGGCCACAGGAGGAGCAAGCATATAGCAGGTTAGGAGCAACCGTGTGATCTCCCTCACAAACTCACCTTCTCCTTCCTCTCACAAATCCAAAATCTTCTCAAGTAGCTTTCTCTCTAGAAGTCTCCTTCTTGTCACATTCCTCCCTCATTATAATTTTTAAAAGATAGAAGATTTATATAAAAATTAGTCTCCATGAAACCCTAAATTTTTAATTAAGCCATTTCTATTCATACAGTATGATCCAAGATTGTACAGTACGATCAGTTCAAAATAGCCTTCGTCCTAGTATGAAGGAGTATGAACTAGCAATTTTTCTGAACAACATCTTACAGTACAATACAACGTAAAATCATACAGTACGATCTACAAAAAAAATCTTATTTTAAAAATAAGCTATCCCCCTCTGTGTGTGCATGGTTTCTCAATTTGCAAACACTTTGTGGCTACACTCAAGAAAAGGAAAATAATTAAAAATTAGAAAATTACAAATTTCACATCCTACTCTACCCATTCTCGAGTCTTCTTGTTGTCTTGAGTAATATGTGATCTTCCTAGAATGTTAGTACTCATAGACAAGAGCAAAAATCAAAATATTTAACAAAAATGAAATAATTCAAATTGATATTATTTATCATTATCAAAATCTCAAACAAGGGTTCATGGACTGTAATGATCTTCCCCTTTTTTGATGATGTCAAATAATGTTATCGATAAGCAAATTAGCATAATTTTTATTTTAAATAAATATAAAAGCATGAATATAAAATATGACAGAGATACGCAAACATGCATTTTGTTGGAATTAAAAAAAATATGATAAAGAAGTCATCTAAACATGGATACTAATTAAAATACATAACGAACTTCTCCCCCTTTTGACATAACAAAAAAGAGGAGTAACAAATAATACTTAGAAAAGTACAAGACAAAGATAAGTCAAAAATTAGGATCCTTATCAGGTGGCGGTGGAGGTGGCTGAAAGTAGTGGTGGATGGACGTAAACTATTGATTAATGGAAGAAAATCATTCCCCAAACCACTGCAAGTCCTTCTCATGTTGTTGGTGTTATTCTTGGATGTGAGTTTCAAGGCGGCTTTAGAGTTGGTCAAAACATTTGACTAGATCATCGTGAGAATAAGTAGGTATAGGTCCTCGATATAGTACATGTCATCTTGGTGGAGCAGGTTCTCCAGCTGGAGCAGCCTCTCCTTCTTTATAAAAAAACTAGCTCATCTTGCACTTGCCCCCGATGAAATAAAATACGGAAGGAGGAATCCGTATAGAAAATAGGTAAATTGACAGGTTCACCAAGATAGCTTAATTGGTATTTATTTTAAAAATTGTAACCTGTGAGATGGCCAAGGGATAAGTTGAGTTTTCTATGGGTAGTAGGAAGGCGAACTAGGGTCATGTTTTAGATATAATCAAGAATTAAATCAGCTTCATCAAATTTAGTGTTTTACATGATGAGGTATGTGACAACATATAGGATTGGGGTCATGTGAATTCTATCGCCAGCTTTGGGTATGATTGAAGTTCTAAGAACATGTTGAATAATATGGGCATTTTGGCTTAGAGATTGGAAAAAGGGTAAGTGTTGGTGAAAAGCAGCATTCCTAATAAACTAGATTGATTGCACTCCAGTCAAATTTATTTGTAAGAAATGAGTGGGTTCTAAGACCTTCAGTAGAAAGCCCAATATATTGGGCTAGGTCTACCTTAGTGATTTTGACATTTTACCAGTAGACAAAAGAGGTGAGGGTTAAGTTTTCTACATTCATAGTGAGATTGGCAAGGAATTTAAAGAGAAGCTCAGAATTGTAGGGAAAAGATAGGTAAGTAGGAATTGAAAAGTAGTGGACACAAATATGCTCATCACCTCAATGTTTAAGGTGGCTTGATTTAGCATTTGAGACGAGGTAATCTTGCATGCCTTGAACTTGTGTTATGCTTCCTCATCCTTAGCAGACAAGAGGCAATCATTGGGGCGATAAAAGAAGGAAGAGCTTTGAAGGATGAGTCAGCCGTATTTGCTGGAGCTTGCCATCGAGGAAGAACAGGTGAGAGTGAGTGAAGTGGGTAAGGAATGTGTGAAGTGATCATAGGTCCCTAGAAATTTATAGAATTTTTAGGATATTGTACAATATGATTGAGGATTGTACAGTATAATGAGCAATTATATTGTCTGGATGAACTATTGGGAAAAAGGGGTCAAATCATACAGTGCAATAAGTATCATACAATAGATCTGAAGGAATTACGTTCATCCCGAAGAGTCATCAGTATAATTATTGACAAAAATGTTTATATAGTATAAATGGGTGGTCGTACAATACGAATCTCAATCATATCATACCAACCGACTTTAATTTTTCCCAATCCATTTGCACATATGGATCGTACATTATGAAGAAGAAATATCATATAATATGAAGTGCAATTATATCATACCAAATAATTTGAATGCACAGCCATAAGGATTGTACACTACGATGAGAATCGTATAGTATGATAGGCAGAGAAGAAATTGAATAAAAATTATTGGTTTAACATAGGTCTGGGATTTGTGCAATTTTGATATATTATACAGTACAAAAGTGGAACATACAATACGATGAGAATAAAAATGTCAATTTTGGGGTTCAGTGTGGTGAGTGTGTGGCGATCAGGAAACACCTTAGACTAATTTTTTTTTTTTGTTTTTTTTTTGTTTTGGATTACGCATGAATGTCTATGACACCCAATCTTGTTCTCAAAGTGCTAAAGGTGTCGTAGGCTAGTGGTTTCATGAATATGTCTACCAATTGATCTCTTGTAGCTATATGTTGTAATTATTTATCTCATTTAGCTACATGATCTCTTATGAAGCGATGACTATTATCTATGTGTTTTGTTCGAGAGTGTTGAATTAGATTTTTAGATATGCAGATTGCACTCGTGTTGACACACATGATTGGATTTGTTCCTACGGGTAATCCAAGATCTAGGAGTTGTTGTTTCAACCATATTACTTTTGTAACACAACTTCCTACTTCTATATATTCTGCCTCAGCCGTTGAGAGGGCTACCAAATTTTTCTTCCAACTGGACCAAAAAACTAAATATTGTCCTATGAATTTGTAGGTGCCAGAGGTGCTTTTCCTATCTATCCTACATCCTACAAAATTAGAATCAGAGTACCCTAGGATTTCAAAGGAAGTGTTGTGCCTAGGATACCAAATTCTTAAGTTCAAGGTGCCTAGTAGATATCTAAGGATTCTCTTGATTGCAGTTAAGTGAGACTCTTTAGGATCAGCTTGAAATCGGGCACAAAGGCGCACACAAAAACATTATGTTTGGTCTACTGGCAGTTAAGTAGAGGAGAAATCTGACTATTCCTCTATATTTTTCTGGACTACTGATTTTCTATTTGGGTCTTTGTCTAGTTGAATTATAGAGCTCATTGGAGTGTTCATGGGCTTAGTACTGTCCATTTCATATTTTTTTAGAATATCCTTAATATATTTAGTTTAGGTAAGAAATGTTCCATTTTCTATTTATTTTACACAAAAATCAAGAAAATAATTAAGCCCTCCCATCATGCTCATTTTTCAAATTCATTACTCATTATTTTTGAGAATTCATCACATAAGGTTTTATCTAAAGATCCAAATAGGATGTCATCAACATAAATCTGAATAATGAGAATTTCATCTTTAACATTTTATAGAAAGAGAGTGGTGTCCACACTACCCTTTACAAATTCTCTATCTAGTCAGAATGAGCTAAGTCTTTCATACCATGCTATAGGTGCTTGCTTTAACCCTTATAGTGCCTTTTTTAATTAGAATACATAGTTTGGAAATTGTGAGCTTTCAAATCTGGGAGTTGCTCAACATTAACATCCTCTTTGATTACCCCATTTAGAAAAATACTCTTTATGTCCATTTGATATAATTAAAACCTTTGAAGAAAGCAAAGGCTAAGAGAACCCTTATGGCTTCTAGGCTAGCTATCGGGGTTAAGGTTTCCTCAAAGTCTATGCCTTCAATCCAATTATACCCCTTAGCTACTAGTCTAGCCTTATTTCTTACTATGGTTACTGAGTCATTCACCTTATTTTTAAAAACCTATTTTGTTCCAACTACACTATGCACTTTAGGTCTCTTGACTAATTTCCAAATATCATTCCTCATAAATTGGTTCAATTCTTCTTGCATTACTAGGATCCATAATTCGTCTCCTAAAGCTTGATTTATACTAGTGGGTTCTATCATCAAGATGAATGCGAAATGACTAACCTCCTGTTCGGAAAGTTGCTATTTGCATGTTTTACATTCTTGCAACTTGTATAGTTTTGATGATTCCAAATATTATTGTTTTATGTGTTGTTATCTCCTAACATTTTTTGGAAGATTGCTCTGGTGTGTACTAATATTTCAGGAAAATCAACTCCAAGATATGAAGACTTGTAATCAAATTTAACAAATATTCATAAGTTTTGAAATGAGAGGGAGTGATTGTAATTGAGTGAAAAATCACAAAATACACACTTGGGGAACAATTTTTGTGAACTGATTGTACGAGACGAACATAGTTCATACGGGACGATCATATCAATTACCCCTAAGAAGAGCAATGGATAGAATAGGCGGGGAGAAAATTTTTCTAAGTCCTAATCGTCCAGAACAAATTTAATATTCATCCCGGGACGAACGTCTCGGGATTCTCACTTTCCACTGTTCGTCATGACGAAATTCATGGTTCATCCCAGAACGAACGTCTCTGTATTCTCACCGTGCTCTGTTCGTCCAGACGAAAAATAAAATTTGTCCCAGGATGAACGTCTCTGTATTGAAGCTTGCTCTGTTCATCCAGACGAAAAATAAAATTTGTCCCAGGACGAACGTCTCTGTATTAAAGCTTGCTCTGTTCGTCCAGACGAAATGAACCTTTATCCCAGAATGAAAGTCTCTGTACGAAATCGTCCCAGGAAGAATCCTGTTCGTCCCAAGATGAACTGAACCGACTTACGTCAGTTGGTTATGTCTTGAAGAATTTTGGGAAACTGACCTAAGAAATAACTGTTTCGTACAGGATGAACTTTGTTCGTACGGGACGATCAGTGTGTACGAAAATAGTTCGTACCAATATACATAAGGTTCGTTTCTAACAATTTAAGTAAAATCGTCCAGGACGATCCACGATCGTATGGGACGATCCACTGCATACATAATTGAAAACTTACAGTTTTTTGACAGTTTTTCTTGTCTTTTGTATAAATAGTTCAAATTTGACTGTCACCCAATCTTTTTGCTCATTGATGTTTGTGCTTATTGGGAGAAGAGTAAAGGAGAGAGTGAGAGAAAGCATTCAAAGGAGGATTTCTACCATTGGAGCTTGAAGGCTTTGCATAGTGTTCAAAGGTAAGATTTCCTACTTGTGATTTGAGATTACTTCACTCTCTTTCTTTCTTCTTTCTAGATTTCTTGGGAAGAGATCTGTCAAGGAGATCCGGTTTTCTACCGACACTTGAAGAGTGTGAACAGCCGAAGGGTTCTCTGCCCACACAAGGAGAGTGTGAAAAGATGAAGGGTTCTCTTCCCACACAAGGAGAGAGTGAAAAGACGAAGTGTTCTCTGCCCACACTAGGATTGTGTAAAAGGACGACGGTTCTCTGCCGCACCAGGTAGTGATTAAAAGAGTGTTTGTAAAGGCTTATCCACCTTGCTGTGGGTGCAAAAGGAGAGACACTATTGGTATTAGTGTGATACTTAGAGGGTGCCTCTAGGGAGTGGTTGTAGGTCTGGTTTAGACCGAACCACTATAAATATTGTGTCGTTTACTTTACTGCTTTTTATTTTCCGCATTTTTTTTTGTTTTAAAAATTTGTGGTTGAAAAACTTTTCTATAAAAATTTCATTAAAAGTATAATTTTGGTTCAACTAAATGTAAAAGAGGGTTAAGTTTAAAAATATCAATTCACCTCCCCTCTTGGTAGCCTTGGGACATTAACTTAGGTCTAACAACCTATTCACTAGACTCAACAAGTGGTATCAGAGCTCCGTTTCAAAATCATAAGTTTAAACTACTTTTTGATTAAAATAGATGGCTATATTTGGAAACCGAAATACACCTGAGGGTTACTCTATTACTAGACCTCCACTATTTGACAATATATCTTTTGATTTTTGGAAAACACGCATGTCTACTTTCTTACAGTCACTTGATTATAGTATATGGATCCTAGTCCAGGAAGGTTATCCAAAACCAACTAGATTAGTTGATGGAGTTAGAGTAGAAACACTTTATGCAGAGTGGACTATAGAAAAATGTGACTTAGCACAACTAAATGCCAAATGTTTAAATAGCTTCTTTTGTGCTTTAAAATCTGAAGACTACATTGCAGGTTTCCACTTGCAAAAGTGGAAAGGACATATGGGATAAACTTTGTATAACTTATAAGGGGACTAATGAGGTTAAGCAATCAAGACTTAATATCTTGTTACATGATTATGAATTGTTTCGAATAAAACCAAATGAATCTATTTTTGACATGTACACAAGATTCACACAAATTGTTACTTCTTTGTATGCACTTGGTAGGGAATTAACTAATGCTGAAATGATTAATAAGATTCTTCGTTGTTTACCTACTGCTTATGATGCTAAAATTACTGCAATTACAGAGTCTAAAGATCTAAATATTTATTCTATTGACAATCTTCTTGGTTCACTCATTGCTTATGAGCAAGGGGTTAGTCAAAGAAAGATTGATGCAGGTGAACCACGAAAGGAGAAGAATATAACACTAAAAGTGGAAGAGTCCGAGAGTGAACACTCACAACCTAAGGATGAAGATGATATTGTATTAATGACTAGACAATTCAGAAGCTTTCTGAAGAGGAAGCAGAAGAGACGCCAGTAATGGAATAGAAGTAAGTTTAACAGAAATGGCAAGGTTTCTAATGAACTGATTTGTTATGAATGCAGGAAACCAGGTCATATCAAGACTAATTGCCCAAAACTCAAATCCACTCCTAGCAAGGAGAAGGTAGAGGAGAAACCAATTGTAAAGAAGGGCAAGAAAAAGTTTCAAAGAGCTTTTTGGGCGGACTCAGCTTCAGATTCATCAGAGACTTATAAAGAAGAAGAAGTCAGCAATCTTTGCTTGATGGCAGATAGCATAGATCAAATAGATCAAGAAGAGGTATGTGACTTAAGTTACGATGAATTATTTGAAGTTTCTGAACACATGCTTGATGCATATAGGAAAATGAAAAAGATGCATGCTAGTGTAAGTCTAGAATTGGAAGAACTTAAGAAAGAACATGAAATCCTTAGGAAAGATCATGCTTTAATAGATAACAACCACATGAAATTACTTGATGAATATGATGATCTGAATAAAAATCATGAGATTTTAAAATCATCCTATGTTGATCTTAAAAAAGTATTTAAAAAATTTAAGGATGAATCTAAGAGCAAAACATATCGAATCAATTATACAAATTGAATCTTGGAAGATATGAATTCATTTTATAAGTTGAAAATAAGAGCTCTTGAGGATAATAGGATACCCCCCAAACTTGAAGATTTTATAAATCCTAAATTTTATCCTAAATATATGGAATCCCTTAGAAGACAAATAAATGGTAGAAGACTTAGGAATACTTTTTCTAATGTCAAATGTAATAATTATGGATTATTTGGATATATAGCTCACACCTGTACTTTGAAGATGAAATATGATTTGGTGTGGAGACCTAAGATGCATAAACCTAAACATATCATACATGTATCTTATTATAAATTGCTAAAAGGTGAACCCAAACTTGTTTGGGTTCCAAAGTCTAACATTTGATATTTTTGCAGAGTTTCTCTCACATAAGACCTTGTGGGAGCATATGGTACCTGGACAGCAGATGTTCAATGCATATGACTGAAGATACTGCTCAATTCATAACGCTGGAAGCCAGGAGTGGAGGCAAGGTTACACTTGGAGATAATACCACAAAGAAAGTGGTTGGATCAGGTATGCTTGAAAATTTGAAAAACTTTTTTATAGACAATGTGTTATTGGTCGAAGACTTAAAGCATAATTTATTAAGTATAAGTCAGCTATGTGATAAGGGCTATAGTATAAAATTTTTACCTACTAGCTGCATATTAAGCCTAAATGGGAAATATGTTTTAAATGGAAAAAGGGTAAACAATGTTTATATGCTAGATTTAAATTGTATTCAATCTCCTATTATTTTTTGTTTGAAAACTGTTTCTGATGAATCATGGCTTTGGCATAGGAGACTTTGTCATTCTAGTATGAAAAACCTTAGGAGAATTACCCAAAAGTACTTAGTGAGAGGTATACCAAAATTAGACTTTACTAAGGATCATCTTTGTGATACATGTCAATTAGGAAAATAAGTGAAGTCCTCTTTTCAGTCCAATAAGGATCTTAGGACTAGTAAATCATTAGAAATTTTACACATGGATCTTTTTGGACCAGTAGGAACTGTAAGTCTAGGAGGGAAGGTATACGGATTTGTTATAGTGGATGATTACTCAAGATTCACTTGGGTTAGATTTCTATTTTATAAGAGTGAATCATTTGAGAAATTTAGAAATTTTTTGACTTGGATTCAAAGGAAATTAGGGTGTGAAATAATTTCTATACAAAGTGATCATGGAGGAGAATTTGAAAATGAAAGATTTAAAAAAAATTTTAAAGAGAAAGGAATTAATCACAATTTTTCTGCACCTAGAATCCCTCAACAAAATGGGATAGTCGAAAGAAAATATATAACATTAATAGAAGCAACCCGAGCAATGTTGGCAGAATACTCACTTCCTAGATATTTTTGGGCTGAGGCGGTTAGCACTGTATGTTATGTTCTGAATAGGGTGAATGTGAGATCGAATTTAAATAAAACACCCTATGAGTTGCTAAAAGGTAGAACACTTAATTTGTCTCATTTGCATGTTTTTGGTTGCAAGGTGTTCATTCATAATAATGGAAAATCTGTCTTAGGAAAATTTGATCCGAAATCTGATGAAGGAATTTTTGTTGGATATTCAAGTGTTGGAAAATCTTATAGGGTATTCAACAAAAGAACTTTGGTCATTGAAGAAACCACACATGCTGTATTTGATGAATCTGGAAAATTAGAAGAGCCAAATGTTGTTGAAGATGAGATTGAGGATAGTTCCCAAAAAATTGATAGAATAAATTTGGAAGAAAATGTGGAAGAGAATTTGGAAATAGAAAACCCTTTGCCTAGAGATTTGAGATTTTCTAAAAACCACCCAAGGGAATTGATTATAGGTGAACCTTGTGAGGGTGTTAGAACTAGGCGTAGATTAAATAAGGAAGTCAATCATTCAGCCTTTATTTCAACTATAGAACCCACTAATATTGATCAAGCACTTTCTGATGAATTTTGGATATTGGCCATGCAAGAAGAGTTGAATCAATTTGTAAAAAAAAAATTTTGGGAATTAACTTTAAGGCCAAAAGATCAAAGTGTCGTTAGAACTAAATGGGTGTTCAAAAATAAAATGAATGACTCAAGAGTAGTCATTAGAAATAAGGCTAGATTAGTTGCTAAGGGGTATAATCAAATTGAAGGAATTGATTTTGAGGAGACTTTTGCTCCTGTAGCTAGACTTGAAGCAATTAGGGTTTTACTAGCCTTTTCCTGTTTTAAAGGATTTAAATTATTTCAAATGGATGTGAAAAGTGCCTTTTAAATGGGGTAATTGAAGAAGATCTTTTTGTAGAACAACCTCTAGATTTTGAAAATTCTAAATACCCAAATCATGTTTTCAAGTTAAAAAAGGGATTATATAGATTGTAACAGGCACCTAGGGCTTGGTATGAGAGGTTGAGCATCTTCCTACTTAAAAGATCTTTTGAAAAAGGAAGTGTGGATACAACTCTCTTTTTAAAGAAATTTGAAAAAGAAATACTCATTATCCAAATTTATGTGGATGATATCATTTTTTGATCTTCAAATAAAAATCTTCGTGAAGATTTTTCTAAAATAATGAGTAATGAATTTGAGATGAGTCTAATGAGAAATTTAAATTACTTTTTAGGTTTTAGAATTAAGCAACTTGAGGAAGGTACATTTCTTAGTCAAACTAAATATGTTAAGAACATCCTCGAAAAATTTGAAATGGACAATGCTAAACCTGTTAGTACACCAATGAGTTCCTCAGTTCAGTTGAATAAGGACCCTAAGGGAAAATCTGTTGATCAAAAAAAATTTAAAGGGTTTATTGGATCATTACTTCACTTGACTGCTAGCCGACCAGATATCATATTTAGTGTTTGCTTGTGTGCTAGATTTCAATCTGATCCAAAAGAATCACATTTGACAGCAGTAAAAAGGATTTTGAGATACTTACTAGGAACTCATAATTTAGAAATTTGGTATCCAAAGTTTAGCTCTTCATTTGAAATTATTGTTTATTCAGACTCTGATTTTACAGGCTGTAAGGTAGATAGGAAAAGCACTTCTGGAACATGTCAATTCATTGGAAATTCATTAGTTTCATGGTCTAGTAGAAAACAAAATTCAGTGGCCCTGTCAACTGCAGAAGCAGAATACATTGCATTAGGAAGTTGTGTGGCACAAGTACTTTCGTTAAAACAACAGTTGATTGATTTAGGATTAACTATAGACACTATTCTAATTTATTGTGATAATACTAGTGCTATTTGCATTTCCAAAAATCCTATTCAACATTCAAGAACCAAATACATTAACATAAGGCATCATTTCATAAGGGATCATGTATCCAAGAGAGAAATTGAACTTACCCATGTTTCAACTAAAAATCAACTTGCAGACAATTTTACAAAACCTTTAGCCTTTAATACTTTCAGTACATTAAGAACAAGGCTTGGTGTAATTGATTTAAATACTTAAATAAAAATGTTTCTGCAACATTGATGTTTCTGTTTTCGTAGTTTATGTTTTTATAATTTTTGTTTGTTTTTGAGTGATTTTTATTTAGAGTTTGTACATTTGTCGTTGTTCATTGTGTTTTGTGTGTTTATTTGGTTTTCTTTGATAAAAAATACAAAAATTTAAAAATTTTGAGTTAATCGTTTGGGACAAAAAAATTTTCATACGGGACGATGTGTGTAAAATGTCAATCTACGTGATTTCAAACCATCTTAAGAGCAGTTTTTAATGTAGTTCGTCTGTACGATCTTCACGATCATCCGGGACAAAATATTTTTTCTCAAACGTCGGGACGATTGAATGCAGCAGTTGAATAGATAAGACAATTTTTATTATGAACTTTGTCCGTACGAACCTTTGGTTCATCCAGACGAACAGATGTCGGTTCATAGCGGGGGACGATTTTCAACAGCCATCAAAACGAGTTAAATTTTTTATCATCTGTACGAACACGTGTTCGTCTATACGATCGTTTGGTTAAAAGTCTATACGAAAGGATGCTTCGTAAATTATGTGATTACGAAAAGCCGTTAATTTTTAACTCACTCGTTTGTCCATACGAAATATTTTCGTACGGTGACTAATCGAATTCGTACGGGACGAACGAAATTTCTTCTGGTACGAACAGTCCTTTTTCTTTAAATTGACAGTAATTTTTATTGAACAGTCACTCTCACACATCTCTTTCAAAGCTTTCGTCTTTTCAAATCCTTCAATGGCAAGTTCTAGCAAGCGCCAAAAGACTGGCTAAGGGTCCTCCTAGGAATACATCTGAAAACTTCCTTTCTAGAGCCAATGAAGAATCCTTTTCTAGGTTTGTCTATGCAAAAATCACCCCATCTAGAGTTCTCCAACAGGATCAACTAACTTTTAAGGTAATGCACTTGTTTTCCCATACTCAATTTGGTTTGATCCTCACTTTAGTTCACTTCTACAATAAAGAAACCTTCCACTATTTTCTGGCAAACATGTCATTCAACTCTGACCACTCTGTTATCAGTTCTTTTGTTTTCAAAAAGAAAATTGAAATCACCAAGGCTGACCTTGGTATCTTCTTAAACTTAAGGACTGAAGGCATAAGAGCACACACCGTTACCACCACTAGTTTTGATTGGACTAAAGTTAACCGTCTTGTTAGAGGAATAAGAGTTAAGGATCATTTGCCTAAAGTAGCCACTTTAGTTCTCAATGCTCGAATCATCCAGCATGTACTAAGATCTTCTATTATACCTAAAGCTGGTGATAGAGTCAACATCATTCCACTTCTCTCTACAGTTACCTACTTGATAATGACCAGACAACCTATAGATGAGGCCCAACTCCTAATTGACTACATTTATGGTCTCTCTGAAATTGGTCATTTAGATCATAAAAGGAAGAAGAACATAGCCTTAGGCCATCTGATTGCCTTCATTTTATAAAAGAAGTATGATTTAACTCATCCAGATCAAGACTTTGAAGAACCACTCTACAACAACGACGATTCCTTTAGGGCTATCTTCAATAAGGACGAGCCCAGTAAACCTCATGTAGTATTGAGTGAAACATAAGAAGAGGGTGAACCTTCACATGCTGCTGAACCAAATTATCAGGATTTGGTTCAAAGATTTAACACCTTAGAGGCTCATTTTGATCAAAGGTTTGATCAAATTGAAACTCATCTACAGCAGCAAGACATTCAGTACAATCAAGATATGGGATTCATGCGTGAACAGATTAATTCCATTAATTCCAATATGTTTGTGATGAGTAATTATTTCAACTTTTTTGGTGCAGCACCACCTCCTCCTCCTCCAGATCAGGGTCCTTCAGAATGATTGTAGTGTTTGTTTAGTGTCTCTTTATAGTTCATGTATTTGTGATGTGTTTTAGATTATTGTATTTTCCTTATTTTAATGTTGTTGATATTGATATCGTATACTTCAAATTGTAACAGTTTCATTCGATATCAATATATGTTCCAATGTTTTGTTGTCTAATATTTTGGAAATGTGTGTTAGACTTTATGACTTTCAATTTTTTTAATCTTAATAGTGCCTTATTTAAATTGTAAATTAAAATTAATTTTATTAGAAAATATAATTATTCTACAATTAAGAAATGCTTATAACTTGATATTATTAGAATTTTCAATTCCATGTCTCTTATTTAGACTACTCTAGCACTAATATTATTATTGCATTTTAGATGTTTTCTTATTTTGTATTTCTCTTTTCAAATAGTATTTATGCACTTAGAAAAATTTGAAATCTTAGATTATTGACTTTGGAAAGAATTCAATTACTCTTGAAAAGTGTACAAATATATGAAAATCAAAAGAGTTGTACAAAAAATTTACAATGACAAAAAGAGGCATAAAATAAGCCCACAGTAAACAAAATGCACAAAAATGTGCCAGAAAAACTGAACAAGATGCGCAAAGCGCCACATGTGGTAGTTCTTTCTTTTCAAACTCTTTCAATCTCTTAATTCACATTGATCTTATGTTCATTTATACTTGACATTGAAATGTGAAATATAAAATTTTTTATTCATCCCTCGTGCAATAATTTTCTTTATCTTAATGTCTAAATTGACACATGCCTTTGATAAATTCTTTTTATTCTCTATGTTATAACACTTCTTCATTTATATGAATCTCTATGATTTCTATAATGTCTTAATTTTATTTGCATATCTTATTTCAATTACTTTCAAGATTAAATTATAAACTGAATTTCATACTTCTACTTACATTTCTATCATTCTTTTTCTTCTTCAATTTTTGATGTTGTCAAAAAAGGGGAGAAATTATTTGTTGTGTCTTGTGTATTCCTGTCTTGTGTATTTTTATGTTTTTTATTTGTTTTATCGTATGTTTTCGTATGTGAGTTTGATTATTTTTGTTTTGTTTTGTGTTGTATAAAAATTTTGAAAATTAAAATTTTTTTTAATTCAAATGCCTCCTTATTTTCATGAGTTCTTCATTTTAGGGGGAGTTTAGGAGATTCTTAGAATTTCAAATAATACAAACAATAATTATTTTACCATCATAAAAAGGGAGGAGATTGTTAGAAAAGTTACTATTTGCATGTTTTATATTCTTGCAACTTGTATAATTTTGATGATTCCAAATATTATTGTTTTATATGTTGTTATCTCCTAACATTTTTTGGAAGATTTATTTTTGCTCTAGTGTGTACTAACATTTCAGAAAAATCAACTCCAAGATATGAAGACTTGTAATCAAATTCAACAAATATTCATAAGTTTTGAAATGAGAGGGAGTGATTTTAATTGAGTGAAAAATCATAAAATACACACTTGGGGAACAATTTTTGTGAACTGATCGTACGGGACGATCATGTCAATTACCCCTAAGAAGAGCAATGGATCGAACAGGCGGGGAGAAAATTTTTCTAAGTCCTAATCGTCCAAGATGAATTTAATATTTGTCTCGGGACAAACGTCTTGGGATTCTCACTTTCCACTGTTCGTCAGGACGAAATTCATAGTTCATCCCAGGACGAACAACTCTGTATTCTCACCGTGCTCTGTTCGTCTAGACGAAAAATAAAATTCATCTCAGGACGAACGTCTCTGTATTGAAGCTTGCTCTGTTTGTCCAAACGAAAAATAAAATTCATCCCAGGATGAACGTCTCTATATTGAAGCTTGCTCTGTTCGTCCAGACGAAATGAAACTTCGTCCCATAACGAAAGCCTCTGTATGAAATCGTCCCAGGACGAATCCTGTTCGTCCCAAGACGAACTGAACCGACTTACGTTAGTTGGTTACGTCTTGAAGAATTTTGGGAAACTGACCTATGAAATAACTATTTCGTACCGGACGAACTTTGTTCGTTCAAGATGATTAGCGTGTACAAAAATAGTTCGTACCAATATACATAAGGTTCATTTCTGAAAATTTAAATAAAATCGTCCAAGATGATCCACGATCATACAGGACAATCCACTGCATACAGAATTGAAAACTTGCAATTTTTGGGCAGTTTTTCTCGTCTTTTGTATAAATAGTTCAAATTTAACTGCCACCCATTCTTTTTGCTCATTAATCTTCGTGCCTATTGGGAGAAGAGTAAAGGAGAAAGTGAGAGAGAGCATTCAAAGGAGGATTTCTACCATTGGAGCTTGAATTCTTTGCATAGTGTTCAAAGGTAAGATTTCCTACTTGTGATTTGAGATTACTTCACTCCTTTTCTTTCTTCTTTCTAGATTTCTTGGGAAGAGATCTGTCAAGGAGATCCGGTTCTCTGCCGACACTTGGAGAGTGTGAACAGCTGAAGGGTTCTCTGCCCACACAAGGAGAGTGTGAAAAGATGAAGGGTTCTCTGCCCACACTAGGATTGTGTAAAAGGATGACGGTTCTCTGCCACACCGGGTAGTGGTGAAAAGAGTGTTTGTAAAGGCTTCTCCGCCTTGCTGTGGGTGCAAAAGGAGAGACACTATTGGTATTAGTGAAAAACTCAGAGGATGCCTCTAGGGAGTGGATGTAGGTCTGGTTTAGACCGAACCACTATAAATCTTGTGTCGTTTACTTTACTACTTTTTATTTTCTGCATTTTTCTTTTGTTTTAAAAATTTGTGGTTGAAAAACTTTTCTATAAAAATTTCATTAAAAGTTTAATTTCGGTTCAACTAAATTTAAAAGAGGGTTAAGTTTTAAAAATACCAATTCACCCCCCCCCCCCCCCCCCCCTCTTGGTAGATTTGGGACATTAACTTAGGTCTAACAACCTATTCACTAGACTCAACACCTCCTTCCTAAGTCCGTGCCTGGTTCTCACACCTTCTTATGGGTCTCCTAAAATTAATTCTTTAGGATGACTAGAAGAATATCTTCATTCTCTAGACAAATCTTCCTGAGGTTCTCCCCTTTCTCCTATGGTCATAATATCTACTCCCTGAATTGCCTCTACTACTTCTTCTTACATTTAGGTTCAGAGGACTTATCTGATTCATCAAACACTACATGGGTGGACTCTTCTACTACTAGGGTTCACTTATTAAAGATTCTATAGGTCTTACCTATAGATGAATAACCTAAGAAAACACCCTCGTTAGCCTTGAGATAAAATATTCCTAAGGGAAGTTTTCCATTTATTAAGATAAAGCATTTACAACTAAAGACATGTAAGTGTGATAGATTTAGTGTCTGACCTTTAAAAAGTTCATAAGGCATTTTATTCAACTTTGACCTAATGTTCACCCTATTTAAGACATAACACGCCATATTTACTACTTTTGCCAAAAAATATCTAAGAAGAGTGTACTCAACTAACATTGCCCTAGAAGCTTCTACCAAAGTTCTATTCTTTCTTTCTGCTATTCTATTTTGTTGAAGAGTTCTAAGGGCAGAGAAGTTATGCTCTATTCCTATCTCTTGACAGAAGGATTCAAATCTTTAATTTTGAAACTCTCCACCATGATCACTATGGATTGTCGAGATTTTGCATCCTGATTTTTATTGAATCCAAGTGGAGAAGGTCTTAAATTCCTCAAATGACACATTTTTATGTGCTAGAAATCTTACCCAAGTGAATCTAGAGAAGTCGTCTATAATTAAAAATTCATAATTCTTCTCACCTAGGTTAGCTGTGTTAACGGGTCCAAATAAGACCTATGAAGGATTTCTAGTAGCCTAGATGTGTTCACATTCTTGATTGAATGAAATGATAATTTTATTTGTTCTCCTAGTTAGCAGGCATCATATAGATGGTCCTTAGTGAAGTTTAACTTAGGTACGCCTCTAACTAGGTTTTTTTGGGTGATATTTCTAAGTGTTTTCATACTAACATGGCATAGTATCCTATGCCATAGCCATGAGTCATCTATTATTATTTTTAAGCACAGTAAATTTGAATTTTCAATACAATCAAGATCTAACATGTAAACATTATTTATTTATTTTCCTTCTAATAAAAGTTTATCATTTAAACTAATCAGACATTTGTTGGAAAGAAATTTTTTGTTAAAATCTTTATCACACAATTGACTAATGCTTAATAAATTATGCTTTAAACCATCTACTAATAAAACATTTGCAATTAAAAAATTTTTAGCATTTCTAATAATACCTGAGCCCACCACATTTCTGGTGGTGTTGTCTCCCAACATCACTTTGCCTCCAAAAGAACTTCTTCATGTCTCCAGTCATATGTCTCGAGCAACCATTATCCAGGTACCACATGCTCCCACTAGGTCTTTTGTGAGAGCATCCCTACAAAAACATTCAAGGGTTAGATTTAGGAACCCAAGTGAGATTGGGTTCCTCCTTATGCTTGCATGAATGAGATGTTTACATGCTATGCTGTGATGAGTGCAATTTAGGCATCCACACTAGATGTGTCCTATGGTGAATCGTATAAGTATAGGCTATGTGACCTAGCATGCCACAAGAAAAATACCTAACACAGGGAAATGGGTTCACTAACTTGTGTGGGTAGTGATGCCTCTTCCTAAATTTATGTGATGCATGCAATATCAGGGGTTTTCTTGGTTGGGCTAATGTGGATCATGTCTTATCTTTTTCAAATGCTATGTTTTTTGCTTTTAATGTGTTATTTTCATATTCATATGCTGCAACTTCCACTTTTAGCCTATGTTTACTGCTATCTATTTCCCATATAAGTTCTTGTAATTTTTTAAACTCATTTTCTAAATCAATAGGCGATGTCTTCAAGGATTCATGTGCATTTGTTAATTTGATATGCTTCTTATTTAATGCATCAAGCAGGGACATGTAATCTCTATCAAAATCAAAATTTTCTTTAACTAAGTTAGCATGCTCAGTTTGTAAAGTACTAAGCTTAATGTTAAGACTAGTATGCATTTTCTTTAACTTTCTATACAAGTCATAGATTTTCTCAGAAATAATTAACAAGTCTTCATATGAAAGTTGGCATACCTCATCTTGATCCAATTGTTTAAGTTTATTGTTAGCCATTACACACAAACTCGTTACCTCCTCCTCAGCTTCTTCTTCTGATGATTCTAAGGCAGAGTTAGCCCAAAATGCCTTTTGTGTCTTCATCTTCCTTTTCTTATATTTCACTTCTTCCTCGCCTTTTTCTTTAGTTGGCTGGCTCTTTATATTGGAGCAATCAGCTCGGAGGTGACATGGTTTCCTGCACTAAAAACAAATGGTGTCAGATGAAACTTTAGTAGTTTTTGAGTTTTTACCTTTGTTCGAGTTATTCTGATGATGCCTTTATTTTCTTTTCAAAAAATTCTTGAACTGTCGGATCATCAAAGCTATATCGTCAACTTCCTCCATTGTAGAACTTTCACTATCTGAGTTGTTCGCTTTCAAAGCCACCATCCGCTCCTTCTTTTCTCCTGCATCATTTTGTCATTGACTCACTCTTGCTCATAAGAAATGAGTGACCCATACAAATTATCAATTGAAAAAATGTTTAAATATTTGGATTCAATAATTGCAGTAATTTTAGCATCATAGGAACTCGGTAAGCATCTCAAAATATTGTTAACTTTTTTAGAATTAGAAATTTCTCTACCTAGTGCATGTAAGGATGTCACTATTTGGGTGAACCTAATGTACATGTCAGATATAATTTCGCTAGATTTCATATAAAAAAGTTTTATAATCATGCAATAGAATGTTTAATCTAGACTATTTAACCTCACTAATTCCTTCATACGTGATACATAGTCTATCCCAAATCTCCTTACAAGTAGCACAAGTAGATACTCTCATGTAGTCCTCAGACTTTAATGCAAAAAAGAAACAATTTAAGCACTTTGCATTTTATTGTGCTAGATCCCTATCCTTATTGCTCCATTCACTAAAAGGAACTTGAGTTTTCATGTCATTCACAAGTTTAAAAGGTGCACAACAACCTTCTTGAACCAACATCCACATACGATAATCTATAGACTGTCAAAATGTAAACATTCTAATTTTCCATAAATCAAATGGAATGTTATAAAACAGAGGTAGGCGGGTTATAAAATAACACTTCGCAGTATTACGATTACCAAAACGATCCATGATCAACTTTTCATGATTTTCTAACATTATTTTTGAAACCACACTCTGATACCAATTGAAACTATGAGATGCACCAAGAGGGTGATGAATTAGAATTTTTCGTAATAAAATAACAATTGTAAATAGGAATTCTAAAATTTTTTGTTTTTAAATTTTAAACAAGATAATTAAACTTGATGGGAAGCGAAAGATTAAAACACGATTGCAAGAATAGATGGAAAAATTTCAACTTACACAAAAAAGAACTAGAACACAATTTTCACTAAGCCATTATAACAAACGTAAAATATAAAACATAAATAAAGTACATTAAATACAAAAATCACACCAAAAGATTTATAGTGGTTCGGTCACATGACATATGTCAACTCTCCGAGTCCTCCACTCCGAGAATTTCACTACTTAAAAGTAATTCTCCTTTTGCCCCCACAGCAAGACGGAGAAGCCTTTATAAAACCTCGCTTTCACCTTCCCATCATGGCGGAGTACCGAACGCTATGGCACCCTCCTGGTGACAACAACGAACCTACTCATTTTTCTCCCTCCTGGAGAAGGCATAGTACCTTGGAGAACATGAACCTTGAAGGATCTCCCCCTTAGAAAGCTTTCAACAATATCTTCTCAGGCAACATGAGGAACAAGCATGCAGCAGGCTAGGAGCAACCGTGTGATTTCTCTCACACTCCTTCTCCCTCATGAACTCACCTTCTCCCTCATAAACTCACCTTATCCTTCCTCTCATAAACCCAAAATCTTCTCAAGTAGCTCTCTCTCTAGAAGTCCCCTTCTTGTCACCTTCCTCTCTCGTAATACTTTTCACTTTTCAAAAGATTGAAGATTTATTTATAAATTAGGCTCTAAGAAACCCTAAAATTTCAATTTAGTCATTTTTATTCATACAGTACAATCCAAGATCATACAGTATGATCAATTCAAAACAGCCTTCATCCTGGTATGAAGGAGTACAAACAAGGAATTTTTTTTAATGACATTGTACAGTACAATACAATATCATCCAGTATGATATATTATTTTCCTTCTCTTCATATAGGATGAATAATGTGAAGATGAAAACTCATCTCTTTTCATCATCTGGTATGATCCACTTTGTACAGTACGATATGTAAAAAGCTTCATATCGTCTGGTACAATTTTCTTGTCGTCTAGTATGATTAGTTCAAAAATCAAGGGATAGTCTAATGCAATGTTTGGGATAATCAAAAATAGCCTCTGTTGATCATACAGAATGAACCATGTTGTACAGTATGATAACCAATCATAAATTAATCCTTAATTTACTGACTAATCATGGGAGTTAATTTAAGTAAGTATTCAAATTTTCATACATTATGATTGGATCTTACAATACGATCAGTTCAAAATTTACAATTTAAAAACTTACTTAAATTAAATTGGTGGTTAGGGTTTTTAATGTTACAACTCTTTTTCCATCTTTTGCGGATGACTTGTGACTTGTATAATGAACTCACCTATTGAAGTTTGTATTTTAATCAATGTGATGACTTCTTGCTACTTCATTGAGATCTTGTATTATTGATAGTAAACATACTATTGTATCTTCCTTCAACTTTATCTATTGATACATGCAAGAAAAATGTATTGTTGTTTCATTCATCATAAGACTTTGCACACTTTCTTACAAGATTGATACAAATGTCACCATTATCATCCTTGTATGATTTGTAGTATCTGCTCATGTATTTTTTTTGTAATTAGACTATGCATTGCCTCTAGTTATTGTTAAACCTTTGTTCATCATGGTCTAAAGCTTTGTTCAGCATATGCCTCCCACCTTTTATGGTTGCATTTGGAGTTCCTTGGTTGAATAAGCTTTATGTTCATTTATGACCACTTGAATAATTAGGATTTGCTTGTATCTTAATTGTTCATTCATCAATCCATGGTTTGGTTTTGTATGTTCCATTCCAATTCAAGTTCTTTAGAGCTCATGTTCATTAAAGTTTGAGTCCAATGTTTGCAGGTTCAATTAATGTTCAAATTGAGCTCAAGTTAAGTTTTAATTTCAATTTTATTTTACTTAAGTTCATAATCTTTATTATTCATCTTTTGCATTTTGTCCACAAGTCCAAATACAAGTCCCCTATAATTCAAACTGTAAGCTCAAGTCCCTTGTATTTACTGAAAAACCTAACAACTTCTCGACATCTCCCCCAGTAAGGGGAAATTTTAGGAGTCATAGCTTTACCGCCACATCAAGAAAGATGTGTACGGTCAGTGTTTGGGGACACTGGGGCCTTAGCCTTTATCCCCACCATGCCAAGAAAGGCATGCATGGTTCTTCAAAAGTACCTATTTGAAAAAACAATTCTTCCTTGCATATGGGTACTTATAGTTTTACCTCGCAATGCTAAGAAAAGTGCACACAAGGATCGTCTGTCTTGCCGTAAGCATCGCACCAAGTTCCCTATCACCACACTCAGAAAAACGTGCATAGGTGTCACTTGGTACACCACAAATGTAAAAAAAGACTTTAAGTGGGGTTATCCACCTCGTTGTGAGCACGACAACGAACTTACTCCTACTGTTCTAAGAAAAGAGCGTATGGGTGGTTACTTACTGCGCTACGGGCATCCACTACAGGAAAATCACCCATTTCCGGCGGAAATTTCCAACAGCTTTCCAACAGTTTTTCGACGGAAAATAATGAGACAAATTTTCTGATGAAATTTCCTGACGGTTTCTTTCCCACGGAATTTTTCGGCGGCTTTTTCAAATTTTTGGTGAAATTTTAAAAATTTAATTAAAATGATTAAAATTTTAACTATTAAATGATTTAACAAAAATGATTAAAAATTATATTATCTATTTTATTAATTTTCATTTTAAAATTAATTAGTAAATATTAATTTTTATTTTATATTAATTATCATTTTTTCATTTTAATAATTAAATTAATTAGTATGATTTTTTTAGTATAATTAAATACTACTTGATTTTGGGTTAACATATAGTTTTAATATAAAAATTTGACTTTAAAAATGTATTTGCATTTCCAACAATTCGGCTGGTTGTGTGAGATTTCTCCCAACCCACCAGGGTTCAAATCACCTGGCAGGTGCTGGTACGGGCCAGCGTGGGTGCGGGGGAGTGGGCTGGCGGGCGCGGGAGCGGGGGGCGCACACGAGTGCAGGCCGGCACGGGAGAGCGGGCTTGCGGGCACGGGAGAATCGATTCCGGGCATGCTAGCTGGCAGGTTGCCGCCGTGGGCTGGCGAGCACCGGAGAACGGGTTCTGGGCGTACTAGCGGGAGCGGGGGGCGCTGGGTGGCGGGAGCTGCGTGGCACGGGTGGGTTTTACCAGCTAGAAATTTTGAAAATCAGCCGCCTGAATTTTTTTTTGAACTTTTTTTTTTAATTTACCGGTGGTTTAATTCAACTAGAAAGCCGCCTGAATTTATTTTCTTAGGCGGGTTTTACTAGCTAAAAATTTTGAAAATCGCCCGAAAATGTTCAATTTCTGTCGGAAAATTCTGCCGGTAATAGATGATTTTCTCGTAGTGATTGAAAATGAGATTATTGAGTTAAAAAAGATTATACCTTCGACAACGGCGAGTGGCGACAATGACAAGAATTTTGCAAAATTACATAAATTACGAAAAATGCACAAAAATATAAATTTCCATAAAATCCACTCTTTTTTTTTTCATTCTCTTTTTTTTAAAATCTTCTATATATACTGATAATATACTAGTAATAATTATAATAATTATAATTATTACTATAATACTAGTATATTATTTTTTTTTTTTTCCAAAAAAATAATATACTAGTATTATAGTAATAATTATAATTATTGTTATAATAACTAATAACACCTAATAACTCAAAAAAGAAATAAAAGATATGTACCTAAGTCTTGATTTGCTCCGCTGAGGCAGGGCAAATTATTACGTCCGGTGACCGGACAGTCCAGACACAAAAACAAACGCGCCATGTCACCCGGATACACTGGGCCACGGGTTTATATGGGTGATGTGGCGCGTCTGGATTAATGTCCGAACGAATCAGGACACTGGACAAAATAATTTTCCCTAAGGGAGAAGATAGTTTGATCGAGTGAAAGCTTGGTTGAGGTAGGGAAAAAAGCCTCCTCTCTCTCTCTCTCTAGACTGAAGGAACCCGATGGGGTCAAGATCTGGTCAGCTTGAGTGGCTCCAAAGGTCAAGCAAAGGTATGCAAGCGGCTGGGTTCAGTTCGGATGTGGGAATGTCGGAGCTGCTAGCGTCGAATGAGGGCTTAGAGATAGGTGGGTGGAAGCTATGGATTGGAGCAGGTTTGCAAAAGCTAGGACGGTTGAATGAGGGCCGACTGCTTGCGGCATTGGCTTATGTTAGAGAAGAGGTTAGATGGGCTGGATGAATAGGGAAATCGAAAGAGAGAAGAGGCCGGTTGAGGGAACTTGGTTTACAAGATGTTGGCGACGGGATTGAAGCGGAGGATCATCGAGTGGTGTGGATTTGAGCGTGAGGAAGAGAAGTTGTGTGCGGGAAAAGAACAACCGAAGTCCTTTTGGCTTGCGTTTTAACAACGGAAATGGACCTCCTAGGAATCACGTGAAAAGCTGCAACGGCACCGAACAGGTAAAGAATTACGGAATTTTATGCAGGAATTCGGTGGGTTTGAGCCGGGATTTTAGGTGACGAAGTGGACGATGTTGATCTGCAGGTGAGCATTTTTTTATCCTTTTTTTTTGCTACTTGAGTAGATGTCAACAGTTACAATAGTTTAAGAACTCCAAATACACATAACAAATAAACAATTTATGTAAAAATCATCTTAAAGTTTGTAAGATTAGAGTGAACATCAAAAATAGGTAGAACTACGCAACTAGCTGGAGGAAGAGAAACACTTGCTGTTAGGAGTATATGAGCCCCATTCACCACATTGATCACGTGCCAAATTAAGTCTTACTGAATGTCCCAATAGTTCTCGTCCATTTAAATCATTTAATGTCTATCAAAATGAGGGCATAAAATCAGTTTAATGCTGTGATCTATAGGAAGCTGAGAGAAAATATTCTTAAGTCTAAATAAGCAAGCATCAGATAATAAGAAAAATAAACATAAGAAATTTTTTAAATAACCAAGTACCTTTTGAGCTCCTTCTACGGTGGAAAATTCTACATGCCCAAACCCCTCGAACTGTCCATAATCAAATCCGGCTAACTGAACATCAGTAATTTCCTCTACCTTTTTTAAGAACTCTACTCCAAATGAAAGAAATAAGGAAAAATTTTTCATTGTCATATTGTGTATGCCCATGTTTTCTTTCTCAATAGGAGTTTTTTCAAACAATTTGCAACTATAAAATCCTTATGTTGTACGAATTTATAATTCCTCATACGTCAAGATAATAACAATTGAATGCTATCAGACTGAAGAAAATCATTGGTGCAAAACATTATATGATATCAGTATGCACAAAAAAAAAATAAAGCAAAACCTCGGCAACTGAAAAAAATTCAGAATTACCTTCAAATTGAGATTCAAGGTGTTTACTCTTTGGATTTGGTAGCGCCATTGCATTTTCCCCTAAAATCAACGTTTAAGATCAGAAATGTCAATATCAACCAAGGTTTGAAGATTACAAAGCTCACATGTCTTCCTGTATTTTAGAATCAAAATCCTTGAACTGCTACTTAATTTTCTCTGCCACAATTGAAATAATCTCACAGCTTTTCTTGCTTATGTGTAATTATATATCTTAGAGTTTATTATTCTCAATGCTAAAGCTAACTGGTTCACTGCCCTTCACATGAAACAGGAAGGCAAGAATAATACAATGAATAGGTTTAAAGGTGACAGGAAAAGTGGACTATGAAAGACGTGTAACACATTATTTCAAGTTACTTCAGAGTGGTTCATTTTCCATTTCCATAGTAAAAAATAATTTGAAACCACTTCAAAGCTGCTCCAATATGTTTGAACTGGAAAGTGGGTGGTATGAATCTGTATACTCAAGAAATATATTCATTTGTAGTACATGAATAATGTGAGTAATTTTAATTTGTCCACCTCGGCAAACTATTACGCAGGGTGGATGGATTTTGCTTTAAATGATTTGATGGATGGATATCAATTTTAAATATTTTTGGGTTTAAATTTTTGGATATTTAGATTTTGGGGATATTTTGGATGACATTAGAAAGCGTTCATGAACCCCTCTGGTTGAGATAAACATTCAACACGGCCATCATCGAGGTGTGGTGCCATTTTCATTTGAAAATATTTGTATTTTATGGATGAACCTTGTCGACTCTCTCGAACTATCGATATAGGATTGGGTTTCATAAACTTTATGCCTTTGTGATGATTTTTTTTGTTGAAGGCCTTGAAAAGGCTTAATATGAATGTATAAAATAAATAATTCGGTCGATCCTCCAATCGTATATTTATTTTATAGTTCGAGCTATCTCGACTCCCATTACCAGGATAGAAGGATCGGGCTATAAATTAGGTTCATTTATTGACCCGCGCAGCATCCCTAAGCATCACGTCTGTATCCAAAACACACTCGGCGGGGCTCATGCGAGTGCTTGAGAGAATTTTATAAGCATTTGTTAAACCTTGTCAACTCCTTTTTTACATGCTTAAGAGGATCGAGTTCAAATTTATTGAGCCACACAACATCCCTAGACATTACATGTGTTCCTATAACACACTCGACAAGGCCCATGTAAATTTTTGGAAGCATTTTACAATTATTTTATTGAACCTTGTTGACTTCTATACACTTTCTTAAGAGGAATGGGTTCAAATTTGTTGACCCATGCAGCCTTCCTAGACATCACGTGTGTTCCTACAACACGCTCGTCGGGGCCTATGCAGGTGTTTGATTACATTTACTCTCTTTTATATACCTCTGTGCATACAAATTATGGTGCATATGAGGGGGTACTTTAAAATATAAATAAACGTCTTCTGCCCGCTCACATGAATGTTGTGAATCCAGTGGCATTTGTAGCATCTTTTGATTTGAGTTATTCGCTGCTTTATACAGGTAAACTATCGTGCACTACTTATTGCTTTATGCAAGTGGATCATAGCATACTAATGAATCTCCTGCTTTTACAGAAGCTCATAAAAACTTGCATTTGCTGCATTCTTTATGCATTTCATTGTGATTTTGGTCCTTATAAAACATACACTATTGCCACAAGTAGGTGTATTCATTCGCAGACTGGAATTGACTACATGATGCTACATTTACTGAAGTCTTTCTGCATCTATTCATAGGTAGAATGTTGTACATACATTTATATTCGTAGAGAGATTATATGTATTGCAGCTTTTCTACCCTTGCTTATAAGGGATCCATCACTCCTTACTTGCATTTGATATGCAACATAAATTATGCTTATTGTATCCCTCCCAACATCATTACTTATAGGATCAGATGTATTTTCTTGTGTCTTGATGTGGACTATAGGTCATAGTTGCATTCTTTGCACATTAATCTTCATCACTAGTAACAAACTGCAACTTTTATTCGCAAACTAGCTGAGGTTGACTGGAAGGACATTATAATGTTCATTCTACATGACATAGCGTGTATTTATGACTAACTTTTTAGATACACCTTGATGGATCAGGCTACTACTGAGGTGCTTCATGTTCTACCTATGATTAAACCATAATTCTCTCTTGATTGTAGTTGATTACACTCAACTCGATAAGTGACTTGTAATTCTACTTCTAAAATATTGAGGAATTTGACATGTCAAAAAGACGTCTCGGTAAGATAAAAATCTCAGTCATATGAGACAAGCCTCTTTGTTGCTCTGCCCCTTATTATACAGTTTGTAGATTCTTTCATCTGCTACAATCTCTTCTATGTCTTGCTTGTGATCTGATGTGTTTCATGCCCCTATTCATAGAGGATCCCTTGTATTTGCAATATCTCTATTATTTTTGCTTATAGATGAACCATATTTGTCAAACTTTCCTTTGTACTGCACTTGCGAATAGTGGACCTTTGTAGTTGCTCTTGTGCAATGCAATCATACTACTCTTGTTTGTGACCAATATGTAAAGGGCATTTTTACTTATTGCACACCCTTCATTCTTCTTTCTTAAATATCTTCTTCAACTTTGTCACTTACAAGTAATAAAATTCGTATTCGAAAATCCATTGATTACAAATTCTTTTTTGTCTTTGAAAATGATCTGTAGCTGGCATAATGGACCTAGTGATGTTGTATGTTGATGCTTATTCTCTAATAATCATGGCATATCTTGTTATATATTAGGAGTTACTTCTATCATCAATTTCAAGTTGAGACCTTATTGCTTTTCTTTTATTGTAAATAAATTGTATTTTGACCCTTGTTCATCACACATTCGTTGTATGTCCCTCACATCTTTTTCATTAATGCACCAGCTATCCAACTATACTTATTTACTTGGGAGCATGATTGAGGTGCACTATTCATATTCATGGCATGTTCCAACTTCTGTTTAGTTTATTGTTATTTGCAAACAAATTTTACATGTAATTTTATTCACAATAGTTTTCTCACATGTGTATTTGGATCTGATTCTCATTATCAATTTAAATTTTTATCTTTAAGTATCAGTTCTTGTTCCCTACTGTCCAAATCAAACTCAAATTCAGCTTGAGTTGAAATCCATAAGTCCAATTCATGTCCAAGTCTTCTGCGGTCCAAGTTCATTAGATTTGAGTCCTTGTTCAGTCCGAGTTCAAGTTCAATCAAAGTCCCCTACGATCCATTTTATTTTCATTCGCTTAGCAAGTTCAAATTGAATCTTTTATATTTATTTAAACTAATATTAAGTTCATTTTTGCTTATAGTTAGTTCAAATTTAAGTCCAAGTGTGGTCTTGTATTCACCCAAAATTTTGACAGCCTCCCGGCATCTCCCCCGTTTAGGGGAAACTACAGAAAATTGGGCCTCCCTCCATGCTAGAGAAAAGCTTGTACGGTAGGTGTCCTTAGCCATTGTGGCCATGAAATCTTTAACCCCACCACGCCAGAGAAAGGCGTGTTTGGGTCTTCGGTACCTGTTGAAAAAAAAAAAGATGTTTCCTCACAGGTATAGGGCCGCATACGGGTACTTAAAAGTTGTCCCCACCACACTACAAAAAGCGTATATAGGGCCTACCAGCATCTTCGTACGTGTTGCACCGGGTTCCCTTCTCACCACACTAGAGAAGAGCATATATGGGCGGTTTACCGGTCCGACACAAACACTGAATGCAGGATTTGAGTTTAGAAACTTATACCTTCACTTAAGGGGCTACGACGATGGAGTTAGTAGCTTATTGAGGCGAGGGAAGCATTTTCTTTTATCTTAGTAATTAATTATAATTAATAATAATTAAGAATACTTGATTATAATCTAATTTAATTAGGTATAATTAATATATAAAGTGGGTCAACAAATGCTCCCCAACAAATGCAGTATGCGTCCAGAGTGAGCCACATTTTTTATATATTTATTGACCTTGTCAATCTCTAGATATTTATTCTAGATGTCACACTAGGGCTTTCATTTAGTTTTTCTCCAAAAACTTATTTGGATGTCACACTAATTTTCTTTTAGTTGATCTCCAAATGTCCACTTCTATGTCTTCATAGATCTTTAGTTTCATTTGTAATCTTCAATATAGTTGATATATTTACTCTTGGTTAAGTAGAGATTCTTGGGATAGTGATAGAGTAATTTATACTCAGATCCCTAGATTTTTACTTCGTAGATTGACGATAGTAGGTAGCATTGTCATCTTAAGCTCTTCTTTTGAACCATTATTTCATTTATTTTTAACATTTATGTATACACTCAACATTCTTCTTTTCCATAATCATGTATGGATGTGACATTTCTGCCCTATGCAGACAGGCGTTATTTAGACTTTGCCCGAGCTTTGTAGATTCATCATATGATAGGAATTTGCTACCTTGTTTACTTATTGTATCTTGCCCAAATAGCACTTTATGATGATATCATATTCAGTTTATGGAGGATCTTTCACATTCTTCTCTTCTTTAATTGTATTTTGGCAAAAAAATTAAATATTTATTTGGGGATCTTTACATGTCACTCGATGTCAATCCAAATAAATATTTAAAATGCCCCCATTCTTTAGGATAATTTATAGATGTCATTTAGGATGCTTCTTTTTGTAGCTTTAACTTGGTCCCAAGGGTTTGGTTTCTTCTGCTCTATGCTTTATGCTGCAGACATTGAAGGAGAATTATTGAAGAAAAGTTCCTTCAATCCTCACTTCGTGCTTTATGGATTTGTTGAAGGATTTGTTGGTTGCATATTTAATCATAGTACTAAATGCTGGTAGTATCTTGATCCTTAACCACTTGAGGAGATTTTAATCTGAGTCACTTGACTTCATTAGATTAGGAAAGCTTGAAAGCTCGTTAGTGATGTTAGGCCACTTATGAACTGGACCAAGGCTAATAAAGAGATAGAGAGGTGAATCAGTATTTAAAACAAACACAATCATAAATAATAAAATAAGATTCACCACAATCAAAACCAACGATGCGGAAATTAAATGCGGAAGTAATAATAAGAAAAGAACACACCGAATTTATAGTGGTTAGGTCAAACCTTGACCTACGTCCACTACTTGGAGGCACCCTCCAAGTATTGCACTAAATAAGTGTCTCGCCTTTAGCCCCCACAGGTAGGCGGAGAAGCCCTTACAAAATCACTTCCACCCTCTCTAGTGCGCCGGAGTCGCCGGGTCCTTTAACACCAAAGAGATCTTCTTCTTTGGTGAACTTCCCTCGAGACAAGCCTTGAATCAGACGGTATTATGGTACGAGCTTGTCGGAGCAACAGTGTGGAACCCCCTCCACACTCACTTGAGTCCTCCCTCACAGGATCTTCTCCCTCTCTCAAACTCCACCCTTTCCTCACTCCCTTTCAAGCTCTCTCTTCAAGTTTCCCCCAAAAGAACAAAGCTAAAATGGCTGTGAAAGACACTTTACAAAGTGCCTTGACATCTCTTAAATAGAAGAGCTAAAAATGAGCTCATTAATGCAAGTTGCCGACATTATCATCCAGGACGATACTAATATCATCTTGTACGATAAGTATAATTTAAGCCCAATCAGTTGGGACGATTTGAGACGATCATAAGAAATTTGTTCATATCGTCCAGGACGTTCAGTATAAATCATGGAATATCATCCTGAACATGGCCTTGAAAAACAGCTATCCGATATCCAATCGTCTATCATATCGTCATGGACAATTTTACGATCATCCAAAATGATTTGACCGTAAAATCAAGTCATAATTGCTTTCCTTAAATTCCAGAGAAATTTTAGAAAAATTGCCCTAGATCATCCTGGACGATATTTTATAGTCCTGGACGATCCACCGGGATGATGTCCAAAAATAAGTAATTCTTAAATAGATCTGGCGACAGATTATTTCTGTTTTGAGCCTATCGTCCTATCCGATACAAAATCGTCCAGGACGATGTGTTTTGCATAATGACTGCTGCTTTACTGAGGATGCCCTAATTAGGGTTTCTGCTTTTGAACAGATCGTCCAAGCCGATATAAATATCGTCCCAGACAATGTTACCAAAAACAAAAATCTTTAGGGAACAACAGAAAATCTTCCAAGTTACAAACCATCAGGAGCCACACCAAATATAATAGACTCAAAAAAGGAAAAAGTGTATAAACTAACACAGATCTAGTCTACCCAATCTTGAGCTGGTTCCAAAATACAGTCTGATCGTGTCGACCTAAAATGTTAGTAAATAAGGCTGTCATCGAAAAATAAAAGTGTTTGATGTCATCAATATCATAAACCATGAAAACAGACCCGCAATAGAGCTAGGGTGTGATAGCTCTTCATTTTTTGGTTGCTAAGATGGGGATTCCTCTACTACAGTCTTTCTTATAGCATGTTGAGTAGATGGAGCTGCCAGAGATCCAGTCATATTTGAGCTTGTTGGATCCAACCTCTTACACCCAATAAAGTTTCGGACTTAAGTTATGGAAAATGCACTTCCCGATGCTCATTTTACTGAAGTTAGTAGATTTATAGTTCTCTGCTATGGTTGAAGATTTAGAGCCTATGAAAATTTGGTAGTTACTCACGACTCTTTCTTTCAATTGGAATTTTGATTCTTCAGTCAATTAGGATAATTTAGTATACTACGATTACTTGAACTTATCAACTTGGATTAGCCTTCATACTTCCTACAATCCCTATTGACGGGTTGATTAAGTGGGTTCCTACTACAACGACCTTTTTTGTAGCATGTTGAGTAGACAGAGCTGCCAGTGATCCAGCCATATTTGGGCGTGTTGGATCCAGTCTTTTACAACCATTCAAATCTTAAGCTTCAGAATGTTGGAAGACTTTGAGTTATTTTTGTTCAATTTATTGGAGTGCGTAGTCACAAAAGTCTCTATCTTGACTTTTGAAATCTTATCCAACCTTGGATGCTTGAAAGTAAAGGGGTAATAATTGAAGGAGATAACATCAATGTTATCAAATTCATTCAAAAGTCTTTGAACAAGACTAATTGGCAAGGTTTCAATTGAAAGGAGGAGGACTTTCTTTTCTTAACCGATTTCAATAAGGTAATTCTTCGTCATGTTCATAGAAATTGTAATAAGGTAGCTGATTTGTGTGCAACTTTAGCTCTTGATACAAACTTTTACTTTGATAGCTATTCCTTTGCTAACATTCCTCCTTCTCTTTGTTTTTTATTGAAGAAGGAATGTGAGCCTTTGCTTTAGTTTGTAATTAGCTTCTTTCATTAAATTGTAATTTGTATTTCTCAAAAAAAAGAAAAAAAGACTTTTGAAATCTTGGTATAATGAAGGTGGTGCCTCAAACTTTTGAAAGGTCACCTGCATATACTTTCAAAAAATAGGTTATATTCTTCAGCATAAAAGAATATTTGTATTGATGATTTTAAATATTTATTCAGGGATCTTGGCATGCAGTGCAATGTTGTCCCGAATAAATATTTAAAATGCCTTCTATCTCGTAGGGACATTTCAGAGTAGAATAAATATAAAATTTTGAGAATTTAAATATTTATTTGGGGATCTCGCCACATAGCATGATGTCAACCCAATTAAATATTTAAAATGATCCCAGTCTTACAGGGAGATTTTAAATAGTCATTGTATTTTGATACTTTAAATATTTATTCAGAGATCTCGACATGCTACGTGATGTTGACCTGAATAAATATTTCAAATGTCCCAGTCTTATGGAGAAATTTTGAAATACATTCTTTCTATACAAGAGAATTTAAAAATATAAAATGTTTATGTGATAATAAATATGTACAAAATATATAACACATTGAACATAGCATTTTCTTAGGCAATTTTATACATGGTATTTCTTTAAATATCGATCGTTGATCGGAGGCATAGATCTCTGACCTTCTAGGTCGATTAAGTGATATGATTCTCCTTGAAATACCTTCTTGAAAACAAAGGGGCCCTCCCAATTGGATATGAATTTACCACTAATTTTTGAATGTGGGATGATTGACCTTTTCAGCACCAAGATCAATTCCCCTTTTTGAAATGCCCGAGGATGAACCATATGATCGAATGAGTTTACCATTCTTTCTTAGTTGATTCCCAGATTTTGTTGAGCTTGCAGTCTAACTTCATCGAGTGTGTCGAGTTCTTCCATTCTCAGGCAAATATTTTGCTCTTACGTGAGATCATTCTGGATTGCTACCAAGAGTGATGGTAGTTCAACTTCTAGTGGTAATACCGCTTCAATTCTGAATGCCAGTGAATAAGGAATGGCTTTCGATCAATTATAACTACGATGCCTAGTGATCAAGGAAGCTGATAGGGTTGTGATAGAATTCCATGAAGGACTATGTAGAGCACATCAGTTAGGTCACAAGATGGCTGCTAAAATTAAGAGAATGGATTATTATTGGCAAACCATGATCAAAGATTATATTGACCACAATAAGAGGTTCCATGACTGTCAGATTCACAGTGATGTTATACATCAACCGCCAAATCCACTAGACCTGACAGTATCGTCCTGGCCATTTAAATGCTAGGGTATATATATATAATTGGGCCGATAGATCCATCGTTATCGACGAAACATCGCTTCATTCTAGTAGCAACAAATAACTATTCTAAATGGGTAAAAGCAACTCTATTCAGAGAAGTTACGTCGGAGCATGTGATCAACTTCTTCACATATAACGTCATTTATAGGTTTGGTGATCAAAGATTTGGAGATGTTGGATTTTAACATCGATTGCAATCTCTAGTCCTTCTATTAAATCTTTATATTTAACTTTATTGTTGGTCTGAGGTTCAATCAAACTGAATAAAAATCTCATTATACCTCCTTCAGGTGCTATGAAAATGAGACTGATGCCGGCTCAGACCTTTGTAAGATCTGGAGGTCGAGTAGGCTTAATCGATGACCCCCCATCAAAGTACATCTCTTAGAATGATAGTTTTTCATTTTCCTCAACCTGCATGATCTACTCGTTGGGCAAATCATCTTTTAACAGGGAATCTGTCAAGATAGGATGTGTTTCCAAGAAGTTTGCTAACACCTGCCCTTTCAATGCCTTTTGTGGCATTTATGTGATATCAAATAGTAGGAGTAGTACTGCCCATCTAGTTAAATGGCCTATCAACACTGGTCTTGTCATTAAGAACTTCAGCAGATTGATCTTTGATATCAAGATAATCTTGTGGGACAGCATGTAGTGGCCGAGATTCTGAATTACATAGATCACCACAAGATAATGCTTTTCAATCGGAGAATACCTCACTTTTGCTCTGATCAATCTCCAACTGATATAGTAAAGTGCATTTTATTTTCCTTTTATAGTATGATGGTCCAATAGTACTTTGAGGGACTCTTCTAATATTGTCGTATACATTATAAGAGACTTCTCTAGAATCAGTGTTGCAAGAGTAAGAGCATTTAACAAGTATCTCTTGATACTGTCAAACGATTCCCAGCATTCTTCATCCAATTTGAAAGGAACATCATTCTTAATCAATTTTGAAAATGGCTGACACCTACCCGACAGATTCGATATGAACCATCGAATGAAAGCTAGTTGTCCTTGTAAGGAGCAAAATTGTCGGAGGTTTTTGGGAGGCGGCATCTCCATGATCGCCTTAATTTTTTTGGTGTCGATTTTGATTCCTCGATGAAGAACAACGTACCAAAGAATTTTTCTGAGAAGACCCCGAAAGCACACTTGAGAGGGTTCATTTTTTGATCATACTTCCTAATCCTTTAAAAAATAATTCTCAAGTCATCTAGGTGGTCTTTGCGGTCCATGCTCTTAACGACCAGATTGTCTACATAACGCTCAACCTTCTGATGTATTAATTCATTAAAGATATGAGTCACTACCTGCTAGTAGGTGGCACCAGCATTCTTCAAGCCGAAGGGATGATAGTGTAGCAGAAATTGCTGATGGGCATTCTGAATGATGTGTGTTTTTCATCCTCAAGCGCCATCTTGATTTGATTGTACCCTGATGATCCATCCATAAACAAGAACATGTCACAATTTGATGTGTTCCACCAGGAGTTCGGATACGGGGAGAAAAAAAAACTTCTTTTGGACACACCTTGTTGAGGTCCCAAAAATCAATATAGATGAATCTGTTCATTTTTATTTTTGACAGGAACAATATTGGCGATCCAATCAGCATACTTTTCTTCATAATTAATGCCTACATTTATGAGCTTCTTTGTCTCTATAAATACGTGCTCTTCAATCTCCAATCTCATTCTCCTTGGAGCTTGCTTAATGGGTGCAACATCTAGTTTGATGGCTAATATGTGAACTACTACATCAGGGGATAAGTCAGGCATCTCAGCATATGTCCAAGCAAAGCAGCCCCTAAATTCATAGAGTTCTTTTATTTTTTTCACTTACTCTTCTAACAGAAGGGAGCTAATGAAGGTTGGGCAAGGGTCTTCTTTGATCTCCAACTTAACTTACCTTAGCTCATCCAAAGTAGCAGTCTGTCCACCATCATCTAGCTCTTATGGTGTAGGTTTCGCCTTTACGCTTTGATTATCATAAGCGTCAACTTCGTATATCTCCTCATCACCATCGTCATCGGATTTATTTTCTCCGTATGTGATTGCTTGAAAAATCTCCTTTTGGGGGGTACTTCGATAAGATGAATCCTAGACTCTTTTTTATAAAAATATTCTTCTTCTTTAATGAATGAGGATTCTGTTGATACCAGAGGCTCAAGCAGAAATGAACTAGTTGTTTGGAAGAATGAGTTTTACCTCGCTTTTGCAACATCCTTTGGATGTTTCTTATTTTATACCTAGGAAATCTCATAGGTACTAATTCTCTAAAATCAACGAGTGTATGGAGCTAGTCGCAATTTATTTCTTCTTCAAGTTTAATGATTGAATAAAATAGACTTACTAGTCCACCCTTTTTTCTTGGGGGAGGTACAAAAATGTCACGAGCTCTTTAACATCATGCACCTCTTGCTGAATGACTTCTTTGAAGTGTTACAACGGAATACGTGTGATTATGAGTATACTATCTAAGATTGATAAACTGTCTATTCTTCTAGAGAATACACCATCCACCATATTCATGTAGATAGAGTCATAATCGTAATCATCATTTGAATATTCAACCTCTTACTCCATTTCGTTGTTGACTGGCATACCCTCCAGTATTTTGTAGGGGTGGCATCACTTTCATCTATGTCACTCCCTAGATGAGGTACATATTTTCCTTCTTTAGGAATGCTAGATGCTTTGGCGTGAGTCGGTGCCGCCTTCTTTCTCCCCACCTACTTCTTTTTGTTTCCTTGTTTAGATTGCTTTACAATTTCTAGATTTGATGTCTTGTCCTCAAGAGAGCTCGATATCTTTAGCTTCTTTAGAATAAAGTATTTGGCATCTTTACTGATTATTACTTCATAAACTACAAAGGGCTGAATGTCACCAGAGATTCTGAACTCCTCTCCATTCCTGAGGTACTTCATGCATTAATGTAGTGTTAATTGGACGATGCCTTACTCATGCAACCATGGGCGACCAAGAAGGGCATTAAACGTGATATCTACGCCAATCACATGAAATTTGGCATCTGTATGAAGTTCTCAAAATGTGTGTGTGTGTGTGTGTGTGTGTGTGTGTGTGTGTGAGAGAGAGAGAGAGAGAGAGAGAGAGAGAGAGAGAGTAAATAATCCTATGGTTTTCTGCCCCTTTTCGTTAAAGCCATGTACCATTAACTTATTTGGCCCGAGATGCTCTACGTCAAGGCATAATAATCTTAGTGCTTTCAAGCTCATTAGATTTATGGTCTACTTAGTCAGAGGAAGTAGTTGACCCAACCTAACAGAAGGATCCTTATCAGCATCCATGGGTTGCTTTGTCTAAGAGGACCTTATAGACATGAGATGAATATTTGTTTAAGGGGATAAATTTGAATCCAACTTAGCTAGCAGAGTGCTTTGTGCCCTATCGACCATATCATATTGATTAATATCTCAAGGATTTGATGCCACTAAGGAATGTATTGGCTCTGGCCATAACCAGTATTTTATTGTGCCATTTGGTGGCAAACTACTCAGTTCAGAGGGCCCCGAGTCATAACCGTGTATCCTGCGGTGCTATCTGGTGGCAAAATTATCGGTTAGAAGACACGTACCATGTCCTTATTAGTAGAAGATTATTTGAGAATGGATCCTAGTGATATTTTCAACTAGGCAATAGCTCTATATGAGCTGAAGTAAATTTTAATTTGTCTACCTTGGCAAACTATTGCGAAGGGTGGATGGATTTTTCTTTAATTGATTTGATGGATGAATTTCAATTTTAAATATTTCTTGCATTTAGAATGTTTAATATTTAGATTTTGGGGATATTTGGGATGGCATTTGAAAGTGTTTGTGAACCCCTCTTGTTGAGATAAACATTCAACATGGCCATTATCAGGGTGTGGTGCCTTTTTTCATTTGAAAATATTTATAGTTTATGGATGAACTTGTCGAGCTATCGATAAAGGATTGGGTTTCATAGGCTTTATACTTTTATGATAATTTTTTTTGTTGAAGGCCTTGAAGGCCTAATATAAATTTATAAATCAAAATAATCCAGTCAATCCTGTAATCGTATATTTATTTTATAGTTTGAGCCATCTCGACTCTCATTTATCTGCATAGAAGGATCAGGCTCAAAATTAGGTTCATTTATTGACTAGTTCAGCATTTCTAGACGTCATCTGTGTATCCAAAACATGCTCGTTGGGGCCCATGTGAGTTTTTAGGAGCATTTTATAATCATTTATTAAACCTTGTCAACTCTTTTTTACCTGCTTAGGAGGATTGGGTTCAAATTTATTGACCCGCACAACATCTATAGACGTCACGTGTGTTACTACAACATGCTCGCTAGGGCCCATACGGGTTTTGGGTAGCATTTTATAATTATTTTATTGAACCTTGTCGACTCCTAATTACTTTCTCAGGATGATTGGGTTCAAATTTATTAACCTGTGCAGCATCCCTAAATGTCACATGTGTTTCTACAACACGCTCATCGGGGCCCATGCGGGTGTTTGATTACATTTATCCCCTTTTGTGCATTTCTATGTATATAAATTATGGTGCATGTGCAGGGGTACTTTGAAATATTTGTAAACACCTTCTGTCCACTTGCATAAATATTGCAGATCTGGTGGCATGTTATAGCAGCTTCTGAATTGAGTTATTCTTTGCTTTGTATAGGTAAATTATTGTGCACTTCTTGTTACTTTTTGCATGTGGATCATACTGTATTAACGAATCTCTTGCTTTTGCAGAAGCTCGTAAGAAATTGCAATCACTGCATTCTATATGCATTTCATTATAATTTTGATCCTTATAATACATCCATTACTATCGCAAGTAGGTGTATTCATTCCCATACTGGAATTGACAACAGGATCCTGTATTTACTAAAGTCTTTCTGCATCTATCCATAGGTAGCAAGTTGTACATACATCTGTATTCGTAGAGAGATTATATGTATTGCAGATTTTATACCCTTACTTGCAAGGGATCGATTGCTCCTTACTTGCATACAATATGCAACATAAATTATGCTTGTTCCATCCCTTCCAACATCATTACTTATAGGATCAGTTGTATTTGCTTATGTCTTGATGTGGTCTGTAGGTCATAGTTGCATTCATTGCACATTAATCTTCAACACTTGTAATAAACTGCAACTTTTATTTGCAAACTAGCTGAGGTTGACTAGAAGGACGTTGTAATGTATGTTGTACATGACATAGCGTGTATTTATGACTAACTTCTTAGATACACCTTGATGGATCAAGATACTACTGAGGTGCTTCATGCTCAAGCTATAATTAGACCATAATTCTCTCTTGATTGTAGTTGATTTCACTCGAATGGATAAGTGACTTGTAATTCTGCTTTTCAATTATTGAGGAATTTGACATGTCATAAAGACATCTCAATAAGATTATAATCTTAGTCATATGAGACATGCCTCTTTGTTGCTCTGCCCCTTATTATACAGCTTGTAGATGCTTTCACCTGCTATAATCTCTTTTATGTCTTGTTGCTGATATGATGTGTTGCATGTCCACGTTCACAGATTATCCCTTGTATTTGCAATTTCTCTACTGCTATTGCTAATATATTAGCCATATTTGTCATACTTCTCTTTGTACTGCACTTGTGAATAGTGGACCTTTATAGTTGCTCGTGTGCATTGCAATCATACTACTCTTACCTGCGAATAATATGCATAGGGCAGTTTTACTTATTACATACCCTTCATTCTTCTTTCTTAAATATCTTCTTCAACTTTGTCCCTTGCATGGTTGGGTACGTGAGCTTTTAAATTCATATTAAAAAATCCATTGATTACAAATTCTTTGTTGTCTTTGAAAATGATATGTAGCATGCATAATGGACCTAGGGATGTTGTATGTTGATGCTTATTCTCAATCATCATGGCATATCTTGTTACGTATTAGTTTTTGCTTCTATCATCACTTGCAAGTTGAGACCATGTTGCTTTTCTTTTATTGCAAATAAATTGTATTTTGGCCCTTGTTCATTAAACATTCATTGTAAGTCCCTCACATCTTTTTCATGAATGCACCATCTATCCAACTATTTTTATTTACTTGCAAGCATGATTGAGGTGCACTATTTGTATTCATGGCATGTGCCACCTTCCGTTTAGTTGATTATTATTTGCAAACAAATTTTACATGTAATTTTATTTACCATAATTTTCTCGCTTGTGTATTTGGATCTAATTCTCATTATCAATTTAAATTTTTATGACATGAAGACTAAAGTTTTAGCTACCACTCATATAATTTTCTCACCCTTTATTATTTTAATATCAAATATACCACTTATATTTATTTCATACCACTCAAATATTTCATTTCTACCACTTATATTTGATATGAAAATGAACTATGAGTGGTATTTATATAATATTAAAGTTTTAGGTGTTAAATATGTAAATAGAGTAGTATAAGGTGGTATGTATGTAAATCTCCCTTCTTTGTTTTGAGGGATTTGGCTGAGGAAGCACATGATAGGGAGGAAGTCACCATCAAAGCCAGCGACCTCCTATGTTTTCTTCTAATCAAATGTTATAACTTCCGATCCTACAGAAGAGAAAGCCATCGAAGTAGGTTTGAGGTCGCGGGTTGAGGTCTTCGGCTAGGGAGCTTGTGGAGATCTCGGTTTCGGCCAGGTAAGGCTTTGATCGAGCCTTGATCGGAAATGGGTGAGGCGATCGAGAGTTGGATGGAGAATGGGATTCGGCAGCTAGAGTAAGCATCCGGCTAGGGCTTGTGATTTGCGAACAAGGGAGGAGGAGGTCGGACGGTTGAGTGCCTGGGTTCGGTTTGGGTTGTGCAAAGGAAAGAAGGGTTCGGTGAGGAATATCGGGCAAGGCAAAGGGATAGATGTTGGGTTCGAAGGTCTTGAGCTTGCGGCAAAGAAATGAGAAGGAAATGAGTGAGAGTTTTGCGTGGGAGGAGAACAGAAGAGATCATCGAAGGCTTGGGAGGATTTGCGTGTGGGAGGAATGGAGCGTCGAAGGAACAGAAGCCTTTGGCTTCGTTTGCTCGGCATTTAACGACGAGAGTTGAGTATGATTGAGCAAAAAAAAATTTGATCAAATTTGGATCATCTGAGGTGTTAAAAAAAATCTCGAGGAGATTCGAATATAATGCGAAGACACATGTCAAAGAAATTAGCCTCGTCGGAGACGGCATGACGTCCGATCATAAAACGGACAGTGCCATTGTGTCCGGAACATCGTCGGGATTAAGAGTCTACATTTTATTTGATCAAATTGGATCGTTTGAGTTGACGTCGTAAATTTCAAAGGCAGTCTAAATATGATGCGAAGGCACTCGTATCGCGGAAATTTGCCTCTATGGAGACGAAATGACGTCCGATTGCCAAACTGATGGGGCCATCGCGTCCAGAACGTCGTCACCATTAAGAGTCTACATCTTATTTGATTAAATTGGATCATTTGAGGTGGTGTCGTAAATATCAAAGGGCTGTTCAAATTTGAGGCGAAGGTGCGGGCTATGAAGAAAAATTAGCCTCGTCGGTGGCGAAATGATGTCCGATCGCAGAACGGATGACATCGTTGCATCCGGAATGTCATCAACATTAAAATTCTACATCTTATTTGATTAAATTGGATCGTTTGAGGTGACGTCGTAAATTTCAAAGGCGGCTCAAATATATTACGAAGGCATGCGCCACGAAGGAAACGATGCCTCGTCGCCACCCAAACGATGTCTGATCAACAAACGGACACCGTCATTACGTCCGGAATGTCGTCGACATTCAGGATATACATTTTATTTAATAAATTTGGATCATTCGAGATGGTGGTGAATTTTTAGGCGATGCAAATATGATATAAAGGCCTGCGTTACGACAGAAACGAGGCCTCGAAGACGCTCGGACGACGTCCGATCGATAAACGAACAATGTCATTGCGTCCGGAATATCGTCTCCTTTAAGAATCTACATTTTATTCGATAAAATTGGATCGTTTGAGGTGGTGTCGCAATTTTCCAAAGGCGATTCAAATATGTTGTGAATGCTCGCATTTCGATGGAAATTAGCCTCGTCGGAGACCAAACAATGTCAGATCGACAAATGGACAGCGCCATTGCGTCCGGAACGTTGTCAACCTCTGAAAACTGTATTTTGTTTATTCAATTTTAAGTATCCATAATGGTGGCATGAATCTCGAGGCAAAACACGCATTACGAGGAAAATGAGACCTCGGCGATGTCAAATGAAGTCCGATCGCAAGACGGACAGTGTCATTGCGACCGGGACGTCGACAATACCCAAAATTCACTGTTAATTTGTCCAATTTTGACTATTGGGCGAATTCAACACGTTAAACAAGACAAATTGCACGTGAATCGAGAAAACGCGCAAATCAAGATGCTTTCAGATTGATTGGAACATGGCTGCCAACCTAATTAATGTTATTACTAATTATGGTAAGGAATTATTAACACTGCCAATTTATCTTACCAAAAATTAGCAAAGTCAAAATGAATCCTCAAATCTCATTAATTTCATTACCTCAGCTTCGTCGAAGTCCTGCACCAAATCTCTGATTAAATCCCTCAAATCTCGCTGCAAGTCCTCTTCTCAGTCTCTCGCCTCGGATGTCGCCTTATCCTGGAACAGTGTTGTCTCGTCTTTAAAAAGAAGATGGAGCCGGACTATGGAGTTTCTTGGATCCTCCACACACACTAAGCCAACAGAACTCTAGCAAATCTCCTTCAATCCGACGCACGCGAGCTCCAGGAGAATAATCTTTTGTTCGTTCTCTGCCCTCTCCAAGCCAACTAAAGTCTTGATTCCCTACAAGCAGCCATCCATGACCTTCCTCCAGTCAGACTCAGCGACCGAGCAACTTCGGTTGCTCGCCTAGCTGTGGAGCCGTATCTCCCCAGTTCGTCTTGTTTGTTACCTTCCACTTACTGCAGCTCCCTGAGCTCCTCAAGTCGTAGATTGCCAAGACAAATCCCGCCAAGTTTTGTGAGAAAAGCCTGCTATTCCTTTCTTTCCACCGAAATCCACCACAGTTTGATCTAGAAGACCTTACCTGGGCCTGGCCGCACTCTTTTCTGATATGGTCTTCACGACCCCCTGCAGTCGCGAACTACTGATGTTTAACCCTCCAAGCCCTGCAGTTTTCTTTCCCTTTTTTTTTAACGACCCGTTCATAATCTTTTCTCTGCTAAAAAAAAAAATTGCCTGCCTGTCGAATCGGAAGAAACGACACTTGCTACCAGACCAAAGCCGCACTAGTGGAAGCTCTTAGATTTCTTACCCGTGAATATCTCCTCCTTGCTTTAAGGTAAAAAAAAGTAGAGTTCTCCACGTGAAAAGAAAATTTCATAAGAGAAAAAAGGAATATTTTATCTTTTGTAGTTTTATGTTTCTTTTCTTCATTCTCACATTCACTAGAAGTAAGTCAAGGATAGTTGACAGGAAAATGAGTATTTCATTGCCATCTTAGCAAGTTAGCAGTGAACTTTTGAGACTTGTTAATTTGAGGTTTAAGTCAAAACTAAGTAAAACAAACTAATAATGTGATGGCAGACTTATGCCTTAATTGAGGATTTGTTTCTTTCAATCAGATAAATGTATTGTTGTAACATGGCATCATGCAGTCCACTTTAAGCTCAAAGCCCACCACCTCAAACTTACACTCCACCAAAATCAGCCCAAAGCCTTACCTAAAACAGCCCTTCAAACTAGCTCATTCAAATTTTTGTTTCTCATTCCAAGATCCCATTCAAATAGCAGCTTTCACATCCAAAATCCACTACAGATTTCAGCCATATCTCAACCACTACAAGAGTTCATCAGAAAAGCTGCATCCAAATAATACTTCTTCATCTTGCGTTCTATTTTATTTTGTCTCTTTCTCCTGTTATTAGTAGCAATTTTGTTTAGTGTATAATTAACGCAATGTTAATTATTATTATCAGTCTCATTAATTGGTGTTATAAGCATCGTTGTCTGTATCATTATGTGTATGTGTCCAAAAAAAAAAGAGAAGAAGGCAAAAAGAAAGAAAGAAAGAGAAAGAGCATTTCAAAAAAAAAATGTGGGCTTTTTCAAAAAAAAAAAAGAAAGAGAAAAAAAAAGAAAGAAAAAAAAATTTTGTCTCCATTTTCAAACCCTTGTTTGCTCTCTTACCTCGGCAAGTGTGTCGAGTCGGTGGTCTGCCTATACACGCTTTTCTTAGCGTGGTGGGAGGGGCAACCGGCGCGACACCCACGACAAGATAGGCGAGCGATCCTCGGTTCCAAATCTCTTCTTCGGAGTTCGTAGCGCACCGGAAAACCGCCTATGCACGCTTTTCTTAGCGTGGTGGGATGGGAACCCGGTGTACCGCGTACGACAAATGTGGGATACTCATAAGTACCCGCTTGCGGGGAAATAACTGTTCTTGTTTTCTTGCAAAATATTTAAAAAAAAAATAACTTTTTTTTACAAAATGCTCATGCACGCTTTTCTTAGCGTGGTGGTGGATCAAAAAATACACGGCCGCGCCCTCCTCAAAAGAGGGCATCTACCATGCACGCTTTTCTTAGCGTGGTGGGAAAGGCCCAGTTTCTCGTAGTTTGCCCCTAAACGGGGGAGACGCCAGGAGGCTGCCGAAATTTCGGATGAACATGATGCTTTATTTGGACTTAAGTAAATTCAAACTCAAATCATTATTTGAACAATTTGGACATTAATTTGCATTTGCAAGGACTACAGGGGACTCGAATGAAGGGAAGAGGCTCATCTTAAGCCTGAATTGAACTTGCACTTGCTTGGACTTGAACTTGTGGACCAAATGAAAAAGACTAATTTTGAATTTAATAAAAATAAAATTGAAATGAGAACTTAACTTGAGCTAAATTTGGGCATTAATTGAACTTGCATACCAAATTGGTGGACTTTTGAACATAAGAAGATTTCCAAATTGACTACAAAAGGGCTCAAATTCAAATAAATGAGCAAGATTTGGACAATCATAAAGAATGTTTTATTAGACTTGATTGAACCCCCACTCAAATTGGAATAAATAGATATAAGTGGTTGAGTTCATAATTGATGAATGACAATCATCAATAAAATATAAACGAATAAGTATAAAATTTGTAAGCCAAGGGATTTTTGCAAATGTCATTTACTTAATGATAATGATGATGCCATTTGGTTTTCAAATAACCTTCATGCTAATGGCAATGATTGGATTATAGTATTCATCCTAATTCATTTAAAATATAGATGGTAATTTTGATCATCTAACTAAATGTCATTGAATGAACAAGGGTCTACAAATGAGGTCCAAGAGCCTATAACAAACAAGGGTTCTCATGGATGCATGCAAAATCTGTGTAGTGAAAGAGATAATTGGCTTATAAGCATGAATGATTTGCAAGCTTTAGATTAAAGATTAAAGTGTAAGGAGCATTGCAACTGAAATGAAGATATTAAGATATCAAATTCATCATACAAATTGCGAATCACTTTTGAGAATAAAAAAGTGATGAATGTAGTTTGTTTGTGATTAGCGCAAGATTTTAGATGCATGGCTTGATTACAAGGCCATAATATGATGACTTTAAAGCATCATAATGGCTTTATAGTATTGAGCATAACTCACTCTTTAGTGGCAATTGAATGGATAAAAATAAGGCATGTCATGAACATAAATAATATACTTCAATCATGTTCTCAAGTGATCAAGGATAATTGGAGATAATGAAAGTTCATGATTCTTAATATTATTCATTCACAATCAACGATCAGATGAAGACATAATCACATGCCTGCAATCAACCACCATTATGAGCTCAATATGTCTACAGTCAAGTATATGAAGAATGGCTCCTTCACACATTCAAGGTATCTACCAATTATTTTGACGAAGACACTATGATATCTCCATGATCAACAATTGTCCAACATCAGTTGAACACATCGGCCCTCTATAAGAAAAGACAAATGATACGTAATGGAGTATAAATATGTAAGGGGTTGTATAATACTCCTTATACATACCACATGATACACCCAATATGTCATATACAGGGCAAATACATAAGAGAACTGTAGTAGATAGGAGCTCTTACAAGATGCTGTAGAAGACCTGTAGTACGCCCAATATGTTGTCTACATGCAAAGATTCCAAATGACTACACATCAAATGCAAGGCATGAGATTAGTTAGTGTACTATGACCCGCCTATAAAATATCAACAAATAGTGCATGACAGTCTACCTGTACGAAGCAGCGAACAATTCTATTCGAAGCTGCTACGCCACGCCACCGGATCTGCAACCTCCATACAAGCAGACAGAAGGCGTCTACGAATACTTTCAAAGTACTCCCGCACAAGTGCACCGTAGTTTGAATACACATAGGTACACAAAGGGGTAATTGTAATCAAAACCGCATGGGCCCCGGCGAGCGTGTTATAAAAATACACGTGACGTCTAGGGATGCTGCGCGGGTCAATAAGTGAATTCAAGTTCGAGCCCAATCCTCCTATGCAGGCAAGCGGGAGTTGACAATGCTCGAACCTTTAAATGAATATCTGGTCACGAGGTCGACTGAGATATTTATTTTATACATTCATCTTAGGCCTTCAATGCCTATAACAATGAGAATTCACTATCAAAGGCATAAAGCCTACGAAACCCAATCCTCTGTCGGCAGCCCGACAAAGTTGACAAGGTTCAATCCATAAAGTGAAATGACCCCAAACACCCTGATGATGGCTGTGTTGAATGTTTATTTCAACCAGAGGGGTTCACAAATATTTTCAAATGCCTCCCAAAAGTCCATTTCAAATATTCCATAGCTCCACCCAAAATACCCATAAAAATTCAAAAAACTCCAAAAATCCCAAAATTCCAAAAAAATTCAAAATCCCAAAATATTTAAAATTGAAATAAATCCATCAAAATATTTAAAGCAAACTTCATCCACCCTCCGCAACAGTTTGCCGAGGTGGACAAATTAAATTTTACCTCAACTCACAAAAGAGTTAAATGTCTAGTCGAAAATATCACTAGGATCCATTCTCAAACAATCTCTAGCTAGTAAGGACGTGGTACGTGTCCTCTAACCGGCGGTCTGCCGCCAAATGGCACCGCAGGATAAACGGTTATGACCCGGGGCCCTCTGAACCGAGTGGTTTTGCCGCCAAATGGCACCACGAAATAGCGGTTATGGCCAGAGCCAATACGTTCCTTATTGGAATCAAATCCTTGAGATATGAATCAATAGGATATGATCGATAAGGCACAAAGCCCTCTGTCAGCTAAGGTGGATTCAAATTTGTCCCCTTAGACAAATATTCATCCCCGGTCTACAAGGTCCCCTTGGACGAAGCAACCCATGGCTGCCGACAAGGATCCTTCTGTCAGGTTGGGTCGACTACCTCCTCTGACTAAGTAAACCAGGGACCACGATGGCCCGGGATGACGGAACCATGGGATCTTGATCGGGCCCATCATCCATTCCCCCACCATCCGCTTTAAGTGAAAGATGGTGAAATTTCTATTTTAAATATTAAATCTTTCCAAATATCCAAACTTCCCAAATTCACAAATCCAAATCCAATTCTCAAATTTAATACCCGTGCTGCTACTATATGCCAGATAACACGTATCTCTATACGTATCTGATTGACGACTAGCCTTAATCAAAAGTTCTCTCTCGTTAGTGGGAGGGGTAATTAACTATAGGGGCTTGCGCCTATAGGAAACCAGAACTTAGATCTTAAAGTCCTCGCAAAATGAGGGCGAAATCTCTGGGTAGTGTCTTATCTACAAACCCATCTGCCTTCCAAAATTTACCCCAGAACTTATCCGTTAAAACTCCCCTCGCCGAATGAATAAAAAAACAAAAGAGCGGCGAGGAGGCCGGGGCCGAATTTTCGGAGCCCACATTGACATCAAAGGAAAATGATAATTCAAGTAAAGGGTAGTAAATAAACATCTAAAAGTTCATAAAAAAGTTGTAGGATATTCTTTTGTAATCAAAATTGTCAATAACCTTACTTATCTTTCTTCTACATAATTAAATTTTGAGCAGACCACATGAATCATATAGTATATTTGGTAGTTTATAATTGAACAAGGGAATGAAAGAATAGAAATTGCCTCCTTCTATGTCTCTATTCTCTATTTTGTGCTTGTTCAGCTAATTCTTTCTGCAGCAATTCTATCAGCTAAACAAGTAATACTGTAAAAACCTTAAAAGAATATTTTAAACATGGATGAGGATAGAATAAAATCTTCGTTATTTATAGTTATCTGCATATAAGAAGTTAAATTTATCAAGAATTAAAAGTTTTATGATGATTATTCACTTAACTGGTCTTTAAAATATTTTTATCATATTTACAAGCACTAATCTGTTTAGTGCCTATTCTAAAAATTAAATGTGGAAAGTACGACAATCAACCTCAACTCAGAATGGCATTAAACGAAAAAATGATTTTTACCCAACTCTTGCACCACTCTCCATCTAGCATACCAACATGAAAAAGGATTAAGGAAGTGATATTAGTTTGAAATAAGAAAGAAAAACTAGAAATAATTTTACAAACTTTAGAACATGGCCATATTATCTTTCATTAAACACCAAAAAAAAATAAAAAATTTGCTTCTTATTACACCTTATGAGCAGAGAAAATTGATAATAGAGGATCATTATCTTATGAACTTACCATATGAATAAACATATGCATTTCATAAACTATTTAGTTAAAAAGTACACTAATGATCAACACCAAGGGAGTACAGGAGATGTCATGGCCACAATATTTCAATGCTAAGGTTCAATTTAGTACTTCAATGACATGAAGATTAAAGTTTTAGCTACAAGGCCAAGTAAAAAAGATAAATGTTACTTTATGCTGAATAAATTTTTTTTATTGACAGCCAACTTTAGCGGTTCACATTAAAGAACTAACAAAAAATCATGAGCAGAATTAATAATGGCAAGTGGAAGCAATTAAATTAATATAATACTGTTTAAAAAGGAAAAAAGGTCAATGAGAAACTTGAATCATAAAAGGAATATGGAAAGAATTAAATTACATGGAAGTTGCATGCAAGAAAACCCGATCAAGGCGTGTATAAATACTGTGGGAAGGAGATAATCTCTTAGTTTAAGGTCATTATCATATCCATAGTTTCTCAAAAGTGTCCAAAGAGTTTCAAGACAGCCCTTTTCAATAAAAAGGGAATTAAGAAAAAGAAATGTGGTCAAGGTAAGGCCGGCCATGGTCGTTAACACCTTCAGGCAGTTTCTCCTACACAAGCATTATAACTTCTAACTTGAAGAGAAAATTAATAGAATGATGTCAATATTAACATATTTGTTTAATAAAATAAAGAGAAAAAAGCTTGAAATCTTTCAATTCTACATCACTGAAGGCACCATATCTGCCATGGTCGGAAAAAATAAATATCCATTTTAAATCCCTCACACACGTGGGCATCAAAGGTTGTGTTTCTTGGTCAAAAAGTGAGGAAGTTGGATTAAACATTGCCTTCTGAGCATAGTAGAAGACCTCAGGAACCAAGATGAAACCATAGGTAGTGTCAAACTTATCAGGATATTAAACAATTGCTTCAAAATAAAAACAACAAGGATATAATTACTTGACTAGGTAAGATGCATGCAACAAAAACATTTATACACACTCAAATACTCATACTCACGTAAAAAATGCAAGATGCACCTATAGCATACATAGCTATTATTTTATTCTAAAAAATGAGCATATTAAATAAATGAGCATAATTAAAATGCTTTTATGATACCCAAATAAAATGCCATAGAATATTATCTACATAAATAAGATCATGCTACTTTCTTGTAAAGAGTGGCATGCAACACTTGGTAAGCAAGCCAACACTTGATAAGCAAGTCGACTTCTCCAAATGTTCTCCACTATGGCACCTGAACATACAACAGAGGAATCTCTGCTCAGACGCCTTAGGACTGCTGATCACTAACGGCCTACTCTCAGTTGTTCACACACTTCCCACTCTGTATTTGTTATCTCCTATATATGCTCCTATGTAACTCATTTCGATAAGAAGGAAATAAAATTAGCTGCAGTTTGTTGTACCTCTCTACTCTACTTTCTTACATGGTATTAGAGCAATTAGAAGCTTAATAGCTCACCAACAGCCTCATTTCCTCAGGAGGAAATCGTGGCCGATAACAGCACCTCCAACACCATCGACCTTCCCCAAACTGAGGCTCTCTCCACTCCTGAAACCAATATCAAATCCAACATTCATACCCAATTCACAGTGACAACTACCAAATTTGGAGACTTCAAATACTCAAAATAGCCTCAGAAAATAGCTTTGACGGCTACCTCACTGGAGCCACTCTCTGTCCTCCCAAACTGAGACCCACGACCACTGGAGACAATGAGCCAAACCCAGCATTTACATGGTGGAAACTCTTGGATCATAATCTATCCATTACACTACATTCCACAAACTCCCCAACCATCCTCCCATATATCCTGAATCTCCAATCCTATAAGGAAATATGGGAGACACTTGAGAAACGATTGCAGCCAACCAACAGATCATGGGTAATTCAATTGAAAAATGAACTCCACAACATCTCCATGAAAGATCTAACCCTGACACAATACCTCTCCATCATCAAATCCCTGGTGGACAACATCACTATGGAAGGAACCATTTATCCTGCATTTCAATTTGGTGGCAAAACTGTCGATTAGAGGACACGTACCACGTCCTTACTGGTACGAGATTATTTGAGAATGGATCCTAGTTATATTTTCAACTAGGCATTACCTCTATGTGAGCTGAAGTAAATTTTAATTTTGTCCACCTCAGCAAACTATTGCGGAGGGTAGATGGATTTTGCTTTAAGTGGTTGATGATTTAATTTTAATTCTAAATATCATAATCTTGGAATTTTGGGATGTTGAGATTTTTGGATTTTGAATAGGATATTGGGAGGCATTTGAAAATATTTTGAATGGACCTCTCCGATTGAGATTTTCATTCAACACGGCCATCATTTTGGTGTTTTGGATCATTTCCATTTGATTAAACCTTGTCGACCCTATCAACATGCCAATAGGGGATAGGGTTTCATAGACTTTGTGCCTTTATTAGTGAATTCATATTGTTATAGGCCTTGAAGGTCTTATATGAATGTATTAAAACGAACATATTGGTCACCAATATCATATATTTGTTTGATGATTCGAACCTTGTTGATTCCTATTTATTTCTCATAAAAGGATTGGGTTAGAACTTGAATTCACTTATTAACTCATGTAGCATCCCTAGATTTCACGTATGTACTTATAACACGCTCGTCGGGGCCCACATAGGTGTTTGGGGGGCATTTTGTAATTATTTACTGAACCTTATCGACTCATATCTACTTGCTTAAGAGAATCATGTTTAAATTTATTGACCCACGTAGCATCCCTAGACATCATGTGTGTTCCTACAACACACTAGCCGGGGCCCATGCGGGTTTTGTGATTACCCTTGCCCATTTTGTGTACCTATGTGCATACATATTATAGTGTATGTATGGGAGCATTTATTTCAAACTTTGTTGACGCCTTCTTTTTGCTTGTACAAGGGTTGCAGATTCGGTGGCGTTGCATTATACTGCAATTATTTGCCCCTTTACATACGGTACACTATCGTGCACTACTTACGTGATTTATGTAGGTAGATTGTAGTGCACTAACTAATTTCCTTATTCGGATCACAAAAATTTGTACTTGTTGAACTTCTTATGTATTTTCTTGAGGATAGCACTGTGTGGACATGATAAGTTCCTTACAGCAATTTATAGTTATTCACATTTGCTGCATATTATTTATCTTACTTGCAAGAGGACGATGTATCTAACTTCCATTGAATGATTGTTAATAATGGGATTGAACATAGTTGCCCTTATTTTGATATTGCCCATAAAGCATTATCATAATCATCATGAGCATCTTGTACTCATCAAATGCCACTTGATATTATGCATTGATGGATTGTAAGTTGACAAATATTGGCCATAAGCAGGTTGTGGTGTATATAATGGTTTGTTCTCTTGTTTGTGAATGAAGCGCTATACAATCACAGATCTTCTAGCACCATATGAGTTTGTATTCACTATAACCTTTCAGCTGTCACTTATAAGTACACTATGTTTTTTTATATACGTCCTCTTGATATCATTGAGAGCTTGCATTGTTGCTTGTGAACGGATCAACAATTCACTTCTATTTGAAATTAAATTGAATGCCCCTCATTCATTCATTAATCTACACTTGCATGATCAAATTTAATGATTGATATTAAGGTAATTATACATCCATTAAATTTGATTATCTAATTATGGTTCAAGCTCGAATTCACAAGTTCTCTATTGTACACTTGCAAATGCTTTGTTGGCATTCAAATTGTTCAAGCTATTCGTGTTTAACTCGAGTCCAGAGTACAAGTTCAAGTGGTCTTGTTCATGTTTGAGTTTGAGTATATTTTGAATTTGAGTTTGAATCAAGTCCAAGTCTTTTACACTTCACTTAGGCCCCCTTGTTATTGTTCACTTGATCCTTGCTTGAAAATATGTTGTTACAAGTTATGTTGAAGTCCACAAGTCTTTCACGGTCCTTTTGAGTTTTTGCTCAAGATCACATTGTTCAAGTCTTTTGTTAGTGTTCAAGTCCCTCTACTTTTTTTTTTATTTGAGTTTAAGTTCAAGCATGTCCTTTGTTCTTGTCGACTTTGGTCCACGTTCAAGTTCACTTTTGTTTGTTCAGGTAGCAAGTTCAAACTCTTCTTGCTTGAGTTTAGTTTAAGTCATTTGCTCATTTGATTATAATCATATTAAGCCCCTTATATTTGTTCATTTAATTCTAAAGCATGTTCCCATTTGTTGAATATTTGTTCAAGTCCTTATGTCTTCAGTCGAAATTTCAGCAGCCTCCTGCCATTTCTCCTATTTAGGGGAAAATCCGAGAGACTAGCCTTCTCCTCGTCACTACTTAAGCTCTTCGGGTAGGTGTCTAACGACACCGCGGCTACAAATTCTTCAATCCCTGCCCGCTACATGAATGTTTAAGGGTCTTTGGGCACCTATTGAAAAGAGCACAAGGATTTCCCCACGTATGGGTACTTAGTTTTGTCCCCCTCATGCTACATGAGCGGTCCGGGATTACCCACCTCATCTCAAGTGCCATGCCGACTTCCCTCCCTACTACGCTATGTGAGAGCGTAGGGGGTTTGTCGGCTCGTCGCAAGCCAAAAGAGCAGATTTAAGTCTAGAAAATATACCTTTGCGTAGGTGAATCGACGTTGGAGGCTTGTAGCATATGGATCGAGGCAAGAGTAGGGTCTTATACTTTTTTCTTTAATTTTTTTTTATTATTTATTATAATTAATAATAATAATAATAATAATAATTAATTAATTAATTATAATTATAATTAATTAATGAGTAATTATAATTAATTAAACTTAGTTAAATTAACCAAGTAATTATAATTAATAATTCATCACTAAATATTAATTAATTATAATTAAATAATTAATTATAATTATAATTAAATAATAATTCAATATAATTAATAATTATTATAATTAATTAAAATCCAGATTTACTAGATTTGGTCAAAGAAGCGCTCGAAAGGGGGAAATCACCTTCATAGTGATCGAGCTCCAGTTGTTGCTCCTGATCAAAATGTTGAGCTTTCGATCCGAGGAAAGGGGAAGTCATCGCTGCAGTTCAGTCGAACAGCACAAAGAAGCAAAAGAAACAGTGAGCTCCCGTTGTTCTGTCCAATCAAAATGTTGTGGCTCCCGATCTTTACAGCAAGTGAGCACCCATCGTTGATCCTGATCAAAGTGTCCTAACTTTCGGTCTGTTGGGGAGGGAGCAGCGTCAAAGGAGCGAAGTCATCCAGCCACAAAGGAGCCAAATTAGCAATGCAAGGGAGAAAGTTTCCTCCATAGTGAGCGAGCTCTGATGTTGCTTCCAACCAAAGAGTCATAATTTTCGATCCTATAGGAAGGGGGTGCATGTCTTCATCGGAGGAGAGAGGGAGAGATAACGAGAGAGATTAGGGAAGAGCCAGGGAGAGCAAGGTTGAAGGCCTCATTTCTTCTCCCCTTTTAACGACAAAATGGTGATGTGTAAAGGTCGTGGGAGATGAGACGCTAGGTCGTGCGAGGTATGTGCCAATGTGGAGAAGTCGTACGAGGTTTAGCGGACAGGTACATTAACTTTTTTTTTGGGTTCTCGGTACACAGGTTAACATCAATACAAAACCAATCCCATCAATGCCACCACTGAACTCCACACACAGTAGCCACCACACGCGAACTCCAGTGATTGGTTGGCAACAGATCAACACTTCTTATTTCCAATATTGGCAAAGGTCTACTTCCACCCCTCACACCACTCATAATCTCCATCTTAACTGAATACTCAATGATCAATCCCTCTCTTAATATCTCATCTCCCTTCACCAACTTCTTTTAGATAGTAATGGCTTTGCTTTTTTTAATGCAAATGGTTTTATTCTTGTAGATTTCTATACTAGATCCCAGCAGTAATGGGTTATATCTCATCCAACCCACCAGCTCCTCCTTCAACTATCAAGCACTCCATGCCACTTCAAACAACCTACTTCTATGGCATTCTAGCTTGGGTCATCCTCAACACACTACTCTACATAAATTATCAAGAACTCCTCAACTAACCTGTTTATCATCCACAACAATTAAATGTTCTTCTTATATGATAGCCAAAATGCATAAGCTACCTTTTTGTCTATCTTAAAAAGTACCTCCAAATTGTTATCTCTAATACACAAGGATGTTTGAGGTCCTTCCCCCATTCCCTCTTTAAATGAGTACCGATATTTTGTATCTTTTGTAGATGATTTCTCCAAATTAACCTGGCTCTATCAAATGCAAAATAAATCTGGAACATCCCAACATTTAATTAACATTATTAATCAAGCCAAACGTCAATACGATAATAAAATTCAAACACTTCTCTCTGACGGCAATGGCAAATATACATCTCACTCTCTAGCATCCTTCTTCACCCAAAAAGGCATACAACATCAATTTAGTTGTCTATATACCCCTGAACAGAATGTCTTCACTGAAGGGAAACATAGACACCCCTCAAAACCATAAGATCTCTTCTACATGCCGCTAACTTACCCATCAAATTCTTACTCGAATCACTCATCACCTCTCTCTACCTCATCAATCATCTCCCATCCACCAATACAAGAAACAACTCTCCATTTCAACTACTACCTCACAAACCACCATCCTACGATCACCTTAAAGTCTTCAGGTGTCTCTACTTCCCCTTGCTTTGCCTAACCTCTCCCCACAAACTAGCCCCTCGCTCCTCCCCTGTCTATTCCTTGTCTACTTAAATATCCATAAGGGCTATCACTATTACAACCTTACCACACACCAAATCCCCATATATTTCCACATTTTATTTCAAGAACAAACATTCCCTTCCATGTCCACCACCACACTTGCTGTATACCAACTCCTCTACCTCCCCCACTCCTAGTCCCCTCTCACAAATATAAACAACCAGCTCATCCCCATGCCCCTCAGATACTCTAATTCCCTCCACCTCAAATAGCACATCTTTACATACACTTGACTCTCTCAACCCCACCCACCATATAGAGAAATTTCTATAATCATCTACATGAAACCTCCCAAATTCATCCAACTTCTCTATATCGCCAACACCACTTAAACAACTCTCTATCCACCATACCATGATCACAAGGGATTAAACAAGCAATTTTAAACCCAAAACAATACTCAATCTCATTTCTAATCCCCTCCCCATGTTAACTCCAACCCGCTATAGTCAGACCTACACAAATGCAAACTGGAGAAGGGCCATGTCCAATGAATTATATGCCCTTCAACATCAAGGGACATGGTCCCTTATATCCTTACCCACCGACCAACTGGTTCTTAGATGCAAATGGACCTATAAAACTAAACTCAAACCTAATGGAACCATTGACCACCTCAAAGCTCGTCTAGTAGCCAAAGACTTTCATCAACAATACAAGGTCAACTACAATGAAACATTCAGCCCGTCACCAAAATCACCACCATTAGATTTCTTCTCATCTTAGCCCTTCACCAGAACAAGCCAACTCGCCAACTTGACCTCTCAAACGCCATTCTTTACGGCTCTCTATATGAGACAATATAAATGTCCCAACCACCTAGCTTCATTGATCCTGTTCACCCCACCCACGTATATAAATTCCACAAAGCCATCTACGGCTTCAATTAAGATCATCGTTATTATTTCACCAATTTCTCTAATTTTTTAATTCACATCGGCTTCAAAATCAGTCAATCTAACCCCTCTCTTCTTCTATACTTTAATCTAATATCAAAATATTTCTCCTCTTATATGTCAATGACATACTTGTCACTAAAAATGACTCAAGCTCCCTATCCACCATCCTAACTAAACTACAAAATCAATTCAATTTGAAAGACCTGGGCATCATCTCCCTCTTTCTTGGCATTGTATTCATCTCCACCAACTCTTCCTAAACCCTTCATTAAACCAAATACTCATGTAACCTTCTCCAAAAAGCTAGCATAACTGATTAAAAATCTGCACTCACTCCAATCTCCCAAAATAATCCTCTTATCTTATGGTAGAACTCCCTTATGACAACCTTGCTCTATCACGACATTGTTGACTCCCTACAATACCTAATCATCACCAGAACAAACATTGCCTTTGCCACTAATAAGTTATGCCAACATATATATGAACCACTTAACATGCATTTTCAGTTGATGAAGCGCTTCCTCTGATACATCAAAGGAACACTCTAGTTCGGCCTACCAATTCAGTGAGGAGACATGGTTCTATGTTCATACTCTGACTCAGATTTGGTCGCCTTTGACCCTCCAACAGACAGTCTATAATGGGTCACTATTCCATCCTATGATGGAATCTTATCAGTTGGACAGAAAAAGAGTAGCCAATAATTGCTAGATCCTCCACCGAAGCTCAATATAGAACAATAGCAATAGCTACCTTTGACATTGTCTGGCTACATTGAATTCTACAAGAACTCCATCAACCATCTCCCGATCCCACACCACTCTATTTTGAAAGTATTTCAGCCATGACCCTAGCCAACAATCTAGTTTTCCATGCTCACACAAAGCACATAAAAATTAACTACCACTTTATTTGAGATCGCATTCATCTCAAAGAGTTGGCCATTCATCACATTGACTCCAAGGATCAACTAGCAGACACCTTCATCAAAGCTCTGCCACCTACACGGTTCTATAATCTACGCAAGAAATTGACCATCCACAACTTGGATACTCAATTTTAGGGGAGATGACATGCAGCACTTGATAAGAAAGCCAACTTCTCCAAATGTTCTCCACTACAGCACTTGCACATACAATAGAGGAATCTCAGCACAAACCCTTTAGGACCGCTAATCACTAATAACCTCCTCTCAACCGTTTACACAATTCCCACTATGTATTTGTTTTCTCCTACATATACTATTAATGTAATCATTTTGATAAGAAAGATATACAATTAGCTGTAGTTTGATATACCTCTCTACTCTATTTTCTTATAATGAGGACATGAAACTATGAACTCTTTTGATGAAATATGCTTGACAATCATAAAGATACTCAGTCGCTAATTGAAGTAGGAAGCATGCAAAATAAAGACCAGTATCAAGCATTGTGACACTAGCAGATCAACCTAATCTATCCATAATGATCTCATTGCTTACCAATAGGCCAATGAGTTAACAATAACAATAACATTCAAAAGATATATACTAACGATCCTTTGTTTTTAAATTGGCATATTAAAGAACAAAAACCATCATCAAATAATGTACTTTGTTGAGTGGTTATGACTAAAATGAGACTCTAATATCAATAAGATGCAGGGTGGCCTAAAAATAGAATATGAAACCTAAAGAGACGTTTTATGGATTCAATGGTGTATTGGAATAAGCACAAGTGAATGACCTTAGAATCCCTATTTTTTATAACATAATATGAAAATTTGGTCAAGGTTTAATGATATTAGGGGTTATTTTTAAAATATATGATTAATATAAACCATAAATTGAACTATTGACTATAAATTATAAAATTAAATATTTATCATAAAAACACAATAATGAGATAAAGAGATATCAAACTATAATTTGATTCTAACAAAAAAGCCCTTATCTAGTTTATTATGATAAGTAGAAACAATATATAATGATAATTCTAGCATGTTTTAGGATTTGAAAATATTTGTAAGCACATCCACAATGTAAAGTAATAAGAGAAAGCAGAAAAGGATGATGCCAAATGATAAAATTAGGAAATGTGTTATTTCATAGAATCATCATTCCATTCAAATGCATCAACCACTGTCATCAAATTTAAAACAAAAAATTCATCTATGGAATAAAAGGAAACACCATTTGTGACATACCTTAAAGCCCTAAAATACATTCTCCCGTCGATACGCTCACCAAGAATAACAACTACAATGCTAACTAACATTCATGTGAATAATAACACAATATTATTTTGCATGAACTATAATCAAAGATAAAATTATTGTTCATGGCGTCAAAAGATTGTGAGGTCTCAAATATGATGACAATGATAAATCAAATATTCACATCACCTATTTGTAAAAGAATGCTTAGCCATATATGGAAGAAAGCATCTATTAATAAATAATTTGAGATATAGAATTCATCCTAACCCTAGCTCTCAATTATCTCCATCCACTTTTTATTTTGGCTCGGCTTCTTTGACATATAAAGTCTCTCTCAGCAAATTTTCCTTTTTTTATTCTACAACATTTTCTGACAATTATATTTCTCAACATAAGATTCAACATTCTTTCTCAAAATTGTTCTTTCATACCATTATCTAAATAATTATCAACAAAATTCACTTCTCATATATAGTTAAGGAAGATCACTCACATCTTTGGTATAACGTAGCTATTATAGTGGATTTTGGAACATAAAAATCCTTTTTAGAGATTTTTTATTTCAAAAAGTGAGAAATTCTTCATAAGCTTTAATTAATTTATAAGAGTTGGGGGATAGTGTTCTATGCATGAATAAAGATTTAACGTAGCTATTATAGTGGATTTTCTGCTAACAACCTGGTTGTCTCTTTAAGCGATGGTAAGCGAAGGTAAAAGATCATAAGAGAATATTTTTTATGTTGTTTATGATAATAGACTTTTGGGGTGGGGGAAGAAATCATGAGGAATTGGTAGAGCAGTATGCCTTGGGCTCAAAGAAATTAGATTAGCCAATGGTGCGACATACTTATGATGTTGATCAGAGGAAGAAACTACAAACCAAGTGATGATCCAAGCATTTGATCAAGAGGAAGAGGAAGATATGTGAGCATAGTGTCACAATAAACCTAATTAAGCATTCGTTATGAGGATGAAAAAACTGCACTATATCCTAGCTAGCTCACAAACCCATGATCAAATGAATAGCAGGATGATAAATAAGCTCACACTATTTAATATAAAATTATTGGTGTATTAATACATTAATGTGTCATAAAAGATGTTTTATAAGATATTAAATTAAAAATGTCTTAAACATAAATTAATAAAAAAGGTACTTTTATGTAGTGACACAACCTAGGACGCACTTAGAATTTTTTGATAGGAAAACCAACTCTAGGATTAGGTTAGGATGGTGTTTTGGTGTATGTGTGTTTAAATATTCTACAACTTATTGATTTTGGATGAATATTCTAGTGAATGTGGGATGATGTGAGTGTTTCATTTCATACACTTATATATCTTTGATGATGACTTGATTGGCAGATTAGATTATTCTAGTTTAGGAGCAATTTATTTGACTAATCTAAATTTTTTATAGGTGGTCATGCTTATATGGGGCTTTAAGTGCAAATGTTAGGCTTTTAAATAACATGTTTTATGTTGTGCTTAAATTTTCTTGCCATTATATATTAAAAGCATGGCCCTTTTTATAGGTTGCTCAAAAATGGGCAAGTGTCATTATAGCACTAGATTTGTAATATTGTATAGATATGATATATATACATATATAGACTTTTACTTTGTATTCTAATCCTTGTAGGTGTATAGAGCCTTTGTATTTTATATTAAATTATAAATTAATAACAAGTTATAAATTATAAAGTTATAGATGTCAAAATAAAGTTGTTTATTGTCAGGTAATGAAGTCCAAAAAAAATTAATCTTCTTCATAAGGAAAATATCCTTAGGAATTATTTAGAAGTATGCTCATAGCTTAGAGATCCTGAGGAAGACTTAAAGTCCTACATAAACTTCATGTTTTTATAGGCTTGCATCATTCTAGGTGTACAAATCCAAGCTTATTATTGGTGGAGCTTGACCAACTTTACATTTCTTATTTTCCCTAGGTTGAATATTAAGTGGCACTTGTAACATAGACTTTTTTTTCTCTTATACACTTTGATTATTGTATGATTATGAATTAGAATTTGTCTACTTTTCTTCGGTCTCTTAACATTACATGTGATTTGGCATGGGTACATGTTAGGCTCTTAAGATATATATAGCTTTATCATTTTAAATGCCCAACTTTACTTTTCTATAAGCATAGTATGCATATTTAATTTTTTTTTATAAGAATGCTAAACTTATACATGTTAGCATGAAGGTAAGGGCAGCCTAATCGATAGGGTTGATCTACTTTTCCTATATATATTATGGCCATTATGCTGCATGTTTTTTTAGAAAGTCGATCATGTAGAGTTGCACTAGTTTGTATAAAAGATTTAGAAGTTAGGGAAAATGCATTTCAAATTGCATTAATTAAGGGAGTTTAAACCCTTAACTTCTTTAAATTCTAAACCCTAAATCCTTCGCTCCTTAGTAACTAATAGCCTACCTATCCTAAAAAAATAATAAATAAATAATAAAAAATAATAGCCTACCTATCTTGCATACCATACATACCAAAACTAATGGTTTTAAAGTGATTTAGGTTTTTTAGCTGAAATTTCACTCTAGGAAGATATAAGTCCGATAGTGTGTTGAACATCCTTCTAAATTCTATTTTTGAATTGAAGGTATAAGTTTCATTGCACAAACTCCTGCACTTCTTTAGACTAGGTTTGAATTATTATTTTATAATGTTTCATCTTAGGACTAGGTTATGACATGGACTAAAATTATATGACCTAATAAAATCAAACATTAATTCAATCTTGTTCAAAAATATTAAAGCCTAGCCATAGAGTATGTTAGAGTACTTTTGAGCTTCTAAGAATCGCAGTGGTCTCTACCTTCTTCTTAAGATTCTAGAAAGAATTGATAAACTCTTGAGAAATCATGCCAATGATTTCCACTTTTCTCCATAGTTTGGAGTGGCTAATTAGGCTTTGATGCTTGTCTTGCCTCAGGGGTCGGCGCCACTAGCTTGATTAGCTGATTTTTTTTAAATTATAGAAAAATTTTTTCAAAAAAAAATTAATTATTTTATTTCATTTTCTTCAAACTTTTAAGTACATTCATTTAAAATTAAATCTATTTTAAAATATTTTAATAATTTAAATTGATAAACTGTCTATTCTTCTAGAGAAATCACCATCCACCATATTCATGTAGATAAGTCATAATCGTAATCATCATTGAATATTCACCTCTACTCCATTTCGTTGTTGACTGGCATACCCTCAGTATTTTGTAGGGGTGATCACTTTCATCTATGTCACCCCTAGATGAGGTACATATTTCCTTCTTTAGGAATGCTAGATGCTTTGGCGTGAGTCGGTGCCGCCTTCTTTCTCCCCACCTACTTCTTTTTGTTTCCTTGTAGATTGCTTTACAATTTCTAGATTTTGATGTCTTGTCCCTCAAGAGAGCTCGATATCTTTAGCTCTTTAGAATAAAGTATTTGGCATCTTTACTGATTATTACTTCATAAACTACAAAGGGCTGAATGTCACCAGAGATTCTGAACTCCTCTCCATTCCTGAGGTACTTCATGCATTAATGTAGTGTTAATTGGACGATGCCTACTCATGCAACCATGGGCGACCAAGAAGGGCATAAACGTGATATCTACGCAAATCACATGAAATTTGGCATCTGTATGAAGTTTCCAAATGTGTGTGTGTGTGTGTGTGTGTGTGTGTGTGTGTGTGTGTGTGGTGTGAGAGAGAAGAGAGAGAGAGAGGAGAGAGAGGGGAAGAGAGAAGAGAGAGAGAGAGAGGAGAGTAAATAATCCTTTGGTTTTCTGCCCCTTTTCGTTAAAGCCATGTACCATTAACTTATTTGGCCCGAGATGCTCTACGTCAAGGCATAATAATCTTAGTGCTTTCAAGCTCATTAGATTATGGTCTACTTAGTCAGAGGAAGTAGTTGACCAACTAACAGAAGGACCTTATCAGCATCCATGGGTTGCTTTGTCCAAGAGACCTTATAGACATGAGATGAATATATGTTTAAGGGGATAAATTTGAATCCAACTTAGCTAGCAGAGTGCTTTGTGCCCTATCGACCATATCATATTGATTAATATCTCAAGGATTTGATGCCACTAAGGAATGTATTGGCTCTGGCCAAACCAGTATTTTATTGTGCCATTTGTGGCAAACTACTCAGTTCAGAGGGCCCCGAGTCATAACCGGTATCCTGCGGTGCTATCTGGTGGCAAAATTATCGGTTAGAAGACACGTACCATGTCCTTATTAGTAGAAGAATATGAGAATGGATCATAGTGATATTTTCAACTAGGCAATAGCTCTATATGAGCTGAAGTAAATTTTATTTGTCCACCTTGGCAAACTATTGCGAAGGTGATGGATTTTTCTTTAATTGATTTGATGGATGAATTTCATTTTTAAATATTTCTTGCATTTAGAATGTTTAATATTTAGATTTTGGGGATATTTGGGATGGCATTTGAAAGTGTTTGTAACCCTTTGTTGAGATAAACATCAACATGGCCATTATCAGGGTGTGGTGCTTTTTTCATTGAAATATTTATAGTTTATGGATGAACTTGTCGAGCTACGATAAAGGATTGGGTTTCATAGGCTTTATACTTTTATGATAATTTTTTTTTTGAAGGCCTTGAAGGCCTAATATAAATTTATAAACAAAATAATCCATCAATCCTGTAATCGTATATTTATTTATAGTTTGAGCCATCTCGACTCTCATTTACTGCAAGAGATCAGGCTCAAAATTAGGTTCATTTATGACTAGTTCAGCATTTCTAGACGTCATCTGTGTATCCAAAACATGCTCGTTGGGGCCCATGTGAGTTTTAGGAGCATTTTTATAATCATTTATTAAACCTTGTCAACTCTTTTTTACCTGCTTAGGAGGATTGGGTTCAAATTTATTGACCCGCACAACATCTATAGACGTCACGTGTGTTACTACAACATGCTCGCTAGGGCCCATACGGGTTTGGTAGCATTTATAATTTTTTTATTGAACCTTGTCGACTCCTAATTACTTTCTCAGGATGATTGGGTTCAAATTTATTAACCTGTGCAGCATCCCTAAATGTCACATGTGTTTCTACAACACGCTCATCGGGCCCATGCGGGTGTTTGATTACATTTCCCCTTTTGTGCATTTCTAGTATATAAATTATGGTGCATGTGCAGGGTACTTTGAAATATTTGTAAACACCTTCTGCCACTTGCATAAATATTGCAGATCTGGTGGCATGTTATAGCAGCTTCTGAATTGAGTTATTCTTTGCTTTGTATAGGTAATTATTGTGCACTTCGTGTACTTTTTGCATGTGGATCATACTGTATTAACGAATCTCTTGCTTTTGCAGAAGCTCGTAAAAATTGCAATCACTGCATCTATATGCATTTCATTATAATTTTGATCCTTATAATACATCCATTACTATCGCAAGTAGGTGTATTCATTCCCATACTGGAATTGACAACAGGATCCTGTATTTATAAAGTCTTTCTGCATCTATCCATAGGTAGCAATTTGTACATACATCTGTATTCGTAGAGAGATTATATGTATTGCAGATTTTATACCCTTACTTGCAAGGGATCGATTGCTCCTTACTTGCATACAATATGCAACATAAATTATGCTTGTTCCATCCCTTCCAACATCATACTTATAGGATCAGTTGTATTTGCTTATGTCTGATGTGGTCTGAGGTCATAGTTGCATTCATTCACATTAATCTTCAACACTTGTAAAAACTGCAACTTTTATTTGCAAACTAGCGAGGTTGACTAGAAGGACGTTGTAATGTATGTTGTACAGACATAGCGTGTATTTATGACTAACTTCTTAGATACACCTGATGGATCAAGATACTACTGAGGTGCTTCATCGCCAAGCTATAATTAGACCATAATTCTCTCTTGATTGTAGTTGATTTCACTCGATGGATAAGTGACTTGTAATTCTGCTTTTCAATTATTGAGGAATTTGACATGTCATAAAGACATCTCAATAAGATTATAATCTTAGTCATTGAGACATGCCTCTTGTTGCTCTGCCCCTTATTATACAGCTTGTAGATGCTTTCACCTGCTATAATCTCTTTATGTCTTGTTGCTGATATGATGTGTTGCATGTCCACGTTCACAGAGGATCCCTTGTATTTGCAATTTCTCTACTGCTATTGCTAATATATTAGCCATATTTGTCATACTTCCTTTGTACTGCACTTGTGAATAGTGGACCTTTATAGTTGCTCGTGTGCATTGCAATCATACTACTTACCTGCGAAAATATGCATAGGCATTTTTACTTATTACATACCCTTCATTCTTCTTTCTTAAATATCTTCTTCAACTTTGTCCCTGCATGTTGGTACGTGAGCTTTTAAATTCATATAAAAAATCCATTGATTACAAATTCTTTGTTGTCTTTGAAAATGATATGTAGCATGCATAATGGACCTAGGGATTGTTGTATGTTGATGCTTATTCTCAATCATCATGGCATATCTTGTTACTTATTAGTTTTTGCTTCTATCATCACTTGCAAGTTGAGACCATGTTGCTTTTCTTTTATTGCAAATAAATTGTATTTTGGCCCTTGTTCATTAAACATTCATTGTAATCCCTCACATCTTTTTCATGAATGCACCATCTATCCAACTATTTTTATTTACTTGCAAGCATGATTGAGGTGCACTATTTGTATTCATGGCATGTGCCACCTTCCGTTTAGTTGATTATTATTTGCAAACAAATTTTACATGTATTTATTTACCATAATTTTCTCGCTTGTGTATTTGGATCTAATTCTCATTATCAATTTAAATTTTTATAGACATGAAGACTAAAGTTTTAGCTACCACTCAATAATTTTCTCACCCTTTATTATTTTAATATCAAATATCCACTTATATTTATTTCATACCACTCAAATATTTCATTTCTACCACTTATATTTGATATGAAAATGAACTATGAGTGGTATTTATATAATATTAAATTTTTAGGTGTTAAATATGTAAATAGAGTAGTAAAGGTGGTATGTATGTAAATCTCCCTTCTTTGTTTGAGGGATTTGGCTGAGAAGCACATGAAGGAGGAAGTCACCACAAAGCCGCGACCTCCTATGTTTTCTTCTAATCAAATGTTATAACTTCCGATCCTACAGAAGAGAAAGCCATCGAAGTAGGTTTGAGTCGCGGGGATAGGTCTTCGGCTAGGAGCTTGTGGAGATCTCGGTTCGGCCAGGTAAGCTTTGATCGAGCCTTGATCGGAAATGGTGTAGGCGATCGAGAGTTGGATGGAGAATGGGTCGGCAGCTAGTAGGCATCCGGCTAGGGCTTGTGATTTGCGAACAAGGGAGGAGGAGGTCGGACGGTTGAGTGCCTGGGTTCGTTGGTTTGTGCAAAGAAAAAGGGTTCGGTGAGGAATATCGGGCAAGGCAAAGGGATAGATGTTGGGTTCGAAGGTCTTGAGCTTGCGGCAAAGAAATGAAAGGAAATAGTGAGAGTTTTGCGTGGGAGGAGAACAGAAAGATCATCAAAGGCTTGGGAGGATTTGCGTGTGGGAGGAATGGAGCGTCGAAGGAACAAAGCCTTTGGGCTTCGTTTGCTCGGCATTTAACGACGAGAGTTGAGTATGATTAGCAAAAAAAATTTGATCAAATTTGGATCATCTGAGTGTTAAAAAAAATCTCGAGGAGATCGAAATAATGCGAAGACACATGTCAAAGAAATTAGCCTCGTCGGAGACGGCATGACGTCCGATCATAAACGGCAGTGCCATTGTGTCCGGAACATCGTCGGGATTAAGAGTCTACATTTTATTTGATCAAATTGGATCGTTTGAGTTGACGTCGTAAATCTCAAAGCAGTCTAAATATATGCGAAGGCACTCGTATCGCGAAAATTGCCTCTATGGAGACGAAATGACGTCCGATTGCCAAACTGATGGGGCATCGCGTCCAGAACGTCGTCACCATTAAGAGTCTACATCTATTTGATTAAATTGGATCATTTGAGGTGGTCGTAAATATCAAGGCTGTTCAATTTGAGGTAAGGTGCGGCTATGAAGAAAAATTAGCCTCGTCGGTGGCGAAATGATGTCCGATCGCAGAACGGATGACACGTTGCATCCGGAATGTCGTCAACTTAAAATTCTACATCTATTTGATTAAATTGGATCGTGAGTGACGTCGTAAATTTCAAAGGCGGCTCAAATATATTACGAAGGCATGCGCCACGAAGGAAACGATGCCTCGTCGCCACCCAAACGATGTCTGATCAACAAACGGACCACGTCATTACGTCGGATGTCGTCGACATCAGGATATACATTTTATTTAATATTTTGGATCATTCGAGATGGTGGTGAATTTTTAGGCGATGCAATATGATATAAAGGCCTGCGTACGACAGAAACGAGCCTCGAAGACGCTCGGACGACGTCCGATCGATAAACGAACAATGTCATGGCGCCGGAATATCGTCCCTTTAAGAATCTACATTTTATTCGATAAAATTGGATCGTTTGAGGTGTGTCGCAATTTTCCAAAGGCGATTCAAATATGTTGTGAATGCTCGCATTTCGATGGAAATTAGCCCGTCGAGACCAAACAATGTCAGATCGACAATGGACAGCGCCATTGCGTCCGGAACTTGTCAACCTCTGAAAACTGTATTTTGTTTATTCAATTTTAAGTATCCATAATGGTGGCAATGAATCTCGAGGCAAAACACGCATCGAGGAAAATGAGACCTCGGCGATGTCAAATGAAGTCCGACGCAAGAAGGACAGTTCATGCGACCGGGACGTCGACAATACCCAAAATCACTGTTATTTGTCCAATTTTGACTATTGGGCGAATTCAACACGTTAAACAAGACAAATTGCACTGAATCGAGAAAACGCGCAAATCAAGATGCTTTCAGATTGATTGGAACATGGCTGCCAACTTAATTAATGTTATTACTAATTATGTAAGGAATTATTAACACTGCCAATTTATCTTACCAAAAATTAGCAAAGTCAAAATGAATCCTCAAATCTCATTATTTCATTACCTCAGCTTCGTCGAAGTCCTGCACCAAATCTCTGATTAAATCCCTCAAATCTCGCTGCAAGTCCTCTTCTCAGTCTCTCGCCTCGGATGTCGCCTTATCCTGGAACAGTGTTGTCTCGTCTTTAAAAAGAAGATGGAGCCGGACTATGGAGTTTCTTGGATCCTCCACACACACTAAGCCAACAAACCTAGCAAATCTCTTCAATCCGACGCACGCGAGCTCCAGGAGAATAATCTTTTGTTCGTTCTCTGCCCTCTCCAACAACTAAAGTCTTGATTCCCTACAAGCAGCCATCCATGACCTTCCTCCAGTCAGACTCAGCGACCGAGCAACTTCGGTTGCTCGCCTAGCTGTGGAGCCGTATCTCCCAGTTCGTCTTGTTTGTTACCTTCCATTACTGCAGCTCCCTGAGCTCCTCAAGTCGTAGATTGCCAAGACAAATCCCGCAAGTTTGTGAGAAAAAGCCTGCTATTCCTTCTTTCCACCGAAATCCACCACAGTTTGATCTAGAAGACCTTACCTGGCCTGGCCGCACTCTTTTCTGATATGGTCTTCACGACCCCCTGCAGTCGCGAACTACTGATGTTTAACCCTCCAAGCCCTGCAGTTTTCTTTCCCTTTTTTTTTAACGACCCGTTCATAATCTTTCTCTGCTAAAAAAAAAAAATTGCCTGCCTGTCGAATCGGAAGAAACGACACTTGCTACCAACCAAAGCCGCACTAGTGGAAGCTCTTAGAATTTCTTACCCTGAATATCTCCTCCTTGCTTTAAGGTAAAAAAAAGTAGAGTTCTCCACGTGAAAAGAAAATTTCATAAGAGAAAAAAGGAAATTTTATCTTTTGTAGTTTTATGTTTCTTTTCTTCATTCTCACATTCACTAGAAGTAAGTCAAGGATAGTTGACAGGAAAATGAGTATTTCATTGCCATCTTAGCAAGTTAGCAGTGAACTTTTGAGACTGTTAATTTGAGGTTTAAGTCAAAACTAAGTAAAACAAACTAATAATGTGATGGCAGACTTATGCCTTAATTGAGGATTTGTTTCTTTCAATCAGATAAATGTATTGTTGTAACATGGCATCATGCAGTCCACTTAAGCTCAAAGCCCACCACCACAACTTACACTCCACCAAAATCAGCCCAAAGCCTTACCTAAAACAGCCCTTCAACTAGCTCATTCAAATTTTTGTTTCCATTCCAAGATCCCATTCAAATAGCAGCTTTCACATCCAAAATCCACTACAGATTTCAGCCATATCTCAACCACTACAAGAGTTCATCAGAAAAGCGCATCCAAATAATACTTCTTCACTGCGTTTCATTTTTATTTTGTCTCTTTCTCCTGTTATTAGTAGCAATTTTGTTTAGTGTATAATTAACGCAATGTTAATTATTATTATCAGTCTCATTAATTGGTGTTATAAGCATCGTTGTCTGTATCATTATGGTATGTGTCCAAAAAAAAGAGAAGAAGGCAAAAAGAAAGAAAAAAGAGAAAGAGCATTTCAAAAAAAAAATGTGGGCTTTTTCAAAAAAAAAAGAAGAGAAAAAAAAAAGAAAGAAAAAAAAATTTTGTCTCCATTTTCAAACCCTTGTTTGCTCTCTTACCTCGGCAAGTGTGTCGAGTCGGTGGTCGCCTATACACGCTTTTCTTAGCGTGGTGGGAGGGGCACCGGCGCGACACCCACGACAAGATAGGCGAGCGATCCCTCTTTCCAAATCTCTTCTTCGGAGTTCGTAGCGCACCGGAAAACCGCCTATGCACGCTTTTCTTAGCGTGGTGGGATGGAACCCGGTGTACCGCGAACGACAAATGTGGGATACTCATAAGTACCCGCTTGCGGGGAAATAACTGTTCTTGTTTTCTTGCAAAATATTTAAAAAAAAAATAACTTTTTTTTACAAATGCTCATGCACGCTTTTCTTAGCGTGGTGGTGGATCAAAAAATACACGGCCGCGCCCTCCTCAAAAGAGGGCATCTACCATGCACGCTTTTCTTAGCTGTGGGAAAGGCCCAGTTTCTCTAGTTTGCCCCTAAACGGGGAGACGCCAGGAGGCTGCCGAAATTTCGGATGAACTATTCTTTATTTGGACTTAAGTAAATTCAAACTCAAATCATTATTTGAACAATTGGACATTAATTTGCATTTGCAAGACTACAGGGACCGAAGAAGGGAAGAGGCTCATCTTAAGCCTGAATTGAACTTGCACTTGCTTGGACTTGAACTGTGGACCAAATAAAAAGACTAATTTTGAATTTAATAAAAATAAAATTGAAATGAGAACTTAACTTGAGCTAAATTGGGCATTAATTGAACTTGCATACCAAATTGGTGGACTTTTGAACATAAGAAGATTTCCAAATTGACTACAAAAGGGCTCAAATTCAAATAAATGAGCAAGATTTGGACAATCATAAAGAATTTTTATTAGACTTGATTGAACCCCCACTCAAATTGAAATAATAAGATATAGTGGTTGAGTTCATAATGATGAATGACAATCATCATAAAATATAAACGAATAAGTATAAAATTTGTAAGCCAAGGGATTTTTGCAAATGTCATTTACTTAATGATAATGATGATGCCATTTGGTTTTCAAAATACCTTCATGCATGGCAATGATTGGATTATTAGTATTCTCCAATTCATTTAAAATATAGATGGTAATTTTGATCATCTAACTAAATGTCATTGAATGAACAAGGGTCTACAAATGAGGTCCAAGAGCCTATAACAAACAAGGGTCTCATGGATGCATGCAAAATCTGTGTAGTGAAAGATTAATTGGCTTATAAGCATGAATGATTTGCAGCTTTAGATTAAAGTGTAAGGAGCATTGCAACTGAAATGAAGATATTAAGATATCAAATTCATCATACAAATGCGAATCACTTTTGAGAATAAAAAAGTGATGAATGTAGTTTTGTTTGTGATTAGCGCAAGATTTTAGATGCTTGCTTATACAAGGCCATAATATGATGACTTTAAAGGCACATAATGGCTTTATAGTATTGAGCATAACTCACTCTTTAGTGGCAATTGAATGGATAAAAATAAGGCAGTCATGAACATAAATAATATACTTCAATCATGTTCTCAAGTGATCAAGGATAATTGGAGATAATGAAAGTTCATGATTCTTAATATTATTCATTCACAATCAACGATCAGATGAAGACATAATCATGCCTGCAATCAACCACCATTATGAGCTCAATATGTCTACAGTCAAGTATATGAAGAATGCTCCTTCCCACATTCAAGGTATCTACCAATTATTTTGACGAAGACACTATGATATTCTCCATGATCAACAATTGTCCAACTCAGTTGAACCATCGGCCCTCTATAAGAAAAGACAAATGATACGTAATGGAGTATAAATAGTAAGGGGTTGTATAATACTCCTTATACATACCACATGATACACCCAATATGTCATATACAGGGCAAATACTAAGAGAACTGTAGTATAGGAGCTCTTACAAGATGCTGTAGAAGACCTGTAGTACGCCCAATATGTTGTCTACATGCAAAGATTCCAGTTAGTGTACTATGACCCGCCTATAAAATATCAACAAATAGTGCATGACAGTCTACCTGTATGAAGCAGCGAACAATTCTATTCGAAGCTGCTACGCCACGCCACCGGATCTGCAACCTCCATACAAGCAGACAGAAGGCGTCTACGAATACTTTCAAAGTACTCCCGCACAAGTGCACCGTAGTTTAAAACACATAGGTACACAAAGGGTAATTGTAATCAAAACGCATGGGCCCCGGCGAGCGTGTTATAAAAATACCAGTGACGTCTAGGGATGCTGCGCGGGTCAATAAGTGAATTCAAGTTCGAGCCCAATCCTCCATGCAGGCAGGGAGTTGACAATGCTCGAACCTTTAAATGAATATCTGGTCACGAGGTCGACTGAGATATTTATTTATACATTCATCTTAGGCCTTCAATGCCTATAACAATGAGAATTACATCAAAGCATAAAGCCTACGAAACCCAATCCTCTGTCGGCAGCCCGACAAAGTTGACAAGGTTCAATCCATAAAGTGAAATGACCCCAAACACCCTGAGATGGCTGTGTTGAATGTTTATTTCAACCAGAGGGGTTCACAAATATTTTCAAATGCCTCCCAAAGTCCATTTCAAATATTCCATAGCTCCACCCAAAATACCCATAAAAATTCAAAAAACTCCAAAAATCCCAAATTCCAAAAAAATTCAAAATCCCAAAATATTTAAAATTGAAATAAATCCATCAAAATATTTAAGCAAACTTCATCCACCCTCCGCAACAGTTTGCCGAGGTGGACAAATTAAATTTTACCTCAATCACAAAAGAGTTAAATGTCTAGTCGAAATATCACTAGGATCCATTCTCAAACAATCTCTAGCTAGTAAGGACGTGGTACGTGTCCTCTAACGGCGGTCTGCCGCCAAATGGCACCGGAGATAAACGGTTATGACCGGGCCCCTGAACCGAGTGGTTTTGCCGCCAAATGGCACCACGAAATAGCGGTTATGGCCAGAGCCAATCGTTCCTTATTGGAATCAAATCCTTGAGATATGAATCATAGGATATGATCGATAAGGACAAAGCCCTCTGTCAGCTAAGGTGGATTCAAATTTGTCCCCTTAGACAAATATTCACCCCCGGTCTACAAGGTCCCCTTGGACGAAGCAACCATGGCTGCCGACAAGGATCCTTCTGTCAGGTTGGGTCGACTACCTCCCTGACTAAGTAAACAGGACCACGATGGCCCGGATGACGGAACCAGGGATCTTGATCGGGCCCATCATCCATTTCCCCCACCATCCGCTTTAAGTGAAAGATGGTGAAATTTCTATTTTAAATATTAAATCTTTCCAAATATCCAAACTTCCCAAATTCACAATCCAAACCAATTCTCAAATTTAATACCCTGCTGCTACTATATGCCAGATAACACGTTATCTCTATACGTATCTGATTGACACTAGCCTTAATCAAAAGTTCTCTCTCGTTAGTGGGGGGTAATTAACTATAGGGGCTTGCGCCTATAGGAAACCAGAACTTAGATCTTAAAGTCCTCGCAAAATGAGGGCGAAATCTCTCGGGTAGTGTCTTATCTACAAACCCATCTGCCTTCCAAAATTTACCCCAGAACTTATCCGTTAAAACTCCCCTCGCCGAATGAATAAAAAAAACAAAAGAGCGGCGAGGAGCCGGGGCCGAATTTTCGGAGCCCACATTGACATCAAAGGAAAATGATAATTCAAGTAAAGGTAGTAAATAAACATCTAAAAGTCATAAAAGTTGTAGGATATTCTTTTGTAATCAAAATTTCAATAACCTTACTTATCTTTCTCAACATAATTAAATTTTGAGCAGACCACATGAATCATATAGTATATTTGGTGTTTATAATTGAACAAGGGAATGAAAGAATAGAAATGCCTCCTTCTATGTCTCTATCTCTATTTTGTGCTTGTTCAGCTAATTCTTTCTGCAGCAATTCTATCAGAAACAAGTAATACTGTAAAAACCTTAAAAGAATATAAACATGGATGAGATAGAATAAAATCTTCGTTATTTATAGTTATCTGCATATAAGAAGTTAAATTTATCAGAATTAAAAGTTTTATGATGATTATTCACTTACTGGTCTTTAAAATATTTTATCATATTTACAAGCACTAATCTTTTAGGCCTATTCTAAAAATTAAATTGTGGAAAGTACGACAATCAACCTCAACTCAGAATGGCATTTAACGAAAAATGATTTTTACCCAACTCTTGCACCACTCTCCATCTAGCATACCAACATGAAAAAGGATTAAGGAAGGATATTAGTTTGAAATAAGAAGAAAAACTAGAAATAATTTTACAAACTTTAGAACATGGCCATATATATCTTTCATAAACACCAAAAAAAAATAAAAAATTGCTTCTATTACACCTTATGAGCAGAGAAAATTGATAAATAGAGGATCATTATCTTATGAACTTACCATATGAATAAACAAATGCATTTCATAACTATTAGTTAAAAAGTACACTAATGATCAACACCAAGGGAGTACAGGAGATGTCGGCCACAATATTTCAATGCTAAGGTTCAATTTAGTACTTCAATGACATGAAGATTAAAGTTTAGCTACAAGGCCAAGTAAAAAGATAATTGTTACTTTTCTGAATAATTTTTTTATTGACAGCCAACTTTAGCGGTTCACATTAAAGAACAACAAAAAATCATGAGCAGAATTAATAAGGGCAAGTGGAAGCAATTAAATTAAATAATACTGTTTAAAAAGGAAAAAAGGTCAATGAGAAACTTGAATCATAAAAGGAATATGGAAAGAATTAAATTACAAGGAAGTTGCATGCAAGAAAACCCGATCAAGGCGTGTATAAATACTGTGGGAAGGAGATAACTCTTAGTTTAAGGTATTATCATATCCATAGTTTCTCAAAGTGTCCAAAGAGTTTCAGACAGCCCTTTTCAATAAAAAGGGAATTAAGAAAAAGAAATGTGGTCAAGGTAAGGCCGGCCATGGTCGTTAACACCTTCAGGCAGTTTCTCCTACACAGCATTATAACTTCTAACTTGAAGAGAAAATTAATAGAATGATGTCAATATTAACATATTTGTTTATAAAATAAAGAGAAAAAAGCTTGAAATCTTTCAATTCTACATCACTGAAGGCACCAATCTGCCATGGTCGGAAAAAATAAATATCCATTTTAAATCCCTCACACACGTGGGCATCAAAGGTTGTGTTTCTTGGTCAAAAAGTGAGGAAGTTGGATTAAACATTGCCTTCTGAGCATAGTAGAAGACCTCAGGAACCAAGATGAAAGCATAGGTAGTGTCAAACTATCAGGATATTAAACAATTGCTTCAAAATAAAAACAACAAGATATAATTACTTGACTAGGTAAGTTGCATGCAACAAAAACATTTATACACACTCAAATACTCATACTCACGTAAAAAATGCAAGATGCACCTATAGCATACATAGCTATTATTTATTCTAAAAAATGAGCATATTAAATAAATGAGCAAATAAATTGCTTTTATGATACCCAAATAAAATGCCATAGAATATTATCTACATAATAAACATGCTACTTTCTGTAAAGAGTGGCATGCAACACTGGTAAGCAACCAACACTTGATAAGCAAGTCGACTTCTCCAAATGTTCTCCACTATGGCACCTGAACATACAACAGAGGAATCTCTGCTCAGACGCCTTAGGACTGCTGATCACTAACGGCCTACTCTCAGTTGTTCACACACTTCCCACTCTGTTTTGTATCTCCTATATATGCCCTATGTAACTCATTTCGATAGAAGGAAATAAATTTAGCTGCAGTTTGTTGTACCTCTCTACTCTACTTTCTTACTGGTATAGAGCAATTAGAAGCTTAATAGCTCACCAACAGCCTCATTTCCTCAGGAGGAATCGTGGCCGATAACAGCACCTCCAACACCATCGACCTCCCCAAACTGAGGCTCTCTCCACTCCTGAAACAATATCAAAATCCAACATTCATCACCCAATCACAGTGACAACTACCAATTTGAGACTTCAAATACTCAAAATAGCCTCAGAAAATAGCTTGACGGCTACCTCACTGGAGCCACTCTCTGTCCTCCCAAACTGAGACCCACGACCACTGGAGACAATGAGCCAAACCCAGCATTTACATGGTGGAACTCTGGATCATAATCTATCCATTACACTACATTCCACAAACTCCCCAACCATCCTCCCATATATCCTGAATCTCCAACCTATAAGGAAATATGGGAGACACTTGAGAAACGATTGCAGCCAACCAACAGATCATGGGTAATTCAATTGAAAAATGAACTCCACAACACTCCATGAAAGCTAACCCTGACACAATACCTCTCCATCATCAATCCCTGGTGGACAACATCACTATGGAGAACCATTTATCCGCATTTCAATTTGGTGCAAAGTCGATTAGAGGACACGTACCACGTCCTACTGGTACGAGATTATTTGAGAATGGATCCTAGTTATATTTTCAACTAGGCATTACCTCTATGTGAGCTGAAGTAAATTTTAATTTTGTCCACCTCAGCAAACTATTGCGGAGGGTAGATGGATTTTGCTTTAAGTGGTTTGATTTAATTTAATTCTAAATATCATAATCTTGAATTTGGGGATGTTGAGATTTTGGATTTTGAATAGGATATTGGGAGGCATTTGAAAATATTTGAATGGACCTCTCCGATTGAGATTTTCATTAACACGGCCATCATTTTGGTGTTTTGATCATTTCCATTTGATTAAACCTTGTCGACCCTATCAACATGCCAAGGATAGGGTTTCATAGACTTTGTGCCTTTATTAGTGAATTCATATTGTTATAGGCTTGAAGGTCTTATATGAATGTATTAAAACGAACATATTGGTCGCCAATATCATATATTGTTTGATGATTCAAACCTTGTTGATTCCTATTTATTTCTCATAAAAGGATTGGGTTAGAACTTGAATCACTTATTAACTCATGTAGCATCCCTAGATTTCACGTATGTATTTAACACGCTCGTCGGGGCCCCATAAGTGTTTGGGGGGCATTTGTAAATTATACTGAACTATCGACTCATATCACCTGCTTAGAGAATCATGTTTAAATTTATTGACCCACGTAGCATCCTAGACATCATGTGTGTTCCTACAACACACTAGCCGGGGCCCATGCGGTTTTGTGATTACCCGCCCATGTGTGAACCTATGTGCATACATATTATAGTGTATGTATGGAGCATTATTTACAATTTGTTGACGCCTTCTTTTTGCTTGTACAAGGGTTACAGATTCGGTGGCGTTGCATACTGCATATTTGCCCCTTTACATACAGTACACTATCGTGCCTACTTTACGTGATTTAGTTAGATTGTAGTGCACTAACTAATTTCCTATACGGATCACAAATTTGTACTAGTTGAACTCTTATGTATTTTCTTGGGATAGCACAGTGTGGACATGATAAGTTCCTTACAGCAATTTATAGTTATTCACATTTGCTGCATATTATTTATCTTACTGCAAGAGGACGATGTATCTAACTTCCATTGAATGATTGTTAATAATGGGATTGAACATAGTTGCCCTTGTTTTGATTGCCCATAAAGCATTATCATAATCATCATGAGCATCTTGTACTCATCAAATGCCACTTGATATTATGCATTGATGGATTGTAAGTTGACAAAATATTGGCCATAAGCAGTTGTGGTGTATATAATGGTTTGTTCTCTTGTTTGTGAATGAAGCGCTATACAATCACAGATCTTCTAGCACCATATGAGTTTGTATTCACTATAACCTTCAGCTGTCACTTATAAGTACACTATGTTTTTTTTATATACGTCCTCTTGATATCATTGAGAGCTTGCATTGTTGCTTGTGAACGGATCAACAATTCACTTTATTTGAAATTAAATGAATGCCCCTCATTCATTCATTAATCTACACTGCATGATCAAATTTAATGATTGATATAAGGTAATTATACATCCATTAAATTTGATTATCTAATTATGGTTCAAGCTCGAATTCACAAGTTCTCTATTGTACACTTGCAAATGCTTGTTGGCATTCAAATGTTCAAGCTATTCGTGTTTAACTCGAGTCCAGAGTACAAGTTCAAGTGGTCTTGTTCATGTTTGAGTTTGAGTATATTTTGAATTTGAGTTTGAATCAAGTCCAAGTCTTTTACACTTCACTTAGGCCCCTTGTTATTGTTCACTTGATCCTTGCTTGAAAATATGTTGTTACAATTTTATGTTGAAGTCCACAAGTCTTTCATGGTCCTTTTGAGTTTTGCTCAAGATCACATTGTTCAAGTCTTTTGTTAGTGTTCAAGTCCCTCTACTTTTTTTTTTATTTGAGTTTAAGTCAAGCATGTCCTCGTCTTGTCGACTTTGGTCCAGTTCAAGTTCACTTTGTTTGTTCAGGTAGCAAGTTCAAACTCTTCTTGCTTGAGTTTAGTTTAAGTCATTGGCTCATTTGATTATAATCATATTAAGCCCCTTATATTGTTCATTTAATTCTAAAGCATGTTCCCATTTGTTGAATATTTGTTCAAGTCCTTATGTCTTCAGTCGAAATTTCAGCAGCCTCCTGCCATTTCTCCTATTTAGGGAAATCCGAGAGACTAGCCTCTCCTCGTCACTACTTAAGCTCTTCGGGTAGGTGTCTAACGACACCGCGGCTACAAATTCTTCAATCCCTGCCCGCTACATGAATGTTTAAGGGTCTTTGGGCACCTATTGAAAAGAGACACAAGGATTTCCCCCGTATGGGTACTTAGTTTTGTCCCCTCATTGCTACTGAGCGTTCCGGGATTACCCACCTCATCTCAAGTGCCATGCCGACTTCCCTCCCTACTACGCTATGTGAGAGCGTAGGGGGTTTGTCGGCTCGTCGCAAGCCAAAAGAGCAGATTTAAGTCTAGAAAATTACCTTTGCGTAGGTGAATCGACGTTGGAGGCTTGTAGCATATGGATCGAGGCAAGAGTAGGGTCTTATACTTTTTTCTTTATTTCTTTTTATTATTTATTAAATTAATAATAAATATAATAATAATAATAATTAATTAATTATAATTATAATTAATTAATGAGTAATTATAATTAATTAAACTTAGTTAAATTAACCAAGTAATTATAATTATAATTCATCACTAAATATTAATTAATTATAATTAAATAATTAATTTAATTATAATTAAATAATAATTCAATATAATTAATAATTATTATAATTAATAAAATCCAGATTAACTAGATTTGGTCAAAGAAGCGCTCGAAAGGGGGATCACCTTCATAGTGATCGAGCTCTAGTTGTTGCTCCTGATCAAAATGTTGAGCTTTCGATCCGGGAAAGGGGAAGTCATCGCTGCAGTTCAGTCGAACAGCACAAAGAAGCAAAAGAAACAGTGAGCTCCGTTGTTCTGTCCAATCAAATTGTTGTGGCTCCCGATCTTTACAGCAAGTGAGCACCCATCGTTGATCCTGATCAAAGTGTCCTAACTTTCGGTCTGTTGGGGAGGGAGCAGCGTCAAAGGAGCGAGTCTCCAGCCACAAAGGAGCAAATTAGCAATGCAAGGGAGAAAGTTTCCTCCATAGTGAGCGAGCTCTGATGTTGCTTCAACCAAAGAGCATAATTTTCGATCCTATAGGGGGTGCATGTCTTCATCGGAGGAGAGAGGGAGAGATAACGAGAGAGATTAGGGAAGAGCCAGGGAGAGCAAGGTTGAAGGCCTCATTTCTTCTCCCCTTTTAACGACAAAATGGTGATGTAAAGGTCGTGGGAGATGAGACGCTAGGTCGTGCGAGGTATGGTGCCAATGTGGAGAAGTCGTACGAGGTTTAGCGGACAGGTACATTAACTTTTTTTTTGGGTTCTCGGTACACAAGGTTAACATCAATACAAAACCAATCCCATCAATGCCACCATGAACTCCACACACAGTAGCCACCACACGCGAACTCCAGTGATTGGTTGGCAACAGATCAACACTCTTATTCCAATATTGGCAAAGGTCTACTTCCACCCCTCACACCACTCATAATCTCCATCTAACTGAATACTCAATGATCAATCCCTCTCTTAATATCTCATCTCCCTCCACCAACTTCTTTTAGATAGTAATGCTTTTCTTTTTTAATGCAAATGGTTTTATTCTTGTAGATTTCTATACTAGATCCCAGCAGTAATGGGTTAATCTCATCCAACCCACCAGCTCCTCCTTCAACTATCAAGCACTCTGCCACTTCAAACAACCTACTTCTATGGCATTCTAGCTTGGGTCATCCTCAACACACTACTCTACATATATATCAAGAACTCCTCAACTAACCTGTTTATTCCACAACAATTAAATGTTCTTCTTATATGATAGCCAAAATGCATAAGCTACCTTTGTCTATCTTAAAAAGTACCTCCAAATTGTTATCTCTAATACACAAGGATGTTTGAGGTCCTTCCCCCATTCCCTCTTTAAATGAGTACCGATATTTGTATCTTTGTAGATGATTTCTCCAAATTAACCTGGCTCTATCAAATGCAAAATAAATCTGGAACATCCAAACATTATATTAACATTATTAATCAAGCCAAACGTCAATACGAATAATAAATCAAACACTTCTCTCTGACGGCAATGGCAAATATACATCTCACTCTCTAGCATCCTTCTTCACCCAAAAGGCATACAACATCAATTTAGTTGTCTATATATACCCCTGAACAGAATGTCTTTCACGGAAGGAAACATAGACACCCCCTCAAAACCATAAGATCTCTTCTACATGCCGCTAACTTACCCATCAAATTCTACTCGAATCACTCATCACCTCCTCTACCCCTCATAAATCATCTCCATCCCCAATACAAGAAACACATCTCCATTTCAACTACTACCTCACAAACCACCATCCTACGATCACCTTAAAGTCTCAGGTGTCTCTACTTCCCTTGCTTTGCCTAACCTCTCCCCACAAACTACCCCTCGCTCCTCCCTGTCTATCTTGTTCTACTTAAATATCCATAAGGGCTATCACTATTACAACCTTACCACACACCAAATCCCCATATATTTCCATCATTTATTTCAAGAACAAACATTCCCTTCCATGTCCACCACCACACTTGCTGTTAACCAACTCCTCTACCTCCCCCACTCCTAGTCCCCCTCACAAATATAAACACCAGCTCATCCCCTCCCTTCAGATACTCAATTCCTCCACCTCAAATAGCACATCTTACATACACTTACTCTCTCAACCCCACCCACCATAAGAGAATTTCCACCATATAGAGAAATTTCTATAATCATCTACATGAAACCTCCCAAATTCATCAACTTCTCTATATCGCCACACCACTAAACAACTCTCTATCCACCATACCAGATCACAAGGAATTAAACAAGCAATTTAAACCCAAAACAATACTCAATCTCATTTCTAATCCCCTCCCATGTTAACTCCAACCCGCTATAGTCAGACCTACACAAATGCAAACTGGAGAAGGCCATGTCCAATGAATTATATGCCCTTCAACATCAGGGACATGGTCCCTTATTCCTTACCCACCGACCAACTGGTTCTTGATGCAAATGGACCTATAAAACTAAACTCAAACCAATGGAACTACATTACCTCAACAGTCAAAGCTCTCTAGTAGCCAAAGACTTTCATCAACAATACAAGTCACTACAATGAAACATCAGCCCGTCACCATAATCACCACCATTATTTCTCCATCTAGCCCTTCACCAGAACAAGCCAACTCGCCAACTTGACCTCTCAAACGCCATTCTTTACGGCTCTCTATATGAGACAATATAAATGTCCCAACCACCTAGCTTCATTGATCTGTTCACCCCACCCACGTATATAATTCCACAAAGCCATCTACGGCTTCAATAAATCATCGTTATTATTTCACCAATTCTCTAATTTTTTAATTCACACGGCTTCAAAATCAGTCAATCTAACCCCTCTCTTCTTCTATATCTTAATCTATATCAAAATATTTCTCCCTTATATGTCAATGACATACTGTCACTAAAATGACTCAAGCTCATCCACCATCCTAACAAACTACAAAATCAATTCAATTGAAAGACCTGGGCATCATCTCCTCTTTCTTGGCATTGTATTCATCTCCACCAACTCTTCCTAAACCTTCATTAAACCAAATACTCATGTAACCTCTCTCAAAAAGCTGCATAACTGATTAAAAATCTGCACTCACTCCAATCTCCCAAAAATATCCTCTTATCTTATGGTTAGAACTCCCTTATGACAACCTGCTCTATCACGACATTGTTGACTCCCTACAATACCTAATCATCACCAGAACAAACTTTGCCTTTGCCACATAAGTTATGCCAACATATATATGAACCACTTAACATGCATTTTCAGTTGATGAAGCGCTCCTGATCATCATCAAACACTCAGTTCGGCCTACCAATTCAGTGAGGAGACATGGTTCTAGTTCATACTCTGACTCAGATTTGGTCGCCTTTGACCCTCCAACAGACAGTCTATAATGGGTCACTATTCATCCATGATGGAATCTTACAGTTGGACAGAAAAGAGTAGCCAATAATGGCTAGATCCTCCACCGAAGCCAATATAGAACAATACTAATAGCTACCTTTGACATTGTCGGCTACATTGATTCTACAAGAACCCATCAACCATCTCCCGATCCCACACCACTCTATTTTGAAAGTATTTCAGCCATGACCCTAGCCAACAATCTAGTTTTCCATGCTCACCAAAGCACATAAAAATTAACTACCACTTTATTTGGAGATCGCATTCATCTCAAAGAGTTGCCATTCATCACTTTGACTCCAAGGATCAACTAGCAACACCTTCATCAAAGCTCTGCCACCTACACGGTTCTATAATACGCAAGAAATTGACCATCCACAACTTGGATACTCAATTTTAGGGGAGATGACATACAGCACTTGATAAGAAAGCCAACTTCTCCAAATGTTCTCCACTACAGCACTTGCACATACAATAGAGAATCTCAGCACAAACCCTTTAGGACCGCTAATCACTAAAACCTCCTCTCAACCGTTTACACAATTCCCACTAGGTATTTGTTTCTCCTACATATACTATTATGTAATCATTTGATAAGAAAGATATACAATTAGCTGTAGTTTGATATACCTCTCTACTCTATTTTCTTATAATGAGGACATGAAACTATGAACTCTTTTGATGAAATAGCTTGACAACATAAAGATACTCAGTCGCTAATGAAGTAGAAGCATGCAAAATAAAGACCAGTATCAAGCATTGTGGACACTAGCAGAATCAACCTAATCTATCCATAATGATCTCATTGCTTACCAATAGGCCAATGAGTTAACATAACAATAAAATCAAAAGATATATACTAACGATCCTTTGTTTTTAAATTGGCATATAAAAGAACAAAAACCCATCATCAAAAATTTACTTTGTTGAGTGGTTATGACTAAAATGAGACTCTAATATCATAAGATGCAGGGTGGCCTAAAAATAGAATATGAAACCTAAAAGACGTTTTATGGATTCAATGTGTGTATTGGAATAGCACAAGTGAATGACCTTAGAATCCCTATTTTTTATAACAAAATATGAAAATTTGGTCAAGGTTTAATGATATTAGGGGTTATTTTTAAAATATATGATTAATATAAACCATAAATTGAACATTGACTATAAATTATAAAATTAAATATCATAAAAACACAATATGAGATAAAGAGATATCAAACTATAATTTGATTCTAACAAAAAAAGCCCTTATCTAGTTTATTATGATAAGTAGAAACAATATTAATGATAATTCTAGCATGTTTTAGGATTTGAAAATTTTGTAAGCACATCCACAATGTAAAGTAATAAGAGAAGCAGAAAAGGATGATGCCAAATGATAAAATTAGGAAATGTTTATTTCATAGAATCATCATCCATTCAAATGCATCAACCACTGTCATCAAATTTTAACAAAAAATTCATCTATGGAATAAAAGGAAACACCATTTGTGACATACCTTAAAGCCCTAAAATACTTCTCCCGTCGAAACGCTCACCAAGAATAACAACTACAATGCTAACTAACATTCATGTGAATATTAACACAATATTATTTTGCATGAACTATAATCAAAGATAAAAATTATTGTTCATGGCGTCAAAAGATGTGTAGGTCTCAAATATGAGACAATGATAAATCAAATATTCACACACCTATTTGTAAAAGAATGCTTAGCCCATATAAGGAAGAAAGCATCTATTAATAAATAATTTGAGATATAGAATTCATCCTAACCCTAGCTCTCAATTATCTCCATCCACTTTTTATTTTGGCTCGGCTTCTTTGACATATAAAGTCTCTCTCAGCAAATTTTCCTTTTTTATTCTACAACATTTTCTGACAATTATATTTCTCAACATAAAGATTCAACATTCTTTCTCAAAATTGTTCTTTCATACCATTATCTAAATAATTATCACCAAATTCACTTCATATATAGTTTAAGGAAGTCACTCCATCTTGGTATAACGTAGCTATAATAGTGGATTTTGAACATAAAAATCCTTTTTAGAGATTTTTTATTTCAAAAAGTGAGAAATTCTTCATAAGCTTTAATTAATTTATAAGAGTTGGTGGGATAGGTGGTCTTGCATAAGGGTATATATATATAATTGGGCCGATAGATCCATCGTTATCGACGAAACATCGCTTCATTCTAGTAGCAACAAATAACTATTCTAAATGGGTAAAAGCAACTCTATTCAGAGAAGTTACGTCGGAGCATGTGATCAACTTCTTCACATATAACGTCATTTATAGGTTTGGTGATCAAAGATTTGGAGATGTTGGATTTTAACATCGATTGCAATCTCTAGTCCTTCTATTAAATCTTTATATTTAACTTTATTGTTGGTCTGAGGTTCAATCAAACTGAATAAAAATCTCATTATACCTCCTTCAGGTGCTATGAAAATGAGACTGATGCCGGCTCAGACCTTTGTAAGATCTGGAGGTCGAGTAGGCTTAATCGATGACCCCCCATCAAAGTACATCTCTTAGAATGATAGTTTTTCATTTTCCTCAACCTGCATGATCTACTCGTTGGGCAAATCATCTTTTAACAGGGAATCTGTCAAGATAGGATGTGTTTCCAAGAAGTTTGCTAACACCTGCCCTTTCAATGCCTTTTGTGGCATTTATGTGATATCAAATAGTAGGAGTAGTACTGCCCATCTAGTTAAATGGCCTATCAACACTGGTCTTGTCATTAAGAACTTCAGCAGATTGATCTTTGATATCAAGATAATCTTGTGGGACAGCATGTAGTGGCCGAGATTCTGAATTACATAGATCACCACAAGATAATGCTTTTCAATCGGAGAATACCTCACTTTTGCTCTGATCAATCTCCAACTGATATAGTAAAGTGCATTTTATTTTCCTTTTATAGTATGATGGTCCAATAGTACTTTGAGGGACTCTTCTAATATTGTCGTATACATTATAAGAGACTTCTCTAGAATCAGTGTTGCAAGAGTAAGAGCATTTAACAAGTATCTCTTGATACTGTCAAACGATTCCCAGCATTCTTCATCCAATTTGAAAGGAACATCATTCTTAATCAATTTTGAAAATGGCTGACACCTACCCGACAGATTCGATATGAACCATCGAATGAAAGCTAGTTGTCCTTGTAAGGAGCAAAATTGTCGGAGGTTTTTGGGAGGCGGCATCTCCATGATCGCCTTAATTTTTTTGGTGTCGATTTTGATTCCTCGATGAAGAACAACGTACCAAAGAATTTTTCTGAGAAGACCCCGAAAGCACACTTGAGAGGGTTCATTTTTTGATCATACTTCCTAATCCTTTAAAAAATAATTCTCAAGTCATCTAGGTGGTCTTTGCGGTCCATGCTCTTAACGACCAGATTGTCTACATAACGCTCAACCTTCTGATGTATTAATTCATTAAAGATATGAGTCACTACCTGCTAGTAGGTGGCACCAGCATTCTTCAAGCCGAAGGGATGATAGTGTAGCAGAAATTGCTGATGGGCATTCTGAATGATGTGTGTTTTTCATCCTCAAGCGCCATCTTGATTTGATTGTACCCTGATGATCCATCCATAAACAAGAACATGTCACAATTTGATGTGTTCCACCAGGAGTTCGGATACGGGGAGAAAAAAAACTTCTTTTGGACACACCTTGTTGAGGTCCCAAAAATCAATATAGATGAATCTGTTCATTTTTATTTTTGACAGGAACATTATTGGCGATCCAATCAGCATACTTTTCTTCATACTTAATGCCTACATTTATGAGCTTCTTTGTTTCTATAAATACGTGCTCTTCAATCTCCAATCTCATTCTCCTTGGAGCTTGCTTAATGGGTGCAACATCTAGTTTGATGGCTAATATGTGAACTACTACATCAGGGGATAAGTCAGGCATCTCAGCATATGTCCAAGCAAAGCAGTCCCTAAATTCATAGAGTTCTTTTATTTTTTTCACTTACTCTTCTAACAGAAGGGAGCTAATGAAGGTTGGGCAAGGGTCTTCTTTGATCTCCAACTTAACTTACCTTAGCTCATCCAAAGTAGCAGTCTGTCCACCATCATCTAGCTCTTATGGTGTAGGTTTCGCCTTTACGCGTTGATTATCATAAGCGTCAACTTCGTATATCTCCTCATCACCATCGTCATCGGATTTATTTTCTCCGTATGTGATTGCTTGAAAAATCTCCTTTTGGGGGGTACTTCGATAAGATGAATCCTAGACTCTTTTTTATAAAAATATTCTTCTTCTTTAATGAGTGAGGATTCTGTTGATACCAGAGGCTCAAGCAGAAATGAACTAGTTGTTTGGAAGAATGAGTTTTACCTCGCTTTTGCAACATCCTTTGGATGTTTCTTATTTTATACCTAGGAAATCTCATAGGTACTAATTCTCTAAAATCAACGAGTGTATGGAGCTAGTCGCAATTTATTTCTTCTTCAAGTTTAATGATTGAATAAAATAGACTTACTAGTCCACCCTTTTTTCTTGGGGGAGGTACAAAAATGTCACGAGCTCTTTAACATCATGCACCTCTTGCTGAATGACTTCTTTGAAGTGTTACAATGGAATACGTGTGATTATGAGTATACTATCTAAGATTGATAAACTGTCTATTCTTCTAGAGAATACACCATCCACCATATTCATGTAGATAGAGTCATAATCGTAATCATCATTTGAATATTCAACCTCTTACTCCATTTCGTTGTTGACTGGCATACCCTCCAGTATTTTGTAGGGGTGGCATCACTTTCATCTATGTCACTCCCTAGATGAGGTACATATTTTCCTTCTTTAGGAATGCTAGATGCTTTGGCGTGAGTCGGTGCCGCCTTCTTTCTCCCCACCTACTTCTTTTTGTCTCCTTGTTTAGATTGCTTTACAATTTCTAGATCTGATGTCTTGTCCTCAAGAGAGCTCGATATCTTTAGCTTCTTTGGAATAAAGTATTTGGCATCTTTACTGATTATTACTTCATAAACTACAAAGGGCTGAATGTCACCAGAGATTCTGAACTCCTCTCCATTCCTGAGGTACTTCATGCATTAATGTAGTGTTAATTGGACGATGCCTTACTCATGCAACCATGGGCGACCAAGAAGGGCATTAAACGTGATATCTACGCCAATCACATGAAATTTGGCATCTGTATGAAGTTCTCAAAATGTGTGTGTGTGTGTGTGTGTGTGTGTGTGTGTGTGTGAGAGAGAGAGAGAGAGAGAGAGAGAGAGAGAGAGAGTAAATAATCCTATGGTTTTCTGCCCCTTTTCGTTAAAGCCATGTACCATTAACTTATTTGGCCCGAGATGCTCTACGTCAAGGCATAATAATCTTAGTGCTTTCAAGCTCATTAGATTTATGGTCTACTTAGTCAGAGGAAGTAGTTGACCCAACCTAACAGAAGGATCCTTATCAGCATCCATGGGTTGCTTTGTCCAAGAGGACCTTATAGACATGAGATGAATATTTGTTTAAGGGGATAAATTTGAATCCAACTTAGCTAGCAGAGTGCTTTGTGCCCTATCGACCATATCATATTGATTAATATCTCAAGGATTTGATGCCACTAAGGAATGTATTGGCTCTGGCCATAACCAGTATTTTATTGTGCCATTTGGTGGCAAACTACTCAGTTCAGAGGGCCCCGAGTCATAACCGTGTATCCTGCGGTGCTATCTGGTGGCAAAATTATCGGTTAGAAGACACGTACCATGTCCTTATTAGTAGAAGATTATTTGAGAATGGATCCTAGTGATATTTTCAACTAGGCAATAGCTCTATATGAGCTGAAGTAAATTTTAATTTGTCCACCTTGGCAAACTATTGCGAAGGGTGGATGGATTTTTCTTTAATTGATTTGATGGATGAATTTCAATTTTAAATATTTCTTGCATTTAGAATGTTTAATATTTAGATTTTGGGGATATTTGGGATGGCATTTGAAAGTGTTTGTGAACCCCTCTTGTTGAGATAAACATTCAACATGGCCATTATCAGGGTGTGGTGCCTTTTTTCATTTGAAAATATTTATAGTTTATGGATGAACTTGTCGAGCTATCGATAAAGGATTGGGTTTCATAGGCTTTATACTTTTATGATAATTTTTTTTTGTTGAAGGCCTTGAAGGCCTAATATAAATTTATAAATCAAAATAATCCAGTCAATCCTGTAATCGTATATTTATTTTATAGTTTGAGCCATCTCGACTCTCATTTATCTGCATAGAAGGATCAGGCTCAAAATTAGGTTCATTTATTGACTAGTTCAGCATTTCTAGACGTCATCTGTGTATCCAAAACATGCTCGTTGGGGCCCATGTGAGTTTTTAGGAGCATTTTATAATCATTTATTAAACCTTGTCAACTCTTTTTTACCTGCTTAGGAGGATTGGGTTCAAATTTATTGACCCGCACAACATCTATAGACGTCACGTGTGTTACTACAACATGCTCGCTAGGGCCCATACGGGTTTTGGGTAGCATTTTATAATTATTTTATTGAACCTTGTCGACTCCTAATTACTTTCTCAGGATGATTGGGTTCAAATTTATTAACCTGTGCAGCATCCCTAAATGTCACATGTGTTTCTACAACACGCTCATCGGGGCCCATGCGGGTGTTTGATTACATTTATCCCCTTTTGTGCATTTCTATGTATATAAATTATGGTGCATGTGCAGGGGTACTTTGAAATATTTGTAAACACCTTCTGTCCACTTGCATAAATATTGCAGATCTGGTGGCATGTTATAGCAGCTTCTGAATTGAGTTATTCTTTGCTTTGTATAGGTAAATTATTGTGCACTTCTTGTTACTTTTTGCATGTGGATCATACTGTATTAACGAATCTCTTGCTTTTGCAGAAGCTCGTAAGAAATTGCAATCACTGCATTCTATATGCATTTCATTATAATTTTGATCCTTATAATACATCCATTACTATCGCAAGTAGGTGTATTCATTCCCATACTGGAATTGACAACAGGATCCTGTATTTACTAAAGTCTTTCTGCATCTATCCATAGGTAGCAAGTTGTACATACATCTGTATTCGTAGAGAGATTATATGTATTGCAGATTTTATACCCTTACTTGCAAGGGATCGATTGCTCCTTACTTGCATACAATATGCAACATAAATTATGCTTGTTCCATCCCTTCCAACATCATTACTTATAGGATCAGTTGTATTTGCTTATGTCTTGATGTGGTCTGTAGGTCATAGTTGCATTCATTGCACATTAATCTTCAACACTTGTAATAAACTGCAACTTTTATTTGCAAACTAGCTGAGGTTGACTAGAAGGACGTTGTAATGTATGTTGTACATGACATAGCGTGTATTTATGACTAACTTCTTAGATACACCTTGATGGATCAAGATACTACTGAGGTGCTTCATGCTCAAGCTATAATTAGACCATAATTCTCTCTTGATTGTAGTTGATTTCACTCGAATGGATAAGTGACTTGTAATTCTGCTTTTCAATTATTGAGGAATTTGACATGTCATAAAGACATCTCAATAAGATTATAATCTTAGTCATATGAGACATGCCTCTTTGTTGCTCTGCCCCTTATTATACAGCTTGTAGATGCTTTCACCTGCTATAATCTCTTTTATGTCTTGTTGCTGATATGATGTGTTGCATGTCCACGTTCACAGAGGATCCCTTGTATTTGCAATTTCTCTACTGCTATTGCTAATATATTAGCCATATTTGTCATACTTCTCTTTGTACTGCACTTGTGAATAGTGGACCTTTATAGTTGCTCGTGTGCATTGCAATCATACTACTCTTACCTGCGAATAATATGCATAGGGCATTTTTACTTATTACATACCCTTCATTCTTCTTTCTTAAATATCTTCTTCAACTTTGTCCCTTGCATGGTTGGGTACGTGAGCTTTTAAATTCATATTAAAAAATCCATTGATTACAAATTCTTTGTTGTCTTTGAAAATGATATGTAGCATGCATAATGGACCTAGGGATGTTGTATGTTGATGCTTATTCTCAATCATCATGGCATATCTTGTTACGTATTAGTTTTTGCTTCTATCATCACTTGCAAGTTGAGACCATGTTGCTTTTCTTTTATTGCAAATAAATTGTATTTTGGCCCTTGTTCATTAAACATTCATTGTAAGTCCCTCACATCTTTTTCATGAATGCACCATCTATCCAACTATTTTTATTTACTTGCAAGCATGATTGAGGTGCACTATTTGTATTCATGGCATGTGCCACCTTCCGTTTAGTTGATTATTATTTGCAAACAAATTTTACATGTAATTTTATTTACCATAATTTTCTCGCTTGTGTATTTGGATCTAATTCTCATTATCAATTTAAATTTTTATGACATGAAGACTAAAGTTTTAGCTACCACTCATATAATTTTCTCACCCTTTATTATTTTAATATCAAATATACCACTTATATTTATTTCATACCACTCAAATATTTCATTTCTACCACTTATATTTGATATGAAAATGAACTATGAGTGGTATTTATATAATATTAAAGTTTTAGGTGTTAAATATGTAAATAGAGTAGTATAAGGTGGTATGTATGTAAATCTCCCTTCTTTGTTTTGAGGGATTTGGCTGAGGAAGCACATGATAGGGAGGAAGTCACCATCAAAGCCAGCGACCTCCTATGTTTTCTTCTAATCAAATGTTATAACTTCCGATCCTACAGAAGAGAAAGCCATCGAAGTAGGTTTGAGGTCGCGGGTTGAGGTCTTCGGCTAGGGAGCTTGTGGAGATCTCGGTTTCGGCCAGGTAAGGCTTTGATCGAGCCTTGATCGGAAATGGGTGAGGCGATCGAGAGTTGGATGGAGAATGGGATTCGGCAGCTAGAGTAAGCATCCGGCTAGGGCTTGTGATTTGCGAACAAGGGAGGAGGAGGTCGGACGGTTGAGTGCCTGGGTTCGGTTTGGGTTGTGCAAAGGAAAGAAGGGTTCGGTGAGGAATATCGGGCAAGGCAAAGGGATAGATGTTGGGTTCGAAGGTCTTGAGCTTGCGGCAAAGAAATGAGAAGGAAATGAGTGAGAGTTTTGCGTGGGAGGAGAACAGAAGAGATCATCAAAGGCTTGGGAGGATTTGCGTGTGGGAGGAATGGAGCGTCGAAGGAACAGAAGCCTTTGGCTTCGTTTGCTCGGCATTTAACGACGAGAGTTGAGTATGATTGAGCAAAAAAAAATTTGATCAAATTTGGATCATCTGAGGTGTTAAAAAAAAATCTCGAGGAGATTCGAATATAATGCGAAGACACATGTCAAAGAAATTAGCCTCGTCGGAGACGGCATGACGTCCGATCATAAAACGGACAGTGCCATTGTGTCCGGAACATCGTCGGGATTAAGAGTCTACATTTTATTTGATCAAATTGGATCGTTTGAGTTGACGTCGTAAATCTCAAAGGCAGTCTAAATATGATGCGAAGGCACTCGTATCGCGGAAATTTGCCTCTATGGAGACGAAATGACGTCCGATTGCCAAACTGATGGGGCCATCGCGTCCAGAACGTCGTCACCATTAAGAGTCTACATCTTATTTGATTAAATTGGATCATTTGAGGTGGTGTCGTAAATATCAAAGGGCTGTTCAAATTTGAGGTGAAGGTGCGGGCTATGAAGAAAAATTAGCCTCGTCGGTGGCGAAATGATGTCCGATCGCAGAACGGATGACATCGTTGCATCCGGAATGTCGTCAACATTAAAATTCTACATCTTATTTGATTAAATTGGATCGTTTGAGGTGACGTCGTAAATTTCAAAGGCGGCTCAAATATATTACGAAGGCATGCGCCACGAAGGAAACGATGCCTCGTCGCCACCCAAACGATGTCTGATCAACAAACGGACACCGTCATTACGTCCGGAATGTCGTCGACATTCAGGATATACATTTTATTTAATAAATTTGGATCATTCGAGATGGTGGTGAATTTTTAGGCGATGCAAATATGATATAAAGGCCTGCGTTACGACAGAAACGAGGCCTCGAAGACGCTCGGACGACGTCCGATCGATAAACGAACAATGTCATTGCGTCCGGAATATCGTCTCCTTTAAGAATCTACATTTTATTCGATAAAATTGGATCGTTTGAGGTGGTGTCGCAATTTTCCAAAGGCGATTCAAATATGTTGTGAATGCTCGCATTTCGATGGAAATTAGCCTCGTCGGAGACCAAACAATGTCAGATCGACAAATGGACAGCGCCATTGCGTCCGGAACGTTGTCAACCTCTGAAAACTGTATTTTGTTTATTCAATTTTAAGTATCCATAATGGTGGCATGAATCTCGAGGCAAAACACGCATTACGAGGAAAATGAGACCTCGGCGATGTCAAATGAAGTCCGATCGCAAGACGGACAGTGTCATTGCGACCGGGACGTCGACAATACCCAAAATTCACTGTTAATTTGTCCAATTTTGACTATTGGGCGAATTCAACACGTTAAACAAGACAAATTGCACGTGAATCGAGAAAACGCGCAAATCAAGATGCTTTCAGATTGATTGGAACATGGCTGCCAACCTAATTAATGTTATTACTAATTATGGTAAGGAATTATTAACACTGCCAATTTATCTTACCAAAAATTAGCAAAGTCAAAATGAATCCTCAAATCTCATTAATTTCATTACCTCAGCTTCGTCGAAGTCCTGCACCAAATCTCTGATTAAATCCCTCAAATCTCGCTGCAAGTCCTCTTCTCAGTCTCTCGCCTCGGATGTCGCCTTATCCTGGAACAGTGTTGTCTCGTCTTTAAAAAGAAGATGGAGCCGGACTATGGAGTTTCTTGGATCCTCCACACACACTAAGCCAACAGAACTCTAGCAAATCTCCTTCAATCCGACGCACGCGAGCTCCAGGAGAATAATCTTTTGTTCGTTCTCTGCCCTCTCCAAGCCAACTAAAGTCTTGATTCCCTACAAGCAGCCATCCATGACCTTCCTCCAGTCAGACTCAGCGACCGAGCAACTTCGGTTGCTCGCCTAGCTGTGGAGCCGTATCTCCCCAGTTCGTCTTGTTTGTTACCTTCCACTTACTGCAGCTCCCTGAGCTCCTCAAGTCGTAGATTGCCAAGACAAATCCCGCCAAGTTTTGTGAGAAAAGCCTGCTATTCCTTTCTTTCCACCGAAATCCACCACAGTTTGATCTAGAAGACCTTACCTGGGCCTGGCCGCACTCTTTTCTGATATGGTCTTCACGACCCCCTGCAGTCGCGAACTACTGATGTTTAACCCTCCAAGCCCTGCAGTTTTCTTTCCCTTTTTTTTTAACGACCCGTTCATAATCTTTTCTCTGCTAAAAAAAAAAATTGCCTGCCTGTCGAATCGGAAGAAACGACACTTGCTACCAGACCAAAGCCGCACTAGTGGAAGCTCTTAGATTTCTTACCCGTGAATATCTCCTCCTTGCTTTAAGGTAAAAAAAAGTAGAGTTCTCCACGTGAAAAGAAAATTTCATAAGAGAAAAAAGGAATATTTTATCTTTTGTAGTTTTATGTTTCTTTTCTTCATTCTCACATTCACTAGAAGTAAGTCAAGGATAGTTGACAGGAAAATGAGTATTTCATTGCCATCTTAGCAAGTTAGCAGTGAACTTTTGAGACTTGTTAATTTGAGGTTTAAGTCAAAACTAAGTAAAACAAACTAATAATGTGATGGCAGACTTATGCCTTAATTGAGGATTTGTTTCTTTCAATCAGATAAATGTATTGTTGTAACATGGCATCATGCAGTCCACTTTAAGCTCAAAGCCCACCACCTCAAACTTACACTCCACCAAAATCAGCCCAAAGCCTTACCTAAAACAGCCCTTCAAACTAGCTCATTCAAATTTTTGTTTCTCATTCCAAGATCCCATTCAAATAGCAGCTTTCACATCCAAAATCCACTACAGATTTCAGCCATATCTCAACCACTACAAGAGTTCATCAGAAAAGCTGCATCCAAATAATACTTCTTCATCTTGCGTTCTATTTTATTTTGTCTCTTTCTCCTGTTATTAGTAGCAATTTTGTTTAGTGTATAATTAACGCAATGTTAATTATTATTATCAGTCTCATTAATTGGTGTTATAAGCATCGTTGTCTGTATCATTATGTGTATGTGTCCAAAAAAAAAAGAGAAGAAGGCAAAAAGAAAGAAAGAAAGAGAAAGAGCATTTCAAAAAAAAAATGTGGGCTTTTTCAAAAAAAAAAAAGAAAGAGAAAAAAAAAGAAAGAAAAAAAAATTTTGTCTCCATTTTCAAACCCTTGTTTGCTCTCTTACCTCGGCAAGTGTGTCGAGTCGGTGGTCTGCCTATACACGCTTTTCTTAGCGTGGTGGGAGGGGCAACCGGCGCGACACCCACGACAAGATAGGCGAGCGATCCTCGGTTCCAAATCTCTTCTTCGGAGTTCGTAGCGCACCGGAAAACCGCCTATGCACGCTTTTCTTAGCGTGGTGGGATGGGAACCCGGTGTACCGCGTACGACAAATGTGGGATACTCATAAGTACCCGCTTGCGGGGAAATAACTGTTCTTGTTTTCTTGCAAAATATTTAAAAAAAAAATAACTTTTTTTTACAAAATGCTCATGCACGCTTTTCTTAGCGTGGTGGTGGATCAAAAAATACACGGCCGCGCCCTCCTCAAAAGAGGGCATCTACCATGCACGCTTTTCTTAGCGTGGTGGGAAAGGCCCAGTTTCTCGTAGTTTGCCCCTAAACGGGGGAGACGCCAGGAGGCTGCCGAAATTTCGGATGAACATGATGCTTTATTTGGACTTAAGTAAATTCAAACTCAAATCATTATTTGAACAATTTGGACATTAATTTGCATTTGCAAGGACTACAGGGGACTCGAATGAAGGGAAGAGGCTCATCTTAAGCCTGAATTGAACTTGCACTTGCTTGGACTTGAACTTGTGGACCAAATGAAAAAGACTAATTTTGAATTTAATAAAAATAAAATTGAAATGAGAACTTAACTTGAGCTAAATTTGGGCATTAATTGAACTTGCATACCAAATTGGTGGACTTTTGAACATAAGAAGATTTCCAAATTGACTACAAAAGGGCTCAAATTCAAATAAATGAGCAAGATTTGGACAATCATAAAGAATGTTTTATTAGACTTGATTGAACCCCCACTCAAATTGAATAAATAGATATAAGTGGTTGAGTTCATAATTGATGAATGACAATCATCAATAAAATATAAACGAATAAGTATAAAATTTGTAAGCCAAGGGATTTTTGCAAATGTCATTTACTTAATGATAATGATGATGCCATTTGGTTTTCAAAATAACCTTCATGCTAATGGCAATGATTGGATTATAGTATTCATCCTAATTCATTTAAAATATAGATGGTAATTTTGATCATCTAACTAAATGTCATTGAATGAACAAGGGTCTACAAATGAGGTCCAAGAGCCTATAACAAACAAGGGTTCTCATGGATGCATGCAAAATCTGTGTAGTGAAAGAGATAATTGGCTTATAAGCATGAATGATTTGCAAGCTTTAGATTAAAGTGTAAGGAGCATTGCAACTGAAATGAAGATATTAAGATATCAAATTCATCATACAAATTGCGAATCACTTTTGAGAATAAAAAAGTGATGAATGTAGTTTGTTTGTGATTAGCGCAAGATTTTAGATGCATGGCTTGATTACAAGGCCATAATATGATGACTTTAAAGCATCATAATGGCTTTATAGTATTGAGCATAACTCACTCTTTAGTGGCAATTGAATGGATAAAAATAAGGCATGTCATGAACATAAATAATATACTTCAATCATGTTCTCAAGTGATCAAGGATAATTGGAGATAATGAAAGTTCATGATTCTTAATATTATTCATTCACAATCAACGATCAGATGAAGACATAATCACATGCCTGCAATCAACCACCATTATGAGCTCAATATGTCTACAGTCAAGTATATGAAGAATGGCTCCTTCACACATTCAAGGTATCTACCAATTATTTTGACGAAGACACTATGATATCTCCATGATCAACAATTGTCCAACATCAGTTGAACACATCGGCCCTCTATAAGAAAAGACAAATGATACGTAATGGAGTATAAATATGTAAGGGGTTGTATAATACTCCTTATACATACCACATGATACACCCAATATGTCATATACAGGGCAAATACATAAGAGAACTGTAGTAGATAGGAGCTCTTACAAGATGCTGTAGAAGACCTGTAGTACGCCCAATATGTTGTCTACATGCAAAGATTCCAAATGACTACACATCAAATGCAAGGCATTTAGTTAGTGTACTATGACCCGCCTATAAAATATCAACAAATAGTGCATGACAGTCTACCTGTATGAAGCAGCGAACAATTCTATTCGAAGCTGCTACGCCACGCCACCGGATCTGCAACCTCCATACAAGCAGACAGAAGGCGTCTACGAATACTTTCAAAGTACTCCCGCACAAGTGCACCGTAGTTTGAATACACATAGGTACACAAAGGGGTAATTGTAATCAAAACCGCATGGGCCCCGGCGAGCGTGTTATAAAAATACACGTGACGTCTAGGGATGCTGCGCGGGTCAATAAGTGAATTCAAGTTCGAGCCCAATCCTCCTATGCAGGCAAGCGGGAGTTGACAATGCTCGAACCTTTAAATGAATATCTGGTCACGAGGTCGACTGAGATATTTATTTTATACATTCATCTTAGGCCTTCAATGCCTATAACAATGAGAATTCACTATCAAAGGCATAAAGCCTACGAAACCCAATCCTCTGTCGGCAGCCCGACAAAGTTGACAAGGTTCAATCCATAAAGTGAAATGACCCCAAACACCCTGATGATGGCTGTGTTGAATGTTTATTTCAACCAGAGGGGTTCACAAATATTTTCAAATGCCTCCCAAAAGTCCATTTCAAATATTCCATAGCTCCACCCAAAATACCCATAAAAATTCAAAAAACTCCAAAAATCCCAAAATTCCAAAAAAATTCAAAATCCCAAAATATTTAAAATTGAAATAAATCCATCAAAATATTTAAAGCAAACTTCATCCACCCTCCGCAACAGTTTGCCGAGGTGGACAAATTAAATTTTACCTCAACTCACAAAAGAGTTAAATGTCTAGTCGAAAATATCACTAGGATCCATTCTCAAACAATCTCTAGCTAGTAAGGACGTGGTACGTGTCCTCTAACCGGCGGTCTGCCGCCAAATGGCACCGCAGGATAAACGGTTATGACCCGGGGCCCTCTGAACCGAGTGGTTTTGCCGCCAAATGGCACCACGAAATAGCGGTTATGGCCAGAGCCAATACGTTCCTTATTGGAATCAAATCCTTGAGATATGAATCAATAGGATATGATCGATAAGGCACAAAGCCCTCTGTCAGCTAAGGTGGATTCAAATTTGTCCCCTTAGACAAATATTCATCCCCGGTCTACAAGGTCCCCTTGGACGAAGCAACCCATGGCTGCCGACAAGGATCCTTCTGTCAGGTTGGGTCGACTACCTCCTCTGACTAAGTAAACCAGGGACCACGATGGCCCGGGATGACGGAACCATGGGATCTTGATCGGGCCCATCATCCATTCCCCCACCATCCGCTTTAAGTGAAAGATGGTGAAATTTCTATTTTAAATATTAAATCTTTCCAAATATCCAAACTTCCCAAATTCACAAATCCAAATCCAATTCTCAAATTTAATACCCGTGCTGCTACTATATGCCAGATAACACGTATCTCTATACGTATCTGATTGACGACTAGCCTTAATCAAAAGTTCTCTCTCGTTAGTGGGAGGGGTAATTAACTATAGGGGCTTGCGCCTATAGGAAACCAGAACTTAGATCTTAAAGTCCTCGCAAAATGAGGGCGAAATCTCTGGGTAGTGTCTTATCTACAAACCCATCTGCCTTCCAAAATTTACCCCAGAACTTATCCGTTAAAACTCCCCTCGCCGAATGAATAAAAAAACAAAAGAGCGGCGAGGAGGCCGGGGCCGAATTTTCGGAGCCCACATTGACATCAAAGGAAAATGATAATTCAAGTAAAGGGTAGTAAATAAACATCTAAAAGTTCATAAAAAAGTTGTAGGATATTCTTTTGTAATCAAAATTGTCAATAACCTTACTTATCTTTCTTCTACATAATTAAATTTTGAGCAGACCACATGAATCATATAGTATATTTGGTAGTTTATAATTGAACAAGGGAATGAAAGAATAGAAATTGCCTCCTTCTATGTCTCTATTCTCTATTTTGTGCTTGTTCAGCTAATTCTTTCTGCAGCAATTCTATCAGCTAAACAAGTAATACTGTAAAAACCTTAAAAGAATATTTTAAACATGGATGAGGATAGAATAAAATCTTCGTTATTTATAGTTATCTGCATATAAGAAGTTAAATTTATCAAGAATTAAAAGTTTTATGATGATTATTCACTTAACTGGTCTTTAAAATATTTTTATCATATTTACAAGCACTAATCTGTTTAGTGCCTATTCTAAAAATTAAATGTGGAAAGTACGACAATCAACCTCAACTCAGAATGGCATTAAACGAAAAAATGATTTTTACCCAACTCTTGCACCACTCTCCATCTAGCATACCAACATGAAAAAGGATTAAGGAAGTGATATTAGTTTGAAATAAGAAAGAAAAACTAGAAATAATTTTACAAACTTTAGAACATGGCCATATTATCTTTCATTAAACACCAAAAAAAAATAAAAAATTTGCTTCTTATTACACCTTATGAGCAGAGAAAATTGATAATAGAGGATCATTATCTTATGAACTTACCATATGAATAAACATATGCATTTCATAAACTATTTAGTTAAAAAGTACACTAATGATCAACACCAAGGGAGTACAGGAGATGTCATGGCCACAATATTTCAATGCTAAGGTTCAATTTAGTACTTCAATGACATGAAGATTAAAGTTTTAGCTACAAGGCCAAGTAAAAAAGATAAATGTTACTTTATGCTGAATAAATTTTTTTTATTGACAGCCAACTTTAGCGGTTCACATTAAAGAACTAACAAAAAATCATGAGCAGAATTAATAATGGCAAGTGGAAGCAATTAAATTAATATAATACTGTTTAAAAAGGAAAAAAGGTCAATGAGAAACTTGAATCATAAAAGGAATATGGAAAGAATTAAATTACATGGAAGTTGCATGCAAGAAAACCCGATCAAGGCGTGTATAAATACTGTGGGAAGGAGATAATCTCTTAGTTTAAGGTCATTATCATATCCATAGTTTCTCAAAAGTGTCCAAAGAGTTTCAAGACAGCCCTTTTCAATAAAAAGGGAATTAAGAAAAAGAAATGTGGTCAAGGTAAGGCCGGCCATGGTCGTTAACACCTTCAGGCAGTTTCTCCTACACAAGCATTATAACTTCTAACTTGAAGAGAAAATTAATAGAATGATGTCAATATTAACATATTTGTTTAATAAAATAAAGAGAAAAAAGCTTGAAATCTTTCAATTCTACATCACTGAAGGCACCATATCTGCCATGGTCGGAAAAAATAAATATCCATTTTAAATCCCTCACACACGTGGGCATCAAAGGTTGTGTTTCTTGGTCAAAAAGTGAGGAAGTTGGATTAAACATTGCCTTCTGAGCATAGTAGAAGACCTCAGGAACCAAGATGAAACCATAGGTAGTGTCAAACTTATCAGGATATTAAACAATTGCTTCAAAATAAAAACAACAAGGATATAATTACTTGACTAGGTAAGATGCATGCAACAAAAACATTTATACACACTCAAATACTCATACTCACGTAAAAAATGCAAGATGCACCTATAGCATACATAGCTATTATTTTATTCTAAAAAATGAGCATATTAAATAAATGAGCATAATTAAAATGCTTTTATGATACCCAAATAAAATGCCATAGAATATTATCTACATAAATAAGATCATGCTACTTTCTTGTAAAGAGTGGCATGCAACACTTGGTAAGCAAGCCAACACTTGATAAGCAAGTCGACTTCTCCAAATGTTCTCCACTATGGCACCTGAACATACAACAGAGGAATCTCTGCTCAGACGCCTTAGGACTGCTGATCACTAACGGCCTACTCTCAGTTGTTCACACACTTCCCACTCTGTATTTGCTATCTCCTATATATGCTCCTATGTAACTCATTTCGATAAGAAGGAAATAAAATTAGCTGCAGTTTGTTGTACCTCTCTACTCTACTTTCTTACATGGTATCAGAGCAATTAGAAGCTTAATAGCTCACCAACAGCCTCATTTCCTCAGGAGGAAATCGTGGCCGATAACAGCACCTCCAACACCATCGACCTTCCCCAAACTGAGGCTCTCTCCACTCCTGAAACCAATATCAAATCCAACATTCATACCCAATTCACAGTGACAACTACCAAATTTGGAGACTTCAAATACTCAAAATAGCCTCAGAAAATAGCTTTGACGGCTACCTCACTGGAGCCACTCTCTGTCCTCCCAAACTGAGACCCACGACCACTGGAGACAATGAGCCAAACCCAGCATTTACATGGTGGAAACTCTTGGATCATAATCTATCCATTACACTACATTCCACAAACTCCCCAACCATCCTCCCATATATCCTGAATCTCCAATCCTATAAGGAAATATGGGAGACACTTGAGAAACGATTGCAGCCAACCAACAGATCATGGGTAATTCAATTGAAAAATGAACTCCACAACATCTCCATGAAAGATCTAACCCTGACACAATACCTCTCCATCATCAAATCCCTGGTGGACAACATCACTATGGAAGGAACCATTTATCCTGCATTTCAATTTGGTGGCAAAACTGTCGATTAGAGGACACGTACCACGTCCTTACTGGTACGAGATTATTTGAGAATGGATCCTAGTTATATTTTCAACTAGGCATTACCTCTATGTGAGCTGAAGTAAATTTTAATTTTGTCCACCTCAGCAAACTATTGCGGAGGGTAGATGGATTTTGCTTTAAGTGGTTGATGATTTAATTTTAATTCTAAATATCATAATCTTGGAATTTTGGGATGTTGAGATTTTTGGATTTTGAATAGGATATTGGGAGGCATTTGAAAATATTTTGAATGGACCTCTCCGATTGAGATTTTCATTTAACACGGCCATCATTTTGGTGTTTTGGATCATTTCCATTTGATTAAACCTTGTCGACCCTATCAACATGCCAATAGGGGATAGGGTTTCATAGACTTTGTGCCTTTATTAGTGAATTCATATTGTTATAGGCCTTGAAGGTCTTATATGAATGTATTAAAACGAACATATTGGTCGCCAATATCATATATTTGTTTGATGATTCAAACCTTGTTGATTCCTATTTATTTCTCATAAAAGGATTGGGTTAGAACTTGAATTCACTTATTAACTCATGTAGCATCCCTAGATTTCACGTATGTACTTATAACACGCTCGTCGGGGCCCACATAGTGTTTGGGGGGCATTTTGTAATTATTTACTGAACCTTATCGACTCATATCTACCTGCTTAGGAGAATCATGTTTAAATTTATTGACCCACGTAGCATCCCTAGACATCATGTGTGTTCCTACAACACACTAGCCGGGGCCCATGCGGGTTTTGTGATTACCCTTGCCCATTTTGTGTACCTATGTGCATACATATTATAGTGTATGTATGGGAGCATTTATTTCAAACTTTGTTGACGCCTTCTTTTTGCTTGTACAAGGGTTGCAGATTCGGTGGCGTTGCATTATACTGCAATTATTTGCCCCTTTACATACGGGTACACTATCGTGCACTACTTACGTGATTTATGTAGGTAGATTGTAGTGCACTAACTAATTTCCTTATTCGGATCACAAAAATTTGTACTTGTTGAACTTCTTATGTATTTTCTTGAGGATAGCACTGTGTGGACATGATAAGTTCCTTACAGCAATTTATAGTTATTCACATTTGCTGCATATTATTTATCTTACTTGCAAGAGGACGATGTATCTAACTTCCATTGAATGATTGTTAATAATGGGATTGAACATAGTTGCCCTTATTTTGATATTGCCCATAAAGCATTATCATAATCATCATGAGCATCTTGTACTCATCAAATGCCACTTGATATTATGCATTGATGGATTGTAAGTTGACAAATATTGGCCATAAGCAGGTTGTGGTGTATATAATGGTTTGTTCTCTTGTTTGTGAATGAAGCGCTATACAATCACAGATCTTCTAGCACCATATGAGTTTGTATTCACTATAACCTTTCAGCTGTCACTTATAAGTACACTATGTTTTTTTATATACGTCCTCTTGATATCATTGAGAGCTTGCATTGTTGCTTGTGAACGGATCAACAATTCACTTCTATTTGAAATTAAATTGAATGCCCCTCATTCATTCATTAATCTACACTTGCATGATCAAATTTAATGATTGATATTAAGGTAATTATACATCCATTAAATTTGATTATCTAATTATGGTTCAAGCTCGAATTCACAAGTTCTCTATTGTACACTTGCAAATGCTTTGTTGGCATTCAAATTGTTCAAGCTATTCGTGTTTAACTCGAGTCCAGAGTACAAGTTCAAGTGGTCTTGTTCATGTTTGAGTTTGAGTATATTTTGAATTTGAGTTTGAATCAAGTCCAAGTCTTTTACACTTCACTTAGGCCCCCTTGTTATTGTTCACTTGATCCTTGCTTGAAAATATGTTGTTACAAGTTATGTTGAAGTCCACAAGTCTTTCATGGTCCTTTTGAGTTTTTGCTCAAGATCACATTGTTCAAGTCTTTTGTTAGTGTTCAAGTCCCTCTACTTTTTTTTTTATTTGAGTTTAAGTTCAAGCATGTCCTTCGTTCTTGTCGACTTTGGTCCACGTTCAAGTTCACTTTTGTTTGTTCAGGTAGCAAGTTCAAACTCTTCTTGCTTGAGTTTAGTTTAAGTCATTGGCTCATTTGATTATAATCATATTAAGCCCCTTATATTTGTTCATTTAATTCTAAAGCATGTTCCCATTTGTTGAATATTTGTTCAAGTCCTTATGTCTTCAGTCGAAATTTCAGCAGCCTCCTGCCATTTCTCCTATTTAGGGGAAAATCCGAGAGACTAGCCTTCTCCTCGTCACTACTTAAGCTCTTCGGGTAGGTGTCTAACGACACCGCGGCTACAAATTCTTCAATCCCTGCCCGCTACATGAATGTTTAAGGGTCTTTGGGCACCTATTGAAAAGAGCACAAGGATTTCCCCACGTATGGGTACTTAGTTTTGTCCCCCTCATGCTACATGAGCGGTCCGGGATTACCCACCTCATCTCAAGTGCCATGCCGACTTCCCTCCCTACTACGCTATGTGAGAGCGTAGGGGGTTTGTCGGCTCGTCGCAAGCCAAAAGAGCAGATTTAAGTCTAGAAAATATACCTTTGCGTAGGTGAATCGACGTTGGAGGCTTGTAGCATATGGATCGAGGCAAGAGTAGGGTCTTATACTTTTTTCTTTCATTTCTTTTTTATTATTTATTATAATTAATAATAATAATAATAATAATAATAATTAATTAATTATAATTATAATTAATTAATGAGTAATTATAATTAATTAAACTTAGTTAAATTAACCAAGTAATTATAATTAATAATTCATCACTAAATATTAATTAATTATAATTAAATAATTAATTATAATTATAATTAAATAATAATTCAATATAATTAATAATTATTATAATTAATTAAAATCCAGATTTACTAGATTTGGTCAAAGAAGCGCTCGAAAGGGGGAAATCACCTTCATAGTGATCGAGCTCTAGTTGTTGCTCCTGATCAAAATGTTGAGCTTTCGATCCGAGGAAAGGGGAAGTCATCGCTGCAGTTCAGTCGAACAGCACAAAGAAGCAAAAGAAACAGTGAGCTCCCGTTGTTCTGTCCAATCAAAATGTTGTGGCTCCCGATCTTTACAGCAAGTGAGCACCCATCGTTGATCCTGATCAAAGTGTCCTAACTTTCGGTCTGTTGGGGAGGGAGCAGCGTCAAAGGAGCGAAGTCATCCAGCCACAAAGGAGCCAAATTAGCAATGCAAGGGAGAAAGTTTCCTCCATAGTGAGCGAGCTCTGATGTTGCTTCCAACCAAAGAGTCATAATTTTCGATCCTATAGGAAGGGGGTGCATGTCTTCATCGGAGGAGAGAGGGAGAGATAACGAGAGAGATTAGGGAAGAGCCAGGGAGAGCAAGGTTGAAGGCCTCATTTCTTCTCCCCTTTTAACGACAAAATGGTGATGTGTAAAGGTCGTGGGAGATGAGACGCTAGGTCGTGCGAGGTATGGTGCCAATGTGGAGAAGTCGTACGAGGTTTAGCGGACAGGTACATTAACTTTTTTTTTGGGTTCTCGGTACACAGGTTAACATCAATACAAAACCAATCCCATCAATGCCACCACTGAACTCCACACACAGTAGCCACCACACGCGAACTCCAGTGATTGGTTGGCAACAGATCAACACTTCTTATTTCCAATATTGGCAAAGGTCTACTTCCACCCCTCACACCACTCATAATCTCCATCTTAACTGAATACTCAATGATCAATCCCTCTCTTAATATCTCATCTCCCTTCACCAACTTCTTTTAGATAGTAATGGCTTTTCTTTTTTTAATGCAAATGGTTTTATTCTTGTAGATTTCTATACTAGATCCCAGCAGTAATGGGTTATATCTCATCCAACCCACCAGCTCCTCCTTCAACTATCAAGCACTCCATGCCACTTCAAACAACCTACTTCTATGGCATTCTAGCTTGGGTCATCCTCAACACACTACTCTACATAAATTATCAAGAACTCCTCAACTAACCTGTTTATCATCCACAACAATTAAATGTTCTTCTTATATGATAGCCAAAATGCATAAGCTACCTTTTGTCTATCTTAAAAAGTACCTCCAAATTGTTATCTCTAATACACAAGGATGTTTGAGGTCCTTCCCCCATTCCCTCTTTAAATGAGTACCGATATTTTGTATCTTTTGTAGATGATTTCTCCAAATTAACCTGGCTCTATCAAATGCAAAATAAATCTGGAACATCCCAACATTTAATTAACATTATTAATCAAGCCAAACGTCAATACGATAATAAAATTCAAACACTTCTCTCTGACGGCAATGGCAAATATACATCTCACTCTCTAGCATCCTTCTTCACCCAAAAAGGCATACAACATCAATTTAGTTGTCTATATACCCCTGAACAGAATGTCTTCACTGAAGGGAAACATAGACACCCCCTCAAAACCATAAGATCTCTTCTACATGCCGCTAACTTACCCATCAAATTCTTACTCGAATCACTCATCACCTCTCTCTACCTCATAAATCATCTCCCATCCACCAATACAAGAAACAACTCTCCATTTCAACTACTACCTCACAAACCACCATCCTACGATCACCTTAAAGTCTTCAGGTGTCTCTACTTCCCCTTGCTTTGCCTAACCTCTCCCCACAAACTAGCCCCTCGCTCCTCCCCTGTCTATTCCTTGTCTACTTAAATATCCATAAGGGCTATCACTATTACAACCTTACCACACACCAAATCCCCATATATTTCCACATTTTATTTCAAGAACAAACATTCCCTTCCATGTCCACCACCACACTTGCTGTATACCAACTCCTCTACCTCCCCCACTCCTAGTCCCCCTCACAAATATAAACAACCAGCTCATCCCCATGCCCCTCAGATACTCTAATTCCCTCCACCTCAAATAGCACATCTTTACATACACTTGACTCTCTCAACCCCACCCACCATATAGAGAAATTTCCACCATATAGAGAAATTTCTATAATCATCTACATGAAACCTCCCAAATTCATCCAACTTCTCTATATCGCCAACACCACTTAAACAACTCTCTATCCACCATACCATGATCACAAGGGATTAAACAAGCAATTTTAAACCCAAAACAATACTCAATCTCATTTCTAATCCCCTCCCCATGTTAACTCCAACCCGCTATAGTCAGACCTACACAAATGCAAACTGGAGAAGGGCCATGTCCAATGAATTATATGCCCTTCAACATCAAGGGACATGGTCCCTTATATCCTTACCCACCGACCAACTGGTTCTTAGATGCAAATGGACCTATAAAACTAAACTCAAACCTAATGGAACCATTGACCACCTCAAAGCTCGTCTAGTAGCCAAAGACTTTCATCAACAATACAAGGTCAACTACAATGAAACATTCAGCCCGTCACCAAAATCACCACCATTAGATTTCTTCTCATCTTAGCCCTTCACCAGAACAAGCCAACTCGCCAACTTGACCTCTCAAACGCCATTCTTTACGGCTCTCTATATGAGACAATATAAATGTCCCAACCACCTAGCTTCATTGATCCTGTTCACCCCACCCACGTATATAAATTCCACAAAGCCATCTACGGCTTCAATTAAGATCATCGTTATTATTTCACCAATTTCTCTAATTTTTTAATTCACATCGGCTTCAAAATCAGTCAATCTAACCCCTCTCTTCTTCTATACTTCTAATCTAATATCAAAATATTTCTCCTCTTATATGTCAATGACATACTTGTCACTAAAAATGACTCAAGCTCCCTATCCACCATCCTAACTAAACTACAAAATCAATTCAATTTGAAAGACCTGGGCATCATCTCCCTCTTTCTTGGCATTGTATTCATCTCCACCAACTCTTCCTAAACCCTTCATTAAACCAAATACTCATGTAACCTTCTCCAAAAAGCTAGCATAACTGATTAAAAATCTGCACTCACTCCAATCTCCCAAAAATAATCCTCTTATCTTATGGTAGAACTCCCTTATGACAACCTTGCTCTATCACGACATTGTTGACTCCCTACAATACCTAATCATCACCAGAACAAACTTTGCCTTTGCCACTAATAAGTTATGCCAACATATATATGAACCACTTAACATGCATTTTCAGTTGATGAAGCGCTTCCCTGATACATCAAAGGAACACTCTAGTTCGGCCTACCAATTCAGTGAGGAGACATGGTTCTATGTTCATACTCTGACTCAGATTTGGTCGCCTTTGACCCTCCAACAGACAGTCTATAATGGGTCACTATTCCATCCTATGATGGAATCTTATCAGTTGGACAGAAAAAGAGTAGCCAATAATTGCTAGATCCTCCACCGAAGCTCAATATAGAACAATAGCAATAGCTACCTTTGACATTGTCTGGCTACATTGAATTCTACAAGAACTCCATCAACCATCTCCCGATCCCACACCACTCTATTTTGAAAGTATTTCAGCCATGACCCTAGCCAACAATCTAGTTTTCCATGCTCACACAAAGCACATAAAAATTAACTACCACTTTATTTGAGATCGCATTCATCTCAAAGAGTTGGCCATTCATCACATTGACTCCAAGGATCAACTAGCAGACACCTTCATCAAAGCTCTGCCACCTACACGGTTCTATAATCTACGCAAGAAATTGACCATCCACAACTTGGATACTCAATTTTAGGGGAGATGACATGCAGCACTTGATAAGAAAGCCAACTTCTCCAAATGTTCTCCACTACAGCACTTGCACATACAATAGAGGAATCTCAGCACAAACCCTTTAGGACCGCTAATCACTAACAACCTCCTCTCAACCGTTTACACAATTCCCACTATGTATTTGTTTTCTCCTACATATACTATTAATGTAATCATTTTGATAAGAAAGATATACAATTAGCTGTAGTTTGATATACCTCTCTACTCTATTTTCTTATAATGAGGACATGAAACTATGAACTCTTTTGATGAAATATGCTTGACAATCATAAAGATACTCAGTCGCTAATTGAAGTAGGAAGCATGCAAAATAAAGACCAGTATCAAGCATTGTGACACTAGCAGATCAACCTAATCTATCCATAATGATCTCATTGCTTACCAATAGGCCAATGAGTTAACAATAACAATAACATTCAAAAGATATATACTAACGATCCTTTGTTTTTTAAATTGGCATATTAAAGAACAAAAACCATCATCAAATAATGTACTTTGTTGAGTGGTTATGACTAAAATGAGACTCTAATATCAATAAGATGCAGGGTGGCCTAAAAATAGAATATGAAACCTAAAGAGACGTTTTATGGATTCAATGGTGTATTGGAATAAGCACAAGTGAATGACCTTAGAATCCCTATTTTTTATAACATAATATGAAAATTTGGTCAAGGTTTAATGATATTAGGGGTTATTTTTAAAATATATGATTAATATAAACCATAAATTGAACTATTGACTATAAATTATAAAATTAAATATTTATCATAAAAACACAATAATGAGATAAAGAGATATCAAACTATAATTTGATTCTAACAAAAAAGCCCTTATCTAGTTTATTATGATAAGTAGAAACAATATATAATGATAATTCTAGCATGTTTTAGGATTTGAAAATATTTGTAAGCACATCCACAATGTAAAGTAATAAGAGAAAGCAGAAAAGGATGATGCCAAATGATAAAATTAGGAAATGTGTTATTTCATAGAATCATCATTCCATTCAAATGCATCAACCACTGTCATCAAATTTAAAACAAAAAATTCATCTATGGAATAAAAGGAAACACCATTTGTGACATACCTTAAAGCCCTAAAATACATTCTCCCGTCGATACGCTCACCAAGAATAACAACTACAATGCTAACTAACATTCATGTGAATAATAACACAATATTATTTTGCATGAACTATAATCAAAGATAAAATTATTGTTCATGGCGTCAAAAGATTGTGAGGTCTCAAATATGATGACAATGATAAATCAAATATTCACATCACCTATTTGTAAAAGAATGCTTAGCCATATATGGAAGAAAGCATCTATTAATAAATAATTTGAGATATAGAATTCATCCTAACCCTAGCTCTCAATTATCTCCATCCACTTTTTATTTTGGCTCGGCTTCTTTGACATATAAAGTCTCTCTCAGCAAATTTTCCTTTTTTTATTCTACAACATTTTCTGACAATTATATTTCTCAACATAAGATTCAACATTCTTTCTCAAAATTGTTCTTTCATACCATTATCTAAATAATTATCAACAAAATTCACTTCTCATATATAGTTAAGGAAGATCACTCACATCTTTGGTATAACGTAGCTATTATAGTGGATTTTGGAACATAAAAATCCTTTTTAGAGATTTTTTATTTCAAAAAGTGAGAAATTCTTCATAAGCTTTAATTAATTTATAAGAGTTGGTGGGATAGTGTTCTATGCATGAATAAAGATTTAACGTAGCTATTATAGTGGATTTTCTGCTAACAACCTGGTTGTCTCTTTAAGCGATGGTAAGCGAAGGTAAAAGATCATAAGAGAATATTTTTTATGTTGTTTATGATAATAGACTTTTGGGGGTGGGGGAAGAAATCATGAGGAATTGGTAGAGCAGTATGCCTTGGGCTCAAAGAAATTAGATTAGCCAATGGTGCGACATACTTATGATGTTGATCAGAGGAAGAAACTACAAACCAAGTGATGATCCAAGCATTTGATCAAGAGGAAGAGGAAGATATGTGAGCATAGTGTCACAATAAACCTAATTAAGCATTCGTTATGAGGATGAAAAAACTGCACTATATCCTAGCTAGCTCACAAACCCATGATCAAATGAATAGCAGGATGATAAATAAGCTCACACTATTTAATATAAAATTATTGGTGTATTAATACATTAATGTGTCATAAAAGATGTTTTATAAGATATTAAATTAAAAATGTCTTAAACATAAATTAATAAAAAAGGTACTTTTATGTAGTGACACAACCTAGGACGCACTTAGAATTTTTTGATAGGAAAACCAACTCTAGGATTAGGTTAGGATGGTGTTTTGGTGTATGTGTGTTTAAATATTCTACAACTTATTGATTTTGGATGAATATTCTAGTGAATGTGGGATGATGTGAGTGTTTCATTTCATACACTTATATATCTTTGATGATGACTTGATTGGCAGATTAGATTATTCTAGTTTAGGAGCAATTTATTTGACTAATCTAAATTTTTTATAGGTGGTCATGCTTATATGGGGCTTTAAGTGCAAATGTTAGGCTTTTAAATAACATGTTTTATGTTGTGCTTAAATTTTCTTGCCATTATATATTAAAAGCATGGCCCTTTTTATAGGTTGCTCAAAAATGGGCAAGTGCATTATAGCACTATGATTTGTAATATTGTATAGATATGATATATATACATATATAGACTTTACTTTGTATTCTAATCCTTGTAGGTGTATAGAGCCTTTGTATTTTATATTAAATTATAAATTAATAACAAGTTATAAATTATAAAGTTATAGATGTCAAAATAAAGTTGTTTATTGTCAGGTAATGAAGTCCAAAAAAAATTAATCTTCTTCATAAGGAAAATATCCTTAGGAATTATTTAGAAGTATGCTCATAGCTTAGAGATCCTGAGGAAGACTTAAAGTCCTACATAAACTTCATGTTTTTATAGGCTTGCATCATTCTAGGTGTACAAATCCAAGCTTATTATTGGTGGAGCTTGACCAACTTTACATTTCTTATTTTCCCTAGGTTGAATATTAAGTGGCACTTGTAACATAGACTTTTTTTTCTCTTATACACTTTGATTATTGTATGATTATGAATTAGAATTTGTCTACTTTTCTTCGGTCTCTTAACATTACATGTGATTTGGCATGGGTACATGTTAGGCTCTTAAGATATATATAGCTTTATCATTTTAAATGCCCAACTTTACTTTTCTATAAGCATAGTATGCATATTTAATTTTTTTTTATAAGAATGCTAAACTTATACATGTTAGCATGAAGGTAAGGGCAGCCTAATCGATAGGGTTGATCTACTTTTCCTATATATATTATGGCCATTATGCTGCATGTTTTTTTAGAAAGTCGATCATGTAGAGTTGCACTAGTTTGTATAAAAGATTTAGAAGTTAGGGAAAATGCATTTCAAATTGCATTAATTAAGGGAGTTTAAACCCTTAACTTCTTTAAATTCTAAACCCTAAATCCTTCGCTCCTTAGTAACTAATAGCCTACCTATCCTAAAAAAATAATAAATAAATAATAAAAAATAATAGCCTACCTATCTTGCATACCATACATACCAAAACTAATGGTTTTAAAGTGATTTAGGTTTTTTAGCTGAAATTTCACTCTAGGAAGATATAAGTCCGATAGTGTGTTGAACATCCTTCTAAATTCTATTTTTGAATTGAAGGTATAAGTTTCATTGCACAAACTCCTGCACTTCTTTAGACTAGGTTTGAATTATTATTTTATAATGTTTCATCTTAGGACTAGGTTATGACATGGACTAAAATTATATGACCTAATAAAATCAAACATTAATTCAATCTTGTTCAAAAATATTAAAGCCTAGCCATAGAGTATGTTAGAGTACTTTTGAGCTTCTAAGAATCGCAGTGGTCTCTACCTTCTTCTTAAGATTCTAGAAAGAATTGATAAACTCTTGAGAAATCATGCCAATGATTTCCACTTTTCTCCATAGTTTGGAGTGGCTAATTAGGCTTTGATGCTTGTCTTGCCTCAGGGGTCGGCGCCACTAGCTTGATTAGCTGATTTTTTTAAAATTATAGAAAAAATTTTTTCAAAAAAAAAATTAATTATTTTATTTCATTTTCTTCAAACTTTTAAGTACATTCATTTAAAATTAAATCTATTTTAAAATATTTTAATAATTTAATATAAATCTAAATAATTTATTATTTTGCAAAAAAAACTTTTCTAACATAATTTTAATCTCCATAGATTTTTATAGAATTATTTGAATTTTATTTTAATGATTATTTTGAAATTATAAAAATGTATGACTATGTTCAATATTTAATTATTTCAAAATATATTTTATTTGAATTTTTAAATCCCTTTGCATGCATTGAGCTTTGATCTAAAATTTTAACTAGAGGTTTACCTTGAATGAATATATTTGATGAGAGTTGATTGATGAGAAATTATGTCATAATTGTTCACTTATTTGAGTTGTTCTTTGATTTTGATTTCTAGGATTGCAGATGAACTTTGTTTTAGGTCTCTCGATTGATGTGTTATAATATACTTTTATTTGTTTAAGGGTTAGTAGAACATTGATTTTTATCTATATAATTTAGTGAATTTTAAGGACAATAATTAAGGACATGCTATAGAAATTTAAGAAAAACTTAGAAAATTAAATATGCATCTAATAGGGATAAAACTTGAAACACATAAACATAGTGACATTCTCAATCTTAGGGTAAATTTTTGTTGATTTTAAAAATCATTAAGTTAAGTATTTAATTAGCTTAAAATTTACTCACTAATTTAAATTAAATCATAAAAATATAAAATAATATATCAAATTGACAATAATTAAACCCCCAACTTAAGAAAATTAAAAGCCCTTTGATTGGACTTCAATTTTAGGTTTAATTTAATTTAAAAAAAACTAATAATTAATTAATTAAAAAAATTTAAATATTCCAAATTGTTCGTAAATACATAAGAACATTCCCTTAGGTCATTTCTGGCCTTTATGAATGATTTCAAGAAGTTTGGAATGAATTTGGATCAACACTATTAAAAGGCCTTTAAATTAATAAATTAAAAATTCAATTAAATTGTCAAATATAAAGAATTAATAACTAATTCCAAAAAACTTTAAATTGAATAAACTCAAAGGCATTAGACTCCATTAAGGGTCCAATATTTATTAAAATTGTCAAACCACCAGAAATAAGTAAAAGTCAAAAAGTCACATTTTGACCACCATAGTTCAAATTTAAGTCAAAACTTCAAAGATTCATAATTAAATATAGAAAAATTCAATTTCATCAAACTTAATGTCTAATTACTAACCTTTGGGTATTGTATTTAGGTAAAATATCAAAACTCCAAAATTCAACTTTGATCAAAAGTTTAATTTTGACCCCATAATTTAATACATTAAATAATTCACGTAAATTCCAAAAATTCAACAATTAACTTAAATTCTAAAAAGCTTTAACTTACTTATCAAAACTAGCAACAAATCAATTGACTTAAAATTTATCAACCCTTAAACTTCAAACCCATTAAATCTACTCAATTAATTAATAGTAACTAATAGGTAACCCGGCCGGGCCTTCGAGGCTATTAACTTAGCAAAAGGAATGTGAAATAAACTTCATAGCCCTGACGTAAACAAAGGTAATAACCACTCAACATTTAAAATCTATCTTAAAATCAGCTCCAAAACATTAACACTTAAACTTAAATCAAAATTTCTCAAGCCTCTCAACAAATCAAAACTTTTGATAAATTAAACAAATTGGTCATTGTAAGACATATCCAAGCCACACAACCTACTTCACACACTTTAAATGGTTTGCTAGAACAACTAACTCTAGTTTTAGACTAGGTTGGTATTTATTTTTTTACTATTATATTATGAGTTTTTTGTGATTTTCACTACATTTTGGTTGCAAATTGATTTGATTGATGTGATTGTTTATTTAAATATAAATATAATCTATGAATTGATATGATGGGAGTTAGATTACCCTTAGGTTATGAACAATCTAGATGCTCATAAAATTTTTTGTAGGTGGCTATGCTCATACAAGAATAAAAATAAGTGGGCAAAATTAAAGTTTAATTAACAAACTTTATGTGGGTGCTAAGCATTCTAAGCCCCATTATGATTAAAAGAGCATGGCCAATCATGACTATGATTAAAATTTAAGTAATAATATATATATATATATATATATATATATATATATATATATATATATATATATATTGCTTAATATTATTAATTTCATTTAATTAAGATAATCTTGTAGGTTGTATATGAGTCTAGACTTTTAACTTAATGTATATGTAATTTATTTTAATTGAATTGCAATGTGAAAGTCATCTTTGAGATTAGATGTTATACATCCAATTTGAAATCCAAAGAGGAGGTAACATACCTTAGAGGAAAGCTCATATCCATTTGAAGATTCAAGTTTGAATGATTTTAAATATCAAAAGAGAAAAGAAAACACTTTTTCTAGGAGGAGTTTCTTTTCATTTGGATATCCTGACCCAACGAATCCAGGAGCTCACAGAAGGACAAAGAAGTGCATATAAAAAAGAATCCCTCTCTCAAAGTTACTAATGCCAATTTTAGGAGTAGAATTCGGGTTGTTCTCAGTAATACCCAATAACTTTTAATTTTTTCAACCCCTAAGTAGTAATATTAAGTAGCACTTGCCACATGGACATTACTTTTAATTTAATAATTACTTTGATTTATTTATATTGATTACGTAGTAAAAATTACATAATTTTATAGATTTCATTCTTATATACCATATTTTGATTTAGCATGGACTTGATTAGAGACTCGTGAGCATACGAACAAAATTTTTTTACTCTAATTAATAAAAAATTTTAAGCTCACATATTCTAACATTTTAAGAAGTAAGCTCAGGATCGTCAAGAGTTCTCATGCATACATTTTGATTTCTTCTCTTCTTTATTAGGCACTTCCCAGTTTGTATGTTCTGATGGATTACTAGAGCTGTTAGGGTGTAGTTTTATCAAATGTATGTTGTACAATCTCTAAGGAAAAACTTATTTTTAAGTATTTTTAAAATTACTTCATAATTATTTCATCAATTCAAGAGTTAAGTAGCATGTATTGCATTAGAAACAACTTAAAAAGAGTCAAAATTTTAATTATATTTTACTCTCAAGATCAATTATCCTACATAAGTTACAAGACCTTTTAGGAATTTCTCTAGACATTAGCCCCACTTTTCAAAAACTTAATTTATAATTTTACCTCTTTCATTAAAGACCAAATACATGAGTTTAAAGCACCTAATTTATTAGTTGGATCCCCAATCTAGGTCGGGGTAAGTCCCAATTTGCTCTCTATTAACTAGTTTTGGGCTATTATGGTTTAGTGCCCAATTTAGAATTAGGATTCCAAAAGGACCTAAAATCATAAGTCCCTACCTCTGAGAATATAATCTCAACATTCTAATAAATTGATAACTCGAATTAAAACTCCTCTATGATATAAATTTAAAGCCTAACACATAAGGTAGACTGGGACATTTCTAAACTATTTCAGAATCTAAAATTCCTTCTACTTCTCTTCACTTTGCTTCCAAAAATAAGTGCTCAAATTTGATATAATACTAGTTAAAATTTAAACCTTACCCCATTGATATCACTCTCTGAAAACCTCTAAATAGAATATCTGCCATTATTTTTATCAAGAGTTTTCATAGAAAAATTATGTTTCCTATGATATAATTAACTATAAGGGCTTGCGCTCGTAGGAGATTTAAAGATACCATATCAATTTTCAATAATTAATTCTCTTCGGGAAAATCAAAATCAATGATGATCGTTATCATCATATTTGAATAATCGATAAAGGATTATATCCTCTTCTCTCAAGGATATATATCATTTATTATCGTGACTTGGAATATAAAATTAGTGATAGCATATCCAGATCATCATAGTTAAATACTTGATTGAAGATCATTTTGACCCTTTGGGGTCATATGTTGTTTGTTTCTAAATTTGACTACGATATTCAGGATAAAATTTGTAACTCTTAGTTTGAACCCCATTAAGATATCTTGTTTCCACCTCTCGAGGTGGTACATCATTTCTGATGTTATGTTCAATTTCATAACTAAAATGAAAAAGTCAATTTCATTTTTCTTAAAGAAATTTAATTATAAATTGCTTGGTCTCTTTTTAAATCAAAACATTATCTTTTTCAAAAACAATAATGTGGCTTGTCTATCATATTATGCTCTAGTGTTTCTTTTTTTTTCTTTTTTGATTAGTTTAAGGATCTATTAAATTTTTATTTAAATTTTATTTTTTATAAATTAAGGATTAATTTAAACTTTCATGTTTGTTATTCAAATTTTAATTTAAAGGGTTTAAGAACTTTTTGAATAATGAACTCAAAGTATAGTATGTTTAATGGTTAACTAATAATAATAATATATAAATGAAATCATAATATCCAAAAGGATAAAATGAACACATAATTATAGTTGGACTTGGTCTCCAACTTCACTCTTCCCTAACTAAATAGTACTATGGATGATTCCTCCTTCTCTAATGCCATTGTCGCATTTTTGGGCTCCCTTCCTCATCCTCTATTAGAATAACCCCAACACTATCATTATAATGGGAAAGACCTAAATTAGAAGAATTATCTATTTTATCATTCATCAGTCAGCGAGTACTTTTATAAAATCATTAATATAATTAATTATATTAAGAGAAAGAAAACATAAATATCATATAAATCAAAATTGTTCATTTTATTAAATCACCAAAATATTATTTAGAATAGTTAAGAGATCGCACATAATTAATAATCCATCTAAAGGTCCTAAGTACAAAAGAATAAAATAAAATTAAAAAACATAAAAAATCAAATCATTAATCAGCTACACTCTAGAGGGTCTTGACTCATTCATTGATATGAAATTAATAAAACAACATAATGAGCTTATAAAACCTAGTAGAAACTAAAACTCACCAGTTTTAAATGCAAGATTTAAGAAATCAATATGCATGCTTATCTCAATCAATAGAATTAATAACTTTCAATATAATTAATGACTAGTCATCAATAGTACGAATCAATATGATTAGTAACAAAAAGTAGGAATCATTATGCTGAAATCCAAAAATTAGTAACATGTGTGAGAAAGTATATGTAATAATGATCAATTAATTAGTACAATAGAAAATATTACATCTGCACTATAGTTATTCAACATTTAAATTCTATTAGTTAGATGAATAAAGAATATACATGTTATAAAAACCAGTATTTTGATCGAGGTAAATATTTTTTTAGAGTTAATATAACTCCAAATCACAAATCAACTTTGCTACAGTGTTATTATAATAGTATTTTGCTTACACAGATTTTTTTGTAATTTATGGGCACTTGCAAAAAAAATTCTTAAGAAATTGGCACATGCTAGTACAAGTGGGGATTTTGGGTCGTTAGGTGTCTTATTTTCAAACCAGTTTTATGAATATTTTTTAAATAAAATGATTTATTTTATGGATAATTTTTATTAACCAATAATTTATTAATACTGATAATAATATGAATTTATTACTTATTTAGTGTGACTACTTAAATTCATATTTCGAGACATTATTCTTATTTTTGGATGGATTAATAGTACTACACAGAGTTACTGTTACTGCATTATTCTATAGCTTCTGGCACTAGATTATTTTTACTGATTTGTATTTCGATACTATTTGATAATATTGATTCAATGTACTTATACTAAGCATGTAATATATTTAGCACATAATATAGGAGGCCTAAATAACATATGTATATTCTTATATAATTTTACTGCATTAATTTAATTTTGGTAGTCTTTATATATATTTTTATTTGATGTTTTATCCGACTACAGAGATATGATTGATTTTTAGATTTGGCACTCGTACTGGATTCCTACTTTACTAAATACTATATAAGTGTTTTATTGTTTATAAATTCTACTGCTACTACATATGAGCTTTACTGTTCTTACACTTATTCAATGATCACATAACTACTATTACTATGATTTTATCTTTAATATGCATATTGCCCTTTTCCCAGGCTTTTACTTCAGTTATAGGTTTTGGTGACCTGCTGGGCTTTTAGCTCATTATATGTGATTTTAAATGATTTTAGGTAAAGAGTATATCGCTTGAAGCTTTAAATTGATGCAAGTATAGATTTTATATTAGCTTTTTGTTCATATATTTTTGTAGTTAGTGTGGTTATTGTATATATTCTTTTGGATTCAAGTTGTGGATTGTAATTATTAATTGTGGTAAAAAGAATTATATTTTTTATATTTTATATACTTTTTTAATGCAACTCATTAACTCTGGATACCTGTATTGATTTGGTTGATAAATAAATGAAAAAATATATAATAGAAAATATGTTCTTTCACTTAGATTATGGGACATTATAATTGGTATCAGAGTAATGGTTAGTGAAAATTTTGCTTATACCTAGAGCTATAGTAATGATTACAGTAATTATTGATTAAATACATTTAGAGATTTAATTTTTTTTAAAGATATAATTTTATATTTATTTATTTTGTTTTAAATAATTTAATTTATATTTAATATTTCTTTATTAATTATATAAGTGGGCCGAAAAGGGAAGACATATGAATCTACTACTAAAGTATTTCAATGACATCTGAAAATATGGAAAAGCTTACTGACAAGATTGCTCAGATGGTGAGCGATAAATTAGCAAAACATTATTGAGAGAGTTTTAAGAAAATTAGTGAAACTAGCAAGAAATGGACTAGTAAAATTGTCAGAGCACCTACCACTCTATAATGTATATGGTGTGAAAGAAGATATGTGGGACACTGTTATAGGATAACAGGATAATGCATTCGATGTGGTGATTATGGACACTGAATGGTAGAATGTTCATTACCTGGACTTGAACAAGGATCTATTTAGGGGAAAGGATCTATTCAGACTCAAAACATGCAGTTTGAATCTGTGAAAGATGTTCCTCAAGTGCTTGGAAATATGACTAGTATGATTTTAATTAATTTATTACTTAAAACTTAATATTTTTTTATTGATTTTTTTAATGATTTATATCTGATATAAATTCTTGAGTTTTAATTTGATTTTGATTTGAGTTTATTTTTTATTGGACAGGTTTGGTTCATCTCAATTTTTGTGCCCGAATTCTTAATGGAAATGTTAGGGATGATATTTTTCTTAAGATGGGTAGATTTTAATAAACTGTATTTTAACCCAGGTAAATCATTTTTTTTCTGGAGTCAATATAACTTCAAATTACAAACTGTCTTAGCTATAATGCTATTATTAAATTATTTTACTTACACAAATTTTTTTATAATTTTTAAGCATTATCAAAATTCTTTAAGAAATTGACACCTATCAGTACAAGTATGGATTTTGGGACCATTAGGTGTTCAATTTGCAAACTGATTTAACTGATATTTTTTAAATAAAATGATTTATTTTATTGATATTTTTAATAATGTTTAAATCCCAAAATAATTTACATGAATTTTAAAATAAAAATTAATTAAATTACATAGTTATATTAAATAAATATATTATATTATATTAAAATTATCTTCAAGTGTTACTTAAGATTCATTTTCCCTTAACTATTCGGTTAATAGAGATTAGGTTTGAGGTTTTAAGAGAGAAATGTGAGGAGAGAGAAAAAGAAAACCCAAATTTGGAGGCCTTTGAGCTATTTTTGCTAGTCGGGCCAATTGGGATATTTTCTCATCTCACTCTAAGGAATCTTTATCCTATTTTTTATTTCAAAGATTTAGTATTTTTAAAATTTTTTTGATTAAATTTATATTTCCCATAACTATAATTTTGTACTGGTAAAACTTTCACTATATAACTTTTTATATGTTATAGAGATCGAGATTATAAACATTTTAAGTATTTATTTAAGATTTTTCAAAGGGTTATTTTGAAAATACATAAATTTTGCCTACTTAAAAACTTGTTTTGATATCCAAAAATAGTAATTTAGTTCAACTAAAGCTTCAAAATGTTATTATATATAATATTTGGTAATTTGGTCAAATTTTAAAAATGTGAATTTTTGCTCAATATGATTTGTTGTCTACCGTTAGTACATTTTGGTTTTTTATTTATTTATTTTCAATTATCCTTTATTTGCTATAATATATTATAAATGAATGTGGATATGTGCTTGAGTAATAGCTAGTCATTATTATTGTGATAATTTTATGAGAATAATGCGCGTGCCTTGTAAAAGATAAGTAAAGACTAGTTTCTCTGTTGGTTAGAGACTAATTGACCTGTACATGATGGTGGACTGATGGGCTTTCCTTTAAATAAAGTGTTTGTTGTTATCCTCTACTAATTCATATGATATACTAGTTGGGAGTTATAAGGATATTATTTTTATGCTGATAAGCAAAAAGTTATGATTATATTTACTAAGCCAATAGCTTATTAATACTGATACTAACACTGAAAAATACAGTGAAAGCCAAGACTTCTTACTTGTATAGTGTGACTACTTAAATGCATGTTTTGATGCATTATTGTTATTATTATACAAATTTATTAGTACTGCACATATTTATTATTATTGTATTATTCTTCTACTTTTGCCACTAGATTGTTTTTATTACCTATGTAGATATCGTTACTTTTTTATAATATTGATTCAATGTAGTAATACTAAGCACGTAATATACTGAGCACGTGATATAGAAGGCCTAGATAAAATATGTAGATTCTTATATGATTTTACTGTATTAATTTGAGTTTGATAGTCATTAGCCTTGTTTTGATTTGATGTTTTATTCAATTATGAAGACTTGATTAATTCATAGATTTGACACTTGTACTGGATTACTACTTTACTATCTATTGTATCATAGTATTCTGACTATTTATATATTCTACTGCTACTGCATTTGAGTTTTACTATCATTGCACTTATTCAATTACCATATGACTAGTACTACTATGATTTGAACTTTAACATGCATATTGCTCTTTTACCGTGCTTTGAATTCATTTATAAAGTTTGGTGACTTGCTAGGATTTTAGCTCATTATATGTGATTTTAAATAATTTCAGGTAAAGAGCCTGCTTCTTGAAGCTTTATACTGATTCTAGTATAGATTTTATATTAGCTTTTCGATCAAGTATGTTTTTTTGTAGCTAGTGTGGCTTTTATATATATTATTTTGGACTCTAATTGTGGATTGTAATTATTAATTGTAGTAATGTGAATTGCATTTTTTATATTTTATTTACTTTCTTTAATGTTATTAATCGACTCTGGATGCCTGTATTGATCTGGTTGATAATTGAATGAAAAAAAAAAGAGAATACAAAATATATTCTTTCACTTATATTATGGGGTGTTATACATGTGTCACATCAGTATAACGTGTATTAGTCATGCTAACATATGTCTAATATAGAATCCTATAATTTATAAAACCATGAATGGTGTAACAACCAACCTTCCTTGATTATAAGTAATGAATATGTTCATTAGGCTTTCGTTATATCATTTACATTAAATTTAATAATCATATAAAAATACATATCCACTACTATTAAGTGCATGCTAATGTTCTAGTCACTTATATAATAAAATTCAAACATACTACAATTCAAATATACCCTGCAAATCAATTTAAGTCGGCGTTTCATTTTTACATATAATTTAATAAAATGGCCAAATCACTTAGAAAATTATAATAACCAATATACCCGGTGAAATTTAATAATATTACTGTCAAAATGCCATACCAATCATATCTTTGTATATACAAAAAGTTAAATGAAAAAAGTTTGATAAATAAGGAGAAAATATATTTCATCATTTTTGAGGGGATTTAAATCATAGAAAACAAAATATTTGGAAATAAAATTAGGATTCATGTTACTTATAATGATTTAAATACTTTTCCTGATGGAACAATATAAAAAAATGACTAAAACATGACTTTCTCCCTCTTCTGTTTACGCTCTCCCTTTCCCCCTCTTCTTCCTTCCACATCAAGGCAAGTGAAATGAGGGCTTGAGCTTAGTGTTTAGGTTTTAAATTTTAATATATATGAAAATTCTATTTATGTCATAGCCATCATACCACAACATTGCATGCTGACTCTCAATACTAGGGTGCTCGAACACCGCGACACCATTGCACTGAATTATTTTAGAAAAACCCGAGAGAATCGATGCCAATATACCATTTTTTGGTACTTACTAGTTCCTAGCATCGCTGCATTCACAAATACAGTGTCGTGCCACTCACATGCATATTTTCAAAATTTCATATCATTAAATTTTTTTTTTTAAAATATGTTTGGGTTGTTACAACTTACTCACCTTGGAAAATTATAGCACTCGACATTTCCATGATCAATAAAAAAATTGATTTGAGAAAAATATAATCCAATTTGTAAGTTTACCATGATTAATAATTAAAAACAAAAAAGAAAACAAAACCATAATTAGTCAAAATAAATGCAATTGATCAAAAAGCAAATTAGTATCACCTCCATTCCACATTCAATCAAATCCAATACATCACTAATCATTAACTTAACATTATTTTCATTCAATTAATCATGAGTTCATCCAGTCAATTATATTCATGCATGTTATTTAATATGCTATGCAATAATTGTTGATTCTTGTTGAATTTAAAATAAGTTGTCAAACCTAAGCTTATGTCCCAAGGCTAGCAGGGGGGGGGGTGAATTGGTAATTAAAAAAATTAACCTTCTTGGATTTAAAAATGAAACTGATTAATAAACTAAGCATGTTAATTAATGTTTTCAAAATAACTTCTCAACCACAACAGATACCTTACAAAAATTAAAGTAGCAAAAATAAAAATGACACAAAGATTTATAGTGGTTCAGTCAAACACGACCTACATCCACTCCCTGAAGCCTCCCACTTCAGGTATTGCACTAAAACTAAGGTGACTCTCTTTTTTCCCCCACAGCAAGATGAAGAAGTCTTTACAAAACTCTCTTCCACCAATCTCCGCGTAGAGAAACGTCATCCTTTTACACCCTCCAAGTGTAGGCAGAGAACCTTCATCCTTTCACACCCTCCAAGTGTAGGCAGATAACCTTCATCCTTTCACACTCTCCAAGTGTAGGTAGAGTACATTCAGCTGTTCACACTTTCCAAGTGTCGGTAGAGAATCGTCATCCTTTCATACCCTCCAAGTGTGGGCAGAGAACCTTCATCCTTTCACACCCTCCAAGTATAGGCAGAGAACCTTAATCCTTTCACACCCACCAAGTATAGGTAGAGAACTTTCTTCCTTTCATGCATACCCTCCAAGTGTAGGTAGAGAACCTTCGGCTGTTCACACTTTCCAAGTGTCGGCAGAGAATAGTCAGCTGTTCACACTCTCCAAGTGTTAGCAGAGAACCAGATCTTCTTCAAAGATCTTCACACGAACAATCTAGAAAGATAAGAGAAAGAGTGAAGAAACATAAATCACACATAGAGATCCTTAGCTTTGAGTAACCTTGTGAACCTTTCACGCTCCACTAGAAAGAAATCTTTCTCAAACACTTTCTCACACTCTCTCCTCAAATTCCCTTTACAAATCATGAAGAACAAATGACAAAAAAATTAAGCGATAGTTTTTAGTGGACCTTTTATACAAAAGACATGAAAAACCATCCAGAAAATTGAAGTTTTCAATTTTGAACGTACACGATCGTACCGTACGATCATATATTCGTACGTATGAATAGTTCAAATACTATTACGTACGAACCCATTATGAATTGGTATGAAATCATTTCGTACATGATCATCATCCCGTATGAAATAAGTTTATCTGGTACAAATAGAAAGATTTCAAACTTCGTCTGTACGAAAGGTCAGGATGAAATGAATGAGAATAGAAACAGAGGTGTTTGTCCTAGTACGAAATTAAATATCGTCCATACGATCTTTGTCTGAGGACAAAACAGAGGTTTTCATCCAAGGATGGAATTAAATATCATCCATACAACCTTCTTCCAAGGATAGAACTGAGGCGTTTGTCCTATGATAAAATAAAATATCATTTCTACAATCTTCTTCCAAGGATAGAATAGAGGCGTTTGTCGTGGGAAAAAATTAAATATCATTCGTATGATCTTCTTTCAAGAACAGAACAGAGGCATTCGTCTTGGGATGAAATTAAATATCATCCGTACGATCTATACTTAGAAAAAAATTTCTCTGATATATTCGTTCAACTGCTCGTTGGTATAAAATAACTGACAAAATCATCCCGTACGAAGTGGTATCGTACAATACAATCCGTTTAAAAATATGAATTTAAAAACTCTCCCCCGGTGTGTGTGTGCTCAGTTACTCAAATACAATTACGCATTCTCAAACTCAATAAAAAAATACATACTTCAATTACAACAAACTTTAAACTATTCTTGAATTGAAATCTTCAACGATCCGGAGTATGATTTTCTTGAAATTTTAGTACACCCAAGAGCAAAAACAATTCTTCCAAAATATGTTAGGAGAAATAATAATCAAAACAATAATATTTGGAATCATTAAAATCTTATAGGTCGCAAGGATATCATACATTCATAGCAACTATATAGCAACTACCTCAACAATCTCCCCCTTTTTGATGATAGCTAAATAATTATTGTTTGAATAAAATTGACAATCCTAAATTTCTCCTTAACTTCCCCTAAATAAATAAGCATGTGAATATAAGGGAATTTCTGTTAAGAATAAATTAATTTTTTAATTTTTTATAGATCACAAAACACACAAAACACAAAACACTATAAGCCCAAAAAAAAAAACAAATCTAGCAAACACGAACACATAAAAAATCAAAGGCAAACAAACAAGAAACAAACAATATTTCTCCCCCTTTTTCACAACAGTAAAAAGAGAAGAAGAAAAACAACATAAATGAAAGAAGTCATATGAGAAACCTTTTATAATTGATCCTGAAAGAGATTAATTTATAATTGCAATAACAAGATTAATGGTCATTAGAGGAAAATAAAGATTCATAACATTTAAATTAAGATATAACATAGATAAGATAAATATATCGACGTCAGGAAACATTCTAGACAATTAGATAAGGAAAATTATTGCAAAGGTGACGAATTGAAGATTAATTTAAGTCAATTTCTAATACAAAATATAATTAAACATTTGATTGATTTAAAATTGAAGATTAAAAGAGAGAGGAAAGAACATATACTTTTATTGGCGATATTGCACATCTTTTCAATATTTGTGACACCCTTTATGCATATTTATGTATTTGGGCTAATTTTGTGTCTCTTTTCAATTTGCGAACCATTGTGCATTCTTTTGATTTTAGTACATTTGTATATTTCTCCAATTTTTTAAATTGATCTTTCCAAAATCAATTATCTAAAAACTCAAAGTTCTCTAAGTACAAAGATACTTATATTGAAAAGAGAAATAAATAATAATAAGACATCAAAATTGCAATAATAATTTTGAAATTATGTATGCCTAAAAAAGAACATGAGATTGATAGACTTAACTTGATCGAGTTATAAATTAACTTTAATTTTTTGAAAAATTAGATTTCCTAATGAAATTAATTTGTGTATTGATATTCATATTATAACACTTTTTAGATCAATTAAGTCAGGATTATCATATAAGTAAACAAACATTTCAATCAGAGTTCAAAAACAACTAAATAAAAAAAGGCATATTTTATTGATATCAAAATAACTAAGAGATACAAATGAATGCTAAGATGATATCAATAAAATCACAACATAACATCAAAAACTCTAGCACAAAACAAGCACATAAAAATACTAAACAAACACAACTAAAAGATCATCACTTCATATCACTGTGTTTAAACTTGTTAAATATGAATTAGGTTATTAGACCTAAGCTTATGTCCTAGCGGCTAACCAAGAGGAGGGGGGGGGGGGGGGGGGGGGGGGTTGAATTGGTGATTTAAAAATTTACTTCTCTTAATTTTTAACTGATTCAAACTTTTAATGAAACTTTTGAAAAAGATTTTTTAACCACAGATTAACAAAAAATAATAATGTGAAAAAGTAGTAGAAAATAAAAAGACACAAGATTTATAGTGGTTCGATCAAACACGACCTACCTCCACTCCCTAAAGTCTCCCACTTCAGGTATTGCCTTCAGGTATTGCACTATTACCACTTAGCGTCTCTCCTTTTTCCCCCACAGTAAGGCGGAGAAGCCTTCAAAATACCTCTCTTCCACCACTACTTGGTGCGATAGAGAACCATTGTTCTTTTACACCCTCTAAGTGTAGCCAAAGTACCTCCCATTGTTCACCCTCTCTAAGTGTAGGCAGAGAACCTACCAATGTTCACACTCTCGCTATGTAGGCAGAGAACCTCTCACCATTCACATTCTTCAAGTGTAGGCAGAGAACCTTCATCCTTTCATACTTCTCCAAGTGTCGGTAGAGAACCAGATCTCCTTGACAAGATCTTCTCACGAGAAATCTGGAAGGACAAGAGAAAAGAGTGGTAAAATCATAAATCATAAATAAAGATTCTTACCTTTGAGTACCAAGTGAACCCTTCACTGTCCAGTAGAAAGAATCCTCCTTCAAACACTCTCTCACACTCTCTCCTTCAATCTTCCTTTAGTTTGCACGAAGACCAATAGACAAAAAGATTACAAGACAGTTTTCAGTAGACCTTTTATATGAAAGACACAAAAAACCGTGTAAAAAACTGCAACATTTCAAATATATACTTACTCGTTCGTCCCGTATGATTGAAATTCGTACATATGAACAACGTAAAAATTATTGCGTACGAACTCAATGTACATTGGTATGAAATGACTTTATACCCGATCATCATTCCGTACGAATATAGTTTGTCCGATACGAACGGTTAAATCCAAGCTTCAATGAAACGAAACTGCAGGACAGTACTTATGTTTAAGGAACAGAGGATAATGTCCGGGGACGAATGTACAAGTTCATTTGGATAAACAGTATGAAGCATGAGTCCAGAGAACATCATCCTAGGATGAACAGAGTATAATCGTCTAGACGATTACTTCAAGTCGTGGGTCCAGAGGACATCGTTGTGGGATGAACTGGGCAAAATCGTCTTGGCGAACAGTTCAGATTGAGAAATCAGAGGACATTGTCTAGGGATGAAAAAGACAATTCATCTGGATGAACAGTTCAAATTGAGAAATAAGAGGACATCTTCCAGGGACGAATAGGACAATTCGTCTAGACAAATAGTTTAAAGTGAGAAATCAGAGGACATCATCCAAGGATGAATTGGATAAATTTGTTTGGACGATCAGGACTTAGAAAATTTTTCTCACTTTTTATTCGTTCCATTGCTCTTCGAGGGGTATAACTGAGCTGATTGTCCCATGCGAACATGGTTCGTCCCGTACGATCAGTGTAAGAAATTTTGACTTTTAAAGATCTCCCCCAGTGTGTGTGTGTTAAGTTACTCAATTACAATCACACTCTCTCTGACTAAAAAATGAATAAAATACTGACTCCAAATTACAAAATATTATAATCAGATCTTTATTTGAAGTCTTCAATAATCTGGAGTATGGTTTCCCTTAAATATTAGTACACATAAGAGCCAAAAACACTTCTTCCAAAATATATTAGGAGAAATTAATAATCAATACAATAATATTTGTAATAATCAAAATAATAAGTTGCAAGAATATAAAACATGCAAAAGCTAAGTAGCAACTCTCTTAACAAACTCCCCCTTTTTTATGATGGCAAAATAATTATTGTTTGTATAACTTTTAAACTTCTAAGTATCTCCTAAACTCCCCCTGAATTAAAAATCGTATGAGAATAAGGAGCATTTGAATATAAAAATTTTTGTTTTAAAATTTTTGAACACACAATTACTTGAACATAAAGCACAATAAACTTTAAATGAATAAATAAAACAAAAATGCAATGATAAAACAATGATAAAATAAATGCAACAAACAAATGCAGCGATAATTACGAACAATATTTTCTCCCCCTTTTTGACAATAGCAAAAAGAGAAGAAGAAAAAACTAATACAGAAATATTAGAAGTCATATGAAAAGCCTTTGATAATTGATCCTTAAAAAAGATTGAGATATACTTGCAAATAAAATAAAAGTTCATTAGAGAAATAGAAGGATTCGTATGACATAAGAAGAGATATAACATAGACAAGAAAATCATGAATCAATTTAGACAACAAGATAAATAAAATCATTGCAAAATAGATGAATGCAAAATAGATGAATGTAAAATTTCTATATTTCAAATTTCAATACCAAATAAAATTGTGTAGAAGATTAATTTGAATTGAAAGATTGAAAGATTAAGGAAAGAATTTATTTGAACAAATACCACTTGTGGCGCTTTGCGCATTTTTTCAGTGTTTATGACACATTTTGTGCATCTTTTTACTTGTGGGCTTATTTTGTACCTTTTTTTCAAATTGAAAACTATTGCGCATTCTTTTGAACTTTTTTTTTTTACATTTGTATATTTTCAAGTGTATTTTTGATCTTTCCAAAATCAATAATCTAAAATCTCAAATTTCTCTAAGTACAATAATATTTATATTGATAAGAGAAATACAAAATAAAAAAAATATCATAATTATAATAATAATATAAAAATTATATTAGTCTAACAAGAGACCTGTGATTGACATTCTTAACTAGATCAAGTTATAATCACAACTAAAATTTTAAACAATTATATTTTCTAATGAATTCTATTATGTGTTGCAATTCAAGATATAACACTTCTAAGATCAAATATTTTAAGGATTATTATATAGGCTAACACATATTTCAAAATAAATTAAAAGCAAGACAAGATAACTTTTATTGATATCATGATAAAGGATATTACATCAAGTACTATTGATATCCATAAACAGATTTTTCAAAACATAAAAAAAAAAACTAACAACATAAAACATCACAACAAAAACTAACATCACATCGCATCGCATCGCATATGGTAGAAAGAAACAAGAAGTACAGTCATCACTTAAAGGAGCCCTGATCTGAAGGAGGTGGCTAGTTGTAGAAGTTGTAAGAGCTACTCATCATAGCCATATTCGAGCCTATAGCATCTAATTAACCTCGCATCCAACCCATGTCCTGCTAGTGCTGCGCATCCTGCTGATATAGATGAGTTTCAAATTGATCAAAGTGTTAATCAAGATGAGTCTCAAGACGATCAAACCTGTGAATCAAATCTTAAAAACTTGGTTCACGAGTAGGCGCAGGTGCAGCTCTTCTCCTATCCTCCTCAGTATCACTACTTATTACATGTGGATCTTTAATAAAGATTGCTAAAAAAGATCCATCATTGTAGTAGACTGGCTCCTCTAAAGTTTAAACTTGATGGACTAGGTCATATTTTTTCTCCAAAATGTATGTCACAAGATGTCCTAAGGCTATAATTTTCTTTCTCTTATGGGAGACATGGTCAATCTCAAAAAGTCCATAAATGTAGTCAATAATTAGTTGGGCTTCATCTATTGGTTGGCTAGTCATAATTAAATATGTCACTCTAGAAAGAAGAGGAGTAATATTTACTCGATCACCAGCTTTAGGAATAATGGAGGTATGAAGAACATACTGGATGATTCGGGCATTTTAATTAAGAGTTGGCACCTTGGGTATATGAGCTATCCCTCCACACCCTCTAATAACATCATTTATAATCGACCAGTCAAATTTGGAGGAAGAAGTCAAAGTATGGGCTCTAATCCCTTGAGTCCTTAAGTTCAAAAATATTCCCAAATTCGCTTTTGTTATCTCTACTTTCTTCTTAAAAATATGCGATCTATTTACAGTTTGCTCAGAATTAAAAGACATATTGGCGAGGAAGTAGTGGTAAGTCTCCTTGTTGTAGAGATGGATTTGTCACGACCCAACCCGACCGGGACAGATTTCGCTCGCATCGAGTCGTGAACTAACCATCCAGGATCTAGCTTTGGAATTTGCTTCAGACTTTCTTCCAAACATTAACAGACAGAAACACAAACACAGAGCTACTATAAACATCCAAATATAGAACAGTTCATCTATCTTTTCTTTCCTCAAAATAATCATATACAATACAGATCATGGCTTCATACAAAAAGAAGAGAACAGAATAGAAAAGCCATGATTGTACAAAAATCAAAAGTATCAAGTACCTAATCACAGATCATACTTAGAACGTCTAGTCCAAGACCTCCTTCCCCTTCCCAGAACCTGAAAACCATGCAGAAAATAAGGATGAGCTAACAGCTCAGCAAGACATCAATCACCAATCAAAATCGTCAGAAACCCACATCTAAAAACACATCCGAAAATATCCGTACAGAAATCATATAATAGACAGAACAGATACTTGCTCAATCAAAAATCAAACATTGGATACAGAAACTGAAGTCATATCAAATTAGAACAGAGATCATAAATCAGAACAGCTTTACAGAACAGAACTTCCTTCCAGATTTCAGAACTTCCTCTTATATCTCCCTTGTGCTTATAGCACCAGAACTTCCCCTTATGGCTCCCTTTTGTGCTTATAGCACCAAAACAGAACAGATATATAGAGTTTCAGATTTTAGAACTTCTAGAACTTCTCCTTATGTCTCCCTTCTCGAACCCAGACAACAGAATCACATAGGATTCCGGCCCCTTATAACTCCCTTCTGATAGCATACAAATAATCAATTCATTCCATATACAATTCAGCACAAAAATAGAATTCGTACGAAAATCCAACTGCATAACGGCAGTATACGAAATTTACACAAAATTCATAGATTCAGAATTTTACCAAATTACCACAGAACATTCACAACAGAATTACAAGACTTTCATTGTACTGACAAAATATTTTTCAACATCCTGATAATTTGTAGTTCAATTAAAATACCGCGGAATCCAAAATATCCGGTAAAAATCTTCCAATAAATACACAAAACGTGCACAATTAGCGTCTCAAAAACATACCAAAAGTTACACGGTAAAACCTGAAGCAGTAGAAAATAACACCAGAAATTCGCTAACGGAAACAAAATCCGGAACAGAAAAGTCATCAAAATCCACGTTTCTGAGAATTGAGAAAGGCGGAATGTGCCTTACCTCGAGTCGGTCAACTTCTTTAACTACAGCAACGGACGGAAACGGACCGGAGTCGCCCAAAAATCACTTTTTCCTTCTTTTCCTTCGATTTTCTCTCTCCTGGGCTTTTCTCTCTCTTCAAAATATCTCATTCCTATATATATCCAGACGGATCGTCCCGGACGATCGCAACTTCGTCCCGGGACGATCTGGGCTCTGGACGAATTTCGTCCAGATGAAGTGCAAATCGTCCCTGGACTATCTGGGCTCTTTCTATTTTTCGTACAGACGATCCAACTATTGTCCAGACTAACTGCTCAGTCTCCAAAATTCCAGCACAGCCTGTACCGATCATCTCGGGATGATCCAACTTCGTCTCGGACAATCCTGGGAGAAAAAAGGTCTTTACAATCTCCCCAACTTCAGAAAAATGTCATCCTCGACTTTGCCAATCCAAAACTCAGTCAAAACAGATACGGATACGACTGCCTCATGTCTGACTCCTTCTCCCAAGTCACTTCTCATGCTGTTCGGTGTTTCCACTGAACTTTAACCATAGTAATCTGTTTACTTCTCGACTTACGAATATCATAAGCCAAAATCAACTCAGGTTCTTCTTCATACCTCAGATTCTCTTAAATCTCAACTTCATCAGCAGACACTTTCTTTTCAGAATCAGATATCCACTTTTTCAAAGTAGATACGTGAAAAACATTATGCACATCAGACATTTGATCAGATAACAACAATCTATAAGCATACTTACCAATCCTTTCAAGGATTTCAAATGGTCCAACATACCTTGGACTAAGCTTGCTCACTCTACCAAATCTGCTCACACCCTTCATCGAACTGACTTTGACATACACAAAGTCACCAATCTAAAATTAAACGAACCTGTGCTTCTGATTGTAATACTTCTATTGTCGATCTTGTGCAGCTTTCAATATTTCTTTAATCAAATTGATTTTTACAACAGTTTCATCTACAAAAGTAGCACCCATTTCCTGTCTATCTCCTCCCTCAGTCAGAGTCAAAAGAGTTCTACACTTCCGGCCATACAGAGCTTCATAAGGTACCATGCCAATACTGCACTGAAAACTGTTATTATAAGCAAATTCTATCAAAGGAATATGATCTTCCCAGCTTCCTCCAAAATCCAAAACATATCACCTCAGAAGATCTTCCAGTACCTGAATAGTCCTCTCAGACTGTCCATCAGTCTGCGGATGAAAGCCGTACTGAAATGCAACTTCGTACCCAATCCTTGCTGAACACCCTTCCAAAGTCTGGAAGTGAACCGTCCATCTCGATCAGATACAATCACTTTAGGCACATCATGTAATCTGACAATCTCCTTCACATATACCTGTGCCAACCTATCCACCGATTCTATCTGCCTGATCGGAAGAAAATATGCAGACTTCGTCAGTCGATCCACAATCACCCAAATAACATCGTTCCCTTGCCTTGATCGAGGAAAACCCATAGCAAAATCCATCATTACCTCCTCCCACTTCCACTCAGGGATAGGCAACGACTGCAAAAGTCCTCCTGGACGTTGATGCTCTGCCTTCACTAACTGACAGGCCTCACATCTCGCAATAAAATTTGCTACATTCTTTTTCATTCCAGGCCACCAGAACAAACTCTTCATGTCTCCATACATCTTGCCACTTCCCGGATGAACAGTATAGCCTGAATGATGAGACTCGTACAGAATCTCCTTCCTCAAATCTCCAAACACAGGAATCCACAACCTGTTCTTACAGAAAATAATACCAGAATCAGAAACTCGAAGTTTAGGCTTCTTACCAGATTCAATCTGAGCAATCAACTTCGAATAGTCAGAATCTAACTTCTGAGCTTCCTAAATCCTTTCTTCTAGAGAAGACTGAATGTTCATCTGAGTTAAAATACCAGAATCCAAACCCATAGAGGAAATCACCTCCAACTGCAATCTTTCCATATCATGTATCAGATAATCATCAGAAGTGAGCTGAATACCTGATAATCCAAAAGATTTCCTGCTCAGAAAATCTGCTACCACATTAGCCTTGCCAGGCTGATACTGAATCATCTGATCATAGTCCTTGATCAACTTAAGCCACCTTCTTTGCCTCAAATTCAGATCCTTCTGAGTGAATATGTAGTTTAAGCTCTTATGATCCGTAAAGATCTCACATCTGACGCCATACAAGTAGTGACACAAAATCTTCAAAGCAAAAACAACTGCAGCCAATTCCAAACATGCGTCAGGTCATTCTTTTCATGTGGTTTCAACCTACTCGAAGCATAAGCAATTACCTGACTATGCTGCATCAGAACACAACCCAAACATTTCAGTGAAGCATCACTGAACGCCTGAAATCCTTCTGTACCTGACGAAAGTGCTAACACTGGAGCTGAAGTCAAACAATCTTTTAACTTCTGAAAACTAGCTTCACACTCCGATGTCCAAACAAAAGCTACTGAATTCTGAGTCAATCTCGTCAAAGGCGTAGAAATTTGAGAAAATCACTTCACAAACTTTCTATAATAACCAGCCATGCCTAAGAAACTACGTACCTCAAATACCATAGTAGGCCTTGGCCAATCAACAACAGCTTGAAGCTTTTGGGGATCTACAGAAATACCTTCACCACTCACCACATGCCCCAAAAAAGAAATGCTCTTCAGCCAAAATTCACACTTGGAGAACTTAGCATATAACTGATGCTGCCTCAAAGTCTCCAACACAATGCTCAAGTGTCTAGCATGATCATCCTCAGAAGTAGAATACACCAGAATATCATCAATGAAAGCGATCACAAACTGATCTAGATACTCCCTGAACACTCTGTTCATCAGATTCATAAAAATAGCAGGTGCATTGGTTACCCCAAAAGGCATAACCAAAAACTCGTAGTGCCCATACCAAGTACTGAAAGCTATCTTCAACACATCAGCTTCATTCACCTTCACCTGATAATACCCCGATATCAAATCAATCTTCAAAAATACAGAAGAGCCAGAAAGTTGATCAAACAAGTCATCAATCCGTGGTAATGGATACTTATTCTTGATTGTGACTTTATTCAGATCCCTATAATCAATACACATACGGAGAGTTCCGTCCTTCTTCTTCACAAACAGAACAGGTGCTCCCCAAGGAGAAACACTAGGACAAATAAATCCTCTATCCACCAACTCCTAGAGCTGAACTTTCAACTCAGAAAGTTCCTTCGGTGCCATCCTGTATGGAGCTTTCGATATCTGAGCTGTACCCAAAAAAATATCAATAGAGAACTCCACATCTCTATCAGGAGGTAAACCAACTAACTCCTCAGGAAATACATCTACAAACTCTCGTACCACCGGGTTATCAGAAACAGAACCCACATCTATGTTCATATCCCGTACAGAAGTCAAAAATACCGAGCAACTCTTCTTCCATATTCTTCTAACTTTCAATACAGAAATCAGACATGATAGAACACCTCGTAATCCTTGAAATACGCATCTTTCTCCATCCATAAGCAAGCTCACTTGCTTCTTTAAACAGTCAATCTGAGCCTCATACAGACTCAACCAATCCTGTAGCACTGGCCAAAATGTCGTCGTCCACAACTTTGGCACACAGGTGCCCCACTGACAGATCCAGAACTGGTCATACTAGTAGTGGTAGTATTAGAAAATCCTGACTGTCCGCTCCTCCTAGAGTCTCCGGAAACAAATCTCCTCTTTCCAGAGGAACCACTGCTAGAAGTGTCACCCCCGAACCTCTTCCTACTCGCAGTCCACCGCTGCTGAGTAGCCATCAGATCATTCTCTATCAAACGAGCTCTCTCTACAAGCTCAGAGAAACCAAAAATGTGAAATAGTACTAGGGGCTACCTCAGACTATCTCATAGTCCCCTCAGTAATCTGTAGCACTTCTCAGCAGAAGTACTCACCAACTGCGGAGCATATCGGGCTAAGGCAGTAAACTCGGCCTCGTACTGCATCACAGTCCTGCTCCCCTGAACTAACCACAAAAAAGTCTCCTGCATCTACTGTCGTGCAGAAGGGGGAACAAACCACTATCAGAATACCTCAAAAAACACTTCCCAAGAAATCAGAGTGTTCAACCTGCCTTGGAACTTTTCCTCCTGCTGGCCTATCCACCAGCGCTCTGCTTCCCCATCCAACAGAAAAACTGCCAACGGTACCTTCCTGTCAGATGGACACTGCATATCGTCAAAAGTTTTCTCTAACCTTCTCAGCCACTTCTTAGCTGCTCTGGGCTCAATAGCGCCCTCAAACCTCGAAGGTTTCAATCTTAGAAACATCTGCAGATGTCTATCTATATCCTCAGATCGGATAGTAGAGGCTCAACTCTGAGTCTCGCTCATCATCTGAGCAACCAATGTAGCAAACTGAGAAAGCGTATCAGAACCAACCACTGGGGCAGTACTACTCACCGGAGCTGCCTGACTAGCACTCTGCCCATCTGTCATATCGGGGTCTAGCAGATCCATGATCACACAGAAAACTAAGCACAAAAGTAACACAATAAAAAATCCAGATAAACCAGAACTACTCCAAACAGACTCACAGATCACTCCTTATATCTCTGTCTTACAATCCAAATTCCAAAACCATTGCTCAGATACCACTAAAGTTTGTCACGACCCAACCCGACCGGGACGGATCCTGCTCGCATCGGGTCATGAACTAACCATCCAGGATCTAGCTTTGGAATTTGCTTCAGACTTTCTTCCAAACATTAACAGATAGAAACACAAACACAGAGCTACTATAAACATCCAAATACAGAACAGTTCTTCTATCTTTTCTTACTTCAAGAGAATCATATACAATACAGATCATGGCTTCAAACAGAAAGAACAGAACAAAACAGAAAAGCCATGACTGTACAAAAATCAAAAGTATCAAGTACCGAATCACAGATCAGACTCAAAACATCTAGTCCAAGACCTCCTTCCCCTTCCCAGAACCTGAAAATCACACAGAAAATAAGGATGAGCTAACTGCTCAGCAAGACATCAATCACCAATCAAAATCATCAGAAACCCACATCTGAAGATACATCTGAAAATATCCGTACCGAAATAAAACAGTCGTACAGAAATCATATAACAGAAAGAATAAATATTTGCTCAATCAGAAATCAAACATCAGATACAGAAACTGAAGTCATATCAAATCAGAACAGAGATCATAAATCAGAATAGTTTTACATAATAGATAATTCAGAATAGAACTTCCTTCCAGATTTTAGAACTTTCTCTTATATCTCTCTTGTGCTTATAGCACCAGAACTTCCCCTTATGGCTCCCTTTTGTGCTTATAGCACCAGAACAGAATAGATATACAGAGTTTCAGATTTCAGAACTTCCAGAACTTCCCCTTATGTCTCCCTTCCCGGACCCAGATAATGGAATCACATAGGATTCCGGCCCCTTATAACTCCCTTCTGATAGCATACAAATAATCAATTCATTCCATATACAATTCAGAACAAAAATAGAATTCGTACGAAAATCCAGCAGCATAACGACAGTATACGGAATTTACACAAAATTCACAGATTCAGAATTTTACCAAATTACCACAGGACATTCACAACAGAATTACAAGACTTTCATTGTACTGACAAAACATTTTTTAACATCCTGATAATTTGAAGTTCAATTAAAACATCGCGGAATTCAAAATATCAGGTAAAAATCTTCTAGAAAATACTCAAAATGTGCACAATTAGCATCTCAAAAATATACCAAAAGTTACGCGGTAAAACCTGAAATAGTAGAAAATAACACCAGAATTTCGCTAATGGAAACAAAATCCGGAACAGAAAAGTCGTCAAAATCCACGTTTTTGAAAATTGAGAAAGGCGGAATGTGCCTTACCTCGAGTCGGTCAACTTCTTTAACTACTGCAACGGACGAAAACAGACCAGAGTCGCCCAAAAATCACTTTTTCCTTCTTTTCCTTCAATTTTCTCTCTCCCGGGCTTTTCTCTCTCTTCAAAATTTCTCAATCATATATATATATATATATATATATATATATATATATATATATATATATATATATACAGAGGATCGTCCCGGATGATCGCAACTTCGTCCCGGGATGATCTGGGCTCTAGACGAATTTCATCCAAACAAAGTGCAAATCGTCCCTGAACAATCTGGGCTCTGTCTATTTTTCGTACAGACGATCCAAATATCGTCCAGACGAACTACTCATTCTCCAAAATTCTAGCACAACCTGTACCGATCATCCCAGGATGATCCAACTTCGTCCCAGATGATCCTGGTAGAAAAATGGTCTTTACAAGATTAGAGTGAGAATATGACAAAACCGGGTGGAAGCAAAAAGGTCAATTACCTTGAAAGTGAGTTATTTCTGAAGGACTCTAGAGGGGGTGATTTTGGCGGATGCAAACCTAGGGAAGGACTCCTTATTTTCATTTAACAGAAAATTTTCTCCAGGATTTCTTGAAGAAGGACCCTTGGTCAGTTCCTTTTGCCTGATTCTCTTGCTTGAACTAGCCATTAAGAAGATCTAGGAGAATCAAAAATTGAATGGGGTTTTTGAGAAGATGAAATTTGAGTTCAAAACCTTTCAATTTAAAGAGAAAATGAACTTTTCATACGAATGAAAATAATTTTGTCCCGTACGATTTTGGTTCGTACGTACGAAAATTATTTCGTATGGATGAATTAATGGGTCCAAAAAAGAAATGGCTTTTTGTAATCATGCAAGTTATGAGGCGTCCTTTCATACAGACTTTGACCAAACGATCTTACAGACGAAGAGGTGTTCTTCCGGGTCGATCAGTTACTTAAAATCATTTTTATGACGGTTTGAAATGTCCCCCAAATTGAATTGCCACGTGTTCCTATGTACGAACTGAATATTCATACGTACGATTAGAAATAAAGAAATTGATCTTATCTGTATAACCATCTAAATGCGTATATACGATTGAATACACATCGTCCAGATGATCGTGATGATCGTACAGACGAATGGTGATATGAAAACTAAAAAACTGTATGCAAAGCATTCAAATCGACAGTTAATATGCTACATGATTAGTCCTGTATGAAATTAATTTCGTATAGACGATATTCACATAAATTTTAAAATCAGCTCAAAAATGGGAATTTTGATGTGAAAAATAAAAACTCACAAACAAGAAAATTCAAAAACAAAATACGAATAAACATAGAACATAATCATAAAATCACAAACATAAAAACACACTAATAAAAACCCATATCAATGTTGCAGAGATTTGTATTTAAGCATTCAAATCAATCACCAATCCATGTTATAAATGTACTGAAAGTATGAAAGGCTAGTGGTTTTGTAAAAATGTCTGCAAGTTGATTTTCTGTTGTAACATGAATTAATTCAATTTCTCCTTTGGATTCATGATCCCTTATGAAATGATGCCTGATGTTTATATGTTTGATTCTTGAATGTTAAATAGGATTTTTTGAAATACAAATATCACTAGTATTATCACAATAAATAGGAATAGTGCCTATTATTAATCCTAAATCAATCAAATGTTGTTTCAATCAAAGTACTTGTGCCACACAACTTCCTAATGCAATGTATTCAGCTTAAGCAGAAGATAAAGATACTGAATTTTATTTTCTACTGGACCAAGAGACTAAAGAACATCCAATAAATTGATAAGTTACAGAAGTGCTCTTTATATCAATCATACAACCTGTAAAGTCAGAATCTGAATATCAAATTATTTTAATTGAATAGCTAAACTTAGGATACCAAATTCCTAAGTTTTGAGTTCCCAACAAATACCTTAAAATCCTTTATACTGCTATCAAATATGATTTTTTTGGATCTGATTGAATCTAGCACATAAACAAACATTAAACATGATATCGGGTCGGCTAGCTATCACGTAAAGCAAAGATCCAATTATCCCTCAAAATTTCTTTTGATCAACAGATTTTCCCTTAGGGTCCTTATCCAACTGAACTGAGGAACTCATAGGTGTACTAACAGGTTTAGCATTATCCATTTCATACTTTTTGAGGATGTTCTTAACATATTTTGGCTGACTAAGAAATGTATCTTCCTCAATTTGTTTAATGCTAAAGCCTAAAAAGTAACTCAAATCTAACATTAAACTCATCTCAAATTCACAACTCATTATTTTAAAAAAATCATCACAAAGATTTTAATTTGTAGATCCAAAGATGATATTATCAACATAAATTTGTACAATGAGTTTATCTTCTTCCAATTTCTTTAAAAATAGAGTTGTGTCCACACTTCCTTTTTCGAAAGATCTCTCATGTAGGAAGGTGCTCAATCTCTCATACTAAGCTCTAGGTGTTTGTTTCAATCCATATAATGCATTTTTCAATTTGAAAACATGATTTGGGTGTTTAGAATTTTTAAAGCCTGGAGATCGTTCTACAAAACATCCTCTTGAATTACCCTATTTAAAAATGCACTTTTAACATCCATTTGATATAATTTAAATCCTCTAAAATAGGCAAAGGCTAACAAAATCCTAATTGCTTCAAGTCTAGCTACAGGGATAAAAGTCTTCTCAAAATCAATCCCTTCAATTTGATTATTCCCCTTAGCCACTAATCTAGCCTTATATCTAATGGCTACTCCTAAGTCATTCATTTTGTTCTTGAATACCCACTTAGTTCCAACTACACTTTGATCCTTTGGCCTTAAAGTTAATTCCCAAACTTTATTTCTTATAAATTGATTTAATTCTTCTTGTATAGCTAGTATCCAAAATTCATCCGAAAGTGCTTGATCAATATTTGTGAGTTTTATCATTGAAATAAAGGATGAATGATTGACTTCTTTGTTCAGTCCATGCCTAGTCCTAACACCCTCACTAGGTTCACCTATAATCAATTCCTTTGGGTGATTTTTAGAAAATCTCAAATCTCTAGGCTCTAGGTTTTCTATCTCCAAATTTTCTTCCAAATTTATTTTCTCAATCTTTTGGGAGTTAATCTTTACCTCATCCTCTTCAGCAATTGCCTCTTCCAAAATTCCAGATTCATCAAATACAACATGTGTGGTCTCTTTAATTACCAAAGTTCTTTTATTGAATACTCTATAAGATTTTGCAACACTTGAGTATCCTATAAAAATTCCTTCATCTGATTTTGGATCAAATATTTCTAAGGAAGATTTTCATTATTATGTATGAACATCTTACATCCAAAGACATGTAAATATGACAAAATAGGTATTCTCCCCTTTAGTAATTCATAGGGTATTTTATTTAAGTTTGATCTAACATTCACCCTATTCAAAACATAACATGTCGTGCTAACCGCCTCAGCCCAAAAATATTTAGGAAGTGAATATTCTTCCAATATGGTTGGAGCGGCTTCTATTAATGTTCTGTTTTTCCTTTCGACTACCCCATTCTACTAAGGGGTTCTAGGTGTAGAAAAGTTGTGATTAATTCCTTTCTCCTTATAAAAATTCACAAAATTTTCATTCTCAAATTCTTTTCCATGATCACTTTGAATAATCATAATCTCACATCCTAGTTTCCTTTGAATCCAAGTCAAAAAATTTCTAAATTCCTCAAATAATTCACTCTTATGATATAGAAATCTAAGCTATGTGAATCTAGAGAAATCATCCACAATCACAAATTCGTATACCTACCCTCCTAGACTTACAGTTTCAACTAGTCCAAAAAGATCCATATGTAAAATCTCCAATGATTTACTAGTTCTAAGATCTTTATTAGACTAAAAAGAGGACTTCACATATTTTCCTAATTGACATGTATCACAAAGGTTGTCCTTAATAAAGTCCAGTTTTGATATACCTCTCACTATATTCTTTTGGATAATCCTTCTAAGGTTTTTCATATTAGAGTGGCAAAGTCTCCTATGCCAAAGCCATGACTCATCAGAAATAGTTTTTAAACAAAAAGTAGTAGGAGTTTTAATGCAATTCAAGTTTAGCATATACACATTAATTACCTTTATACCATTCAAAACATCATTACTATTCAGGCTTAATATACAGCTTGTAGGAAAGAATTTTACACAATAACCTTTATCACATAGCTGATTAATACTTAGAATATTATGCTTTAAGCCTTCTACCAATAAAATATTTTCTATAAAAAAGTTTTAAGATTTTTAATAATACCTGACCCAACCACCTTCCTTGTGGTGTTATCTCCAAGTGTAACCTTGCATCCACTCTTAGCTTCCAGTGATATAAACTATGCAGTATCTTCAGTCATATGCTTTGAGCATCCACTGTCCAGGTATCATATTCTCTCACGAGGCCATGTCTGAGAGTGATCCTACAAAAACATCAAACATTAGACCTAGGAATCCAAACAAGTTTTGGTTCACTATTTTGCAAATTATAAACAGATGCATGTATGATATGTCTAGGTTTATGCATCTTAGGTTTCCACACCAAATGAGTTTTCTTCTTCAATGTACAGGTGTGAGCTATATGTCCAATCAATCCACAATTATGATATTTGACTCCTGGAAAAGGGTTTCTTAATCTTTTATAGTTTCTCTGTCTATTTATGGATTGCATAAATTTAGGATACAAAAAAGGATTGGTGAAATCTTCAAGTCTTTGTGGTATCCTATTATTCTCGAGAGCTTTTATTTTCAGTTTATAAAATGAATTCATATCTTCCAAGATATAATTTGTATAATTAACTCAATACATCTTGCTCTCAAATTCATCCTTATTATTTTTTATTTATTTTTGAAGTTCTACATAAGTTGATTTTAAACTTTCTTGGTTCTTATTTAAATCATCAAACTCATCAAGCATTTTCATGTGGTTGTTATCAATTAAAGCATGATTTTTCCTAAGGATCTCCTATTCTCTTTGTAGTTCCTGAAATTCTAAGTTATGACTAGCATGTATTTTCTTTAACTTTCTATATGCATCATGTATGCGTTCAGATACATCAAAAAGTTTATTGTAAGATAAGTCACATACCTCTTCTTGATCTGACTGATCAAGATTATTGGCCATTAAGCATAGATTAGTGACTTTCTCTTTCTTTTTAGTCTCTAACAAGTCTGAAACTGAGTTTGCCCAGAAAGCTCTTTGGAATTTCTTCTTGCCCTTCTTCACAATTGGTTTCTCCTTTACCTGGCTTTGACTTTTGGGCAATCTGACTTAATATGTCCAAGTTTCCTACACTCATAGCAAATAACATCATTTGAAACCTTGACATTTCTATTAAATTTACCTCAATTCCATTGCTGAGGTCTCTTTTGCTTCTTCTTCAAAAAGCTTCTAAACTGTCTAGTCATCAGTGCGATGTCGTCTTCATCCTTAGGTTGTGAGAGATCACTCTCTGACTCCTTCACTTTCAGTGCTATGTTCTTCTCCCTTCATGGTTCACCTAAATCAATCTTTGTTTGACTCACCCCTTGCTCGTAAGCAAATAGTGATCCAAGAAGATTGTCAATAGAGTAAATGTTTAAATCTTTAGACTTTGTAATCACAGTTATTTTAGCATCATAAGCAGTAGGTAAGCAACGAAGTATTTTATTAACTATTTCTGCATTCATTAATTCCACACCTAATGTGTGTAAAGATGTAATAAATTGTTTGAATCTTGTGTACATGTTAGAAATGTATTCATTGGGTTTCATGTGAAATAGTTTATAGTCATGCAACAAGATGTTAAGTCTAGATTGTTTAACTTTATTAGTCCCCTCATAAGTTATACAAAGTCTATCCCATATGTCCTTTCCACTTTTGCAAGTGGAAACCTACATGTAATCTTCAGATTTAAGAGCATAAAAGAAACTATTCAAGTATTTGGCATTAAGTTGTGCTAAGTCATATTTTTCTACTGTCCAGTCCTCAAAGGGTGTTTCAACTCTAACTCTGTTAACTAATCTAGTTGGTTTTGTATACTATTCCTGAACTAAGATCCACATACAATAATCAAGTAACTATATACCGTTGGATTCAAGGCTTATCTCGAGGGAAGTTCACCAAAGAAAAAGATCTCTTTGGTGTCAAAGGACCCGATGACTCCGCCGCACCGGGGGAGGTGGAAGTGATTTTGTAAGGGCTTCTCCGCCTAGCTGTGGGGGCTAAAGAAGAGACACTTGTTTTAGTGCAATACTTGGAGGGTGCCTCCAAGGACTGGACGTGGGTCAAGGTTTGACCGAACTACTATAAATCTGGTGTGTTCTTTTCTTATTATTGCTTTCGCATTTTTATTTCTGCATTGGTTATTTCTATGTGGTGATATTGGTTTTTATTTGTTTTTTGATTTAAAGATTCTTCTTTTCCAAAACACCCCCTCTTGGTTAGCCTTAGGCTGGTTCATAGGGCTTAACATTCATAACGAACTTTTTAGTGTCATCTGAGCACTTTCAAGTGGTATCAGAGCGAGATTCATAAAATAAGTTTTTAAAAGCATTTGAATTTTCGATCCATGGCTAATTTTGCTAATCGTAATATTACGGAAGGTTATTCAATCACCAGACCACTTTTATTTGAAAATATTAATTTTGATTTTTGAAAAATTTGCATGACTACTTTCTTACAATCAATTGATTTTTGTATGTGGCATATGATTTTAACTGGTTATTCATCACCGTCACGTATTGTTAATGAAGTTAAAATTAATATTCCTTTTAATCAATGGAAAAGGGAAGAAATACTCAATGCTCAATTGAATGCCAAATCTTTAAATTACTTTTTCTCTGCTTTAAATTCTGAAGATTTTATGTTATTATCCACGTGCACTACTGATAAGGAAGTTTGGGATAAACTACACATCATATATGATGTCACTAGTGAAATCAAGCAATCCAAGTTGAATATGTTAATGCATGATTTTGAACTATTTCCATGAAACCTTTTGAAATGATCTTAGACATGTATACCAGGTTCATTCAAATTGTAACATCATTGCATGCCTTAGGAAAAGAATTTTCAAATTTTGAAAAAGTTAACAAAATTCTTCATTGTTTACTTGAAAATTTTGATGCAAAAAAAAATTACTTTTGAATTTTGGAAAACTCGCATGTCTACTTTCTTACAATCAATTGATTTTCGTATGTGGCATATGATTTTAACTTGTTATTCATCACCATCACATATTGTTAATGGAGTTAAAATTGATATTCCTTTTAATCAATAGAACATGGAAGAATAACTTAATGCTCAATTGAATGCTAAATCATTAAAATTGCTTTTTATGTGTTTTAAATTATGAAGATTTTATGTTATTATCCACGTGCACTACTGGTAAGGAAGTTTGGGATAAACTACATACCATATACGAAGTCACGAGTGAAATCAAGCAATCCAAGTTGAATATGTTAATTCATGATTTTGAACTGTTTTCCATGAAACCTTTTGAAATGATCTTAGACATATATACCAAGTTCATTCAAATTGTAACATCATTGCGTGCCTTAGGAAAAGAATTTTCAAATTTTGAAAAAGTTAACAAAATTCTTTGTTGTTTACTTGAAAAATTTGATGCCAAAGTTATTGCTATTTGTGAATTAAAATATTTGAATGAATATTCTATTGATAATTTGATTGGCTCACTCATTGCCTACGAGCAATGTTTGGGTCAAAAAATTTTGGATGCAGGTGAAATGATTGTTCTAAAAGTTGAAGATATAGAAAAGGATAGCTTAAGTGGTGACAAATGCAATGACTTTTCAAGCAAATCACAAAGCTCGCCAAAGCATAAGCAAAAGTGGAAAAAAGGTAAAAACGGTAAGGATGTTAATATTTCTTCTAACGTTATTTGTTTTCGATGTAGGAAGCCTAAACATATAAAAAATCAATGCCCTAATTTAAGAATTCTTCCTATGAAAGAAAAAGGTAAGGCGAAACAAAATTTGAACTGGGGAAATAATGAAAAGCAAAAAATCTAAAGAGCAGATCTGATTTCTGAAGCATCAGACCAAGAGAGAGATAATGGTTAAAAAGCCCTGTCTGTGTTTTCTTTGTTGTGTTTTTTTTTATTATTCTTTGATTTTTTCTCTTGTTTTATGAATTTTTTCCTCTCATCAACACACACATTTACTTTTCTAAAAATGAAAAATCTACTTCCTATTTTTCTTAAAATCTTTGGTAAATTATGTTTGGCTTCTCTAAAACAGTTAAATGAAGGAAACTCATGTTTTTGACTCTCAATCTCTATTTCCTAAAAGTGGTTATTCTACTTTTGATTTAAAATCTTTTTTTTCTTTTAAATTAGTTTTTGAAACTAAATTTTTTATCTCCCTACATTTCATTTATCGCATAGGAATTTTTTGTAAATTGTTGAATCTAACTCATAATTTTCTTAATCAAGAAATTCTCTTTGTCAATAGGATGAGTTTACTTTTATTTTTTAAGATTTAAGAAAGGTAGCATATTCAAAAAAAAATTTGCCAATGATGCCAAAAATAAAAGATGTGCAAAGACGCCAAATTGAAAAAATAAGAATAGATAAAGTGTATCAAAAGATGGGCAGTGCGCCAGCCAATTGTCAAGAGGCATAAAATGTGCCCACAAAGTTTAATGCTTACCATTCTTGTACTTCTTAAAAACTTAAGTAAACCCTTGATACTTTCGATACTTGAGTTTGAAAATCTTGGTTCTTGATTTAACAATTCGTGCATTGATCTTCTATTAGATATATTTTATGGAATGAGTTTTTAAAAAATGATTGTTTCTCTCTAATTTATTTCTTAATTTAGATATTGAATTAAAATGTTTTTGAGCCTTTTTTAAAGAACTTGAGTTTGGATTATCAAATTCTGAATTTCTAATCTTTTCTGGGCTATGCATTATCAATATAGATCTACTATATTTTTTATTAAAACCAAGAGATAACATTCTCATTTTAAGAATATTTGTTTTTTTTTCACTAGATCTGGGAACATTTTTGTCTTTTGTTCGTTTTATTTTTGTTTTTGCCTCCTCTCTTTTTGATAATGTCAAAGGGGAGAACGTATTGTTGAATTTTTGTACTGTTTGTATCTTTTTTTTTTCAAAAAATTTTAAAACTACAAAAATATTTTTATCTCCCCTAGTTTTTAAAGTTTTATTCTAGTGAGGGGGAGATTAGGAGAGTGTGTTTACTTTTTAAAAATTCAAATTGAAATGTTTGCCATCATTAAAAAGGGGGAGATTATTACGGATTTATTATTTATGATTTTGATGATAGCAAACATTCTTATTTCTCTATGACGGCCTTTTTTACTAACATTTCAGGTCCACACGATCAGACTGTAATTTGGAACCAGGTCAAGATTGGGTAGACTAGGTCTGAGTGAGTTTGTAAACTTTTTCCTTTCTTGAGTCTATTGTATTTAGTGGGGCTTCTGAAGTTTTGTAGCTTGGAAGATTTTCTGTTGTTCCCTAAAAGATTTCTATTTTGGTAACATCGTCCGCGATGATATTTATATCATCCGGGATGATCTATCTAAAAGCAGAAACTTAATTAGGGCATCCTTATTAAGGCAGCCATCATAAGCTAATCAGTCTGCACAATACTTGTATCAGCCATGACAATAAGATCAATTCAGAAAGAATCAGCCGCCATGATTAGATTAGGTATTCATTATTTTAGGAAATCGGCTAGGTCAATTTTTAAATCGTCCAGGACGATCTATATCAATTATGCCTAAATTGATCTGGTATCTTTGGAAAGCATTAATGGCTGATTGATACGATCACATCATTCGGGATGATCGTAGAATCTGCAGGGATGATATCCTAGACGATTTACATTGGCCAGCATCTATTACGGGCGATGATTAGGACAATTGAAATCAATTTTAAACTAATCATCCGAGACGATCATGAGATCGGCCAGAACGATGTAACCAATTTTCTTCTAATCGTCCCAAATCGTCCCAGGCTGATGAGCTTAATTTGTATTAATCGTACAGGACGATATTTATATCATCCTGGGCGATAATGTCAGCAACTTGCATTAATGAGCTCTTTTTGAGATCTTTTATTTAAGCTTGACATGACACTTTGTAAAGTGTCATTGGAAGCCATTGTAGCTTCATTCTTTTGGGGGAAACTTGAAGAGAGAGCTTGAAAGGGAGTGAGGAACGGGTGAAGTCTGAGAGGGAGAAGATCCTGTTAGGGGGGACTCAAGGGAGTGTGGAGGGGGATTCTACACGGTTGCTCCAGCAGGCTTCAACCTTAATACCGTCGAATTCAAGACTTATCTCGAGGGAATTTCACCAAAGAAGAAGATCTCTTTGGTGTCAAAGGACCCGGCGACTCCGCTGCACCGGGGGAGGTGGAAGTGATTTTGTAAGGGCTTCTCCCCCTAGCAATGGTGGCTAAAGGAGAGACACTTGTTTTAGTGCAATACTTGGAGGGTGCCTCCAAGGAGTGGACGTGGGTCAAGGTTTGACCAAACCATCATAAATCTAGTGTGTTCTTTTCTTATTATTGCTTCAGCATTTTAATTTTTGCATAATTGATTTCTTTGTGGTGATATTGGTTTTGGTTTGTATTTTGATTTAAATATTCTTCTTTTCTAATACACCCCCTCTTGGTTAACCATGGGCAAGTTCATAGGGCTTAACATCCCTAACGAACTTTTTAGTGTCATCTGAGCACTTTCACTTCAAACACTCTCTCACTCTTTCTTCTTCAATCTACCTTCAGTTTGAACGAAGACCAATGGAAAAAAAGATCACAAGACAATTTTAAGTGGATCGTTTATATGAAGGACACGAAAAACCATCCAAAAACTGCAACATTTCAAATCTTTACGTACTCGATCGTCCCGTACGATAAAAATTCGTACGTACGAATAGTGTAAAAATTGTTGCATACGAACTCAATGTGTATTGATATGAAAGGACTTCATACCCGATCATCATTCCGTATGGACATAGTTCGTCCAGTTCGAACGGTTATTACCAAGCTTCATTGAAACAAAACTACAGGCTGGTCTTTATGTTTAAGGAACATAGGACATCGTCCGGGGATGAATATACAAGTTCGTCGGGACGAACAGTACGAAGCATAAGTCCAAAGAACTTCATCTTGGGATGAATAAGATATAATCATCTAGACGATTAGTTCAAGTCATGGGTCTAGAGGACATCATCCTAGGATGAACTGGGCAAAATCGTTTTGACAAACAGTTCAAGTTGAGAATTTAGAGGACATCATCCAGAGATGAATAGGACAATTCATCTGGATGAACAATTTAGATTGAGAAATTAGAGGACATCTTTCAGGGATGAATAGAACAATTCGTCTGGATGAATAGGACAATTCATCTAGACGAACAGTTCAAATTGAAAAATTAGAAGGTATCATCTAGGGACGAAGGGGACAATTTGTCTGGATGAACATCTCAAAGTTAGAAATCAGAGCATATCGTCCAGGGACAAACTGGGTAAAATCGTCTAGATGATTAGGATTTAGAAAATTTTTCTCACTTTCTGTTCGTTCCATTGCTCTCCGAGGGGTATAACTGACCTGATTATCCAGTACGAACATGGTTCGTCCCGTACGATCAGTGTAAGAAATTTTGACTTTTAAAGATCTCCCCCAGTGTGTGTGTGTGCTAAGTTACTGAATTACAATCACACTCTCTCTGACTAAAAAATGAATAAAATACATACTCCAAATTACAAAATATTATAATAAGATCTTTATTTAAAGTCTTCAATAATCTGGAGTATGATTTCTCTGAAATGTTAGTACACACAATAATCAAAAATCCTTCTTCCAAAATGTGTTAGGAGAAATTAATAATCAATACAATAATATTTGGAATCATAAAAATAACAAGTTGCAAGAATATAAAACATGCAAAAGCTAAGTAGCAACTCTCTTAACACTATGCACTAGCAAAGACAATCACATAAGAAGTACATCTATATATCTGAGGGGCCCTAATCTAGAGGAGGTGGTTAGTTGAAGATATTTAAATAGTTATTCATCATAGCCACATTGGTGTTCACCGATTCAAACTGACTTTGAATCAAACCCATATCATGTTGTTATTGAGCATCCTGCTAGTGTAGGTGAGTCTGAATTTGATCAAAGTGTTTATCCAAATGACTCTCAAGTCTGTCAAAGCATTGGATCATCTCCTGAAGGGATGGTCCATGAGCAGGAGCAAGTGTAAGTGTAGGTGCAGGTGCAGGAGAAGGAGCAGGTGCTCCCCCTTCTCCCTTAGAATCCTCACTTCCATCATCTCTCCCAAAAATTGCTCGGAATGAAGCATCAGTGAAGTAGATAAACAATTCTAGATGAGAATCAGGATGAATTAGATTATACTTCTTCTCAAGAATATAGGTCGCTAGATGTTCTAAAGAAATGTTCTTCTTTCTCTTATGAGAGACAAGGCCAATTTTAAAAAGCCCATAAATGTATTTAATAATGAGTTGGGCTTCATCTATAGATTAATCAGTCATAATAAGGTAAGTGACAGTGGAAAGAAGAGGAGTAATATTGATATGGTAACCAGCTTTAGGAATTATAGAGGTTCTAAGGACATGCTGGATGATCCCAGTATTTTGGTTCAAAGTAGATACCTTAGGTAAATGACACACTTTTTCAATCCCTCTAATCACTTTATTTCAGTCCAGTCAAAATCAGAAGCAGAGGTCAAAGTGTGGGCTCTTATTCCTTGAGTCCTTAATTGCAAGATTATTCCCAAATCCTCCTTGGTTATTTCAACTAGCTTCTTTAGAACATAAGACCTAATCCTACTTTGGTCAGTGCTAAAGGTCATATTGGCAAGAAAGTAGTGAAAAGTGTCCTTGTTGTAGGAGTGAATAAGGGTAATGAAAAAAGCAAATTGGGTTGTAGCAAAAAGAGGCATTACTTGAAAGTTAATGTTTTCTTGGAGAAGAATTCTAGAGGGTGTAATCTTGGCAGAAATAAACCTAGGAAATAAATCCTCATTAATCTTGGACAAAAAGTTGTCGTCTTCACTCCTCGAAAATGGACCCTTAGTAAGTCTACCCCTCTTGCTAGAACTTGCCATTGTAAGATTGGAAGATTAGAAGGATTTTAAAGGCTATTGAAGTGAATAAGATTTGAGTTTTAAATCCCTTCTATTTAAAGAAAAATGATATTTTGTACATACGAAAAGAGGTTTGTACAGTATGATTGATAGGTTCGTACGTACGAAAATAAATTTTGTGTGTACGACCGAATATGTTCAAAATGAAATGACTTTTTGTATTCACATAATTTACGAAGCATCCTTTCATACAGACTTTTTGACCATACGATTGTACAGACGAACAGGTGTTCATCCGAGATGATCAGTTATTTAAGATCATTTTGATGATGATGTTATTTATCCCCCATATTGAATGACACGTGGTTCGTATGTATGAACTCCAGGTTCGTACATACGATCAGTAATAATATCTGCTTCTGCCCGTATAACCGTCTACATGCATACATATGAATAAATACACATCATCTAGGACGATCAGGAGATCGTATAGTATGATATGTATTGGAAAAAATAAAACTATACGCAATTAGTCGAACCCAATGATCTACATGCTACAGAAATTGTACAGTACAAACATAATTTTATACAATACAAAAAGAACACTTAGAAAAATTCGCACGATCGATCAGAAACATGAAATTTAATGTGAAAACATTTGAAAAACACACAAAACTCAAAAACAAAAAATCACAAACACACATAAAATACAAAAATAGAAAAACACACAAAAACACACATCAAGTTTGCAGAAAAAATTTTAATTAAGCATTCAGATTAATCACACCAAGCCATGTTCTTAATATACTAAATGTATCAAAGGCTAGTGGTTTTGTAAAAATATCTGCAAGTTGATTTTCTGTTGAAACATGATTCTGTTCAATTTCTCCTTTGGATACATGATCCCTTATGAAATAATGCCTTATGTCTATATGTTTGGTTCTAAAATATTGAATAGAATTCTTTGAAATGCAAATGTCACTAGTGTTATCAAAATAAATTAGAATAGTGCCTATTGTAAATCCTAAGTCCATCAAATATTATTTCAACCAAAAAACTTGTGCCACATAACTTCCTAACATAATGTATTCAGCTTCAGCAGTAGATAGGGCTATGAAATTTTGTTTTCTACTTGACCAAGAAACTAAAGAATTTCTTATTAATTGATAAGTTCCAAAAGTACTCTTTTTATCAACCCTACAACCTATAAAGTCCAAATCTGAATATCTATTAATTCAAATGAAGAGCTGAACTTAGGATATCAAATCCCTAAGTTCTGAGTTCCCAAGAGATACCTCAAAATCCTTTTCACTGCTATCAAATGTTATTCTTTTGGATCTGATTGAAATCTAGCATAAAAACAAACACTAAACATAATATCGGGTCTGCTAGCACTCAAGTAAAGTAAAGATTCAATAATCCCTCTAATTTTCTTTTGATCAACATATTTTCCCTTTGGGTCCTTATCCAACTGAACTGAGGTACTCATAGGTATACTGGCAGGTTTAGCATTATCCATTTCATACTTTTTGAGGATGTCCTTAACATACTTTGACTGACTAAAAATTGTACCCTCCTCAATTCGCTTAATGCTAAAGCTTAGAAAGTAACTCAAATCTTCCATTAGACTCATCTCAAATTCACTACTCACTATTTTAGAAAAATTATTATAAATATTTTTATTTATAGATCCAAAGATGATATCGTCAACATAAATTTATATAATGAGTATATCGTCTCCCAATTTCATCAAAAAAGAGAGTGGTGTCCACACTTCCTTTTTTAAAAGATCTCTCAAGTAGAAAAGTGCTCAACCTCTCATACCAAGCCCTAGGTGCCTATTTCAATCCATATAATTCCTTTTTTAATTTAAAAACATGATTTGGGTATTTTTGAATATTCAAAATCTCGAGGTTGTTCAACATAAATATCCTCTTGAATCACCCCATTTAAAAAGGCACTTTTAACATCTATTTGATATAATTTAAATCATCTAAAATAGGCAAAGGCTAACAAAACCCTAATTACTTCAAGTTTAATTACAGGAGCAAAAGTCTCCTCAAAATCAATCTCTTCAATCTGATTATACCTCTTAGCCACCAATCTAGCCTTATTTTTAATAACAACTCCTAAGTTATTCAATTTGTTCTAGAATCCCACTTAGTTCCAACTACACTTTAATCCTTTGGCCTTGCAATTAATTCCCAAACTTTATTTCTTACAAATTGATTTAACTCTTCTTACATTGTCAAAATCCAAAATTCATCCAAAAGTGTTTGATCTATATTTGTGGGTTCTTTCATTGAAATAAAGGATGAATGATTGACTTCTTTGCTTAGTCCATGCCTAGTCCAAACACCCTCACTAGGTTCACCTAAAATCATTTTCTTAGGGTGGTTTTTAGAAAATCTTAAATCTCTAGGCAACGGGTTTTAATCTCCTGCTTTTCATCCAAAATAATTTTCTCAATCTTTTGGGAGTTATTCTCTATCTCATCCTCTTCTAAATTTGGCTCTTCAAAAACTCTAGATTCATCAAACACAACATGTGTGGTCTCCTTAATTACCAAAGTTTTTTTGTTAAATACTCTATAAGATTTTCCAACACTAGAATATCCAAGAAAAATTCTTTCATCTGATTTTGGATCAAATTTTCCTAAGGCAGATTTTCCATTATTATATACGAACACCTTACATCTAAAAACATGCAAATGTGACAAATTATGTGTTCTTCCTTTAAGAATCTCACAGGGTGTTCTGTTCAATTTTGACTTGATGTGCACCCTATTCAGAACATAACATGCCGTGCTAACCGCTTCAGCCCAAAAATATTTAGGAAGTAAATATTTTGTCAATATGGCTCAAGCGGCTTCTATTAATTTTTTATTCTTTCTTTTAACTACCGTATTCTGTTGAGGGGTTCTAGGTGCAGAAAAATTGTGATCAATTCCTTTCTCTTTATAATAATCCTCAAAATTTTCATTTTCAGATTCATCATCGTGATCACTTTGGATTATTAAAATCTCACACCCTAGTTTCCTCTGAATCCAAATAAAAAAATCTTTAAACTCCTCAAATGATTCACTCTTATGATATAAGAATTTAACTCAAGTGAATCTTGAAAAATCATCAACAATTATATATCTGTATACCTTCCCTCCTAGACTTATAGTTCCAACTGGTCCAAAAAGATCCATATGTAAAATATCCAAAGGTTTACTAGTTATAAGATCCTTATTGGATTAAAAAGAGGACTTCACCTGTTTTCCTAATTGACATGCATCACAAAGGTGATCCTTAATAAAGTCTAGTTTTGGTATACCTCTAATCAAATCCTTTTGGGTAATTTTCCTAAGATTTTTCATGCTAGCGTGGCAAAGTCTCCCATGCCATAATCATGATTCTTCAGAAATAATTTTCAAACTAAAAGCATTAGGAACTGAAACACAATTCAAATCTAGCATATAAATATTATTTACCCTTATTCCATGCAAAATATCATTTCCATTTAAGCTTAATATGCAGCTAATAGGAAAAAATTTAACACTATATCCTTTATCACATAGTTGGTTCATACTCAACAGATTATGCTTTAAGACTTCTACAAGTAGCACATTTTCAATGATAAACTTTTGTAAATTTCCAATCATACTTGATCCAACCATCTTCCTAGTGGTGTTATCTCCAAGTGTAACCCTGCCTCCACTTCTGGCTTCTAGTGATATAAATTGATTAGTTTCTCCAGTCATATGCTTTGAGCAACTGCTTTCCATGTACCAAATGCTCTATAGCGTGCCTCTTCTTGATATGGCTGATCAAGGTTATCGGCCATTAAGCACAAGTTAGTGACTTCCTCCTCCTTTTTATTTTCTGACGAATCCGATGCCGAGTCCTCCCAAAAAGCTCTTTGGAATCTCTTCTTGCCCTTCTTCACATTTGGTTTCTCCTTTCCTTTCTCCTTACTAGGAGTGGCTTTAAGATTAGGGCAGTCAGACTTTATATGTCCAGGTTTCCTGCACTCGTAGTAAATCACATTATTAGAATCCTTAACATTGCTATTAAACTTACCTCTATTCCACTATTGACGTCCCATTTGCTTCCTCTTTAGAAATCTTCTAAACTGTCTAGTCATTAAAGCGATGTCGTCCTCATCCTTAGGTTGCGATAGATCACTCTCTGACTCCTCCACTTTCAGTGCAATATTCTTCTACTTTCGTTGTTCTCCTGCTTTAATTTTCTTCGACTCACTTTTTGCTCGTAAGTATTAATGATCCAAAAAGATTGTCGATAGAGTAAAAATTTAGATCTTTAGATTCTATAATAGTTGTTATTTCAGGATCATATGTAGTAGGCAAACAACGAAGAATCTTATTAACCATTTAAGCATTCATTAGTTCCCTACCTAATGCATGTAAAGAAGTGACTTTCTGTGTGAATATTGTGTACATGTCAGAAATTGATTCATTGGGTTTCATGCAAAACATATTATACTCATGTAAAAAGATGTTAAGTCTAGATTGTTTTACTTCATTAGTCCCTTCATAAGGGATATAAAGTCTATCCCATATATCCTTTCCATTTTTACAAGTGGAAACTTGCATGTAGTCTTCTGACTTAAGTGCACAATAGAAATTGTTTAAACATTTTGCATTTAACTGTGTTAAGTCACGTTCTTCTACAGTCCAATTTGTAAAGGGTGTTTTAACTCTAATTCCATCAACTAATCTAGTTGATTTTGTATACCCTTCTTGTACTAAGATCCACATATGATAATTTAAAAACTAAAAATTTAGACAGGCGTGTTTTCCAAAAATTAAAAGGAATATTATCAAATAAAGGAGGCCTAGTTATAGTATAACGTTCTAGTGTGTTCTATTTTCCAAATGTAGCCATGCTCATTAGTCAAAAAGTAGTCTAAACTTATAATTTTGAAACTAAGCTCTGATACCACTTGTTAATTCTTGTTGAATTTAAAATAGGTTGTCAAACCTAAGCTTATGCCCCAAGGCTAACCAAGAGGGGGGGGGGGGTGAATTGGTAATTTAAAAAATTAACCTTCTTGGATTTAAAAATAAAACTAATTAATAAACTAAGCAAGTTAAATAAAGTTTTCAAAATAACTTTTAAACCACAACAGATAACTTGTAGAAATTAAAGCAGCAAAAAAAAATGACACAAAGGTTTATAGTGGTTCGGTCAAACAAGACCTACATCCACTCCCTAAAGTCGCCCACTTTAGGTATTGCACTATTACCAAAGTGACTCTCCTTTTGCCCCACAGTAAGGGGGAGAAGCCTTTACAAAACTCTCTTTCACCAATCCTCAGTGCGGCAGAGAACCGTCATCCTTTTACACCCTCTAAGAGTAGGCAGAGAACCTTCATTTTTTCACACCCTCCAAGTGTAGGTAGAGAACCTTCATCCTTTCACACCCTCTAAGTGTAGGCAGAGTACCTTCGACTATTCACACTTTATATGTGTCGGCAGAGATCCGTCATCCTTTCACACACTCCAAGTGTAAGCAGAAAATAGTCATCCTTTCACACCCTCCAAGTGTAGGCAGAGAACCTTCGTCCTTTCACATCCTCCAAATGTAGGCAGAGAACTTTTATCCTTTCACACCCTCCATGTCTAGGTAGAGTACCTTTGGTTGTTCATGCATTCCAAGTGTCGGCAGAGAAACGTCGGCTGTTCACACTCTCCAAGTTTTGGCAAAGAACCGAATCTTCTTCAAAGATCTTCACACGAACAATCTAGAAAGATAAGAGAAAGAGTGAAGAAACACAAATAACACATAGAGATCCTTAGCTTTGAGTAACCTTGTGAACCCTGCACGCTCAGCTAGGAAGAAATCTCTCTCAAATACTCTCTCACACTCTCTCCTTCAATTTCCCTTTACAAATCATGAAGACTAAATGACATAAAGATTAAATGTCAATTTTTAGTGGACCTTTTATACAAAAAACATAAAACACTGTCCAAAAAACTGAAGTTTTCAATTTTGAATGTATACGATCGTACCATACGATCATATATTCATACGTACGAACAATTTAAATACTATTACATATGAACCCATTATGAATTGGTACGAAATCATTTTGTACAAAATCATCATCCCGTACAAAATAAGTTCTTCTGGTACGAATAAAAATTTTCAAAATTCATTTGTACAAAAAGTCAAGATGAAATGAATGAGAATAGAAACAGAGGTGTTCGTCCTGGTACAAAATTAAATACTATCTGTATGATCTTTATCTGAGGACAAAATAGAGGCATTCATCCTGGGATAAAATTAAATATCATCCATACAATCTTCTTCCAAGGACAGAACAGAGGTGTTCATCCTGGGACAAAATTAAATATCTTTCGTATGATCTTCTTCCGAGGACATAATAGAGGCTTTCATCCTGGGACAAAATTAAATATCGCTTGTAAGATCTTCTTTTGAGAGTAGAATAGAGGCATTCATCCTGGGATGAAATTAAATATCTTCCATACGATCTATACTTAGAAAGTTTTTTCTCTGATCAGTTTGTTTAACTGCTCGTTGGGGTAAAATATCTGACCAGATCATCTCGTACGAAGTGGTATCGTACAGTACGATCAGTTTAAAAATATGAATTTAAAAACTTTCCCCCAGTGTGTGTGTGTGCTCAGTTACTCAATTACAAATACATACTCTCAAACTCAAAAAAATGAAAAATGCAGACTTTGAATACAATAAATTTAAACTGTTCTTTATTTAAAGTATTGAATGATCTGGAGTATGATTTATCTGAAATATTAGTACACATAAGAGCAAAAATAATTCTTCCAAAATATGTTAGGAGAAATAATAATTAATACAATAATAATTGGAATCAAAAAAAATATACAGGTTGTAAAGATATCATACATGCAAAACAACTATATAGCAACTATCTCAATAATAGTTATTAATCAATCAATTTAAATGCATAGGACTCATCTTTGTCACTTTGCTGAATCATACTGTTGAAAGTTCGTTAGGGAAGTTAAGCCCTATAGAACTGGCCCAAGCTAACCAAGAGGGGGGGGGGGGGGGGGTGAATTGGTATTTTAAAAATTTTCTTTTCACAAAGAAGTAAAATCTCATAAACCAAAATCACACCACAAAAAATAAGTGTAGAAATTAAAGTGCGAAAGCAAGAAATAAGAACACAGAGATTTATAGTGGTTTGGTCAACTCGACCTACGTCCACTACTCGGAGGCGCCCTCCGAGTATTGCACTACAATCGTGACTCTCCTTAAGCCCCCATAGCTAGGCAGAGAAGCCTTTTCATAGCTCTAGATGAAGAAGAAGCAGAGCGATCCTTGAAGCAACCCTTGTGAATCCTCTCACAAGCTCCCCCTCACGAGATCCTCTCTCTCTCTCCCTCTCTCTCTCTCTTTCTCTCCTCAAGGTCTTCTCTGGTCAAGGCAGCAGCAAAAGATTATTCAAAACATTGAATAAGAGCTCTTAAATAGAAGAGCTTCAAAGGAGCTCATTAATTGCAAGTTGCCGATAATATCGTCCAGGCCGATATGGATATCATCCTGGCCGATCAGTACAAATTACAGAAGATTGGCCAGAGCATCGCCCTGAATACAAACTGGATGATTTAAAATTGTCTTAATCGTCAAGGCAGATCTCACGATCATCCAGGCCGATCAGTTGAAATCAAAGGAAAATCGTCCAGAGCATCGCCCTGAATTTGTGTTGGCCGATATTTATCGTCCAGAAGTAACTAAGGTTTTTGAATAGATCGTCCTGGCTGATCCTGTGATCATCCAGGACGATATGATCGTATCAATCATTTTTAATTACTTCTTTGATTTGTCTGATTAATTAAGGCATAATTGTGAATATCGTCTAGGCCGATCCAAGATCATCCTGACCAACTACCAAAAATTACAAAATACCTTAATTGTTTATGGTAGCAACTTCTTTCTGTTTTGAGCTTATCGTCCTGGCCGATACACGTATCATCCAAGATGATCTGTTAATGATGGCTGCCTTAATTAAGAATCTCGAATAGAATCTCTATTTTAAACTAAATCGTCCAGTCCGATAAAGATATCATCCTGGCTGATGTGAGTAAAAATAGAAATTCTAAGTCTCTCAAGTGTGTGTGTGTAGGGTTACTTAGCATCAGTCTCTTTGAATATTACAAATAGACTCAAGAAGAGAAAAAGCAAATTACAGACTGACTCAACCCTAACCTACGCAATCTTGAACTAGCTTCATTTGTTCGTCCGATCTTCGATTCCTAAAAAGTTAGAAACATCAGGCAGTCCAAGAGAATCAATAGTGTTTGTTAATCATCAAAACACAAGTCATGAAAATAGATTTGTAACAACTGTAAACTCTGAGTTATACTTGTGTAGTATTTCTTTTATTCTCTCTATCTTCTACCAGCTCTTCGCTCATCTGCTCTGCTAAAGGTCCCTTAATTAAATCCTTTGGATCCAATAGTTTTTTGCTTATAACTTACTTGGACTTTCCTGCTCTCAATCCTGATCCTGATCCTTTTTAATGTTATATATAATTAGCCATCTAGTATCCTTACTGTCTATATTTGAAATAGTATCCGATTATTTAAAATCATTATCCAGTATTCCTCCTACCACATTAGTCACTCTAGTACACACCCCAAACTCTCTGCAGATCTTTTCCTCCAATTAGATGAACTCTTCTTTTCCATGTTGTCTCCTCTAATCATACCATCCCCTAAACTTTTCCTACTTATGTCATGCCTGAATAGTGGAATAGCCAACTAAATTTTCATCTAACCAACTCTCTAAACCAAATTTAAAACTCTTGAATTCTTAGTGGCACTTGTTGCGGATCTATGGTTTATGATTTTGATAATAGAAAACATTCTTATTTCTCTATGACGACCTTTTTTACTAAAATTTCAGGTCCACAAGATCAGACTGTAATTTGGAACCAGCTCAAGATTGGGTAGACTAGGACTGAGTTAGTTTGTACACTTTTCCTTTCTTGAGTCTATTGTATTTGGTGCGGCTCCTGATATTTTGTAGCTTGGAAGATTTTCTGTTGTTCCCTAAAGATTTCTATTTTTGGTAACATTATTCGGGACGATATTTATATCGTCCTGGACGATCGGTCCAAAAGAAGAAACACTAATTAGGGTATCCTCATTAAGGAAGCCATCATAAGCCGATTGGCCTGGAAGATATTTGTATCGGTCAGGACGATATGCTAAATTCTGAAAGAATCAGCCGCCATGATCCAGTTAGGTATTCTTTATTTTAGGAAATTGGCCTGGAGGATATTCACATCGTCCAGGATGATCTAACTCAATTATGCCTAAATTGATCTAGTATATTTGGAAAGCATTAATGGCTGGTTGATACGATCACATCGTCCGGCACGATCGTAGGATTGACCGAGATGATGTCCTGGACGATTGACATCGGCCAACATCTATTCTGGGCGATGATCGGGACGATTGAAATAGGTTTTAAACTAATTGTCCGTGACAATCATGAGATCGGCTAGGATAATGTAATCAATTTTCTTCTGATCATCCCAAATCATTTCGGACTGATGAGCTTAATTTGAACTAATCGTACAGGATGATATTTATTTTATCCTAGATGATAATGTCGGCTACTTACATTAATGAGCTCGTTTTGAGATCTTCTATTTAAGATTGACATGACACTTTGTAAAGTGTCTTTGGTAGCCATTGTAGCTTCATTCTTTTGGGAGAAACTTGAAGAGAGAGCTTGAAAGGGAGTGAGGAAAGGGTGGAGTTTGAGAGACGGAGAAAATCCTATGAGGGGGGACTCAAGGGAGTGTGGAGGGGGTTCCACACTATTGCTCCGGCAAGCTCGCGCCTGAATACTGTAGGATTCAAGTCTTGTCTCGAGGGAAGTTCACCAAAGAAGAAGATCTCTTTAGTGTCAAAGGACCTGGTGACTCCGTCGCACCGGGGAAGGTGGAAGTGATTTTGTAAGGGCTTCTCTGCCTAGCTGTGGGGGCTAAAGGAGAGACACTTAGTTTAGTGCAATACTTGGAGGGCGCCTCCAAGGAGTGGACGTAGGTCAAGGTTTGACCGAACCACTATAAATTCGATGTGTTTTTTCTTATTATTACTTCTATATTTAATTTTCGCACTTTAGTTTTTATTGTGGTGATATTGATTTTGATTTGTGTTTTGATTGAAAGATATTTTTTTACCAATTCACCTCTATCTCTTAATTTGCTTTGAGCCAGTTCATATGGGCCTAACATCCCTAACGAACTATCAAGTGGTATCAGAGCACTTTTTAGTGTCATCTGAGCACTTTTAAGTGGTATCAGAACAATATTCATAAAATCTAGTTTTAAAAAGCTTTTGAATTTTGATCCATGGCTAATTTTTCAAATCATAATATTACGGAAGGCTATTTAATCACCAAACCACCTTTATTTAAAAATATTACTTTTGAATTTTCGAAAACTCGCATGTATACTTTCTTACAATCAATTGATTTTCATATGTGGCATATGATTTTAACTGGTTATTCATCACCATCACATATTGTTAAAGGAGTTAAAACTTATATTCCTTTTAATCAAAAGAATAGGGAAGAATAACTCAATGCTCAATTGAATGCTAAATCATTAAATTGCTATTTATGTGCTTTAAATTCTGAAGATTTTATGTTAGTATCCACGTGCACTACTGGTAAGGAAGTTTGGGATAAACCACACACCATATACGAAGGCATTAGTGAAATCAAGCAATCCAAGTTGAATATGTTAATGCATGATTTTGAACTGTTTCCATGAAACCTTTTGAAATGATCTTAGACATATATACCAGGTTCATTCAAATTGTAACATCATTGCATGCCTTAGGAAAATAATTTTTAAATTTTGAAAAAGTTAACAAAATTCTTCGTTATTTACTTGAAAATTTTGATGCCAAAGTTGTTGCTATTTATGAATCAAAAGATTTGAATGAATATTCTATTGATAATTTTATTGGCTCACTCATTGCCTACGAGCAAGGTTTGGGTCAACAACATTTTGATGCAGGTGAAACGATTATTCTAAAAGCTGAAGGTATAGAAAGAGATAGCTTAATTGGTGATGAATGCAATGACTTGTCAAGCAATTCACAAAGCTCACCAAAGCATAAGCAAAAGTGGATAAAAGGTAAAAATGATAAGGACATTCATATTTCTTCTAACGTTATTTGCTTTCGATGTAGGAAGCCTGGACATATGAAAAATCAGTACCCTAAGTTAAGAATTCTTCCTATGAAAGAAATGGGTAAGGCGAAACAAAATTTGAACTTGGGAAATAATGAAAAGTAAAAAATCTCATGGGCAGATCTAGTTTCTGAATCATCGGACCAGGAGAGAGATAATGGTTAAAAAGCCCTGTCTGTGTTTTCTTTATTTTATATTTTCATTTTTATTTTGTGTTTTTGATTTTGTTTATTCTTTGATTTATTTTCTTTTTTTCTTGTTCATAGAATTTTTTCTGATCAACACAAACATTCACTTTACTCAAAATAAAAAATCTACTTCCTGTTTTTTCTTGAAATCTTTGATAAATTGTATTTGACTTCTCTAAAATAGTCAAAGGAAGGAAACTCATATTTTTGACTCTCAATCTCTGTTTCCTAAAGAGGTTATTCTACTTTCAATTAAAAATCTTTTTCATCTTTTAAATTAGTTTTTGAAACTAAATTTTTTTATCTCTCTACATTTTATTTATCGCATAGGAATCTTTTGCAAGTTTTTGAATCTAACTCATAATTTTCTTAATCAAGAAATTTGCTTTGCCGATAGGATGGGTTTACTTTTGTTTTTTAAGATTTAAGAAAGGTAGCCTATTCAAAAAATTGGCCAATGATTCCAAAAATAAAAGATGCGCAAAGACAAAAAGATGCACAATGACTTCAATTTGAAAAAATAGAATACACAAAGTGTATCAAAAGATGCGTTGTGCACCAACCAATTATCAAGAGGCATAAAATGAGCCCACAAAGTTTAATGCTTACCATTCTTGTACTTCTTAAAAATTTAAGAAATCCCTTGATACTTTTGATACTTGAGGTTGAAAATCTTGATTCTTGATTCAACAATTCATGCATTGATCTTCTATTAGATATATTTTATGGAAGGAGTTTTTTAAAAATGATTGTTTATTTCTCTAATTTATTCCTTGATTTAGATATTCAATTAAAAATTTTTTGAGCCTTTTTAGAGAACTTGAGTTTGGATTATCAAATTCTAAATTTCTAACTTTTTCTGGGCTATGTGTTGTCAACACAATTCTACTAAGTTTTTGATTAAAACCAAGAGGTAACTTCCTCATTTTAAGAATATTTATTTTTTCACTAGATCAGGGAATGTTTTTGTCTTTTGTTCATTTTGTTTTTGTTTGTGCCTCCTCTCTTTTTGATAATGTCAAAGGGGGAGAATGTATTGTTGAATTTTTATACTGTTTGTGTCTTTTTAAAAAAAAATAAAAAATAACAAAAATGTTTTTATCTCCCCTATTTTTTAAAGTTTTATTCTAGTGAGGGGGAGATTAGGAGAGTGTGTTTACTTTTTGAAAATTCAAATTGAAATGTTTGCCATCATCAAAAAGGGGGAGATTATTGCGGATCTATGGTTTATAATTTTGATGATAATAAACATTCTTATTTCTCTATGATGACCTTTTTTACTAACATTTCAGGTCCACACGATTAGACTGCAATTTGGAACCAGCTCAAGATTGAGTAGACTATGTCTGAGTCAGTTTGTATACTTTTTCCTTTCTTGAGTCTATTGTATTTGATGTGGCTCCTGATGTTTTGTAGCTTGAAAGATTTTCTATTGTTCCCTAAAGATTTCTTTTTTTGGTAACATCATCCCGGATGATATTTATATCGTCCTGGACGATCGATCCAAAAGCTAAAACCCTAATTAGGATATCCTCATTAAGGAAACTGTCATAAGCCGATCGGCCTAGATGATATTTGTATCGGCCAGGACGATATGCTTAATTTAGAAAGAATCAGCCTCCATGATCAGATTAGGTATTCTTTATTTTAGGAAATCGGACAGGATGATATTCACATCGTCCAGGATGATCTAACTCAATTATTTCTAAATTAATCTGGTATCTTTAGAAAGCATTAATGGCTGATTGATATGAACACATCGTCTGGCACGATCGTAGAATCGGCCGAGATGATGTCCTAGACGATTGACAACGGCCAGCATTTATTCTGGGCGATACTCAGGATGATTGAAATCAGTTTTAAACTAATTATTTGGGACAATCGTGAGATCGGCCAGGATGATGTAACTAATTTTCTTCTGATTGTCCCAAATTGTCCTGGGCTGGTGAGCTTAATTTGTATTAATCGTACAGGATGATATTTATATCATCCTGGATGATAATGTTGGCTGTTGAGTCTAGTAAATAGGTTGTTAGACCTAAGTTAATGTCCCAAGGCTACCAAGAGGGGTGGTGAATTGGTATTTTAAAAATTTAAGCCCTCTTCGAAAATGTGTTAAACCGAAATGAAAATTTTAATTAAGTTTTCATAGAAATTTTTTTCAACCACAGAGTTTTTAAACAAAAGAAAAATGCAAAAAATAAAAAGCAGTAAAGTAAATGACACAAGATTTATAGTGGTTCGGTCTAAGCCAGACCTACATCCACTCCCTAGAGGCACCCTCTGACTATTACACTAATACCAATAGTGACTCTCTTTTTGCACCCACAGCAAGGCGGAGAAGCCTTTACAAACACTCTTTTCACCACTACCAGGTGCGGTAGAGAACCGTCGTCCTTTTACACAATCCACAGTGTTGGCAGAGAACCGTCCATCCTTTCACACTCTCCTAGTGTGGGCAGAGAACCCTTCGGCTATTCACACTCTCCAAGTGTAGGAAGCGAACCCTTCGGCTATTTACACTCTCCAAGTGTAGGCAGCGAACCCTTCGTCTGTTCACACTCTCCAAGTGTCAGTTGAGAACTGGATTTCCTTGACAGATCTTCTCACAAGAATCTAGAAGGAAGAAGGAAAAGAGTGAAGTAATCGCAATTCACAAGTAGTGATTCTTACCTTTGAACTCCAAGTGAAGCTTTCACGCTCCAGTGGTAGGAATCCTCCTTTGAATTCACTCTTACACTCTCTCCTTGGCTATTCTCTCAAGAGACACGAAGATCAAATGACAAAAAGATTGGGTGGCAGTCTAATTTGGACTATTTATACAAAAGATAAGAAAAACTGCCCAAAAACTGCAAGTTTTCAATTCTGTACGCAGTGGATCGTCCCGTACGATAGTGGATCATCCTGAACGATATTACTTAAAAGCCTTGAAACAAACCTCTTTGTATATGTGTACGAAATGTTTTCGTACAAGCTGATCGTCCCGTACGAACCAAGTTTGTCCGGTACGAACAGCTATTACAAGGTCGGTTCCAAAAACTGCAGGAAAACCATCCTAAGTCGGTTGTATCATCTGGACGAAAATTTGTTCATCCGGACGAAATTCTTACAGAGACCAGATCATCCTAGACGATATTTAATTTCGTCTGGACAAAAATCTTACAGAGAGTAAATCGTTTTCTGATGATAATTATTTCGTCTGGATGAAATTCTTACAGAGACCAGATCGTCCTGGACAATATTTAATTTCTTCTGGATGAAAATCTTACAGAGAGCAAATCATTTTCTGACGATAATTATTTTCGACTGGACGAAATTCTTACAGAGAGCAAATCATTTTCAGACGATAATTATTTTCGTCTGGATGAAATTCTTACAGAGAGCAAATCTTCTCGGACGATATTTAATTTCGTCCCGGACGAATAGGACTTAGAAAAATTTTCAAGCCAGTTCCTATTCATTCCATGTGCTCAATAGGAGATAACTGTCTGATCGTCCCGTACGATCAGTATAAATTTTATATGATCTCCTTGTGTGTGTGTGTATGTTTTTATTCACTCAATTACAATCACTCCCTTTCAATTTTATTTCAAAGAAAAGTATAAGCTTCAAATTCACAAAATATCTCATGCTGAATTTGATTTGAAGTCTTCGTAGTCTGGAGTTCGATTTTCCTGAAATGTTAGTACACACAAGAGCAAATACAAATTTTTAAAATTGTTAGGAGATAACTACACATTTGAACAATAATGTTTGGAATCATCAAAACTATACAAGTTGCAAAAATGTAAAGCATGCAAATAGCAACTATCTTAACATCAGCAACTTGCATTAATGAGCTCGTTTTGAGATCTTCTATTTAAGTTTGACATGACACTTTGTAAAGTGCCTTTGGCAGCCATTTTAGCTTCGTTCTTTTGGGGGAAACTTGAAGAGAGAGCTTGAAGGGAGTGAGGAAAGGGTGGAGTTTGAGAGAGGAAGAAGATCCTGTGAGGGGGGGGGGGGCTCAAGGGAGTGTGGAGGGGGTTCCACACGGTTGCTCCGGCAAGCTCGCACCTGAATACTGTTGGATTCAAGGCTTGTCTCGAAGAAAGTTCACCAAAGAAGAAGATCTATTTGGTGTCAAAGGACCCGGCAACTCCGCCGCACTAGGGAAGGTGTAAGTGATTTTGTAAGGGCTTCTCCGCCTAGCTGTGGGGACTAAAGGAGAGAAACTTAGTTTAGTGTAATACTTGGAGGGTGCTTCCAATGAGTGGATGTAGGTCAACGTTTGATCGAACCACTATAAATCCGGTGTGTTCTTTTCTTATTATTATTTCCGCATTTAATTTTTGCACTTTGGTTTTTATTGTGGTGATATTGGTTTTGATTTGTGTTTTGATTGAAAGATATTTTTTACCAATTCACCTCTATCTCTTAATTAGCTTTGGGCCAGTTCATAAGGGCCTAACATCCCTAAGAAACTATCAAGTGGTATCAGAGCACTTTTTAGTGTCATCTGAGCACTTTCAGCACTGATAGTTGAATCAACTAATCCTTCAATAATATTAATGGACTAGGGTGCATGCTTTGCTTACTAGTGAACTTGACTTCGTATTGCATCACCATTTTAATCCCTACTCCAATCTCTTGCAAGCCTCTTGCATCTATTGCCAAGCTAATGGAGGTACAAATAAGTCTCTAAAAATAATAATGAACTCTACTCAGGTAATATATGTATTCATCTTTTCTTATAATTTATCTCTATGCTATCCAATCCACCAGATCTCATCTTCTCTTTCAAATAAAAAGACTCTTAATGGTTCTTTATTTATTCTCTAAGCATTGTATACTATAAAAAACATTCTTGTTGATATTATCTATCCATGACATATTTTAGTGGTTTTAATGATACAAATATATGCATGAATATTTTAATTTGTGTGCTAAATATTTTACATATAATGGTTTGATGAATGTGCATGATAATTACTTATATGGGATGTACATTGCACAACTCAAGTTTAATCAAAATTTGAAATGAAATAACTCAAGATGAACCATTTAAGATTTTTATATTAATATAGGACTATCTTATAAATCTATTGATATTTACTTGCATGGTTTGATTTGCTCACAATAAAAATATTTATTTAAATAATTTACTTATTATTAATTAAGGATAATAAGCTTGATTTAGAAATTTATATGATTCTTTTATTAAAAAAAATTTATATGCTTTATTTATTACATAAAGGTTATCAAATATTAAAAGATAATTAATTAGGGAAATTAAATGTACGTAATAAGCTTATTTGGTAAAATTTATTATAGATTCATTTTGAATTGAACTTATTTCACATAAATTTAGTGATATATAATTAATTTTATCTAAATTACATCATATTATTATATGAATATTTAATATATCTTTAAAACATTAAAATATGTATAACTTTTTCTTTTATTAATATTCTAATCAACTGTATACAAACCTAATTTACTATAATATAAATATTCCATGCAAATCAATTTAAGCTGCCATTTCATTCTTACATACAATTCAATAAACTAACCAAATCACTCTGTAAATCATAAAAATTAATATATTTTTGAAATTTAATAATATTACAGTTAAAATTTTGATACCAATCATATCTTATTATATACAAAAGGTTATATGGTAAACGTTTAATAAATCTGAATATTTTTATCATTTTAGGGGGGTTTAAATCATTAAAAATAAAATTACTAAAAATAAAAGTAGCTTTCATGTAACTTACGAAGATCTGAATATTTTTCCTAACTAAGTAATGAATGTGAATGACTAAAACATAGCTTTCTCTCTCTTCACTATATCCCCTCCCTCTTCCTTTCTACCCGTTCTTCCTTGCACGACAAGGAAAGGGAAATAAGGAATTAGGCTTAGTGCTCAGGTTTTAGAATTTAATAAATATAAAAGCATTATTTATGGCCTTGCACTGCAGTGCTCAAAGTGTTACAGCACTGCATCATTGCATGCTGATTCCTGGCTTTACTATGCTTGAATACATCAGCTTCGTTGCACTGATTATTTTCGAAAACCTAAGAGCATCCAGACTGAGGTGCCACTTTTTGGAGCTTACCAATACCTGGCACCACCGTGATCACAAGCATTGTGCCACAACACTCACAAGTATATTTCCAAAAAAAATTTGATATTCAAATATATTTAGTTTAAAGCTGTTAACCTCATTTTTTTACGAGGTCTTCATTTTCTATGACTTCCTCATTATCTTATGATGGAGATGTGGACTAGGATGCAAACGGTGGAGTTACATAAAGATATAAAGTAAAATATGAATATGCTTAGGTTTTCTTTAATATAAAAATAGTGAATGCCCACTAGATACACAAGTATATGAGTCGATCAAATAATAAAGTCATAGAGAAGAGTGTCAATCCAATGAGGAGGTGTTCTGTTTAATTTTAATTAAACTATTACTATCAAATATAGATACACAATTTATCTTGCTAAATGTAAGGCTGTTGGTTTTTAGTCTTTATCACTTAATGGAGATTTGGAAAGAAATTTATATGCTGAATTAAATAAAGTATTCCATGCTAATGAATGAAAAACAACATAGTTATCCTAATAGGACTCTTAATTTTGTATGTGTATCATAACATAAGCATCCCTAGATCTTTATAAGATCTTACAGGGGTAAAAAGAGAGGTTTATGACATTTCTACAATTACAATATCTCTATAAAACTTAGTAGGTTTATCATCCTATGTCTAGATATGCTAACATTCTATTTCAATACTCCTTTTTAATTTAATATTCTTCGATCGAGGTAATATATCACACTAGATATTAACAACACATAGCTATTATATGAATTGATTTAAGAAATAAAATAAATTAATTCAAGTCGTAAGAGTTTACATTAGTATGTGCTACGTGTTTATATTATTAGCCAAAAATTGAGCGATTTAGCTAGATATAAATAACACAAAAAGTAAACTCATGTTTATTTCATTCATATAAGAAAAAGATACATGAGAATTAATAATGATAAATATCATAAGGAAGGATCAATTAACATTATCCACACTCCTTCCTCTAATAATAGAATTGCTTACACAATATAAGCTAACATCTCCAAATAAATCTATCTTGCCATTCCATGGCCTCTTTTAGAATTTACTCTAAGGGGGGAACTGGAGAAGGGCACTCAAAAGTATAAGACTCCACTAAAAAATGACAAAACTCTCAAATAAAAGAACTGAAAAAACTATTATAACAAGTGCTGTAACAACCTCATAAGTATGTGCTACGTGTCATCACATCATTATAAGATGAACTAGCATCTCAAAGCTGTTGGGCTTGCTCCGTTGTGTTGCTGCACTGTCCTAGTGCAATTAATAGCTGAATCGATACATCTTTCAGCCTAGTGAGCATGGCTCTTCATATTGGTAATTGCTTTGTGGCGCTATAAAAGTACAATGTAGTGACGCTTGAAAGAGCAATCCAATGTTGCGGCATCATAAATCTTATTTCTCTGATATTCAATTTCATGAGACTAAAGTGTTGTGGCGCTGATTTCTAGCATAGTGATGTAGTGCTGCACAAAAACACTGACCTTGGCTCGACCGTGACGCTAATTTTTCTTTAAAAAAAAAAATTACCCAATGGCAGGGCCTACACGTTAAATAAAAAGAATGATTACAAGGTCTTTAAAGGGAACTCAAGCTCTCTACTGCTCATACGAGCTACAAAATAAAAAAATAAAAAAATAAACTACGAGCTCGAGTACCCTACTATGCAAAAATACAAAGATAATTAGGTACATTCCATGGTGCATAAGAGCGAGCACCCAAAACATAATAGAGCTGCAAAAAAACTCTAAAAAGCTCTATGAATATCCTCCCAAAACAGCCTCACGATCACCTGCACTAAAAAACATTTGCATAAAGAGGTAAAATAAGGAGCAATAATAGCATCAATAATACTGACAATAAATGAGAGAATAATAACTATAGAGGAAACCATTACCACCCAACAGATAACCACCCCACAGGAGGAGGAAGCATCTCATAAGACAGTAATACAAACCCAAAAGAACACCCAACACCATTAGCTCAATAATATAACCATTAGAAAGTAAGTCCACCCCCAACCAAAACAAACGCTACCAACTGGAAACAGTACAATACCTCCAGCAAAAATAGGCCTCCAAGAACATCATGCAACACCAACCAGATCATCCAAAGAGCCAGATAGACAAACAACCACGGAGCACAGCAGGGTATGAGCACCAAAAAAAACCAAAACAGTAAAGTGCCCAGCTGTAACACTAACAGCCCGAAGAAAACCACCAATGCAATAGCACAACCAACAGCCCCTCAAGTAGATCACCCAAAAGATCCTGTAGATAGGCATTAGACTATAGCTGAACACAACACCAAACTGACATAACACAAAAATAAATTCCATATACCAAAAATAACCAAGCCAATACAACACAAAGCCACCACAAAAAATCCAACCACAGGTCACACTAATAGCCCCGATTAAGGAATAACCAATAATGGCAAAATGAACCTACCAATAACACCTAACATCAAAACCACAAATGCAGCCCACCAGAAAAAACAAACCAACCCGAGAATTAATAAAGAGACATCTAAAACCAGACATGAACTCACATGAACCAAAATCAATATAATTAAAGAATAACATAAGGAAAACTAATCTCATCTCGGTTTAAAATACCTCTAATATGAGGAGGGAGATTAAAAACAGGAAAGTCCTCCATGGACTCCCAATCACAACCCCACTTAGCAATACCATTAGCATAAGTATTTCCTTCCATCTGAATGATAGAAAAGAGCAATTAAACATGCTCAACTAATTCTTAAGTTCTCTCCTCATGTAAAATAAGGCAGCAGCCAGGACACACAATTTCCATCCTCAAATTAGAAATAAGGTGGCAATATGTAAAGCCAACCTCAGCCACAATGTTCATGAAGTCAAGAGAGAAACAAAGTTTTAAACCATACATGAAAGTAAAGATGACAACCTTGTTAACAGTACAATTGAATAAAGGATCGGCAAAACCCAAAATTCCTTTACCATTAGCATCTCTGATAATACCACCACAACCCACCCTAGCATTAACACTAACAGCATCAACATTAAGCTTAAAGAAAAAAATTGGAGGTTTAAGCCAAAAAATACTTTTAGGAACAATACAAATACCAACCCCCATCAAATTAATGCCTATATCAACCTATGCAATAGCTTATTTATGGAAATTCTTAGTCAAAAGTAAATTTGCATAATAAAGGGCTTCAATCTTATCTTTAACTTTGTGAATAATTATATTATGATTCATGGCCACCCCATTGAAGAAGGAATTATTCCTATCCAACCTTAAAAACCAAAGGATGAGAGAAGGAATAACGTTCTTGATATGGCCTCTGGAATTAACAAACCAACTGTTAAGGATAGAGTAAATAGAAACCTTAGCATTAAAATAATTTAAATACAAAATATCATTAAAGTAAGTTCAAACTTTAACAACACAAGGACCATAAACAAACACATGATGCCTATTTTCCATGTGAAAACAACATTGATATTTAGAAGGGAGGATAAACCCACGTTTAATCAAATTATCATCAGTTGGGATAAACTTATGTAAGATATGCCAAATAAAAATAAAAATATTAGAGGTAATACTTTTATGCCAAATCATCTTGAAAATCATGGAAGTTTCATGCTTAACTCTAAAAGAGTGCCAAGCCTCCTTTAAACTAAAGTTATCATCTTTAGAGAAGGCACAAATATGAACATCAAGAGAGGAAATGTTTAAAAGACTCTGTAAATTTTTTGAATAATAAAATTAGGTAGCAAACTAAAAAGTTTCTCAACATCCCAACCATTGCTATTAAAAAATTCATTAACCTTCAAAGGGCCTACGGAAAAAGTATTAAAAATATAATCAATAGATTGGCCCCCCAACCAATGATCCTGTCAGAAGAAAATATTCCCACAACCAAGACCGCAATTAAAAAAAGGTTCAACCCTCCATTTGACTTTGCAAAGACGTTGCCAAACTTTAGAATTGCCTTTACTATAATAAACCATGGAGGGATGATTTCCCCCATAATACTTAGCATTCTTAAACTTGGCCCAGAGAGTCAAATTAGAATAAATATTATACCATAATTTATAAGAAAATGAATAAGCCAGATCCTTCAGAGACTTACAACCCAAAGCCCCTTCAACCACAATACTACAAGATTTATCCAACGAAGACCAGTAGATTTTAAAATTGGTACAAGCCCCTCTCCAAAAAAACTTATTGAAAATCCTCTCAATCCTGTTAGAAACAGCCTGAGAGGGAAACAAAGTTTAAAAACTGTAAATGGGGATAAAATAAAGAACACTTTTAATAAGTGTTATCCTACCACCAAAACTCAAAAAATTAAAATCCCAAGACAAAAGCCTGTTATGCACAACATAAATTAAATCATCAAAAAGAGAAGAAATATTTCTAGCCTTGTACAGAGGAACACCAAGGTACTTTAAAGGCAAGCAAGCATGGCTGAAACCGGTTAAATCCTTAATGCCGTCGATGCCATTGAGGGAGACTTTATTTGTATTAATAAAAACACACTTATTTTTATTAAAAGATAGGCCACTAACTAATTCAAAATGTTTAAAAAAATTCAAAAGCTTATGAATACTATTCTTAGAGGCATTAGTAAATAAAATAAAATCATCCGCAAAGCCTAAATGTGAAATGTGATGCCCACCTAAACTTCTAAAGTAAATATAAGGGTAATTTTTAAAAAGATCGGCAAACCCTCTCAAAAGATACTCAACAAAAATAATAAAGAGAGCTAGAGAAAGGGGATCCCCCTGTCTCAGACCATGAGAGGCCTTAAAAAACCCATTGGTCTTACCATTAATGATAATAGAAAAAAAAAAGACTTTCAATACAAAGCTTAACAAGATAGATAAAATTAAAATCAAAACCAAATAACTTCAAAATCTCATACAGTAAATTCCAATCAACATTATCATAAGCCTTGGCAATATAAAGTTTCAAAATCATCTTACCACCTCTAGTTTTAATATCCAAATTTTGAAAAAATTCTTGAGCCAGAAGAATATTATCATAAATAGCACGCCCTTTAACAAAACCCATTTGGAAAGGGTAAATTGTTTTAGGCAAAAGATACGTTAAACAATTCATCAAAATTTTATAAAGCACTTTATAAAAAAAAAAAAGCACAAACTGATGGGTTTAAAATCATTCCAAGTAGTGCTAGAAATATTGATAGAGGTAGCAGTAAAAAAGTTACGAATACCATTACCATCAAAAAAGTCAATAACAACAAAGAAAAGATTATTACCAATAATATGCTAAGTTTTTTGAAAAAAACTTATCCGTGAACCCATCAGGTTAGCCAGCGACTCGCAGTTCATAGAAAAAATAATTTCTTTAAATTCATCAAAAGAAAGAGATTTTAATAAGAAAATATTATCATCATGAGTGATAAAAGGAGGAATAATATAAGGATTATCCATAATAATAGGGTGAAAATTTTTATTCAAATGATTCTGAAAATGCAGCACAACTAGGTTTGCAATTTCATCATCATCCTTAGTAACCAAACCATCAGGATAATTATTTTTATGGTTGCAATTAACAGTGCGTTTCCTCCTAACCAAGGCATGGAAATATTTTGTATTATTATCACCTTCAACCATATGATTGAAAACAAATTTTTGTTGCAAAAAACTTTCATCCTGAGCTTGTAATTTAAAGAGACCATCCTTAGCCTCCCTCAAAATATAGAAATTAGCCTCAGAAGGAACTAAAATACATTGATTCTCCAGAATAGTCACTTTATCTTCCGCAATTAAAATGTTAGCAAAAGATTCTTAAAAATATTATGGTTCCACCAATTTAAAACAAACTCAAGCCTTTTCAATTTAAACCATAATATTTTGATACCAAAAATATTATTGTCCGGATGTAAAAGGGGCCTGCCAATTGTTCATAACCAAATCCATAAAAGAATCATGAAGAACCCACATATTTTGAAATCTAAAAAGCGCAGAAAAAAAACCTCCTTTTATGTTTAATTTTAATAAGAAGAGGACAATGATTTGAAAGAGTCCGGCTAAGATGCCCAACATTAGTATACTTAAAGGCATTCAACCAAATAATCATTGAATAAAGCCCTATCTAATCTTTGCCATAAATGTCCACGATTCCAAGTGAAATTATCACCAGAAAAACAAATATCAATAAGATTACAATCCATGATCATGTTATTGAAATCCTCCATGGAATTATAAATAGGGAGAGAACCCCCTATACGCTCAGATGGATAAATAATGATATTGAAATCTCCCCCCGCCAACAACGGAAGATTACAAATATTATGGAAATTAATAATTTCATCCCATAAAATCTTTCTAGTATAGCGAGATGAAGCAACATAAATGAAAGAAGCAAAACATTGAAAATTAGGGCTTTCAATATTACAATGAATAACTTGAGTAAAATCACCAATAACATCAACCCGAACAAAGTCTTTCCAAAAAATCAAGATTTAGATACATTGGACAAAGCAAGTTTAAAAACCAAGGATTTAGCAGTACTGAATAATTTATCAGAAGAGATCAGTTGCTCAAGAAGGACAATAAGAGAAACATTAAAGGTACGACATAAATTTTTAACTCTAATCCTAGACGAGGAGAAACCAATGCCCCTAACATTCTAAATTATAGCATTAAACATAATAAAACAAATATTAATGAGAAGTATGCGAGCGGGTGTTATGCAGAGATTCTAGAATAATAGATTTTGGTTTCCTACCTCTCCTACCACGAACCTTGGAAAAACTAGTATCATTATTATCCATAACAAAAGATTCTGTCATTATATCCATTTCTTCAGTATTAGTAAAAGCATCTCTATGATAATGATCATTCAAAGGTATATTACTTTCATTAATCATACTTGAGAGCTCCCTAGAAAGAGGCAATTCTTCTTCCCCACAAAAAAACATCGTCTACCACATTAGAAACATTGTTGATCATACTACTACCAATCTTCTCCACCATGGCTTTGGTAGAGATTTGGGGAACAACTTCAATTGGGACAATTCCTTCATCCACAACAATATTATTAAACAATCTGTCCTCCAAAAGAGGTTCAACAGAAATAAAAACATTATTATTATCAGAAGAAGTGTTCTAGTTAATCACAATAATGGAATCAATAGGTAGAGAAGAGTTAGAGTTAAGATTGACTTCCTGCTTTTGAATCAACTCATGAGTAATATTAGGAACTGGTTTTTCTTGAAAAAAAATCCAACAAAACAAAATCATTAATAAGCTCTTCATCTTGAGAAACCATAACCACAATACCAAAAAAAAGATGAGTAACAGTATCAAATTTAATAGAAATTAAATCACTATTATTTATCAGTTTAGCAGAATCCTTGCTCTTATGGAGATGGGGGTGAAGTTTATAATAAGCCGTTAAGTCATGCCCGTGCATCATACAGTGAGAAAAGAAAATAGGTAAATTTTTTGAATTCAAAATTTTGAAAATAACCATTCAGCTACAAACCAAACCAAACCTCATTAGGATGCTTCTTCGATATATCCAGTTCCACAAGGACACGAGCTACAGACGGCCTAGAGATGGATGTTGTAACTTGGTCAATTTGCAAAGGTCTCCCGAAAATAGAAGCCAAGACAAATAAGATTTAAAAATTGAAAAAATTTAATCTAAGAATAGGAAAAGAAATCCAGACAGGACTTATAGGAGAATCTTCTTGCACATCAAAGTCCGCAGACCATTTAACCAATCTCATTTTACAACCCTATATATAATAGGATCTCCATGAAAAAATACGGCTATAAATCAAATCGTTAGTAAGTTGAATTTTTATATACTTAGAATCCAACAAACTCACTTGAAAAGATCCGAGCAGTATAAGATTAAAAAAGAACTTTTGGATGACATCTAGGTTAGGGCACTTTAACATGAACTTCCCAACAAGTGTGAGGGCAAAAGGAGCAGCTAACATAGAAATAACATAATCCTCTAAAAAGAAAGCCAGACAACCTCTAAAAGAAGCTTGAACAAAGGGAAGCTTGGTGGAAGAAGAACTTGAACCCGCTACCACATCCTTGAAGGAACGTGACTTACCAGACGGAGCCACAGCAAGAGGCGGGTCAGATGACGATGGCGTCGTTATCTCCCAAAAAACACAAGCCCGAAACGAGAAACCAAGAGCTCAGAAAAAAAAGCCAACAAAGAAGAGAAGGAGAGAAACATAACAAAAAAAAAATGATGATAAAGAACTAGTGAGTAGAAGAAAAAACAGACAGGAATGAAGAAAAAACAAAGCAGTAACCAGAACGCCCTAAGTCACCACAAAATCGCCTCGGAGCGGAGCAGCGTAGAGAGCCGTTGAGTGTTCTGCTAATTTTCCCTAAATTTTAGAATAACTAGCACTGAAATTTTTGAATTAGAAGCAGGGGAGTTGTAGATGGCAACATTGCGTCGTGGAATGTGTGGGTGCATCAGTGCTCGTTCAACACTTATAAATTTTAGCCTTCTTTTTTTTTTGTATAAACACAACTAAAACAATATGTTTCTATTGAATTTTAACACAATAAACAACATATAATTTACATTTAACACCTTAGATTTTTTTACCATAGTGTAGAAAATCATCTGTTGGATTCCATCTCGGTGGACTTGCGATGAAAGTGTCGACAAACCATAGAAGGCAATGATTCTTAAGAATACTTCTTTTTTTTAATCTTTAGAATACTTCTCGATAGGTCTAGGTAAGTGATAGGGTTTTCCTCATTTTCAAATCAAAATCAATAAATACTATTGTCAACCCTTTAATTTGGTTCTAGTCGAGCTGAATTTGATCAAAACCAACTTGATTCCAAAAAAAACTGTGTACTCGACTCTCTTCGAGTCAATTCGATTCAACTCGAGTCCAATTTAAATATGACGGCTTTGAGTGAGACTGACTAACTAATCTAGAGTTTATTTTAATCAAATTGGCTTATGCTTCAATTGATTGACCCATTCCAAACCCGTTCCATTAAAAAAATAAAAATTAATGCTAATCAAATCCAATATTCAATCAAATCAATTAACTAAATCATATTGACATGTTTTGACTCAAATAAAAATTAAAATAACAACAAATTTATTCACCTTTACTCAATCAAGCTGATTTCAAATTAAATAAAGTCAAGCTGGTCTAAATATACTAAATCCAATTATGTCGGATCAATTCAACTTCATACCAATTCAATTTGATTCGACTTGAAATCAATTTCACTTGCTCCGACTAGATTATATTAACTCAACTTGAAAATTAAATGATGTTAGTTAGTTTTCTTTTTGGGTAAATTTGGCTTGAGCCTTTTATTCATGAAAGAAAAATAAAAATACAGTGATAGTGAAAGAAAAATTGGAAATTTGGATAAAAAAAAGAAATACAGAAGCCTAAAATAGTTGGAAGTCAAAAATTCATCCCAAAAACACAAGAAATAACTTGTTGCCTTCGATGAGCTCTGAACTCAGTTAGTCTAGAGTGATTAAGTAAATGCATATACTTTGGCTTCATGAAGACCAACCTAGAGTATTCAAAGTTAGGCTATCATAATCATTCAGGCTGATAAAAATTCCTTCCAAGCCTGACAGAAAATCTGATCGAAATGAAGACCCAACGAAAGAACCAACAGAGACTCGCCTTCTCAAGGCACTTCCAAAGTCTGATAAAGAATTTTGACCTCCAGATATCTTAGTTAGTAGAGACAGCACTATCAATGTGTCTGAGAGAGAGCTTTATTTCCATTTCCATTTCAAGGACTTTATTCTCACATCCTTAGCAATTTCGGATGCTAAAGTGGTAAAGCATTTTGCCAAAGCATTAAACCTTCAGTTATTCTTTTCACGCCACAAATGATATACAGTGGCATTGAATATTAAGAGATTGCATGATTTTTCCTTATTTTCACCCGGTAATCCACCACTAAAGTCAAGGCCTTGGGATACATTGGGCCTTAACAGAAAGTTTTGCAAGGTAGGAATAAGCCTAATAAGAATTTTATAGGAATATTCACAATCAAAAAATAAATGGCACATGGATTCCATTTTGTCTTGATAGAGATAGCATTTGGGATTATCTATATAAATGCCTTTCAAGGCTAAAACATTTGTTGTTTTAAGCTTATCAAAAAGAGCCATCCAGGTATAAATAGAGAATCTAGAAGAATGCCTTTTAAGCCAAACAAGATGGGACAAGTTCACAGAGTCATGAGACTCAAAGAATTTCATATAATAATCTTAATATGAGTACTTAGTGTTGCCATTCCAGGTAAGGCTAAGAGTATGTTCCACGACTAGAGGAATATTATAAATAAAGTTTCTGATATCATCCCTAAAAGAGTCAGGGATGCACCAGTTCCCGTTATGCATCCAACTATCAATAGATTCATTGTCCTTACAAAATTTAATAGAGGAAAGTTCAGAGAATCTATTAGATAGTTTTTCCCCCATACACCAATGATCCCAAATGATAGATGCCTTGCAAAAACTATGAGGAGAGAAGAGGAATTTTCTCTAACCCGAGCAGCCGAATCACAAATTCCCTTCCAAAATCTGGTTGGGAGAGTAGCATTATTTTTCCAAGGTGAAATGTAACAAGCTAACAGAAAAGCCAAAAGAGGATTAGAATTATTAAAGATTCTGCTAATGATAGCGTAGTTATATGCACACCTCATAGCCAACAAAGAGGGAATGCCAAGCCCACCATTACTGAAAGGTTTACAGGTATTCTCCCAAGAAATAAGGTGCATCCTTTTCCCAATAGTATTACCAAAATAAAGAAATATGGCACAAGCTTTATTAATGCTTTTAATGACAGCATTAGGGATAAAGATAGCTCTAACCCAATACGCCACAGTATTTGAAATCATATATTTAATATACTGCATTCTGCCGGCTAAGGACAAAGTATTAGCTTTCCATCCAGTGAGTAGGTGATTGATCTTTTCCATAAAGGGATTAAAATAAAGATTTTAATCTTCTCAGACGAAACAGGGATGCCAAGGTAAGTAAATTTATTTGAAACATTTGGATCCTCAGGATTTGGGCCAATTCTTTGACATTAGGTGTGTGCTGAGAGAAAGAGACAATACTCTTATGATTATTAAGATGGAGCCCAGAGCAACAAGAAAAATTATCCAAAATTTTGATAAGCCTGGAGCAATTGGAATTATTATCCTTGCCAAAAACAATCAGATCATCAGCATAGAAGAGATGTGAGGTATAAAATTCTCCCAAGGAAATACCCTTGAATTCTCTCTAGTTGGTCTGGTCATTAAGAAAACAAGATAAATTGTCTATAATAATACATAAGAGATATGGACTAAGTGGGCATCCCTGCCTCAAACCCGTGGAGGAAGGGAAAAAGCCTTCTAATTAGCCATTCAAGCAGATGGAGTAGTTAACATTAGTGATGCAAGCCTTAACCCAACTAGTGAACATATTAGGGAATCCTTTTTTAGACATTCTAGAGATCAAAAACTCCCTGTAAACCATATCAAAAGCAATTTAGCATAGAAGTAATCACTTCTTCTAGAATTAATGAACATCTTCATGATTTCACCAGCTAAAATAGGGTTATTAGTGGCCAGTCTGTTAGAAATAAAAGTAGTTAGACACTTGTGAATAATTATAGGCATAACTAACTTCATACGATCAGCTAAGATTTTAGCAAAGATTTTGTAAAACACATTACGCAATGTAATAGGTCTGAAATCCCCAATACTACTAGCATGATAGTGTTTAGGAATCAAGACAAGAGCAATGGCCTTAGCCCCTATGGGAAGGTAGCCTTTAGAAAAAAAATGATTAAACCACCCTGAAAACTTTAAAGCCAATAATGTGCAAACATTTTTTGTAAAAAAAGAAGTTGTAACCATCTGGTCCAGGAGCTGAGTCAGATAGTCCAGCAAACATAACATTTTTAACTTCCTCATAAGTAACAGGCTTAATCAAAACTTCAGCGAGATTAGATAGAATGCTAGTACCTATAGGAATGTATCTAGTGTCAGCAGAAGCAGTGCTAGACTGATTTAGCAGTGCCTTAAAATGACTAATGATTTCCTGAATTTTGGAATTTTGGTCCAAGGAAGGGCCAAAAAGGGCACAGTTAATTGCACTGGAATTCACAGCTGTTCTTCTATGAATCCTAGAGTAGAGAAATTTTAAATCTTCCTCCCTGTGCTTGAGCCAGTTTTTTTTAGCTCTGTATTTTAACCAGGTGGTCCAAATGGAATTGTAGTACATCAGCTTGGAGTTGAAGTTCTTAAGATTATTATGGTTCTCTAGATTGAGAGGGTCCACATCAATAAGAGTTTGGGAATCCAACTGCTACTGGGTAAGAGCGTCAATCAAGTTGATGATAGAATTAGAGGAATTCCAGTTAGCACCCTTAATGAGCACTTTAAGATTTTTGAGCTTATTGTAGAACTTAATGATAGGGTTACCCTCCACCTGAACCGCACATATATCAACCAGAACATCCCATAAATCCTAATACATGGTCCAGTGATTTTTGAACATGAATCGATGAGCATAATTAAAGTGCTCACAAGTAGTACTGATAAGCGGGGAGTGGTCAGAAATAGAGGCACTCAGAACCTTATAAGATGAATTAGGATAGGTAGCAATCCATTTATCATTGACTAGAGTTCTATCAAGATTAATGCTAATGGGATTACCACTTCTCAGATTGCTCCAGGTGAGGAAAATGAACGTGGAAGTAATGTCTGTGAGTGCTGTGTCAAAAATCAAGGAGTTAAATTAACCCAACCTATCAACCATGATAAGATTGCCTCTAGCTTTTCTAAGATAAAATGACAACAATTAAAATCCCCAGTGACAATCAACGCATGATCATTAAGGGGATTGAGCCTTCTAATATCATCCCATAAAATGGTTCTCTCCTCATGAGAGTTAGAGGCATAGATAATGGATAAAATAACATGATGAAGTGCAGTGACAGATAATTTTCCAGAAATCATTTGTTTGAAAAAGAAGAAAGGCTCAAAATTGATTCTATCAGAATTCCATTTAATCCAGATCCTTCCCGGAGAGGAATGGTGGAAGTTATTACAACTATTTTCATTATTAAAAATCTCATGACAGTGATTGAACCAGGGATCATTTAGATTTTAATGAAGAATTCTATTCTCCAAGAGACAGACCATACCTAAACTATGGTCCCTAACCAACTTCTTAACACCATTAACCTTATCAGGACTGTTAAAGCCCCTGATATTCCACACACCAATGGGTGGAATGGGCATCAGGATTTAGTATTATTGCTCCTTTTGGAGCCTTTCCCTATTGTGCTTTCTTGTTTTAGACTTCCCTTATCAAGAGGGCCTTGAGTGGAGTTTTGGGTAATAGCATTAGGAAGAATTTTCAGAACTGCATCAGGTATGCCAAATGTCAAATTGATTTGGGGTTCCTATCCTGAATGACTTGGACTACGAGATCAAAGTCCAGGTCAGGGTTATCTTGTAAAGCAGAGAATTTGTTCGAGGACTGAACAACAGGCAATTTAGCTTTAAGATGAGGGGAACAGAGGGCGGGAGGATTTGAGGACTCAGAAGAAGAGAGTTCCTCATTAGGACAGTTAAGATTAGGAATGTTAGGGATGCGTTGAGGAACCTTGTTTGAGCCTATTACAGAAGCTTCTGGAATAGAGCTCGGTTCGGACAGGGTGGGGAGGATACCTTTTAGAACAGCATGATCATCTCTGGGTCTGTGGCTCGAGCTGCGACCCCGGGGAGGGTTATAGGGTTTTTGGGGAAGCGGCTGGGGATTCAAATTTTTTGGGCATTCAGAGGCCGGATGAATTAACGAGGAGCAACATTCACAGGGAGCAGGTTTCCATTCATAAATGATTTTTAGGTTAAAAATTTTCCCTTCAACCAAAATAGGAATAAAATCAGGATAAGTGGCAGTAGCGTCAATCTGCACACAAACCCTCGCATAGGTTAAATAGGATTTGGTCGCGGTAAGATCATTTACAGCGAGGGGGATACCAATTTTAGTCGCAATTTTTTATATTCCAGTCAGGGTCCAACAACATAGAGGTAAGTCAAGGATTTTAATCCAGATTGGGACGGAGGTAAACTCTTCCTTTTTAGGGCTGAACAGAGGCGACCACTTTTGAAGAACGAAAGGTTTTCCCAAGATAAACCAGACACCTTTGTTTCAAACATACTCAAAATCTTCAACAGAAGAAAATTTAAAGACAAAGAAGCTATCACTCAGGGAAATAATTTTGAGACTACCTTTAAGCTTCCATACCTTATTTACTGCCGCAAAAAGGCATCCATAAAAAGGCCTCTTACCAAGGGAGTAACCCACCAAAGCTAGGTTCCATTCAGTAGAAGCATCAACCACATCCTCGTGTGCAAACGGGATGATGTCCTCCGGAGTTGGAAGAGCAGAGACAACAAACTTGCTCGGGTTTGGTTTGTCAGCAAGGATACGAGTCCAGGGGAGCGGGTTTTGCGAAGAAGCCAGCGGTCGAACAGGGTGCATGTTAGACGAGGGAGGGCTAGAAGTGTGGAGCGGTGGAAAAACGGAGTTGGAGAGGGAGGGATCCATGGATCCCTCCGACTAAAGGAAGGCGAAGCACGAGAAAACGACGCAGCGCGAAAAAATCCTAGCAGTGCAAAAAAAAACCCTCCGTCAATTTTATGTTAGTCCGTTTGAATCAATACATTTGAATTAAATCCATACTTTTTAAATGCAGCATTTAATCTTAGCCATTGGATCAAATTGTCACAACGGGGCAACAGGTGTTTTTCTCCTCTGAAGTCATTAGGTTTCTAACGAGAGAAATTATTGTGTGTGGAATCCGAGAATCTGATTCAGATTCCGCACACAATAATTTCTCTTCTAACAAAGAGTGACTGTGGGCGGGATTCAGACGATGCAGACGAAGGTTCGAGCAAAAGAAAAAGGGTGCGGAACTCCTGTGTGCGGTTACAAGGGATATCGTGTGTGAAACTCTTCTAAATCCTTTTGTTTTTCCTGTGTGTGATACCTCTCATCTCATGCCCTCGTGCGTCACAGTCTCGCCCGGCTGTCCTGAGCATCCCGCCTGCACGCGCGACACCAGCCCACGTGAACCCACCGGCCTGCATTCCACCTGCCCTTGCATCCCGCTTGCCCGTGTGATGCATCAGTCAGCCTGAACCTCTTGTCGGAACTCCTTTAAACAAGAAAATCGGGAATCAAAGAATTGAGGTTATATGCTTCCTCTTTTTCCCTTAAAAATTAAAATTTTCAAGATGAATATATTTCTATTGAAACCAAGAAAACTTTGGGTTGGATTTTTTCTACTTAATATTAAGAATGACTAGTTTTATAAGTTCTTTCTTTTTTAGGCAAACAAGAATAGGATTCTTCATTTGATTTCTTCTTCAAAAAGTTTAATGGCTATTGATGAGTTAATTATTTTCTTCTTAAAATATAAAAAATACTATCAACCATTGGATATTGCCCACTTTCATGAAATTTTGAAAGAGGAATAGCTAGAGTTGGAGAAATTATTTGGTGTGGAGTTCGGACGTAGAAGTCTGGACGTAGCTCTACATCCGGACTCCAATCCATAGGCGTCACATATTTTTTGGGTTAATATATTTTGTGCAGTCACGTGTATTTTTTTAATAACGTGCAATCCGACGACCCAGCCTAGCTATTTTAGTTAGCTCTCCTTTTTAAAAATAGAAAACCCTGATTGATACCCAAAGTTTAGGGTTTTTAATGAATAAAGTTTTCCTCGAATCGACTCCAAATTTTTCAGCAAAGAACCGACCGAAGAAGAAGATGGAGATTACTTTTGATGACGTTCAAATATCACAAATAAGAAAGATGGTAAGTTTATAGAATAGTGCGGAGATTGCAAGGTTTGATTAGAGCTGTCAATATTGGACCCGACCCGAAAACTTGATACAAACACGACCCAAAAATTTCAGGTTTAGGTTGACCCAAACTCGAAGAGGGTCGGGTTCATATCTGAAAAACTGACCCATTTACAAAGCCGGGTTGTGTCCGGGTTGACCTAGAGACTTAGGAATGACCTGAAAAATCCGTCTGCCCCGGCTGCCCCCTCGCATTGCCTGCCCTGACTGCCCCGCTACACTGTGTTGCTGCCCCGGCTGCCCATGTGACCGCTTCCAAAGGAGGTTCGACTGTTCGAGACATCAAGCCGCCCGTCGCATGCCCGAGTCAAGTCACCGCCAGCGCAGCCTGCCCGCGTCCACGCATCAAATCACCCGCACTGTTGCCGCTGCCCCATCGGCGCCCGCTGCCCCACCGGCGCCTGCTGTCGAATAGTCGTACCGCATGACCAAGTTCATGTGTCGAATCACCTTCATCGAAGCGGGTCAGTCGGGTTGACCCGAATCCGAAGCGGGTTGTGTTCAAGTCCAAAAAATTGACCTGTTTGTAAAAATGGGTCGGGTTGACCCGAACACAAATAATGCCAGGTTAGTTTGGGTTCGACCCGAACCCGACCCTGACTCAAAATTGACACTCCTAGGTTTGATAAACTCAAATTCAATTTGGAGGGAGGAGCTTTAGATATAAACTTATCGATAAATTTTTACGGATTATTATGTAATCTTGTATTTTGTTCTTATGAGGAATGCCTCAAATAGAATTGACGTGCCTTATAATGTTGTTCTCACGCAATTTTTTAAGAAATTAATAATATTTGACGTTAATTTAGAAATATTTAAAGAGCAGATGAAATTTTTTCTTAGATAAACGGTTATTAATAATTTTTGTGTTGTCTATCCACATTGTATATAAGATTGTACATAATCATTTGACACTACAGTCTTTAGAGGTTGTGTACAATTATACACATTATGTACAAGCTTGTAAAAGTGTGTACAAAGCTGCACACACTTTGTACAACAGTGTAGAAGGTTGTACACTATCTACAAGCTTATATACATGGTGTATAAGGTTGCACACATGATACTAAACAACATATAGTTAACTAATGAGTTAGTGATATAATTTGATATAACCTAAAATTTAAGACTATTGGTTCTTTACTTTAGTAAAGACTATACCATTACCACTAGGATCTCTTAGTACTATTTTAATTAATAAATGCAATAGTTATCTATCAGTTCTAATGAGTATTATAATTTGATAAATTTTAATGAGTTATTCAATGATTTAATTTGGCATAACTTATAATAAAAGCATTAAGATAAGTTTTAGGCTCCTAAGGACTATGTACAATGAAATACGACAAAATTAATGCTTAATATTTTGAAGGTTTGTAAATTAGTTATCGATAAAAATTATATATAATAACTCTTAATAGAAAGTCAATGGTTCTGTTTTTCATTCGGAGTAATAAAATTATAACCTCTCAACAAAATTTTAGATTAGGATACTAAACAACGTATATAATTAACTAATGAGTTAATGATATAATTTGACATAACTTAAAATTTATGACTGATGGTTCTTTACTTTAGATAATAGGTAGCAGCTATAATTTTCTTGTCGTTTTGGTTGTTGTGCTCACTAAATTGAGGTACAATTAATAGATATTTTGTGGTCTTTTTTAGTGAGTCATTAGGATCATTCAAATGAGTGTTTTGGCTGGATTAATATGTAAATTATCGTAATGGTTATCATAACTTGATTAATTGGTATGTAACAATTAGCAAATATTAGACTGCATTACAAAGGATTTTTTATCATAAAATCAAAATTGAGAGCTACACATAGGTGTATATTCCACAATCTTTCTCTATTTAATGATGACAAATAAATATTGATGTGAAATGATAAAATATAATATGTAGATTATTTTTCCCTCACAAAATGAATAAGTAAGTTATGACTAAAATATATAATAATACAATGCAAGACTATGCAATATATATTATCCTTTTAAAAAACACAAAAAAGAAAAATAACACCAAACTTATATTTCTTTGATCCATAAAAATTAAATATTTCCCGTTAAGCTTTTGATAGGCCTATGATCTACTATGTAAATAATGTTTGATCTTTAATAAAAGTTGTTCGACCATCATGAGATAATTTCTTGGGTTATCAACTATAATATTAAATATATCATCAATATTCACATGTTTGTTTAAAATTCATATGAAAGTTAGAATCTCATCTCTACTACTCAACAACTTCACATGCATGATTTCCCTTAAATTCCTTACCACTTATTATTATAAGCTCAATACATATCATATTCAAGACTTATCATCTTTCTTATTCCTTAATTATAAGCGTTAAATAAACAAACACGTGCAATGATAAATAAAAATTTTAGTCTAGATAAATAGAGTAGTCAATATTTTCTTGCTCTCATAAACTTCTATATTTTATATTTTGTAGATGCAAATGTGCTAAACCATATAATCAAATGCATGATAGAATAATATTCGGCTCGCTTTTATTATGGCAGACACCATTTCTAATCACTTCCGTACTATGCGTATCATGTAGTTCGACAAGTGTTTATAAGTTTTTATTTTTTAGCACTTTCTTGTTAATCTTGATATGCTTTTGTCTTCATCTGTCTCTCTTTGATGAGCATACAACGGATGCAAAAAACTTTAGATTTTAATGAAAGCAGAGCTCAGTGGCGATGTGCCATATGAAAACTTGTTGATTAAGTGACAATTCATCTAAAAACTTAGCAAGCATTAAAATGTCCCAATTTATTACTTGATAGAGAGTAGAGAAGCCCGCCAGTTTAGTGAATTTTAAAAGTTGAGCATATCCTGCGATAGCTCAATAAATAGAGACTATTATTAAACTTTTTTATACATATAAAATAATGATTTAATAATTTTCTCGATTGCATGTGCTAATTAAAGCGTCTGCAAGGTAAAAATCTCATGTACTGTAGTTTTCAATTCTATATACAACTTTGTCTCAAGCTTTAATTTTATCTTTTTCTATAATACAATTTATTTTTCTTTGATGAAGAGCTTCATTTGGTGTAAAAATCTTTAAAAATTATTAAGTATATTTAACTGTGACATTGCTATCAACTAATAGATTCTTTTACTTAAAAAAGTTTTAATTCTAGCAATACATTTTACAAGCAATACACTCTACTTGTTCAACTTATTAACATTGAGAAAAAAACATTCATTAAATATGAGAACACAAGTATAATAGTAGTTGCGACATCGAGACATATAGAGGTAACAAGAATAATGTATGTGATTGTCACATCAAATTTCCCTAAATTATTGTTAGGCACTATAAGAAACAACCAAAAAGATAATAAAATATAAAGGAGCAAAGAACTCGAAGAACATACCCAAATATAGAGTGATTTAAAATATCCTTGGTGTAAAACTCTCATGGGCATAATTAAGCTTCATTCTCATCACCGTTAAAACCTTCTTTCTTGTCATATCCTTTATCATTTCGATATACAACTCTAAGTGTAGAATAAGATAGATGAAGAAAGTTCTACAAAAAGAGTATAAATAAAAAGCTTGATTGAATGAGTTCAAATTTGATAGTTTCCTATCAGAGGAGCTAATGGAGCTATGAAAGCCTTTAACACTAGCTACGTAAAATGAGTAAAAGTATTTTAAATATTTAATGATTGCTAGTAAAAATATCAAGAGGGTGGGGGGAGTAAGCATGTGTTTGGAAGGGGTCGTAAGAGGACATAGAATGTAATGATAAGCTCATAGCCAATGTTAAGAAGATGGCGAGCCCAAAGCTCATTATCTTCCATTGAGTAGGCTGTGATTGTAAAAACCCAAAACTCTTTTGTGGTTAAATAAATGCCAGGTAAATTCGATGTGCTCTCCTATTTTAAGATGGAATACTACATTAAGAATAAAATATTATCTTAATGTTAATGATAGTTGCTATTTGCAAGTTTTATATTCTTGCAACTTGCATAGTTTTGATGATTCCAAATATTATTGTTCTTTGTGTAGTTATCTCCTAACAATTTTTAGAAGTTTTCTATTTGCTCTTGTGTGTACTAACATTTCAGGTGAATCAAACTCTCAAACATGAAGACTTCAAATCAAATTCAGCAAGAAATTCTTTTGAATTTTGAAGTTTAAAAATGTCATTTTAATTGAGAGGGAGTGATTGTAATTGAGTGAATAAAAATATACACACACACATAAGGAGATCATATAAATTTTATACTAATCGTACGGGACGATATCAGTTCGTACAGGACGATCAGACAGTTATCTCCTATTAAGATCATATGGAACGAATAAGAACTGGCCAGAAAATATTCTAAGTCCTATTCATCCGGGATGAAATTAAATATCGTCCGGGACGATTTGCTCTCTGTAATAATTTCGTCCAGACGAACCTATTTTCGTCTAGACGATATAACCGACTTATGAAAGTTTTTCTATATTCGTTCTGCAATTTTTGTAACCAACCTTATTATAACCGTTCATACCGAACGAACTTGGTTCGTACGAGACGATTAGCTTGTACGAAATCATTTCATACACATATACAAACAGGTTCATTTCAAGGCTTTTAAGTAAAATCATCCGAGATGATTTTTGATCGTACGGGACGATCATGTACATGATAACCTGAAATCTGCCATTTTTAGATGGTTTTTCTTGTCTCTTCTATAAATAGGCTATTCTAAACTGCAACTTAATCTTTTTGGTCATTGATCTTTATGCCTATTGAGAAGAGAGTCAAGGAGAGAGTGTGAGGAGAAATTGAAGGAAATTTCTTGCCATTGGAGTGTGAAGGTTTCACTTGGTACTTAAGGGTAAGTGTTTCCACTTTCAAGTTTGAGATTACTTCACTCTTCTCTCTTTTCTTTTAGATTGGACTTGTGAAGAAGATCTTGGAAGAAGATCCGATTCTCTGCCGACACTTGGAAAGTGTGAACAGCCGAGGGTTCTCTGCCCACACTAGAAGAGTGTGAAAGGACGAAGGGTTCTCTTCCTACACTTGGAGGGTGTGAAAGGATGACGGTACTCTGCCAACATTGGGAATAGTGTGAAAGGACGAACGGTTCTCTGCCGACATCGGGGGAGTGTGAAAGGACGAATGGTTCTCTGCCACACCGGGTAGTGGTGAAAAGAGTTTGTAAAAGCTTCTCCGCCTTGCTGTGGGTGCTAAAGGATAGTCACTATTGGTATTAGTGCAATACTTAGAGGGTACCTCTGGGGAGTGGATGTAGGTCTTGTTTTGACTGAACCACTATAAATCTGGTGCCATTTATTTTTCGCTGCTTATTTACTTTTTGTGTTTAAAACTTTGTGGTTGAAAAAGTTTTCCAGAAAAATTCACAAACTAAAGTTTTGTTTCCATTAAATTCTCAAAGAGGGTTAAAATTTTTAATTACCAATTCACCCCCCCCTTTTGGTTAGCCTTGGGATATTTAATTAGGCTTAACATCCTAATTCTTATTGAACGAGTTCCAATAAGTGGTATCAAAGCTTTGTTTTCAAATCATAAGTTTAGACTCCTTTTTTATTAACGTAGATGGCTACATTTGGAAACAAAAATACACCTGAGGGTTATTCTATTACTATACCTCCACTATTTGAAAACATTACTTTTAATTTTTGGAAAATACACATGTCTACATTTTTGCAGTCACTTGATTATCGCATGTGGATTTTAGTTCAGGAAGAGTATACAAAACCAACTAGATTAGTTGATGGAGTAAGAGTTGAAACACTTGTTACTGAATGGACTATAGAAGAACGTGACTTAGCACAACTTAATGCTAAATGCTTGAATAGTTTCTTTTGTGCTTTAAAATCAGAATATTACATGCGGGTTTCTACTTGCAAAAGTGAAAAGGATATATGGGATAGACTTTGTATAACATATGAGGGGACTAATGAGGTTAAGCAATCTAGACTTAATATCTTGTTGCATGATTATGAACTATTTGCATGAAACCAAATGAATCAGTTTCTGAAATGTACACGAGATTCACACAAATTGTCACCTCTTTGCATGCTTTAGGTAGAGAGTTAACTAATGCTGAAATGGTTAATAAAATTTTGCGATGCTTGCCTACTGCTTATGATGCTAAAATTACTACAATTACAGAGTCTAAAGATCTAAACATATATTCCATTGACAATCTTTTTGGATCGCTAATTGCTTACGAGCAAAGAGTTAGCCAAAGAAAGATTGATGTAGGTGACCACGAAGGGAGAAGAATATAGTATTGAATGTGGAAGAGTCTGAAAATGAAAATTCACAACCTGAGGATGAAGATGACATTGCTTTAATGACTAGACAATTCAAAAGCTTTTTGGAAAGGAAGCAAAAGAGACGCCAACAATGGAATAGAGGTAAGTTCAATAGAAATGCAAAATTTTCTAATGAAATTATTTGCTATGATTGCAGGAAACCTGGACATATAAAGAGTGAATGCCCATTACTCAAAGAAAATCCTAGCAAGGAGAAAGTAGAGGATAAACCATTTGTGAAAAAGGGCAAAAAGAAGTTCCAAAGATCTTTTTGGGCGGACTCAGCTTCAGATTCATCGGAGACAGAAAAAGAAGAAGAAGTCACTAATTTGTGTTTAATGGCCGACATACTTGATCATTCAGATCAAGAAGAGGTATGTGATTTAACATATGATGAATTTTTGAAGTTTCTGAATACATGCATGAAGCATATAGGAAGACAAAGAAATTGCATGCTAGCCTTTGTTTGGAATTGGAAGATCTTAAAAAGGAACATGAAATCCTTAGGAATGATCATGCTTTAATTAATAACAACCACATGAAATTACTTGATGAGTTTGATGACTTGAATAAGAACCTTGAATATTATAAATCATCCTTTGAAAAACTTGAGAAAGATTTTAAAATTTTTAAGGATGAATCAGAGAGCAAACTTTATAGATCAAATTATACAAATCAGATCTTGGAAGATATGAATTCATATTATATTTTGAAGATAAAAGCTCTCAAGGATAATAGGATACCTCCAAAACTTGAAGATTTCACTAATCCTATTTTGTATCCTAAATTTATGCAATCCCTAAAAAATCAAATGAATGGTAGAAGACTTAGGAAACCCTTTTCTAATGTTAAATGCAATGTTTATGGATTGATTGGTCATATAGGTCACACCTGTACTTCGAGGATGAAAATTTATATGGTTTGGAAACCTAAGATGCATAACCCTAGACATATCATACATGCATCTTTTTATAAATTGCCAAAAGGTGAACCCAAACTTGTTTGGGTTCCCAGGTTTAACGTTTGATATTTTTGCAGGTTGGCTCTCACACAAGGCCTTGTGAGAGCATATGGTACCTGGATAGTGGATGTTCAAAGCATATGACTGTAGATTCTACATAATTCATTTCGCTAGAAGCCAGGAGTGGAGACAAGGTTACACTTGGAGATAATACCACAAGGAAGGTGATTGGGTCAGGTATAATTTGTAATATTAAGAATTTTTTCATTGAACATGTGCAATTGGTAGAAGGTTTAAAGCATAACTTGTTAAGTATTAGTCAGCTATATGATAAAGGGTATTGTGTCAAATTTTTTCCTACTAGCTGCATATTAAGCCTTAATAGTAAAGATGTTTTAAATGGAAAAAGGGTAAACAATGTCTATATGCTAGATTTAAATTGCTTTCATACAGCTACTGCTTTTTGTTTGAAAATTGTATCTGATGAGTCGTGGCTTTGGCATAGGAGACTTTGTCACTCTAGCATGAAAAATCTTAGGAGAATTACCAAAAAAGACTTAGTGAGAGGAATACCAAAACTAGACTTTACTAAGGACCACTTTTGTGATGCATGTCAATTAGGTAAACAAGTGAAGTCCTCTTTTCAAACCAATAAGGATCTTAGAACAAGTAAACCTTTGGAAATTTTGCATATGGATCTTTTTGGACCAGTTGGAATAGTAAGTCTAGGAGGAAAAGTATATGGATTTGTGATTGTGGATAATTACACTAGATTCACTTGGGTTAGATTTCTATTTCATAAGAGTGAATCATTTGAGGAATTTAGAAACTTTACAACTTGGATTTAAAGAAAACTTGGGTGTGAAATCATAAATATACAAAGTGATCATGGAGGAGAATTTGAAAATAAAAAATTTGAGGACTTTTGTAAGGAAAATGGAATAGATAACAACTTTTCTGCACCTAGAACCCCTCAACAGAATGGGGTAGTCGAAAGGAAAAACATAACACTAATAGAAGCCGCCCGAGCAATGTTAGCAGAATATTCACTTCCAAAATATTTTTGGGCCGATGCGGTTAGCACTGCATGTTATGTTCAGAATAGGGTGAATGTGAGATCAAAATTAATAAAACACCCTATGAATTATTATAGGGTAGAACACCAAATTTGAGTCATTTGCATGTTTTTGGATGCAAGGTGTTCATTCATAATAATGGGAAATTTGCCTTAAGAAAATTAGATCCAAAATCAGATGAGGGAATTTTTGTTGGATACTCAAGTGTTGGAAAATCATTTAGAGTATTCAATAAAAGAACTTTGAAAATTGAAGAGATCACACATGTTGTTTTTGATGAAATTAGAAATTTTGAAAAGTCAAAAATTATAGAAGATGAGATTGAGGATAACTCCCAAAAGATTGAAAAAATAAATTTGTAAGAAAATTTGGAAGAAGGATTGGAAGAAAATTTGGAGATAGAAAACCCTTTGCCTAGAGATTTGAAATTTTCTAAAAATCACCCAAAGGAGTTGATAATTGGTAAACCTAGTGAGGGTGTAAGGACTAGGCATGGATTAAGCAAAGAAGTCAATCATTCAGCCTTCATTTCAACAATTGAACCCACTAATATTGATGAAGCATTATTGGATGAATTTTGAATTTTGGCCATGTAGTAAGAGTTGAATCAATTTGTAAAAAAATAAAGTTTGGAAATTAATATCAAGGCCAAAGGATCAAAGTGTAGTTGGAACTAAGTGGGCATTCAAAAATAAAATGAATGACTTAGGAGTAGTCATTAGGAATAAGGCTAGATTAGTTGTTAAGGGGAATAATCAAATTAAAGGGATTGATTTTGAATAGACTTTTGCCCCTGTAGCTAGACTTGAAGCAATTAGGGTTTTGTTAGCCTTTGCCTGTTTTAAAGGATTTAAATTGTTTCAAATGGATGTTAAGAGTGCCTTTTTAAGTGGGGTAATAGAAGAAGATGTTTATGTAGAACAACCACCTGGATTTGAAAATTCTAAATACCCAAATCATGTTTTAAGTTAAAAAAGGCATTATATGGATTGAAACAGGCACCTAGGACTTGGTATGAGAGGTTGAGCACTTTCTTACTTAAAAGATCATTTGAAAAAGGAACTGTAGATACAACACTCTTTTTAAAGAAATTTGGAAAAGACATACTCATTGTTTAAATTTATGTGGATGATATCATTTTTGGATCTTCAAATAAAAATCTTTGTGATGAATTTTCTAAAACAATGAGTAGTGAATTTGAAATGAGTTTAATGGGAGATTTAAGTTACTTTCTAGGCTTTAGCATTAAGCAAAATGAAGAAGGTACTTTTCTTAGTCAATCTAAATATCTTAAAGACATCCTCAAAAAGTATGAAATGGACAATGCTAAACCTGTTAGTACACCAATGAGTTCCTCAGTTCAGTTGGATAAGGACCCTAAGGGAAAATCTGTTGATCAAAAGAAATTTAGAGGGATAATTGGATCTTTACTTTACTTGACTGCTAGCCGACCCGATATCATGTTTAGTGTTTGCTTGTGTGCTAGATTTTAATCAGATCCAAAAGAATCATATTTTACAGCAGTGAAAAGGATTTTAAGATATCTATTAGGAACTCAAAACTTAAAAATTTTGTTTCCTAAGTTTAGTACTTCCTTTGAAAAAATTGGTTATTCTAATTCTGACTTTGCAGGTTGTAGGGTGGATAGAAAAAGCACTTCTGGAACATGTCAATTTATAGGAAATTCTTTAGTGTTTTGGTCCAGTAGAAAAAAAAACTCAGTTGCCCTATCTACTAAAGAAGCTGAATACATTGCATTAGGAAGTTGTGTGGCACAAGTACTTTGGTTGAAACAACAGTTGATTGACTTAGGATTAATAATAGGCACTATTCTAATTTATTGTGACAACACTAGTGCTATTTGCATTTCTAAAAATCCTATTAAACATTCAAGAACCAAACATATAGACATAAGGCATCATTTCATAAGGTATCATGTTTCAAAAGGTGAAATTGAACTTACACATGTTTCTACTGAAAATCAACTTGCAGACATTTTTACAAAACCTTTAGCCTTTGATACTTTCAGTGCATTAAGAACAAGGCTTGGTGTGATTGATTTAAATGCTTAAATAAAAATATTTTTGCAACATTGATGTTTTGTTTTCATAGTTTATTTTTATATGATTTTGTGATTTTTATTTGTTTTTGAGTGATTTTTTATTTAGAGTTTGTAAATTTTCGTTGTTCATTTTTTTGTGTGTTTATTTTTATTTGCTTTGATAAAAATACAAAAATAAAAATTTTGAAAGAAGATGGTCTGGGACAAAAACTTTTTTACTGGACGATGTGTTGGAATGCGTGAAACTGTCATATTTTAAAAATGATTCGTGCAGTTTTTAAGTTTGTCTGTACGATCCCTCAGATCATCCGGTACAAAATTTTTAAGTAACTGTGCGGAAAAATGAGAAAACAGTTGAGTGGATAAGGTAGTTTTTAATGAACTTCGTCTGTACGAACCTAGAGTTTGTCTGGACGAAAACATGGCAGTTCAATGTAGGGGACGGTTTTAAAACTGCCATTAAAATGATCACAAGTGTGATCGTCTGGACGAACATGTGGTCGTCTGTACGATCGGTCAAGTCAAAAGTCTGTACGAAAGGATGTATCGTAAGTTGTGCTGATTATGAAAAGCTGTTACATTTTAGATGAATTTGATCGTCTGTACAAAAGTTTTTCGTCCAGACGAATGATAATTTTTGTCCGGGACGAACCTTTTTTATACAGGATGAACGTATCATTTTCTTTAAATAAGATGACTTTCTAACTCAACAATCACACTTCCAAACATCTCTTTCAATCCATTTCAATTTTTAGATCAACAATGGCCTCCTCTAGCAAGCGTCAAAAGATTTTAGCGAAGAAACCTGATAGGAATCCTTCCGAGAACTTTCTTTCAAAAGCAAATGAGGAATCCTTTCCTTGATTTGCCTCGGCAAAAATCACTCCATCTCTCATTCTGATCCAGAGTGAGATAAACTTCAAGGTAATGCATCTTTTCTCTTCCACTCAGTTTGAATTTATCCCAACTCTTATCCACCTCTACAACAAACAGACCTTCCTTTGCTTCCTAGCAAATATGAGTTTCAACTCTGACCACTCTTCTGTCAGTTCTTTTGTTTTTAAATAAAAGGTTGAAATCACAAAGCATGACTTAGGTGCTTTCTCTACTTAAGAACTGAAGATTTTAGAGCCCACACCCTTATGCATGATAACACTTTCAAGTGGTTTGAAATCAATAATGTGTTTATAGGAAATAGCCTAAATGATCATATTGCTAGAGTTTCTGGACTGACCAAAAATGCTCGAATCATCCAGCACATTCTTAGATCTTATATTATTCCAAAAGTTGGTGATATAATCAACATTACTCCACTCCTTTCTATTGTGACATTTTTTATTATGGAAAATAAACTTATTGATGAAGCCCAACTTATCTTAGACTATCTTTATGGGCTTTCCGAAATTGGGCATGCTTATCAGAAAAGAAAAAGAAATATTATTGCAAATCTATTTTCATGACTTATGTTTTGATGATTGACAAACACTATTGATCTTCTTGGACAACTTGTTTCTTCTAACTTTTCAGGAATTGAAGATCGGACAAACAGACGAAGTCAGTTCAGGATTGCGTAGGTCTAGGGTTGAGTTAGTCTGTACTTTGTTTTTTCTCTTCTTGAGTCTATTTGTAATGGTCAAAGAGACTGATGCTAAGTAACCCTACACACACACACACTTGAGAGAATTAGAATTTCTATTGTTACTCATATCAGTCAGGATGATATTTACATCATCCTTGACGATCAGGCTTAAAACAGAAAGTCTAATTAAGGATTCTTAATTAAGGCAGCCGACATTAACAGATCATCCTGGACGATACGTGTATCGGCCAGAACGATAAGCTCAAAATAGAAAGAAGTTGTCGCCATAGACAATTAAGGTATACTGTATTTTTAAATTATCAGCAAGGACGATCATTGATCGGCCTGGACGATATTCAAAATTATGCCTTAATTAATCAGGATAAATCAGGAAAGTAATTAAGGATGATTGATATGATCACATCGGCCTGGACGATCGCAGGATCGGCCAGGACAATATTGTCAAGATCCTTAGTAACTCCTGGACGATCGGGATCGGCCAGCATGAAAACAGGGCGATGCTCATGACGATTTTCCTCTGAATTGAACTAATCGGCCTGGACGATCGTGGGATCGGCCAGGACGATCAAGCCAAATTTCAATCGTCTAGCACCCAAAATAGAGCGATGCCCAGGATGATCTTCTGAGTTTTGTACTAATCGGCCAGGACGATATGAATATCGGCCTGGACGATATAGTCGGCAACTTGCAATTAATGAGCTTCTTTGAAGCTCTTCTATTTAAGAGCTCTTGTTCAATGTTTTGAACAACCTTTATGCTGCTACCTTGACCTGAGAAGGCGTTGAGGAGAGAAAGAGAGAGAGTGAGAGAGAGAGGATCATGTGAGGGGATTCACAAGGGTTGCTTCAAGGATCGCTCTGCTTCTTCTTCGTCTAGAGTTTCTCATCCGTGGAAGGGTCGGTAGAGGTAAGGAGTCAGCTTTTGGTTGTGGTTCTCTGCCAGCTTCAGGAGGAAGCAAAAGGAGATAGGTTCTCTGCCTTGCCAGGGTGGCAAAAAGGAGGTTCATTGTAAAGGCTTCTCCTTCTAGCTGTGGGGGCTAAAGGAGAGTCACGATTGTAGTGCAATACTCGGAGGGCACCTCCGGGGAGTGGACGTAGGTCGAGTTGACCGAACCACTATAAATTTCTATGTTCTTGTTTCTTGCTTCCGCACTTTTAAATTTCCGCATTTATTTTTCTCACGTTGTAATTTTGGTTTATGTGATTTTTGTTCTTTGAGAAAAGAAATTTTTAAAATACCAATTCACCCCCCTCTTGGTTAGCTTGGGACTAAGTTCATAGAGCTTAACATCCCTAACGAACTTTCAAGTGGTATTAGAGCAGGATTCAAATATTTAAGTTTGAAAACTTTTTGAATTAGATCCATGGCTAACTTTGGGAATAGAAACACTACTGAAGGTTATTCAATTACACGACCTCCCTTAATTGACAACTTACCTTTTAATTTCTGCAAAATCTGCATGTCTACTTTTTTGCAATCTACTGATTATCGCATGTGGATGCTTATCAAAGAAGGTTATTCTCTACCTTCTCGTGAAATTAATGATGTTAAAACTGAAGTTACTTTTACTGAATGAACTTTTGATGAACGAGATTTAGCCCAACTGAATGCAAAATGTTTAAACTATTTTTTCTGTGCTTTGAAATTTGAGGACTACATGGGTGTTTCTACTTGTTCAACAGGTAAGGAGATTTGGGATAGATTATGTATCATTTATGAAGGAACCAATGAAGTAAAACAATCTAGATTGAATATTCTCTTGCATGACTACGAACTTTTTTGTATGAAACCATCTGAATCTGTTTCTGACATATATACTAGGTTTACTCAGATAGTTACTTCACTGCATGCATTAGGAAAAGAGCTTTCAAACTATGAAAAAGTAAATAAGATTTTGAGATGCTTGCCTTCATCATATGATGCTAAAATCACTGCAATCACTGAATCTAAGGATTTGAACACTTACTCTATTGATAACTTACTTGGCTCACTAATTGCTTACGAGCAAGGGGTGAATCAAAGAAATCTTGATGCAGGTGAGAAGAAGAAGGAGAAAACAGTTGCATTGAAGGAGCACAAATCAAATTATGAATCTTCCAGGTCTGAAAGCGATGAAGTTGCCTTCATCACAAGGCAATTCAAAAGCTTTCTAAGGAATAAACAAAAGCATCATCAAAATTGGAGAAAAGGTAGGGATCATAAAAATTCTAAAGGATCTTCTGATGTTGTTTGCTATGAATGCAGAAAACTAGGACACGTGAGAATTGATTGCCCTACACATAAATATCATTCAAGCAAAGGAAAGGGTGAGGAGAAACCTAAGCAAAGGAAGGACAAGATGAGAGTACAAAAAGCATTTTGGGCGGATTCAGCATCGGATTCATCGGAGATGGAACCAGAAGATGAGACATCAAAATTATGCTTGATGGCAGACGACAATCCTGATCAAGAAGAGGTATGTGAACTTTCCTACGATCAACTTCTTGAAGTTTCAGAAAAAATTCATGCATCATATAAGAAATTAAAGAAAACACATGCTAGCTTGAAATTAGAATTTTTAAATCTACAAAAAGAGCATGAAATTTTGATTAAAGACCATCAAATGATTGATTCAAATCATATGACTTTACTTGATAAATTTGATGAGTTAAATAAACATCATTGTGAACTAGTTGAAAAGCATCAAAATGAATTAGAAGCATGTAAGAAAACTAGGATGACACCCACTTTTGATCAATTGCCAAAATCTAGGAAGAGGCATTATAACTCAAACCACTTAAGAAATCCCTTTCCTGGAGTTAGATATTTTTCATGTGGCATGCTAGGACACATCTCACACACTTGCACAATTCACCATAGTACACATTGGGTGTGGAGACCTAAGGTGCATGATCCACAGCATATCACACATGCATTGCATTATACTCTTCATAAGATGGAACCCAAACCTGCTTGGATTCCTAAATCTAACAATTGATAATCTTGCAGGAAGGCTCTCACAAAAGGCCTCGAGAGAGTATGTGGTACCTGGACAGTGGATGCTCTCGACATATGACTGGTGATGTCAATCAGTTTGTGGTACTAGAGTCCAGGACTGGAGGTAAGGTTACTCTAGGAGACAACACCACCAAGAAGATGGTAGGCACAGGTATAATTGATAATTTCAAGAATCTTATGATTGAAAATGTTTTGCTTGTAGATGGATTGAAGCACAACTTGTTCAGCATCAGTCAATTCTGTGACAAAGGCTTCATTGTGCAATTCTTTGCAAATTCATGCATTATAAGTTTAAGTAATAACACTATTTTGCAGGGAAAGAGGATCAACAACGTCTACATGCTTGATTTAAATAACATTGAATGTGCTGCTTTATTTTGCTTAAAAACTGTGATTGATGATTCTTGGTTGTGGCACCGGAGACTTTGTCATGCAAGTATGAAAACTCTTAGAAAAGTGACCCAAAAGGACCTAGTTAGAGGTGTCCCCAAACTTAAGTTTTCAAAAGATCACCTTTGTGATGCCTGTCAACTAGGAAAGCAAGTCCACTCCACCTTTCACCCCATTAAGGACATTAGCACCTCTAGACCTTTAGAAGTCCTTCACATGGATTTATTTGGACCCATTAGCACTGCTAGTCTGGGAGGGAAAGTCTATGGTTTTGTGATTGTTGATGACTACTCGAGGTTCACTTGGACTAGATTTCTTTCACATAAAAATGAGTCTTTTGAGGAGTTTAAAACATTTTCTACTTGGATTCAGAAAAAGCTAGGTTGTGAGATTTTAACCATCCATAGTGATCATGGGGGAGAGTTTGAGAATGAAAGATTTGGAGATTTTTGTGAGGACAAGGGGATTAGCCACAATTTTTTAGCTCATAGGACCCCTCAGCAGAATGGGGTAGCTGAAAGGAAGAACCGGACCTTAGTGAAAGCCGCTAAAGCCATGCTTGCTGAGTATTCACTTCCAAAATACTTTTGGGCTGAAGTGATTAACGCAGCTTATTATATGTTGAATAGGGTGAACGTTAGAGCCAAATTAGAGAAGACACCCTATGAGATCCTTAAGGGTAGGACACCCAATCTTTCCCACCTTCATGTCTTTGGTTGTAAGATTTTCATTCACAATAATGGGAAGTCTCACTTGGGAAAATTTAATCCTAAATCTGATGAAAGAGTATTCTTGGGATATTCTAGTGTTGGGAAGTCTTTTAGGGTGTTTAACAAGAGAACTTTGATGGTGGAAGAGACAACCCATGTAATATTTGATGAGTCTGATCCTAAGAAACATGAAGTAGAAGATGATGACATTGGAGAGATTACAAGTGGGGTGGAAAATTTGGGGAAGGGGACAGAACACCAAAGTAATGAAGGAGTAGGAGAAGTCACCCAAGGAGTACAAAATTTTGATTTGGATGAAAGGGTTGGACCTTCACACACTTTGCCTAGAGATTAGAGATACTCTACAAGTCACCCCAAGGATTTGATCTTAGGATACCTTTCTAGTGGAGTTAAGACTAGACATAGACTTAGGAAGGAGGTGAACCACTCTGCCTTTATCTCAATGACTGAACCCACCACCATTAACCAAGCCCTTACTGATGAGTTTTGGATTTTAGCAATGCAGAAAGAATTGAATCAATTTGTTAGGAATGATGTTTGGGAGCTTGTAGAAATACCTAAGGGAGAAAGTGTTTTTGGGACAAAGTGGGTCTTTAAGAACAAGGTGAATGATTCAGGAGTGGTAGTTAGGAATAAAGCAAGATTTGTAGCTAAGGGGTACAATCAAATAGAAGGGATAGACTTTGAAGAAACTTTTGCCCCTGTAGCTAGATTGGAAGCCATTAGAGTGCTATTAATCTTTGCCTGTTATAAAGGATTTAAGCTTTTTCAAATGGATGTCAAGAGTTCCTTTTTAAATGGGGAAATAAAAGAAGATGTGTTTGTAGAACAACCCCCAGGTTTTGAGAGTTCCCAATTTCTAAATCATGTTTTTAAATTAAAAAAGGCTTTGTATGGTTTAAAGCAGGCACCAAGAGCTTGGTATGAAAGGCTTAGCACATTCTTACTAGAGAGGGAGTTTGTCAAGGGGAGCGTAGACACCACCCTTTTTCTTAGGAGTTGGAGATGATTTACTCATTGTTCAGATTTATGTGGATGATATACTCTTTGGATCTTCTAATAAGAAATTGTGTGATCATTTTTCTAAGACAATGAGTAGAGAGTTTGAGATGAGTTTGATGGGAGAGTTATCCTACTTTTTGGGGTTTAGCATAAAACAATTGGATGATGGAACCTTTTTAAATCAAACAAAATACATAAAGGACATTTTGAAGAAATATGAGATGGACAAAGCTAAGCCAATTAACACTCCCATGACTTCTAGTGCTCCATTGGATAATGACCCAAGTGGTATGTCTGTTGATCAGAAGAAATATAGAGGCATGATTGGATCTTTACTTTACTTGACTGCGAGCCGACCTGATATCATGTTTAGTATTTGCCTTTGTACTAGATTTCAAGCTGACCCTAAGGAGTCCCACATGACTGCTGTTAAGAGAATTTTTAGATACCTTTTGGGGACATAAGGCCTAGGGATTTGGTACCCTAGACACAGCACTTCTTTTGAGATTATTGGTTTTTCTGACTCTAATTTTGCAGGATGCAAGGTGGATAGAAAAAGCACTTCAGGAACTTGTCAATTCATTGGACAATCTTTGGTCTCTTGGTCTAGTAGGAAGCAAAACTCTGTTGCACTTTCCACTACTGAAGCTGAGTACATCACTCTTGGAAGTTGTATGGCCCAAGTCCTTTGGTTGAAATAACAGGAATTGGATTTAGGATTACCTATAGGCACCATCTCAATCTTTTGTGACAACACTAGTGCCATATGCATCTCTAAGAATCGTATCCAACATTCAAGGACTAAGCACAGTGACATTAGGCAACACTTCTTTAGAGATCATGTGACTAAGGGAGACATTGAGTTACACCATGTGACAACTAAAAATCAATTGGTTGACATCTTTACTAAACCACTGGCTTTCGACACTTTTAGTTCCTTAAGGACCAGATTGGGTGTGATTGACATAAATGCATGAAACTTGATCTTTTAGTTACTTTCTTTTGCTTTTATTTTTTATTTTCTTTTAGTTTTTGGTGTGTTTTATTTCTCTTTTGTTTCTTTTTATTTAGTCTTCAAAATTATCGCTAAAATGGTATTATATTCCCTTCCTTGCTTTTGAAAATTTGTAGTCAATGTGATTTTTATCTTCTAATCTCTTAGATGGTAAAAATATTTTGTGATTGTGTCTCTTTCTCTAACCTATTTTAGTGGTATAGTCTTCTTTTCTAATAAAAAATCTATCTCAAATTAAAGATTGTTTATGAAATTGAGATCTTTTCTTAAGCTTGCTTAAGCAAATCTATCTTATAATTATAATGTTTAAAGTCTTTTTGTCACATCAAGATCCCTCGTTATCCTTGTCTTTGATTATTGATTCTATTTGTGGTAATTCTTCTCTATGTTAGAGAGAGAGCCCCTATTCTCTAATATCTGAGAAGATATATTCACAACTAAGAATTTTTTTAAGAGGTTATAAAAGAGAATGTAGCTTGCAAAAATAAAAAAAATTTTTGGCTAATGATGCCAACGAAAGAAGCGCAATGACGCCAAGTTGAAAAATGTACACAAAAGTGTATCAAAAATAAAAAAAATGCGCAAAGCATCACTCAAATTGACAAGAGGCATAAAATGAGCACACTCAAAAGCAAGCTATTCTCTCTTTTTAAATCTTTTAGAACTTAAAAGTTTTGGTTCTCAAAGGTTTGATTTTGATTGTTTTGCGATCGTGACAAATTTACTTTGGTTCATTATTTTATAAAGATAGTTTTTTCTTAAGCCAAGTGATGGATGGATTCTTTTTCTCATATCCAATAAATTCTTTGAGTTAAGTCAATGATTTCAAAAGACAATTCTACCCTAAGAAAATGTCTGAGCTAAGGGTAACCATGATCTGATATTCTACTATTCTGTGATTGTTGAGATTGTTAACTCATTAACTCACAAGTTTTTAAATCAATCACATGGAATACTACATCATTTTCATGCCTTAGTTTAAAAAAAAAATTTGTTATTATTCTTTTGTGTTTCCTCCTCCTTTTTGATATGTCAAAAGGGGAGAAGTTTCTGATGCTCTTTTTACTTGTCGATCTCGTACTTTTACTACTAATTATTTTCGTAGTGTTTTGCCATCATCAAAAAGGGAGATATTGCTACAAATCTATTTTCATGACTTATATTTTGATGATTGACAAACACTATTGATCTTCTTGGACAACTTGTTTCTTCTAACTTTTCAGGAATCGAAGATCGGACAAATAGACGAAGTCAATTCAGGATTGCATAGGTCTAGGGTTGAGTCGGTCTGTACTTTGTTTTTTCTCTTCTTGAGTCTATTTATAATGGTCAAAGAGACTGATACTAAGTAACCCTACACACACACACACACTTGAGAGAATTAGAATTTCTGTTGTTACTCATATCGGCCAGGACAATATTTACATCATCCTGAACGATCAAGCTTAAAACAGAAAGTCTAATTAAGGATTCTTAATTAAGGCAGCCGACATTAACAGATCATCCTGGACGATACGTGTATCGGCCAGGAAGATAAGCTCAAAACATAAAGAAGTTGTCGTCATAGTCAATTAAGGTATACTATATTTTTAAATTATTGGCCAGCACGATCATTGATCAACCTGGAAGATATTCACAATTATGCCTTAATTAATTAGGATAAATCATGAAAGTAATTAAGGATGATTGATACGATCACATCGGCCTGGACGATCACAGGATCGGCCAAGGTGATATAGTCAAGATCCTTAGTAACTCCTGGATGATCGGGATCAGCTAGCATGAAAATAGGGCGATGCTCAGGAAGTTTTTCCTCTGAATTGAACTAATCGGCCTGGACGATCATGGGATTGGCTTGGACGATCAAGCCAAATTTCAATCATCCAGCACCTAAAATAAGGTGATGCCCAGGCCGATCTTCTGAGTTTTGTACTGATCGGCCAGGCCGATATAGCCAGCAACTTGCAATTAATGAGCTCCTTTGAAGCTCTTCTATTTAAGAGCTCTTGTTCAACATTTTGAACAACCTTTGTGCTGCTGCCTTGACTTGAGAAGGCCTTGAGGAGAGAAAGAGAGAGAGGGAGAGAGAGAGGATCTTGTGAGGGGGAGCTTGTGAGGGGATTCATAAGGGTTGCTTCAAGGATCGCTCTGCTTCTTCTTCGTCTAGAGTTTCTCATCCTTGGAAGGGTCAGTAGAGGTAAGGAGTCAGCTTTTTATTGTGGTTCTCTGCCAGCTTCAGGAGGAAGCAAAAGGAGATAGGTTCTCTGCTTTGCCGGGGTGGCAAAAAGGAGGTTTGTTGTAAAAGCTTCTCTGCCTAGCTGTGGGGGCTAAAGGAGAGTCATGATTGTAGTGCAATACTCGGAGGGCGCCTCCGGGGAGTGGATGTAGGTCGATTTGACCGAACCACTATAAATTTCTATGTTCTTATTTCTTGCTTTCGCACTTTTAAATTTTCACATTTATTTTTCTCACGTTGTGATTTTAGTTTATGTGATTTTTGTTCTTTGAGAAAAGAAATTTTTAAATTACCAATTCACCTCCCCTCCTCCCCCCCTCCCCCCCTCTTGGTTAGCTTGGGACTAAGTTCATAGGGCTTAACATCCCTAACGAACTTTCAAATATTGCATTAGGTCACTTAGTTACCTTTATTTTGGAAAAGAAATATAATCTAGTGCATTCTGATGAAGAGTATGAAGAGCCGCTCTACAACAACGATGCTTCTTTTAGAGCGATCTTCAAGGAGGACAAAGGGAAATCACATGCCAGTGATTCTGAAGAAGAAGAAGAAGGAGCACAAACATCTACACCTCAACCAAATTATCAGAATTTGATTGAGAGATTTGATAGACTTGAGACTCATTTTGATCAACGATTTGATCAAATTGATGCTCAACTTTAGCAACAACAACAAGACATTGGTAATATAAGGAATGAAGTTCATGAAATTAATACCAATGTTATGTTGATAAATTCCTACTTCAACTTCTTTGGTGGTGTTCCTCCTCCTCCTCCTCTAGAAGAATAGAAATTTGGGTTTTGATTTTTTAGAAGTTTCATGTATCAATCTTTGTTTTAGTTGTGTTTGTTTGAAAGTTCAGTGTATTTTCCTTTTTTATTAGTATTGATATTATGAATTGATATTGTAATCTTTTTATTAATATCAATATTTATTGTGTTTGCTTTAGATTTGAATTGTTCTTGAAATGTGTTTAAAATTTATGAATTTCATTAGTCTTTTTAATCTTAATTGTGCCTAAAATTAGATTGTAAATTGAGATTAATTTCATTAGAAAATCTAGTCTTTCTAAATTTAAATTATGTTTATAACTTGTTTTAATTAGAATTTTTAATTTCATGTTTTTCATTTAGACTACATTATATTTAATATTATTATTGCAATCTAGATGTTTTCTTATTTTGTATTTCATTTTTCAAATTATATATATGCACTTAGAAAAGTTTGAAATTTTATATTATTGTCTTTGGAAAGAATTCAATTACTCTTAAAAATTATAGAAATGTAAAAAAAAAAATCAAAAAGAATGCGCAAAAGTTCGCAAATGTGAAAAAGAGGCACAAAATAAGCCCAATGTAAAAAGATGCACAAAAATGTGCCATAAATTTGAAAAAGATGCGCAAAGCGCCACATGTGGTAGTTTTATTCTTTCTAGATTCTTTTAATCTCTTAATTCAAATTAATCTTATGTTCATTTATATTTTTATTGAAATTTGAAATATACAATTTTTAATGCATCTTTCTTGTAATGATTTTCTTTATCTCAATGTCTAAATTGAATCATGTCTTTGATAAATTCTTCTTAGTTGCAATGTTATATCACTTTTTAAATTCTATGAATTTCTATGATTTGCCTAATATTTTTAATTTTGTTTGCATACCTTATATCAATCACTTTCAAGATTAAATTAGCAAATGAATTTCATATGATTACATACATTTCTTGTCTATTTCTTCTCCACTTTTTGTTGCTATCAAAAAGGGGGGGGGGGGAATTGATTGTTTTGTGTTCTTGTATTTTTGTGTTATTAGTCTTATAATTTTTACTTTGTTTTGTTTGTTTATTATAAAAATTTTGAAAAACAAAAATTGTGATCTTTAGTTCAAAATGCCTCCTTATTTTTATGTATTCATCAATTCAAGGGGAGTTTAGGAGATTATTAAAATTTGAAATCTTACAAACAATAATTGTTTTGTCATCATAAAAAAGTGAGAGATTGTTAATGATAGTTGCTATTTGCATGTTTTACATTCTTGCAACTTGTACAGTTTTGATGATTCTAAATATTATTGTTCTTTGTGTAGTTATCTCCTAATAATTTTTAGAAGTTTTGTAATTGCTCTTGTGTGTACTAACATTTCAGGTGAATCAAACTCTCAAACATGAAGACTTCAAATCAAATTCAGCAAGAAATTCTTTTGAATTTTGAAGTTTAAAAATATCATTTTAATTGAGAGGGAGTGATTGTAATTGAGTGAATAAAAACATACACACATATATAAGGAGATCATATAAATTGTATACTGATCGTACGTGACGATATCAGTCCGTGCAGGCCGATAAGTTATCTCCTATTAAGATCACATGAAACGAATAGGAACTGGCCAGAAAAATTTTATAAGTCCTATTCATCCGGGACAAAATTAAATATCGTCCGGGATGATTTGCTCTCTGTAAGAATTTTGTCCAGACGAACCTATTTTCGTCCAGACGATATAACCGACTTACGACAGTTTTTCTATATTCGTTCTACAGTTTTTGGAACCAACCTTATTATAACCATTCGTATCAGACGAACTTGATTGGTACGGGACGATTTGCTTGTACGAAATCATTTCTTACACATATACAAACAAGTTTGTTTCAAGGCTTTTAAGTAAAATCGTCCGAGACGATTTTCGATCGTACGGGACGATCTTGTACATAATAACTTGAAATCTGCCATTTTTTGATGGTTTTTCTTGTCTCTTCTATAAATAAGCTATTCTAAACTGCAACTTAATCTTTTTGGTCATTCACTCTCCTCTCTTTATTTTAGATTGGACTTGTGAAGAAGATCTTGGAAGAAGATCCGGTTCTCTACCGACACTTGGAAAGTGTGAACAGACGAGGGTTCTCTGTCCACACTAGAAGAGTGTGAAAGGACGAAGGGTTCTCTGCCTACACTTAGAGGGTGTGAAAGGACGATGGTACTGTGCCAATATTGGGAATAGTGTGAAAGGATGAACGATTCTCTGCCGACATCGACGGAGTGTGAAATAACAAACGGTTCTCTGCCGCAGCGGGTAGTGGTGAAAAGAGTTTGTAAAGGCTTCTCCGCCTTGCTGTGGGTGCTAAAGGAGAGTCACTATTGGTATTAGTGCAATACTCAGAGGGTACCTCTGGGGAGTGGATGTAGGTCTGGTTTTGACTGAACCACTATAAATCTGGTGTCATTTATTTTTCGCTGCTTATTTACTTTTTGTGTTTAAAACTTTGTGGTTGAAAAAGTTTTCTAGAAAAATTCACAAACTAAAGTTTTGTTTCCATTAAATTTTCAAAAAGGGTTAAAAATTTTAATTACCAATTCACCCCCCCTCTTGGTCAGCCTTGGAATATTTAATTAGGCTTAACATCCTAATTCTTATAGAACGAGTTCCAACACTTAAGACACAAACATAGTATTCTACAAGGGATTCAATGTCAAAATAAAGTTTTAAAACATGTCATTCTATAATCAAATACAATTATTTTTTTTTTTTTTGAAGGAATGCTAAATTGCATTAAAAACAAAATAAACCAATACAAATAAAACTAGAAACTCAAGTCATCTCTAATCCATCACATTCCTCTTTTAAAATACTAAGAAAGGAATGTGGGATTTCCACATCATTCAAATCTTCCCAAATAAAATTATTATTGCATCCTAAATTGGCACAAAAATCTGCCAATTTGTTGCAATTTCTACTAGTATGAGAGAAAAGAACCTGGTTGAAGTCTTGAATAAAAGCAAGTTCCTTTTTGATCCTTCCATGTTTCTTCCAATTCTTCAAATTAACTTGAAGTTCTTTGATAATATTGTTGTTGTCTCCTTCTATGATTACTCCTTGAGCTTCAAGCATCCATTCTTTCAAGATATTCTTCAAGTAATAAATCTCCAAAAGTTCCACATGAGCAATGTCCCAATGTAGATAATGATGACCAAAAGCTGATAGAAATCTGCCTTTATTATCTCTTATGATACCTCCAATACCAGCCAAGTAATTGCTTTTTAAGGAAGCATCAATATTTATCTTTATCCAACCAGTTGGAGGGGGACACCAAGATGAAAACAGCTTGAGCTGATTAGTATACCAGTTTTCCGGATGAGTAACGATAAAGTTGCTAACTGTAGCTAAGGAGACGGTATTAGCAGCCATAAAGAAGAAAGATTCTTCACTCTTCCCGTGAACTAGCTTGCATCTATTCTTCCAAGCTATGAAAAATGCTGTACAGTACATGTTTGCCAATAAAGGATTAGTTTTAGAAGCTTTAATTAATCCATCCAAGCAAGAGTTAAAATCCTCAAAAACCAGAATATTAAAACCCCAATTGTTAAGCATAAGCAAACAGTTTTTAATTTACTGCAGTTTGCTACAATATGGCTTTTATCTTCAATTCCTGTACATCCTCTCGGACAGCTTGCATTGGTGGAAATTTTTCTTCTCAATAAGAACTCACCCGAAGGAATTGCATTGTTGTATAATCTCCACCAGAATAATTCAATAGAGGGTCTAAGCTTTAAGCTTTTAACCTAATTCCAATGGTTTTCACCCAGAAAATTGTTTGAATCGGCTTCAGAACAAAGAGCTGCTATAGATTTTCCGGAATGATGTTTTAACAATTCAATTTGATCTTCATTTTGTTCTTTTTCAATAGGAATTTGGATAATAATATCCATAAGAGTCTTGCCAAAAAATTTCTCTAAAGAGTAGAGATTCCAATTCTCATCAATGATAAAAGAACTTAACTTGTGATCAATAGGATCCAACATGTTTATGAATGAAGGCCATTTGGACAGATTTTTGTCAAGGATCCAAGTATCTTGCATCCAATTGATAGAATTTCCATTCATAACTTTCCATCTCACAATCTTTTTAAGAAAATAAGCTCCATTAGTAATGATTTTCCAAGTAGGAGAACCATTAATTTTAGTGGTCTTATTCCAAATATCATTACCATATTTTCCTTTGATAATTTGGTTAAGAAGGGAATTAGGCTTTTTAAGAAACTCCCAAGCAAATTTAGCTTGAAGTGGCCCAACCTTGGAAACTGCAGAAAACAGTCCTCTACCTCCTTCATTTTTTGCTTTGCAAAGAAGATCCCAAGAGACATAATGCAATCCAATTCTCCCATTACTTTTGTTCCATATAATGCTTCTACACATCTTATCAAATTCTTTTAGAATTGATATAGGAACAAGGGATATAGATGATAAGAACATGGGAAGAGAAAGAAAAGCATATTTGACAAGCACAAGTTTCCCTTCCAAAGAAATACAATTCTTCCCCCAAGTATTCAATTTATTGGATGCCACTTCCATCAGATTATGAAAATCTGATCTAACTTTTCTTCTTAATGTTATTTTAACACCAAGGTATAAAAACTCCTTCACAACTTTGTACTTAAGAATAGAAGAGATTAAGTTCATCCTTCTCCTATCAATGTGTTTTCCAAAGATAACCAAGGATTTGGATGAATTAACCTTTTGTCCAGTCCAATCACAAAATTTGGAGACAATTTTTTTCACCAATTTCACCTCTTTGACAATAGCTTTGGAGAAAATAAGGAAATCATCGGCATAAAATAAATGAGAGACATTAGGAGCATTGTGAGTGATAGAAATCCCTTTACCACATATATGAATATGGAGAGCATCTGAAAGAATTTGAGCACAAAGAATAAACAGATAAGGAGACAAGGGACAACCTTGTCTAAAGCCACTTTTGCCTTGAATCCAATTGGTCTTCTTCCCATTGATTAATATGCAATATTTAGGATCTAGAACACATTGCATTAACAATTCTCTTAATTTGATAGGGAAATTATAGTGAATAAGAGCTTGTCTTAAAGCTTGCCATCCCATACTATCATAAGCTTGTTCCATATCAATTTTGATTGCCAATAGACCACTTTTAGCTTTAGAATACCGAAACTTATTAAAGATTTCTTGAGCCAAAAGAACATGTTCAGATAAAGAGCAGCCTTTAATAAAAGCTACTTGATCATGAGAGATTAGAGAATGAATAACTTTCTCCAATCTATTCAAAAGCATTTTGGGAATTAATTTGTAAATAGACAAGCAAAGGCTAATTGGACGAAAATTAGAAGGAAGTAAGGGACATTTGATTTTAGGAATTAACACAATCAAAGTCTCTTTCCAAGAGTGATGCATCTTGCCCGAAGTAAAAAACTGGTTAATAGCTAACCAAACATCATTATGAATAATGTCCCAATAGCATTTTAAGAAGGAAAAAGAAATACCATCAATGCAGGGAGAGATATTTTTGCCTGAAGAGAATATAACTGCTTGCAATTCTTCCTTAGTGAATTCAGCATCCAGCCCACTGTGGTCTTCAAACGGAATGACAGCTCGAGGAGCAGGCCAATTGAGCAGTGAGCATTCTCTGTGCCGCCATTTGGAATTGAAGAATTCATAGAAAACCTCCTGAATATGGATTGGATTTTCAGTAATAAAACCAGAATTATTCTTGATATTGCTGATCCAGTTGATGTTTCTTCTAGCATTGGCAAAGGCATGAAAGAATGATGAGTTTGAGTCTCCTTCCTCCATCCACTTAGCTTTGGCTCTTTGTTTCCACCAAGAGTTTAGACGGGCTAGAGTAATGTTGATTTCATTGATCTTGAATTTGAGAAGCTGGAGCTTAAGATCAGAAATTCTACCTTCAGCTTCTTCATTTTGAAGTTCCAAGATTTCAATCTTCAATTCGTCTCTCAACACATTGAGATTTTTAAATTTTGCTTTGCTCCTGAAGTATAAGGCTTTCAAGGTCCTTTTAAATTTAGAATTCAAAGAAGTTACTGGATCAAAACAATTGTTGAATCTCCAGTATTTAGAAACTACAGATTTAGCTCCATAATAAGAAGCCCAAACTTCCTCAAACCGGATTATTCTATCAAAAGCTTCAGCAGGTTTGAATATCTCCATGAGAATAGGACAATGATCCGAAGCAATACGAGCTAAGTGCTTTACACGAGCTATTTGGATACAATAGAGAGCTGTGGAATTGATAAAACAACGATCAAGTTTTTCCATAATACGTGCTCCTCCCAATTTGTTGTTGCACCATGTAAATTTGGGTCCATAAGCTTCCACTTCATGAAGATCATTATTAATCAAGAAGTTCTTCATATCTATAGCACCTTGAGATAAAGAAAATTTCTTACCCCCTCTCTTCTCTTCTTGTGAAAGAATGCAATTAAAATCTCCCCCCACTACCATAGGAAATTCATTAGAACAATGTTTTTCCAAGCTCTCCCATATAACCTTTCTTTCTATGGCATTAATGCTTCCATAGACATTAGCAATCAACCATTTGCTTTTGTTGAGAATATTTAATGAACCGAATATAAATTGGGGAGAAGTTTCTATAGCAGAGAACTCTGCTAAATCTTTTCTCCATAAAATCATCAGACCACCAGACAATCCATTAGAGGGAACCATGAAATAATCCCAATTGTTCCTCAAAAGATTCAAAACCGGAGAGTTTTCCAAGTTGCTGATTTTTGTCTGCATCAAACCCACCATTAGAACATTATTATCTTTTATAATTTCTTTCAAGTATAGAGCAGCCTCAACTTTCTTGGCTCCTCTACAATTCCAAAAAATAAGAGAAGTCATTGTTTAAAGATGGGTGAATTACTCCCAATCTTTTTGGATTTACAACTATCATTTTTCCTGTTTTTAGACAGGATATTACCATGACCAAGTGACTTCAATTCTTTGAGAAGTTTTACCTTTTTACCAGATGAAGAATTGTCAGCAATAGCCTTATACTTCAGCTCCTTGGATAAATGAATTTCATCTGTTTCAGCTGTAGTAATAAGAAGCTCCTCCTTCTCTTTATGATTCCAATCTGTAGCAGATTCATTCAATAATACCGGACAGCTATTGACAATTTCGCCTTCTTCAACATCTAAAGTAGCCAAGTTGGCCTCCTTTATATTCATATTGTTCTCTTCATCTAGCATGGATAGCTTCTCAAATTTATTGTGTTCCGGAATAATAGCAGCTGTAGAGAATCCTGATATTTGTAAGTTGCCAGAATTGTCTTTAACTGGACCTTGCTGGAGCAGATTCGGAATTTCAATGATATCCGTCTCAATGGAATTTGGATTCACAATTCCATTTTTTATAAAAGGAGCCAGATCATCTTTAGGAATAGCCTTCTTAGGAATAAAGATTTTCTTCATAATAGGAGTTTTAATTCTATGAGAATTTTTTTTCATCAAATTAATCATGTGCCTTTTCTTGCCATAATTGACTAGAGTCCAATTTCCATCTCCATCATCCGCTGCCTTTTCCACAAAGCCACTTGAAACAGAGTCTTTTTTGATTTTCAGTTTGTCTACTTCATTTTCAACATAATTGGTTCCTTTGGACAAATTGGCCTCAATACATTTATCCGATTTGTGATCAATAAAACCACATTTGGAACAAATGTTAGTAATGCCTTCATAGAGGATTTTTTGAAAGAATTTGCCATTCAAGCCTTCCACCCAAACACAATTAGGAAGTTTCATATCCAGAGGAACATGGACGCAGCTTCTAGCAGATTCTCTTCTACTCCATTGGAACATATTCCCATCTAGGAGGTAAGGTTTACCCATAAGAGAAGCTATCCTGCATATATTCACCTCATCCAAGCAGTGCAGTGGTAGGTTGGGAAGTTTGATCCATAAAGGAGTTGAAATGCCTTTAAGAGAATTGTGATTAAAATTAGAAGACCATTTGTCTAATCCAATCACTTGGCCTTTCACAAGCCAAGGTCCACCAGATAAAATTTTTTCAGGAACAATTTCATTTTCAAAAGCACAAAGTACCCAGCCGAGGCCTAATCCTGTAATGTGAAAATTGCCAAAACAGCTCCATTGTCTCCTTAATTCCAAACAAATAGTTTGAAAGGAATTGTTTTCCCCAAAAATCTTCACAACAATAGCTTTTTCAAGCCTTTTAGAATTTTCAATTTCTTTCTCAGCATGGAGTTTAACTACTAAACCATCATCAGACAAAAATTCCCCAAGCTCCAATTTCTCCACATTGATATTGTCTTTCTTTTTCCAAGCATTAGCGACCTTGGCATTGTTGTTCTTCAGTTCAGTCGACAAATTATTCTGTGGAGCAGTATTTGTTGTCTTAGGATCCTCAATAAGATCCTTATGCAGAATATCTTCATTCATCTTGTCTTCATGATTTGCTCCCTTAGCCGGGGAATCAAAGTTCATTTTTCGAACCGGAGAAGAAGGCAGAGAAACAGAGTTGAATACTTTATTTGAGCAAAGTTTCAAACCAGATGAGGAAGAAGCCTCCAATTTAAGATCATCTTTAAAATTACCTCTGAAAGGATTCGAAATAGAGAACTCGACATCGGAATTCAATTCCTTTAGCAAGATTCCTTTTCCTTTGCCTGGGACTGATATAGGGGCTTTCTTCATTGTAAACCCTCCTTCATTGATAACAAGATCTTTCTCTTTAAATCTTTTCACTTTGTTGTTGAATAGATCCATTGCTTTAGAACCTCCATTAAAAACTTCAGACGAATTTCTTGATGGTACCGATAGAGCTTTCTTGTAGTTAGCCCAAACATCTGTAGAAGTAAGATGCTTTCCTACCATGATAGTCGCGAGAGTCCAGATGGAACTCTCGCCGGCGTCCAAAACTCTCGCCGGCGTCCAGATCACCGGAGAAACACGAAGAGATAGATGCCGCGAAATTTCAGGAACCGAAAAATTCAAAAAATCGAAAGCTTTTGCTCAAGAGTCCCTTTAATCAATTGAAATTCCTATCAAATACAATTCAATGAGTAACAAGTCATGTCTAAAGATGAATATGAGATTTTATAAAAAGTGTTTGAAAAGATAAATGAGTTTTAAAAATTTCACCATTCTTACAATCGGATGCAATAATAAAAATATTATATCATCTCATATTCTATAAAGAATCTGAAAGTATAAATGTATTTTGAAAAATATGTCATTTCTAAGATCAAATATAATAAGGAGAATATTATATCATCTAGAGAGACAATAATGATATTCTACTAATGTATTTCTAAATAGAAATGGTTTTGGAAAAATAATCTACATTTTCATATATTTTTCCCCTATTTTATAAGAATAAAATAGGGTTTATTTTAATCTTGAGTTCTCAATTCCCTATAAGGTCAATCTCTTATTGTTAATTACATCTTTAGTGGGATATATCTAAGAAGACTCTCTATTAAAGTAGTATTTTTGTACTCTTTGATTACAAGATTGATGATAATGATATAAATTAGAATTTATTAAAGGAGAGCTCAATATTGAACAGTTCTTAATGAGTTAAAGAAGAAAGGAAGGGGTACCAAATTCTGAAAAGTTCAATGGCAACTCTGGCCTATGCTATGTTAGACTTTATAATTTAGGATGAAATTTATTGTTTAAATTGACATTTTATCAAAAAGGTGGGATTATATTATGGGAGGATGAGGACTTGATAATTTTTGGTTAGTCTCAAAACCTAGAGCTAAGGTGAACCATTACAGGTTAGTGATTCAAATCTAGTCTAAATATATGCAAGATAATGAATTGAGACTTATATCTTTGACCCTCTGAAAAAAGTTTTTTGAATGCCCGACTCTTCTGGACATATACTCTTGTCTGGAAAGGAATTAACATAAGCAACTCCTTTTAATCGCTTTAAAGTCATAACTCAAATCTTTATGAAGATAAGTAAGCCGTTATTTATTTAGAAATGAGACCGATAACTAAAATAAAATCCTAAATAGTCTCAATCCATGAAGGTAGGTTATGTTTTTAAACTAATGAAATTAAGATTTTATTTTTAAATTAGTTTTTAATGCAATGCATGCTAATTCACTCTTCTGCAAGAAATCAAAATGTGAATTTTTAAAAAGGCTTAAAAATATGTTTTATGTTTATGATGAGCTTTACACAAAGGATATCATAAATCACTCTAGATTTGGGTATACTCTTCGAGTTCTCTGCTCCTTTTATATTTTCTTGCCTTTTCGATTATTTCTTATAGTGCCTAATGATAATTTTGGTAAATTGGATGTGACCATCACATATATTCTTCTTGTGACCTCTATATGCCTCGATGTAGCAATTACTATTATACTTGTGTTCTCCAATTTGATGGTTATTTCTCTCTTCAATGTTAATAGATTGAACAACTAGAGTGTATTTCTTGTCAAACACATAGTTAGAATTAAATTTTTTTGGAATAAAATAATTTATTGGTTGATAGAAATGTCACAATTGAATATACTCAATCATTTTTTAAAGATTTTTGCATCAAAATGAAGCTCTTCATCAAAGAATAATAAATTGGATTATAGAAAAAGTTAAGATTAAAGCATGAAATAAAGTTGTATATAAGATGAAAAACTACAGTAAATGAGATTTTTACCTTACAGGCGCCTCAATTAGCATATGCAACCAAGGAGAATATGAAAATCATTATTTTATATCTGCAAAAAAGTTTAATAGTAATCTATGTTGATTATGCTATCCCGGAATATGTTCAACATTTGAAATTCAACAAATTGACAGACTTCTGTACTCTCTGACAAGTAATAGATTGGGACATTCTAATGCTTGTTAAGCTTTTAAATGAGTTGTCACTTGATCAACAAGTTTTTATATGGCACACGTCACTCAGATTTGCTTTTATCAAAATCCAATGTCTCTAAATCCGTTGCACTCTCATCAAAGAGAGATGGAAAAGAGGAAAGCATATCAAGAGTAAAAAGAAAATGCTAAAAAATAAAATTTTATAAGCACTTATCGAATTACATTATACTTAAAGTGCAGATGCGATCAGAAATGATGTCTACCAAAGTAAGAGAAAGCCTAGTGTTGTTCTATCATGCATTTAATGACATGGTTCAACACATTTACAACCACAAAATTTAAAATATAGAAGTTTACGAGGAGTGCAAAAAGATATTGACTATTCTATTTTTTGTAGACTAAGATTTTTAGTTATCATTGCACGAGCGCTTGCTTATATGACGCTTATAATTAAGGAAGAAGAGAGATGACTAGTCTTAACTATGATATGTGTGAACTTCTAATGCAAGTGACAAGAAATTTAATTGAGATTGTGCATGTGAAGTTGTTGAATAGTAGATGTGAGCTTCTAACTTTTATATGGATTTAAACAAACATGTGGAGATTGATGATATTTTTGATATTATTGTTGGTAAACCAAAAAATTATCTTATGATGGTCGAAGAGCTTTTATTAGAGATCAAACTTCATCTACATAATAGATCATATGTCTATCAAAAGTTTAATTCAAAATATTTAATTGTTATGGATCAAAGCAATATATGTATGATGTTATTTTTCTTTTTATGTGGTTTTTTTAAAATAATCTATATTGTGTAGTATTGCATTGTATTATTATATCTTTTGATCATAACTTACTTATTCACATTTTCATTTAGTGAGGGGGAAAATGATTTACATATTATATTTTATCCCTTCACACCAATATTTATTTGTCATCATTAAATAGAAAAAAATTACGGAATATACACTTATGTGTAGCTCTCAATTTTGATTTTGTAATAATAAATTCTTTGTAGTGCAGTCTAATATTTGCTAATTATTATCTACAAGTTAATCAAGTTACGACAACCATTAAAATAATTTACATATTAATCAAGCTATAACACTCGTTAGAATGATCCTAATGACTCACTAAATAGGCTACAAAATTATCTATTAGTTGTACCTCAATTTACTTGAGCACAATAATTAAAACGACAATAAAACTGTAGCTGCTACCTATTATCTAAGGTAAAAAACCAACCGTCCTAAATTTTAAGTTATGTCAAATTATATTACAACCTATTAGTTAATTATATATACTGTTTAGTATCCTAATCTAAAATATTGTTGAGAGGCTATAGTTTTACTACTCCGAATGAAAAATAGACCCGTTGACATTCTATTAAGGGTTACTAGATACAACTTTTGTAGATAACTGATTTACAACCCTTCAAATTGCTAAACATTAATTTTGTTGTAATTCACTTATCTTAGTGTTTATATTATAAGTTATGTTAAATTATATCATTGAACAGCTCATTAAAATTTACTAAATTACAATACTCGGAAGAACTGACAGACAAATATTGCATTTATTTATAAAAATAATACAAAATGATCCTTGTGGTAGTGGTACAGTCCTTACTAATATAATCGTATATGACAAATTAATAGCTGTCCCATAACTGGAGCAGCGCATGGAAACCGTAATGGCAAACTCACACCATTGCCAATAAAGTTTTTGACCACAATTATAAAAATTTATTTAAGAGACAATAAAAAAATATCTGTGAACAAAGTATATTGGCAGGAATACTAGTGCCATATACATTTAACATGCAAGGTCTTTCAGATGCTAGCTATTAGAAACTCTGCTGAGAATCAAGTCTGCTTAATTGAAACGTGATGCCTTAACTGCATATTTCTTGAAATGACTCTCATTTTCCAAGGATCCATTCATTTTTCACTTCTTAGTTGCTTGCTCTGCTGGGTCGCTACCTTTTGCATTTCTCAGCACTAGATCTGTTTTCAATTACAATTTTGGAGTATAAAGCAGAACATCACATAACCTAGAACAGTCTGCTGAATTGCTGGAAGATTCAAATTATGAGAACAATTTTGAGTAATTTCAGATTTCGCAAAGGAGAGAAACCTAAAAACTCAATTTCAATGTTAACAGAAAACAGAGGACTCGAGAGGAACCGAGAAATACAGATATTCTGTGTATTAAACTTCAGCTATGTGCATCATAATTGATAACAAAATTATTCTTATATTTTGGCTTTTGACTGTAGGTGCCTGTAATACGCATGAGCAAAATTAGTTTATAAATCTTTTATATTTCAATAGTGTACGTGATTTCAATGGTTGTATATTGGATGATGTAAGAAATTGTACGTAAATCAAATAGTTATGAGTACTATACTTATTTTTCTCTTTGTACATGTATGTGATATAATGTGTATGCATTTTAGTCGTCATAAGAGGAATAAAACTTGTATTAGCGGCGTTAAATATTATAAATCAGTACCACGAAATGTATATTTACAAAATTTCATGCATGACATCGACATATATTGCATTTGGAGACAAATGGATTAGCAAATTACTAGTTGGTCATTGAGTGACGTTTCATAGTATGTTTCATCTATCTCAATCAATTTATTTGTGGATATTTATATGATTTGGAAAGTGCTCACAGCCTACATGGTCGTCAAGGTCAACACCGAGGGAGGTATTAGTGATCATCTTTTAAACTAGCATCAATAAGGTTAACATGTTAGCTATTTCAAAATTCAATGAGATTATCAGTAGGCATTTCTCTATTGTTTTTCCCTTCTCCATCTATTTCTTTATCAATATTCAATGGATGGAACTCTGAATGGATTTTCAAATAAAGGAATTGAAAGAGATGAAATAAATGAAACAGAATAGTTACAGTCTTCAACTTGTTGACATTCAAAAATTTCAATCTAGCAAGCTATGGTTGGCTTCGTGGAATTGACAAAGATTACATGCATAGGAATTGTTTATACGAAGAGAAATAATATGAGAATGGTACAAGAGATAAAATTTTACATGATCTGGAGAACTACTGACTTATAAACTTAACACCTTTTGAACGCAACAACAAACACATGGAACACAAGGAGCTTCTATATATCTTTGTTTTCCATTTGCAAAGACGCTCGCATTTATGACTAGAGGAAATCAATAAAGCAGTGGGCTTCATGTTCAATCACCATTGAATAGGTATCCCAGCATTTACTCAACTTTTAAAGGGGATATCAATTATGCTGCATCTCTGCTGAGCTCTGCTTCAGCTGGAAGCAATAATCTCTACATTCTCATAGGCTGTCAAAAATCAAATATGGATAAGAAAGCATATTGAGAGCAAAGAGAAGGGGCTCGATGATGAAATCGTGCGAGTATTTGTAAAGCTACATAATGCACCAAGTGTTGATGTCGCCATAGAAGATGTCTACAATAAGAAGGAACAATTATTACATCCGGTGACCGGACGTAGCTCTACATACGGTCACCACTGAGTTACTCGGTATTTGCTCGGTATTGCTAGGTATTGCTTGGCAATAACGAGAAATACCGCTTTGTGAAGACCAATACCGAGTAATACCGAGCAATACCGAGTTTTTCTAAAAAAAACTCGGTATTGTTATGTATTGCTCGGTATTTGTCTTCATATAATGGTATTTCTCGTTATTGCCAAGCAAAATCAACAAATACATGGTTTTGTGCATGCTACGTGGCACGATCTCAGTGCCGGTCAAACCTAGCTCTACTTCCGTTAACAGGACCAAATAAAAGTTCCATAAGAAGAGCGAGCTTGGTGGTATTCTAGAATGTTGCTGATGATATTGTTCAATTTACTCACAGGAGCAAAGATGATGATCGTCATTTGGTGATGCCAAATGCAAAAGTTGAGACTAATGTCTTGATCATGCTGACAACAATATCACCATAAAGAAAAGACATACAAAGATTGATGAGTCTTTCATGCTAGACAAGCATTTCTAGTATGAATAACAATTAGTGACAGAAATTTTATCATAGATCTCAATTGATTGCACTTCATGTCTATGACTACGGTTTCATTTGGGATAGATTTTAACCATTATTTTTTTGTTGCTTTCATAAAATTTTTGTATTAAAAAGTTATTGTAGAAAGTAGCAATTAAGCTGTCCCAAATGAAGCCTAAACTAAAGTAGTGCAACTATAATGTTTTTGTAAGTATATGCACTTATTTAATGTTTATGATCAAATATCTCGATTTATAGTGTACGCTTACACTTCATTCTAAAAATTTAAAAAATTGATTTGAAAAGGGGGCTAACAAATCACATGTTTTTTTTAATTCCCAAAATCCCAATTAAATTTCTAAAAAAAATTTCAAAAATTTTCTTCCAAACATTTTATAAGAAATTTCTAATATTAGATATATAATATTTTGCTGAATAATAATAACAATTCCTCGGAGGTTAGGAGCTAACTAAATGCTTTTCAATCTTTTTTGGGAACTTCATTTTATTTTAAGGAATTAGTCTCTCAAAATACTTTTTATTATTTTTCAATAGTAGGAAGCTCCTCTATCAAACCTACTTTTTATCGTAAACTTTTAATAGCGCTAAAAACTTCTCATATTTCTTGCATTTTTTTTACAGATTTGCAAGCGAAGTTGAATTTGAATTTATTAATAATAATAATAATAATAATAATAATAATAATAATAATAATAATATTATTATTATTATTATTATTATTATTATTATTATTATTATTTAATTCACAACATTCTGGAAACTTTCCTTTCAATAAAAATTTACATAGCCTAAACATCCGTTTCAAATAATTTTCTTACTATTTTATTTTTCAAACTGCAATAATTTATATTTGGCTATTGCTCTCCCTGATTCAAAAAAAATCTCTGCGCTAGAAAACTACCTTTTACAATAGCTTCCAAGAAAACTAATTTCTCTACAATAGTTTTGCAACCACTTTTAGAAAAAAGATGAACTTATCTAAAGCATAATTTAAAGGACCGTTTGGGATGACTGTAGCTTTTTGTAAAGATGATTGTAAGAATATTGTTAAGAAAAATATATATATTTCAAAAATTGTTGTAGAAAGTTGCTTCCAAATAAAAAATTTTCTTAGAAGTGGTGAAAAATTAGTAATCAAATGGAAATTATGAGAAGCTATCCCAAATGAAGTTTTAAGCTCAAAGCTCTAAGTTGATTAAAAATATTGAATGTTATTGCAACTTTTATTAACTGTCTCATCATTATCTCTTTATTTATTATATATCATTTTCAAAGTGAGTGAGTTCTATATATATCTAACTTATTATGTATAGATGCATTCAATTTATTTTATTAATGTTTCAATTTGCTCATAAATTTTATAGCATCAATCAACTATGCACCTGATTACATATATTATTATGGAAGTATTATAATTTTCATTAACTATCTAATTATCATCTCTTTATTATGTATATCTCATTTTCAAAGTCTCCTAAATTGATGAGTCTTATCTCAAGCATAGTAATAACTATCAAGGATATGCATTGATCATATTGGCAATGGAGTGCGTTGATATTGTCTATATTGTTTGTGAATGTGCATTAAATTTGCTAGCGATTGAGAGCACAACTATATGATTCTTCAATTTGGGAGCTCTTAGTCACATATAGGGGAATAAATGTTTAGTTATAATTTCTTGGTGTGTTATTTTGGTCATTTTAACAAAAATTGGTAAACCCTTCATCTGGTTATGTTGATTCTCTTGATGATATAAGTTTATTTTAGAATATCAAGTATTTTAATGAAATTAAAATATAATAATTTAAGCTTATTGAATTAGTCATGATATTGAGACACTCTCATTTGGAGCAAAATGAAATAATATTTGAAGATGATTTGGTCCCTCAAGCAATATTTTACCTTTTTCAAATATTCTTTATTTGCTTGATTTAGGATTGTTATATCTAAAAAAATTGCCATGATTGGTCCAAATCTCGAGACAAAATCTTAATTGAAAATTCTTTAAATTAAATTCATGTTCATCTAAATTTTTATTTCAACCAACTTAAACTAAAACTAAATGTCTCGACATAGCAAACCCAACAATATCATAAGTGGTCAATCCGAGCATGGCTGAGATCAAGTTAATCACTAGATGCATAATTAAAAACATCATATATTAATTGGATAACAAAATAATATTCAAAATTACAATGCTTATAGTCAAATCGAGTGGCTCGACATGACGGATCCAATGAGCCCAAGATCACTCAATTCAAATATTGTTAAGACACACTATTTATGTGTAAATAATTTATGATTCAAGAAATCTATATGGACTGTACGATGTAGTGTTTTGGATTGACCAAATTTGCAAATACCCCTCTCAAAAAGATTATAAATAGAACATCTTCTCTACATAGAGGAAGTCCAAGGGTCGTGAGAGAAAGAGAGCTCCTTTGCATTTTCTAGCTCTCGTCATCACAGATGACCACAACCAATTCGCTCTACTAACGATGACCATCAACTCTCATCGACGACCATCACCAGTAATCATCGCCATTGCCTATAGACTTCAACCAAAGATCTAACATTGTTGTTGGGTATTAACTATCTAATTTTATTTAAATTAGAACTCTGATGATCACAAAGTTAATTTTGAAAATTTTAATTATATATATTTGATATATCATCAAAAAATTATCTTGATCGGAAACAAATCTCGAGGAAAAATCAACTTGGAAATTTCAAAAATTAAATAGGAGACCATCTCAACTTCAATTTCATCAAACTTATAGTCAAATTGAGCATCTTGAAAATACGAACCTGATGACACCAAATTTCACTCAATTCGAGATCAAATGAGATCAAATCAAAGACCCGAAGTGCATTTGGAAGGTTCAATCTATAATTTCGATTACCACATAGTTTCCAAACGTGATGTGCTTATAGTCGAATCTAGAGGCTCAACGAGACGAATCCAACGAGCCTAAGATCGGTAAATTTTGATATATTATGACATTCAAATGTCCAATAAATGATCCATGATCAAAGAATTTATCATCGGTCATCCATTCAAACCACTCCCAATTTAGCCTTGATATTCCTCCTATTTACTGGTCATGCCACTCATAGAAAAGTATAAATAGACCTTTCATTCTTCATTGAGATGGAGAGAAAAAAGGGACCCCAAGCAAGAAGGAAGGAAGAGAAGGAAGTAGAGAAACATAATTTCTCTTACCACCAAACTCCTCCTCGACTACCTCCCGGCCACCGACCGATGTTGGATTTTATCCTGTCGCCGAATTTTCGTCGAATTCCTACCCGATACTGGACGTCTGCCCATCGCCGGAATTATACCGGACGTAGGCTTTTTGCCATTTATCGGACTTCTGCCCAACACCGTACTTCAGCGCAACGCCGTACTTCAGCCCAACGCCAAACTTTCATCAGTCGCCGGATTTTTACCCATCGTCGGACTTTTGTTAAACTTCTACCAGACACCGAACATCTAATTATTTCAGATTTTTACCTGACGTCAGACTTCTGCTAGTTGTTAGGCTACCGCTAGTCACTAGTCTATTGTCAAATTTCTACCCGATGCCAAACTTCCACCCATCGCCTGACTTTTGCCCTTCACTAGACTTTTGTCGGACTTCTACCCAGCATCGGACTTCAGCCTGTAGCCAAACCTCTGCTCGTTTTCAGACTTCTGCCCATCATCAAACTTTCGTCAAACTTCTACCCAACACTGAACTTCCACTTGTCGTCGAACTTCTGCCCATCGTCGGACTTTTGTCGGACTTCTACCCAACACAGAACTTTCTCCCGTCGTCATATTTTTGCCTGTCGTTGGACTTTCATTAGACTTCTATCCGATGTCGAACTTCTATCTGTTACCAAATTTCTACTTGATGCTAGACTTCCTCCTGTCAATGGTCCTTCCAACCTTCATTGCCAGATAACAATTTTTTTGACCTCTGTCTCCTGCTGACTACGGTCCTTCCGACCTCAAGAAAATCCAAGACCCAAGCCATTTTCTAAGATTCCAAACCCATCAAACAAACACAGAAATAAGCTATGACCCTAAAAAGTTTCAAAAAAAAAAAGAAAAAAAAGAAAACCACAAATGCATAGGAGTTAGCCATTCATAAACTAGCACCGAAAACCCGAAAGAACCACAACTTCCTTTATAGCCAATACCTTCAACACAGGCACAATCCATTTCCCAAAAACATCAAATAGAAGAAATGAAACCAGCCAACCCACATCATAAAATAATGTAAAATGAAATTATCCTTACTTGCAAGGATTGATTACAAGTGCTATTTTTTTGCCTTATCACTATTCCATTAATATTGTTTTTTAGACACTGAAGGAATTAAATTTCAAATTCAAACTCAAAACCTACGTACAAGCTTTGAATTTAAAATTCATTAATTGATAGTCAAAATTCTCAACAAACAACCAACATATTAAGATGAACTACAACCCTCAAATATTTAACTAAAGCATCATGGACTACAAACGGCAAAAGCACAACCTTAACAAATATTCCTTACACAAATTACAAAATAAATAGTTATTCAGCACAACCTTAACAAATATTCCTTACACAAATTACAAAATAAATAGTTATTTCAGAACATCAAGAAAACCTTATCCCTCTGCAATAGGAGAGGTTGCCCAATCCCATTCCTCTTCGACGGGAAAATCACAAACAACACGCTGATCACGAACCCCGCCACCAATGGCACCGAATTGATCACCTTCTTCGGCGCTTTCGAGTGATAACATTCTACAACATCCCTATGGGATCCAGCGAAAATCACCAAGGCCGCAACAGACATCAGCGCGTGAAACAAGTCTTGCCATTTAAGTCTATAACTCGCCGGCTCAGGAGGGCCTTTTCTTCTTGCGTTAAAGGTCCATATCCCATACACTGTTGCCACGCCAAAGCAAGCCCGTCCGGAGGCCGTGCGGAAGCTGTCCGTAATGGCAAAGAATGCGCAAGAAGCAGCGCAGAGAAGGATGAAGGAAGCCATCAAGTAGCGGTTTAGGGAAGAGCAGTCACCGTCGTTGGTGAGTAAGGGGGTGAAAATTGAGAAGGCGAGGATTGTGGCGGTGGGGAGGAGGACGTTGAGGCGGGCGGTGGCGCTGATGATGAGTTTAATGATTTGGAGGAGGTGGGATTCATTGGCGCCGGGTTTGTGACTACCCTCGTCGGGATCACGGGTGACCGACGAGGTTGCAGTGGTGGGACGTGGCTTCTTGATCAGGATTTCGCAGACATCGTCCTCCATCTTTTCTTACAGTTGGGAAATGAAAGGGAGTAGTTGGGTTTTGTGGAGCATCTTGAAGGCGTTTGGGGTGAGGATTCCTTGCCGCTGGGGCGGGAGGGCAAATGTAACGTGGTAATGAAGTCGGCCTCGTGCATTTTGCTTCTTCGTCACGGGTGAGGATTCCTTGCCGCTGCATTCTAATTTTGCTTTTCGTAAACTTCTTGTTAGGAATAGTTTTATGCGTAACTATTAAATTGTATATATTAATAAAAATAACATTTAAATAGTTTTATTTGTTATAACATCATTTATTTTGTAATAATTAGATAAAACAATCTTTTTTAATATTTATGACTTGTCAAGATCTTCAAAAAAATATATGAATTTATTATATTTCAAGTGTTTGGATGCTCATTTTAAACATAAGAAATATTTTTGCTAGTTGTTGACCTCTGTTTTGGAGTTAGGAGAGGTCTTACATTAGGTGCTTCACCAATCTACTAGCATACCTTAATTTTAGGAAATTTTAATGCTAGCGTAGATCCTTCCCGTCTTTCAGTCTTTGAAAGATTGCTTACTGAAGCTTAGAAGATTAATTAACCGGAATTCTGGAATCGTTAGAATATACTGCACCACTGTTTATCTGAACTGGAAGAATCGGAATGAAGTTAAACATGGTAAATCTGCTTTACCATGCTCTGTAGTAGCTGCAAATGCTCTATCTATGGCCATGTTCAAGTCTAGTTCATATCTAGATTGCTGGGTACTAATCTCCTTCGGGAGTCTCTAAAAGCTTGGTGCCCTCCACAGATAGATTGGATTAAGATCAATGTGGATGCTTCATTACTCAGTTCAAATACTGCTGAAATCGGAGGGGTCTTTAGGGATCACAAAGGTAGGCTTATTCTTGCATTTGGGAAGAGTAAGCTTCACTGGGATATAGCTCAGTTAGAGCTGGAGGCGGTATGTACAATGCGATACGTCATTCGGAGATGGATGCTTGAGTGCAAAGGAGTGATTATTGAGAGTGACAACAGCAACATTATTACATTCATTGAAAATTCTTTAAAGAACAAGGTTTTGCATGTGGATAGGTGGCCGGACAAGGAGCTTTACCTCTTGGATGAGTTTAATAAAGTGATCTTTCTTCATGTTCCTAGAAGTTGTAATAAAGTAGCTAATCATTGTGCTACTATGGCTTTAGATAAGAGTTTTACTTTTGATAGTTTTTCTTTTGACAACATTCCTTCCTTGTTGTTGAATTTTATTAAGGAGGAATGTGATCATACTAGCAATTGTAATTAGTTCCCTTTACTATTATTAATGCAATTTGGTGCATCTTTTCAAAAAAAAAAAAAAAAAAATAGGTAGATCCTTGTGACTCTTGACGAGCTTAAGCATCACACTTTATCTTATAGGTCCTACTGAACCTAGTCAAATAAGTCACTAACTTTAATTTGTTAAACCTTAAAATCACATTTGTATAATAAGGTATTGACCCATCCTAATTATTCAAGATCCTAGACCCACCATAATTTGGCAATGCTCAAACTCACTCTAGCCAAGTAAACCTAAGTTATCCATATATTTTAGTGATAAACTCTAGCATGTGACCTATTAAAGACTCAATTGGTCATACTAGGAAAAAGTGAGCTAGGAGTTCACACATCAAACTTATGTAAATTAACTAATTGTCAAATGGATAACCTTTAGATTTTATTCAAGCCTAGAGAAATCGTAAGAAAATAGTTTAGTCCATTTAACCAACTTATATCTATTGGAAACAATGGTTTTTGTATCTAACTCAAAATGAACTCAAATTTAATAAAATTTAATTAATTTAATTGTCCTTAGGCTTAAGCCTAGAAAAAAACATAAAAAGATATAGACACTTACAAGTAAAACATGAAATTGTTCATTAAAAGTAGAATTGGGCAAAAAATAAAAAAAGAAGATAAAGGCTCTTTAAATTCTCTCTCTCTCTCTCTCTCTCTCTCTCTCTCTCTCTCTGAATCTTAAATTTCTATATTTCAAAATAGATAAAACCTTCCCCACTAATGATTGATTCCTAGTTCATGTATGTAGTGGAATGGTTTTACACATATTTGGAATAAATGGCTAAGTATCATTGACTTTAGGTGCTTATTAATGAAGTTACACCAAGAATAAGTCCATTTCAATCTTTGATTAGCAAATAGACTTTATATGGGATTTGGTTGGAATTTAAGGTAAAGTAGAGTTGGGAATTGGTGTATAATTGTAGGGGGTAGTGGTATGGGTTTACTATAAAACATAAGAAATATTATTGCACATTGAAGTAATTGCTTGCCAAGGTAACCTATAGGTATGTCACCACAAAGTGACTTCTTTCTATAAAGTTTTGCCATGCCAAAGCAAGCGATTCCGGAGGCCGTGCGGAAGCTGTCCGTAAGGGCAAAGAATGTGCAGGAAGCAGCACAGAGAAGGACGAAGGAAGCCATCAAGTAGTGGTTTAGGGAAGAGAAGCCGCCGTCGTTGGTGAGTAAGGGGGTGAAAATTGAGAAGGCGAGGATGGTGGCGGCGGGGAGGAGGACGTTGAGGCGGGCGGTGGTGCTGAGGATGAGGTTGATGATATAGAGGAGGTGGGATTCATTGGCGCCGGGTACGTGATTACCCTCGTCGGAATCACGGGTGACCGGCAAGGTTGCGGCACTGGTTGCCGTGGTGGGACGTGGCTTCTTGATCAGGATTTCGCAGACATCGTCCTCCATCTTTTTTTAGAGTTGGGAAATGAAAGGGAGAAGTTGGGTTTTGTGGAGCATCTTGTATGCGTTTGGGGTGAGGATTCCTTGCCGCTGGGGCGGGAGGGCAAATGTAACGTGGTAATGAAGTAGGCCTCCTGCATTTTGCTTCTTGATCACGGGTGAGGATTCCTTGCCGCTGCATTCCAATTTTGCTTTGGTTAAACTTCTTGTTAGGAATAGTTTTATGCGTAACTATTAAATTGTATATATTAATAAAAATAACATTTAAATAATTTTATTTGCTATAACATCACTTATTTTGTAATACATAGATAAAGTAATCTATTTTAACTTTTATGACTTGTCAAGATCTTTAAAAAAATATATTAGTTTATTATATTTGAAGTGTTTGGATACTAATTTTGAACATAAGAAAAACTTTTGCTAATGTTGACCTCCGTTTTGGAGTTGGGAGAGGTCTTACATTAGGTGCGTCACCAATCTACTAGCATACCTTAATTTTAGGAAATTTTAATGCTTTCTAATAGGTAGATCCTTGTGACTCCTGACGAGCTTAAGCATCACTCTTTATCTAATAGGTCCTACTGAACCTAGTCTAATAAGTCACTAACTTTAATTTGTTAAACCTTAAAATCACATTTGTATAATAAGGTATTGACCCATCCTAATTATTCAAGACCCTAGACCCACCATAATTTGGCAATGCTCAAACTCACTCTAGCCAAGTAAATCTAAGTTATCCATATATTTTAGTGATAAACTCTAGCATGTGACCTATTAAAGACTCAATAGGTCATACTAGGAAAAAAGTGAGCTAGGAGTTCACACATCAAACTTATGTGAATTAACTAATTGTCAAATGATAACCTTTAGATTTTAATCAAGCCTAGAGAAACCGTAAGAAATTAGTTTAGTCCATTTAACCAACTTATATCTATTGGAAACAATGGTTTTTTATCTAACTCAAAATGAACTCAAATTTAATAAAATTTAATTAATTCAATTGTCCTTAGGCTTAAGCCTAGAAAAAAACATAAAAAAATATAGACACTTACAAGTAAAACATGAAATTGTTCATTAATAGTAGAATTGGGCAAAATATAAAAAAGAAGATAAAGGCTCTTTAAATCCTCTCTCTCTCTCTCTCTCTCTCTCTCTCTCTCTCTCTCTCTCTCTCTCTCTTCATCTCTCTCTTTGAATCTTAAATTTCTATATTTCGAAGTAGATAAAACTTTCCCCACTAATGATTGATTCCTAGTTCATGTATGTAGTGGAATGGTTTTACACATATTTGGAGTAAATAGCTAAGTATCATTGAGTTTAGGTGCTTATTAATGAAGTTACACCAAGAATAAGTCCATTTCAATCTTTGATTAGCAAATAGACTTTATATAGTATTTGGTTGGAATTTAAGGTAAAGTAGAGTTGTTAATTTGTGTATAATTGTAGGGGGTAGTGGTATGGGTTCACTATAAAACATAAGAAATATTATTGCAAATTGAAGTAATTAATTACCAAGGTAACCTATAGGTATATCACCACAAACTGACTTCTTTCTATGAAGAATAATCTACAAAGCCTTTTCTGCATAAGATAAAAAATAAAATGTTTTTAAAAAAGACATTAAGGAGTGATTACTCATTTTCAACCACCCTTAACATCCATTAAAAGGAGTGTTTTTCGACCTTTCTTATTGATAAATGATTTTTTTCACAATTTAAATATCAAATAATTATTTTTAAACATTATAAACAACATTTCCATTATAATGTTGATTATTCAAATTAAAAATAAAAGTTTTGAACTTCTAAATTAAAAATTTAACGATTTGATCAAGGAATTGAGTTTGAAAATTCTAAGAGATTGATATTTAAAATTAATTTAAAATTTGGACATACCATCTGAGGAGAAAATTTTAGAGAGACATATATACAATTTAGACTTATGCTTGCTTTTAGTGGCCTGTCTTCTAACACCCTAAATGTAATCAACCACCTTATGAATGCAGGATATAATGGCTCTATATTTAAGGCATAAACGATTTTAAGTTTAAGATATAATCATGACTATTTAATATATAAATGCATCTATCTAATTTTGCTTTGACTCAAAGACATCGTAAACTCTAAATTTTATTTTTAGTTAACACTAAACATCTAATATTTCTAATTTTATATTTTTTTTTGAAAACTTTGGCAGTATAATGGCCCTAAACTATATGGAAATACATCAATCCCATCGCTTAGTGCTCTTATACCTTACCGTTAGTTTGTATGCATTGGCTTAGTGTAAATTGCGCGCATAAATTTAAAATGCATGCATGTATGGATGTAAGGATGAAGGTGTTTGTGTATACAATACCACTACTATATTATCCTAAAACTACCATGCATGTTCCCAAAAAGTTTGAAACAAGCACACAAAAAAACCTATGAAAAGGCTACCCTCTAATACAAATTTATCACCCGCAAAAATGCAATGCATGTAATATGAAGTAGTATATGAAAGAGTAGTATATAAAGAATACTTTTATTCTTTTATTTCTAATGTAGAGTACAAACTAGGGTCTACAAAAAAAAGTTAGGTAGTCAAGCTAAGTGGCTTGGATTTTTATCCCTATACAATATAGATTTAAATAAGATTGCTTACTTTAGTCTTAATCATCGGGCTCCATTATCTCCATTTAAGATTTTATAAGAGAATGATATTCAATGAAAGAATAATCATTTTCTTTAGGAACTCAATATGTATAAGCAAAAATATTTAATCATTATAATTTTTGACACTATAAAACTCAATCTAGCTATATAAAAATCTATATACAACATTTATATTTTTAATTGACTCTTTGTATTTACATCAGGTTCAAGATACATTCTACTTTTACTAGATAGATAAAAGAGAAATATATATAAGGAAATTTAAAAGTGAAATGTAGGTGTGTAGAACCTAATGCATCTAATATAACCTAGAAGAGTCTAAGGTGAACTAATAAGAAATATGTTCATGACATTCTTAGTAGAGAAAAATATGCAAATAATTATAACACACCCTCTAAGAAAGGTATCTTCTATTGATCTCATTCTTTTTAGTAGGTTGACCAAACTCAAGCTCAATCAATCAAATCTAAAACCACATTCAAATCAAAAATTCCAAACCAAAGTTTATGGTTAAAGGCCTATGTCCTATGGCTCTTTTTGAGAGATTTTTCAACCACCTCAAATCAAACCAAATAATCCCCAATTCATGATTTATCAATTGTATGTAGATTAGGCATGTACATAGGGTTAGCCCTCCAAATTTTATGACAATATGAGATCTCGAACCCCAAAAACTCAATTGAAATCCAAAGGCTACAAAACCTTTAAATATTTATAGCATATGCCACTAGATTTAGTAGGTTGTGAAATTTAACCTAAGTAGGTTGTGAAATTTAACCTTAGGAGCTTCTCCATAACCTTTGAACATGTTCATATTCATCATTATGACAAGTCAAACCTAAAATTGCACTTCGGTGGACCCTGGTTGACCCCAAGTTGACCAAGGACCCAAATAGCCAAAATGCCCTTTGAGGGAAAAATTGAAGTTTTCTCCAAACTTCAATTTGGCGCAATTAAACCAAGTCATGGAACATCTTCTAATGCATTGTAGACATTATTAGGAGATCATTAAACCCAAATCAAAATTTTGGTTTAACTAAGTTAACCATAGTTGACCAAAATGCCCCGTAAGGGCCCAAAAAGATATTTATGCAATAAGACCTCACAATTGCATGTAACCACTTCCATTGGGTCCAAAATATCATTTTGAATTTATTTGGCCCAACCCCAATCTTTGGTTTGACTAGGTTAACTAAGTCAACCTTGGTTGACCAAATCAACCATAAACCAAACCAAGGTCAAAATTCAATGCTCTAAGAAATTTCAAACCAAATTGACCACATAAATTATTTAATTAAATATTCCAAGCATCTCTAACATTTCTCTAAGTCAAGTCACTATTGATTTGACTTGGTCAAACTCTCATGCATGATTAAACCCCTCACATACACATCACCCATATAAACTCCAATCCCTTAGCTCCAAACTCCTTGAGGTGGTTTTGTACAGCGTGCATGACCTCCTCAAGTCCTATCCTAGTTAGCATTGACTGGCCAATAGGTCAACAAGTCATCTCAAACCTATGAAAAAGGATCTAGCTATGGTCAAATTCCCAAAGTCACCTAAGCACCCCCTTTACTTTAAAAAAACTGCTTAAAGCAAGCCTAAATCCCTCTTAAAGGAGCCCTAATGTAACTCTTTAAATGATGCCAAGCCTTGGTTTAGCCTAATATGGAAAAAGACAAGTCATCCTCCATCACATAAATCAAGGGGGTCTCTCTCAATCACCAGCCTTCTCCGTGCCTTCTAACAATCTTAGACATATGTTAATCATCCAAGATGGGGCCCAAAATAAATCCAAGCCCTTCATCAAAAGGATGAGGATTCAAGTAGCCTAAACCATCCAAAAAATCTTCATTATGTTCTCCACTTTTGTCCAGCAGTATATAGTTCTTAAAACTCTTCCTCTACCTTCCCCAACATGTTCTCTTCCTTCTCCCATCATTTCTCTACCATTTCCAAACCCCCAAACCTTATTTTGGTGAAGTAAGAGGGATCTAAAGAGAGAAAGGAGACTTTCCAATATAACTTTCAATCCAGTTACCACCAAGCCTTAAAGTCTTGTACAAAGTTGGGGAAAACAACACTAGGAGAAAAAAGATCAAAATCATAAAAAATCCACCCATTGGTTGGTGAAAAAACTCAATATTTAGCTAGGATTTTAATTTTAAAATGCTCAAAGTTTTTAGTGCATGGAGCCTCAAAACTCAAGGCAATGAAAATCTATGTTTCCATGAGCTTATATTTCAAATTTGATAGAATTTAGTAGAGTATTTTTAAAGATATGGACATGTAAAATTCCTAGTTCATTTTGAACTATGATCGCCCAATCAGACAACCCAGAATTGGCCACTTACCCAGGATGGAACCACGCATGGGCCTTAACATTCGAACGTGTATCATTTAGAGCATAGAGAGCTTACATGACTCAATCTAAGCCATGCATATCTCGCTCGTTGTATCTGATGATCCAATTTGATGCTGACTCAATTATGACAGTGACGGCGGCGTGCCACATACTTTAATTATTTTAAATAGTTATGCGAGTGGAAAATTTGATTAAAATGAATTGATTTAAAAAATCATTTTATATGATCTTTATTTAAAATATTCATAAAAAATCAATTTTCCACCATATTTGATAATTTTAGTGTCATTGGAAAGATCTTGAGACCTAGCATATTCCAAAATTAATTTCAATGTGTTTTGATCAATGAAATATGAAAATTTTTTGTTTGTTTAAAATCCTATTTTAGTAATTCTTTCATAATCCAGTGGTCAAACTGAACCGAATTTTTGGTAAAAAAAAATTTCGGCATCATAGGCATCCCTTGCTTTTTTTACAGATCTAGATGCTCTCAGGATTGTTGTGATGTAAATTTTCAAAATAACACGTTCATTTTGTTCCCAAAACTTTAAAAATTTATAACTCCGTAGATTAGATAGTAAATTATATTTGTATGACTTCTAGCTTATATATATAAATTTAGAGTAATGAACATAAATATATATTAATATTTTATTTAATAATTTTTTTGTTATTTTAATTATTGGAAGAAATTAGATAGCTTTTATTGTTATTATTTAAAGAAAAAATATATAATGCTTCCCTATTTACATTTTAAGGCCTGTAAGGGAATGATTGTGTAAACCTTGTAAAGTAATATATAGTTGTACATGTATTGACATGGATTGGTAAGGGTAATCCATATAAATTTTGTATTTATGTCTTTTGTATGTTAGTGAGTGTTAATTAAGGGCCAAAAAGTTGACTTTTTAAACCATAGTTTTTTTTTGAAAGTTTTAGCTTTTTAAAAAAATAGACCTTATAAGGAGTAGTTGGACTGCTAGTTTGCTCAATTTTAAATTTTCTACAATAAGTTATGAATTTTTAAAGTTTCACCCTGATTTTAACATGAGTTTGACCAGATTATTGACCTTTTGACTTTGACTAATTTTTTAAGGTTTCACATTTTTGTAAAATATTATATTTTAATTTGAGTTGAATGCCTTCGAATTTGATAAATTTGGGATTTTTTAAAATTAGTTATTATTTTTGGAAATTTATTGAATTTTTAAAATTATTTTAATTAAGGGCATTTCAATGATTTTGATCCAAATCTATCCCAAACCTCTTGGAATCACCCCCAAAGGTCAAAAATAAACTAAGGGTATGTTTCCAAGAATTTGGAAATTTGTTTGGAATTTTTAATTAATTTTAATTAATTAAATTAATTAAATATTTATTTTAAATTAAAGTTAAATTATTCTTGAAATGGATGTCAAATTAAAGTGTTTTAATTTTCTTTTATTAAGAGCTTAATTTTTGTCAATTAGATGTATTATATGAATTTTTTAGATTTAATTTTGATTTATTAGAACTTTTGAAAACTTTTAATGCTTAATTAGAAGATTAATAATAGTGGACTTAATGATTTTTGAAGTTGATGTAAAATTTTTTATGGATTAGCAAAGTCACTATATTCAGATGGTTTGAGTTTCATATCAATAGTAGGTGTATCCTAATTATTAAAATTAATCTAAATTCTCTAAATGTGTCCTTAATTATTATCCTTGATGATGTCACTAAGTTATATAGGATCAAATCAATGTTTGACCATATACATATATAAACATACACAACCACACTCAAGTCCTTAAATCTAGGAAAGCTTAGGTTAAGTGGTGGGTATATCCTATACATGCAAAAGATAAAGAACTAATTAATAGAAGAAATAGTTTGATTAGTGAATAGTTGGAGGACAACTATTCACTAATCCCCTCCCATGATTCCTATTCATATGAACTCAAGCTATGTTTAAGATTTCAAAGGATCACTCAAGCTCTCACAATTTAAAGCATATAATTTTAAAGTAATTCTAAAATTTAGAAAATATATTAATTTTTATTTTCTAAAAAACTTAAGATAAGTCAAAATAATTTTGAAAATAAACCCAAAATAATTTCAAAATAGTTTTAAAACAAATTTGATGAATAATTTGAAATTTTAAAATAATCTGAGGTTCTTCAAATTTATTGAAAAAATATTTAAGTTAAATATTGATTAAATATTAATTAAATAATTAAGTCTTTAAATAGATTAAATTATTCAAATTATTTAAGATATTAAAAATAAGAAATTTTAATTTAAAATAATCAAACTAAGTTTTCTTATTTTTAGTAAAATAATATTAAATTTTTAATATTTTGAAAGATATTTAAGTTAAATTAAATATTTAATTAATTCTTAAAGGGTGTTAAATAATTAAAATTAATAAATATTGATTAAATTAATTTTAATTTCAAATTACAGAAATCTTAAAATAATTCTTGATTATTTAAAATATTTTAAAACAAAAGTTTTAATTTTGAAAAATTTACCTTAATATTTAATCAAGTACTAATTAAGTGTTAAAATATTAAAATTTTAAATGTAAAAGGAAACTAAAAAATATATTGGATATTTCAAAATAATTTTAATTTTATTTAAATGGTTTAAAATTTCAAGCAAATCGATATATCATACATAATTTTTTGATTAGTAAGTAATTTCTAATAATTCTTTATGAATTTTCTACTAATTAAAATAACTAAAATAGTAATTATATATTAATTAATAGTCTTACCAGTGCTAGCAATGACTGGAGGACACGTGGTAGCCTGGGGTAGGCTCGTGGAACTGCTAGCAATGATTGCCTGATGGCACAATAATTGCACCGTCGGTAATCATCAGATAATGATGAAACCGCAGACACAGTTTCACTTATCAAAGTCAGCTCGACATCTCCGACATCGGATCCTTAGTTGTAATGAATTAACGGTTGTGATTCAATGGGATGGAGCAAATGACTGCGGGATTGGATCTGTGGTCGGAAGAACGAATGGAACGGCTTGGTCTAGGATGTTGAACACACGATCAATGACCCAAAAAATGTACACTAAGTGTACGTAGTGAATGAACTCTAGAATAGATTTTTTGGCTCATTCGCTTGATCCGATTAACTAAATCAATTAAAATTTTAAACCTAAGCTCAGCACATGAATAGAAATCTTGGGGGATACTTAATAAGGCTTAAAACACTCCTAATAAAATGCTAATTAACCCTAACTATTGTGACCTAAGGCAAAGGATATTATGAGATTTTTATGTTAGATCTTCAGGGTCTTGATACGGTTTAGCTTGTAGACTGTCTATGCAAGTTTTCCTAGTTGAAAGCATGCCTGAAAACATGTTGAATTTATTGGATGAAACTTTGGATGGAATGGGTAGTAGGGTGGCTAGAGGATAATTATCAACGAGCTTCCATTGGCTGGGTTTCACTTGGAAAGTGAGGAGGAGGGTTTGAGGATTCAAAAAGAATCAGGGGGCTGAACTAGAGAGAGCTAGAGTGGAGAGAGAGAGAGTATAGGGATTAGAATGATCCTTAAAATGGGGCTTTTCTCCTATTCAAATGACCTGGATAAAAAGGGATGATCTTGATTGATTAGAGACCCTCCATGGATCATTGAGAGATGTCCCAAACTAATGGGAGGCAGAGGAAAAGACTTGTTCAAGCTCCATTGCTATTTGAGGCTTTGGCTAGAAGGGGGGGACCATTTCCCTTTTAGGCTAAACTAGGGAATGGGCTTTGTTGGAGAGCTCTTAAGAAATCTTTAACCTCATTTGGGACAAACTCAAACAGCCTAGTCTAAGGGATAAGGCCACCTTTAGTAGGGCATAACCATAAAAAGGGTTTTAAGCATGAGTTGACTTCTTTGATGAGTAAAAGGTTAAAGTGCTAGTGAGGTGGCAAAGGGTAGGATAGGAGCTGCTGGTTGAGAAGGTTTAAAGCTTTGAAAAGATGTAGTTAGAGTTTAGAGAAGGAGTTGACTATTTCAAAGAAAGGTTTAAATGCTCAAGTTGACCATTTGACTGGTCAAAGGGTTTGGTTGACCGGTGAGGTGGATTGGAGGGAGTGTAATTGTTATTGAGTCAAGTGGGATGGATCAAAGGGGTTCGAGCAGTGTACATGGGGCTTGGAAGGGGATTTAAAGAGTTTTGACCAAGTTTGATTAGTTGACTTGGTCAACTTGGCTGGGTTTGATTGGCCAAGGATTATAATTTGATTGGGCCATCCATAAGTGAAGATTTGGAAATTTGAAAGATTTGATTTGATCAAATGGGTTAGAATAACCCATTTAAAACCTTACGGAACTATTGGGTAATCTTAGGTTGACCCAAGGGCTTGATTTGTGCTTAATATGTTTTAAATTTTTAGAGGGATCTATTGGGAGTAATTCCATAAACTAGAATGGTTGTTTTGGTAAATTTAACCATATTGACCCTTAAAGGGCATTTTTGTCAACCATGATTAACTTGGTCAACTAGGTCAAACCAAATAGTGGGTTTGGGTTCAATGTGTTCCTAAAGTCATTTAGGATCCATTGGAATGAAATTTTGAGTTCAATATGGCTAGGTTATATTGAATTTTATGGAAAAGATAAAAAACCCTTTATAGGGTATTTTGGTCATTTTGACCCCTCATCAATTTTGGGTCAAATTGAATTGAGAAAAGTGTAGACTATTGATTAGTAGGTCCTAATGAGGTCATGGATGCGATTTGGAGGTTTGGAAAGGGTCCCAAGGCTAAGATCTACTGGATGGCAAGTCTAGTGGCATAGATTATAAATAATTGAAGATTTTGTAGCTTTTTGGAAAAGATTTAGTTTTAGGGGCTAGAAATGTTAGATTGAGCTCAAATTTGGATGGTTGACCATAGAGACATTCTTAAATAATATGCAATTGATAAACCCTATATCAAATGTCATTAGGCTGTGTTCCATAGGATTTAAAAGTTCTCTTGATAAGGGTTTCATGACCTTTGTCCTTAGCCCATGGATTTGGTTTGAAATTTTGGGTTTGGATTGGATTAAGGAGCTAAATGGCTGGAATTAGACCATCCATATCAATAAAAGTTAATTGGATGATTTAAGTTGATTGGATATGATTTGAAAGTTGGTTGGAAGCTGGATTAAGGATTGAATTGGAAGGTGAAGGTGAGTTTAATAGGGATTGAATTGGGTCTTACTTAGGTCTTATATGGGGAGGAAGTTGGCACTTTCCAGCCATTAGGTCACCAGGAAGAAACTCAAGTGGGTCTTAGTAACCTCATACAAAAATGAGGACAGCATCATGATCATCAGGCTACCATACACAGTTATAAGACTTAATTCAAGAAATTAAAAATAAATAAATTAGAATGACAGACTCTTTTAACATAACTTATTCTAGCTAAGCGTGAGCCTTGAATCTTCAAAGAATACTATATATTATACCTGAAATATTAGTCAACACATAAAAATATATGCCCTACAAATACTAGGAAAAATAAAAAGGTAATTAATAATATTTATTACCATCAAAATCATAATCTTGAGAGCCGGAGTTACAACAATATCCCCCTATTTTATAATGGCAAATATTATTGGTTGAATTTGTAAACTAAAAACATTTTCTCCTAATCGCCTCCTTACTAAAGGAATTATATTAATAAATAGGGAAAGCATTTTTATTTTATATTTTAAAATCAAACCATAAATACAACCAACCATAATATATTATCCCCCTTTGATATTATAAAAAAGAAAAGATAAAATAAAACATAAAATTAAAATACATGTAGAAAAAAATAATAACATAATTAAAGTAACTAAGAGATAAAATTATGCATAAAACATATAAAAAAATAAAACACACAAAACAGATAAATACTCACACAAAACACATAAATAAAACACAAAAACAAACCTTACCATACTTATATTGATTGGAAATAATAATTGAACCCTTGACTGTTTAGTATAAATTGGTTACCTTTTGATCTTGCTCCTATTCTGATGACTCAGAAGCTAAGTTTGCCCAAAAAATCTTTTACTTCTTTTCATTTTCCCTTATTGCAATTGGCTTATTCTCACCCTTTTCTTTAATAGTTGTTTCTTACTATTAGGGCATTCATATTTAAAATGTCTAGGTTTTCTACACCCAAAGCAAATAATGTTAGAAGCAAGCTTATCATATTTACCATTTTTACCTTTACTTTAGTTCTATTCACACTTGTGCTTATGCTTTAAGAGAATTTTGAATTGGCATGTTATCTCCTCACTCTCATCATTTCATATGCAATTTTCATAAGTGACTTTTGCTTTTAGCATTATAGCCTTCTCATCACCTGCATTCAAAAGTCTTTGACTCATAGTTTACTAATAGACAATGAGTGATCCAATTAGATTATCAATATAATAAGCATTCAAATATTTCAATTCACATATAATAAAGACTTTGGCATCAAATTTATTAAGTAGAAAATGTAAAAGTTTGTTAACCCTTTCAAAACTTGAAAATTCTCTACCTAAAGCATGCAAAGATGTTACTATCTAAGTAAATTTAGTATACATGTCTGAGATAGTCTCATTAGGTTTTATACTGAAAAGTTAATAATAATGCAATAATAAATTTAACCTAAATTGTTTGACTTCACTAGTACCTTCATATGTAAGGCATAGTCAATCCCAAATATTTTTGTCAGTTGTACAGGTCAAAACTCTCATATAATCTTCAAATTTTAAAGAACATAAAAAGCAATTCAAAGATTTTACATTCAATTGAGCTTAAATTTTTTCTTCTTGACTGCATACAGTATTAGGAATATTTATTTTGACTCCTTTAATAATTTGTGATGGTACAAAATAAACAGTTTGAATCATATGCCACATTCTAAAATATATTGATAGTAAGAAAATGGACATGCAGATTTTTAAAAAATCAAATAAAATATTGACAAATAAAGGAGAATGAGTAATTGAGTAACCTTTTGTAGTGCTCCAATTTCCAAAAAGAGCCATTGATCATTTATTTAAAAGTTTTCTAAAACCTTATTTTTGAAATCCTTCTCTGATACCACTTGAAAATTCAAGATGATTGTTAAACCTTGAGAAAATAGCCCAATAATCACTAATACAGAAGTAATACTATCACTTATTATGGAAGCTAGTACACTTATCAAAAGTTACAAGGATTGTGATTATAATTAATACAACATAATATCAATAACAAATTATCAATCAAGCAGTTATATCCAAAATATAATACATAAAAATAAAGTTAAGAAAGTAAAAATTAGAATAAGCATGCCAAATTTAATGTTATTCCATCGAACCATAACCTACGTCCACTCCATGGAGTCCTCCTCTCTAGTTATTATACTAAAATCTTTAGTGACTCTCCTTTAGCCCCCACAGCTAGGTAAAGAAGCCCATACAAACTCTCTTTAATAAACTAGGTGTGACAGAGGATCGTACTCTTTTCACAAGCAGAGAACTTTTCCTCCTTTTCACCTTCCTGATGTGGCAGAGAACCATGAGTCCTTTTCACCCTCCTAGTAAGGCAGAGAACTTTAAATCATTTTTACCTTCCTCACTGCGGTGGAGTAGCTGGGTCTTTTGACTCCTAAGAGGTCTTCTTCCCAAAGCTTCCCTTAAGAAAATCTCGACTCTTGGAGGAACTCAGATGTAAGTTGGCTGTAGCAATTGTGTGAAAACTCCATCATACACTCTTGAAGTTCACAAGGATCTTCTCCCTCTCTTATAAACTCCATCTTTTCTCTCCCTAGCCCAAAGCTCTCTTCAAGCTTTCTCCAGAAGAAAACAACTCATTGATTGCTCCAAATACCATTAAAAGTCATATGAGAAAGCTTAAATAAAGGGCTTGGAAAATCATAAAAATTCAATTCATTCTTCAAAGATTGTAAAGTATGATCGCATGATTGTCCAGTACGATGTGCAAAACTTGACCAATTAGTATTATATGATCTCCATTACAAATAACAAATTGTACATTCTGATTAGTTCAACTGAAATGTAGTTCATCCAAGATGATTCAATAGATTACAAAATATCATCTATGTCGTACAATATGATTCGGTTGGTATAGTATGATCAAAATATTAAAATTAGGTAGATTTGATTAATTAATCACAAGATTAAATTAGGTATTATTTTAAACAATTTATAGTACAAATAGAATAACATTTTAAATTCAAATTTTTTTTCCTAATTTAATGAATGGTTAGATTTTTAATTATAACACATCATCTAGTATGATATGGTCTTCATATTATATGATTAGTTATATTTTAAAATTATTTCTTTAGAAAAATAAAATATTTTAATTAATTTTTATAACACCAGATCATGCAGTATGATCCATATCATACAATATAATGTAGAAAAAAATTAAAATATTTAAAATTATTTCTCCTCCCCTTATGCGTGTATGTGTGCATGGTCACAAGGCTAGCATACACCCTTACAAGACTTGACTCATGAAATTAAAAATAAATAAATGAAAATGACATACTCTTTTAACATAATCTATTCTATTCAATTTTGAGCCCTGAATCTTCAATGAACAACGTATGTTGTACATGAAATGTTAGTCAACACACAAATAAATATGCACTACAAATACTAGGAGAAATAAAGAGGTAATTAATAAGTTTGTTATCATGAAAATCATAAACTCGGGAGCCCAAGTTGTAACATTTTCATGGTTATCAGGGGATTAAGATTTAACCTAAGTTTAGATTCTAGTGTTTAGCTCATGAAATGGATTGGATGCACCCTAATGCTATTATGAGGATATTTAAGAAAGATTGGACCATATATGGTTAGCTAAGACTAAGTCCTTAGGTCACCTCCTATAGTTCATATAGGCTAGGTCTAGACTAAGGTAGAAGCATTAAAGCCTTAAGGATGAAAAAGTAGAAGGATCAGAACTCATTCAAAAATGATGTTAATAAAGCTTTATTTCCTATTTTCTTCTCCACCATTAAGATGCCCCTTTGTGTGAACTATATAATTTCCTATCCCCTAAATCTCTTCTATAACATCCTTTCTCTTGGACATGAAATAAAATCTCACTCTTCCTAAATCATTGTAAGCGACATCATAAACACATCATTATTTATTTCATGATTAAAAAATAAAATATCAACAATAAATAAATAACATAGCTTCCAAAACTTATTCTTCCACAACTTATCTAATTGTGCACTCTATGAAGGTCTTTTCAAAATTAGTTTACTTTAATATCTTATTATCATCCACATAATTCTAAGTTGTCTGTATGTTTATATCTTTGTCCACAAATTTCTACTTAAAGGGAAATTCACTGAAAAACCAACTTGGTGATCAAAGTAAATTATAAAGTTTTAGAGCTTGTACTTTTACCACTAATATTAAACATAATTGAGTAACCATCATTACTTTATATCAACCTTTCATAGGAGAAGCTAATGGAATAAGACCCCAATGAACATCATGTATGAAAGAATGAAGAGCTAAATAATGGGTAATTCCTTGGTCCTTCAAGGTTATTGAGTTATTAAACTTACTGATCAGTTTCTCTATCACCTCACTAGCTATGTATATTACTCTTATAATATAATACATTTCTACAAGGATGATAAGTCTTAACATTTGCATATATGAAAAAATTAATCAAATAAATTAATTTTATAAAAAGATAATAAGATAAATTAGATTAGCACTTAAAACTTAAACCTCATTCAAACCTCTTTAAAGACTGATACATCATCAAAAATTTATCATGATCGGGCACAAATCTCGATGCAAAATTAAATAGGAAACTCCCAAAATTAAAATTGCTACCATCCAAATTCTGATTTCAATAAACTTATAGTTAGGCTGAACATCTAAAAAATACGAACCTAATGACACCAAATCCAAGCCCAAATGGGTCCAAATCAAGTGTTAGAAGCACTATTGTAAGGTTCAAATCACAATTTGGATTACTAAATGATTTTCAAACATAACTTCCTTATAGTCGAATCAAGAGGCTTGACGAGATGAATCCTATGAGCCTAAGATCACCAAATGCTGGCATCACTAAGACATTCAAATGTCCATAAAATGGTTCATGATCAAGGGATTCAACATCGGCCGTCCATCCAACCACTCCTTATTTACCCTTGATCTTTCACCTATTTACTAGCAATGCCACTCCAAGAAATCTATAAATAGAGCCCATTTTCTCTTGGAAGGGGACCTAATCCCAAGGGATTCAAGAGAGAGATCAGATATTTCTCTTGCCTCCTTTCTCCTCGACCACCGCCTGAGTTCTGCCAGACAACCACCTGATGTCGTTGCTCTGTTGGACCACTACATGAAGCCCTCACCATTGCCAAATAACCACTTGAGGCCCTCACCATTGCCAAATAACCACTTGAGGCCATCACCTCCACCGGACCACCACCTGAGGCCCTTACTTTCATCAGACCACCACTTGAGGCTCTCACCTTAGCCGGACCACCACTAGAGGCACTCACATTTGCCGAACCACCACTTGAGGCCCTCACCTCCATCGAGCCATCACTTAAGGCCCTCACTTTTGTCAGACCACCACTTGAGGCTCTCTCCTTTATTGAACCACTACTTGAGGCCTTCACCTCTGTCGGACCATCACTTGAGGCCATCGCCTTCATCAGACCACCACTTGAGGCCCTAAGCTCCGCTAGACCACCACTTAAGGCCCCGAGCTCCTTCGAACCACCACCTAAGTCCCTAAAATCTGCCGAACCACCACCTCAAGCCCAGACATCTGCAGACCGTCACCTGAGGCCTAAAATTTTGCTTAAGTACCAAGTAACACTGGACTAACATCCTTATTAGTCACAAGAATTCTACTTTACAGTTTACATTTGTAATCTGATTGCTCATAAGGACAAGTCATCCCACTGTAACCTTCTCGAATTCTAGTGGAGTCACTTTCTACTGGGTCAGGCTGCATGGTTTTTTTCCCTTCTAGGGTTTTTCAAATAAAAATTCTCGTGTTCTCTGTATGTGAGTAGGATATCCATGCAATATTAAGACGTAGAATTTTAACTTTATCAGCGCATATATTCTATCCCATAATAGTTTGGCACTATCTGTAAGAAACTTTAATCACACTATATTAAGCACTCGTCCAATGGCCAATAAGCCTAGTCATCGCATCTTGGGAGCCTCCTCCAACTCACACCAATTCAGGAATCCTTCCGTAAACCAAGGATGCCAAGCATAAGATTCCTTTTACCCTTGGGGGTGAAACTCTACTACTGAAGGAACATCAGGACCCTCCCAAGAAGATCGTATTTGAAAGATGGAGAAGTCTCAGAATGAGATCCTTCAACTCTTACGAGAGACATGGGGACTTGACCTAGCACCCCAAGAAGAGTTTTTTCTCCCTTGAGACTCTCCAGGGATCAAAGATGTTCAAACCGAACATCTTTATGTCAAGATTCCCCTTTCATCGCCAAGGATCCACTCTCTGGCACATCCAAAAATGAGCTTGCTGACACGGCAAGCTCTATACATCCTTCGTGCATAGGCTGCCAACCTTGCATTCCTGTAGACATCCCTAAAGACTTAACCTGAAAGCACATCACTAACATCCCCTATAATACCCTATGGCATTAATTATGAAGACTAATCCAAGAGGAATTCCCTGTAGGAGATATAAGATAATTTTTTTTATCAAAAATACTTCTAGGAGTCATCACTCCTGACTGAAGCCATCCTTCTACACCCCATTCCGGTAAGATTCAAACTACCGAGCATCGATTTATACAACATGAAATCTGACCCATACAAATATATCGATCAATATAGGACTTTAATGTACATCCAAAAAGCCTCTAATGCACTCCTATGCCAGGTCTTTTTGGCTACCCTCAAAGGGAAAACTCAAACATAGTTCTATTCACTCCCCACTAGAACCATTCCAACATTCATCAAATTAGATAAAATATTTATCGAACAATTTGTTTCCAATTGAAGGATTGTTAAAGACTCTTCCCACCTCTCAGGAATTCGCCAGAATGAAAATGAGTCCCTCAAGGAGTACTTTTAAAGATTTTCTACCAAGTCCCAGTAAAATCTAGGGGTAGATCTCGAGCTACTTTGAGGTGTATTTCTCTTAGGGCTTTATCCTGGCCCCTTCTACTTAACACTCATGCAGGACATGATCCATTCATATGAGGATCTGATCTATCATGTGGAGGACTAAATCTCTACCGACGAAGTCATTAATGCTCATAGGAAGTAATTTAAGAAAACAACTGGGAAGCGTAAAAGTACACCATGAATAAAAAATTCATCCTCACGGTAAAAGAAGGAAATTATAATTTATCCCCTCAACCTTCCTAGTCGTGGTGAGAGCCTTGCCAAGAAAATGAGTATATGCCACTCAATGTATCCCAAATAAATGTATTAATGGCCATCCAAGAAAATGAGAGCATGAAGTGGCCGCATCCTTTGAAGTCCAATGATGGAAATTAAGAGCAATATTACCACTTCCACCGTAGTCGTGGGCACACTACTAAAACATGCAGGAAGCTCAAGGAAGAAATCAAGATGGTGATCTGACAAGGATATCTCTGACAATTCATCTAGAACCTATCGGCTCGAGTTGTAGGTGGTCTGACTAGTGGGAAAAATCAACATCAAAGGTAATTTTAAAATAATTGTCAAGTGATTTACAAAATTAAAACCATTGTTGGGGGTACTACAATACCTAGTCAAGTCCTGATTGTATCCAGCAAAGAGCCAACTCCATAGAAGTCTCGCATGCATCACTCCATTATGTTCAATGATTTTGACTTAGAGGGAATAAAGACTGCTCATTAAGACTTACTTATAATTAGTGTAGGAATACGTGATCCATATTATAATGTTAAGAGGATCTTGGTCGATAATGGGAGCTTTGTAGATATATTGTTCTACTCCAATTTTCTCTATATAGGCCTCGCTAGAGAGAAGATGTAGCCAGTCGCAAGTCCATTATATGGATTTGATAATCGACCTATACGAGTAGAAGGAAAGATCAGTCTTCCAGTTGTATTTGGAGAATTCCCCCATCAGGCTACACACTCCATCAAATTTATTATGGTAAAATTAGAATCAGCCTATAACACTATATTTGGAAGGCCACTCTAGTTAATCTTTGGGTTTGTTACTTCGATCCCTCACCTCAAACTTAAATTTCTCACCCTAGTTGGGATTGGCATAGTATGAGGAGATCAGCAAGTAGCATAATCCTGCTATCTTAGGCAGGCTCAACCTTGCTCATCAGTTACCATAAGCATCAAAGATTTTGATCTTCGAGGTGAAAATATTCCTCAGAGGGCCTCCCCTGTTGAAGACCTTATTTGTTCTCTCAATCAGATGACACCCTTCAAGAATAGTATAGATTGAATCATTCTCTCAAATAAAGAGAAGAAAAAGTATGTAGATTTTCTACATACAAACCATGATGCATTTGCATAGAGTCTAGCCGATATGCCTAGAATAAACCTTTAAGTGATCATGCACTACCTCAAGGTCAACCCGGAAAACAAGCTGGTAATCCAAAAGAAGTGGAACTTTGCACCATATCATCAGCTGGCAATTGAGCAAGAGGTTGACAAGCTTTTTGAGACTGAATTTATAATAGAAGTACAATACCCACTTGGTTGGTAAATATCATCATGGTTTGAAAGATAAGTGGAGCATGGAGAAAGTACATAGATTATACAGATCTCAACAAATCCTGCCCCAAGGATAGTTTCCTACTTCCCCGTATTGACCAGTTGATCGATGCCACCTCCAAACATTAGATGCTAAGCTTCATGGATGCCTAGTCCGAATAAAATCAAATACAGATGGATCCTATTGATGAGGTGGCAAAAGCTTTTAAAATAGATAAGGGGTTCATTCGGGCTTAAGAATGCTGGAGCAACATACCAATATTTGATGAATAATGTTATCAAGGACCTTATTGGGCACACTATAGAAGTGAATGTGGATGATATGCTAGTTAAAAGCCTAAGTAAATCCTAAAATATCTCTGACTAGGAACGATGCTTTTACATCCTTTGATCTTATAACATATGCTTGAATCCCTCTAAATATGCATTTGGAGTGCCTCAAGAAAATTTATGGGGTTCATGACTACCTACTGAGGGATTTAGGCTAATCATAAGATGATCAATGACCCAAGGGATATGGTACCCCTGAGAAATATCAAGGAAGTCTAAAGATTAAATAGAAGAATTTTAGCACTCTCTTATTTCCTAGCTTGCTCAGGAGATATATATCTAACCTTCTTCAAAATCCCTTAGAGGTGCTCGTAGCTCAGGATTCCAGTGGACTGATGAATGCCAGGAGGCTTTCGAGTAGCTCAGAACATATCTAGCCTCACCTCCACTACTTTCAAAGCCAATTCCAAGAGAAATTATATATATATATATATATATATATATATATATATATATATATATATATATATATATATATATATATATATATATATATATATATAGTCGTCTCCTCATAGGATAAGAGCTCAGTCTTAGTTCGGATAGACAATACTTTTTAACACCCCGCCTATTATATTAGTAAGATGCTTTCTGAGATAAAAACGTGTTACCCATTAGCAGATAAAATAGCCTTAGCATTAGTCTTCTCAATCAGAATGTTACACCTAAGGCTAATGTAACATACAATCAGGGTTTACATAAGTAACATTTAGAAGTATTCTTCAAAAAGCACATACAATCAGGGTTTACATAAGTCTACCATTTAGAAGATAAAATAGCCTTGGAATGTAACATTCTGATTACATACAATCAGGGTGTAACATACAATCAGGATAGCAGATAAAATACAATCAGGGTGTAACATACAATTAGGGTGTAACATACAATCAGGGTTACATACAATCAGTTCTAAGAAGGAAAAATGTGTTACCTTGATTGTATGTTACACCCTTATTTTCAAGCACATACAATCAGGGTTTACATAAGTCTACCATTTAGAAGTATTCTTCAAAAACGTGAGGCATTAGGAAAATTGATCAAATGGTTAGTGGAGCTTAGAGAGTTTGACATTTATTTCCTTCCTAGAGCTGACATCAAGTCACAAGTGCTTGCTGACTTTGTGATCAAATGTACTAACCATGCTTCTGATGAACCACTAGATATGTCTCTTTCTTTCTCATACTGGATATTCTATGTTGATGGAGCTTCTGGGAGTTCCAACACCGGTGCTGGAATCTTATTAATCCCCTCACAACAAACTACACTTGAATACGATCTTAGACTAAAGTTCCTCATAATAAATAATGTTGCCAAATATGAGCCCCTGATCGCCATATTAAGGTTTGAAATCGATTGTGAAGTGTATGACTAGGTAGTTCACACTAATTCCCAATTAGTCTCCTCTTAGTTGGAGGGAGAATTTGGTACCCATAATTCATTGTTGGCCTAGTACTATAAAATAGTTAAATCCCTTCTAGCCAAAATAATGAAGCATCAAATTGTCCATATCCTTCGAGAGAAGAACGCACGAGCATATGCTCTCTCTAAACTAACTACTTTTATAACTGGTGACATTTTTAAAAGAAAGTATGTTGAGGAGATCAACTTTCCAAGTTTTCAAGGCCCATGGGTTATAAAATCAATAGATGAGTCAAGAGAGGCTTATTTGATTGATCATATTTTAACTTTCTTACAAGCTGATGTTCTTCTTGAAGACCCAATGGTGGCAATGCAACTTATGAGGAAGGCAAAAAACTTCACTGTTATTAGTGAAGAGTTATACAAATGAGCCTTCACGAGGCCATACCTCAAGTGTCTTCCCTATTCAGAAGCAAATTATGCACTACGGGAAGTACATTCAGGCATTTACGGAGAGAGCATTTGGGTGGAAGGGCATTAGCCAATTAGATCATGAGGAAGGGGTTTTTCTTGCCCATGATGAAATAGGATACATTAGAGTTCGTATGAAAGGGTAACAGTTGCCAGTTACAAGCTAACCTTACCCATTTACCTACTGTGGAAATCTCAGCATTATAGAGTCCCTAGCCTTTTGCCAAATGGGGGGTGGACATAATGGGACATTTTCCTATAGCCACCAGATAGTGAAAGTTCATTATCTTGGTTGTGGACTATGTCACTAAGTGTGTGGAAGTTGAACCTCTAACAAATATCACTAAAACTAATGCCAAACAGTTCTTATGGAAGAATATATTATGTCATTTTGGCATTACAACAAAATATATCACCGATAATGGAACTCAATTCACTAGAAAGGTATTTACAATATTTTGTAAAGACCTCTATATATAACTAGTAAATACGGTCGTGGCCCATCCTTAGATAAATGGATAAATGGAGGTCACTAATTAAACTATACTGAAAGGATTGAAGATCCGATTAGATAAGGCTGGGGGGAAATGGGCTGATGAACTTTTAAATATCCTCTGGCCTATCATACCACAACCTGAACTCTAACAGTAGAAACCCTGTACAACATTTCCTTTGGAATAAAAGTTGTTATTTTAGTCGGCATTGGAATCCCAAGTCACCGAATTCAAACTTTTGACTTCAACGCCAACGAAGAAAAGCTCAGATATAACCTAGACCTTCTTTAAAAAATAAGAGACAAGGTGATACTCAAGGCTGCTATATATCACCAAAGAATTACCCATCACTATAATCGAAAGATGAAACCCCGATGCATTTTAATTAGAGATTTAGTCCTGCAAAGCATCGAGGCAGCAGAAAAAGGCACCCAATTTAATAAACTCTCCCCCCTCTAGGAGGATCCATACTTAGTGAAGCCTGGAACTTTCAAGTTAATGAATGTTGAGGGAAAGATGTTCCTCAAACTTGAAATATATAAAACCTCTGCATGTATTATCAGTAAAGCACAGTAGTGCTACTTTTTATATGTTTTTAGTATTGCGTGTCTACAAAATTGTATTTCTTTAATATTAGATGTTGTTTGTCTCCTATTATCTGTGATGTTTGTAGCTTCTTCATCCTTGAGTTATATTAGGGGAGTTTGATCTTATTTAATACAGTAAAACTCTATTCCCTCATTTAGTCACATTATCTTCTTAAAGTAAGATCGTATTGATAGATTCACACAGGCTGTGAACTTTAATATTGAAATCCTTGATTCGAGCAACACACAATTATTATTGTAACTCAATCATTAGACGATTAATCCTAGGGGATTTGATCTGACCTATTCCACACATTTTAAAAAGCATTAAATAATGTGCTAATTAATAATCTCAGATAGGTCAAACACCCTAGGTGGGTGTCACCTAATTTTAATTTCCCTGGTTTGAGGCATTCACACTCTTTGTTGCACCTCAATCACTAGATGATAAATTCTAGGGAGATTTGATCCAACCTTTTCCACACAGGTTTATTAGCATTATAACGTTATGATCAATAACCTAAGAAAGGTCAAACATCCTTGGTGACTGGCATTTAGATCTTGAAATTCTTAATTCAAGAGTTTGAATCTCAATCTCTGAAAGTTCAGTCCCAAAGGGGATCCAATCCGACTTCCTCCATATAGGTTAAAAATATATAATGTTGCAACTACCAACCTCTAATAAGTTAAGTGGTTAAGAAAAAGATGAAGCATGAATAAAATTCACTCGAGCTAAATAAGAGCACTGAAATATTTACTAGTTAGATAAAAATAACTCTCTATTAAATCATTAAAAAGAACATGTATAAATATAAATGCATAATACATTACAATTACTAAGAAAGTAAATTGATACATCTAGTGAAAAATAAAATTAATACTCAAAATCTACAATCACATCATTCACCTTAATGGCGAAGGCCTTCTGTAGCTCACTCTCTGTCTCATTACCATCAGAATCTAAAAGAGAGCCATCTGATGTCTGGCTGGGGGTCACTCCTTTAACTTGAACTCTAGTCTTGCTGTATCAGATGAACTCCCTTTAAAAAGCCTCGAATGAATCCCTCATCAATACACTGTTGCTCCAAAGCCTTCACTTTTACATCATAAATAAGATCTCGAGCCTCCAAAACGTGATCTTGGAAGATGGTCTTTAAAGCTATGGACTTCTTAAAATCTTTAAAGACTCTTGAGGATTCTAAGCTAGAAAAAGCAGCCTCCTTCTCTGCTATAAGTGTTTGGGATCTCTTATTCTCCTCCTCGAGCAGCACTATCTTCCCTACGGAGGCCTTTCGATCCTTCAAAAGCTAGGTGATTGTTGCTTATACCTCCACCAAGTAAATTTGAAGCCAATCTGCCTGCTAATTTTGAAGAAACACATAGTGTATTATGTTGGCCAACACAGTCCTACACTCGTACAACTCCTCCTCTAACACATTTGCCTCTTTGGTCTTAAAATCGTACTTATGCTTGAACTCTCCTTGAAAATATTTTATCTTTACAAATTCATTGTTCCATTCATTCAAAGCTTCATTAAGCTCGATCCAAGATGTGACAACTGAAATAAAGAAGAAAAGGGCATTAGAAGCCATCCCAAAAGAAAAAGAGAAGAAGCATTAAGAATATATTACTCACCAAGTCATCAACTTTATGGCGTCCGATATATTGATGGCTGGAGACATCCCTAGGGATATGAAACTTAATAGCGGAAGAGTCAGGTAGAGCCTTGTCAGTATGAATCGCAGTCCCCTCCAAGTTCTTCTTCTTCAACAAAACTTGGAGGTTTTCACCTCTGGCCTGTTATTTAGGAGTCACCTTTGAAGCTGGGGCGGGGGGCTCGAGAACCTTTGAAGACATCTTTAACATCCATGCATCAGACTTCCCCGTATGGAATGACAGCCTGATCTTAAGTAAGAACTATTCTTCCATATATTTACTCAACGAATGAACCTCATATAGAAGATGTTTGATGTCGGGAGCCTTGAGGGTCCTCATTATGTCTTCTTCCCCAATATGCAGAGCACCTGGTAGATCTCTCATTTTCCCCCACTTCTCTATCAGGTCTCTGTTATTTTTCATAAAGAAAAAGGCACTGGCCCAGCTCTTTGAAGGATCATGGGTATGCATATCCAACAATTTAGATCTGAATGTTGTGCACCACTATATGTCACTAGTAAGTCGACCTATCCATAAATGATGTTCAGGTGTCTGAATAGCTCCTCGATCGAAGAGACTTTGGAACAAGGCGTGAGAAGTAGAGAGAGAAGCTCCACAAATTTAGGAAGAATTTGGAAGGAGATCTTGAAGAATTCGTGTGGCATTGTTGGAGATGGAAGATGGTGGCCGGTCATCTAAGGATGACCGGAACACCAAATATTTGCTATCTACCACGAGTCCATTCATGTTGGATTCAAAAGGTAGAGTCTCCTTCAATCGAATCTCTTCTTTTCGGATTTTGGAATCCCCTCTAGTCATTAAAGAGGGAGGCTTGAATGCTAGGGAAAAACCTTTGCCGATTTCAGGTAAAGGGAAGGAAATTATTTCGGTTTTTGATATGCCTAAACCTTTGAAGGCTTCCTTTGATGGAGCAAATGATAAGGAAGCATCTTCTTCAAAAGGGAGTTTTGCTGAAATTTTGATGAAGGACATGGTTATTCCAATTACTTCTCCTAAATTGGATATCCCTAATGTGTGGACTAAAAAACCTCACATTAAAGTAAAATCAAGTGAAATTCTTGATAATATGGGAGATGAAAATGTTGTCATTCTTGACAAAGAAAAGGAATTATCTAATGTTCACACCTTGAACAATTCCTTGGTTGTTAAAATTCTTAGAAAAAACTATCCTTTTTCTAAGTGTTCTTTTGAATTAAGAAAGCAATGGTCTAAATTTGGAGGATTTCATATCACATTGCTTGGTCTAGATTGGCTCCTATGTTCATTTCAATCTCATGAAGCTAAGGAGGAAGTTCTTAATGGAGGTCCTTGGTTTGTAGGGGGTTTTGTGGTAGGATTAGACATTTGGTCTCCTACCTTCTCTCCCTATTCTTTGAATGGTATATCTTCTCATATTTGGGTTCGTCTTCCTCATTTGCCACTACACTGTTGGGATGAATCCAATATCACCAGAATTATTTCTAGAATTGGAACTCCAATTTTATTGGATGGTAATATGTTTAGATGGGGAAGAAGGGAATTTGCTAGAGCTTGCATTCGAGTCAAGTTGAATTCCAAACTTCCCTCTGGAGTTTGGGTGGAAGGTGTTCATGGTAAATTTTTTTAGAAATTTGAGTATGAAAATTTATCAGCATTTTGCTTCAAATGTGGTATAATTGGCCATAATGATTATGTGTGTCCTAATTCAACACAAAATCAAATTCCTTTGGATATAGAGGTTCCTATCAGTTCTTTGAAACCTGAGATTAATAATTTTGGGCCTTGAATGCATGTGAAGTTCAAAAACAAAAGAAGGTTTAATTATGAGAAAAAGCAGTTTAAAGTGGTCTCTACCATGGATAAATCAAAGGTTGTCATAGATGCTGCGTTAGAAAATGGTGAAGGAGACGGAATTACTGATGTAATTTTTGCTGAAGATCATTTGACTGAGAAGGAGGTTGCTGGAAATAAGGAAGAAGATGATATGAGACAAGGAGCTAAAATTTCTCATGGTTTTCCTATAATTACTGAAACTATAGAACCAATTCAGGAAATTCAAAATTTCAATTCAGCAATTCGATTTTCTGTTGATGTGGAAGGAAATGTAATGAATCTCAACAGCATTTTGAATTCTAATTCTGAATTCAAATATCCTGAAATAGAGGAAGCTAATAAGGGAGAAATTTATGATGCTCGTTCAAATCAAAGTGCAGAAAATCAGGGAGCATTCAAACCTGATTTCAAAACTGCGGATGTTCAGGAGGATATTCTAATTTTAAATTCAGCAACTTATCTTTCTGATGATGTGGAAGGAAATATACTTAATCTCAACTGCAATTTGAATTCAAATTCTGAATTCAAAAATCCTGATATTGAGGAAACTACTAAGGAAGAAGTTTATGTTGCCGGTTCAAATCAAAGTGCTGAAAATCAGGGAGCATTCAAACCTGATTTCAAAATTGCTGATTTTGAGGAGATTAGTGCAACTCCCTTAACTGAATTGGCGGCTAAGTCTATCATTAATGCTGATCCTATTATTAAATCAGCTAATGATCATAAATTCAGATCTGATGTTTGCTTATTAAGAGATATCTCTCCTCCTTCGGATATATCTTTAAATTTTAAAAAAACTACTCTTAAAAAAGATAATAATCTTTTGAGGAAGAGCATTTCCCCTAGTTCTAATCACTCTTTGTTCAAAGAACTACAAGCATTAGGGCCGATGAAAGATCTTCCTAGAAGAAGGATGGCTGGAATCAAAGTGAAGAACAACAAGAGAGGTTCTTCTTCTCTTTTATCTCAATAAAATGCAAGATGATATTCCCTTTGACATCAACATAAAGGGAAGATACATGAAGATGGAGGTACTTTTCGTAAATATGGGATTATTGATATCTTTTTTTGCTGATTTTGGAGATTGGTTAATGCTTATGGAATATCTTTCTATGATATTCTTAAGCAATTTCTGGGATGTTGTGATAAGTTGTAATTTTCTTTTTAGCTTTGTTTTTTATCTTATTTGTTATTTTAAACTTGTTTTAAGTGATCATGAAATCTTTACTAAGTCATATTCTCTAACTGGATGGGAACTTTGGGATACTAATCAACCTTCGGGTTGTTTAATACTTTGGTATCCCCTGCATCTCAACAGTTTCAAAATACGAAATAGTGGGTCTCATATCATTTATGATAAGTTTAAACTAACAAATTTTATTTCAATAAGGTTCCTTTTTATTGTTAAAAGAGGAATCTTTAGTTTTCTTTTCCTAGTTTGTATTAGGTTGTCTTTTCCTTTTTAATCAATGCATATATGCATTTTCTCAAAAAAAAAAAAAAAAAGAATAGCTCCTCGATCCCTAAAGAGTGCATTGAGCCCCATGGTCACTGACATGGCTCTGTATGAAAATTGGGATAGGCTCACCCCATACCACCTTCAAATTTAGATTAGCTCAGAATAAGGTGGAAAGCGTAACACTTCTCATAAGCTAGCCTTGCAAATGGTCAGGTACCCAGGAAGGCCAGCTTGATCAGACCTCTTAGGGATTGTCATCACCATTTCATTCAGAAAGTGAAAATTCTTACAAAGAATGATTAGAGAGTCACTCGTGATGGTGGGTGTTGTCTCATATGCCCTCGCTCCCTTATTTAGCCTCTACTCACCATCTTGTGGTGCGATAGTGTTCCCCTAATCGTAGGATCTCTCGATGGAAGGTGGTCACCTGACATTACCCATGTATAGGGAGGGACCCTATTGTTGGATAAGGGATGCCACCTACCCAAAGGCAGGGGAATGCCTCCTGTATAGCAAGAGGATTCAAGGGCGTCGAAGGGAGAGAGGGAAGATCCTCCTTCTTGTAGAGTAGGGCCTTGGACTTGGATAAGGGATGCCACCTATATAAGGCTAGGGAAAGCCTTAAATGAAAGAAGTAAGGGAGAGGGGGAAAGGTGTGATTTGAATACCGTATGGGGTATTTATAGTTAGGGGAAGCGCAATTTAGTAAAAAAAAAAAAAAAAGGTTCCAAGTCATTAGCCACGTCAAATCCATTTCAGCACCATGTCAGCCACAAGCTTGTATATCATGGCCCTATCAGCCACGATCCTATGTGTCGTGGTCAGGTCATCCACAACCCAATAATTTATGGGTGACATGTCAGCCATGATCTACATGTCATGGTAATGTCACCCATAATCCTACATTTCATGGCCACATCAGCCATGACCCAATAGGTCATGGGTGACATATTAGCCACGATCTACATGTTGTGGCTAGGATAGCCATGGTCCTACTTATCGTGGCCACATCAGCCACGACCTAACAGATCATGGCTACATTATCAACGATACGTCCTACGTGACACTGCCACATCATCAATCTATCTTACATCTCACTATCATGACATCGATCTATTGTATCACTGTCACGTCATCGATTTTCCTTTTATGTCACTACCACATCATCGATCTAACCTGTGTGTCACTACCACATCTTCAATCTGTCATGCATCTTACTTCCACATCATCGATCCATATTATATATCAGTGCCACATCATCGATCTGACCTTCATGTCATTGACACATCATCGATCCATCTTGTGTATCATTGCCACATCATCATCTATCTTGTATGTCACTACCATGTCATTAATACATCATGTGTGTCGCTACTAACTCATCGATCCATCTTGCATGTCACAGCCATGTCATTGACCCATCCTGCATGTCACTACCATGTCAGCACAACAAAAAAATCCTTAACTTCAATAGGATTCAATCCTAAAACCTTGGGCAAGAAACCCAAAAACTTATCCACTCATCCACCAAGGAACAAGTGTTATAACTAACCCTATTTTTTATTTAATTTATAGCTTTCAGGAAGTTTTTGGACCCAAATTTAAATCCAAAAAGTTCAAATTGCATGTTTTTGGAGTCTCCGAAATAGTTTTTCGATGTTCTGTACTCAATTTTGGCACTTTCAAGGCTATTCAGGACCTCTTCGCCCTAGATTAAAACATTTTTGAATTTCAAATCACCCAAGAAATATCCCACAGTCTGTGACATATATTTTCAAACTTCTGGAGCTTCTACGTCTAAAAAAAGTGGGCAACTTATACATCATCAAACAATTATCTTGGTCGAGCATGAATCTCAATGCAAAATAAAATTAGAAACTCCCAAAATTAAAGTTGGGGCCATTTGAGTTACAATTTCAATAAACTTATAGTTGAACTAAATGTCTCAAAAATATGAACCTAATGACACCAAATTCAGTCCAATCTGAGCCCAAATGGGTCCAAATCAAGGGTTAGAAGTGCTAGTGGGAGGTTTGGAGGACAATTTAGATTACCAAATGGTTTCCAAACTTAATGTGCTTATAGTCGAATCAAGCGGCTTGACGAGATGAATCCAACGAGCCAACGATCCCCAAATTTTGAGATCACTAAGACATTCAAATGTCCATCAAACGGTCCATGATCAAGGTATTAAACATCGGCCATCCATCCAACCACTCCCAATTTACCATTGATCTTCCACCTATTTACGGACCATGCCACTCCAAGAAATCTATGAAAAGAGCCCATTTTTCTCCTTAAATGGACCTAAGCTCAAGGGATTCAATAGAGAGACTGGAGATCGCTTTTGCCTCATTGCTCTTCCTTGACCACCGCCTGACGTCGTTGCTCTGCCGGACCACCACTTGAAGCCCTCACCTTTGCCGAACCACCACTTGAGGCCCTCACCTCTGCCAGACCACCACTTGGGATCCTCACCTCCATGAGACCACCACTTGTGGCCCTCACTTTCATCAGACCACCACTTGAGGGCATCACCTTTGCCAGACCTCCACTAGGCTCTAACCTGTGTCAAACCACCAATTAAGGCCATCACCTTCGTCGCACCACCACTTGAGGCTCTGAGCTCCATTGAACCACCACTTAAGGCCCCGAGCTTTGATGGACCACCACTTGAGGCTCTGAACATCACCTAACCACCATCTGATGCCCAGACATCTGCCAAACTGCACTTCAGGCCCGAAATTCTATAAGACCACCAAGTAATGCCGAAATAGCATTCTTGTTTGTCTCTAGATTTCTACTTTACAGTCGACATTTGTAATATGATCATCCATAAGAACTAGTCAGTATGCTATAACCTACTCGAATTCTAGTAGAATCACTTTCTACTGGACCAGGCCCGTGGTTTTTCCCATTTCCAGGGATTTCCACATAAAAAATATTGTATTCTCTATGTGTGAGCTGGATATCCGTGCAGTGCTAAGACATAGAATTTTAACTCTATCGACGTGTATATTCTAGCCAACAAAGACATTTTTCTAAAGTAAATATTAAACACTAACTTTTATTTCAATTACAATAACTTTTAAACAAAGTTAAAGTAATGTTGGAACATTGTTTGAACCAAATTTATTATGGTAAAAATATATGTTGAATATATGTTTGAGCTTAGCTATTAGAAGCTAAGTTTTGAAACTTATTCAGTTCAAATAACGTCCGAATATGATTTGAACCAAATTTTATTTTATTGAAAAATATTCAATGTTTGAATTTTGTTCATTCTTCTATTTTAAAGCTCGGTTTTGAAGATAATGGTTATCACTATGTTCTAACCTAGTACAACTTTATCCAGACCAAATTTTTTTATTTTAAACATATTAGAAATATATTTGCACAAGATTCAGATACATATTATAAGGTTTGAAAATCAGAAACCTATCTCAATACTTTTTTTTATTAATGTTAAGTAAGGCATATAATTAATTCCATTTTTTTTTGTATCAAGATTATTCATAGAGCAAGGCTTCATTTGGGATTGCTTTCTCATTGCTTTCTAAAACAACTTTTTAGCACAAAAAATTCTAATTCAATTTTTTTTTACTAAAAACTATTTAAGAAAGCATTAAGAAAGTTGTCCTTAACATACCCTTTGTCATATAAATTATGACATAATTCCTACAAACCCTTTTAAATAAACCTTGAATCCAATAACTTTGTGATGAAAATCAGAAATATATTGTTGGCCACACATCCTTTGAGCCACAGTCCTCGTAGAAAATGAATGAAAAAAAAGAAATTTGAACATGATGAAGGATTTCTGAAACAATAGCTAACAACAATAACTTAGGAGCTTCTGTATGAATGCCTTAAATTTTTAGATAAACAATTACAGAAAAGAGATATTTAATAAACAATAAATGTACAATGGCCATGTATTTATAATCAATTAAGTCTTTTGACTAAAATCATTCGTATGATGATTTCGATAACAACCTTATTTAAAAGTTAAGTGGATTTAGAGAGAGAAAGATAGAGAGAGAAAGTATGGGAATACAAAAGTTTTCTGTTAGAGAGAGAACGTCTGGGAACATATCCAGAGCTAGAGAGACTCCTAAATTTTCATGGTTTGTTTGGTCGTTGTTCTTCAGCCGGTGCTCCGGTGGATTTAGACGCCAGTGGCGGCTACGGCATCTACTAGTAGCACTGATGGATGGTAAGCACCTTTCAACGACTGAAGCTTGGGCGAATTACCGGAAGAGGTTATTAGTTTTAGTGCAACCTGTTAAGATAGTTACTATTTGCATGCTTTACATTTTTGCAACTTGTATAGTTTTCATGATTCCAAACTATATTGTTCAAATGTGTAGTTATCTCCTAAGAATTTTTGAAGATTTGTATTTGCTCTTGTGTGTACTAACATTTCAGGAAAATCGAACTCCAGACTATGAAGACTTCAATTCAAATTCAACATGAGATACTTTGTGAATTTAAAGCTTGTACTTTTCTTTGAATTAAATTTGAAAGGGAGTGATTGTAATTGAGTGAATAAAAACATACACACACATAAGGAGATCATATAAAATTTATACTGATCGTACGGGACGATATCAGATCGTACGGGACGATCAGACAGTTATCTCCTATTGAGCACATGGAACGAATAGGAACTGGCTTGAAAAATTTTCTAAGTCCTATTCGTCCGGAACGAAATAAAATATCGTCCAGGACGATCTGGTCTCTGTAAAATTTTCATCCAGATGAAATTAATTATCGTCAGAAATTGAGTTGCTCTCTGTAAAATTTTCGTCCAGACGAAATTAATTATCGTCCAGGATGATCTGGTCTCTGTAAAATTTTCGTCCAGACGAAATTAATTATCGTCAGAAAACGAGTTGCTCTCTGTAAAAATTTTGTCCAGACGAACCAATTTTCATCCAGACAATACAACCGACTTAGGATGGTTTTTCTGCAGTTTCTAGAACCGACCTTGTAATAACCGTTCGTACCGGACGAACTTAGTTCGTACGGGACGATCAGCTTGTACGAAAATATTTCATACACATATGCAAATAGGTTCGTTTCAAGGCTTTTAAGTAAAATCATCTGGGACGATCCACGATCGTATGGGACAATCCACTACGTACAGAATTGAATACTTGCAGTTTTTGGACGGTTTTTCTTATCTTTTGTATAAATTGTCCAAATTAGACTGCCACCCAATCTTTTTGTCATTTGATCTTCGTGCCTCTTGAGAGAATAGCTAAGGAGACAGTATAAGAGTGCATTCAAAGGAGGATTCCTACCACTGGAGTGTAAAGGCTTCACTTGGAGTTTAAAGGTAAGAATCTATACTTGTGAATTGGGATTACTTCACTCTTTTCTTTCTTCCTTCTAGATTCTTGTGAGAAGATTTGTCAAGAAGATTTGGTTCTCTGCCGACACTTGGAGAGTGTGAATGGGTGAAAGGTTCTCTGCCTACACTTTGAGAGTGTGAACAGCTGAAGGGTTCTCTGCCTACACTTGGAGAGTGTGAACAGCCGAAGGGTTCTCTGCCCATACTAGGAGAGTGTGAAAGGATGACGATTCTCTGCCAACACTGGATTGTGTAAAAGGACGACGGTTCTCTGCCGCACCGGGTAGTGGTGAAAAGAGTGTTTTGTAAAGGCTTCTCCGCCTTGTTGTGGGTGCAAAAGGAGAGTCACTATTTGTATTAGTGCAATACTCAGAAGGTGCCTCTAGGGAGTAGATGTAGGTCTGATTTAGACCGAACCACTATAAATCTGGTGTCATTTACTTTACTATTTTTACTTTTTCTCATTTTATTTTTGATTTTAAAAAACTCTGTGGTTGAAAAACATTTTCTACAAAAACTTAAAAGAAAATTTTCATTTCGGTTTAACTTAAATTTCAAGAGGGTTTGAATTTTTTTTTTAAACTACCAATTCACCCCCCCTCTTGGTAGCCTTGGGACATTAACTTAGGTTTAACAACCTATTTACTAGACTCAACAAGTTGTATCAGAGCTTCGTTTCAAAATCATAAGTTTGAACTACTTTTTGATTAACGTAGATGGCTACATTCAAAAATTGAAACACACCTGAGGGTTACTCTATCACTAGACCTCCACTGTTTAACAATATACCTTTTGATTTTTGGAAAACACGCATGTCTACTTTCTTACAGTAACTTGATTATCGTATGTGGATTCTAGTCCAGGAAGGTTACACAAAACCAATTAGATTAGTTGATGGAGTTAGGGTAGAAACACCTTTTGCAGATTGGACTATAGAAGAACGTGACTTAGCACAATTAAATGCCAAATGTCTAAATAGTTTCTTTTGTACTTTAAAATTTGAAGACTACATGCGGGTTTCTACTTGCAAAAGCGGAAAGGACATATGTGATAGACTTTGTATAACTTATGAAGGGACAAATGAGGTTAAGCAATAAAGACTCAATATCTTATTACATGACTATGAATTGTTTCGCATGAAACCTAATGAATCTATTTCAGACTTGTACACAAGATTCACATAAATTGTCACTTCTTTGCATGCACTTGGTAGGGATTTAACTAATACTGAAATGGTTAATAAGATTCTTTGATGTTTACCTATTGCTTATGATGCTAAAATTATTGCAATTACAGAGTCTAAAGATCTAAACATTTATTCTATTGACAATCTTCTTGGTTCACTCATTGCTTATGAGCAAGGAGTAAGTCAAAGAAAGATTGATGCAGGTGAACCACGAAAGGAGAAGAATATTACACTAAAGGTGGAAGAGTCATAGAATGAACACTCACAACCTTAGGATGAAGACGATATTGCATTGATGACTAGACAATTCAAAAGCTTTTTAAAGAGGAAGCAGAAGAGACGCCAGCAATGGAATAGAGGTAAGTTTAACAGAAATGGCAAGGTTTCTAATGAAGTGATTTGTTATGAATGCAGGAAACCAGGTCATATCAAGACTAAATGCCCAAAACTCAAAGCCACTCCTAGCAAGGAGAAGGTAGAGGAGAAACCAATTGTAAAGAAGGGCAAGAAGAAGTTTCAAAGAGCTTTCTGGGCGGACTCAGCTTTAGACTCATCTGAGACTGAAAAAGAAGAAGAAGTCACCAACCTTTTCTTGATGGCAGATAATGTTGAACAATCAGATCAAAAAGAGGTATGTGACTTAACCTATGATGAATTGTTTGAAGTTTCTGAACACATGCATGATGCATATAGGAAAATAAAAAAGAAGCATGCTAGTTTAAGTTTAGAACTGGAAGAGCTTAAGAAGGAACACGAAATCCTTAGGAAATATCATGCTTTAATAGATGACAACCACATGAAACTACTTGATGAATATGATGACTTGAATAAAAATTTTGAGAATTTAAAATTATCCTATGCTAAACTTGAAAAAGATTTTAAAAATTTTAATGATGAATCTGAGAGCAAAACATATCGAATCAATTATACAAATCGAATCTTGGAAGATATGAATTCATTTTATAAATTGACAATAAGAGCTCTCGAGGATAATAGGAAACCCCCTAAACTTGAAGATTTTATAAATCCTAAATTTATGAAATCCCTTAGGAGACAATCAAATGGAAGAAAACTTAGGAATATTTTTCCTAATGTTAAATGTAATAATTGTGGATTTTTGGGACATATTGCTCACACCTGTACTTTGAAGATGAAATCTAATTTGGTGTGGAGACCTAAGATGCATAAACCTAGACATATCATACATGCATCTGATTATAAATTGTTAAAAGGTGAACCCAAACTTGTTTGGGTTCCCAGGTCTAACATTTGAGAGTTTTGCAGGATTGCTCTCACACAAGACCTCGTGGGAGCATATGGTACCTGGACAACAGATGTTCAAAGCATATGACTTGAGATACTGCTCAATTCATAACGCTGGAAGTCAGAAATGGAGGCAAGGTTACACTTGGAGATAATACCACAAAGAAAGTGGTTAGATCAGGTATGATTGGAAATTTGAAAAACTTTTTCATAGATAAGGTGTTATTGGTTGAAGGCTTAAAACATAACCTGTTAAGTATAATTCAGCTATGTGATAAGGGCTATAATGTAAAATTTTTACCTACTAGCTGCATATTAAGCCTAAATGGGAAAGAAGTTTTAAATGGAAAAAGGGTAAACAATGTTTACATGCTAGATTTGAATTCTATTCAATCTCCTACTGCTTTTTGTTTAAAAACTATTTCTGATGAATCATGGCTTTGGTATAGGAGACTTTGTCATTCTAGTATGAAAAACCTTAGGAGAATTACCCAAAAGAACTTAGTGTGAGGTATACCAAAACTAGACTTTACTAAGGACCACCTTTGTGATGCATGTCAATTAGAAAAATAAGTGAAGTCCTCTTTTAAGTCCAATAAGGATCTTAGGACTAGTAAACCTTTAGAAATTCTTCACATGGATCTTTTTGGACCAGTAGGAACAGTAAGTCTAGGAGGGAAGGTATACAAATTTGTTATAGTGGATGATTTCTCAAGATTCACTTGGGTTAGATTTCTTTTTCATAAAAGTGAATCATTTGAGGAACACAAAAAGTTTTCAACTTGGATTCAAAGAAAACTAGGATGTGAAATAATTTCTTTACAAAGTGATCATTGAGGAGAATTTGAAAATGAAAAATTTGAAAAATTTTGTAAAGAAAAAGGGATTGATAACAATTAATCTGCACCTAGAACCTCTCAACAAAATGGGGTAGTTGAAAGGAAAAACAGAACATTAATAGAAGCCGCCCGAGCAATGTTGGCAGAATACTCACTTCCTAGATATTTTTGGGCTGAGGCGGTTAGCACTGCATGCTATGTTCTGAATATAGTGAATGTGAGATCAAATTTAAATAAAACACCCTATGAGTTGCTAAAAGGTAGAACACCGAATTTATCTCATTTGCATGTTTTTGGTTGCAAGGTTTTCATTCATAATAATGGAAAATCTGCCTTAGGAAAATTTGATCCAAAATCAGATGAAGGAATTTTTGTTGGATATTCAAGTGTTGGAAAATCTTATAGGGTATTCAACAAAAGAACTTTGGTCATTTAAGAAACCACACATGTTGTATTTGATGAATCTGGAAATTTGGAAGAGTCAAATGTTGTTGAAGATGAGATTGAAGAAAACTCCCAAAAGATTGATAGATTAAATTTGGAAGAAAATGTGAAAGAGAATTGGAAAGAGAAAACTCTTTGCCTAGAGATTTGAGATTTTCTAAAAATCACCCAAGAGAATTGATTATAGGTGAACCTAGTGAGGGTGTTAGAACTAGGCGTGGATTAAACAAGGAAGTCAATCATTTAGCCTTCATTTCAACAATAGAACCCACTAATATTGATCAAGCACTTTCTAATGAATTTTGGATATTGGCCATGCAAGAAGAGTTGAATCAATTTATAAGAAATAAAGTTTGGGAATTAACTACAAAGCAAAAAGATCAAAGTGTTGTTGGAACCAAGTGGGTGTTCAAAAATAAAATGAATGACTCAGGAGTAGTCATTCGAAATAAGGCTAGATTAGTTGCTAAGGGGTATAATCAAATTAAAGGAATTGATTTTGAGGAGACTTTTTTCTCTGTAGCTAGACTTGAACCAATTAGGATTTTACTTGCCTTTGCCTGTTTTAAAGGTTTTAAATTGTTTCAAATGTATGTCAAGAGTGCCTTTTTAAATGGGGTAATTGAAGAAGATGTTTTTGTAGAACAACCTCCAGGTTTTGAAAATTCTAAATACCCAAATCATGTTTTCAAGTTAAAAAAGGCATTATATGGATTGAAACAGGCACCTAGGGCTTGGTATGAGAGGCTAAGCACCTTCCTACTTGAAAGATCTTTTGAAAAAGGAAGTGTGGATACAACTCTCTTTTTAAAGAAATTTGAAAAGGATATACTCATTGTTCAAATTTATGTGGATGATATCATTTTTGGATCTTCAAATAAAAATCTTTGTGATGATTTTTCTAAAACAATGAGTAGTGAATTTGAAATGAGTCTAATAGGAGATTAAATTTCTTTCTAGGTTTTAGCATTAAGCAACTTGAGGAGGGTACATTTCTTAGTCAAACTAAATATATTAAGGACATCCTCAAAAAATACGAAATGGACAATGCTAAACCAATTAGTATACCAATGAGTTCCTCAGTTCAGTTGGATAAGGACCTTAAGGGAAAAACTGTTGATCAAAAGAAATATAAAGGGATTATTGGATCTTTACTTTACTTGACTGCTAGCTGACCAGATATTATGTTCAGTGTTTCCTTATGTGCTAAATTTCAATCAGATCCAAAAGAATCATATTTGACAGCAGTGAAAAGAATATTAAGATACTTACTAGGAACTCAAAACTTAGGAATTTGGTATCCTAAGTTTAGCTTTTCATTTGAAATTGTTGGTTATTCAGATTCTGACTTTGCAGGCTGTAGAGTGGATAGGAAAAGCACTTCTGGAACATGTCAATTCTTTAGAAATTCATTAGTTTCATGGTCTAGTAGAAAACAAAATTTAGTGGCCCTATCTACTACAGAAGCAGAATACATTGCATTAGGAAGTTGTGTGGCACAAGTACTTTGGCTAAAATAACAGTTGATTGATTTAGGATTAACTATAGGCACTATTCCTATTTATTGTGACAATACTAGTGCTATTTGCATTTCCAAAAATCCTATTCAACATTCTAGAACCAAACACATTGACATAAGGCATCATTTCATAAGGGATCATGTATCCAAGGGAGAAATTGAACTTACTCATGTTTCAACTGAAAATCAACTTGCAGACATTTTTACAAAACTTTTAACCTTTGATACCTTCAGTACATTAAGAACAATGCTTGGTGTAATTGATTTGAATGCTTAAATAAAAATGTTTTTGCAATATTGATATTTATGTTTTCGTTGTTTGTTTTGTTTTGTTTTTGTGATTTTTGACTATTTTTGAGTGATTTCATTTTAGAGTCTGTGGATTTGTCATTATTTTCTATGATTTGTATGTTTAGTTTGTTCTTGTTTGATAAAAATTCAAAAAATCCAAAAATGTGGAAATCGTCCGGGACAAAATTTTTCGTACTGGACGATGTGTGTAAAATTCAATTTGCATGATATAAAACGTCTTGAGAGCAGTTTTTAATATAGTTCGTCTGTACGATCTGATGATCGTCCAGGATTAAATATTTTTTTCTCAAACGTCGGGACGATTGAATGTAGCAGTTGAATGGATAAGGCAGTTTTAATTGTGAAGTTCGTCCGTACGAACTTTTTGTTCGTCCAGACGAACAGACATCGATTCATAGGTGGGGACGATTTCCAACTGACATTAAAACGAATTACTTTTGATTGTCTGTATGAAATTTTTTTGTCTATACAATCGGTCAAGTCAAAAGTCTGTATGAAAGGATGCATTGTAAATTGTGTTGATTATGAAAAGGTGTTTCATTTTGGATGAATTGGATCGTCTGTACGAAATGTTTTCATCCAGACGAACGATAATTTTCGTTCAGGACGAACAGTTTTCGTCCAGGATGAACGTATTATTTTCTTTAAATAAGAAGGCTTTCCAACTCAACAATCACAACTCCAAACTTCACTTTCAATCCCTTTCAACTTCAAATCGACAATGGCCTCCTCAAGCAAGAGACAAAAGGTGTTGTCAAAGAAACCCCACAGGAATTCCTCTGAAAACTTCCTTTCAAAGGCAAATGAGGAATCCTTTCCTCGTTTTGCATATGCCAAAATTACACCTTCTCGCATTCTGATTCAAAGCGAGATAAATTTCAAGATAATGCACCTTTTTGCTTCCACCCAGTTTGGATTCATTCTTTCTCTCGTCCACCTCTACAACAAACAAACCTTTCTCTATTTCCTAGCCAATATGAGTTTTAATTCCGACCACTCCTCTATAAGTTCTTTTGTTTTCAAACAAAAAGTTGAAATCACCAAGCACGACATAGGTGCCTTTCTAAACTTAAGAACTGAAGGTTATAGAGCCCACACCTTTATAAATGAAAACACCTTCAAATGGTATGAAGTCAATAGGGTGATTAGAGAAAGTGGCCTAACATATCATGTTGCTAGAGTTTCAGGAATGACCAAAAATGCTCGAATCATCCAGCACATTCTTTAATCTTCAATCATTCCTAAAGCTGGTGATAGGATCAATATTACCCCACTCCTTTCTGTTGTGACTTTTTTGATTATGGATCGTAAGCCTATCGATGAAGACCAACTTATCTTAGACCATCTTTATGGGCTTTCAGAAATTGGGCATGCAGAACAGAAAAGAAAAAGGAATACTCATTAGGACACTTAGTTACATATATTTTGAAAAAGAAATACAACCTAGTGCATCCTGATGATGAATATGAAGAGCCTGTATACTACAATGATGCTTCTTTCAGAGCAATTTTCAAGGAGGAAAAAGGAAAAGCACATGCCAGTGCCTCTGAAGAAGAAGAAGAAGGAGAGCAAACTTCTGCACCTCAATCAGATTATCAGAATTTGATTGAGAAATTTGATAGACTTGAGACTCATTTTGATCAAAGATTTGATCAAATTGATGCTCAACTTCTGCAGCAGCAATAAGGCATTGGTAGTATCAGAAATGAAGTTCATGAAATCAATACCAATGTTATGTTGATGACCTCCTACTTCAACCTATTTGGTGGCATTCCTCCTCCTCCTCCAGAAGAATAGAGAATGAGTGATGATTTTCTTTATGTTTGTTGTATTTGTGTTTGTATTAGTGTTTGTTCTAGTGTTTGTTTTAGTTGTGTTTGTTTATGTTAAGTTTTAAAATTTCAGTGTATTTTTTTTGTGTTTTTGTATTGATATTATGAAATGATCTTGTAATCTTTTTCATCAATATCAATATATGTTGTAGTTGATTTAAATTTTAATTGTTTTTTAAATGTGTTTAGTTTTTATGAATTTCATTAGTCTTTTTAATCTTAATTGTGCTTAAATTAAATTATAATTTAAGATTAAATTCATTAGAAAATCTAGTCTTTCTAAATTTAAAATTTGTTTATAACTTGTTATAATTAGAATTTTTAATTTCATGTCTATTTATTTAGACTACATAAAAATTAATATTATTATTGCAATTTAGATGTGTTCTTATTTTGTATTTCTTTGCTCAAGTGATATTTATGCACTTAGAAAAAATTGAAATTTTAGATTATTGATCTTGAAAAGAATTGGTTTCAATTACTCTTGAAAAATTATACAAAGAGTACAAAAATCAAAAGGAATGCGCAAAGGTTCGCAAATGTGAAAAAGAGGCACAAAATAAGCCCAATGTAAAAAGATGCACAAAAATGTGTTAAAAATTTTGAAAAAGATGCGCAAAGCGCCACATGTGGTAATTCTCTTCTTTCCAGATTCTTTCAATCTCTTAATTCAAATTGATCTTCTATTCATTTATATTTCTATTGAACTTTGAAATATAGAATTTTTATTCATCTCTCTTGTAATGATTTTCTTTATCAAAAATGTCTAAATTGAATCATGTCTTCTTACTTACAATGTTATATCACTTCTTAAATTCTATGAATTTCTATGATTTCACTAATGTTATTAGTTTTAGATTGCATACCTTATGTCAATCACTCTGTAGATTAAATTTTCAAATATATTTCATATAATTACTTATATTTCTTGTCTATTTCTTCTTCACCTTTTGTTGTTGTCAAAGGGGGGAGAAATTATTGTGTTTGTATGCTTGTATTTTGAATTTGTCTTTTGACTTGTGGTCTTGTCAAGTATTGTCTTGGTCAAGACATGGTCTTTTTTAAGTCTTTTTTATTTTTTTGTTAAAAATTTTTTAAAAACAAAAAATTATGTTCTTTGGTTCAAAATACCTCCTTATTTTCATGTATTCATCAATTCCAGCGGGGAGTTTTTAGAAGCTCATTTGTTTTAGTAATTGACCACTCTCTCAGTACACATATAATCACAAATGTATTGTAGTATGCCTATCATCCAAGAAAGGGTGGGAGAGTGTTAAGATAGTGCTTTTTGCATGCTTTAATTTGCAAATTGTCTAGTTTTGATGATTCCAAACATTTATTGTTCAATAGTATGAGTAGTAGTTCCTAGATCTGCTTATATGAAGGGTTTTAGAAGATTTGTATATTTGCTCTTGTGTGTACTAACATTTCAGGAAAAATCGAACTCCAGACTATGAAGACTTCAAATCAAAAATTCAACAGAGATACTTTGTGAATGTTGGACAAGCTTTTACTTTCTTGAATTAAATTTGAGAAGGGAGAGTGATTGATAATTGATGATGATGAATAAAAATAGACAACAATACAAAGAAGGAGAGATCATATAAAAATTTACTGATCGTACGGGGAGATATCTGATATGAGTAGACGACGATACGATCAGACAGTTATCTCCTATTGAGCACATGGAGACGAAAGAAGGACTGGTGGGGGAAAATTTTCTAGTCCTATTTCTGTCCGGGGCTAAACATTAATAAATATCGTCGGGGGTGATCGGTCTCTGTGTAAATTTTCTTGTTCAGACGAAATTAATTATCGTCAGGAAACGATGGTAGCTCTCTGTAATTTTTCGTTCCAGGACGATCTATGGTCTCTATAAAAATTTTGTCCATATGAAATTAATTATCGTCAGAAAATGAGTTGCTCTCTATAAAAATTTCGTCCAGATGAACCAATTTTCGTCCAGACGATACAACCAACTTAGGACGGTTTTTCTGGACGTTTCTAGAACCGACCTTGTAGTAACCGTTCGTTACCGTCGAACTTAGTTCGTACGGGGACGGATCTGCTGTATGAAAATATTTCGTCACATATGTAAATAGGTTCATTTCAAGGCTTTTAAGTAAAATCGTCCGGGAAGATCCACGATCGTCGGGGCGATCCACTGCGTACAGAATTGAACATACTTGCAGTTTTTGGGCGATTTTTCTTGTCTTTTGATTTGTTTGTCCAAATTAGACTGCCCACCACTAATGTGTTTTATCATATTTGATTTCGTCTGCCCTTGAGGTAGCTGAAGAGAGGAGAGAGGTAAGAGTGTTGTGGAGGATTTCTACCACTGGAGCGTGAAGGCTTCACTTGGAGTTTAAAGGTAAGAATCTATCTTGTGAATTGGGATTACTTCACTCTTTTCTTTCTTCCTTCTAGATTCTTGTGAGAAGATCTTTCAAGGAGATCCGGTTCTTGCCGACACTGGGGAGTGTGAAAGGACGAAAGGTTCTCTTCCTACACTTTGAGAGTGTGAACAGCCGAAAGGTTCTCGCCTACACTTGGAGATGTGTGACAGCCGAAGGGTTCTCTGCCCACACTAGGGAGTGTGAAAGGATGACGGTTTCTCGCCAACACTGGGGATTGTGTAAAAGGACGACGGTTCTCTTCCGCACGGGTGTGGTGAAAAGAGTGTTTTGTAAAGGCTTTCTCGCCTTGTGTGGGTGCAAAAGGAGAGTCACATTGGTATTAGTGCAATACTCAGAGGGTGCCTCTGGGGAGTGGATGTAGGTCTGGTTTGACCGAACCACTATAAATCTGGTGTCATTTACTTTACTGTTTTTACTTTTCCGCTTTTTATTTTGATTTTAAAAAACTCTGTGGTTGAAAAATATTTTCTACAAAAACTTAAAATAAAATTTTTATTTCGGTTCAACTTAAATTTCAAGAGGGTTTAATTTTTTTTTTAAACTACCAATTCACCCCCCCTCTTGGTAGCCTTGGGACATTAACTTAGGTTTAACAACCTATTTACTAGACTCAACACGACCTGCTTTCATTGTCTTCAATGGAGGTTCTAGAGCTCTGGATATGTTCAATGGTTGTATCAAAGGGTTTAAGGAGAAACTTTTGGTGATCAATGAAGGTGGTTTATTAAAGAAGATGATCTCCATTTTTGTTCATGGAAAAGGTAAAGAGATCATTAAGGAGGAGGATTTTGCAAGCTCAAAAGGTTTTAAGAATTATTCTAAAGGAAACAAGGTGATTAAAAATCTTAATCTGGATGCTTCATCATCTGCTTGTTTGAGAATTTATTCCAACAAATGTTTTAATTCTGCTTCGCTGCCTGCTTCTCCGGTCCGGAATGTTAATTTTGGGTCACCATTAATGGAAGGCAATAACTTTAATGAAGACAAGGTGGATGAGGTTTTGTTACAAAAATAAAATGTTAATGATTCAAGCTATGCAGCTGTGGAGACCAATCTAAATTTTCAAAGGTAGCTGAATCTGAGGAGAAGGGGAATAATGTAGCAACTCATTCAGCCTGTACTAAGAAGCAGAATATTAAAGTGGATAATTTGGAACTATGTTCTTTTTTATCTGATGATGGGAAAGTGGTTAAACTACATGTTGAAAAGGAGATTGAGAATGTAAGAAGATTCGAGAAAGCCATTGTTGTGAAGGTTTTTGGAAACAACCTACCATTTCAATCGGTATGTGTTGAATTGAGAAGGCAATGGAGCTGCTTGGGGAAATTTCACATTACAGGCTTGGGTCTTGGCTGTGTGCTTTGTTCATTTGAAGATGCAAACGTTTTGGAGAATATCTTAACTGGTGGACCTTGGTTTGTTAAAGGTCAAGTTGTGGGATTAGACAAATGGTCGGCATCATCCAACCCAGCTTCATCAAAAGGAATTTCAGCTCCTTTATGGATAAGATTGCCCAACTAACCACTTCAATGCTGGGATGAACTTAATATATGCAGAATTGCCTCTCAAGTGTGTAAACCTTATCTCCTTGATGGAAATATGTTCCAATGGAGTAGAAGGGAATTTGCAAGAATATGTGTCCGTATTCCCTTGGATATGAAATTACCTTCTGGTGTTTGGGTAGAAGGTTTGACTGGCAAATTCTTCCAAAGAATTGAGTATGAGGGAGTTTCCAAAATTTTCTTTGGATGTGGAAGAATAGGGCATACCTTAGTTGAGTGTGCTGATTCAAAAACAGTTAAGGGAAATGATCCAGAAGCTGCGGAGGTGGCCAAATTATCTCAAGTTATACAAATAGAGTTGGTTGGTAAAAATCCTATAGACGTGAAAGCTGATTATGGTCCTTGGATCCAAGTAAAATATGAAAAAATAAGGCAAAAAGTAGCTGCAGAGAAGAGAGGGTTTCTTAATAAAGCTTAAGTCCCTAAGCTTGGTCATGGTTCTTTAAAGAGAGATGTTGATTTAGTAGGTGAAAATAAGAAGCTGAAACTGTAATTTCTCAATTCCAATCTTGAAAAGGCGGGAGAAGGAAAAGATAAAGATATTGATGCAGCATAAACAACCGAAATCCTAGAAGATCTATAGGTGGAGGTAACTAAAGATGAACCTGGTATTAAAGTTCTTAATAAATTTGATATATTATCCTGTCTGGATGAAACGAGAGATGCTGAGATAGTGGAGGTTATTGGGGATGATTGTGCTAAAGAAGATGAAATTGTAGGCTATGGTTTGGTTAGTATGGAAGCTTCAGTTTGTGATGATCTTGTGAACTCTGTAATGAGCCAGGTGACAGTAAAGGGGAATTCTCCCTTGAATGGTGTTGTGACTGAAAATCTATCTTCGGGGAAAAATGTTAAGCTTCTAAAAAAGTTAGTCTCTTGCTTCGAACAACATAATACCACATAATAGGAAGATGCATGGTGGTAAAGCTAAGAGGAATGGGGGCCCTTCCCCTATCTTTAAACAATGACATCATTGGCATTATGGAACTGTAGAGGAGCCAAGAAATTGGAGGCTGCTCTATATGTAAAGGAGATTATTAAAGACAATAATGTGTTGTTGGTGGGATTGCTAGAAACAAAGATCAGCTCTATGGAGAATTTGAAGATTTTGAAATTTCTGGGAAATAATTGGGAATCTTATATGGTTCCTTCCAATGGCCTCTCAGGAGGTTTGATGGTGTTATGGAGAAATGATTTGGCCTCTTTCTCGGTTATTGAGGATTCTTCTCAAGTTATTATTGGGAAATTTGAAGTTATAAACAATGGATGTTGGGTGGTGGCAATAGTTTATGGGAGTACTAATGCTCTTAACAGGAAACTACTATGGGATTGCTAAGAGAGGCATTATTCTATTGATTTGCCTTTGGTAGTGGGAGGAGATTTTAATTGTGTTCTTTCACAAGAGGAGAAAAGAGGTGGGAAGAAATTCATCTTGTCACAAGGCTCTAAAGAATTGCATGAGGTTGGGTCTATCGGACCCAAATTCACTTGGTGTAATAATAAATCGGGAGGAGCCCAGATATTAGAGAAATTGGACAAGTGTCTCATTAATTCTATAACATTGAATTCTATTCATATAGTCGTCTGAAACACTTGTCTCGCATAGCCTCGGACCATTGTCCTATTCTCTTGGAAATTCTCAAGCCGGTTGAATTCCATAATAGAGATATTCGATTTGAAGATGTTTGGGCATCTTACCATGGGGAAGCTGCAATGGTGGAAAAAAATTGGAAGATTTGTAGAGGAGGTGATCGGCCACATCTTTAAGTTCAAAGTTCAAGAGAACTTTGAGAGCTTTATTTTTCTGGGGTAAAGCCAAGTTCAAAAATCTTAACTTGCTGAGGGACACGTTGAAGGATGAAATTTTGGTAATTCAAATGGAAGAAGCAGATGGTATGATTTCATTTGAGAGACTATAGCTGCTCAGGCATAAAATCAATGAACTCAATATTACTCTTGCCCGGCTCAACACATGGTGGAAGCAAAGTGCAAAGGCTAAATGGATGGAAGTGGGGGATTCAAATTCATCTTTTTTTCATGCATTTACAAATGCAATAAGGAATTCTAATTGGATCAATCATATCAAAACTTGGTCAGGTGTTGTAATAGAGGATATTGCTGAAATTCAAAAAGTATTCTCATATTTTTTCAAAATAAAGTGGCATCACATAGAATGTTTGCTAGAGGGGTGGCCGAAGCCTTCAAAAAAAAACTAATGAAGAGGATCAGTGAGGTTTGAATGCTGATTTCACTAGTGAGGAGCTACAGGTGGTTGTTGAAAAAGGTGGGAAAAATATTTCTCCGGGGTTGGATGGGATTACCATTTCTTTTCTAAAAGGTTTTTGGAAGATTATTCAGGAGGATGTTTGGCAAGCAGTGAACCATTTTTTTTCATCAGGAGTAATGCATCAGACCTGAAAGGAGACACTGATCATTTTGATCCCTAAAAATCCAATGTATATTGGTTCCCTCAAATTTCCTTCCTATTAGTCTATGTATGACTATTTATAAAATAATTTCAAAGATGTTGTTGAATAGATTGGAGAAGGTGATTCATAAGATCATTTCGCCGGATCAATCATCTTTCATCAGAGGCCATTCCTTGTATGAGCATGTGTTGTTGGCCTAAGAAGTCTTCAACAGATTCCGGTATTCTAAAGAAAAAAAGGTCTATTGGCTATCAAGATTGACATGGAGCAGCCTACGATATCATGGGGTGGCAAGATCTAAGGCAAGTTCATATTCACTTTAATTTTCCTAGCAAGTTCTTGGAATTATTAATGCAATGTGTCTTAGATCCAAAGTATTGCATTTTGATTAATGGGAGGAAAACTGAATGGATCAATGGCAAGAGTGGGTTTAGGCAAGGATGTCCCTTGTGTCCTTATTTTTTTATGCTCTCAAATTTTTTCTGATGCTCTAAGTATTAGTAGAAGTGGATTGGGGATTTCTATTACTCCAAATGCTCCTAGAGGTTCTCATTTACTCTACGCCAATGATATCTTAATATTATGGGAAGCTAATGTTAGGAAGTTGAAGGAGTTGAAGAACATTGTTATCAATTTTTGCAATTGGTCGGGCCAAAATGTTAATCACTCCAAATCTATGATTTTATTTGGGAAGCACATTAATCGGAGGAGGAAGAATAAGATTTCTAAGCTTCTTCGATTCAAGGTGGTGAAAGAGCTTTGCTATCTTGGTGTTAAGATAACATTAAGGAGGATGGTGGCTTTGGATTTCTAAAATCTTATGGAGGTGGCTTCTAATAGGTTGAACACTTGAGGGAAGAATTGCATTTCATTGGAAGAGAAGTTGGTACTAGTGAAATCTGCATTCCTTTCTCTACCATTATTTTTGTCTTCCCTTTCATTAGTACCATTATCTATTCTCAAAGAATTTGAAAAAATGTGTAGAGGTCTTTTATGGAACAAAAGTAGTGGAAATCTTGGAATGCTTTATGTATCTTGGGAGCTTTTGTGTAAACCAAAGAATGAAGGTGGCGTGGGTTGTTCTCAGCGGTTTCCAAGGTTGGGCCTCTTCAGGCTAAGTTTGCTTGGGATTTCTTCATGGAGCCTAATTCTTTGCTCAACCAGATTATCAGAGGAAAGTATGGAAGTGATCTATGGTCAAGTCCGGTGAGAAATGGTTGTTCTCCTACATGGAAGATTATTACTAATGGGGCTTATTATCTGAGAAACATTGTTAGATGGAAAGTCTCTAATGGTAATTCTATTAATTGGTTGCACGATTCTTTGATTTTAGATAAATGCATTTCAAAATGGCCTATATTTATTAATAATTTTGGAACAAAGAGATTAAAAGCTTAGCTACTTCATATTGGAGGAAGAGTGGAATGTGAATTTGCTACAAAATTTCTTTGGGAAGCTTTTACTGGATCTTATTCTACAGATTCCTATAGGAGCAGAGGGGACTACAAATCTAATTGAGCTGAAATAGAAGGATACAGGGAAATCAATCACTGCTTTGTGCCTTGAAGCAATAAAAGTAGCAATTCTGAAGTTTGTCACTAGAGATGGATAAAAAAGTTAAAAATGAGGCCTTGAGTAGAGTTGTTTTGGTGGAGACTATACAATGAAGCAATTCCCTCAAATGCTTTTCTAGTAAAGAGAAGGTTATCCAATTTTTTAGGTTGTCCGAGAGGTTGTGATGAAGAGGAGGATAGCAGCCCTATAGCTGGAAGATGTGTAAAATTTCAGAGGATCATTATCTTGCTAAACAAATGGGGATTCAATGTCCCGTTGTTTAAATATTTTATAGCATGCTTGGACGGTTTAGAAAGATGCTCAAGCTCTAATCCTTTATCTGCAAACATTCATTGTACAACAGCTTTCCTTACCTGGAAAAGCAGTTGCAAGTTGGTCCATGAAGGAATTGAAGACTCAGATAATGTAATCACAGCAAATACCATTTTGATGGCCATGGTTAGTAATTTTATCAGCTTCTATCTGGACAACTGGGACATTAATTAGCACTTTATGTTTACCTCTTGGTGTCCTCCTCCACCTGGATGGATAAAGATAAACATTGATGCTTCAGTAAAGAGCAATAACTTGGTAGGTATTGGAGGTGTGGTGAGGGATGATAAAGGTAGATTCTTAATAGCATTTGGAGCCCAATATTTGCATTGGCATATAGTTCAAATGGAATTGTTGGTTGTTTACTACTTGAAGAATATTCTACGAGATTGGATGTATGATGCTCAAGGTGTGATTATAGAAGGAGATAACTTCAACATTATTAAGACTCTCCAATTAGCTTTGAAGAGATGGAAGAATAAGGGAAGAATTAAAGAGGAACTAGCATTTCTACAAGACTTTAATCAAGTTTCGTTTTCTTTTTCAAATAGGAGTTGCAACAAATTAGCGGATGTTTGTGCTAATTTGGCTTGTAAAATGAGTTTTATTTGGAAGGAGCTTAGTAATGTGGAGATTCCTCCTTCCTTCTTGTTCATCTTGAAGGAGGAATGTGATGGTTTAGGTATGGTTTGAGTAGTTTGTAATAAGTTTTTATTTTGTTATTTTAATGCATGGTTGCTTTTCTTTCAAAAAAAAAAAAAAAAGAGTACGATCGTTAATTTTGCACTTTTTACATCTTTATATTTGAAGTGCTTGGTTTTCCTTTTTTTTTCAGTTACATTATTAAAAAAAAGGTTATAATTCAAAAGTAATGGAAAACAAAAATTTTTAACTTATTCAAATAGTTAAGTGAGATGGCAGGCTTTTTAGTGTTCATCTCCAATTAACAGATTTTTTATATTACTGATAAGTTATGATAACATTATCTTGATCGGGCACGAATATCGAGGAAAGAATCAAGTTAGAAACTTCAAAAATTAAATTCGGGATCACCTGAACTCTGATTTTAGCAAACTTATAATCAAACTGAGCATCTCAAAAATACGAACCCAATGACACCAAATTCAACTTAATCCGAGCCCAAATGATTCCAAATCAAGGACCCAAAGCAATGTTGGAAAGTTTGTACCACAATTTGAGTTACCAAACAGTCTCCAAACTTGATGAGCTTATGGTAGAATCGAGCGGCTTGATGAGACAAATCCAACAAGCCCAAGATCGCCAAATTTTGAAATCATTAAGACTTTCAAATATCTGACGCACAATTTACAATCAATGGATTCAATATCGGCCGTTCATCCGAACCACTAATATTTTCCTATGATCTCTCATTTATTTACGGACCATGCCACTCCAAAAAATCTATAAATCGACCCCTCATTTCTTTTGAGAGGGGACAAAAAGAAAGCAAGAAGAAGAAGAGGAGAAGAACATGAGAAGAGAAGAATAGGAGGGAAGATACTCCTCCTCAACCACCGTCGGAGTTTTGCCCGAACTCAAAATGAAGTCGGAATTTTTCCTGACTTCCATAGGACTCCAGAATTCTGCCCGACTTCCACGGGATGCTAGAATTCTACCTGACTTCCACGAGACTCTAAAATTCTTCCGAAGGAATGTCAGTGTTACCCCCTGACGCCAAAACTCCACCCAAGTGATACTAGAGTTCTCCTTGGCCACCAATAGAAATCGGATTTTTACCCGACGCCGGACCTTCACTCATCACCAAATTTCTACCCGACGCTGGACTTCTACCAGTTATCGAACTTATGCTGGACGTCTATCTGAAGATGGATTTTTTTTTTATTGTTAGACTTCTACATAATGCCATTCTTCTGACCTTCGTCGTCAGGCAACAATCCTTCTGGCATCCGTCGCCAGCTGACTACAGTCCTCCTAACTTACGTCGCCTGCTAATTACAGTCTTTCTGACCTCCATCGCCCATCGACTACGGTCCTCATGATTTACATCACCCGCCGACTAAAGTCTTTCTGACCTCCATCGCCAGCCAACTATGGTCCTCCTAACTTACGTCGCCCGCTGAATACGATCTTTCTGACCTTCATTACTCGCAGAATACGGTCCTCCTGACTTACATCGCTCGTCGACTACAATCTTTCTGACCTCTATCGCCAGCCAACTACCATCCTTCTCACTTATGTTTCCTATCAACTATAGTCTTTCTGAACTCCATTGCCCGCTGAATACGGTCCTCTTATGTCGCCCGCCGACTACAATCTTTCTGACCTCCGTCGCCCGCCAACTACGGTCCTTTTGACTTACATCGCCCACCGACTACATTCCTTCTGACTTTCATTACCAGTCGACTACTGTCCTCCTAACTTACATCATCCACATACTATAGTCTTTCTAACCTCCGTCACCATATTATGGTCCTCCCGAAAAAACAAACATGTCAATAGTGGCTCTTTGTATTCACATCATATGATATACTCTATAAAATGTACATCAAGCTAAGTCCTCCCAAGGAAGGGCCTAATTTGAAATCAACAGTTGTACTAGTGGATTCATTCGAACTGGGCTAATCCCCGTGGTTTCTCCCCCTTTTTAGGGATTTCCACGTAAAAATCTTGGTGTCTCATAAATGCTAGACCCTTTCTTTTATCTGATTGCATGCCAAATTTTCATACAATGCTAAGACACTAAACTTTATATTTCTCTGCCGCTGTGAATACTCCAAGACGCAACAGTTTGGCGCCGTCTGTGGGAATGTGGTTCTGGACTGGGGGGCAAATTTTTCTCCAACCTTAGAAGGTCACTCATGCCAACTTCCTGACATTAACTATTGGTGCATCAGTTTCATGAAAATTAAATCCAGACTGGGGGAAACTTTGACTTTAACTGTGGTTAAGAAGATCCCTCCATTGTTTTTAATATAAAAAAGATATTTCAAAAACATCCCAGCAAATGTAAGGATAGTTCCAATCAGTTATAAGATTTATATAGTCCCTTACTGGACTTCTATTCCTTGGGTAAGGTCTTATTCTTGACCTCAAAAAGGTAGTAACGGTCTAAAGATAGACCCTTCTTTACCTTTGATTCAGGATACATGCGGCATTCACCCCCTCACAATCAAAGCAAAATTAATCCTAGGTTATTCTATTAGACCTCTTCCATACAAGTTAATATTGTCAAGCAAAGGCTTCGACATATAACCTCAGATAGGTCTCACATCCTTGGTGGATTCTCTTGACCTCCTCCACACAGGTTAATGTCATCGAGCAAAGGCTCTGACATACAACCTCGGGTAGGTCTCATATCCTTGGTGGAATCTCTTGACCTCTTCCACACAGGTTAAATGTCATCGAGCAAAGGCTCCAACATACAACCTCGGATAGGTCTCACATCCTTAGTGGATTCTCTCGACCTCTTCCACACAGCTTAACGTCGTCAAGCAAAGGCTCTGACATACAACCTTGGATAGGTCTCACATCTTTGGAGGATTCTCTCGACCTCTTCTGCACAGGTTAATGTCGTCAAGCAAAGGCTCCGACATACAACCTCAGATAGGTCTCACATCCTTGGTGGATTCTCTTGACCTCTTCCATATAGGTTAACATCTTCGAGCAAAGGCTTTGACATACAACTTTGGATAGGTCTCACATCCTTGGTAGATTCTCTTGACCTCTTCCATACAGGTTGAAGTCCTTAAGCAAAGGCTCCGTCATACAACCTTGGATAGGTCTCATATCCATGGTGGATTCTATCGATCTCTTCCACACAAGTTAACGTCGTCGAGCAAATGCTCCGAAATATAACCTCGGATAGGTCCTACATCCTTGGTGGATTCTCTTGACCTCTTCCACACAGGTTAATGTTGTCTAGCAAATGCTCTGACATATAACCTTGGATTGGTCTTACATTCTTGGTGGATTCTCTCGACCTATTCCACACAGGTTAACATCATCGATCAAAGGCTCTGACATATAACCTCGAATAGGTCTCACATCCTTGGTGGATTCTTTCGATCTCTTCTATATAGGTTAATATCGTTGAGTAAAAGCTCTGACATACAACCTCAGATAGGTCTTACATCGTAAGTGGATTCTTCCGACCTCTTCTATAAAGGTTAACATCATTGAGTAGTACTCTGACATACAACCTTTGATAAGTCTCACATCCTTGGTGGATTCTCTCGACATCTTTCACACAGGTTAATGTCATCGAGCAAGGCTCTGGCATACAACCTCGGATAGGTCTCACGTCCTTCGTTGATTCTCTCGACCTCTTCCATATATGTTAATATCATCGAGTGAGGCTTTGACACGCAATCTTGGATATGTCATATATGTTTTATATATTCTTTTGACATCTTCTACAAAGATTCTTAGCAAGCTAAAAAGCCTCAAAAAAGTATATTATATAATATATCTAAGTATTCCTCAAAGATGAAAAAATAATTCAACTTCCTTTAAAGGTTAAATTCTCAATATCATTGAAATTACAATTAAAAAAAATATACAAGAAGTTTGTTTTTGCAAGATTCTGAAAGAAAAAGGGATATTTGATGTTTGCAAACTTTCGTATGGATGCTTAGTTTCTTTACATAATATAATTGGACCACTATCATCATCGGTCCTTCACCTGATGTTCGCCGTCGATCCTTTACTTTATATCAGCCATCATCAGCTTCTCGATTAAGCTACTGATAATAGCACGCTATCTAGCTCTCTCCTTCAGCTCTCCACTCGATCGTTGGCTACCAACGAAGTTCAACTTGATCGTTTATCTCCAACAGACTTCTGCTCAAATGGTGTTGAAATTCTCCCCATCTACTTGTCACTTCTGGTTCTCCTCAAGGACACTATTATTATCAGATCTTCTCAAATCATTCTCGCATATAAGCATTAATTAATCTTCTTCTGCCAAGGGTTATCTATTAAGAAGATAACCTCGCATCGTGACTCCTTCTACACAAGAGAGGGGTATTGAAGCTTGATAGGGGAATGCCACCTATCTCCAATAGCGGAATGCCTCCAATGTAAGAAGAAGTTCACAAGAGAAGAAAAGAAAAAGTTGTAAAAATCCTAACTTCTACACAAGGAGAGGGGTCCTGAATTTTAGAAGGGGATGCCACCTACAACAAACAAGGGAATGCCTCAACTGTAAGAAAGTTAGAATGGAGGAGGAGATATAAAAAAATGGATACAAAAAGTCTAACTTCTGTACGAGAGGAGGAGCGCCGATTTATGTAGGAAAAATCATCTACGAAAAGCAATGGAATGACTTGATAGTAAGAAGATAGCTAGAGGAGAAGAAAGTGGAAGGAGAAAATTTTTTCTTTTACATTGAAGAGTGGCGCCAATTTAAGTAGGGAAAGTCACCTACAAAAAATAGCAGAAGGCCTCTAGAGCAAGAAGAAATATAAGAGAAAAAGAAGAAAAAATTCTAACATCTGTACAAGAGGAGGGGAACCAATTCAAGATCGGAAAGTCACCTACGATAAGCAGCGGAAGACCTGTAGAGCAAGAAGAAAAATAGGAGAGAAAAAAGTGAAAATTCTAACTTCTGTACAAGAGGAGGGGCGCCGATTTAAGTAGGAAACTCACCTATGAAAAATAGCAGAATGCCTCCACTGTTAGAAAGCTAGAATGAGAAAAAGAGGGGAAATTTCTAACTTCTGTACAAGAGGAGGGCACTGAGTCAAGTAGGGAAATTCACCTACTAAAAAACAGCGGAAAGCCTCAACTGTTAGAAAGCCGAAATGAGAAAAAGAGAGGAAATTTCTAACTTCTATACAAGAGGAGGGACGTTGAGTCAAGTAGGGAAAGTCACCTACTGAAAAATAGTGGAAAGCCTCAACTGTTAGAAAGAAAAAAAGAAGAAAAGAATAAGGTACAACTTTCCCCCAGGCCTTGGTGGGTATTTATAGCATTTTTGGCAAAGAAAATAACATTCCAGAATTTTTTGGAATTATTCAAATTTTTTCAAAAATTTTTCAGAATTTTATAGATTTGTTTTTTCAATTTATTGGGATTTTTTCATAATTTTTGGGTTTTAATAATTCCACGTGGGCCCCTCCAATTCAAAAAAAATGAAAATTCTCCTAACTGCAAGGCTAATCGCACGGTATCGCATGCGGACCCAGCTGTTGGCACGTGGTTTGCTTGCCGCCGCCGGTGGCAACAGCTGGCGGCGGCCGACCGGCCGGCCTACAGGTTTGGCTGCCTATGCATGTTCGAGCTTGATTTTTGGCCTGGACAATCCAAATTCGACATTTTTGGGGTCCCCGAACATGTTATTTTGATGTTCCAGACTTAATATTGATAATTGCGGAGCTCAAAAAGGCCTCTATGACGAAATTTGAGCAAATTTATGTTTTTTGGAACAGAATTTTTTACGATTCAGATAATACAAAATGTTGACATATATTTTCAGACTCTTTGAGCTTTAATATTCAAAAATAGGGGGCAACTGATACGTTATGATAAAATTTTCTTGTTCGTGCTCAAATCTCAAGGCAAGAATCAAGTTGAAAACTTCAGAAATTAAATTTGGGATCACCTGAGCTCCAATTTTAGCTAACTTATAGTCAAACTAAGTGTCTCGAGAATACAAACCCAACGACACTATATTCAACTCAATCCGAACTCAAATGAGTCCAAATTAAGGATCTGAAGCACCGTTGGACAATTTATACAATAATTTGAGTTACCAAATGGTCTACGAACTTGACGAACTTATGGTCAAATCGAGCGACTCAACGAGACAAATCCAATGAGCCCAAGGTTGTCAAACATTGAAGTTATTAAGACCTTCAAATATCTGATGAATGATTTACAATCAAAGGATTCAATATCAGTCGTTCATCTGAACCACTCCATATTTGCCTCTAATTTCTCATCTATTTACGGACCATGCCAGTCTAGAAAATCTATAAATAGACCCCTCGTTTCTCTTGAGAGGGGACAAAAAAAGCAAGAAGAAGAAGAGGAGAAGAGAAGAATGGGAGGGAAGAGACTCCTCCTCGACCACCACCGAAATTCCGCCCGAACTCCAAATGATGCCGGAATTTTGCCTAACTTCCACGGGACACCAGAATTCTGCTCGACTTCTACGAGACACTAAAATTCTTCCCAAGTAATGATAGAGTTCCCCCCTGACGCCAAAACTCCGCCCAAGTGATACAAGAGTTCTCCTCGGCCACCAATAGATGTTAGATTTTTACCCGACGTCGGACCTTCATTCATCCCCAAGTTTCTATCAGACGTCAGACTTCTACCATTTATCATACTTTTGCTGGACGTCCATCTGAGATGGATTTATTTTCATTGTTGGACTTCTACCTAATGCCATCCTTCTGACCTTTGTTGTCAGACAATAATCTTTCTGGCCTCCGTCGCTAGTCGACTATGGTCCTCCTGACTTACGTCGCCCACCGACTACGGTCTTCCCGACCTCCGTCGTCAGACAACGATCTTTATGACCTCTGTCGCCAGCCGATTATGATTCTTTTGACCTCAATCACCAGACTATGGTCCTCCCGACCAAACGAGCACGTCAATAGTGACTCTTTGTATTCACATAATGTAATGTACTATATAAAATGTACATCAAGCTAAGACCTTCTCCCAAGGAAGGGCCCCATTTGTAATCAACTGCTATATTATTAGATTCATTTAAACTGGGCTAGGTCCCATGGTTTTTCCCCCTTTCAGGGGTTTTCCATGTAAAAATCTTGATGACTCCTTTAATGCTGCACCCTCTTTCTTTATCTATGTGCGTGCTCGATCTTCGTACAACGCTGAGATGTTAAACTTTATATTTTCTACCACCACAAATACTCCTGGTCGTAACAATTATAATAATTTAATGATTTATAACTTATATATAATTAAAAAGTTATCTTGATGGGGACCGAATCTAAAGAAAAATCAAGTTGAAATCTTAAAAAATTAAATAGGAGATCATCTGAACTTCAATTTTAGCAAACTTGCAGTTGAACTGAATATCTCAAAAATACGAACCCAAACATCAAATTCAACTCAATCTGAACGCAAATTAGTCCAAATCCAAGACTCGAAGCATATTTAGAAGGATCCAACCATAATTTGTATTTCCAAACAATTTCTAAATGTGCCATGCTTATATTCTAATCGAGCGACTCAACAAGATGAATCCAACGAGCACAAGATAACTGAATTTTGATATTATTAAGACATTCAAATACCCAATAAACGTTCCACGATCAAGGGATTCAAAATTGAATGTCCATTCAAACTACTAACTATTTACCTTTGATCTTTCTCAAATTTACTAGTCATGCCACTGTCAGAAAACTGTAAATAGACCTCTCATTTCTCATGAGAGGGGACCCCAAGCAAGATGAGAAGAAAGAGGGCTCTCTTTCCACCAAACCCCTCCTTAACCGTCGTCGGACATCTACCCAATAACCGATTGATGCCGGACTTCTACCCAATTGATAACTGATGTCTGACTTTTGCCCGACCCCGGATGATGCCAAACTCCCACCAGACCATCAATTGAAGCTGGATTTCTACCCGGCCATTAACCATCGCCATATTAATGATTTTTGCTTCTAACTGGATTTCAACCTCACGGGGGATTATTGTCATATGATCGTCCTAATTTTAGGGGCAACTCAGCACTTGTAATTTAATCAAAGACTAGTTGAATCATTTCAAATTGGGCTAAACCCTATGATTTTTCCCCTTTTCAATATTTTTCAAATGAAAATCTTCGTGTCTTATAAATATTGCACCCTCTCTTTCTTTCTTATTATGTGTTGGAATTTTATAGAAAGCTAAGATATTAAATTTTATATTTCTCAACCACCGTGAATATTCAAGACTCAACAGTTTGGCACCGTCTGTCGGAAATACAATCCAATATTTCTAAGAACTTCTTCAATGGCCAACAGGTGTAGCAATAACATCAAGATAATGAACTTGTTAAAAAAGTAAGTTTTACTCATCCTTCGCATATAGGTCAGCAACTTAGTATTCCTTTGGACATCATTGAAGACTTAGTATGATCACAGGTTACTAAATTCCCCAGTAACACTTACGTCACGACCTCCTATGATTGGTCTAAGAAGAATTCTTCGTTGGAGGTAGAATATAATATCTTCATAAATGGGACTTCCAAGAGACATCACCCTTTGATTGAAGCCATCCTTCAAAACTTCATTTTGGTAAGATTTAAACTACCAAGCATCAATTCTTACGATGGGACATCTGACCCCTACAAGCATATTAATCACTATAAAATAATTATACATATCCAGTGAGCCTTAGATGCGCTACTTTGCCAAGTTTTTGCTTCCACCCTCAAAGGACAAGCTTAAAATTGGTTCTATTCACTTCTAATTGGAATAATAACCATATTTGTCAAATTAGATAAAGCATTCATCAAATAATTTATTGCCAATCAATGAATTACTAAGGATTAATCTCACCCTCTAGGATTCACTAAAATGAAGGAGAGTTACTTAAGGAGTATTTTAAATAATTTTTCACTAAGGCTTTACAAATTTTAAGAGTGGATCCTGAATTATCGAGAGGAGTTTTCCTTGAAGACCTTCATCCTGGTTCTTTTTACTCAAAGTATTTGTGAGACATGGTTCCATCATATGCTATCTTCATTTATCTTGTGGAGGCACAAATATAAGAAGATGAAGCCATCAGTGCTTAAAGGAAGCAATTTGAACAACCTTACAAAAAAATGCTCCTATAATAGGTAGCTCGTTCTCACAACAAAAGAAACAAGGGAAAAATAGTCTGCCTCATAAAACTCCATTGTTAAGACACAATATTTGACAAGAAAAAGAGTATACACCACTCAAGACATCTCGAGCCAATGTATTGATACCATTTAAGATCAAAAAAATATTAAGTGGCCTAATCCTTTCAAGCCAAATATGAGAAATTAGGATCAATATTGTCATTTTTTTAGTAGTCATGGGCACACCACTAAAGCCTGTAAGCCACACAAGAATTAAATTAGGAGACTTATCAGACAAGGCTACCTTAGATAGTTTATTTTGAATTTACCTACTCGATATGAGGTTCGTTCCACTGGGGACAAAATTAATAACTGCAAAGGCAAACATTGAATTATTTTTAAATGGTTGGTGAGATTAAAACCATCGCAGGGGAGGCCCTTATTACTTAATCAAGTTTATTAGCTGTAGATGAAAATTCAACACCAAAGAAGTCTCGTATCGATCATGAAAGTTTGTTAGGGATGTTAGGCCCTTATGAACTAGCCCAAGGCTAACCAAGAGGGGGGGGGGGGGGGAATTGGTATTTTAAAAAATCTTTTAACCAAAGCACAACAAAGCTCAAACCAAAATCACCACAGAAAATAAGTGCGGAAAAATTAAATGTGGAAGCAGTAAAAAGAACACAAGGGTTTATAGTGGTTCGATCAACTCAACCTACATCCACTCCCCGGAGGCGCCCTCTAAGTATTGCACTACCGAAATGACTCTCCTTTTTCTCCCAAAGCAAGGCGGAGAAGCCCTTACAGAAACCTCCTTTTTTCCACCCCCAGCAAGGCAGAGAACCCAACTCCTTCTGCTTCCTCCTAAAGCAGGCAGAGAACCTTGATCGATCACTGAAGCTTACCTCTCCCAACCCTTCTAAGGGCAAGAGACTCTAGTGGAAGAAGAAGTGGAACGATGCTTGGAGCAACCCTTGTGAATCTCCCTCACAAGCTCCCCCTCACAAGATCCTCCCTCTCTCTCCCTCTCTCTTTCTCTCCTCTAGGCTTTCTCAGGTCAAGACAACAGCAAAAGATTATCCAAAACATTGAAAAAAAGCTCTTAAATAGAAGAGTTTCAAAATAGCTTATTAATTGCTATTTGCTGACATTATCGTCCAGGACGATAGGTATATCGTCTTGCAAGACCAGTGCAATTTAAGCTTAATTAGCCAGGACGATCTGAGATGAATAGAAGAAAGGTGTTCCTATCATCCAGTACGATAATAAATCATCCTGTATGATTAGTTCAAATTAGTTGAAAATCGTCCAGAGCATCGCCCAAAATTTGAGCTGCCCGATCCTGATCGTCCAGACCATCGCCCGGAATTTGAGCTGTCCGACATCGATTATCCAAGAGCAACTAAGGTTTTTTGAACTGATCATCCCGGCCGATATTATGATCGTCCAAGATGATGTGATCGTATCAATCATCCTTAATTGCTTGCCTTAAATGCTAGATTAATTTTGGCATAATTGTATCATATCGTCCTGGCCAAAAAAAGATCGTCCTGGCCAATTTTCATAAATAAAAAATACGTAAATAGATCATGGTGGCTGATTCTTTTTGTGTTGAGTCTATCGTCCTGGCCGATATAAGTATCATCCAAGATGATCGGCTAATGATGGATGCCTTAACAAGATGCCCTGATTAGGGTTTCTGTTTTGAACCCGATCGTCCAGAATGATAATTATATCGTCCGGGACGAAGTGAGTAATGTTGCAAATCTATTTTTTCATGTCTTATGTTTTGATGATTGACAAACACTACTTCTCTTGGTCTATCTGTTGCTTCTAACTTTTTAGGAATCGAAGTGCGGACAATCATGAAGAAGCCAAGTTCAGAATTGCGTAGGTTTAGGGTTGAGTCAGTCTGTAATTTTATTTTTCACCTTTTGAGTCTACTTGTAATGGTCAAAGAGACTGATGCTAAGTAACCCTACACACACTCACTTGAGAGACTTAGAATTTCTATTTTTTCCCACATCGGCCAGGCCGATATTCATATCGTTCTGGACGATCAGCTTAAAACAGAAAGTCTAATTAAAGATTCTTAATTAAGGCAGCCGACATTAACATATCGGCCTGGACGATACGTGTATCGGCCATGACGACAAGCTCAAAATAGAAAGAAGTAGCCGCCATAGACAATTACGGTATACTATATTTTTAAATTATCGAACAGGACGATCCCCATATCGGCCTGGACGAAATTACCAAATTATGCCTTAATTGATCAGGAAATCAAGGGAGTAATTAAGGATGATTGATACGATCATATCGTCCTGGACGATCGCAGGATCGGCCAGGACGATACATTCAAAATCCTTGAGTTGCTTCAGGACGATAAATATCGGCCAGGTCATAAACAGGGCGATGCTCAGGACGATTTGCGTCTGATTTGAATAAATCGGCCAGGACGATCAAGCCAAATTTCAATCATCCAGGACTGTTCCCAGGGCGATGCTCTGGCCGATCTTCTTTGATTTGTACTGATCGGCCAGGCCGATGTCCAGATCGGCTGGGATGATAAAGTCAGCTACTTGCAATTAATGAGCTCCTTGAGAGCTCTTCTATTTAAGAGCTCTTGTCCAAACGTTTTAAAAGACCTTTGGATGCTGCCTTGACCTGAGAAGACCTTGAGGAGAGAAAGAGAGAGAGGGAGAGAGAGAGGATCTTGTGAGGGGGAGCTTGTGAGGGGGATTCACAAGGGTTGCTTCAAGGATCGCTCTGCTTGTCTTTCGTCTGGAGTTTCTCATCCGTGGAAGGGTCGGTAGAGGTAAGGAGTTTGCTTTTGGTTGTGGTTCTCTGCCAGCTTCAGGAGGAAGCAAAAGGAGGTAGGTTCTCTGCCTTGCCGGGGTGGCAAAAAGGAGGCTCTTGTAAGGGCTTCTCCGCCTAGCCGTGAGGGCTAAAGGAGAGTCACATTTTGTAGTGCAATACTTGGAGGGTGCCTCCAAGGAGTGGACGTAGGTCGAGTCGACCGAACCACTATAAATCTTATGTTCTTATTTTTGATTCCGCACTTTTTTAATTCCGTATTAATTTCTTGTGGTGTGATTTGGTTTGTGATTTTATTTCTTTGTCTTAAAAGTTTTTTTAAATACCAATTCACCCCCCCTCTTGGTTAGCTTGGGACTAAGTTCATAGGGCTTAACATCCCAAACGAACTTTAAAGTGGTATCAGAGCGGGATTCAAAAATTTAAGTTTGAAAACTTTTTGAATTTGATCCATGGCTAACATTGGGAATCGTAACACTACGGAAGGGTATTCCATTACCCGACCTCCCCTGTTCGATAACCTACCTTTTGATTTTTGGAAAACCTGCATGTCAACATTTTTACAATCTACTGATTATCGCATGTGGATGCTTATTCAAGAAGGTTATTCTCCACCTTCTCGTGAAATTAATGGTATTAAAACTGAAGTTGCTTTTACTGAATGGACTTTCGATGAACGTGATTTGGCTCAATTAAATGCAAAGTGTTTGAACTGTTTTTTCTGTGCTTTGAAATCTGAGGATTACATGCGTGTTTCAACTTGCAAAACTGGTAAAGAGATTTGGGATAAATTATGCATCACCTATGAAGGTACTAATGAAGTTAAGCAATCCCGTTTAAACATTCTCTTGCATGACTACAAACTTTTTCTTATGAAACCTCATGAATCGATTTCTGACATGTACGCTAGGTTTACTCAGATTGATACTTCATTGCATGCACTAGGAAAAGAGCTTTCAAATTATGTAAAAGTTAACAAGATTTTGAGATGCTTGCCTTCTACTTATGATGCAAAAATTACTGCTATTACTGAATCTAAAGATTTGAACACCTATTATATTGATAACTTACTTGGCTCACTCATTGCTTACGAGGAAGGGGTGAATCAAAGAAATCTTGATGCAGGTGAGAAGAAAAAGGAGAAAACAATCGCACTGAAGGCGCACAAATCTGATTCTGAATCTTTCGGGTCTGAAAGCGATGATGTTGCCTTCATCACAAGGCAATTCAAAAGCTTTCTAAGGAAGAAACAAAAGCATCATCAAAGTTGGAGGAAAGGTAAGAATCACAAATATGTTAAGGGATCTTCTGATGTTGTTTGTTTTGAATGCAGGAAACCTGGACATGTGAAAGCCGATTGCCCTACACTTCAAAATCATTCAAGCAAAGAAAAGGAAAAAGATGAGGAGAAAGCCCAGTCAAGGAAGGACAAGAAGAAAATCCAAAGAGGTTTTTGGGTAGAATCTGGTACTGATTCCTCTGAGACTGAACCAGAGAAAGAGACTACGAATTTGTGTTTCATGGGAGAAAATCAAAGTGATGAGGAAGAGGTATGTAAACCAACCTATGATGAATTATTTGAAATTTGTGAAAAAATCCATGCATCATACAAAAAACTTAAGAAGACTCATGCTAGTCTAAAATTAGAACATTCAAATCTACAAAAAAGAGCATGAAGTTTTTCTTAAAGATCATGCAACAATTGATTCTAATCACATGGCTCTTCTTGATGAATTTGATGAGTTGAACAAAAAGCATTTGGAATTAGTTGATGAACATAATGCATTAAAAGCTTCACACACCTCACTTAAGGTTGATCTTAAGAATTCTAAAGAGATTGAGAAAAATTTGAAGATTGAGATTGATGCATTAAAAAAGAACAAATTTGAGGATTCAAAATGATTTGGAAACAAGTAAGAAAGCTAGGATGACACCAACTACTAATCAAAAACCAGAACCTAGGAAGAGGCATTTTTACCCTAACCATTTAAGAAAACCTTTTCCTAGAGTTCAATGTTTTTCTTGTGGCATGCTAGGACATATCTCACACACTTGCACAGTTTATCGTAGTACACGATGGGTGTGGAGACCAAAATTAAATAATGCACAGCATGGCACACAAGCATCACCTTCTACTTTTCATAAGATGGATCCCAAACCTGTTTGGGTTCCTAAATCTGACTGTTGTTGAGTTTTGCAGGAGTGCTCTCACCAAAGACCTCGTGGGAGCATAGGATAACTGGACATAAGGAGGCTTGCAGCTCAAAATTGCTTAAACTCGCTGTTTTATCACTTGCTTGAAATTATTAGTTTTTTGTGTGTCTTTTTTTTTTTTTTTTTGTGCTAGTTTTTGTGCTCTCTTTGTGTTGATTTTAGTTTGCTTTATTTTCATTTGTTTTATTTTGTTTTGTTTTGTCTACATGTTGCTCTTTAAATATGGCCTTCCATATGATTAATCCTTTCAAGCTTTTAAATTTTGGAGTTTTTGGAGATAGTGTTTAGCTTTTCAAAATTGGTTAAAGGGAGTAAACTGTTGATGTTTTTCCTCCTTCTGACTTTATTTAGTGGTATGATTTTCTTCTCTAAAACAAAAGTCTAAACTCGGTTTAACCAATGGCCTGTTATTTAAGATCTTTTTCTTATCTTGCTACATTAATTTATCTTATGCATAATAGCCAAAGTTCTTAGATATCATTCAAGCTTTTGAAATCTTGCCATTGCATTTATCACATGATTTTGATTTTGTATTGTGGATTGTTCTTCCCTATGTTAGAGAGAGAGCTCCTATTCTCTAATATTTGGAGGATATACTCACAACTAAGTTTTTTTTTAAGGGTATATTAAAGAGTTTCTAGTTTGCAAGAATTAAAAAGGAAAGAGGCCAATGAAGTCAAATTGAAAAAGAAGTTATATACACAAAAGTGTATGAAAGAATCAAAAGATGCTCAAAAGAGCCAATCAAAATGACAAGAGGCATAAAATGAGCCCACTAGATGCAAGCTATCCTCTCTTTGGTAAAACTCTTAAAACTTAGAAAACTCATTGATTATGTGATGCTTTCAAAGACTTGACTTCAATTTCCATGATTGAGAAAAATTACTTTGAGTTATTAATTATGAGATATTTTTTTTGTAAACAAGTCTTGAATGGATCTTATTATCTTATTTAGTTATTCTGAGTTGGATTTTTGTTTTCCAAAAGAATTTTGTACCCTAAAGGATGTCCGATCTAGGGTTAACAGAATCAGATGTTCAACCTTCTTCTGATTGGGATTTGTTAAACTTTCTGATCTCTTGGAACTCTAAAAGTTTAACTTTTTTAAAAGAATTCTCATATGATGCCTCCATAAATAAAAAAAAAATTAGAAAAATTAAAATCCAAAAATATTCGTTTTTTATTTTCCTTGTGTTCCTTGTTTTTATTTTTCTGTGTTTTGACTGTTTTTCATTTGTTTTATTTCTTGAGGGTCTTGATCATCAGCCTTCATCTCTTGATTTCAATTTCAATTCACATCGTCCTGGCCGATACCTGTATCGTCCTAGATGATATGACAAATTCTGTTCAAAATCCATCTGCTGACCTATTTCTGTGCTTGCTATAACTCATCGTCCCGGACGATCTTATATCGTCCTGGACGATTTGATTGAACTCATGGTGATAGTCCTGGCCGATAGTATATTTCGTCTGGCCGATGCATTTTATGTGCATCGTCCTGGCCGATACACTGGATCGTCCTGGACGATCCACGTGTCAGCATGTTTTTGATCTTTAAATTCGGCCCCAAACGATCCATTATTGGACAATCGTCCGGGCCGATCCATTGTTCGTCCTGGACGATACACGTGGCAAGCATTTTAAACGTTTTAACTTCGGCCGGTACGATCAATTATTGTGCATCATCCTGGACGATACACTTAATCGGCCCGGACGATCTGCTTTTTTAATGGTCGTTTGGCCTGACTCCTCGGGCCGATCTCCTGTGTCTAATCGGCCTGGCCGATATCTGATCGACCCGGACGATCGGACCGCCTTTTTGACCAATCGGCCTGTACGTAATTATTGGACCATATTGGCTTGGACGATTCTACAATCGGCCAGGACGATATGGCTGTTTCTTTAAATACAGGCCAATTCCAGCCATATTTTCTCACCCTCCACTCTTCTTCCTTTGTGTTTTCTTAAAACCTTCTTCTATGGCTGGTGGGAAGCGTGCTCGTTAGGCGTCTAGGAGTTCTTCGAGGTCGACTTTAGATCCTTGATTCAGGGAGGCAGAAGATCTGGCTGCCTACCGTCGCTACAAAGAGTGTAGCATCACCCTCTCCCGGATAATTAATCCTACCCATCTCTCATATCTGGTAATGAATCTTTTTGCCCACACCTCTCTTTGTTTTATACTCACTCTCGTCGTCCCTTTCTCTTCCGAACTCCTCTATGAATTTTATGCCAGCCTACGCATTAATCGCTCCTTCACAGCCCTGACCTCCTATGTGAATCGACGCCCTGTCGAAATCACATATCAGGATTGTGTTGATCTTTTACAACTATCCACCACCGGGGATAAGCTGCACCTAATAGCCTCTGATCCTGATTTTGACTGGTCCACGGTAAATCACTTCCTTCGCCAGACCAATGCACCTTTCCATGTTGGAGAGACTAGCTCTTTAGTCAAAGATGCTAGGACTATCCAACATGTCCTTCGCACCTCCATAATTCCAAAAGACGGGGACCGGATCCACATCACACCACTACTTTCCCTCACTACTTTCTACATTATGGCCCAAAGAGAATTCAATGTCACTGATCTATTGTTTCGCTACATCGATCACCTAACCACAATCCGTGATCAAGGCCACAAAAGGAAACCCAATCTAGCCTTAGGACACATCATAGCTTATGTCCTTGAAACCAAATACCAACTTCAGTATCCTATTCCACCAAACCTCCCAACTCCCTTCTACTCAAACAATTCCTTCACTGCCCTTCATAGTACTCGTCTCCACCCAGGAGATGGGGAAGGTCGGGGGGCTAGAGAGGAGGAGGCTCCCGCTCCCGTTCCCGTTCCTGGTCCAGTTCCTCTCCACCAGCACTCACCGTTTGATCAGTTGATTGAGAGGTTTGATCGTTGGGAGACTCGGTTTGACGCCTACGTGGCTGCACAAGAGCAGCAACACTTTGAGGATATTACCCGCTACAAGTAGCACCGCGCTGAGGATTTAGCCCGATTTGACAGTTTCGTTACTCAGCAGCAGCAGCAGCATGACCAGGACATCACCTGGTTCAATACTCAGTTCACCACACTTGCCACCTACTTTCAGCAGCCACCTCCACCACCTCCATCTGATGATCTGGATCCCTCGTTATTTTAGTCTGTACTGTGTGTTGTTTTGTTTCCTTTATTTTTGTAGTTTGCTTCTTGGTCTTTTGTGATGTTTTTCTTTTGTTTCTGAACCCTCTTTTTGTGATGACAAAAGGGGGAGTAGGGTGTAGGGTGTAGGAAAAAACTGTTTGGTCTTGGGTTTGTAACCTTGATGTTTTAATGAAAATTTTCCTACTAGTGTTTGCCATCATCAAAAAGGGGGAGATTGTTGCAAATCTATTTTTTCATGGCTTATGTTTTGATGATTGACAAACACTACTTCTCTTGGACTACTTGTTGCTTCTAACATTTTAGGAATCGAAGACCGGACGATCATGAAGAAGTCAAGTTCAGAATTGCGTAGGTTTAGGGTTGAGTTAGTCTGAAATTTTATTTTTCACCTTTTGAGTATACTTGTAATGGTCAAAGAGACTGATGCTAAGTAACCCTACACACACACACTTGAGAGACTTAAAATTTCTATTTTTTCCCACATCGGCCAGGCCGATATTCATATCGTCTTGGACGATCAGCTTAAAACAGAAAGTCTAATAAAGGATTCTTAATTAAGGCAGCCGATATTAACATATCGGCCTGGACGATACGTGTATCGGTCAGGACGATAAGCTCAAAATAGAAAGAAGTAGCCGCCATAGACAATTAAGGTATATTGTATTTTTAAATTATCGGCCAGGACGATCCCCATATCGGCCTGGACGAAATTACCAAATTATGCCTTAATTGATCAGGAAATCAAGGGAGTAATTAAAGATGATTGATACGATCATATCGTCCTGGACGATCGTAGGATCGGCCAGGACGATACATTCAAAATCCTTGAGTTGCTTCAGGACGATAAATATCGGCCAGGTCATAAACAGGGCGATGCTCAGGACGATTTGCATCTGATTTGAACTAATCGGCCAGGACGATCGTATGATCGTCCGGGACGATCAAGCCAAATTTCAATCATCCAGGACTGTTCCCAGGGCGATGCTCTGGCCGATCTTCTTTGATTTGTACTGATCGGCCAGGCCGATGTCTAGATCGGCCGGGACGATAAAGTCGGCTACTTGCAATTAATGAGCTCCTTGAGAGCTCTTCTATTTAAGAGCTCTTGTCCAAACATTTTAGAAGACCTTTGGCTGCTGCCTTGACCTGAGAAGACCTTGAGGAGAGAAAGAGAGAGAGGGAGAGAGAGAGGATCTTGTGAGGGGGAGCTTGTGAGGGGGATTCACAAGGGTTGCTTCAAGGATCGCTCTACTTGTCTTTCGTCTGGAGTTTCTCGTCCGTGGAAGGGTCGGTAGAGGTAAGGAGTTTGCTTTTGGTTGTGGTTCTCTGCCAGCTTCAGGAGGAAGCAAAAGGAGGTAGGTTCTCTGCCTTGCCGGGGTGGCAAAAAGGAGGCTCTTGTAAGGGCTTCTCCGCCTAGCCGTGGGGGCTAAAGGAGAGTCACGTTTTGTAGTGCAATACTTGGAGGGTGCCTCCAAGGAGTGGACGTAGGTCGAGTCGACCGAACCACTATAAATCTTGTGTTCTTATTTTTGCTTCCGCACTTTTTTAATTCCGCATTAATTTCTTGTGGTGTGATTTGGTTTGTGATTTTATTTCTTTGTCTTAAAAGTTTTTTTAAATACCAATTCACCCCCCCTCTTGGTTAGCTTGGGACTAAGTTCATAGGGCTTAACATCCCGAATGAACTTTCAAGTAAAAATAGAAATTCTAAGTTAGACAGAAAAATCACTCAAGTGTGTCTCTGTCGGGTTACTTAGCATCAGATCACTCTAGATACTACAATTGACTCAAGAAAGGGAAGATGAAATTACAGACTGACTCAAACCTAGTCTACCCAATCTTGAGCTGGTTCTGATTGCCGTCCAATCTTATGGTCCTGAAATGTTAAAATGCAAGGAAGTCGTAGAGAAACAAGAGTGTTTGCTAACATCAAAATCATAATCCATGAAAATAAATTTGCAATAGTCTCCTCCTTTTTTATGATGGAAAATACTTCGATGATCCAAAATAGTAGTTCAAATTTTCATAATAAAATAGTGCAAACACAATCATACTGCTCCCCCTTTTGACATCTCAAAATGGAGGAGGAAATTAAAAATAAACTAAAGCAACTAAAACTAAAAGAAAAACACAATACAGAAAAAACAAACTATAGAAAATAGAAGCTAAAACCAGAAAAATGAGGGACCCTGATCATCAAACTGAGGTGGTGGTGGTGGCTGCTGGAAGTAACTGGTCAGGGCAGCAAACTGTGAGACAAACCAGGCCATGATGTAAAAGGTAGTAAGTGAAAGAAGTGGAGTGATATGGACTCGATCCCTGGCTTTTAGAATAATTGAAGTGCGAAGGACATGTTGGATTGTCCTAGCATCTTTGAGTAAAGTGCTAGTCTCTCCAACATGAAAGGGTGTGTTGGTGTTGCAAAGAAAGTGATTTGCAAAGGACCAATCATAGTCAGGATCAGAGACAAGGGTATGTAGCTTATCCCTAGAGGTGGATAGCTGCAACAGTTGAGCACAGTCCTCATATGTGATCTTGACAGGACATTGATTCACATAAGAAGTGAGGGCATTATAGGAAGGATTTATGCGGAGGTTTGCAAAAAATTCAAACAAAAGTTCAGACGAAAAGGGGACTACGAGGGTAAGAAAAAAGCACAGAGAAGTGTGCGTGAAGTGGTCTAATATCGGATATGAGAGGTAGACAGAAATGATTGTTCTGGAGAGAGTTATCCCACATTCTTTGTACTGTTGGTAGGCAGCCTGATCTTCTAACTCCCTGAATCGAGGGTCCAGTATGGCCCTTGAGGAGATTCCATAGGTTTTTCGAACGCACTTTCCACCAGCCATAAGCAAGGAATAGCAAGCAAATAGCGAGTAGAAAGCAAAGGGAAAGGAAGTTTGAAGAAAAATGGCTGAAATCTGGCTGAATTTAAAGAATCGGCCTGATCTTTTAGGACAATCAGGTTCAATAATTATGTATAGGCCATTTAGACAAAAAGGTGATCTGATCGTCCGGGCTGATCAGATATCGGCCGGGATGATTATACACAAGCGTTCGTCCCTAGGAGTCAAGTCGAAATACCGTTGAAAAAGCATATCGTCCGGGCCGATTAGGTGGATCATCTAGGACATTGCACAATAATTGATCATACAGACCAAATTTAAAACATTTTAAATCTGTGCCAAATGTATCCTCCAGGATGAACAGTGGATCGGCCAGGACGATTGTCTAAAGATGGATCCTCCCGGGCAATTTTAAAGATTTTAAACGTACTAACACATGTATCGTCCAGGACAATCAGGTGTATCAGCTTGGACGATTACCATAAATGCATCGGCCATGATGAAAAGATTATCGGCCGAAATAATCAAGATAATTGTAGCAGAGGACGATCATATCATCCAGGATGATATGGGATCATCCGTGACGATGAATTCCAGCAAAGACAGAAAAGTTCAACATATTGATTTTTGAAGAGAGATGGTCTCAGACAAAATTTGGAAGTTTAAAGGAAAGATGAAGATGATCAGAGAAATTCCCAAAAATAAAAACAAACTAAAACCAATAGAGAAATAATAAAAATAAGCAAAGAATTTTTTTTTTGAGTTTTAGCAAAGCATGTATATGATAAGTGCTTCAAATAATTAAATTTTAAAGATTTGTAAGATCAATGAGTTAACAAAGTCAAAATCTAAAAATGGTAGAATATCTGATCTTGTTAACCCTAGCTCGTATTTATTTTAGGGCAAAAATTATCTTTTGAAATCAAAAGAACTAACTCAGAGTAAACTTATTGGGTAAAAAGAAGATCCATTCAAAACTTGGTTACAAAGAAAATATCCTATAAAATAATATATCAAAGTAATTTGTCTCAATCATGGAATTTGAAATAAAGCCTTTGAAAATATCAAGTAACACAGAATTCTTCTGAAATTTTAAAAGTTTGAAAGAGGGGTAAGCTTCTCTTATGTGGGCTTATTTTATGCCTCTTATCAATTTGAATGGCACTCTTTACGCATCTTTTGAATTTTGATACACTTCTGTGTATATATATTTTTCCCAATTTGGCGTCAACACGCATCTTTTTGTTTTTGGCATCATTGGCCTTTTTATTTTTTGTTCTTATAAGCTAGATCCCTTTTTCAAAAACTCTTAAAATATAATTAGTTGTGAGTAGATCTTTCAGATATTAGAGAAGAAAACTCACTCTCTAATATAAGGAAGAATAGACCACAAAGCAGACTTTAGCAATTATATGATAAATGCAATGACAAAATTTCAATTAACTTGAAAGATATATAAAAGCTTTGAATATTATAAAACATAAGGTAGATTACTATAGCAAGGTAGAAAAGATCTTAATTTTAAAAACTAGTTGTTAATTTGAGATAGACTTTTGTTTAGAAAAGAAAATTATACCACTAAAAGAGGTTATAGGGAGGGAAACTATCAACAGTGTTTCTCCCTTTAACTAATTTAGAGATGTTAAAACATTGACTATAAATCTCCAAAAAATAAAAATAAGGAGAAAATATCAAATCAGTGATGATCCAAAAAGACACGTGCTAAATCAATAAAAATGACAAAAAGTAGAGAAAGAAACAAACTAAATTAAAAGTAAAGAATTGATCAGAAAATCATGTAACTCAATTTTAATTAAGCAGCATAAATAAGGAATTAAGAGTCATGAGCCTCTACAGTCCAAGTACCATATGCTCTCACAAGGTCTTTGGTGAGAGCACACCTGCAAAATCATCAAATGTCAGATTTAAGAACCCAAACAGGTTTGGGTTCCTTCTTATGAAAAGAAGAGTGCAATGCATGTGTGCTATGCTGTGAATCATGCAATTTGGGTCTCCATAGCCAATGTGTACTATAGTGAATAGTGCAAGTATGTGAGATGTGTCCTAGCATGTCACATGAAAAGCATCTAACACCAGGAAAAGGACTTCTTAAATGGTTTGGGTTATATTTCCTTTTCCTAGGTCTTGGCTTTAGATCAAAAGTGGGTGTCATCTAATTTCTCTTAATTATTTCCAATTCAATTTTAAACCTCGAGTTAGTACTTCTTAAAGCATTATTATCAATCCTCAAATTGTGCTCCATCTATTTAGATTTCTTAAAATCAGATTCAAGTGAGGTGTGTGAAGCTTTTAAGGAATCATGCTTATCAATTAATTCCAAAAGCTTTTTATTTAACTCATCAAATTCAACAAGTAGAGCTATGTGATTTGAATCAATTGTTAAATGATCTTTGATCAAAATTTCATGCTCTTTTTGTAAATTCAAAAGCTCTAATTTCAAAGTAGCATGAGTTTTCTTAAGTTTTTTGTATGATGCATGAATTTTTTCACAAATTTCAAACAATTGATCATAGGTTGGTTTACATACCTCTTCTTCATCACTTTGATCAAGATGATCTTATCCCATTAAGCACTAGTTTGTTGTCTCATCTTCAAGTTCAGTCTCAGATGAATCTGATGTAGATTCCGCCCAGAACGCCTTTTGAACTCGCTTCTTATCCTTCATGAACTAAGGTTTCTCCTCACTCCTTTCTTTGGAGTGATCCTGAAGTGTAGGACAATCAGCTCTGACATGTCCAGGTTTTCTGCATTCAAAACAAACAACATCAGAATATCCTTTATAATATTTGTTATCCTTACCTTTTCTCCAATTTTGATGATGCTTGTGACTCTTTCTTAGAAAGCTTTTGAATTACCTTGTGATTATGGCAATGTCAACGCTTTCAGACTCGGAAGAATCAGAGTCCATTTTATTGTCCTTCAATGCCATAGATTTCTCCTTTTTTTTCTCACATGCATCAAGATTTATTTGATTCACCCATAGCTCGAAAGCAATGAGTGAGCCAAGTAAGTTATTAATCGAATAAGTTTTCAAATCTTTAGAATCAGTAATTGCAGTGATTTTAGCATCAAAAGAGGAAGGAAAGCATCTCAAAATTTTTTTCACTTTTTCATAGTTTAAAAGTTCTCTTCCTAAGGCATGCAAAGAAGTTAAAATTTGAGTAAACCTTGTATACATATCAGAAATTGATTCAGAAGATTTGATACGAAAAAGTTTGTAATCATGCAAGAGAATATTCAAACAAGATTGCTTAACTTCATTGGTTCCTTCATAAGTAATGCACAACCTATCCCAAATCCCTTTACCAGTAGAGCAAGTAGAAACACGCATATAATCTTCAGACTTTAAAGCACAGAAAAAATAGTTTAAGCACTTCGCATTAAGTTAAGCTAAAGCTCTTTCAACAAAAGTCTATTCAGTAAAAGGCACTTCAATTTTAATTCCATTAAGTTTACGAGAAGGTGGAGAATATCCTTCTTTAATAAGCATCCACATGCGATAATCAGTTGATTGTAAAAAAATAGACATGCAAGTTTTCCAAAAAATCAAAAGGTAGATTGTCAAACAAAGGTGGTCGTGTAATAGAATATCATTTAGTGGTATTATGATTCCCAAAGTTAGCCATGGATCAAAATTCTAAATGTTTTCAAACTCAGTTTTTATGAATATCGCTCTAATACCACTTGAAAGTTCGTTAGGGATGTTAGGCCCTTAAGAACTAGCCCAAGGCTAACCAAGAGGGGGATGAATTGGTATTTTAAAAAGTCTTTTAACCAAAGCACAACAAAGCTCAAACTAAAATCACCACAGAAAATAAATGCAGAAAAATTAAATGCGGAAGCAGTAAAAAAACGCAAGGGTTTATAGTGGTTCGGTCAACTCGACCTACGTCCACTCCCCGGAGGTGCCCTCCAAGTATTGCACTACCAAAGTGACTCTCCTTCTGCTCCCACAGCAAGACGGAGAAGCCCTTACAAAAATCACCTTTTTCCACTCTCGGCATGGCAGAGAACCCAACTCTTTTTGCTTCCTTCTGAAGCAGGCAGAGAACCATGATCGATCGCTGAAGCTTACCTCTCCCAACCCTCCCAAGGACAAGAGACTCTAGTGGAAGAAGAAGTGGAACGATGCTTGGAGCAACCCTTGTGAATCTCCCTCACAAGTTCTCCCTCACAAGATCCTCTCTCTCTCTCCTCTAGGCTTTCTCAGGTCAAGACAACAGCAAAAGATTATTCAAAATATTGAACAATAGCTCTTAAATAGAAGAGCTTCAAAATATCTCATTAATTAAAATTTGCCGACATTATCATCCAGGATGATAGTATATCGTCTTGTACGATCAGTGCAATTTAAGCCTAATCAGCCGGGACGATCTGGGATGAATAGAAGAAAGGTGTTCCTTTCATCCAGGATGATAATAAATTGTCCTGTCCGATTAGCTTAAATCACAGACTATTGGCCAGACAATCACTCTGAAAAGAGTTTTAGACGATTCAAAAATAGCCTAATCGTTTGGGCCGATCTCACAATCATTCCGGATGATTAGTTCAAATCAGATGGAAATCATCCAGAACATCGCCCGTAATTTGAGCTGGCCGATCCTGATAGTCGAGACCATCGCCGGGAATTTGAGCTGTCCTATATCAATCGTCTAGGAGCAACTAAGGTTTTTTTAACTGATCATCCCAGCTAATATTGGGATCATCCAGGATGATAAGATCGTATCAATCATCCTTAATTGCTTGCCTTAAATGCCAGATTAATTTAGGCATAATTGTATCATATAGTCTAGGCCGATACAAGATCATCCTGGCCGATTTCCATAAATAAAAAATGCCTAAATAGATCATGGCGGCTCATTCTTTTTGTTTTGAGGCAATCATCCAGGCCGATACAAGTATCATCCAGGACAATCGGCTAATAATGATTTTCTTAACAAGATGCCCTGATTAGGGTTTCTATTTTGAACCCGATCGTCTAGGTTGATAATAATATCGTCCAGGATGATGTGAGTAAAAATAGAAATTCTAAGTCAGAAAGAAAAATCATTCAAGTGTGTGTGTGTGTAGGGTTACTTAGCATCAGAACACTCCAAAGATTACAATTGACTCAAGAAAGGGAAGAAGAAAATTACATACTGACTCAGACCTAGTCTACCCAATCTTAAGTTGGTTCCGATTACCGTCCGATCTTGTGGTCCTGAAATATTAGTAGGCAAGACAATCGTAGAGAAACAATAGTATTTTCTAACATCAAAATCACAATCCATGAAAACAGATTTGCAACAAATCATTCTTTTACATTTATTAATTTTGATATAAATGGAGTAAAAATACCTCATCAAGATCCACTCATAATTAATGCAGGGATAGGTGACGAGTGTTACAACGTTAAAAAATTTTTAATGGACAACGAGAGCTCTATGGATGTCTATATGAGTCTCACAAAAGAAAACCATCAACCTGTTCCACGATCATTATATGGATTTCATAATCGATCCGTAAGAGTAGAAGGGACAATTAGTTTCCCAATTGCATATGATATTCCTTCCTGAGTAGATAGTCATGCCTTGAACAAATAATCTTCATATATATATATGCTCAAAGTTAGAGAGAGAAGAGAGGAAGGATCAATTTTTTCATTACCCTATGAAGGTATTTATATGATGAAAATGGGGGGAATTAACCTTCCATTTTTAAAAAAATTTAAATTCCTTCTAGAAGTTCTTTCAAATTTTTGTGACTAAAATATTAAAATTCTTAAAATTAAAAAAATTTCCAAATAAATAAATAAGTAAATAAAATAAAAAAATTAAGAGAAAGGGTGGAACCCACAAAAAGTTTATATATATATATATATATTAACTGTAGCCGTTAGTTGCCGGCTGCTCTCGGTGCAACACGCCCCTTAGGGGGGCGAAAGCATCAGGGTCGGCCCCACCGACGATTGCAGACGGCTGGTTCAGCTACCTAAGCACGATTGACTCAATTTTTTGGCCTGGACAGTCCAAATCGAAAGTTTTTAGGGTCTTCAAAACCATTTTTTGACATTTTGAATCTAATTTTAACAGTTATGGAGCTCAACACAGCTTTATAATAAAATTTTGAGTACTTTTAAATTTCTTGGAGCATATTTTTCAGACTTTTATTGAGATTCTAACAATTTGAAATACTGTGACAAGTTTTCAAATTTCTGGAGTGAGATCGGAGACGCCATTGAAAAAAAGCTCAAACTCGGGGGAAAGAACGTCAGGTGTAGGCGTCGGACCTAGCCACCACCATTCAACCTTGGATGACCATGCTCACACCAATTGCTAGATCTCTTATTCTTCACCACCTGCACAATCTTGTCATGATACATAAAGAAACTAGAGAAATATCAAAAATAGAACTCTTATATTTGAATGAGAATTTACTGTCAAAAACCTAATAAAAAATCTACCTCCCTCTAAGGGAAACTATTTATACACACAAGAGAAAGAAAGAAAAAATAGAACTAACGCCTGGCTAAAAGTTCGTTAGGGATGTTAGGCCCTTATGAACTAACCCAAGGCTAATTAAGAGAGAGGTGAATTGGTATTTTAAAAAATCTTTCGCAATAAAAAAGCTAAACAAAAATCCACCACAAAGAAAACACAATGTGGAAATTAAATGCAGAAATAATAAAAGAAAGAACGCACCAGATTTATAGTGGTTCAATCAAACCTTGACCTACGTCCACTCCTCGGAGGCACCCTTCGAGTATTGTACTAAACTCAGTGTCTTTCCTTTAGACCCCACAGCTCGGCAGAGAAGCCCTTACAAAATCACTTTCACCTTCCCCGGTGCGGCGGAGTAGCCAGGTCCTTTGCACCAAAGAGATCTTCTTCTTTCCAGAACATCCCTCAGAACAAGCCTTGAATCCGATGGTACTAAGGTGCAAGCTCGCTGGAGCAACCTGTGTAGAATTCCCCTCCACACTCCCTTGAAACCCCCTTAAAGGATCTTCTCCCTCTCTCAAACTCCACCCTTTTCTGTCTTCCTTTCAAGCTCTCTCTTCAAGTTCCCTCCAAAAGAACGAAGCTACAATGACTGCCAAAGACCCTCTTCGTGAGAAAGCAAGAGGACTTTAAATAGATTTGCAAAACAGACATTATCATCCAGGACGATCGCCGGATCATCCCGTAAGATATGCATAAAAAGAGAGCTTTTGAAAACCCTAAAAACTCAATTTGGCACCTAACATCATCTAGGATGATCGCAAGATCATCCTATATAATGTGCTTAAAAAGAGGGCTTTAGGAAACCCTAAAAACTCAATTTTGGCTACCAGAATCATCTTGGAAGATCGCAGGATCGTCCAGTACGATGTGCAGAATTTGACCTGATAGATCTGGACGATATTTGGATAGTCCAGGATGATTAGTACAAAAAATATACATATTGTCCAGGACGATATTGTAGATCATCTAATATGATATTATGGATCGTCCAGGATGATTAAAAGAAAAATTATGGTATTTCGGCTTGGACGATTTAGGAAAATCAAGTATGTCGGCAAACATCATTCTGTACAATATGCAGATCGTCTAGGACGATCCGATTGCAAAATTTACCATAATTAATTCCTTTAATCATATGATCAATTTAGGCATGATTAGTATTGATCATCTTGGACAATCAAGATCGTTCGGGATGATTAGAACAAAAATTAAAACTTTAAATCATGCCTAAATTAGTATTGGTGGAAGTTTTCCAATATCATAAAGGATCGTCCTGGACGATTCAAAATCGTCCAGTACGATTAGTTCAAAACTTGATCTTCTGGATTTGACTAGATCTCACTCCCTAGAGTGTGCGTGTGCATGGTCATCAAGCAAGCATACACCCTTATAAGGCTTGATTCAAGAAATAAAAAATTACATCAATGAATATTATAAACCCTTTTACAACATAACATTATTCAACCTAGTCTTTAGCTCTAATTCTTTATTTGATGTTGCATGGTATTCCTGAAATGCTAGTATACACATAAATAAACATACATTGAATATACAAGAAGACAACAGAAAGTGAGCCATAAGGAAGTGTCGTTTTCTAGTGAGAGAAAGTGCCATTTTCTATTGAGAGAAAGTGAATTTCAAATTTCTTTGTTACTATTTTTTCTCACCGATCATTTGATCTGGTGATCTATCTCCGATCATTGGAATATGAATGATGGGTGACGATCCTCCTTCTACTACAATGGATAGGAGGACTGATCCTCCAAATTCAAAATCTTCTTAAAAGAATATTTCATTTGAATTGATGATGGGCGTAAATCATAAAGTATCTGTAAAGGAAAGACCACTGATCATTAATGAAGGAGCTTGTCTTAATTCAAAAAAGACAAGTCCTATAATTGGGAAAGGCAAGGTTGTTCTAATTGAAGATGGTGTGAAGAGCCTGAAGAATTTTAAGAATCTAAAATTCAATTCTGGAAGCCCGAATACTGCTAATTCTTCGAATTTCAAATTACATGTGAGCAGATTTTGTAATTCTACCCCATGCAGTCTTGTTGATCTGATTTCTAAATGTGGAAATTCAAATAATGGCGATATTATTGATGGAATCAATCATCGTGTTGCTGATGAGGTGTTCGTTGATAAGCCGCAACCTGTTAAGCAAACTACCATTCAAAATGACTTGAAGCAGGTCATACATTGTGATTCAAGTGATTTGAACACTGAAATCAATTGTCCTGGTAAAATTTGTCCTCCGGAGACTTCTAATAAAATGGGCAACATTAAAACAAATGTTTGGGCAAGAAGTGTTAATGTGAAAGTGGATAATTTGAACATAGGTTCATTTGTTGCTGAAGATGGGAAAACTGTAAAACTGCATATGGAGAATGTTTTGAAGAATTACAGAATATTGGGAAATGCTCTTGTTATCAAAGTTTTTGGTGATAACATTCCATTTTATGTGATCAACAGTGAGTTAAGAAGACAATAGTTGTTATGGCAGCTTTAGACTCACTATGCTGGGTCAAGACTGGGTTCTTTGTTCTTGTGAGAATGTTGAGATTATGGAATCTATTTTATGTGAAGGACCTTGTTTGTTAAAGGTCATATTGTGGGCATTGACAAATGGTCACCTTCTTTTTCTACGAACTCCTTGAAAGGTCTTTCGGCTCTGGTTTGGATTAGACTCCCTAATCTGCCTTTATATTGTTGGGACAACATAAATATTTGTAGAATTGCTTCTCTAGTTGGAAACCCGTTTCTACTAGACGGAAACATGTTCCAATGGAATAGAAGAGAATTTGCAAGGATTTGTGTTTGTATCATTTTAGACGAACAACTTCCTTTGGGAGTATGGGTGGAAGGTGAATCCACAAAATTTTATCAAAAAGTGGAATATGAAAAAGTTTCCAAACTTTGTTTCAAATGTGGCAAAATTGGACACTTAATGATGAAGTGTCTTGGTTATACGCCTGCAGATTTTAAAAATAATTCAAATGTTACTGCTTCTGGAGTGGATTCTGTTCTTGAAGCTAATGCAGTTCATGAAGTTGATGTTGCAAATGTTGATCCAGAAGAGCAAGGGTATGGTCCGTGGATGCAAGTCAGATATGGGAGGAAAAAGAAATTTCAGAACAATGCAGTTAAGGTTAATAAAAAATCTGCTGCTCGACCAATTATTCTAAAAGAAGTTTGGAAACCTGTCACAGGTTCTGTTCCAGCTGTGGTTCCAAGTCAAATTCCTATTCCAGGAGTTCCTGTTCCTGCTGCAGAAGACTTGCTTTTGGTTGAAAATCTGAAGAATGATGACAGAGATAAAGACCTTGTGAATGATGATTTAGCTATTGATAGAAACCTGGAAGAAGGAGAGATTATGGAGGATATGTCTATCAATAAATTGGATTTATCTCAAGTTGACAATGGGATTCCAACTAGTAAGAATCTAAAACTTCTCAACATATTATCTTGAATAATAATATGTTTGATATTCTTAACACAGTAGACGAGGATGCTAATAATGTTGCTTTTACTATGAAGAATAACATTGATGATAATGTTATTATGTCATCCCTTAAACCGAAGGATATGGCTTTAACTGTTGAAAAAAATTAAAGTGGTTAATAGCTCGGTTAAAAGGAAAAGAGATCAAAACTCTTGGACCAATTAAACTCTTGACTAGAAATAGAAGAATGGAGACAGAAAATAAAGACAAGAAGAATGGGGCTAGTCCCCCTTCTAATCAATGAATTCCATTATATTTTGGAATTGTAGAGGAGCAAGGAAACTTAATGCTTCTCTATATCTAAAGAGTTTGTCAAAAAGTATGATGTGGGCTTTATTGGTTTGTTAGAAACCAAAGTTTCTTCTATGACTAGAAATGATATTAATGCTTTGATTGGTATGGAGTGGGATTTTTTTCATTATCCCTCGGAAGTTCTTTCTGGAGGGATTTTAATTCTTTGGAATTATATGTTTTCTTCTTTTAATACATTGTTTTCTTCTTATCAATGTGTTATTGGTGATTTGGATATACATAATAAAGGAATTTGGAGGATTTCAACTGCTTATACTAATAAAGATTCCTATAAAAGGCGGGACCTTTAGAATCAATTGGAGAATTATTTGCTTCTTGATAAACCTTCTGTGGTGGGAGGTGATTTTAATTATCTTTTATCTCAAACTGATAAGAAAGGAGGTAGAAGATTTGAATTCTCACAAGGCTCAAAGGATATGAAATTATTTTTTTCTAACCTTGATTATCATGAATTGAATTTTATTGGGCCAAGATATACTTGGTATAATAACAAGTTAGGTGGAGCTGGTATCCTAGAAAGACTTGACAGATGTTTTGTTAATACATTTGCTCTTGAGTCTAACTCTTTATTGGTGGTTCATCATCTCCCTCGTATAGCTTCTGATCATTGTCCCGTTATGATGAAATTATGGGAAAATAAACCAATACCAAATGGCTTTATCAAGTTGGAAGACACTTGGGCTTCTCACTAAGCTTCTGCGACTATTGTTCAAAAAGCTTGGAATAGAAATATCGCCAATCATCTCTCAGATAAACTGGATATCAAGTTTAAAAGAGCATTGAAAGCTCTTTTCTATTGGAGCAAATCAAAGCTGAAAAACCTTAACCTGGAGAAATACAATCTTATCAAAGAAATATTGGATCTTCAAATGGAGGAGTCTGCAGTTGGTAGCCTTTCCGAAGGTAAAATGCATGTTCTTAGAGCCAAAATCAATGAACTTCATTGCACTTTAGCTCGATTAAATTCCTGGTGGAGACAAAGAGCTAAAGTAAAAGGGTTAAAAGAGGGAGACTTGAATACAAGGTTCTTTCATTCTTTTGCAAATGCTAGGAGAAATGCAAACAATATCTTCAACATTAAAAATGAGAATGGAGAATTGGTGGAGGAGAAAAGTAAAATTGAAGAAATTTTCTTCAATTTTTTTCAATCCAAGTAGAGTCACAGGAATTGTTCTTTGAATAATTGGCCAAGCCCGAGAGTTACTCTATCCAATTCGGATAGAGCAATGTTAAATTATGAGCTTAACTTGAAGGAAGTTTGGGATGCTGTCAGCCATTTGGAGGGAGGAATATCACCCGGTGTTGATGGTATAACACTTTCTTTTATTAAAACCTATTGGCAAATCATTAAATTGGATGTTTGGGATGCTTTGAAGAGGTATTTTCATACGGGTATTATGGAATCAAGTTGGAAAGATACACTTATTGTTCTTATTTCTAAAGTGAAGTTGCCTTTGACACCTTCTAATTTTAGGCCCATAAGCTTATGTAAGACTATTTATATACTTGTGGAAAAAATTCTTCTTGGAAGATTTGTGAATCTTCTTCCAAAACTAGTTTCTGAGAACCAATCTGCTTATATTAAATGCCACTCTCTTACTGACAATGTATTAATTGCTCAAGAAATTTTCCATAAATTCATATTTTCAAAATCTTCAAAAGGATTGGTTTCCATCAAAATAGACATGGAGCAAGCTTATGATAGCATGTCTTGGGAAACTTTGGAGCATATTTTGAGATATTTTGGCTTTCCTCTTCACTTTTGAAAGCTTATTATGGAGTGTGTTTGTGATCCAAGGTTTTCTATCTTGTTCAATGGAAAATCTTCTAATTGGATCAATGCTCATAGTGGATTTCGACAAGGTTGTCCATTATCTCTTTTTCTCTTTGTTTTATGCTCTCAACTTTTAACAAATGCTTTGATGCAAGATAATATGGAGGTAGGGATTAAGATTCATCATAATGCCCCTAGGATATCACATCTGCTTTATGCAGATGATATCTTGATCTTTTCTGAAGTAAACTTTAATATGATTAAGAGGATTAAGGGCATCTTATTAGACTATTGTAATTGGTCGGGTCAAAAAATCAATTACAATAAATCCTCTATTTTATGTGGGAAAGCTGTTAGTAGAAGGAAAAAGAAAAAAAATTGCTCGGGTAATGGGATTCAAGTTTGTGAAGGAATTCTATTGCTTAGGAGTAAAAATGGCTTTAAGGAGATTGGTAGCTTCAGATTACAGTTTTCTATTGGAGAACGTTCTTGGAAAGCTTGAAACTTGGGGATCTAAATTCATTTCTCTAGCTGGAAGATTGACTCTTGCTAGATCGACTATCCTTTCAATTCCTGTTTTTTACTGCACGCATTCTCTGGTTCCAACCGGTGTTCTGAGGGAAATTGATAAAGCCTATATGAAGTTTTTTTGGCACAAGAAGAACAATGAAGATGGATTGCTTTTTGTCAGTTGAGATATTCTGTGCAAGCCGTTTCATTTAAGTGGACGGGGTCTCAAATCTTGTACTCAAAGAATGGATTCCTTAAGAGCTAAAATTACATGGAAATATGTGAATGATGAAGATTCACTGTTGATATATGGAAATTCTGGCTGGATTCCAGAATGGAAGAAGAATTTATCTCCTACATGTAAAATCTTAAGAAGTGGTGCTAAGGCTCTTAAACCTGTTATTAGATGGAGGATTTCTGCTGGGGAAAATATTAAAGTATTGGAGGATGTTTGGATACTTGATAAAGCTTTATGTAAATGGCCAAAATTTCTTAATAATCAACTTATTAATGATCATTGTGTAGATCAATTTCTGCAAAATGGTAGATGAAACACTGATAAACTGCTTGAGGTGTTCAGAGAGGATTTCCTTCAGATTATATGTTAATTGAATATTGATCATCATGTTGGATATGATCAAATGGAACTCATTTCTTATAATTCTGGAAAAACACTTAGAGCTTTATCTTATGAGGCTTTTTTAATGAATGACAGTAAAGGAAGCTATTGGTCTTGGATGAAGAAGATTAAGCTCAATTCAAGAACTGAAGTTTTTTGGTGGAGGATATTCCATAAAGCTATTCCAACCTATTATTTCCTTGAATACAGAGGACTTAAGGAAGGATGCTTATGTCCAAGAGTTTGCTTGGAAATTGAAGATGTTAAGCATGTGGTGGTGAGTTGTGAAAAGCTCATTCAAACTAAGATAATTCTCAATCTTTGTCGATTTCAGATTTCGAATTTTAAAAGTTTTGCTGAAACTATTGAGTGGTTGGAGATAAATGCTTCCAAAAATACATTTATCACAAATGTATTTTCTAATTTGGTTTTTCTTTGCTAGATGTCTAGAAATAGACTTATTCATGAGGGAATTGAGGATTCCAATTTAAGCATTGCTTCTAATGCTCTTAGTTTGACTTCAATTTCTATTTCCAATGGAAAAAAAATGGGGCCTATGGGATGTTAATCAACCATCTCGATTTTTTAAAGATTCTTGGCATCCTCCTCCATCCGATTGGATCATGATTAATGTGGACGCTTCTTTGTTATCTACTTATAATGTCGGAATTGGAGCTGTTGTGCGTGATCATCTTGGGAGGTTTCTATTTGCTAAAGGAATCAAATGTATCCATTGGGACATTGCTCGCCTTGAACTTGAAGGTATTTTATCTCTTCATGACATTATCAAGGATTGGATTTCTCAAGTTAAAGGGATAATCATTGAAGGAGACAATGAAAATGTGATGAAAAATTTTCTAAACATTCTCAATAAAAGTCATATACTGGAGATTGAAGCAAGGTTCTATTCCTTTATTAAAGAGTTTAATTTTGTTATTTTCAAACATGTTAGTAGGGAAAGCAATAAGTTAGCAGATTTCTGTGCTAACTATGCTCATAATGGAGATTTTAATTGGGATTGTCTTACAATGAATCACATTCCTTCTCCTTTTTTTCTTTTTTTGAAGGAGGAATGTGATGCTATTAGCTTGTATTAGCTTATTTTCTTTTTAATGCTATTACTTCATGCATCTTTCAAAAAAAGAAAGCGAGCCATAATATTTGTTATCATCAAAAACATAAAATCATAAGCTCGAGTTGCAACAATCTCTCCCTTTTTTATGATGGCAAATATTACTGGTTGAATTTGCAAAATTAAAAATATTTCCTCCTAATCTCCCCCTCACTAGAATAAAAATTTAAAAATAGGGGAAGATAATATTTTTATTTTTTATATATTTTTTTAAAAATAAAATATATATATAAATCAACAGTACATTCTTCCCCTTTGACATTATCAAAAAAAGGAGGGGCACAAAACAATCAAAATAATAAAAACAAATAAAAACCAAAGCGATCCCTAATCTAGTGAAAAGAAAAAAATCAAATATTTCTAAAATGAGAAAGTTGCATCTTAATTTTATTCAAAAACTTAGTAAGAAATGGATTGACAACGCATAATCCAGAAAAGGTTAGAAATTCAGAAATTGTTAATCCAAGCTCAAGTTCTTTTAAATGCTCAAAAATATTTTAATCCAATATCTAAATAAAAGAATAAATTAGAAAAAGAAACTCTAATTTTTTAAAACTCCTTTCATAAAACATATCTAATAGAAGATTAATACAAAAATTGGTGAATCAAGAATATGGATTTTCAAGATCAAGTATAAAAAATATCAAGGGTTTTCTTAGGCTTTAAGTAATACAAAAAAATAAGCATACTCTTTGTGGGCTCATTTTATGCCTCATGTCTGTTTTTGACGCACTTTGTGCATCTTTTACTTTTTGATACACATTGTGTATCTTTCTCAATTTGACGTCATTGCTCATCTTTTGATTTGGCGTCATTAGCCACTTTTTTGATTTGACGTCATTGGCCTTTTTTTTTAATATGCTATCTTTCTAAAATTTCAAAAATAAAAGTATACCCATTCTATTGATAAAGCGAACTACTTGATTAAGAAAATTATGAGGTATATTCAACAACTTGCAAAGGATCTTTATGCGATAAACAAAATGTAGGGAGATGAAAAAAATTAGTTTCAAAATCCAATTTATAATATGATGAAGATTTTGAATCAAAAGTAAAATAACCTTTTTAAGATAAGAGATAGACAGACAAAATCATAAGTTTCCTTCCTTTGACTATTTTTAGATAAGTCAACCACAACTTATATAAGAATTTAAGAAAAATAGGAGGAAGATTTTTCATTTTTAGAAAGGTGAACGTGTGTGTCGATCAGAGAGAACTTCACAAAAAAAAGAAAAGAGAAAACAAATTAAAAAAATAATAAAAAAGATAAGAAAAGAAAAAAGAAAGAAAAATAAATCCAAAGAAAAAACACTGAAAAAAACACAAAACTGAACAAAACATGCATACACTAAAAAATAAACACACAAATAATGGTTTAAACATCATCTTGCTCCTGGTCTGATCATTCAGAAGCTAGGTCTTCCTAGGAGATTTTTTGTTTTTCATTATTTGTCATTTTTACAATTTGCTTAGCATTGCCCGTTTTTTTGTAGGAAGAGTTCTCAAATTAGGGCACTAATTTTTTATGTGTTCAGGCTTCCTGCATCTAAAGCAAATAACGTCAGAAGAAATCTTAAACCTTTTTTATCTTTATTCCACTTTTGTTGATGCTTATGCTTTGGTGGGCTTTTTAATTTACTTAATAAGTCATCGCTTTCATCACCAACTAAGCCACTTTTCTCCGAGTCTTTAGCATTTAGTACTATCATATCACATGTATCCAAAAGTCTTTGGCCCAAACTTTGCTCGTAGTCAATAAGTGAGCCAATAAAAATATCAATAGAATATTCATTCAAATTTTTTTATTCACAAATAGCAACAACTTTGGCATCAAATTTATCAAGTAAACAATGTAGAATTTTATTGACTTTTTCAAAGTTTGAAAATTCTTTACATAAAGCATACAATGATGTCATAATTTGAAGAAACTTAGTATACTATCTAAGATCGACTCATAAGATTTCATACAAAATAATTCATAATCATGCATTAAAATATTTAATATTGATTGCTTTATTTCACTAGTGCCTTCGTATATAGCGTGTAATTTTTTCCAAATTTCCTTGCCAGTAGTGCATGTGGAAAGAAACATAAAATCTTTAGAATTTAAAGCACATAAAAAATAGTTCAAAGATTTATCATTTAATTGAACATTGATTTGTTCTTCTCTACTCCATTGATTAAAAGGAATATCAGTTTTAATTCCATCTATAATACGTGACGGTACAGAATAACCAGTTAAAATCATTTGTCACATTCAAAAATCAATAGAATGCAAGAAAGTAGACATGCAAATTTTTTAAAAATCAAATCGAATATTTTCAAATAAAGGTGGTCTGGTGATTGAATAACCTTCCGCAATATTACAATTACCAAAATTAGCCATGGATCGAAATTCAAAGCTTTCAAAAACTTATTTTTATGAATCCCGCTCTGATACCACTTGAAAGTTCGTTAGGGATGTTAGGCTCTTATGAACTAGCCCAAGGCTAATTTAGAGAGATGTGAATTGGTATTTTAAAAATATTTTGCAATAAAAAAGTCAAATCAAAATCCACCACAAAGAAAACACAATGCAAAAATTAAATGTGAAAATAATAAAGGAAAGAACACACCAGATTTATAGTAGTTTGGTAAAACCTTAACCTATGTCCACTCCTCGGAGGCACCCTTTGAGTATTTTACTAAAATAAATGTCTCTTCTTTAGCCCCCATAGCTAGGCAAAGAAGCCCGTACAAAATCACTTCAACCTTCCTCGGTGCGACGGAGTAGCCGGGTCCTTTGCACCAAAGAGATCTTCATCTTCCTAGAACTTCCTTGAAGACAATCCATGAATTCGATGGAACTAAGGTGCAAGCTCGCTGGAGCAACCTGTGTAGAATCCCCCTCCACACTCCCTTCAATCCCCCTCCAAGGATCTTCTCCCTCTCTCAAACTCCACCCTTTCCTCTCCACCTTTCAAGCTCTCTCTTCAGGTTCCCTCCAAAAGAATGAAGCTACAATCGCTGTCAAAGACCCTCTTCATCAGAAAGCAAGAGGTCTTTAAATAGATTTATAAACCGACATTATCGTCCAAGATGATCGCCGGATCATCCTGTATGATATACATAAAACGAGAGCTTCCAAAAATCCTAAAAACTCAATTTCAGCGCCAAATATCATCCAGGACGATCGCAGGATCGTCCTGTACGATGTGCTTAAAAAGAGGTCTTCAAAAAATTCTAAAATCTCAATTTCGGCACCCATAATCATCCTGGATAATCGCAGGATCGTCCAGTACGATGTGCAGAATTTGACCTGATAGTCATGGACGATATTTGGATAGTCTAAGACGATATTGTGGATCGTCTAGGACGATTAGAAGAAAAATTATGGTATTTCGGCTTGGACAATTTAGGAAAATCAAGTATGTCAGCAAATATTATCCTGTACAATATGCAGATCGTCCAGGATAATCCGATTGTAAAATTTAACCATAATTAATCCCTTTAATCATAGGATCAATTTAGGCATGATTAGTATTGATCCTCCTAAACGATCAAGATCGTCCGGGATGATTAGAACAAAAAATAAAACTTAAAATCATGCCTAAATTAGCATTGGCAGATGTTTTCCAATATCATAAAGGATCATCCTTGATCCTTTATGATCCAAAATCGTCCAGTACGATTAGTTCAAAACTTGATCTTCTGGATTTGACTAGATCACACTCCCTTGAGTGTGTGTGTGCATGGTCACCAAGCAAGCAAACACCTTTACCAGACTTGACTCAAGAAATCAAAAATTACATTAATGAATATTAAAATCTCTTTTACAACATAACATTATTCAACCCAATCTTGAGATCTGATTCTTTATATGATGTTGCATGGTATTCCTTAAATGTTAGTATACACAAAAACAAACATATATTGCAAATACAATTAGATAATAGAAAGTGAGCCATAATATCTGTTATCATCAAAAACATAAACTCATAAGCTCGAGTTGCAACACTGGCTACATCGCTGGTACACAAACATAACAACACAGGAGTTTAAATGTCATAAGTAGACGCTCTGCCATCATTCTACTGGGGTGGGAGAAGATTCAAGTTCAATATGAGGGGTGGAATATCGTCCTGGATTTGCTAGTGAAATTTCTTTATTTCAAGGCTCCTCTGTTCACCTTCAGAACTGTAGGAAAAGGGGGGAAAAATAGGAATTAAGTCAACAGGTGTTAAGGGATTACTTCCATAAATAATTTCAAATGTACGGTGTCGAGTAGTTTGTTAGGGGATTGGTTGAATGAAAACTCGACTTGAGCTAATATTTAATCCAATTGTTGAAGTTTCTTTCCTACAAAGTAGCATAGAAGATTTCCGAGACTCCGATTAACATTTTTTGTATGGCCATCCGCCTGGGGATGTGCGACGAAGCTAAATTGCAGCCAAGTTCCCATTTTTCCCCACAAAGTTTTCTAGAAATGACTTAAAAATTTGACATCCCGATCAGAGGTGATGGTTTTGGGAATTCCATGAAGACTAACTATTTCTATAAAGTAGAGATCGCCAATGTGGGTGGCGTCAAGAGTCTTGTTACAAGCAACAAAAAACACCATCTTTGAGAATCTGTCCACGACACTAAGATAGAATCTTTATTTCTTTGTTTCTGGGTAGTCCCAACATAAAATCCATTGATACATCCTCCCATGATCCCCAAGGAACAGGTAAAGGCAAATACAACCCATCATTTGTTCTAGTCGTCTTCGCTTGCTGAAAAATTCTGCAACCCTGCACATATTTGCCTACATCCTTGGACATAGCAGGCCAATAGAACTTCTCCTTGACGAGGACCAAAGTTTTGTCACGCCTAAAATGGCCGGCCAAATCTCCATCGTGACATTCTGAGATCAAAACTGTCCTGAGAGAACACCTAGGTACCAAGAGGCAATTGTAGAAGAATAAGTATCCATCTCGGATGTGGAAAAATTGATATGCATGGTTTTGACATTTCTCCCATGTCTACTTGAAATCCATGTCCTGTGCATATAATTTTCGGATGTAGTCAAAACAAATGAGCTGAGCTTGCATTTCCTAAACCAATATATGTTGTCTACTTAAGGCATCTGTTGCTTGATTTTTCTTGCCCGGCTTGTGCTTCAACACAGTAAAACACATCTAAAGTTCAACCCACGTTGCATGTCTACCATGAAGCTTCTTCTAGCTACTAAGGAACTTTAATGCAGCATGATTAGTGAAGATAACAAACTCTTTGCTTTGGAGATAATGACTCTAGTGGTGGAGAACCCACATAATAGCATAAAATTTCTTATCATGTGTCAAATATTTTTGGCGTGCATCATTTAATTTTTCACTAAAATAAGCTATGGGCTGGTCTTCTTGGCTTTTTATGTCTCCAATCCCCACATTAGATGCATCACAATCGACTTGGAACTGTTTGCCAAAATCAGGTAGTCGGAGCACTGGCGTCGCCATCATTTGCTCCTTAAGGCGTTTGAACCTACTTTCAGCTTCTTCTATCCACAAGAACTTGTTTGCCTTTAGCCTTCTGTGAGGGGAACAACAAGGGTGCTAAAATTTTGAATGAATCGATGGTAAAATGAACCAAGCCATGGAGTCTCCGCATGTCGGTGAAGGACTGTGGTGTCGAACAGCTCAAAACAGCTTCGATCATCTCCAAACTGACTTCGATTCTGGATGCCGATAGTATGAAAACCAAGAATTTAGTGTTTACTTAGGAATTGGCACTTCTGAAGGTTACCATACAACTTTTGTTCTCTAAACTCCTCGAGCACTTGCCTTAAGTGTCGTAAATGTCTTCGGAGATCGCTGCTGTAGACAAGGGTATCATCAAAGTAGATGATCACAAATTTACACAGGAAAGGCTAGAATATCTGATTCATTAATCACATGAATGTACTCGGGGTGTTGGAGAGGCCGAACGGTATCACCAACCATTCAAATAGACCATCTCTGACCTTAAAAACTATCTTCCATTCATTCCTCTCTCGGATTCAAATTTGATGATAACCGCTGCGCAAGTCTATTTTGGAAAAGATCTTTACCCCTTGAGACTGGAGTCGCCACCGAAAAAAAGCTCAAACCTGGGGAAAAGAGCATCAAGTGTAGGCATCGGACCCAGACACCACCGTTCGGCCTTGGATGACCACGCTCACACTAATTACTAGATCTCTTGTTCTTCACTACATGCACAATCTTGTCATGATACAGAAAGAAATCAGAGAAATATCAAAAACAGAACTCTTATTCTCAAATGAGAATTTCCTCTAAAAAACCCAATAAAAAATTGCCTTCGTCCCTCTAAGGGAAACTATTTTTACACATAAGAGAAAGAATGAAAATCATAACTAACACCAGGCTACACCGCCGGCACACAAGCATAGTAACATAGGAATTTAAACGTCGTAAGTAGATGCTCCGGCATCATGGAGCTTTGACGCCCAAAGATAGAAGGGCAACTGATATATCATCAAAGACATATCTTGATTTGGCATGAGTCTCGCGGGAAAATCAAGTTGGAAATGTCAAAATTAAATAGGAGACCATATGAACTCCGATTTTAGTAAACTTATAGTCAAACCGAACATCTCAAAAATGCGAACCCAATGACACCAAATTCATCTCAATTCGAGCCCAAATGAGTCAAAATCAAAGTCCCAACACATATTTAGAAAGATTAAACCATAATTTGGATTACCAAACGGATTCTGAATGTGACATGCTTATAGTTGAATTGAGCGGCTCGACGAGACTAATCCAACATGCCTAAGATCGCCGAATTTGAATATCATTAATGTATTCAAATACCCAATAAATGATTCACGATCAAGTGTAGGCATCGGACCCAGACACCACCGTTCGGCCTTGGATGGCCACGCTCACACTAATTACTAGATCTCTTGTTCTTCACCACATGCACAATCTTGTCATGATACAGAAAGAAATCGGAGAAATATCAAAAACAGAACTCTTATTCTCAAATGAGAATTTCCTCTAAAAAACCCAATAAAAAATTGCCTTCGTCCCTCTAAGGGAAACTATTTTTACACATAAGAGAAAGAATGAAAAACATAACTAACACCAGGCTACACCGCCAGCACACAAGCATAGTAACATAGGAATTTAAACGTCGTAAGTAGATGCTCCGGCATCATGGAGCTTTGACGCCCAAAGATAGAAGGGCAACTGATATATCATCAAAGACATATCTTGATTTGGCACGAATCTCGAGGGAAAATCAAGTTTGAAATGTCAAAATTAAATAGGAGACCATATGAACTCTGATTTTAGTAAACTTATAGTCAAACCGAACATCTCAAAAATGCGAACCCAATGACACCAAATTCATCTCAATCCGAACCCAAACGAGTCAAAATCAAAGTCCCAACACATATTTAGAAAGATTAAACCATAATTTGGATTACCAAACGGATTCTGAACGTGACATGCTTATAGTTGAATTGAGCGGCTCGACGAGACTAATCCAACATGCCTAAGATCGCCGAATTTGAATATCATTAAGGTATTTAAATACCCAATAAATGATTCACAATCAAGTGTAGGCATCGGACCCAGACACCACCGTTCGGCCTTGGATGACCACGCTCACACTAATTACTAGATCTCTTGTTCTTCACCACATGCACAATCTTGTCATGATACAGAAAGAAATCAGAGAAATATCAAAAACAGAACTCTTATTCTCAAATGAGAATTTCCTCTAAAAAACCCAATAAAAAATTGCCTTCGTCCCTCTAAGGGAAACTATTTTTACACATAAGAGAAAGAATGAAAAACATAACTAACACCAGGCTACACCGCCGGCACACAAGCATAGTAACATAGGAATTTAAACGTCGTAAGTAGATGCTCCGGCATCATGGAGCTTTGACACCCAAAGATAGAAGGGCAACTGATATATCATCAAAGACATATCTTGATTTGGCACGAATCTCGAGGGAAAATCAAGTTGGAAATGTCAAAATTAAATAGGAGACCATATGAACTCCGATTTTAGTAAACTTATAGTCTAACCGAACATCTCAAAAATGCGAACCCAATGACACCAAATTCATCTCAATCCGAGCCCAAACGAGTCAAAATCAAAGTCCCAACACATATTTAGAAAGATTAAACCATAATTTGGATTACCAAACGGATTCTGAACGTGACATGCTTATAGTTGAATTGAGCGGCTCGACGAGACTAATCCAACATGCCTAAGATTGCCGAATTTGAATATCATTAAGGTATTTAAATACCCAATAAATGATTCACGATCGAGAGATTCAACATCAGTCGTCCATTAAAACTACTCCCAATTTATTCTTGATCTTCCACCTATTTATTGACCATGCCACTCTCTGAGAACTATAAATAGACCCCTCATTTCACATGAGAAAGTGCCCCAAGCAAGAAGAGGAGGATAATTCTCTTGCAACCAAATTCCTCCTTGACCATCACCGAAGTTACACCCGGCAGCTGACCGATGCAAGACTTATACCCAATCGACGACTGACGATGGAATTCTGCCCGACCGCAGACTAACATCGGATTCCCTCTAGGCCGTAAATTAAAGTCGAATTTTTGCCCGGCCACTAAACGTCGTCGGATTTCTGATCTCCGCTTGTAACTGGATTTCAACCAGACGGTTAATTATTATAATCTAATCGTCCTCAATTTCAGGGGCGACTCAACCACTTGTAATCTAATCAAACACTAGTTGAATCATTTCAAATTGGGCTAGGCCCCATAATTTTTTTCATTTTTAGGATTTTTCATGTAAAAATCTTGGCGTCTCTTATAAATATTGCACCATCTATTTTTTTTCTAATTGTGTGATGGATCTTTATACAAAACTAAGACGTTTAACTCTATATTCTCAATCGCCGCGAAAATTCAAAATGTAACAACAAGCAAAAATTTTAAAAATATATATTAATAATTATCTAACTTATTCCATTATAAAAAATTTCTAGCAAAACATTTAAAATTGTCATACAGTTTCAGAAAATGTCAAGCAAAACTTAACTGTAATTTTTTTTAAACATTAAACGTATTTAATAAAAATTTATACATGCTTATGTAAGACCGTCAATCTGAAATATCTTGATTTGAAATTTAAGCTCCCAGTCAATGAACCACATGCTAAAATCAATTATGAAGGAAGAGCGAACAGAGATATAAAGTTTCAAATGCTCCAGTATTTTCAGTTGAATTGTGCCAGCATTCCTTATGAAATTGGTTTACCACTTAGTTTACCGGAGAATGTCTCCGACGTTAAGAACGAAGCCACTCAGCGTGGGCGACGCAGTGAAATTTCTCCCCTCCCCACCGGCGAGAGCTCCATGGCCATATGGCATCGGTCTGTCAGGAACTGCCGGGACTTCAATATCCCCCTCTAGCATCCTCAATGCCTCTTCAATAGTTGGCCTCAAGGCCACCATGACATGCGCGCAGAGAATCCCCACATGCACAAACCGCTCCATGATACCCTTCGGCCCACTTCCCTCCCCACTCATCACAGCCATGTCAAACACCTCCACAATCCTCCCTGCCTTCACAAGCGTCCACGCCCAATCGGTAATAAGCACAACGCCAGATGGTGAAGCCATGTCGAGCGCCCTGCGCCCGCTCATGATCTCCAGCACCACCATTCCAAAGCTGTAAACATCGCTCTTCTCTGTCAGCTGGCCGTAGAGTGCGTACTCAGGCGCAAGGTAGCCGTGGGTCCCCGCTACCCGAGTATTGAGATGCGACTGGCCCTCTCGGCTTTGCCGTGCAAGCCCGAAGTCCGCAACCCTCGCCCGCATCTCGCCGTCGAGAAGGATGTTGGTTGCCTTAATGTCGCGGTGGTAGATCGCCGGCTTTATCCCGTAATGCAGATAAGCCAGCGCTTTTGCCACATCAAGGATTATGTTCTTCCTCTGCGGCCAGTTAAGAGGGGGGCGCTTGCTGCAGTCGCGAAAGATGTAGTCGTCGAGACTGCCATTGGGCATGAAGTCGTAGATAAGGAACTTCTGCGTTCCTTCATCGGCTTCAGCATCGGTGATACAGCAGCCGCGGAGAGGGACGAGGTTACGGTGGCGGAGATTGCTGATGATCTCTACCTCGTTGCGGAACTCATCGTCGCCCTGGAAGTCCGATTCTAGGACGTGTTTCACAGCGACAGTGCTGCCGTCGGATAGTACGCCGCGGTACACCACGCCGAAACCACCCCGGCCTATAAGATTTCGCTGGGAGAAGTAATTTGTTGACTTCTCGAGTTCCCGTATGTTGTACCAAATGGCGCCGGTGTTGGGGCGAGGGTGTGGCCAGGAGGAGGAAAACTGACTATCCATGGAGGCAGCTGCGGCGGCCGTGTTTCTTCTTTGTTTGTGGGATCGCCAGAGATAGAGGGCAAGGGCAGCGGAGAGGAGTAAGAAGGCGGCGGCTGCAGAGGAGGAGGCGTAGACTGCTGCATGGGAGGATGGAGAGGAGGAGGATTTGGGATGGGGAGGGTAGGGGGAGGCCAGGCCTAGGATGCAGAGGGAAGCGCGGGGATCCTCGGGGCCGAAGTTGTTGGCGATGCCGGCGGCGTAGGTGACGGTGAGGTAAAAGCAATTGGTGGCATGGGAAGTGTTGCCGTCAAGGGCGGTGAGGCGGGAGGAAATCTGGAAACCGGCGGAGAGGCAGGCAGAGCAGCGGGTAAGGTCGAGCAGATCGGGGGCGCAGTCCGAATCAACGGCGGTGGAGTTCCCAAGCCGGACTTTCCAGTCTCGGAGAGACATGATGCCGTCGCAGAAGTCCGGAGAGATAACGAAGCGGTTGGGAGAAGGGAAGCAGGTGTGTACGAGGGAGGAGGGAAGGGAGAGATCGGAAAGCCGGGACTGGAGGGAGGCTAGGCAGACAGCAGAGACGGCGACGGAGGGGAGACGGAAGAGGGAGGTGACGCGGAGGCGCTGAGAGAGTCCGATGCCCAGCACGCTGAGAAGAGTCGTGCAGCAACTGGTCATGTTGTTGGAGCTCGGAAGGCAAGACGTGTGATCCCATGGGAACTGGGTTACGTAACTCAGGTTCATCGGACAACTCTCGGCTGCTGCCGGCGATACCGTGGCCATTGCAAGAGCTGCGGAAACCGCTGCGACTAGCAGCAGCTCTGGGATTAGGGTCGGAGCGATGCGCATCTTGAGTTGAAAATTAAGATGTTTGGTCTCGCTTTTGTTAATGATTAGTTTAGGATCGGTTGGAAATGGCCGGAGAAATGTGGCTTCCGTCCCAGATAAGGGCACGAGCTAGAGGCAGGTCAGATCTGGCGGCGGCATGGGCAGATGGGCTATGAAGTAGAGTTTGTGTGGTTTTTATTTTTTATTTTATTTCCTTAAAGGGGATTTACTGGGAAATCATATAAAATTTTTAATTTGTATATCTAACAATTAAATTTAATCATTTACTTAAACACCTAAAATTTTGAATATCAATAAAAATTTCATCCAAATCCCTTTTGGTATGCCTTCTCATGGATTAGTTATTATGTGCAGATGTCGAACATCATCTAGATACCAATCAGAATGCGTCACATGACCCATTGCTCGGTTCTTTCAGGTACTATGTCTCGGTACTACCGACGTGACATATTCTGATTGTTCTTCGGACGATGTTCTACATCCGATATCTGCATAAAATAATTTCTAATTCTCATGACTTCTATGACCTTTTGCATCCTTAGCACGCCACAATTCTCATTGCCTTCACTTCATGGCATCAATTGGCGAAGAACAAGGAAATCACAACAATGCTCGCTATGGTAATGCTCTAACAGGACAAATGAAAAAGGAAATCACATTAGAGCTCGTTCGAGCAATGTATCAAGGCGACCGATTTAAGGAAAATGAAGTATTGCTGGAGCTCATTGGGTCAATACACTGATGAGGCCGAAAAGAAACTTGCGACGGAACTTGCTAGGGCTAGCCTAATGTAGTTAAAAATGTCTTGGATTATGTAATATTAAAGTTTACATGGTAAATATGTTAATGCGAAAATTTTTAGTGCTAAATTTATTAATCCTCCTTTTTCTTAATGATATAGTCGAAACACAATATTATTAAAAGAATAAATAAAATATATAATACGTCAAACAAAGAAAGGAGCTATTAAGTAAAATACATGTGAAGTTTGCAGATAAAATAAGATAAAATATTGCATGATGAATAAAAAATATAACCCCACCTATTAAGGCATCAAGAAAAGACATTGTAGCAGTTGCGAAGCAATAACCTGACATTAAACCTATCAAAATCATTAAGTCATAAAATTGTAATAGCCAATATCAAAATTTGTGATAGAACATGTGACTTATTAGTTAAAAGAAATATTTATATCTTCAGTATTATAAATTTGAGCCTTATATTTTCTGCATCATTATAAATAAATAATGTCAAAACTCTTTTTTTAGTGAAAAATAATTTTCAACAAAATGAAAGATGATGCACAAATATACCTTAATCTAATCAAAGACAAAAAATAACAATTGGAGTCGGCAATATATCCAAAGAAAGGATTAAAAAGAAATTATCACCTGAATTCAGGGTAGCAAATGGGTCTTGTCTATGGTTAGGAGACGAACTCTATTAGACTCAGTCATCTTTGCCTAAAAGAATTCTTGAAACCAATAAAGAAACATCACCAATAAATAATAATATTTAAAGGATTTCAAATATTTTTATCCATATGCCAAAAAAAGAAGAAAGGGCTCAACAGTAACCAACCAAGTTTTGAATGAAATCTTCCATACATCAGTCCATAATTTTGATTTTCTTTACTTTGGAACCTTCTTACTTACTTGATATTTGATGGTAAACATAAAAGTTGAATTTATAGATTGGAAAATTTAGATGAAAATTGGATTAATGGAAATTTTTTATAAGAACAAGGCGATAATCTATTGAAATAAGCTTGAACCCCAAAGAATAATGTTTCTTTTAGAGGTTAGAAGAAATAAGTTCATGAAAAATGCATTTGGCTGCTGCAAATATAACAAGATTGACAAGCCAATATTCTTGCATTTGTATGGTCTGGATCATTAGTAAGCTTAATGAAAATTTGCTTAGCCTCTTGTATGTGTTGAAACTCGTTCACTATGAATTAGGTTCTTAAACCTAAGCTTATGTCCCACTGCTAACCAGGGGGGGGGGGGGGTGAATTGATAATTAAAAACAAATTTAACCCTCTTCTTAAATTAGGAAACAAAAATAAAACTTTAGTGAATTTTTCTAGAAAACATTTTTCAACAACAGTTTTAAAAGTAAAATCACAAAAAAAGCAGCGGGAAAAAAAAGATTCGAGATTTATAGTGGTTCGGTCAAAACCAGACCTACATCCACTTCCCGGAGGCACCCTCCAAGTATTGCACTAATACCACTAGTGACTCTCCTTTTGCACCCACAGAAAGACGGATAAGCCTTTACAAACACTCTTTCCACCACTACCAGGTGCGGCAGAGAACCGTCGTCCTTTTACACTATCCACAGTGTTGGCAGAGAACCGTCCTCCTTTTATACTCTCCTAGTGTGGGCAGAGAAACCTTCGTCCTTTCACACTCTCCTAGTGTGGGCAGAGAACCCTTCGTCCTTTCACACTCTCCTAGTGTGGGCAGAGAACCCTTCTTCCTTTCACACTCTCCTAGTGTGGGCAGAGAACCCTCGGCTGTTCACACTCTTTAAGTGTTGGCAGAGAACCGGATCTCCTTGATAGATCTTTTTCATAAGAAATCAAGAAGAAGGAGAGAAAAGAGTGATGTAATCACAAACCAAGAGTAAAGACTCTTACCTTTGAGTACCAAGTGAAACATTCACGCTCCAATGGAAAGAAATCTCCTTCAAACACTTTCTCACACTCTCTCCTTGACTCTTCTTTCAATATGCACGAAGATCAGAAGGCAAAAAGATTAAGTGGCAATTTAGTTTGGACTATTTATAGGAAAGACACAAAAATTTGTCCAAAAACTACAAATTTTCTAATCAATGCGCATTGGATCGTCCCGTACGATCGTGGATCGTCCTGGACAATTTTACTTAAATGCGTTGGAAACGAACTGAATATATATGGGCACGAAATGACTTCATACACACATATCATCCCGTACGAATTGGGTTCGTCCGGTACGAACTGTTATTCCATAGGTCGGTTCCCAAAAACTGCAGAACGTTACTAAAATTTCAGAGTCGTTTCACTTTGTCCTAGGACGAAATTTTTCTAGATAGCAACTCGTCTCGGGACGAATACACTTCATCCTATACGAAAATACTTTAGAGAGCAACTCGTCCTGGAACGAATGCACTTCGTCTGAATGAAAATTTTCTAGAGAACATTTCATCTCGGGATGAATACACTTCGTACTGGACGATCAGGACTTAGAAAATTTTTCTTTAATTCCTGTTCATTCCATGGCTCTTACGAGGAGATAATTGACCTGATCGTTCCGTACGAACTATGTTCGTCCCGTACGATCAGTACAAAATTTTTAAGTTCTCCTAAAGTGTGTGTGTGTATTCACTCAATTATAATCACTCCCTCTCAAACTTAATTCAAAGAAAAATATAAGTTTTAAATACACACAGTATCTCATGCTGAATTTGATTTGAAGTCTTTGTAGTATGGAGTTTGATTTTTCTAAAATGTTAGTGCACACAAGTGCAAAAATAACTCTTCCAAAAAGTGTTAGGAGATAACTACACATAAAATAATAATATTTAAAATCATCAAAACTATATAAGTTGCAAGAATGTAAAATATGCAAATAACAACTCTCTTAACAATCTCCCCCTTTTTGAAGATGGCAAAACAATTATTGTTTGTATAAATTCAAATTCTAAGGAGGCATTGAACAAACAAAAATAAAACAAATACACATCATACACAAAATATAAAACAAAAACAGACACACATACAATACGAATCAAATAATACCATGAAGCAAATAATTTCTCCCCCTTTTTGGCAACAGCAAAAAGTGAAGAAGAAAAATACTTGAAATATAAGCAGACATATGAAAATTATTTGATAATTCAATCTTGAAAGTGATTGAAATAGGTTATTCAAGTAAAATTAAATCATTAGGTAAATCATAGTAATTCATAAAATTTAAGAAGAGATATAAAATTGATAATAGAAAGAATATATTAAAAATATGAGTCAATTTAGACACTGAGATAGAGAAAATCATTGCAAAAATGATGAATAAAAAATTTATATATTTCAAATTTAAATACAAAATATAAATGGACATTAAATCAATTTGAATTAAGAGATTAAGAAGATAATGGAAAGAAATAACTACCACATGTGGTGCTTTGCACATCTTTTTTATATTTATGGCACATTTTTGTGCATCTTTTTACTTGTAGACTTATTTTATGCCTCTTTTTCAACTTGCGAACAATTGCACATTTCTTTTGATTTTTATACATTTGTACATTTTTTAAAAGTAATTTTGATCTTTTTAAAAATATTAATAAAAAATTTCAAATTTTTCTAAGTGCATAAATATTTATTGACAAGTGAAATACAAAATAAGAAAACATCACAGTTGTAATAATAATATTAAACATTAATGTAGTCTAAATAAGAGACATGAAATTAACAATCTTAATAACATTAAGTTATAAGCAAAACTTAAATTTAGAAAAAAAATAGATTTTCTAATGAATTTAAATTTAACTTGCATTTCAAAGTATAGCACTATTAAGAAAAAAAATCTAATGATTGTCATAAAGGCTAACACACATTTCAAAAACATTAAAGCCAGAATACGATAACATATATTGATATCAATATGAAGATAATACAATCTAAGCTCAGGATATGAATACAAAAACAAAACATCTAAATAAAAGAAAATACAACAAACTTTCTTAAAACAACAACTAACACACAAACTATAGAAAATACGTAAAATCAAGTGCAACTATCACTCAGAAGGACCGTGATATGGAGGAGGAGGACAGGGTGCAGCACCAAAGATGTTAAAGTACTCATCATAAGCACATTGGTACTGATATCATTCATCTGGTCCCTCATAAAACTCATGTCATGCTGATATTGTGCATCCTGCTGCTGAAGATGAGTCTTAATTTGATCAAAACGTTGATCAAAATAAGTCTTTAGGCGATCAAATCTTTGAACCAAATTCTGATAATTTGGTTCATTGGCGGCTGCAGGTGCAGCTTCTGGTTCTTCCTCTGTATCACTAATAAGATATGTTATATTTGGTTCATCTTTAAAGATTGCTCTAAATGATCCATCATTGTAGTAGAGCAGTTCTTCAAACTCTTAATCAGGACGAACCAAATTGTATTTCTTGTCCAGAATGTAGGCAACTAGATGTCCTAAGACGATGTTCTTCTTTCTTTTATGCTCTACATAACCAATTTCAAACAGACCATAAAGATAGTCAAGGATATGTTGGGCTTCATCTATAGGTTCTTTAGACATGATCAAGAATGTCATCATAGAAAGAAGAGGGGTTATATTGATTCTATCACCAGCTTTAAGAATTATAGAAGTTCTAAGAACTTGCTGGATGATACGTGCATTTCGAAAGAGACCGGATACTCTAGCCACATGTTCATTCAAATTGTTTCCTTTAATCACGTTATTAATTTCATACCATTGATAATCATGAGTGTTGATCAAGTGATGGGCTATAGAATTCTCTTTCCTTAAATTCAAAAAGGCTCCTAAGTCAGCCTTGGTGATTTCAACTTTTTATTTAAAGACAAAGGAACGGATTATAGAATGGTCAGAATTAAAGGACATGTTGGCGAGGAAATAGTGAATGGTTTCTTTATTATAGAGAGAGACAAGGGTAAGGATAAAACCAAACTGTGTTGAAGCAAATAAGTTCATTACCTGAAAGGTAAGTTGTTCTTGGATTAGGATTCTGGAGGGTGTGATCTTTATTGAGGCAAACCTGGGAAAAGATTTCTCATTTGCTTTTGAAAGGAAGTTTTCAGAAGAATTTCTATGTAGTTTTCTAGCCACAACCTTTTGTCTATTACTAGAACTTGCCATTTGAAAAATATCTAAAGTACGAAAGAGAAGTTTAGAGTGTGAATGTTGAGTTCAAAGGCCCTTCTATTTATTGAAAATGACACGTTCGTACCAGACAAAAAAAAGTTCATCCCTTATGAACTTTTCGATTCGTCTCGTACAAAAAAATTTCATATGGATGAACCAATGCGTGAAAATGAAATAGTTTTTGCAATCAACACAACTTACGAAGCATCCTTTCGTATAGACTTTTGACTAGACTAATCGTACAGACAAACACGTGTTCATCCTGGGACGATCAGTACTTATGATCGTTTTAAAGGCAGTTAAATTCACCCCTATATCAAACCGACATGTGTTCGTCTGAACGAACCAAAGGTTCGTACGTACGAAGTTAGTATTAAAAATTACCTTATCCATTCAACTGCTTTATTAAAAATTACCTTAGACGATCGTACAGACGAAGTGACAATAAAAAACTAAAAACGGCACGCAAACGGTTCAAAATATGATAGTAGATACACTACACAAATTATTCCGTACGAAAAAATTTCATCCCGGACGATGGACACTCAAAAATTTTAAATCATGCACTCAATTAAAATTAAACCACAAACACACTAAAAAACTTACTGAATCAAGAAAATCACACATACAAGTTCACAAACACATAAAAACACACAATAATATTAACTTAGAAAAACAAACATCAATGTTGTAAAAACATTTTTAATTAAGCATTCAAATTAATCACACCAAGTCTTGTTCTTAATGCACTAAAAGTATCAAAGGTTAAAAGTTTTGTAAAAATGTTTGTAAGTTGATGTTTAGTAGAAATATGAGTGAGTTCAATTTCTCATTTGGATACATGATCCCTTATGAAATGATACCTTATGTCTATATGTTTGGTTCTTGAATGTTGAATAGGATTTTTAGAAATACAAATAGCACTAGTGTTATCACAATAAATTGGAATAGTGCCTATAGTTAATCCTAAATCAATGAACTATTGTTTAAACCAAAGTACTCTTACCAAACAACTTCCTAATGCAATATATTCAACTTCTACAGTATATAGGGCTACTGAATTTTATTTTCTACTGGACCAAGAGATTAGAGAATTTCCAATAAATTGATATATTCCAAAAGTGCTCTTTCTATTCACCATATAACCTGCAAAGTCATAATCTGAATATTTAATTATTTCAAATGAAGAGCTAGACTTAGGATACCAAATTCCTAAGTTCGAGTTCCTAACAGATATCTTAAAATCCTTTTCACTACTATCAAATGTGATTCTTTTGGATCTGATTGAAATCTAGCACAAAAGCAAACATTAAACATGATATCGGGTCGGCTAGCAGTCAAGTCAAGTAAATATCCAATTATCCCTCTAAATTTTTTTTGATCAACAGATTTTCTCTTAGGGTCCTTATCCAACTGAACCGAGGAACTCATTGGTGTACTAACAGGTTTAGCATTGACCATTTCATACTTTTTAGAGATGTCCTTAACATACTTTGACTAACTAAAAAATATACCTTTCTCCATTTGCTTAATGCTAAATCTTAGAAAGTAACTTAAATCTTCCATTAGACTCATCTTAAATTTACTACTCATTATTTTAGAAAAATCATCACAAAAGTTTTTATTTGAAGATTAATAAATGATATCATCCACATAAATTTGAATAATGAGTATATCCTTTCCACATTTCTTTAAAAAGTGAGTTGTATACACAGTTCCTTTTTTAAAAGATCTTTCAAGCAAGAATGTGCTCAACCTCTCATACCAAGCCCTAGGTGCCCGTTTCAATCCATATAATGCCTTTTTCAACTTGAAAACATGATTTGTGTATTTAGAATTTTCAAAACATGATGGTTGTTCTACAAAAATATCTTCTTGAATTACCCCATTTAAAAAGACACTTTTTACATCCATTTGATACAATTTGAATCCTCTAAAATAAGCAAAAGTTAGCAAAACCCTAATTATTTCAAGTCTAGCTACAGGGGCAAAAGTCTCCTCAAAATCAATCACTTTAATATGATTATACCCCTTAGCAACTAATCTAGTCTTATTTCTAATGACTACTCCTGAGTCATTCATTTTATTTTTGAATACCCACTTAGTTTCAACTACACTTTGATCCTTTGGCCTTATAGTTAATTCATAAATTTTATTTCTTACAAATTGATTCAACTATTCTTGCATGGCCAAAATTCAAAATTCATTCGAAAAGTGCTTGATCAATACTTGTGGGTTTTATAATCGAAATGAAGGCTGAATGATTGAGTTCTTTGTTTAATCCACGTCAAGTTCTTACACCCTCACTAGGTTCACCTATAATCAATTCCCTTGGGTGGTTTTTAGAAAATATCAAATTTCTAGGCAGAGGGTTTTCTATTTCCAAATTTTCTTCCAGATTTTTTTTCTAAATTCATTTTATTAATCTTTTGGGAGTTAATCTCAATCTTATCTTCTATATCATTTGGCTCTTTTAAAATTCTAGATTCATCAAATACAACATATGTGGTCTCCTTAATTACCAAGGTTCTTTTATTGAATACACTATAAGATTTTTCAACACTTGAGTATCCAACAAAAATTCATTCATCTGATTTTGGATCAAATTTTTCTAAGGCAGATTTATCATTGTTATGAATGAACAACTTGCACAAAAAATCATGCAAATGAGACAAATTAGGTGTTCCACCTTTTAGCAACTCATAAGGTGTTTTATTTAATTTAGATCTCACATTCACCCTATTAATTCATCAGTCCAAAAATATTTAGGAAGATTGTATTCTGCCAATATTGCTCGGGCGGCTTCTATTAATGTTCTATTTTTCCTTTTGACTACCCCATTCTTCTTAGGGGTTCTAGATGCAAAAAAGTTGTGATCAATTTCTTTCTCCATATAAAATTCCTCAAATCTCTCATTTTCAAATTCTCCTCCTTGATAACTTTGTATAGAAATAATTTCACACCAATGTTATCTTTGAATCCAAGTCAAAAATTTTCTAAATTTCTCAAATGGTTCACTCTTATGAAATAGAAATCTAACCCATTTGAATCTTGAGTAATCATCCACAATCATAAATTTGTATACCTTCTCCAATTGTTTACTAATTCTAAGATCCTTATTGGACTGAAAAGAGGACTTCACTTACTTTCCTAATTGACATGCATCACAAAGTGTCCTTAGTAAAGTCTAGTTTTGGTATACACCTCACTAAGTTCTTTTGAGTAATCCTCCTAAGATTTTTCATGTTAGAATGACAAAGTCTCCTATGCCAAAGCCATGACTCATCATATACAATTTTCAAACAAAAAGTAGTAGGAGATTGAATATAATTTAAGTATAACATATAAATATTATTTACCCTTTTATCATTCAAAACATCTTTATCATTTAGGCTTAATATGCAGCTTGTAGTAAAAAAATTCACACAATATCTTTTATCACATAGCTAGCTTATACTTAACAGATTATGCTTTAAGCCTTCTACTAATAACACATTCTCAATGTAAAATTTATTAAGATTTCCAATCATACCTGATCAAAACACCTTCCTTGTGGTGTTATCTCTAATTGTAACCTTGCCTCCACTCCTAGCATCCAGCGAAATGAATTGTGCAGTATCTCCAGTCATATGCTTTGAGCATTCGCTGTCCAGGTATCATATGCTCTCACGAGGTCTTGTGTGAGAGCGACCCTACAAAATTATCAAACGTTAGACCTGGGAACCCAAATAAGTTTGGGTTCTCCTTTTGGCAATTTATAATTAGATGCATATATGATATGTCTAGGTTTATGCATCTTAGGTCTCCACACCAAATAAGTTTTTATTTTCAAAGTACAAGTGTGAGCTATATGTCCAAACAATCAACAATTATTATGTTTGACTTTTGAAAATGGTTTCCTAAGTCTTCTACCATTCATCTGTCTATTCAGGGATTGGATAAAATTAGGATACATAATAGAATTAGTAAAATCTTCAAGTTTAAGGGGTATCTTATTATCCTCGAGAGCTTTTATCATTAATTTGTAAAATAAATTCATATCTTTTAAAATTCAATTTGTATAATTTGATATATAAATTTTGCTCTCTGATTCATCCTTAAAATTTTTAAAATCTTTTTCAAGTTTAGTATAGGATGATTTTAAATTTTCATGTTTTTTATTCAAGTCATCAAACTCATCAAATAATTTCATGTGGTTGTCATCAATTAAAGCATAATCTTTCTTAAAGATTTCATGTTCCTTTTGTAATTCTTCAATCTCTAAACTTATACTAGTATGCATTTTCTTCATTTTCTTATATGCATCATGCATGTGTTCAGAAACTTCAAAAAGTTCATCATATCTTAAGTCACATACCTTTTCTTGATCTGACTGATCAAGACTATCGGCCATTAAGCACAGATTAGTGACTTCCTCTTCCTTCTCAGTCTCTGATGAATCTGAAGCTGAGTCCGCCCAGAAGGCTCTTTGATACTTCTTCTTGCCTTTCTTTATAATTGGTTTCTCCTCTACTTTCTCCTTACTAGGAGTAGCCTTGAGTTTTGGGTATTCAGTCTTGATATGACTAGGTTTCTTGCACTCATAGCAAATTACATCATTTGAAAATTTGGCATTTCGATTAAATTTAACTCTATTCTAATGCTGTCGTCTCTTCTGCTTCCTCTTTAGAAAGCTTCTGAATTGTCTAGTCATCAATGCGATATCGTCTTGATCCTCAGGTTGTGAGTGTTCACTCTCAGACTCTTCTACTTATAGTGCTATATTCTTCTCCCTTCGTGGTTCACCTGCATCAATCTTTCTTTGGCTTACTCCTTGCTCATAAGTAATTAGCAAACCAAGATGATTATCAAAAGAGTAAATGTTTAGATCTTTAGACTCTGCAATTGTACTAATTTTAGCATCATAAGTAGTAGGCAAACAACGAAGAATCTTATTAACCATTTCAGCATTCATTAGTTCCTTACCCAGTGTATGCAAAGAGAACTATTTGTGTGAATCTTGTGTACATATCAGAAATGAATTCATTTGGTTTCATGCAAAATAATTCATAATCATGCAACAAGATATTAAGTCTAGATTGCTTAACCTCATTAGTCCCCTCATAAGTTATCCAAAGTCTATCCCATATGTCCTTCCCACTTTTGCAAGTAGAAACCCGCATGTAGTCTTCTGGTTTTAAAGTATAAAAGAAACTATTCAAGCATTTGGCATTTAGTTATGCTAAGTCACATTCTTCTACTGTCCAGTCTGCAAAAGGTGTTTCAACTCTAACTCCGTCAACTAGTCTAGTTGGTTTTATATACCCATTTGAACTAAGATCCACATACGATAATCAAGTGACTATAAAAATGTAGACATGCATGTTTTCCAAAAATTAAAAGGTATATTGTCAAACAGTGGAGGTCTAGTTATAGAGTAAACCTCGGGTGTATTTCAATTTTCAAATGTAGCCATCTATGTTAATCAAAAAGTAGTCTAAACATATAATTTTGAAACAAAGCTCTGATACAACATGTTGAAACTCGTTCATTATGAATTGGGTTGTTAAACCTAAGCTTATGTCCCACGGCTAATCAAGAGGGGGGGGGGGGGTGTGAATTGGTAATTAAAAACAAATTTAACCCTCCTTTTAAATTTGGAAATGAAAATAAAACTTTATTGAATTTTTCTAGAAAACATTTTTTAACCACAATTTTAAAAGTAAAAACACAAAAATAAAAAGCAACGAAAAAATAAAGACATGAGATTTATAGTGGTTCGGTCAAAACCAGACCTACATGCACTTCCCGGAGGCACCCTCCAAGTATTTCACTAATACTACTAGTGTCTCTTCTTTTGCACCCACATCAAGGCGGAGAAGCCTTTACAAACACTCTTTCCACCACTATCTGGTGCACTAGAGAACCGTCATCCTTTTATACTATCCCCAGTGTTGGCAGAGAACTGTCATCCTTTTACACTATCCCCAATGATGGCAGAGAACCGTCATCCTTTTACACTCTCCTAGTGTGGGCAGAAAACCCTTCAACCTTTCACACTCTCCTAGTGTGGGCAGAGAACCCTTCATTCTTTCACACTCTCCTAGTGTGGGCAGAGAACCCACGGCTGTTCACACTCTTCAAGTATCGGTAGAGAACCAGATCTCCTTGACAGATCTTCTTCACGAGAAATCTAGAAGGAAGAGAGAAAAGAGTGAAGTAATCACAAACCAAGAGTAAAAACTCTTACCTTTGAGTACCAAGTGAAACCTTCACCCTCCAATGGCAAGAAATCTCCTTCAAACACTCTCTCACTCTCTCTCATTGACTCTTCTTTCAATAGGCATGAAGATCAGTAGGCAAAAAGATTAAGTGGCAACTTAGATTGGACTATTTATAGGAAAGACACAAAAAATCATCAAAAAATTACAAAATTTCAAGTCAATACGCATTGGATCATCCCGTACGATCGTGGATCATCCAGGATAATTTTACTTAAATGCGTTGGAAACGAACCTAATGTATATGGGTACGAAATGACTTCATACACACATATCATCCTGTACGAACTGGGTTTTCTTGGTACGAATGGTTATTCCATAGGTCAGTTCCCAAAAATTACAGAACGTCACTAAAATTTCAGAGTCAGTTCACTTCGTCCTAGGACGAATATGAGTTCATCTAGACAATTTTTCCAGAGAGCAACTCGTCTCGGGATGAATACACTTCGTCATGGATTAAAATACTCTAGAGAGCAACTCGTCCTAGAACGAATACACTTCGTCTGAATGAAAATTTTTTAGAGAATATTTCATCCTGGGACTAATAAACTTCGTCACGTACGATCAAGACTTAGAAAAATTTTCTTCAATTCCTGTTCGTTCCATTGCTCTTACGAGGAGATAACTGACCTGATAGTCCCGTACGAACTATGTTCGTCCCGTATGATCAGCATAAAATTTTCAAGTTCTCCTAAAGTATGTGTGTGTATTCACTCAATTACAATCACTCTCTCTTAAACTTAATTTAAATAAAAATACAAGTTTTAAATGCACACAGTATCTCATATTGAATTTGATTTGAAGTCTTTGTAGTCTGGAGTTTGATTTTCCTGAAATGTTAGTACACACAAGAGTAAAAATAACTCTTGCAAAAAGTGTTAAGAGATAACTACACATAAAACAATAATATTTGAAATCATCAAAACTATACAAGTTGCAAGAATGGAAAACATGCAAATAACAACTCTCTTAACAGCATGTTAATCGAGAATTGACTAGAAAGTCATATGTTAAATAATAAAGACCTTATCTAATCGAGGTTAGTTTAATTGAGCACTAATCCTCCTGCCAAAAAGAACCTAAAAGGATCCATAAACTACACGATTTCCTCATAAAAAATCATAATAGCTTATAGACCATGGTAAGTTCAAGGCAGGATACGTAAGGAAAGGTTAGAAAAATGCATATTAACATATTGGGCTTCTTCGAAAGAATGGATTTCCAAGTTACTAACTACAAGTATCTTGTCTAAGGGGCCTTCTAATTTGAAGAGGATCCATCTATGTTAATGGATGTATACTTTCGAGGAAGAGGGGGATCCCTCACATGAGATGACAAGCATTCCATTAAAAGGATTAAATGGTAGTAAATGTTGGAGATCTAGAACACTTACAAAGGTAGTGTATAACATTGAAGTACTAGTACTCATAAGCCGGGGACTCACCAAAGTAAAACTAGCACCAAATATAATCTAAGCTCTATGGAAGAAGAAAAGGAGAGGTGATACTATGAGGAACTTGAAATCATTAGAGTTGAAAAAATTGTATAAGAGAGAGTTGAGTTTTTTGAATAGGTTATAATTAGGACCAATTAGTAGTAGGTGTTTAGCAAATGGATTAATTTACTAATATATTAATTACACAATTTCAATAGAGTTTTTGATAAGTTCAAGTAGTATTCATGTTGATCAAAGTGAAGCTTGGTCACAATTATATGTCAATTTCTTGTTCACTCTTCTAAAATCTATTGTGGCTTGTTTATAATTTATTTACAGGGAACCAATATAGTTATTTCCTCCCTCCCTTCTTATATCTTAATCTTTAAGATCCCTACCTTGTTACAACTTAGGAATCAAGATTAAGACTGTGATTTTTGATGATAATAAAATATTTTTTTTTTCTCATGATTTTATTTTTTTCTTCTAGCATTTATTGAATATTTCTATTTGTTTTTATTTGTACTAATATTTCAAGAAAATCATTTACTATTCTAGATTATTAAAGACTTCAAGACTATATATAATAGGATTTCAGGTAATTGAATATGTAAATCTCTATGTTTTATTTTCTTGAGTATGAGTAAGAGTGATTGTAATTGGGTAACTGTGCACACAAACACACATAAGGGGAGAGTTGTAAAACTTTTTTTAAGTCTGATCATAATGTATGATATTTAATCGTACTATACGATTTGATAATTTTTTTTTCTAGAATGCAGTTAATTAAACCAAGGCCTAAATTTTTTGAATTGTCATACCATACGATGTTAATTCATATAAACGACTGAAAGAGTATGAAATTTCTTGCATGCCAAATAAATTCATTAATTTTGAATTATTCATACTACACAATGTCAGGTCATACAAATGACTGATAGAGCATGAAAATCCTTTCGTACCAGATTGTACCAAATGATCTCTTCCATTTTGAACTATTCTTATAACACGATATCAAGTCATACAGATGACTGACAGTATATAAAATTAGGTTCGTACAAGATTGTACCATACAAATACATTACTTTTTAAAATGTTAATATAGTATGATCTCAATTCATACAGACAACTAACCGTGTATGAAATTAAGTTTGTCCCAGTTCATATCACGTGAAGCCCTAATTGTTTTTTCAATTGTTCGTACCATATAATCTATGATCATACCTTACAATAGTAAGTTAGTTTTCTTGAATTTTTCAATTTTTGTATGATTTTTAACATGATTTCTATATAAAGTGTCCTAAAAATTGTCTTGTAGATCCTTTGCTTCAAATTTCTCTTGAGAGTGGCCTTTTGGGAGTGTGTTTGGGAGAGATATTGTGATTTAAGAGTGAGAGATCAAGTGAAGGGGAGTTATTAGGGATTCACAAAGCTGCCTAAGTAAGGTTCTCTTTGTCTTCTTCAAGTTTCTACCCAACTTTTTTGGAGGCTCTTGAAAGAAGATCTTCAAGATGGGATCATGTTTTTTTTTTCCTTCACCATGAGGGTGAAAGAGGACGTGATAGTTCTTTTCCTTCACTAGGAGGGTGAAAAGGATGTGTAGGTACTCTGCCTTCATTAAGACGGTAAAAAGGATAGGAAGTTCCACTACCATCACTTGGAGAGTATAAAAGGTGACAGTTCTCTATCGCATCAAGTTGACGGAATAGAGTTTATAAGGGCTTCTCCATCTTGTTATGGGGGAAAAAGGAGAGTCATTTATGTTTAGTGTAATACCTAGAGAAGGTGTCTCGATGGAGTTGATGTAGGTCTAGTTGAACTGAACCACTATAATATTTGGTGTTCTTCTATTACCTTTAATTTTTCTTGCAATTTTATTTTATTATATTTAAGTTTTATAGTTGAAAAAATTATATGTGGTAATCATTTCTATAAACAACTACAAGTTTTAGGATTAGTGATTTAACTTTCAAAAAGGATCTAAAAATAGTTTTTAAATATCCAAGATTTTCTATATAACTAATTCGCCACTCTCTTTGGTTAGCCTTGAGACATTTCTATAAGGTCTAACAACCTACATGAACTTTCAAGTGGTATTAGAGTTGATTTCAAAAGTTTAAGTTTAGAGTACTTTTTGAAAAATGATCATGGATAACTTTGGATATCAAAATACTCCTGAAGGATGTTCAATCATTAGACCACCTTTATTCGATAACATTCATTTTGATTTTTAGAAAACTTGCATGTCTACTTTTCTATAATCCATTAACTATATATCATATGTAGACATTAGTACAAGATGGTTATACCAGACCTACTAGACTTTTTGATGGCATTAGAATTGAAATACCATTTACTGATTGGACATTAGAAGAAAAAGAATTAACACAGTTAAATTCTAAATATTTAAATAATTTTTTCTATACATTGAAATTTGAAGATTATATACGTTTTTCTACTTCCAAAATTGAAAAAGAAGTATGGGATAGACTTTGCATAACTTATAAAAGAACAAACAAGGTAAAATAATCTATGTTGAATATTTTATTAATGGCTATAAATTATTTTGTATGAAATCAAATGAGTTAATTTCTAATATGTACACATGGTTTACTCAGATTATTATCTCATTGCATACTTTAGGTATAGAATTTATAAATTAAAAAAATAATAATAAATTTTATGTTATTTACCTACTGCTTATGATGCAAAGATTATTATAATAACTGAGTCTAAGGATTTGAACATATATTTTATTGACAATCTCCTAAAATCACTGATTGCATATGAGCAAGGAGTTAATCAAAGATAGATTAATGTAGGTGATAAATGAAAAGGGAAAAATATAGTTTTGAAAGTTTACGATTAAGAAAGTGATCAATCAATGCTAGAGGATAAAGAAGATGTTTCACTTATGACGAAGAAATTCAAAAAATTTCTTAAGAGAAAGCAATAATGATGTTAGCTTTGGAACAAAGGTAAGTTCATTAAGAATCCAAAAGTTTCTAATGAAGTCGTTATGAATGCAAAAAGCCTAGAAATATAAAAAGTGAGTAACCAAATATGAAAGCAAATCCTAACAAGGAGAAATTTGAGGAGAAAACTCACATTATGAATGACAAGAAAAAAAATATAAAGAGCTTTATGGGCTGACTCAGCTTCAGACTCTTTAGAAATATAAACAAAAGAGGAGGTTACAAATTTGTGCTTAATGACAGATAAACTTGATCATTCAGATCAAGATGAGGTATGTGACATATCATATAATGAATTATTTAAAGTTTCTGAGAAGATTCATAAGACATATAGGAAACTTAAAAAAATTGTATGCTAATCTTAGTATCAAGTATTTGAATTTATAAAAAGAGCATGAAAATCTTAGTAATGATCATACAAACATATATAGAAATCATATGGCTTTGCTAGATGAGTTTGAATATTTGAATAAGAAGAGTGAACTATTGAGAATATTCAATATTGAGATTAAAAATAATTTAAAACATTTTATGGGTGACTCTCATCAAAGGGAACATGATTTGAAAATTAAAAATTCAATTTTCAAAAGTGCAAACTCTATTCTTCAAATAAATGTGAAAGCTTTCAAGGAAGATAATATACCTCCCACACTTGAACAATTTTATAATCCTTACCAAAAATGTACAATTTTAAAACCTAGAAAAAGATATTATAACTCATATAAATTAGTAACCCATTTTCTTAGTGCTAAATATTTTTTATGTTGCATGTTAGGGAATATTTAATGCACTTGCAATATTCATAGTAAGACATATTTAGAGTGGAGACCTAAGATGCATCAATCATTACATATCAAACATGCATATAGCTTATTATTGTCAAGAGGTGAACCCAAATATATTTTGGTTCCCAAGTCTAATATTTAATAATTTTATAGAAATGATCTCATAAAAGCCCTTGTGAGAGCATTTGGTACTTGGACTAAAGATGCAAATCAATTTTTATCGCTGGAGGTCAGGACTTGAGCCAAAGTTACACTTGAGGTTAATACAACTAGAAGTGTGGAAGGTTTAGGTATGATTGGTAACATAAAAAATATTCTAATTGAAAATATTTTATTGGTTGAAGGCTTAAAATATAAATTGCTAAGTATTAGTTAGCTTTGGGACAAAAGTTTTAATATAAAAGTTTTGCCTATAATCTATATTATAAGCCAAAATGGAGTTAATGTATTGCATGAAGAAAGGGTAAATAATGTTTACATGTTTGATTTAAATTATGTTAAATCTTTTAATGCTTTTTATCTAAAAACTATTACTGATGAATATTTGTAATGACATAGAAGATTTTGTCATGCAAGCATGAAAAATCTTAGAAAGATTACTCAAAAGGAATTGGTTAGAAGAGTACCCAAATTGGACTTCACTAGGGATCATCTGTGTGATGCGGGTCAATTAGGGAAACAAGTTAAATCCTCCTTTCACTTAATTAATGATGTTAGAACTAGCAAACCCTTAGAAGTCCTTCACATGGATCCCTTTGGACCTATTAGCACTATAAGTTTAGGAGAGAAAGTATTTTGGTATGTGGTTATTAAAGATTTTTCTAGATTCAGTTAGATTAAATTCTTATCTCAAAAGAGGAAATCATTTGATGAGTTTAAAAGTTTTTCTATTTGGATTCAGATGAAGCCAGGCTATGAAATTTTTACAATTCATAGTAAACATGGTGGATAATTTGAAAATAAAAAATTTGAAGTTTTCTATAAAGAGCAAGGGATAGATCATAACTTTTCAGCTCCTAGAATCGCTTAATAGAATGAGGTCGTTGAAAGAAAGAACAAAACTTATGTAGAAGCCATTAGAGCCATATTGGATGAATATTCACTTTATAAATATTTTTGGGCTGAAGTAGTTAATATGGGTGTTATGTTTTAGTTAGGGTGAACATTAGATCTAGATTGAATAAGACCACTATAAATTTCTTAAGATTAGGACCCCTATTCTCTCATATCTATATGTCTTTGGATGAAAAGTGTTCATTTATAATAATTGGAAAACTCTTTTAGGAAAATTTGATCTTAAATCTAATAAGGAAAATTTTCTAGGATATTCAAGCGTGGGCAAAACCTACAGAGTTTTTAATAAATGGGCTTTGGTGGTAGAGGAGACCACTCGTATAGTTTTTGATGATCTGATATTTTTAGAGGGTCTAAGTTAGAAGAAGAAGATATTGATGAAAATACCAAAGTAATTAAAAATGTAAATATTGAAGAAAGGGTTGAGCAAAAAATAAATTTCCTAGAGAATGAAAATATTCTAGAAGTCATCATAAAGAACTAATTTTAGGAGATCCGAGTGAAGGAGTTAGAACTAGGAATGGACTTAACAAAGTAGTGAACCACTCAATATTTATTTCAATGATTGAACCAATTAAGATAAATCAAATACTTTAAAATATATTTTGGATTCTAGCAATGTAGGAAGAGTTGAATCAATTTGTTAGAAATGATATTTGAGATTTGGTAGAAAGACCAAAAAATCAAAGTGTTATTAGAAATAAGTGAGTTTTTAAAAATAAGATAAATGATTCAGGTGTAGTGATTTGAAATAAAGCAAAATTGGTGGCTAAGGGGTACAATAAAATAGAGGGGGATTTATTTTGAGTAGACTTTGTCCCTGCAGCAAGACTTAAAGCAATAAGGGTACTTTTGACATTTGCCTTTTTTAAAGAATTTAAATTATTTAAAATAGATGTTAAGAGTGCCTTTCTAGGGCATGGTATTAAAGGTTAAGCACATTCCTACTAGAAAGATCTTTTATTAAAGGGAATGTGGATACCACTCTATTCCTAAAAAGAGTAGGAAATGATTTTTTGATTGTTCAAATATAACTTATGTCGTGTTCTATGACCCCTAGTATGAGATTTTGATGATGAAAAATAATGTTGATTGAATTATCTTCTTATTCATTAAATATTTTGAATATTATTTGTGTTTGTGAGTACTAACATGTTAGGGAGATCACATACTACTTAAGATAATAGAAGACTCGAGACTTGGTATAATAGGATGTGGAGTCTATAACTTTGTATTTTTTTTCTTTATTTCTTGAGTCTGACCATAAAAAGTGTATGCAAACTGAGTAATTATGAACACACATAGAGGGAGAGTTCTTTTTATAGGAAAAAAATTTTGTAGATCATAATGTATGATTTTAAATCGTACTGTACGAAACAATGTCGCTCAATGACTATCTTATATAAACTAATCATACGATATAATCATAATTGTACTATATGATTCATTTTCAATTTGAAACTCTAACTGCCAGATTAATTTAAGCAAGTTTTTAAATCATTGAATTTTGAACTGATCGTAATATATGATCCCATCATATTGTATGAATATTTGAATAATTGCTAAAACTAACCCTCATGATTAGTCAATTAAGTTAAGATTTAATTAATGATTAATGATCATACTGTACGACATGGTTTATACCGTATGATGAACTGAGGCTATTTTTGGTTGTCCCTAAGATCATACTGGACGATCATGTGATTTTTAAACAAATTATACTAGATGATGTATACATTGTACCAGATGATCTAAAGATTTTAACTGATTATACTATATGAGTTTGATCATACCAGATGACGAACAAAAATGGCAAAATTGAAAATCTTAGGTTTCTGGGAGCCTTATATTTAAGTAATGCTTTTGTCTTTTGAAAAAAGAGAGAGGAACATGACAACGGAAGGGAACTCTTGAGAGGGAGCTTATTGAAGAGATTTAGGGCTTGTGAAAGGGAGGACAAGGTGAGTTTGTGAGGGAAAAGAGAGTGTGAGGAGATCATACGGTTGGTCCAAGCATGCTGAACACTTTCTCCTCCTGTGGCCCGGGTAAATCTTGTTGGGGCTTTTTAGGGGGAGAGCCTTCAAAGTCAACTTCCTCAAAGGTACTCTATATTCTCTAGGAGGAAAAGATTAAAAAGGTCTGTTTCCATCACTGGGAGGGTGACATAACGTTTAGTACTCTGCCACACTGGCAAAGTTAAAGTGAGTTTATGTAAAGGCTTCTCCTTATTCCTGCGGGGGCAGAAAGAGAATTACTTTTGAGTAGTGTAATTGTCAGAGTGGAGGGCTCTGAGGAGTGGACGTAGATTAAGTGATCAAACCACTATAAATATTCAGGTGTGCTTTTTCTATTTACCACATTTTATTTTCTTTTTGCATCTTACAATTACTATAACTGCTTAGTGAAAATATTATTTTAGAACTTTATTGAGTGATTTAAAATTTTATCACCACTGTTATAATCTTGTTTTAATCACTAGCTTCTACTTCAAGTTAGTTAAGTTATTTTTTGAAAATTATAAAAAAATTAGAACTCCAGTTTAGTCGTTATTCTTTATCTCAAAAAATTCTAATTCACCGCCCTCTTAGCACATCTCGTACTTTCAATTGGTATCAGAGAAGAGTTTCAAAAATAGTGTTTTAGGAAACCTTAAAATAATCAATCATGGCATATTTTGGTAACTGTAATAATGCAGAGGGTTCTTTTATAACTCATCCACCTTTGTTTGATAGCATACCGTTTAATTTTTTGAAAAATCAAATGTCTAAATTTTTATAATCTATATACTATCGTATGTGGATGTTGGTACAAGAGGTTACACTACACGTTTTAAACTTTTCAATGGCATTAAAACTCAAATAGCATTTAGTGAATAGAGCAATGAGGATAGGGATCTAGCGTAATTAAATAAAAAGTGCTTGATTTTTTTCTTTTATGCATTAAAATCAGAAGATTACATGAGAGTGTCCACCTATTATATTGGTAAGGAGATCTGTAATAGAGTGTGTATCACATATGAAGGAACTAGTGAGTTTAAACAATCTAGATTAAATATTTTGCTGCATGATTATAAACTCTTCCATATGAAATCTTACAAAATTATATCTGACATGTACACTAGGTTCACTCAAATAGTGACATCCTTACATGCACTATATAGAGAGATTTCTAATTCTAAAAAAGTTAATAAAATTTTGAGATACTTACCTAGTTCTTATAATGTTAAAATCACTGTAATTATTGAGTCCAAAGATTTAAATGTTTACTCAATTGGCAATTTGCTTGTGTCACACAATGCTTATGAGAAAGGAATGAGTCAAAGGCAAAATGATGCAGGAGAAGAGAAGAAGTAGTGAATGGTGGCTCTAAAAGCAAACTACTTAGAAAGTGAAAGTCTTGTAATGGAGGAAGATGATGATATAGCCTTGATGACCTGACAATTTATGAATTTTCTGAATAGAAAATAAATGCATCATCAAAATAACTGAAACAAAGGTAAAAACTCAAAGAATACTAAAGTTTCATCTGACATAATTTGCTTTTAGTACAGAAAATCAGGCCACTTCGAGCTAATTTCCCCAATGTAAAGATCCATTCAACTAAGGAGAAGGGCATGGAGAAGCCAAAATATTAGAAAGGGAAGCTGAAGACATAAAAGGCATTTTGAGCTGACTCTACCTCATAATCGTTAGAAGAAGAAGCAGAAGATGAGGTAATAAATTTTTATCTAATAGCTAATGATAATCTTGATCAATCAGATAAAGATGAGGTATGTCAACTTTTATATGAAGAATTATTTGGTATTTCTAAAAAAAATCCATGATTCCTATAGAAAGTTAAAAAAAAGTATGTTAATCTTAACATTGAATTTAGTTCTTTACAAACTGAGCATGCTAATTTAGTTAAAGAACATTCTGATTTAGATAGAGATCACATGTCCTTGCTTGATAAGTTTGATGCATTAAGAAACATATTAAATTATTTTATTCACATGATTCCTTAAAGACATCGCTTATTGAATCAAAAAATGAGTTTAAGAAATTAGATGAACTTGTATGGGAAATAGACAATAATAAACATCAGTTTAAAGTAGAAGTGGCAGCTTATGAATATGAAAAGAAAGCATTGAAAGCAAATATCACAGCACTTAAAAATGATAAACCATCATCCCCATTAGCCCAAACGAGCAAATCCCTGGTATTGCATGCGTCACATAACTTTAATAAGAGGCATTGCCACCCACATAGGTTAGTGAACCAATTTCTCAATATTAGGTGCTTCTCTTGTGGCATGCTAGGTCACATAGCCCGCACTTGCATGATTCACTATTGGACACACCTAGTGTGGAGAACAAAATTGCATTCATCACAACATAACATGCATACATCTCTCATGCAAGCTTAAGGAGGAACCCAAACTCACTTGGGTTCCAAAATCTAACCTTTAAATGACTTTGTAGGGGTTCTCTCATGAAAGAACTAATTAGAACATGTGGTTCCTTGACAATGGCTACTTGAAACATATGACTAGAGATATGAAGAACTTCATTACACTAAAGACCTCGACTAGAGGCAAGGTGACTTTAGGAGACAACACCACTAGTAAGTGGTGGGCTCAGGTATTGTTGGAAATGCTAAAAATTTTGTAATTAAAATGTTTTATTAGTTAATGGTTTAAAGCATAATTTGTTAAGTATTAGTCAATTATGTGATAAAGGTTTTGACATAAAATTTCTTTATGATAAATACTCAATTAGCTTAAATGATAAACTTATATTAAAAGGAAAACAAATCAACAATGTATTTATGTTAGATCTTAATTATACTAAAAATTCAAATTCACTATATTTAAAAATAATAATGGATGACTCTTAGCTATTACATATGAGACTATGCCATACTAGCATGAAAACACTTAGGAATATCACTCAAAAATATCTTGTTAGAGGCATACCTAAGTTAGAATTCACTAAGGACCATCTATGTGAAGCTTGCCAGCTAGGAAAATAAGTAAAATCATTATTTCATTCAATGAAGGATGTAAATAAATCTAGTCCACTAGAAATCCTTCACGTGGACCTATTTGGTCCTATTAGCACAATTAGCCTAGTTGGGAAAAATTATGGATTTGCGATTATTGAGAACTTCTCTAGATTCACTTGGGTAAGAATCCTAGCACATAAGAATGAGTTGTTTGAGGAATTTAGAACTTTCTCTATATGGATTCAACAAAAACTAGGATGCAAAATCTCAACAATCTACAGTGATCATGGTGGAGAGTTTTAAAATAAAAAATTTGAATCCTTCTATCAAGAGATAGGAATAGAGCATACTGTCTCTGCACTAAAAACCCCTCAGTAAAATGGGATAGCCAAGAGAAAGAATAGAATTTTGGTAGAAGCTGCTAGGGCAATGTTAGCTGAGTACTCTCTTTCTATATATTTCTGGACAAAAGTGGTGAACACTATGTGATATATCTTAAATAGGGTAAACATTAGGTCAAAGTTGAATAAAATATCTTATGAAATCCTTAAGGGTCAGACACAAAATCTCTCACACTTGCATGTCTTTGGTTGCAAATATTTTGTCTTAATCAATGGAAAATCTCCCTTAGGAAAATTTGATCCAAAGGCGATGAGGGCATCTTCTTAGGTTATACATCTATAGATAAGGCCTATAGAATCTTCAATAAGAGAACCCTAGTAGTAGAAGATTCCACCCATGTAGTACTTGATGAATCATATAAGTCCTATGAACCTAAATTTGGAGAAGATGAGGTAGAGGCCATTCAGGGAGTAGAAACTTTAACTATAGGGGAAAGGGGAGAGCCTCAAGAAGAATTTGCCCAAAGATTGGAGATATTCTTCTAGTCATCCTAAAGAATTAATCTTAGGAGACCCATAGAAAGGTGTGAGAATTAGGCATGGACTTAGGAAGGAGATTAGTTATTATGTATTTATTTCTATGATAGAACCCACAAGTATAGATCAAGCTTTAGGAGATAAATTCTGGATCCTAGCAATGCAAGAAGAATTGAACTAATTTATTAGGAATGATGTATGAGAATTGGTCAAGAGACCTAAAGAGGAGAGTATAGTGAGAACAAAATGGGTCTTTAAAAATGAGGTGGATGACTAAGGAACCATAGTAAGAAATAAGTCCAGATTTGTAGTTAAGGGGTATAGCAATATTAAGGGCATAGACTTTGAAGAAACATTAGCCCTAGTAGCTAGACTAGAAGCCATAAGGGTTCTCTTAGCCTTTGCTTGCTTCAAGGGTTTTAAATTATATCAAATGGATGTTAAGAGTGATTTTCTAAATGGGGTAATTAAAGAGGATGTTTATGTTTAGCAACCCCTCGAATTTGAAAACTCTTAATTTCTAAATCATGTATTCAAATTAAAAAATGTATTATATGGATTAAAGAAAGCTCCTAGAGCCTGGTATAAAAGACTTATCTTATTCTTACTAGTTAGAGGATTTGTTAAGGGTAGTGTAGACACCATCCTCTTTCTATAAAGAGTAAAAGATGAAATTCTCATTATTTAGATTTATATAGATGACATTTTATATGATATTTAGATAAAACCTTATGTGATGAATTACTAAAAAATAATGAGTAATGAGTTTTAAATGAACATGATGGGAGAGCTAAATTATTTTCTTAGTTTTAGTGTAAAACAAATGGAAGATGAAACCTTCCTTAGCGAAAAAAGTACATCAAAAATATTATGAAAAATTGTGAAATGGATAGTGCTAAGGGCATGATCACTCCCATGAGTTATACGATTCAACTAGACAAAGTCCCGAATGGAAAATCAGTAGTCCAAAAAAAATATAGAGGAATAATTAGATCTCTCCTCTATTTAACTGTCAGTAGATCAGACATAATGTTTAGTGTGTGCCTTTGTACCCGATTCCAAGTGGACCCTAATGTGTCTCACTTTACTGCGGTCAAGAGAATCCTTTGATATCTACTAGACACCCCAAACTTAGGAATTTGGTATCCTATGCACAATATCTCTTTTAAAATCTTAGGGTACTTAGATTCTTATTTTATAGGATGTAGGATAGATAGGAAAATAACCTATGGATCCTATCAATTCATAGGACAATCCTTTGTTTACTGGTCTAGTAGGAAGCAAAATTAAGCAGCCCTTTCCATGAGGCAGAATATATAGCAGTAGGAACTTATGTTACACAAGTGCTATAATTGAAACAACAACTTCTAGATCTTGGATTACCCGTTAGAACCATCCCAATTATGTGTGACAACACTAGTGCAATTTATATATCCAAAATTCTAATTCAACACTCCTAAATAAAATATATAATTATTAGATATCACTTCATAAGAGATTATGTTGCTAAAGGAGATATAAAATTGCACCATATTGCTATAAGAGATCAATTGGAAGACATATTCACAAAACTACTAGCCTATGACACCTTTAGAACATTAAGGGCTACATATCCAAAAATCTAATTCATCACTCCTGAAAAAAACATATAGACATTAGAAATCACTTCATAAGAGATCATGTAGCCAAATGAGATATAAAATTGCACCATATAACCACAAGAGATTAATTGGCAGACATATTAATAAAACCACTAGCCTGACGCCTTTAGTACCTTGAGGACAAAACTAGGTGTCATAGACATTTACGCGTGATCAAAAATAAAAAAAAAAGTATAAAAACAAATAAAAAGCATAGTCTAAGGTGTTTCCTAATCGTTACACACTCACCTCACTGAACTCTCAGAATGACCAATTTTCTGTCCCCATCATACTGTACGATTAACCTTCGTACTATACGATTTATATAAAATGTACAGATCACAACACTCTATTCAACAAACATTCCAGATTTGATTTTTGATTCTTTTTGTACAGTAATATACATTTGGCCATGCAATCAAATCATTTGGTATGACATAATTGTCCTTTGTACTATATGATATCTCCATTTTGTTCTATACAATCCATATGTACAAATGGATTAGGACAAATTAAACTCGATAGGTATAATATTATTGCCCTTCAAATTGTATGAATACCTGTTTGTATTATACGAATCTTTCCATTAAAGGTCATACTGATGACTCCTCGAGACGAATATAATTCCTTCATATCGTACTGTACGATATCGATCATTTTGTATGATTTGACCACCTTTTCCCAATTGATCATCTAAATGAAATAAGTGCATGATTGTACTATATGATCCTTATTTATACTATTCAAAAAGGAAAAAATCTTATAAATGGGAAAGGAAACAAGCTCATTTCACTTAACCTCTCATCACTCCACTTGTCTTCACTTATTTCTACTCAATGACGTACTAAAGCAAACGAGGTCAAATCGTCCCGGGAAGCTTCTCTACCTCTCATTGCCATGATGATTGTTTTTGTCTGCTCAGGATGATGATGCATACCATAAGTTCAAAGCATGCAAGATAATTCCTTCTAGTATACTAAATCATGTAGCCCTTAACTTTGAGATAATGAGCCTCTTTACATCCACTACCTTTGAATTTCTTCTAACTCTAGCTTTTCCATTCAATTTTGAGCTCCTCTATGAGTTCCTTACCAGCTTAAGGATAAATATAGACAACTTGACCCTCACTTATTTTGTTTGCCATAAAAAATATAAAAATCACCAAAGCAGATCTCACTCAATATATTAGGCTTTCTACTAAAGGACCTTAGCCCACTCTTTCATAACAAATGAATTTGACTAGAGTTCAGTAAATTTGGTTCTTAGATTTTTTTTTTTTTTTTGAATAAACACCAACCTCTTGTCTAGTCCTTAACCCAAAATGTATGCATCATTCAACATGTTCCAAAGCTAGAGATAAGATACATATGACCCCAATCCTGTATGTTATCACCTACCTAATTATATCCAATACTAGATTTGATGAAGTTGATTTAATTATTAACTATATATCTAGAACATAACCCAAATTTTCCTTCCTAGCACCCATAAAAAACTTAATTTATCCCTCAGTCATCTTGTAGGGTACATTCTTCACCACAAAAACCAGTTAAAATATCCTAGTAAACCCAACAATGTCCCTATTTTCCATACGGATACCTCCTTCCATATCTTTTTTCATAAGAGCTAAGTGCACGATGAGCCAAATTTTGATAAAGAAGTGGAAGCTGCTCCAGAAGTAGAGCCTGCTCCACCAAGAAGACCTATTCCACAAAAGGGACCTGCACTTGCTTATCCTCTTTTTTTTTAGAAACTGCTTAAATTGCATTAAGGAAAAGAAACAAAATAAGAAACTAAGTGTTAGATAATCTATCACTTTCCTCCTTTAACAAAGAAAAAAAGGTAGGAGGGACCTTATTAACATCTAGAGTATCCCAATAAAAGTTGCTAGATAAAGCTTGTTTAGCACACCAATGTGATACCTTATTACAGTCTCTTTTAACAAAATTGAATAAAATTACCTCAAAATTGTTGATGAAATCCAAGTCTTCTAAAAAATCTTGATCCACTCGGCTTTTATCCAATTTAGATAGATTTTTAAAGTAATCCATCACATTGTAGTTGTCTCCTTCCACAATTATGCCTTTATAATTGGGTTTCCAATCTTCAATGAAATTGCTTATTGACCGAACCGCCATCCATTCCAGTTTGCCAATATCCCAATGCAATAGATGGAATCCATATGCTAAGAGCATTCTACCTTTATGATCTCTTATGATACCTCCTATTCCAGCTTTGTATGAACAATGAAGAGAAGCATCTATGTTAATTTTGATCCATCCGGGTGGAGGGGGATGCCAAAAAGAAGAATTCATCATGAGCTGGTTGACATTCCAGTGGTCCGAATGTATAAAGGAGATTGAAGTAGATGCATAAGAAATAGCATTAGTCACAATGAAACCAACATCCATTTCTTTACCTTCATGAATTAGAGTATTTCTACTCTTCCAGGATGTGAAAATAATAGAGCAATAAAGATTCTGAAAAAATAGATTATAATTGCTGTGTTCTTTCAAAAAAGATTGAATTTCATTCAAATTTCGGAGATAAGGTAAAAAAAATCCCCAACTGTTAGCCTTTTTGATAACCTCTTTTAATAAGTTACAGTTTGCAACTAAATGATTTGCATCTTCTACCATATTACAACCTCTAGGACAAAGGTTGTTATCAATTAATCTTCTATGAAGCAAGAAGTCTCTAGTTGGAATGGCATTATTAAGCAGCCTCCACCAAAAAAGATAAATCCTTGGGTTCAGTTTTAACTTCTTTAGACAGCTCCATCCAATAATTCCTCTTAGGCCACTTCCCTTCTTCTCATAAATTTTTCTTTTGACCATAGCTGATAAAGTATTACCTGAATGGGAATTTAGTAATTCCATTTTATCTTCTAGAATATCGTTCTCAACTTTCAGGTTGCAAATTAAAAGAACTAAATCAATACCAATGTATTTTTTAAGTTCTTCAACGTTCCAAGTGCCTTCCGAAATGAAGTGAGAAAGGTTGGGAATGTTATCAATGTCTGTAGCAATAAATGATGGCCAATATTCCAGTTTTCTATCATATAACCAAATATCTTTCATGATATTTATAGAATCTCCATTTTTAATATTCCATCTCACAATATGATTTAAAGCATTAGCTCCACTTAGAAACAGTTTCCAAGTAGGAGATGGATTTTGAATACTAGCCGAATGAAAGACTTTCTTACCATATCTAGCAATTATGGATCTTGAGAGTAAAGAGTTAGGATCATTATAGAAATTCCATACCAGTTTAGCTCTTAGAGGTTCCACTGAATCAATTGCAGAATTGATGCCCAAGCCTCCATGTTTATATGGTTTGCAAATATCTTTCCAAGCTATATAGTGTAAGCCCTTATTTCCATCACCTTTGTTCCAAATGAAATCTCTACATAGTTTATCCAGCTTTTTGAGTACCAATTTTGGTATCCAAGTTAAAGAAGAGTAATAGATATGTAAAGATTGAACAACAGATTTGATGAGAATGATTCTTCCTACAGTTGAAATGAATCTCTTACCCCAAACGTTCATTTTATTGGCTGCTTTTTCCAAGATATTAGAAAAATCTGATGCTCTCATTCTTCTTTGAGTAATTTTGATTCCCAGATAAAAGAAATATTCGGCTTCTTTAATTCCCAGTAGCTTAGAAATCCTTCTCTTTCTCCTTCTACAAGTATTTTTGCTGAATAACAAGAAAGATTTATTGATATTGATGATTTGCCCAGTCCATCTACAATAGTTCTTCATTATCTCCTTGATCTTCTTGATATTATCCTCTTTAGTGTTTGAGAAGATTAAGATGTCATCAGCATAAAGTAAGTGAGATATCCTTGGAGCCGAAGGAGCCAACTTTATACCCAAATTATTACCTTTTAATCTAAAGGCATTAGAGAGTAATTGAGAGCAAAGAATGAAAAGATAAGGGGATAAAGGGCATCCTTGTCTAAAGCCACTTTTTCCAACAATACTATCCAAGATTACCCCATTAACTTGAATCCTGAAGATAGGATCTCTGACACAATCCAATAACAGATTAGAAAAATTTCTGGGAAAGCCAAATAAAATCAATACCTGTTTGAGAGTTTCCCAAGACATACTGTCATAAGCTTGTTCCATATCTAGCTTTGCAGCTATCATTCCTCTCTTAGATTTAGAGAATCTAAATTTATGAAAAAAATCTTGGGCAAGGAGAACATTATTTGAAATGGCTCTTCCTTTGATGAAAGCTATCTGTTCTTCAGATATGAGTACATGAATGATTTTCATCAGTCTATTTAGAAGAATTTTAGCAACAATCTTGTAAATGGACATACAAAGACTGATAGGTCTGAAATTGGAAGGAGAAATAGGATTGTTGATTTTAGGGATGAGAATAACCAAAGTTTCCTTCCAAGAAGAAGACATTTTACCCGTTTTAAAGCAAAGAAGAATTACATTCCAAACCTCATTTTTGATAATGTCCCAATAGGCTTTAAAGAAAGAATAGGTGATTCCATCCATGCCTGGAGCAATATTATTCCCAAGCTCTTTAATAACCACCTCTAGTTCCTCTCGAGAGAAGTCAGCATCCAATAAAATACGATCTTCCTGGTTAAGACAGATATTGAATTCTGGCCAATTTGATAATAAGCAATCCCTTTGTTTCCATTTTTCTTTAAAGAACCGAGTAAAACATTCTCTAATTTTTTCGGGATCATCAAACAAACCTCCTTCATTTTTCAGTTGTCTTATAAAGTTGTAATTCCTCCTCCCATTAGCAAAAGCATGAAAGAATGAAGAGTTTAGATCACCTTCTTTCAACCATTTAGATTTAGCCCTTTGTTTCCACCAAGTGTTAAGCCTAGCAAGAGTAGAGTTAAACTCAGAAATTTTGTTTCTAAGTATCATACCTTTACTGATAGGAAAGTTATGATCTGATGCCTCCTCGGTTTGCAAATCCTCTATTTCTTTCATAATAATCTTCTTAAGATCTTCAAGCTTTTGATGTTTGGCTTTGCTCCAAAAAAATAGAGCTTTTAAAACTCTATTAAGCCTTTTGTTTAGAGATTCCATATCATTACCTTTCACCAGTTTTGTCCATGAATTTCTGACAATAGCTGCCGCTGCTTTATAAGAAATCCATATATCTTCAAATCTCAGAATTCTGTTGCCAGCAGGAGGCTGATCATAAAGCTTCAAAACTATGGGACAATGATCTGAAGCAATTCTGTTAAGATGCCTTATTGAAGCTTGCTTGCACAGATTTAGAGCTTTGAAATTAAGAATGCATCTGTCTAATCTCTCTAGAATCCTTGCACTCCCATTTTTGTTATTGCACCATGTGTATTTAGAGCCAATAATACTTACATCATGTAAGTCATTATTATTCATAAAGGATTTCATTTCCATGGGTCCTCCCGAGAAAGAGAATTTTTTCCCACCCTTCTTTTCTTCTTGGGATAAAATACAATTGAAGTCACCACCTACTAAAAAAGGTGTATCTTGATCAGCTACTTTGTCTAGAAATCTCCATAATTCTCTTCTGCCTAGGACGTCTCTGCTTCCATAGACTGTAGCTAATTTCCATTTTCCTTTGTTGAAAATTTCCAGATCACCTAACATACACTGATCTGTTGATTCAATTAAAGAATAATCCGCCATTTTAATGTTCCAAATAGCCATGATCCCTCCTGAGTTACCTCTAGAAGGATGAAGAATGTAATCCCAATCCTTTCCCATGATTTTAACAAAGTCTTCTTTAGAAAGAGAGGGTAATTTTGTTTCCAAAATGCCAACAAAAAATAAATTCCATTCTTTTATAAAATCTTTCAAATAAAAGGAGGCTTCCTTCTTATTAGCCCCCCTACAATTCCAGAAGCAGATGGAATTCATTTTGAGTTGAATGGGGAGATCCCCCCACTCTTTGTCTTGATAGAGCTGTTCCTTGTCATTCTAGCTGACAAATTAAGAGGCCCCAGGAATTTCACCTCCTTAACTAATTTGATTTTATGGGAATGAAGACTACCTTTGGAATTCGATTTGAAATTACCAGATACTACTTTGTCTTCATTATTACAAAGACTGGAATCTGCAACTGCTATCACTAGACAATCATCTACCTTATCTAGGATTTCTCCTTCTTCTAGATTTTCCACCTTTTGATTAATAAGAGGAATTTCATTATTCCCTTCATCTTGTAATGCATTCAGCAGGGAAAACTTGTTACTATGAAAAACAGGATTGGAATTTTCAAAATCTTCTCCCAGATTACCTTCCAGTATCCTTATTTCTGAAACCAAGGTTGTACTCTCACTGTTAACAATAGACATTGATTCAGCATCTCCAAAATTTTGAATTTCAATCTGTTTTGGAGCCTTAAGAAAATTATTTTTGGAACTGTCATGAGCTGGATTCACTTCTGTAGATGGTATACAATTCTCCGAATTGATGTCAGCACTAAGATAGTGAATACTTGAGTTCGCAGATAATCCAACCGGATCTATCTGAGTTCGCAAGCAACCCTTTTCAATATTAGGATCATTAGAACCTAGAATAGGTTCCGATAATAAAGAACTTTTCTCTGTCATTAAGTTCTGATCCAATAGAGGAAGAATCCTTGGTTCCACAGAACCTATCTTCTCTATGTTTAAATTCTCCAAAGGGATGGAATTAGAATGAATTGGTCTCCCAGAATTTACATCCAGAATTACTTCATCAAACTTCTGAGAAGGATTAGCTCTTCCTTGGTTATCATTCCCTAAACCAATTTGATTTGGATGCATATCAGTTGAATCTTTAGTCACTGGAATAGATTTTTTCACCACATATTTGAATGATTTATGGGTTTTCAGGTTGATCTTGAACTTGAAAAATTTAGACTTTTTATTGGAGACTAAAGTCCAAGGCCCATAAGATGAATTTTCCTGAATATCTGGAACTGAAAAGGTTGCATTAAAGGTACTATTGATTTCTTTCTCCAAGACTTTATTGTCTTTATTGAATTTGATGCACTCCTTTTCAATGTGGCCTATCCTACCACAAATAAAGCAAAAGTTTGAAATTTTTTCATATTCTACTTTTTGAAAGAATCTTCCTCCCACACTATCAACCCAAACTCCTAAGGGGAGTTGTTGACCGAGTTTGATACTTACACAAACTCTAGCAAATTCTCTTTTTCCCCAATGGAACATATTACCATCTAGCATTATAGGTTTACCAATTCTTGAAGCTATACATGCCACATTCTTTTCATCCCAACACTGCAATGGTAATTGAGGCATTCTAATCCATATGGGAGAAGTAAGGCCTTCCTTTGAAGATGAGTTAAATTCTGGGGTCCATTTCTCCATCCCTACAATGTGTTCGTTAACGAACCAAGGACCTCCTGAATGTACTGAATCCATCATATCTTCCGTTGAAAAAGAACATAAGTACCATCCTTTACCCAAGGTTGTAAAGTGAAACTGACCAAATTGTTTCCATTGTTTTTTTAATTCCCATGCCACTGTGCTTGAATGTAATTCCCTACCAAAAATTTTTATAACAAGAGATTTTGAAAGGATTTTGGAATTCTTCTCCTCTGAATCCCGATTTAAGATAACTGCTTTACCATCTTCCGAAATCATCACTTCTTCTTCCTTGAAATCCAACATAATGTAAGCCTTTTTGCTCCATGGATTGGAAGCATTAGCAGTTAAAGGCTTTGGCATTATCTCGACTATCTTGTCTATATTTGATATTAAATTATTCGAAGACTCAGAATGTTGATTTTCGTTTAACCGATCTTGTATACTCGCATTTATCACGTTGCGACGAAGTCCAGGGATTGCATTTGAGTTCACAAAACGGTTAACAAAGATCTTCATTCCAGAAGAAGATTTGACTCTCATATCTAGGAATAACACTAGCAACACGAGAATGACATGTAATGGTTTGGGGAAAGATTTACTTCAATTGATCATCAATTCGTGTCCATCCATCACTTCTTACAGCCACCTCCACCAACATCTGATTAGGATCCTCGTTTTGACTAAATCACTATCTGATGTGTTTTAAGTTTTTTATGGTACTTCTCTTTTTGGTGATGTCAAATGGGGGAGAAGTATTTCTACCTTAGTTGCTATGCCTTCTAGTTGCACATCATGTTTTCTATTTTAGTTTCTAACTTAAAATGAAATGCATATTTTTTCCATGTTCATGTTTCTATTCATTTTTTTAGTCATATTTATTAAAAAATAATTATATATTATCCTACCAATTGATAATATTATTTAACATCATAAAAAAGATATAGATTATTGTAGTCTATGACCCCTAGTCTGTGATTTTGATAATGATAAATAATGTCGATTCAATTATCTTATTATTCATTAAATATTTTGAATGTTATTCATGTTTATGAGTACTAACATGTCAGGGAGATCTCATACTGCTCAAGACAATAAAAGACTCGAGAATGGATATAATAGGATGTGAAGGACTCTATTGTTGAGATTCGTTCACAATGAATTTGGTTGTTAAATCTAAGCTTATGTCCCAGTGGCTAACCAAGAGGGGGGTGAATTGGTAATTAAAAAATTTGAACCCTCTTTTTAAACTTTGGAAATTAAAACTTAATTGTTAGTGAATTTTTTAGAAAAGATTTTTCAACCACAAGTTGTAAATGATAAACAAAATAAAAAGAGGAAAAGTAAAGAACACCAGATTTATAGTGGTTCGGTCAAAACCAGACCTACATCCACTCCCTGGAGGCACCCTCCCAATATTGCACTAAAACCACTAGTGACTATCCTTTAGCATCCACAGCAAGACGGAGAAGCCTTTACAAAAACTTTTTCCACCACTACCCAGTGCGGCAGAGAACCGTCTTCCTTTTACACTATCCCCAGTGCTGGCAGAGAACCGTCCATCCTTTTACACTCTTCTAGTGTGGGCAGAGAACCCTTCGTCTTTTCACACTCTCCTAGTGTGGGCAGAGAACCCTTCGCTCTTTCACACTCTCCTAGTGTAGGTAGAGAATCCTTCGGCTGTTCACACTCTCCAAGTGTCGGCAGAGAACAGGATCTCTTTTACAGATCTCCTCACAAGAAATCTAGAGAAGAAAAGAAAAGAGTGAAGTAATCCCAAATCACAAGTAGAGATTCTTACCTTTGAACACTAAGCGAAGCCTTCACGCTCCAGTGGTAGGAATCCTCCTTGGAATGCTCTCTCACACTCTCTCCTTGACTCTTCTTTCAATAGGCAAAAAGATCAAATGGCAAAAAGATTTGGTGGCAGTCTAAATTGGACTATTTATAGGAGAGACAAGAAAAACCGTCCAAAACTACAAATTTTTCAAGTCAACATGAAATGGATCATCCCGTACGATCGTGGATCATCTTGGACGATTTTACTTAAAGTGTCAGAAATGATCCTGATGTATATTGGTACAAACTATGTTCATACACTATCATTGTCCCGTACGAACTAGGTTCGCCCGATACGATCAGTTATACCATAGGTCGGTTCCCTAATAACTGCAGGACGTAACCAACCGTGGTAAGTTGGTTCACATCATCCTAGGACGAGCAGGACTTTATCTGGACCAAATTTTTTCAAAGAGAAACTTGTCCTAGCACGATAATGAATCTCGTTTGAATGAAATTTTTACAGAGAAGAATTCATCCTGGGACGATTTGGATTTCGTCTGGACAGAATTTTTACAGAGCCCAAGTCAACCTGGCACAATTATAGATTTTGTCTAAATGAAATTTTTACAAAGCCTAACTCATCCTGAGAAGAAAATAATGTCGTCCTGGATGATCATTACTTAGAAAAATTTCCTCAACTCCTGTTCGTTCCATTGCTCCTACGAGGAGATAACTGACCTGATTGTCCCGTACGAACTAGGTTCGTCCCATACGATCAATACAAATTTGGTAAGATCTCCTTAAGTGTGTGTGTGTGTGTTTTTATTCACTCAATTACAATCACTCCCACTCAAATCAAAAAATAATTTAAAGCTTCAATTTGCAAAGGATTGTATGCTGAATTCGATTTGAAGTCTTTATAGTTTGGCGTTCAATTTTCTTTAAATGTTAATACACACAAGAGCAAAAACAAATCTTCCAAAAAGTGTTAGGAGATAACTACACATAAAATAATAATATTTGGAATCATCAAAACTATATAAGTTGCAAGAATGTAAAACATGCTAATAGCAACTCCGTTAATAATCTCTCCCTTTTTTATGATGGCAAAACAATTATTGTTTGTAGGATTTCAAATTCTAAGAATCTCCTAAACTCCTCCTGAATTGATGAATGCATGAAAATAAAGAGGCATTGATTAAAAAATTATTTTTGTTTTCAAAAATTTTATACAAAACAAAATAACAACATTATTACAAAAATAAAATAAACATAAATACTAACATAAGATACAAGACTCACAAGACAAGACGCAATTCAACAAACAATTTACAAGACTCACAAGACACAATTCAACAAACAATTTCTCCCCCTTTTTGACAATAGCGAAAGTGAAGAAGAAGAAAAAAAATTGAAATGCAAGTAGAGATATAAAAATCATTTGATAATATAATCTTAACAGTGATTGAAATAAGTATGCAAATAAAATTAAAATATTAGGCAAATCATAGAAATTCATAAAATTTAAGAAGTGATATAACATAGATAATAAAAAGAATTTATCAAAGACATGAGTCAGTTTAGACACTAAGATAGAGAAAATCATTGCAATAAGGATAAATAAAAATTATATATTTCAAATTTCAATATCAATTATAAATTAACATAAGATCAATTTGAATTAAGAGATTAAAAGAGTTTGGAAAGAAATAACTACCACATGTGGCTCTTTGCGCATCTTTTTCATAGTTATGGCACATTTTTGTGCATCAATTTTAGTTTAGGCTTATTTTGTTCCTCTTTTTCACATTGCGAACCTTTGCACATTCCTTTTGATTTTTTTATTGTACTTTTACACAATTTGCAAGAGTAATTTTATTCTTTCCAAAAATAATAATCTAAAATTTTAAATCTTTCTAAGTGCATAAATAATGATTGATAAGTAAAATATAAAATAAGACATTGCAATTGCAATAACAATATTAACAATAATACAGTCTAAAGAAGAGACAGAAAATTGAAAATCCTAAAAATCAAGTTATAAGAAAAACTTAAACTTATAATAATTAGATTTTCTAATGAATTTAATTTTTCTTGCAATTCAGGTTATAGAACGATTAAGACTAAAAATCTGATGATTTACATAAAGTCTAACAAACATTTCAAAAGTAAATTCAAATCAAAACATAAGAACTTATATTGATATCATTTTAAATATTACAAGGATTCATTAAGATATCAATACAACAACTAAAATAAAGAAGAATACATCAAACTACTAAAAGCAAACAACAACTAACATATAAATAATAACAATACAAACCCAAAACATCAAGTGCAACAATCACTCAGATTGTCCCTGATCTGGAGAGGGAGGAGGAGGAGCACCACCAAAGAGGTTAAAGTATGTACTCATTATAAGTACATTTGTACTAATATCATTCATTTGCTCCCTCATATAGCCCATGTCATGTTGATACTGAGCAGTCTGCTGCTGTAAGTGAGTCTCAATTTGATCAAAGCATTGATCAAAATGAGTCTCTAACTGATCAAATCATTAAACCAAATCCTAATAATTTGGTTCATTAGCAGGAGCAGGTGCACCTTCTGGCTCTTCTTCTGTATCACTAATGACATGTGCTTTACCTGATTCCTCCTTGAAGATCACTCTAAATGATCCATCATTGTAATAGAGCGGTTCTTCATATTCTTGATCAGGATGAACTAACTTATACTTCTTTTCCAGAACATCGGAAACTAAGTGTCCTAAAGCAATATTCCTCTTCCTTTTCTGATCTGCATGGCCAATTTCAGACAGCCAATAAAGATAGTTGAGGATAAGTTGGGCTTCATCTATAGGCCTATTTGACATGATTAGAAAAGTCACCATAGAGAGAAGGGGGGTAATATTGACTCTATCACCAGCTTCTGGAATGATCGAAGTTCTAAGAGTGTGCTGGATGATGCATGCATTCCAGACAAGACCGGATACCTTAGCCAAATGTTCAGTTAAACCATTTTCTCTAATCACCCTATTGATTTCATACCATTTAATATGTATTATTGGTGATTAAGGTATGGGCTCTACTTCCCTAAGTCCTTAAATTTAGAAAAGCTCCTAAGTCGTGTTTAGTGATTTCAGCTTTTTGTTTGAAAACAAAAGAGCGAATCACAGAGTGTTCAGAATTGAAGGACATATTGGCTAGAAAGTAGTTGAAGGTTTCTTTGTTATAGAGGTGGACCAGAGTAAGGATAAGGTGAAACTAACTCGAACAAAATAAAGGCATTACCTGAAAGGTAATATCTTCTTGAATTAAAATTTGGGAAGGAGTGATTTTGGCAGAAACAAATCTTGGAAAAGAATCCTTATTTTTTTTGGACAGAAAGTTTTCTGACGAATTCCTATGTGGCTTCTTTGCTAAGACCTTTTGACGCTTACTTGAACTGGCCATTTGAAAATGATCTAGAGTAAGAAAGGAGTTGAAAGTGATGTTTAGCGTGTGACTATTGAGTTAAAAAGCCCACCTATTTATTGAAAATGACATATTCATACCAGACGAAAAATTTTCATTCCGTATGAAATTTTGTTCGTCCCGTACGAAAATATTTCGTACAGACGATCCAATATGACCAGAATGAAATGGATTTTCGTAATCAACGTGACATATGAAGCATCCTTTCGTACAGACTTTTGACCAGTCTGATCGTACAGACGAATACGTGTTCGTCCCGGGACGATCAGAGCTTATATCATTTTAATGGCATTTGAAACCGTCCCCTATATTGAACCAACATGTGTTCGCCAGACGAACCAAAGGTTTGTACGTACGAAGTTCATATTAAAAACTACCTTATCCATTCAACTGCTTCATTCAATCATCCCATCAATTGAAAAAAAAATCGTCCCGTACGCACTACAAGAAAATGAGTCAACAGCGACAAAAAAATTAGAGGAAAAAAAAAGGGTCGCTAAAGATATCTTTTAGCGACAAAAAATAAGCGTGGCCTCTAAATAATAAGGAATCTAGATATTAGCCACCAAAAGAAAAATTGAGTGCTAATTTTGTCACTAAAAGAAAAATTAACTGCATAGAACTGTCTCGGAACCGTTCGAACCGGGGGTTAGACCCAAACCGTAAAATTGATTTTATGATAACCGATCAGTTCATCTACAAAATTTTAAACATCGGACGGCTCAAGGAAGCATATATGAAACGAAAGAAATAAAAAAACTACCATTCATTCGAAGGGTCATATCGGTTCTCATCTTCTTCCCGATTCACTTACTCGTTCGCGAAGCCAGTTAATCCCTTCCAACCAGGAAGTCTTCGGCATCAGTGGCGACGATGGATCTTCCTCATCTCGGCCTTATAACCTTCCGCCTCTGGCTTCCTTCTCGTAGGCCTTTTCATTCATCAACTCCGAATTCTACACTCCTCCGCCTCCGAGGGAGCAAGCGTCGAGGTGAGACTGTTCTTCGATCTTCTTGTTGTTTGTCTATTTCTCATTCCATTTTTTCATAAACATTTTTCTTGCTTGTATTTGATTCGTGTTTTAGGGATCCGAATCATAAATTTTTTGTTTTTTTTTACTATTTAGATATTTGTTTCGACATCGTTTGATTGAGATATCTTTTCTTGATGTTTTTTGCTTCTTCGACTATTTTTCTTAATGGAAATCGACGATCTTTGGGATTTTTTATGCCTGCCAAGTGTGTTGTTGGGTGAAATTGCAGCAGAGGTACTAAGGGATTACAGCATTGCAATCCTCGAGAAGAAAAAGGCCCCGAACCGTCTGATCATTGATGAGGTTGTTAATGAAGATAATTCCGTTGTCTCCTTGAATCCGCTGACGATGGAAAAGCTGCAGATGTTTAGAGGGGATACCATCTTGAAAGTAATTAATTTTCATCTAGTTCTTTTTTTTGCATTTTTCTTAAATTTTCTTTGTTATTCTCCGCGTCTTAGGCCTTGTTATACAGTTTTTGTAGTCTTAAGGGTTTATATTTTGATTTTGTTTTCTTGGTTGATGCAGAAGTGTTTACTGCTGTTTTAAACTGCATTATTTTAAACAATTTGATTTCTGTGTTTAGTGTTTATTGCTATTGTCATCCATTAGTTCTATTTTGTTTCTAAATAACATAATGAAAGTCTTTACTATAGTTAAAATGCAAGATTTGTTGTTCAAAATTATTCCTGCATATAATTTTTTTAAACTGCATTAATTTTAATTAAGGTTGATTGTCCTAATCAAGGGATTATTGATTAATTTTATATAAAAATGAAATGTAGGGTGGAGGTATTAGAGAAAAATCTTTCATGCATTTTATAATTTTTAATAACATTATTATTTATTACGTCATCCGGTTCGACCCCGATTTGACCGGTTTGCTTCTTTCGGTTCGTTGTCTGGTCCGATTTTAAAAACCTTGAAAACTAAACATTAGAAGAACTTGTATACTTAACTCTCACGATCTCATGCAGTCCATTTCGGCATTTCTCTACTTGCCCTAGTTTTTGCTCTTTAGCGACTAACTCTAGGCTCCAACCGCTCGACCGTGGCCACGACTCTACATCTCTACTTCGCGCGCGCTGATATGTTCCCTCGAAATTATTCGGCAACCCCGCAAACTCGCCTCTTTGTCGGTTTCTCCCTCAGGTTATATCTATTGCAGATTGCGAAGTCCTACTAGGATTTCTTATTTTCCTTAGCAGTTGGTAAAGTTGTGCCGTGCCTCTCCATGAATCTCATTTCGTCTTGTCTACTGTAGATTCATAAATTTCTTTCTGGTTTCTTATTTTCTTGATAGATACGTGCCGACTGATGCTACATCATCTTCTGCAACCAAAGGTAACTTTTCCAACATTAAGAAAAGATGGATTGTTACAGTTGTACTTGTATGCAGTGATGTTCATATTTCGTTTGGTATTGATTGATTGTTTGCTATCTAGATATTTAGCAACAGGTTTGTTTTAATTTAATTTTCAAATAATTGAGATTCTATTCAGTAAGCTATTTGATTCAATTTGTATAATCTGATCCAAGGTTTTGAATCTTTTTTTCTGTCCTATCTTCGAAGATTAAATTTCACTTTAATTCAATTTCAGGTTTTTTATTCAGATTAATTTTTTATTTTTATATATTTAAAAATATAAGTATGATAGAAAATACAGGATTATTGAATTGGGATGCAAGTTGTAACACAAAATAAATTTGTTAGGATTCAATAATGGAATTTCAATCAAACTTTGTATACTAAGAAGCTTCACAAAAGTTTGATTCAAAAATCTGCAGACACTTTTGATTCACTAATTTAATTGATACTCTTTAAGTTAAGCCTCAATGTCATGAAACTTTTAAAAATTTAAAATGTTAATTGGTTTAAGATTGTTTTCAATTGAAATCATTCTAAAACCTCAAAATTACTCGAACTTATCAAAACTTAAAACCATGATCTAATCAAGTCAATTTGATTCAAATTTTTCCATCTTGCTTGAGGTTATGCATCATATGCATGATATGCTTCTCGGATGCATGGACAAACTGTGTCCAAACAACTTTATTGATACTTAAAAATGTTATACTCTGCATGGAACCTATTTTCATTCTAGTACGTTTGTTTGAGCTATCAACTTTTGGAACTTTTCATGTTCTGGTAAAATAATTGCATTAGCTTCAATGATTTGAGGCCTAAGTTTGATGGTTATTAACTACTATTGTTATTTTATATGATGTTTCGTGTACATTATGTGGATGTCCAAGTTTATCATCAACATTATTATTGAGCCATCGAATCCATCTGAGACTGCACAGTATAATTGCGCTAACAGTACTAGGTTATTGTTCATGTAAACAATAACTGTTGTTGCAGTTGTTATCGACAGTGAACGGTAACCTCATGAAGGGTTACTTTGAACTGAAAGATCTGGAAGTATGTTACTTATACTAATTGCAAAACAATAGAAATCTTTCAGTCATGATAGCAATGCTATTTAGTAATATTGAAATTTTATTTGAATAAGCAGGAAATGACAAGAGAACAAGTGGAGAAGTTTGTAAGGCAGGCTGGTGGATCTCTAATTGACTGTTTGCATGGGCTAACAACCATGCTAAAGAAGGATGCTAAACATAGAAAGCAATTGCCTGTCCATTTGAATGCCTTCTCCATACTGTATGATCTTTTTATGTCGTCTAATTTATGTCTTTCTAAGGCTCCTGCCATCTATGGCATGTTTCTTATATCTTTATTAGCCATTATGTAATTTGTTGATTAATAAACTAAAAAATTTCATGAGTTTATAAGTTATGTTCAAAACTTATGCAGGCTGACTTTATGAAGATGCCTTTCCCTGACAATACTTTCGATGCTATATATGCTATAGAAGCAACCTGCCATGCCCCTGATTCTGTACATCACTTAGAAGCTTTTAATCGTCTGCTCCAATCTATCATTTTTAACATGCTTTATTACTGCACTGGAGATTGATACTTTCTGTGTTTTTTGTTCTTGAATAGCTTGGATGCTATAAGGAGATAAAGGCTGGGCAGTGCTTTGCTGCTTATGAATGGTGCATGACTGATATATATGATCCCAACAATGAGATCCATAAAAAGATAAAGGATGAGATTGAGATTGGCGATGGGCTTCCTGACATAAAATATCGGTAATGTTTACCACTTAACAATGTTACAAACTAACTATAACATGTGGGAATAAATTGCTTCTCATGTCCAACAGTATTAGCACTTGTAGAATCAATATCAATTAACTTCTCATGTTTAAGAGGTATAGAAGACTTGGAGCTAGCGGCTTCAAAAAAATTGCAGTAAGAGGACTCATTACCAGATGTTAATTCTTTCAGTTTCTATTCTAGCAGAAAACTTAGAGCATCGCCAGTTATCAGATTAAGGCCATAAGATGATTTCTTCTTTGCAGTAAAATCATTTCTCAGAATATTACCATCAGTGGCGCATATACAATTTTCCTCAGCTGGAATGAAGATGGAGGACCAGGTCTTGACTTCACTAATGGAGAGTTGAATGTAAAGGATACGACATCAGCACCATCATTTTTGTTATCTTTGTTCCACCTTGATTGTTCATCAATCACAACATCCGGCTAAACATGCCTTTGTTTATAGGCATTGTGATCAACAAAAGAGTTTCTCTGAGAGTTGAAACCCCCTTCTATCAATTTTTTCTTTCTAGGGAAGTTCTTATTACTTGATAAAAGATTTTCATGATCTGTAGTAGAAGTCTCTAAAGTATCCTCCCTATAGACAAGCCGGAATGCCCTGACAAGGAACTTGTGGTATCATTCTTCCTTGATGAAGTGTCTTCATATGGAATTTTTCTTTCCTGCTGTTTAGAAACTAAATGCTTTGGATTTAACTTGCCTTTACCTGACAAAGAGTTATGCTTCTGATTATTTTGTCTTAGCACACTAGATCCACCAGATATTGAAGCCTTCTTATGCTACTTAATCTTACTTTGCTGGCTCTTGATCATGGCTGGTTTAATTTAGCTTCATCAGCATCTTTTGTAATTGGAGATGTATTCTTTCTGTTCATGCTCAGACCTTCCCTCTTCTGAACATTCACCTTTGCTTGAATTGCGAGGGAAACTGATTTACCTTTCCAGATCACCTATTATGCCGGCAACCTTCATAGTCGACGACCTTTGCGGGGTTCAACTATAGAAGTTATTATAGCTGATTATTTTGTAAACATTAAGGATTGAGATTTCGGAGATCATATTTTGTATTTTGTATTTTTTTTTATAAATGTATTTGTAAATGTATATGAATGAATACAATTTTAATTTTCTTCTAGCTAATTTTTATTTACTATATTGATGAATGAATATTTTTTTATTCAATACTTATTATTTTTATTACCTCAATGTAATAAAATTAGTTTTTTTTTCTTTCTTATGTATTTTATTTGTCTAATTAATGAGAAGTAATTAGATGCGCTAATATCAAAGGAGTTATTGATTGATCTTAAATGTTTTAGCTAAGGTATAATAATTGAATAAGCAATAAATTTTACAAAACGTGACAAATTGATATCCATTAATAATCACATTTCATGAAATTAAAGGAGCATTGATTTACTTGGTTTATCTTTTTAGCGTCCAACTTTTACTTTGGTCGCTATTAAAAAATGTAATTTATAAAATTAATAATTAAAATTACTAAATAGCAGCCAAATAATTATTCATTAGAGTCAAAAAAATTGGTCGCTAAAATGTACATTTTTAGCGACCAATGCTAATTAGTGGTCACTAATTTAGCAACCAAAAAAAAGTTTTGGCCGCTAAAAGCCTCAGCGACCAGGCTACTGCGACAAACCAGCGGCCCAATTTTTTTTTGTCGCTATTCGCTTTAGCGACCAAATTATCTTTATTAGCGACCAATTTTTATTGTCGCTAAAAACCTTTTTTCTTGTAGTGACGAAAATATTTCGTCTCAGACGATGATGACTTTAAAAAAAATTTTGAACTTAAACAAAAACAACAATTCAAAAACAAAACAAAATAAACTAAATACCAAAAACAATGATGAAACTCAGACTCTAAAAGGAAAAATAACACAAACAAAATCATAAAGACATAAAAAATATTTAATTAATAAACAAACCTCAATGTTACAAGAACATTTTTATTTAAGCAATTAAATCAATCACACCAAGCCTTATTCTTAATGCACTGAGAGTATCAAAGGCTAAAGGTTTTGTAAAAGTGTCTGCAAGTTGATTTTCAGTTGTAACATGAATGAGTTAAATTTCTCCCTTGGTAACATGATCCCTTATGAAATGATGCCTTATGTCAATGTGTTTGATTCTTGAATGCTGAATAGGATTTTTAGAAATATAAATAGCACTAGTATTATCACAATAAATTGGAATAGTGCCTATAGTCAATCCTAAATCAATCAACTGTTGTTTCAACCAAAGTACTGGTCCCACACAACTTCCTAATGCAATGTATTCAGCTTCAGCAGTAGATAGGGCTACTGAATTTTATTTTCTACTAGACCATGAAACTAATGAATTTTTAATGAACTGACATGTTCAAGAAGTGCTTTTTCTATCCACCCTACAACCTACAAAGTTTGAATCTGAATAACAAATAATTTCAAATGATGAGCTAAACTTAGGATACCATATTCCTAAGTTCTGAGTTCCTAACAGATATCTTAAAATCCTTTTCACTGCTGTCAAATGTGATTCTTTTGGATCTGATTGGAATCTAGCACACAAGAAAACATTAAACATGATATCGAGTCGGCTAGCAGTCAAGTAAAGTAAAGATCCAATTATCCCTCTAAATTTCTTTTGATCAACAAATTTTCCCTTAGGGTCCTTATCCAACTGAACTGAGGAACTCATTGGTGTACTAACATGTTTAGCATTATCTATTTCATACTTTTTGAGGATGTCCTTAACATACTTTGAGTGACTAAGAAATGTACCTTTCTCAATTTGCTTAATGCTAAAACCTAGAAAGTAACTTAAATCTCCCATGGTTTACTAGTTCTAAGATCCTTATTGGACTGAAAAGAGGACTTCACCTGCTTTCCTAGTTGACATGCATCACAAAGGTGGTCCTTAATAAAAGCTAGTTTAGGTATACCTCTCACTAAGTTCTTTTGTTAATCCTCCTAAGGTTTTTCGTGCTAGAATGACAAAGTCTCCTATGCCAAAGCCATGACTCATCAGATATAGTTTTTAAACAAAAAGCAGTAGGAGTTTGAATGCAATTTAAATCTAGCATATAAACATTGTTTACCCTTTTTCCATACAAAACATCTTTATCATTTAGGCTTAATATGCAACTACTAGGAAAAAATTTTACACAATAACCCTTATCACATAGCTAGCTTATACTTAACAAATTATGCTTTAAGCCTTCTACCAATAACACATTGTAAATGAAAAAATTTCTAAAATATCCAATCATACCTGATCCAACCTCCTTCATTGTGGTGTTATCTCCAAGTGTAACCTTGCCTCCACTCCTAGCTTCCAGCGTTATGAATTGAGCAGTATCTCCAGTCATAAGCTTTAAACATCCATTGTCCAGGTACCATATGCTCTCACGAGATCTTGTGTGAGAGCGACCCTGCAAAACTATCAAATGTTAGACCTGGGAACCCAAACAAGTTTGGGTTCACCTTTTAGCAATTTATAATCAGATGCATGTATGATATGTCTAGGTTTATGCATCTTAGGTCTCTACACAAAATTAATTTTCATCTTCAAAGTACAGGTGTGAGCTATGTGTCCAAACAATCCACAAATATTACATTTTACTTTCGAAAATGGATTCCTAAGTCTTTTACCATTTACTTGTCTATTCAGGGATTGCATGAATTTAGGATACATAATAGGATTAGTAAAATAATCAAGTCTAAAAGGAATCCTATTATCCTCGAGAGCTTTTATCTTTAATCTAAAAAATGAGTTCATATCTTTCATAATTTTATTTGTATAATTGGTTCTATAAAGTTTGCTCTCAAATTCATCCTTAGAAATTTTAAATTCACTTTCAAGTTTTGCATATGATGTTTTTAAATTCTCATGATTTTTATTCAAGTCATCAAACTCATCAAGTAATTTCATGTGGTTGTTATCAATCAAAGCATGATCTTTTCTAAGGATTTTATGTTCCTTTCTAAGTTCTTCTAATTCTAAACTAAGGCTCGCATGCATTTTCTTCATTTTCCTATATGATTCATGCATGTGTTCAGAAACTTCAAAAAGTTCATCATAAGTTAAGTCACATATCTCTTCTTGATCTGACTGATCAAGATTGTCAGCCATTAAGCATAGATTAGTAACTTCCTCTTCCTTTTTTGTTTCTAACGAGTCCGAAGCTGAGTCCGCCCAAAAAGCTCGTTGGAACTTCTTCTTGCCCTTCTTCACAACTTGTTTCTCCTCTACCTTCTCCTTGCTAGGATTGGCTTTGAGTTTTGGTCATTCAGTCTTTATATGTCCAGGTTTCCTGCACTCATACCAAATAATTTCATTAAAAACCTTGGCATTTCTATTAAATTTACCTCTATTCCATTGTTGGCGTCTCTTTTACTTCCTCTTCAGAAAGCTTCTGAACTGTCTAATCATCAATGTGATGTCATCTTCATCCTCAGGTTGTGAGTGTTCACTCTCAGACTCTTCCACATTCAATGCTATGTTTTTCTCCCTTCGTGGTTCACCTGCGTCAACCTTTCTTTGGCTAACTCCTTGCTCGTAAGAAATAAGTGAACCAAGAAGATTGTCAATAGAGTAAATATTTAAATCCTTAGACTCTGTAATTGCAGTAATTTTAGTATCATATGAAGTAAGTAAGCAATGAAGAATCTTATTAACCATTTCAGCATTTGTTAACTCCCTACCCAATGCATGCAAAGAGGTGACTATTTGTGTGAATCTTGTGTACATATCATAAATAGATTCATTTGGTTTCATGCGAAACAGTTCATAATCATGCAACAAGATATTAAGTCTAGATTGCTTAACCTCATTAGTTCCCTCATATGTTATACAAAGTCTATCACATATTTCCTTTCCACTTTTACAAGTAGAACCCGCATATAGTCTTTCAATTTTAAAGCACAAAAGAAACTATTCAAACATTTGGCGTTTAGTTGTGCTAAGTCACATTCTATTACTGTCCAGACTGCAAAAGGTGTTTTAACTCTAACTCCATCAACTAATATAGTATGTTTTGTATTTCCTTCCTGGACTAAGATCCACATACGTTAAACAAGTGACTGTAAAAAAGTAGACATGAGTGTTTTCCAAAAATTAAAAGGTATATTGTCAAATAGTGGAGGTATAGTAATAGAGTAACTCTAAGATGTGTTTCTGTTTTCAAATATAGCCATCTACATTAATCAAAAAGTAGTCTAAACTTATGATTTTGAAACATGGCTCTGATACCACTTATTGAGATTCGTTCACAATGAATTAGGTTGTTAAACCTAAGCTTATATCCTAGTGGCTAACCAAAAGAGGGGGGGGGGGGGGGGGTGAATTGGTAATTAAAAAATTTGAACCCTCTTTTTAAACTTTGGAAATTAAAACTTAATTGTTAGTGAATTTTTTAGAAAAAGATTTTTCAACCACAAGTTGTAAATGATAAACAAAATAAAAAGAGGAAAAGTAAAAAACAACAAATTTATAGTTGTTCAGTCAAAACCAGACCTACATCCACTCTCCAGAGGCACCCTCTGACTATTATACTAATACCACTAGTGACTCTCCTTTAGCACCAACAGCAAGGCGGAGAAGCCTTTATCAGAACTCTTTCCACCTCTACCTGGTGCGGTAGAGAACCGTCTTCCTTTTACACTATCCCCATAGCTGACAGAGAATTGTCCATCCTTTCACACTCCTAGTGTGGGCAGAGAACCCTAAGTCATTTCAAACTCTCCTAGTGTGGGCAGAGAACCCTTCTTTCTTTCATACTCTCCTAGTGTGGGCAGAGAACCCTTTGGCTGTTCACACTATTCAACTGTCAGCAGAGAACCGAATCTTCTTGACAGATCTCCTCACAATAAATCTAGAAGGAAGAAAGAAAAGAGTGAAGTAATCCCAAATCACAAGTAGAGATTCTTACCTTTGAGCACCAAGCAAAGCCTTCACGCTCCAGTGGTAGGAATCCTCCTTTGAATGCTCTCTCACACTCTTTCCTTGACTCTTCTTTTAATAGGCATGAAGATCAAATGATAAAAAGATTTGGTGGCAGTCTAAATTGGACTATATATAGGAGAGATAAGAAAAACCGTCCAAAATTGTAAATTTTTCAAGTCAACACGAAATGGAACGTCCCGTATGATCGTGGATCGTCGTGGACAATTTTACTTAAAGTGTCAAAAACGATCCTGATGTTTATTGGTACGAACTATGTTCGTACACGATCATCATCCCGTACGAACTAGGTTCGTCCGGTTTGATCAGTTATATCATAGGTCGGTCGGTCGGTTCCCTAATAACTACAGGACGTAACCAACTATGGTAAGTCGGTTCACATCATCCTGGGACGAACAGGACTTCATCCAGATGAAATTTTTAATGAGAGCAACTCATCCTGGCTTGATAATGAATCTCGCCTGAATTTTTTCAGAGAAGAATTCGTCCTGGGATGATTTGGAATTCATTTGGACAAAATTTTTACAGAGCCAAAGTCGTCCTGACACGATTATAGATTTCGTCTGACCGAAATTTTTTCAGTGCCTAACTTGTCCTGGGATGAAAATAATGTCGTCTTGGACGATCAGGACTTAGAAAAATTTCCTCAACTCCTATTCGATCTATTGCTCCTACGAGGAGATAACTGACCTGATCGTCCCATACGAACTAGGTTCGTCCTGTACGATCAGTACAAATTTTGTATGATCTCCTTAAGTGTGTGTGTGTGTTTTTATTCACTCAATTACAATCAATCCCTCTCAATTCAAAAAATAATTTAAAGCTTCAATTTGCAAAGGATTTTATGCTGAATTCGATTTGAAGTCTTCATAGTTTGGAGTTCAATATTCCTGAAATGTTAGTACACACAAGAGCAAAAACAAATCTTCCAAAAAGTGTTAGGAGTTAACTATACATAAAACAATAATATTTGGAATCATCAAAACTATATAAATTGCAAGAATGTAAAACATGCTAATAGCAACTCTCTTAACATCTATAGCTTTGTATTTTTTATTTTTTCTTTATTTCTTAAGTCTAGCTATAAAAAGTATATGCAAATTGAGTAACCATGCACAATATTAGGGGAGAATTTTTTTTTGAAGAAAAAATTATTTCTTCTATAGATCATACTGTATGAAACACTTTGGCTCAACAACTATCTTGTGTGAACTAATCATAATATACGATCACAATTATACTGTACGATTCATTTTTAATTCGAAACCCTAGCTGCCAGATTAATTTAAGCAAGTTTTTAAATTGTTAAATTTTGAATTTATGGTACTGTATAATCCCATCATAATGTATGAATATTTGAATACTTGCTAAAATTAATCCATGTTATTAGTTAATTCAATTAAGGCTTAAGTAAGGTTGGGTGATCATACTGTATAACAAATATTGTTACGTATAATGAACCAAGGCTATTTTTGGTCATCCCAAAGATCATACCAGATGATCCCTTGATTTTTGAACTATTCATGCTGGACGATCTGAATATTTTAACTGATCTTTCTGTACAAGTTTGATTATACCAGATGAATAATATAAATGGCTAAATTAAAATCTTAGATTTTCTTGGAGCCTCATATTTAAGTAATGCTTTTTTCTTTTAAAAAAAGAGAGATGAATGTGACTAGAGAAGGGAAATCTTGAGAGGGAGCTACTTGAAGGAATTTAGGACTTGTAAGAGGAAGGAAAAGGTGAGTTTATAAGGGAGAAGGAGTGTGAGGGGATCACACAGTTTCTCCAAGACTACTGGACGCTTGGTCCTTCTATGGCCTGGGTAAATCTTGTGGGAGCGCTCTAGGAGGAGAGCCTTCAATGTCAACATCATCAAAGGTCCACTTCCTTCTCTAGGAGAGAGAAAAAATAGAAGGTCTGCTGCCATCACTTGAAGGGTGACATATCGTTTGGTACTCCGCCACACCAGTGAAGGTGAAAGTGAGTTTGTGTGAAGGCTTCTGCTCCTTACCATGGAGGCAAAAGGAGAATTACTTTTGAGTAGTACAATTTTCAAAGTGAAGGACTTTAGGGGGTGGATGTAGGTCAAGTGACCGAAACACTATAAATGTTATGGTGTGCTTTTTTCCATTTACCACATTTTATTTTCTTTTTGCATCTTATAATTACTATAACTTCTTGATGAGAATATTATTTTAAAATTTTGTTGTGTGATTTAAAATTTCATCACCGCTATTGCATTCATATTTTAATAACTAGCTTCCACTTCAAGTTAGTTAAATTATCCCCCTGGCACATCTTATTCTTTCATGTTAATGATATCTTGTTTGGATCCTCTAATAAAAATTTTTGGGGTGATTTTTCAAAAATAATTAATAATGAATTTGAAATGAGTTTAATGGGAGACTTGAGTTATTTTCTTAGTTTTAATATAAAATAGAAAGAGGATGGCTTTTTTTTAGTCAATAAAAATATATTAAGGAAATCCATAAGAATTATGAAATGGATATAGCTAAACAAATCAGTACACCAATAAGTTCCTTAGTTTAGATAGATAAGGATTCTAAAGATAAATCCTTTGATCAAAAGATATTTAGAGGGATAATTGGATCAATACTTTATTTAATTATTAGCAGACTTGGTATCATGCTTAGTATTTTTCTTTATGCTAGATTTTAAGTTGATCCAAAAGATTCTCATTTGGCTGTTGTTAAAAAAATTCTGAGATATCTTTTGGGAACTTAAAACTTAGAAATTTAGTATCCTAGGAACAACATTTTGTCTGAAATCTTTGGATATTCTAATTCATATTATATAGGATATAGTTTTGATAAAAAAAAATGTTAATGCTAGGGCATCCCATTGAAATGACACACTATATGTCCTGAATACAATGATAAGTGTGCAAGGATCACTACACTGGTGCATGGTTGTAGCATTAAATAGGCAAGGGTTCCCATATCAAGGATGGATATGGGCAAAGAAGCTAGTCCATAAAACTAAAATTAGGAAAGAAACTAGGAATATATGCTTCCTTACGAAAAAATTAATTGAATTAATATATATTATGATTCTTAGAAAGATAAATATTTGGTGCATTCATAAAATTAAATGGGTTGAAGAGAAGGCTAAGGAAATTGATAATTTAGGATATAAATTGTCGTATTCAGGTGGGAGTCATACTAGAAATGGTGTAAGTGTGATTATAGATAACAATTTGAAGGATAATGTTATAAAAATTAATATAATTAGAGATAGAATTATAGCTTTAGAGATTATTGTTGATGCTAAGATTGTTAATATTATAAGTGCTTATGCTACTCAAGTAGGTTTGGATATGGGTTTAAAATTAAAATTTTAGAATGAATTAGAAGAATTAATAAAAAAGAAACCTCTTGAAGAAAGTGTTTTTTATTAGAGGAGATTTAAATGGACATGTTGGTAGAGAGGTTGATGATTTTGAAAGTATTCATGGTGGTCATGGGTTTCAAATGAAAAATAAAAGTGGTTAGGCCATATTAGATTTTTCTTTAGTTTATGATTTTTTAATAGCTACTTTATTTAAGAAAATGGATGAGCATCTTATCACTTATAAAAGTAGATATAGTAAAACATAGACTGATTATTTTCTAACAAGAAAATACGATCGTTTAAATTACAAAGACTGTAAAGTTATTCCAAGTAAAACTTTATATACCCAACATCGATTATTAGTTTTGGACTTTAAGATAAAGGAGTATAAAATAAAAAATAAATTAAAATATTTTTCTACGATTAGATGGGGGCATTTAAAGAATATTAACAAAAGAATTTTTAAGAGTAAGATTTTAGGTCTTTTGATTTTATCTATGCATAAGGATGCTAATATTATGAGGGAGAAAGTGGCTAGTGATATTAAGATTTTTACAAAAGATGTGATTGGAGTTTCGAAAGGAAAAGCTCATAATAATAAAAATAGTTGGTGGTGGAATCCAAATGTGCAAGAGAAGTTAAAAAATAAGAAGATTTGTTATAAAAATTTGTTTAGATGTAAAAGTTCTGATAATTGGGAAAGTTATAAAGAGGCTCATAAGAAATTTAAGAAAGTTATTTATGATTTAAAGAGCTTAGATTTTAATGATTTATATAATATATTAGATACTAAGGAGGGAGAAAGATATATGTATAAGTTAGCCAAACAAAGAGATAGGCGTATTAAGGATTTAGTTCAGGTGAAGTGTAATAAGGATGAAGATCAAGAAGTAATTTTTTTAGAAGATGACATTCAACAAAGGTGTATGAGATATTTTGCTAAACTTTTTAATGAAGAATGTGAAATATGATTGACTTTAGTGACTTTAGCACCATAAATAAAAATAAAGATTTTTTTTTTATCGGTGTATTAGTAAAACTGAAGTTAGAGTGGCTTTAAAGAAAAAGAAGTATAGAAAAGCTATTGGACCTGATGATATTCAAATAGAGATGTGGGAATGCTTAAAAAGATGAAGGAATTTCTTGGCTTATTAAACATTTTAATATTGTTTTGAAGACTAAAAAGATGTTAGATTAGTGGAGAATGAGTGCGTTAATTCCTATTTTAAGAATAAAGGTGATGCATAGGAGCGTACAAATTATAGAGGAATTAAGTTAATGTGTCATACTTTAAAACTATAGGAGCAAGTTATGCAGCATAGGTTGCGATGTGATACTAATGTTTCTCAAAATCAATTTGGATTCATGTTGCGTAGGTCTACTTTGGAAGCCATACATTTTTTGAGAGGTTTGATGGAGAAATGTAGAGAGAATAAGGTCGATTTACATATAATATTTATTTATTTAGAGAAAGCATATGATGAAGTTCCAAGAGAAGTGCTATGGAGAGTTCTTGAAAAGAAATGAGTTAGTAATGCTTATATTGAAATCATTAAAGATATTTATGCAGGAGCTAGTACTTGTGTTCAAACACAAGGTGGTTTGACTAAGTATTTTCATATTTCGGTTGGATTACAGCAAGTATCAGCCTTAAGTCCATATCTTTTTTCTTTAGTCATGGATGTTCTCACTAGTCATTTTCAAGAAGATATACCTTGTTATATGCTTTTTTGCTGATGATATTCTTCTTGTTGATAAGACTAGAGAGGGAGTTGAAGGTAAACTTGAATTATTGATGTCAACCATAGAGTCTAAAGGTTTTCTCTTGAGAAGATATAAAATTGAACATATGGAGTGTAATTTTAGTAGCAATAGACCTAGTGAGGTGATTGTGACTTTAGGAGATAAAGTCATTAATAAGAGTACAAGTTTTAGATATTTTGGATTCATTGTTCAGAGTGATGGTGAAATTAATGGGGATATTATCAGTAGAGTTCAAGTTGGTTGGTCTAAATGGAGGAATGCAACAGGGTTGTTGTACGATAAAAATTCCCCCCTCAAACTTAAGGGAAAATTCTATAAGATGGTGGTAAACCTATAACGCTTTATGGTGCCAAATGTTGGCCATTAAAAGAGAAGCATAATACTATGTTAAGTGTTGTGGAGATAATGTTTCTTAGGTGGATGAGTGGATTTACGCTTAGAGATAGGATACGAAATGACCATATACGTGATAAGGTTGGAGTAGCTCCATTAGATGATAAGATTAAAGAGAATTGCTTTAGTTGTTTTGGTCATATTAAACAGAGGCATTTTGATGACCCAGTTAGGAAAGTTGAGGTATTAGATTTGAATTATGTTAAGAAAGGTAGAGGTAGACCTAAAAAGACTTGGTTAGAAAATTTTAAAAATGATATTTCTTTATTAGATTTAAATGAGAATTTGACTTTTAACAAACACAATGGCTAAAAAGGACTCATGTAGTCGACCCCATGTAGTGGGATAAAGGCTTGATGTTGTTGTTGTTGTAGGGTTTATGAAAAAATTACTTCTAAAGCTTATTAATTCATTGGAAACTCATTAGTTTACTGGTCTAGTAGAAAAAAATTCAGTAGCCCTTTATATTGTTGAAGCAGAAAATATAGCCTTAGGAAGTTGTGTGGTACTTGTAATATGGTTAAAATAACAACTTATAGATTTAGACTTTTCAACTAGTAATATTTCAATTTTTTGTGATAATACAGATGACATTTACATTTCAAATAATACAATTCAACACTTCAAGACTAAGCATATAGACATAAGGTATTACTTCATTAGAGACCATGCCACAAAAGAAAAAATTGAGCTAAATCATATAGGAATTGAAAATCAACTTACAGACAATTTTGCAAAACCACTGGTTTTCAAAACTTTCAGCACCTTAAGAACCAGATTGGGTGTTATTGATAATAATGCTTGACAATTGTTATTTTGCAAATTGCATTAGTGATGTAATTCTTTTGTGTTTATGATTGTGTTTTTGTTCTTTATTTGTGGTTTGTTTTGTTTAAATTTTCTCTATTTTATGGTTAATTTTTTAATTTTTTTTATTTTTATTCTGTGTTTTGTGGATTTTATTTGAATTGATTTGAAAAGTATCATGATCATCATTTGAAAATCTATATTTTTTCCATTCGTACTATACGAACCAGTTTTGTACTGTACGAATTCACCAAATTTTACATGATTTCTTTTTTGAGTTGGACAAACAAAATTTGATTTATTTGGTGATCGTAAAGTATGAACACATCATCATCTATATGAACTATAAATTATTCATCTGTACAAACATGGAAATCATTCCAAGGAGAACTATTTCTTTAATTTAATATGTACAAACTCAAGTTTGCACTGTGTGAATTTCATAATCATATGTACAAACAAAATTTTATATTGTATGAAATCATCCAATTTCTATAAATTAGAAGTTATTCTTTGAATTTATTCAATTTATTCCATATTTAGTCTCTTTGAATTATTTTGTTCAATCATTATCAAATGGAAAGCAGTAGCAAATAATCACATCCTTCCAAGGGAGGTTCGTCTCATTCTAAATGAGATGATAATTATCTTTCAAGGGAAAGTGAACAAGACTACACTCGATTTGTTCAGGCTAAGATTATTCCTTCTAGTCTTCTTATTCAAGAAGATATCAACTTTTTGATTATGCCCCTCTTTAACTCTACTTAGTTTTCATTCATTCTCACTTTGATATACACTTTTAATTCTGAGACTTTTTATTATTTTCTCATCAATTTCAAAATGAGAGAAAACATCACCATTATGTCCCCATATGTATTTCACAAACATGTTGAAATCACTAAAGTGAATTTGGGCACCTTTTTGCATCTTAGAATTGAAGGAATTAGTTCTCATTCTATGACTTCTAAAAATGATTTTGATTGGACTACTATTAATCAGACTCTTAGGAGAATACCTTCAATCCGACACTTACCCATTATTAACACTTTGAATAAAAAATGTGCAACCAACATGTTTTATGAAGATCTTCCTAAAACTGGAGATCATATCAATATCACTCCTTTTTTTTTTGAAGAGCAATAAAAAATGTTATTGCAATAACTAAAAAGGAAACACATATTCAACCTAGGTATTACACCCAACTAGTTCCTCCTTTAACAAATTAAAAAAAGGAGGAACCTTATTAGAGCTAATATCTTCCCAAATGAAATCACTAAAGATAGCATAGTTAGCACAAAGATCCACTAACTTATTGCTATTCCTATCAACACAATTGAAAATAACATTATCAAATTCTTTTAGAAAATCAAAATTTTCCATCACTTTATCTTTCGATCTGAATCTTTGTCGAAGATACTGAATAACACTAGAATTATCACCTTCGATGATAATCCTTTTAAATTGAAACATCCATTCTTTGAAAACTTATTTTACTAGATGAATTGATGAGAGTTATAGATGTGAGATATCCCAATGTACACAATTTTTCCCAAAAGCCATCAATAATTTACCTTTACTATCTCAAAATATACCTCCAATGCCCGCCTTGTAAGAAGGAAATAAAGATGCATCTACATTCACTATGATCCATTCAGGTGGAGGGTGTGCCAACAATTTAACAGTCGAAGTGAATGATTAATTCCCTAGTGGCCCGAGCTTATGTTGCCATAAGAATTAGAGAATGAAGACCAAAAAATTGCTTGAGCAACAATGAACTTTGAACTTTCACTATGACCCTCATGTATGAATTTATTCCTTGCCTTCCACGTTAAATAAATTGTATAACAAACCAATTTAGTTAAGAAGGTGTTGTCTTTAGAGGATATGTCTAGCCAATTATAGTAGTCTTCGAAGGTAATAAACATCAAAATTTGAAATCCCCAGCTATTAATCAGACCAATGATATCTAGCGGCTTCTCACATTTAGTAATAACATGACCCGTATCCTCCACCGCATTACATCCTTATGGACATGCCAAATTCTCTTGAATCCTTCTGCAATATAAAAACTGATTTGTTGGAATTGCTTTGCTGAATACACGCCACCAAAAAACTTCCACTTTAAACATCAATTTCACCTTCTTAATCCATTTTCAGTAAACAATGATAACATTATTATTTAATGCATTCTCCATGAATAAATATGATAATGATTTCCCCGAATGCATATGAATCATTTCCATCTCATCTTGCTCCAGATTCTGCTTAATTTGAATTTGTAAGATCTCTTTCACAAGTTCATTGCCAAACATATTATGAAGAAAAGCTATGTTCCGATCATCATTTATCCACTAACAACTCTTCAGTTTCTGAGATAGCCACAAAAGTAGGCCACCTATTGAAGCATTTATCCCTTTGCATCAGTGAAGACATTTATGGATTTTCCATCTGTAATATTCCATCTTATAATCTTTTTAAGACATTTGGAACCCTCCAAAATGATCTTCCATGTTGTAGAATTTCCCATCCTAAAACCAGTTTCCACAATCTGATTACCATATTTCGAATTTAGGACTCTATGGAGCAACGAGTTCCTATTTTTGAGAAATCTCCATGACATCTTGGTCATTAAAGGACCAAATTTTTTAACACAGGAGTGTAATCCATGTCCTCCCCATTCAATTGGATTACACAACACATCCCAACTAACATAATACATGCCCAATCCTCCATCCCTTTTATTCCAAATAAAATTTCTACACAACTTATCCATCAACTTTAGGACACTCTTAGGAATAAGAGAATGTGTAGAGTGAAAATTCGGGTATGATAACATAACTGACCTTACCAATTTTAGCTTCCCAGCTAAAGATAAGAATTTGCTACCCCAAATATTCAGTCTTTTTAAAGCATTATCCATCATGAAAGTTTGTTAGGGATGTTAGGCCCTTATCAACTAGCCCAAGGCTAATTAAGAAAGAGAGGTGAATTGGTATTTTAAAAAATCTTTCGCAATAAAAGAGCCAAACCAAAATTCACCACAAAGAAAACACATTGCAGAAATTAAATGCAAAAATAATAAAGGAAAGAATACATCGGATTTATAGTAGTTCGGTTAAATCTTAACCTACGACCACTCCTGGGAGGCACCCTCAGAGTATTGCACTAAACTCAGTGTCTCTCCTTTAGCCCTCATAGCTAGGCGGAGAAGCCCTTACAAAATAACTTCCACATTCCCTGGTGCAGCGGAGTAGCTGGGTCATTTAACACCAAAGAGATCTTCTTGTTCATCAAACTTCCCTTAAGATAAGCCTTAAATTTGATGGTACTAAGGTGCAAGCTTTTCGGAGCAAGCGTGTGAAATCCCCCTCCACACTCCCTTAAAACCCCCTCCAAGGATCTTCTCCCTCTCTCAAACTCCACCCTTTCCTCTCTCCCTTTCAAGCTCTCTCTTCAAGTTCCCTCCAAAAGAATGAAGATACAATGGCTACTAAAGACACTTACAAAGTGCCTTGTCAAAGCGTAAATAGACGAGCTCAAAATTAGCTCATTAATTGCAACTTGTCGACATTATCATCCAGGATGATACTAATATCATCTTGTACGATCAGTGCAAAGTAAACCTAATCATCCAGGATGAGCAGAAGAAATTTTTTCATATCATCCAGCGTATCATCAAGGCTGATTCTTTCTATTTTGAGCCTATCATCCTAGCCGATACAAAATCGTCTAAAATGATGTGCTTAATGACGGTTGCCTTAACTAGGATCCGTTAATTAGGGTTTTTATTTTTAAACCGATCGTCCAGGCTGATATAAATATCATCCCAGATGATGTTACCAAAAATAATAAACTCTAGGGAACAGTCAGAAATTCTTCCAAGGTGTGTGTGTGCAAAATTACTTAGCATCAGTGTTGCAACCCATGACCTTGAGTTTAAGATTTTGATGATGACAAATAATGTCGTTTGAATCACTATTCATTGAATATTATTTTATTTGCTATTGTCCATGAGTACTAACATTTCATGAAGATCACAAGCTACTCAGGATGATAGGAAGAATCAAGAATGGGTAGATTAGAAGTATGAGTTTGATAATGTATTTTGGTATTTATTTTATTTTTAATTTCTTGAGTGTGGCCACAAAATGCATAAAAGTCTGAGCAACCATGCACACACACAGTGGGAGAGTATTTTTAAATGAAAAATTTAGAGTTTTCTTTCTCTATAGATCGTACTGTACGATTCTATTTCGTACCATACGATAAGAGCTTTGTAGGATGATTTTGTGAATAGATTGTACCGTACAAAAGTAAATCGTACTGTACGATATGTTCAAATCCAAAACCCTAACCGTCATTTTAACTTAAGTAAGTTATTTTATGGCGTTCGTACTATACGAACAAGTTCATATTGTACGATTTATTTTAACATCGTACTGTACGAACTATTCATACAATACGACGAACAGAGATGAATTATAATCATCCCAGGTATCGTCCTGGATGATCTCTTGGTTTTTGTTTCATCGTACAGTACAATGTCAATCGTACCATACGATGAGCATAGATGACATTTGATCGTCCCGGTCATCATCCTGTAAGAACAGTATTGTTGTGGATCATATCGTACGATTCTAAATCATACTGTACGAATGGTTTTGAAATGTTCGTACCACTTCTTAACAGGAAGAAGTCTATTTATACATATCGTACTGTATGATTAGAATCCATACTATACGATAGTAACGGCTACTTTGAGATTTCAAGGATTTTGGAGCCCATTTTTAGGTATCAAAATTGTAATGTTTTGAAGGTGTGAATAAGAAAGAGGGGAATGTGGTTAGAGAGGGATTTCGAGGGAGAGAGCTCTTGAGAAGTTCTTTAGGGTTTGAGAGAGGGAGGAGAAGGTGAGTGTTGTGATGGAGAAGAGGTGTGAGGGAGATCACACGGTTGCTTCGAACTTGCTGCATCTTGTTCCTCCTATGGCCCTAGAAGAATTTGTGAGAGGATCTCCAAAGGAAAGGCTCTTCTACATCCGTGACCTCGAGGTACTCTGCCTTCTCCAGGAGGGAGAAAAATAAGAAGGTTCTCTGCCATCGCCAGGAGGGTGAAAATAGAGTTTGGCACTCCGTCACGCCGGGTTGGTGAAAGGGAGTATTATAAGTGCTTCTCCGCCTTGCCAAGGGGGGCAAAAGGAGAGCTATTGCTTGTAGTGAAATACCCGGAGTGGAGGACTCCGGGGAGTGGATGTAAGTCATGGTTTGACCAAACCACTATAAAAATTTTGGTGTGCTTTTTCCTTATCGTCTTTTTATTATTGCGTGCATTTTATTTCATAATATTTTCTTGGAAAAATTTGTAAAAGAAAAGTTGTTTAAATTTCTTCATGTTAAAAATTTAAAAGCATTAAAAAAATTAGAACTCTTATTTAAGTTTTAATTATTGTCAAAAAGTTTTCACAATTCACCCCCCCCCCCTCTTCTCCATATAGTGATTTCAATTGGTATCAGAGCATGTTTTTAAAAATAGTGTTTTAGAAAACCTTGAAAAGAACGATCATGTCGCATTTTTGTAATTGTAATACTGCAGAGGGTTATTCAATAACCCGTCCACCTTTTTTTGATAACATTCCATTTGATTTCTAGAAAATTAGAATGTCTAATTTTTTATAATCTATTGATTACTGCATGTGGATGTTAGTGAATGATGGATATGTTGCACCATTTAAAACTGTCAATGGATTGAAAACTTTTGTACCTTTTAATGAATGGAGCAATGAGGATAGGGAATTAGCCCAATTGAATGCTAAGTGCTTAAATTGCTTTTTCTGTGCATTAAAGTATGAAGATTATATGAGAGTTTCTACATGTGCCACTTGTAAGGAGATTTGGGATAGACTGTGCATTACATACGAAGGAACAATTGAAGTAAAATAGTCCAGGCTTAACATTTTATTACACGATTATGAACTCTTCTACATGAAACCTAGTGAAATAATATCTGACATGTACACAAGGTTCATCCAAATCGTGACATCCTTGCATGCATTAGTTAGAAAGATTTCAAATTCTGAGAAAGTAAATAAAATTCTTAGATGCTTACCTAGTTCCTATGATGCAAAGATAACTGTTATCACTGAATCTAAAGACCTTTACATGTACTCTATTGATAATCTCCTTGGGTCACTCATTACATACGAGTAAGGAGTGAGTTAGAGAAAAAGAGATGCAGGTGAAAAGAAGAAGGAGTGAACGGTGGCATTAAAAGTAAGTAACTCAGAAAGTGAAAGCTCTGCGAGGGAGGAAGAGGATGAGATAGCACTGATGACCCGCCAATTCAAAAATTTCCTGAAAAGAAAACAGGAGCGTCATCAGAATAGCTGGAATAAAGGTAAGAGCTTGAGGTCCAATAAGGTTTCATCGGATACAATATGTTTTGAGTATAGGAAGCCAGGTCACCTTCGAGCCAATTTCCCCAATCTAAAGAGACAACCAGCTAAGGAGAAAGTTGATGACAAAGCCAAATACAAGAAAGGAAAGATGAAGACACAAAAAGCTTTTTGGGCCGACTCTGCCTCAGAATCATCAGAAGAAGAAGCTGAGGAGGAGGTAACAAATATGTGTCTTATGGCTAATGATAACCTTGATCAATCGGATCAAGATGAGGTATGTCAACTTTCATATGAAGAGTTATTACTTATTTTTGAAAATATCCATGACTCGTATAGGAAGTTGAAAAAGATGCATTCTAAGCTTAATGTTGAATTTAGTTCTTTACCATCTGAGCATGCTAACTTGTTTAAAGAAAATTCTGATTTAGATAGAGATCATATGCTACGTCCTGATGAGTATGATGTATTAAATAAGAAGAATATTGAACTAACTGTAGTGCAAGAAACCTTGAAAACCACTCATGTTGAACTAGAAGAAGCTTTTGATAGACTAGACAAACTTACATTAGATGTAGATCATAGTGAGAACTTGCTATTAATAGAAGCTGATGGATTGACAGCTCAAAATAAAACCTTCAGTGAAAGAATAAAAGAACTAGAAAATGAAATTCCATCACTCACATTAGGCCATCCTAACAAACCCCCAACACAGCATGCATCACACAACTTTAGGAAGAGGCACTATCACCCACATAGATTAGTAAACCCATTTCCTTGTGTTAGGTGTTTCTCTTGTGGCATGTTAGGTCACATAGCCCGCACATGCACAATTCACAGTAGGAGACACTTATTATGGAGACCTAAGCTGCATCCATCACAGCATAACATGCATACATCTCATTCATACAAGTATAAGGAGGAACCGAAAATCACTTAGGTTCCCAATTCTAATCTTTAAATTAAATTATAGGGGTGCTCTTATAAAAGACCTAGTGAGAGCATGTGGTACCTAGATAGTGGCTGCTCGTGAACATGACTGGAGATATGAATAATTTCATTCTACTGGAGACCAGAACTGGAGGCAAAGTAATGTTGGGAGACAACACTACCAGGAAGGTGATAGGCTCAGGTATTGTTGGTAATGCTAAAAATTTTTTAATTCAAAATGTCTTACTAGTTGATGGTTTGAAGCATAACTTACTTAGCATTAGTCAACTGTGTGATAAAGGTTCTGATATTAAATTTCTATCTGATAAATGTCTTATTAGTTTAAATGATAAACTAGTTTTAGAAGGAAAATGAATGAACAACATTTACATGTTAGACCATGATTGCATTGATAGTTCAAATTCATTTTGTTTGAAAATAATAGTTCATGACTCATGGCTATGGCATAGGAGACTATGCCATGTTAGTATGAAACTCTTAGAAACATCACTCAGAAAAACCTAGTTAGAGGCGTACCTAAGTTAGATTTCACAAAGGATCATTTATGTGATGCTTACTAACTAGGAAAATAAGTCAAATCATCTTTTCATTCAATTAGAGATGTGATCACCGCTAGGCCACTAGAAATCCTACACATTGACTTATTTGAATCTGTTAGTACATCCAGCCTAGGTGGGAAAAATTTTGGATTTGTGATTGTAGATGACTTCACTAGATTCACTTAGGTAAGATTCTTAGCACATAAAAATGAGTCTTTTGAGGAATTTAAGGTTTTCTCCACATGGATTCAACGGAAATTAGGGTGTGAAATCTCAACAATTCATAGCTGTTGCAAATCTATATTTTCATGGCTTGTGTTTTAATGATTGACAAACACTACTTCTCTTGGACTACTTGTTGCTTCTAACTTTTCAGGAATCGAAGACCGAACAATCAAGAAGAAGCCAAGTTAAAGATTGCGTAGGTTTAGGGTTGAGTCAGTCTGTACTTTTGATTTTCACCTTTTGTGTCTACTTGTAATGGTCAAAGAGACTGATGCTAAGTAACCCTACACACACACACTTGAGAAACTTAGAATTTCTGTTTTTGCCTACATCGGCCAGGCCGATATTACTATCGTCCTGGACGATCCGCTTAATACAGAAAGTCTAATTAAGGTTTCTTAATTAAGGCAGCCGACATTAACATATCGGCCTGGATGATATGTGTATCGGCCAGGATGATAAGCTCAAAATAGAAAGAAGTAGCCGCCTTAGACAGTTAAGGTATACTGTATTTTTAAATTATCGGCCAGGACGATCCCCATATCGACCTGGACGAAATTACCAAATTATGCCTTAATTGATCAGGAAATCAATGGAGTAATTAAGGATGATTGATACGATCATATCGTCTTGAACGATCGCAGGATTGGCTAGGACGATACATTCAAAATCCTTGAATTGCTTTAGGACGATAAATATCAGACAGGTCATAAACAGGGCGATGCTCAGGATGATTTGCCTCTGATTTGAACTAATCGGCCGGGACGATCGTATGATCGGCCTAGACGATCAAGCCAAATTTCAATCATCCAGGACTGTTCCCAGGGCGATGCTCTGGCCGATCTTCTTTGATTTGTACTGATCGGCCAGGTCGATGTACATATCGGCCGGGATGATAAAGTCGGCTACTTGCAATTAATGAGCTCCTTGAGAGCTCTTCTATTTAAGAGCTCTTGTTCAAACATTTTAGATGACCTTTTGCTGCTGCCTTGACCTGAGAAGACCTTGAGGAGAGAAAGAGAGAGAGGGAGAGAGAGAGGATCTTGTGAGGGGGAGCTTGTGAGGGGGATTCACAAGGGTTGCTTCAAGGATCGCTCTGCTTGTCTTTCGTCTGGAGTTTCTCGTCCGTGGAAGAGTCGGTAGAGGTAAGGAGTTTGCTTTTGGTTGTGGTTCTCTGCCAGCTTCAGGAGGAAGCAAAAGGAGGTTCTTGTAAGGGCTTCTCCGCCTAGCCGTGGGGGCTAAAGGAGAGTCACATTTTGTAGTGCAATACTTGGAGGGTGCCTCCAAGGAGTGGACATAGGTCGAATCGACCGAACCACTATAAATCTTGTGTTCTTATTTTTGCTTCCGCACTTTTTAATTCCGCATTAATTTCTTGTGGTGTGATTTGGTTTGTGATTTTATTTCTTTATCTTAAAAGTTTTTTTAAATACCAATTCACCCCACCTCTTGGTTAGCTTGGGACTAAGTTCATAGGGCTTAACATCCCGAACGAACTTTCAAGTGGTATTAGAGCGGGATTCGAAAATTTAAGTTTGAAAACTTTTTGAATTTGATCCATGGCTAACATTGGGAATCGTAACACTATGGAAGGGTATTCCATTACCTGACCTCCCCTGTTCGATAACCTACCTTTTGATTTTTGAAAAACCCGCATGTCAACATTTTTACAATCTACTGATTATCGCATATGGATGCTTATTCAAGAAGGTTATTCTCCACCTTCTCGTGAAATTAATGGTATTAAAACTGAAGTTGCTTTTACTGAATGGACTTTCGATGAACGTGATTTGGCTCAATTAAATGCAAAATGTTTGAACTATTTTTTCTGTGCTTTGAAATCTGAGGATTACATGCGTGTTTCAACTTGCAAAACTGATAAAGAGATTTGGGATAAATTATGCATCACCTATGAAGGTACTAATGAAGTTAAGCAATCCCGTTTAAACATTTTATTGCATGACTACGAACTTTTTCGTATGAAACCTCATGAATCGATTTCTGACATGTACACTAGGTTTACTCAGATTGTTACTTCATTGCATGCACTAGGAAAAGAGCTTTCAAATTATGAAAAAGTTAACAAGATTTTGAGATGCTTGCCTTCATCTTATGATGCAAAAATTACTACCATTACTGAATCCAAAGATTTGAACACCTATTCTATTGATAACTTACTTGGCTCACTCATTGCTTACGAGCAAGGGGTGAATCAAAGAAATCTTGATGCAGGTGAGAAGAAAAAGGAGAAAACAATCGCACTGAAGGCGCACAAATCGGATTCTGAATCTTCTGGGTCTGAAAGCGATGATGTTGCCTTCATCACAAGGCAATTCAAAAGCTTTCTAAGAAAGAAACAAAAGCATCATCAAAGTTGGAGGAAAGGTAAGGATCACAAATATGTTAAGGGATCTTCTGATGTTGTTTGTTTTGAATGCAGGAAACCTGGACATGTGAAAGACGATTGCCCTACACTTCAAAATCAATCAAGCAAAAGAAAAAGTGAGAAAGCTAAGCCTAGGAAGAACAAGAAGAAAAACCAAAGGAGCTTTTGGGCAGAATCTGGTACTGACTCCTCTGAGACTGAACCAGAGGAAGAAATACAAACTTGTATTTCATGGGAAAAGATCAAAGTGATCAAGAAGAGGTATGTGAACTTTCCTACGATCAACTTCTTGAAGTCTCAGAGAAAATTCATGCATCATATAGAAAATTAAAGAAAACTCATGCTAGCTTAAAACTAGAATTTTTAAATCTACAAAAAGAGCATGAATTTTTAATTAAAGACCATCAAACAAATGATTCAAATCACATGACTTTACTTGATGAATTTGATGAGTTAAATAAAAATCATGATGAGTTAGTTGAAGAGCTTGATGCATTAAAAATAACACACACATCACTTGAATAAGATTTTAAGAAGTCTAAAGAGATAGAGAAAAATTTGAGGATTGAAAATGAAGTTTTAAAAAGCACAAATTTGAAGATTCAAAATGATTTAGAAGCATGTAAGAAAACTAGGATGACATCTAATTTTGATCAATTGCCAAAACCTAGGAAGAGGCATTATAACTCAAACCACTTAAGAAATCCCTTTCCTGGAGTTAGATGTTTTTCATGTGGCATGCTAGGACACATCTCACACACTTGCACGATTCACCATTGTACACATTGCGTGTGGAGACCTAAGGTGCATGATCCACAGCATACCACACACGCATTGCATTCTTCTCTTCATAAGAAGGAACCCAAACCTGCTTGGGTTCCTAAATCTAACATTTGATAATTTTGCAGGAGGGCTCTCACAAAAGACCTCGTGAGAGTATGTGGTACCTGGATAGTGGATGCTCTCGACATATGACTGGTGATGCTAGCCAGTTTGTTGTACTAGAGTCCAGGACTGGAGGCAAGGTTACTCTTGGAGACAACACCACCAGGAAGGTGGTAGGAGCAGGTATAATTAGTAATTCCAAGAACCTTATGATTGAAAATGTTTTGCTTGTAGATGGATTGAAGCACAACTTGCTCAGCATCAGTCAATTCTGTGACAAAGGCTTCATCGTGCAGTTCTTTACGAATTAATGCATTATAAGTTTAAGTAACAACACTATTTTGCAGGGAAAGAGGATCAACAACGTCTACATGCTTGATTTAAATAACATTGAATGTGCTGCTTCTTTTTGCTTAAAAACTGTGATTGATGATTCTTGGTTGTGGCACAGGAGGCTTCGTCATGCAAGTATGAAAACCCTTAGGAAAGTGACCCAAAAAGATCTAGTTAGAGGTGTCCCCAAACTTAAGTTTACAAAAGACCACCTTTGTGATGCCTGTCAACTAGGAAAGCAAGTCCACTCCACTTTTCACCCCATCAAGGACATTAGCACCTCTAGACCTTTAGAAGTCCTTCACATGGATTTGTTTGGACCCATTAGCACGGCTAGTTTGGGAGGGAAAGTCTATAATTTTGTGATTGTTGATGACTACTCGAGGTTCACTTGGACTAGATTTCTTTCACAAAAAAATGAGTCTTTTGAGGAGTTTAAAACATTTTCTACTTGGATTCAGAAGAAGCTAGGTTGTGAGATTTTGACCATCCATAGTAATCATGGGGGAGAATTTGAAAATGAAAGATTTGGAGATTTTTGTGAGGACAAGGGGATTAGTCACAATTTTTCAGCCCCTAGGACCCCTCAGCAGAATGGGATAGCTGAAAGGAAGAACCGGACCTTGGTGGAAGCCGTTAGAGCCATGCTTGCTGAGTATTCACTTCAAAAATACTTTTGGGCTGAAGCGGTTAACACAGCTTGTTATGTGTTGAATAGGGTGAATATTAGAGCCAAATTAGAGAAGACACCCTATGAGTTCCTTAAGGGTAGGACACCCAATCTTTCCCACCTTCATGTCTTTGGTTGTAAGGTTTTCATTCACAACAATAGGAAATCTCACTTGGGAAAATTTGATCCTAAATCTGATGAGGGAGTATTCTTGGGATATTCTAGTGTTAGGAAGTCTTTTAGGGTGTTTAACAAGAGAACTTTAATGGTGGAAGAGACAACCCATGTAATTTTTGATGAGTTTGAGCCTAAGAAACATGGAGTAGAAGATGATGATATTGGAGAGATTACTAGTGGAGTAGAGAATTTGGGGAAGGGGTGTGAGCACCTAAGTAATGAAGGAGTAGAAGGTGTCACCCAAGGAGTAGAGAACTTTGTTGAAAGGGGAGAAACTTCACACACTTTGCATAGAGATTGGAGATACTTTACAAGTCACCCCAAGGATTTGATCTTAGGAGACCCTTCTAGTGGAGTTAAGACTAGACAAGGACTTAGGAAGGAGGTGAACCACTCTGCCTTTATTTCTATGACTGAACCCACCACCATTAACCAAGCCCTTTCTGATGAGTTTTGGATTTTAGCAATGCAAGAAGAGTTGAATCAATTTGTTAGGAATGATGTTTGGGAACTTGTGGAAAGATCTAAAGGACAAAGTGTAGTTGGAACAAAGTGGATCTTTAAGAACAAAGTGAATGATTCAAGAGTGGTGGTGAGGAATAAAGCAAGATTGGTGGCTAAGGGGTACAATCAAATAGAAGGGATAGAATTTGAGGAGACTTTTGCCCGTGTAGCTAGATTGGAAGCCATTAGAGTGCTATTAGCCTTTGCCTGTTATAAAGGATTTAAGCTTTTTCAAATGGATGTCAAGAGTACCTTTTTAAATGGGGAGATAAAAGAAGATGTGTTTGTAGAACAACCTCCAGGTTTTGAGAGCTCCCAATTTTCAAATCATGTGTTTAAATTGAAAAATGCATTGTATGGTTTAAAGCAGGCACCAAGAGCTTGGTATGAGAGGCTTAGCACATTCTTACTAGAAAGGGAGTTTGTCAAGGGAAGTGTAGACACCACCCTTTTTCTTAGGAGAGTTGGAGATGATTTACTCATTGTTCAGATTTATGTGGATGACATACTCTTTGGATCTTCTAATAAAATTTTGTGTGATGATTTTTCTAAAACAATGAGTAGAGAGTTTGAGATGAGTTTGATGGGAGAATTGTCCTACTTTTTGGGGTTTAGCATAAAACAATTGGAGGATGGAACTTTTCTAAATCAAACAAAATACATAAAGGACATTTTGAAGAAATATGAGATGGACAAAGCCAAGCCAATTAACACTCCCATGACTTCTAGTGCTCCATTGGACAAGGACCCAAGTGGTAAGTCTGTTGATCAGAAGAAGTATAGAGGCATGATTGGATCCTTACTTTACTTGACTGCGAGCCGACCTGACATCATGTTTAGTGTTTGCCTTTGTGCTAGGTTTCAGGCTGACCCTAAGGAATCCCACATGACTGCTGTTAAAAAGATTTTTAGATATCTTTTGGGGACACAAGGATTAGGGATTTGGTACCCTAGACATAGCACTTCTTTTGAGATTATTGGTTTTTCTGACTCTGATTTTGCAGGATGCAAGGTGGATAGAAAGAGAACTTCTGGAACTTGTCAATTCATTGGACAATCTTTGGAATCTTGGTCTAGTAGGAAGCAAAACTCTGTTGCTCTTTCCACTGCTGAAGCTGAATACATTGCTCTTGGAAGTTGTGTGGCCCAAGTCCTTTGGTTAAAACAATAGGTATTAGATTTAGGATTACATGTAAATACCATCTCAATCTTTTGTGACAATACTAGTGCCATATGCATCTCTAAGAATCTTATCCAACATTCAAGGACTAAACACATTGACATTAGGCATCACTTCATTAGAGATCATGTGACTAAGGGAGATATTGAGTTACACCATGTGACAACTGAAAATCAACTGGCAGACATCTTCACTAAACCACTGGCCTTCGATACTTTCAGCTCTTTAAGGACCAGGTTGGGTGTGATTGACATAAATGCATGAAAACTTTTTATTTTCTTTTGTTTTTCTTTTGCTTTTTATTTTCGTTTACTTTTGTGTCCTTTTTGTTGTTTTAGTTTTTTTTGTGTGTTTTACTTTTCTTTTTCCTTCTCTTTACTTAGTTTTCATAACCATTGCTAATATGGTATTATATTCCTTGTCCTTGTCGTTGGAAATTTGTAGTCAATATGTTTTTATCTACTCAATCTCTTAAGTGGTAGGAATATTTTGTGATTGTGTCTCTTTCTCTAACCAATTTTAGTGGCATAGTTTTCTTCTCTAATAAAAAATCTATCTCAAGTTAAAGATTGGTTATGGAATTGCGATCTTGTCTTAAGCTTGCTTAAGCAAATCTATCTTATACTTATAATGTTTAAAGTCTTTTTATCACATCAAAATTTCTCGTTACTCTTGTCCTTGATTATTAATTCTGCTTGTGATAACTCTTCCTTTTGTTAGAGAGAGTGCTCCTATTCTCTAATATATGAGAAGATATATTCACAACTTTGTCTTTAAAATATTATAAAAGAGAATATAGCTTGCAAAAAGAACAAAATTTGGCCAATGATGCCAACAAAAGATGCGCAAAGATGCCAAAAATTGAACAAAAAAATCTATAAAAAAAAAGCCCAAAGCGCCACGATATTGACAAGAGGCATAAAATGAGCCCACTCCAAAGCAAGCTACTCTCTCTTTTTAAATCTTTTAGAACTTAGAAGTGTTGGTTATCAAAGACTTGACTTCGATTAACTTGCGATTGTGATAAATTTACTTTACCTCATTATTGTATGAAGATGGTTTTTTCTTAAGCCAAGTGATAGGTGGATTCCTTTTTCTCATATCCAATTAAATCCTTGAGTTAGGTCATTGATTTCAAAAGACGATTCTACCCTAAAAAATGTCTGAGCTAAGGGTAGCCATGATCGGATATTCTACTGTTCTATAGATTGATGAGCTTATTAACACATTAACACACAAATTTTTTTTTGAATCAATCACATGGAATACTATATCATGTTCACGCCTTGGTTAAAAAAAAAAAAAAGGAGGATCTCTTTTGCTTTGCTTTCTTGTACCCTTCTTTTTGATATATCAAAAGGGGGAGAAGTGTATGAAATTCCTCTTTTCATCAATCCTGAAATTTTTTGCTATTTTTTTCGTAGTGTTTTGCCATCATCAAAAAGGGGGAGATTGTTGCAAATCTATATTTTCATGGCTTGTGTTTTGATGATTGACAAACACTACTTCTCTTGGACTACTTGTTTCTTCTAACTTTTCAGGAATCGAAGACCGGACGATCAAAAAGAAGCCAAGTGCAAGATTGCGTAGGTTTAGGGTTGAGTCAGTCTGTACTTTTGATTTTCACCTTTTGAGTCTACTTGTAATGGTCAAAGAGACTGATGCTAAGTAACCCTACACACACACACACTTGAGAAACTTAGAATTTCTGTTTTTGCCCACATCGGCCAGGCCGATATTACTATCGTCCTGGACGATCCGCTTAAAATAGAAAGTCTAATTAAGGTTTCTTAATTAAGGCAGCCGACATTAACATATCGGCCTGGACGACACGTGTATCGGCCAGTACGATAAGCTCAAAACAGAAAGAAGTAGCCACGTTAGACAGTTAATGTATACTGTATTTTTAAATTATCGGCCAGGACGATCCCCATATCGACCTGGACGAAATTACCAAATTAAGCCTTAATTGATCAGGAAATCAAGGGAGAAATTAAGGATGATTGATACAATCATATCGTCCTGGACGATCGCAGGATCGGCCAGGACGATACATTCAAAATTCTTGAATTGCTTTAGGACGATAAATATCGGACAGGTCATAAACAGGGCGATGCTCAGGACTATTTTCCTCTGATTTGAACTAATTGGCCAGGACGATCGTATGATCGGCCTGGACGATCAAGCCAAATTTTAATCATCCAGGACTGTTCCCAGGGTGATGCTCTGGCCGATCTTCTTTGATTTGTACTGATCGGCCAGGCCGATGTACATATCGGCCGGGATGATAAAGTCGGCTACTTGCAATTAATGAGCTCCTTGAGAGCTCTTTTATTTAAGAGCTCTTGTTCAAACGTTTTAGATGACCTTTTGCTGCTGCCTTGACCTGAGAAGACCTTGAGTAGAGAAAGAGAGAGAGGGAGAGAGAGAGGATCTTGTGAGGGGGAGCTTGTGAGGGGGATTCACAAGGGTTGCTTCAAGGATCGCTCTGCTTGTCTTTCGTCTGGAGTTTCTCGTCCGTGGAAGGGTCGGTAGAGGTAAAGAGTTTGCTTTTGGTTGTGGTTCTCTGCCAGCTTCAGGAGGAAGCGAAAGGAGGTTCTTGTAAGGGCTTCTCCGCCTAGCCGTGGGGGCTAAATGAGAGTCACGTTTTGTAGTGCAATACTTGGAGGGTGCCTCTAAGGAGTGGACGTAGGTCGAATCGACCGAACCACTATAAATCTTGTGTTCTTATTTTTGCTTCCGCACTTTTTAATTCCGCATTAATTTCTTGTGGTGTGATTTGGTTTGTGATTTTATTTCTTTGTCTTAAAATTTTTTTTAAATACCAATTCACCCCCCCTCTTGGTTAGCTTGGGACTAAGTTCATAGGGCTTAACATCCCGAACGAACTTTCAATAACGATCATGGTCGAGAATTTTAAAATGATAGTTTCAAATCATTTTATCAAGAGCTAGGAATAGAACACAATTTCTCAGCCCCTAAAACACCCCAGCAAAATGGTATAGCAAAAAGGAAGAATAGAACCTTGGTAGAAGCTGCTAGGGAAATGTTAGCAGAGTACACTCTTCCTAGATACTTTTGGGCAGAAGTAGTCAACACAACGTGCTATGTTTTAAATAGGGTGAACATTAGATCTAAGCTGAACAAGACTCCTTATGAACTTCTTAAGGGTAGGACACTAAACCTTTCACACTTACATGTCTTTGGGTGCAAGTACTTCATCTTGAATAATGATAAACATCTCCTAGGAAAATTTGATCCCAAGTCTGATGAGGGTGTCTTCTTAGGTTATTCATCTGTAGGTAAGGCCTATAGAATCTTTAAAAAGATAACCCTAGTAATAGAAGAGTCCACCCATGTAGTATTTGATGAATCAGATAAGCCCTCTGAATCTAAAATTGACGATGATGAAATAGATGCAATTCAAGGAGTAGAGACTATGACCTTAGGAGAAAGGGTAGAACCTCAGGAAGATTTGCCTAGAGAATGGAGATATTCTTCTAGTCATCCTAAAGAGTTAATTTTAGGAGACCCTTCAGAAGGTGTAAGAACTAGGCATGGACTTAGGAAGGAGGTTAGTCATTCAGCATTCATCTCTATGATAGAACCTACAAGTATAGATCAAGCCTTAGGAGATGAATTTTAGATTCTAGCAATGCAAGAAGAGCTGAACTAATTCACCAAGAATGATGTTTGGGAGTTTGTCAAGAGACCTAAAGAATAAAGTGTGGTTGGGACAAAATGGGTCTTCAAGAATAAGGTGAATTATTCAGGAATAATAATAAGGAATAAAGCCAGACTAGTAGCTAAGTGATACAACCAAATTGAGGGAATAGACTTTGAAGAAACCTTTTCCCCTGTTGCTAGACTAGAAGCCATAAGAGTTCTCTTAGCTTTTGCTTGCTTCAAGAACTTTAAGTTATATCAAATGGATGTAAAAAGTGCGTTTCTGAACGGGGTAATTAAGGAAGATGTCTATGTTGAGCAACCCCCCGGATTTGAAAGTTCACAATTTCCAAACCATGTATTCAAATTAAAGAAGGCACTTTATGAATTAAAGCAAGCACTTAGAGCATGGTATGATAAACTTAGCTCATTCTTATTGGATAGAGGATTTGAATAGGGTAATGTAGATACTACATTCTTTTTACAAAATGTCAAAGAAGAACTTCTCATTGTTCAGATTTACGTGGATGACATTCTATTTGGATCTTCAGATAAAATATTATGTAATGAATTTTCAAAAATAATGAGTAATGAGTTTAAAATGAGCATGATGGGAGAACTAAATTACATCCTTAACTTTAGTGTAAAACAAATGGAAAATGGAACATTTCTTAGCCAAGCAAAGTACATTAAAGACATTTTGAAAAAATACGATACGGAGAATGCAAAATCCATGAACACCCCAATGAGCTCAATAATTTAATTAGATAAAGACCCCAGTGAAAAATCAGTAGATCAAAAAAAATATAGAGGAATGATTGGGTCCCTTCTTTACCTGACTGCCACTAGACCAGACATAATGTTTAGTGTGTGCCTCTGTGCCTGTTTTCAAGCTGATCCTAAAGAGTCTCACTTAACTGCTGTCAAGAGAATTCTTAGATATCTACTAGGCACCCCAAACTTAGGAATTTAGCATCCAAGGCACAGCACTTCCTTTGAAATCTTAGGTTACTCAGACTATGACTTTACAGGATGTAGGATAGATAGAAAAAGCACCTCTGGTACCTTCCAATTCATGGGACAATCATTAGTTTCTTGGTCCAGTAGGAAGCAAAACTCAGTAGCACTTTCCACAGCCGAGGTGGAATATATTGCAGTAGGAAGTGTTGCACATGTACTACGGCTGAAATAATAAATTCTTGATCTTGGCGTACCTGTAGGAACAATTTCAATTATGTGTGACAACACAAGCATAATTTGCATCTCTAAGAACCCAATTCAGCACTCTCGAACAAAACACATAGACATTAGACATCACTTCATTAGAGATCACGTTGCTATGGGAGATATAGAATTGCATCACATTGCTACAGGAGATCAATTGGCTGACATATTCATAAAACCTCTAGCATTCGACACCTTTAGCTCCTTGACGACTAGATTAGGTGGCATAGACATAACTGCATAAAAAAATAAAAAAATAAACAAAAAAAAAACAAAAACAAAAAAAATATAAAAAAAATCTTCTAAGGCTGCTCCTGATCATCACACACTCACTACACAAAAATCACTAAATGTGACCTTGTATAATCGTACTTTACGATACCCCGTTCATACTGTACGGTATACATAATCTGCACAGAAGACACCAAACGGAAAATTTCATCTCTGTTGATCGTATTGTACGACTTACTGTTGAGTCGAGTGAATAGGTTGTTAAACCTAAGTTAATGTCCCAAAGCTACCAAGAGGGGGGGGGGGGGGGGGTGAATTGGTATTTAAAAAAATATCCCTCTTTTGATAAATTTAACCGAAATTAAACTTTAATGAATTTTTATAAAAAAATTTTCAACTACAATTTTTTAAACAAAAAAAAGGCAGAAAATAAAAAGAAGTAAAATAAACGACACACGATTTATAATGGTTCGATCCAAACCAGACCTACATCCACTCCCCAGAGGCACCCTTTGAGTATTGCACTAATACCATTAGTGTCTCTCCTTTTGCACCCACAGTAAGGCGGAGAAGCCTTTACAAACACGCTTTTCACCACTACCCGGTGCAGCAGAGAATCATCGTCCTTTTACACTTTTTCTAGTGTTAGCGAAGAACCGTCGTCCTTTTACACTCTCCTAGTGTGGGCAGAGAACCCTTTGTCCTTTCACACTCTCCTAGTGTGGGCAGAGAACCCTTCGTCCTTTCACACTCTTCTAGTGTGGGCAGAGAACCCTTCGTCCTTTCACACTCTCCTAGTGTCGGCAGAGAACCAGATCTCCTTGACAGATCTCTTCATAAGAAATCTAGAAAGAAGAAAGAAAAAGAGTGAAGTAATCTCAAATCACAAGTAGGAAATCTTACCTTTGAAGACCAAGCGAAGCCTTCACGCTCTAGTGGTAGAAATCCTTCTTTGAATGCTCTCTCTCTCACTCTCTCCTTTACTCTTCTTCCAATAGGCACGTAGATCAATGAGAAAAAAGATTGGGTGGTAGTTTAACTTGGACTATATATACAAAAGACAAGAAAAACTGCCCAAAAACTGCAAGTTTTCATTTCTGTACGCAGTGGATCGTCCCGTACGATCGTGGATCGTCCCGGACGATTTTACTTAAAGTGTCGGAAATGATCCTAATGTATATTAGTACGAACTATATTCATACACGCTCATCGTCCCGTACGAACTAGGTTCTTTCGATACAAAACGATTATTACATAGATCAGTTCCCAAAATTCTACAGGACGTAACCGACTTAAATAAGCCGGTTCAGTTCGTCCTGGGACGAACAGGTTTCGTCCTGGGAAGAACAGGTTTCGTCTTGGGACGAATAGGTTTCGTCCTAGGATGATTTTATACAGAGAGTTTCATCCATAGATGAAGGTTCATTTTGTCTTGTACGATCTCATATAGAGAGTTTCGTCCCCGTACGAACCAAGGTGAGAATCCAGAGAAGTTCATCTCGGGACGAATACAAATATCGTCTTGGATGATTAGAACTTAGAAAATTTTCTACCCGCCTGCTTGATCCATTGCTCCCGAGGGGTTAATTGACATGATCGTCCCGTACGAACCAGGTTCATCCAGTATGATTTTAATTTTAAAAAATTATAATTTACAAATGAATAATTTGAAGATTTCATCGCTTGGAGTTGATTTTTCTTGAAATGTTAGTACACACTAGAGCAAAAACAAATCTTCCAAAAAGTGTTAGGAGATATATAAATCAATAATATTTGAAATCATCAAAACAATACAAGTTGCAAGAATGTAAAATATGCAAATAGCAACTCTCTCTACAATCTCCCCCTTTTTGATGATGGCAAAACAATTATTGTTTGTAGGATTTCAAATTTTAAGAATCTCCTAAACTCCCCCAGAAATGATGAACTCATGAAAATAAGGAGGCATTTGAAGTAAAAAAATAATTATTTTTCAAAATTTTTATATAACACAAAACAACACAAAAGACAAAACAAAAATAATCAAACACACATACAAAAATATACGATAAAACAAATAAAAAACATAAAAAAAGACACAACAAACAATTTCTCCCCCTTTTTGACAACATCAAAAAGTGAAGAAGAAAAGAAGGCTAGAAATGTAAGCAGAAGTATGAAATTCATTTGATATTTTAATCTTGGAAGTGATTGAAATAATGTATGCAAATAAAATCAAAACATTAGAAAAACATAAGATTTCATATAATTTAAGAAGTGATATAACATATGAATAAAAAGAATTTATCAAAGGCTTATGTCAATTTAGACATGAAGATAAAGAAAATCATTGCACAAAGGATGAATAAAAAATTTTATATTTCAATTTTCAATATGAATTATAAATGAACATTAGATCAACTTGAATTAAGAGATTAAAAGAGTCTGAAAAGAAGTAATTACCACATGTGACACTTTGCACTTCTTTTTCAATTTTTATGACATATTTTTGTGCATCTTTTTACTTTGGGCTTATTTTTTGCCTCTTTTTGTCATTGCAAATTTTTTGCACAATCCTTTTGATTTTTGTACATTTGTACAATTTTCAAGAGTAATTGAATTCTTTCCTAAATCAAAAATCTAAAATTTCAAATTTTTCTAAGTGCATAAATACTAATTGAAAAGAGAAATACAAAATAAGAAAACATCTAAATTGCAATAATAATATTAAAGATAATGTAGTCTAAATAAGAGACATGGAATTGAAAATTCTAATAATATCAAGTTATAAGCATCTCTTAAATTTAGAAAAATTATATTTTCTAATGAAATTAATTTTAATTTACAAATTAGAATAAAGCACTATTAAGATTAAAAAAAATGAATGTCATAAAGTCTAACACATATTTCTAAAATATTAAACAACAAAACATTGAAACATATAATGATATCGGATGAAGCCATTACAATTTGAAGTTCAAGATATCAATAGTAACAAAACTAAAACAAGGAAAAAATAACAAACTAAAAGAAATCACTAACACATGAATTACAACAAAACACTGAATAAATACTGAACAAACACTAAACAAATCATTCAGATGGACCCTGATCTGGAGGAGGAGGAGGTGGTGCTGCACCAAAGAAGTTGAAGTTTTTACTCATCATAAACATGTTGGAATTAATGACATTTATCTGATCACGCATAAATCCCATATCCTGATTGTACTGAATATCTTGCTGCTGCAAGTGAGTTTCAATTTGATTAAACCTTTGATCAAAATGAGCCTCTAAATTGTCAAATCTTTGAACCAAATCCTGATAATTTGGTCCAGCAGCATGTGATGGTTCAGCTTCTTCTTCTGTTTCACTCAGAACTATATGAGTTTTGCTGGGCTCATCCTTATTGAAGATAGTCCTAAATGATGCATCATTGTAGTAGAGTGGTTCTTCAAAGTCTTGTTCTTGATGAATTAAATCATACTTTGTTTCCAAAATATAGGCAATCAGATGTCCTAAGGCTATGTTCTTCTTTCTTTTATGATCAACATGACCAATTTCAGAGAGACCATAAATGTAGTCAATTAGGAGTTGGGCCTCATCTATAGGTTGTCTTGTTATTATCATGTAGGTAACAGTAGAAAGAAGAGGAGTGATGTTGACTCTATCACCAGCTTTAGGAATAATGGAAGTTCTTAGTACGTGCTGGATGATACGGGCATCACGCAATAAAGTTGATACTTTAGGCAAATGATCCTTAACTCTTATTCCTCTAATCACACGATTAACTTCAGTCCAATCAAAATTTGTGGTGGTTAAGGTGTGTGCTCTTAAGCCTTCAGTCCTTAAGTTTAGGAAGATACCAAAGTCATCCTTGGTGATTTCAACTTTCTTTTTGAAAATAAAAGAACTGATGACAGAATGGTCGGAGTTGAATGACATGTTTGCCAAGAAATAGTGAAAGGTTTCTCTATTGTAGAAGTGTACTAAAGTGAGGATTAAACCAAATTGAGTTGAGGCAAACAAGTGCATTACCTTAAAGGATAATTGATCCTTTAGAAGAACTCTAGATGCGGTGATTTTTGCAGAGACAAACCTAGCAAAGGATTCTTCATTGGCTATAGAAAGGAAGTTTTCGGATGTATTTCTTGGAGGACCCTTAGCCAAGGCCTTTTGGCGCTTGCTAGAACTTGCCATTGAAAGATTTAAAGAGAGGAAAGGTTTGAAAGAGATGTGTGAAAGTGACTGTTCAGTATAAAACTACCGTTAATTTAAACAAGAACGACTGTTCGTACCATATGAAAATTTATTCGTCCCGTACAAAAATATTTTGTATGGACGAACGAATGAGTTTAAAAAATAACGGCTTTTCATAAACACACAATTTTTGAAGCGTCCTTTCGTACGGGCTTTTGACCAAAATGATCGTACAGATAAACACGTGTTCGTACAGACGATCAAAAATTTAACTCATTTTAATGGCAGTTGAAAATCGTCCCCCGCCATGAACCGACATGTGTTCGTCTGGACGAACCAAAGGTTCGTACGGACGAAGTTCATAATAAAAACTATCTTATCCATTCAACTGCTGCATTAATTCGTCCCGTCGTTTGAAAAATATTTCATCCCGGACGATCGTGACGATCGTATAGACTAACTAAATTAAAAATTGCTCTTAAGACGGTTCGAAATCACACAGTTTGTCTTTTTACACACATTGTCCCGTACAAATATTTTTTGTCCCGGATGATGATGACCACAAATTTACATTTTCACACTCAAAATAAAAATGAATAAAAATAGACAAGATAAACTTAAATACACACCTTTTTAAGAAGAAAATATCACAAAAATAAACTAAAAATACAATGAACACAAAAATAAAATATCAATGTTGCAGAAAAACAATTTTATCTAAGCATTGAAATCAATCACTCCAAGCCTAGTTCTTAATGAAAGTTTGTTAGGGATGTTAAGCCCTATAGAACTGGCCCAAGCTAACTAAGAGGGGGGGGGGGGGGGGGGGGGGGGGGTAAATTGGTATTTCAAAATTTCTTTTCACAAAGAATAAAAGACGCATAAATCAAAATCATACCACAAAAATAAATGCGAAATTAAAAGTGCGGAAGCAAGAAACAAGAACACAGAAATTTATAGTGGTTCGGTCAACTCGACCTACGTCCACTCCTTGGAGGCACCCTCCAAGTATTGCACTACAAAACGTGACTCTCCTTTAGCCCTCACGGCTAGGCGAAGAACCCCTCACAAGAACCTCCGTTTTGCCACCCCGGCAAGGCAGAGAACCTATCTCCTTTTGCTTCCTCCTGAAGCTGGCAGAGAACCACAACCAAAAGCTAACTCCTTACCTCTACCAACCCTTCCACGGACGAGAAACTCTAGACGAAGAAGAAGCAGAGCGATCCTTGAAGCAACCCTTGTGAATCCCCTCACAAGCTCCCCCTCACAAGATCCTCTCTCTCTCTCCCACTCTCTCTTTCTCTCCTCAAGGCCTTCTCAGGTCAAGGAAGCAGCCAAAGGTCCTCAAAAATGTTGAACAAGAGCTCTTAAATAGAAGAGCTCCAAAGGAGCTCATTAATTACAAGTTGCCGACTTTATCGTCCGGGCCGATATAGACATCGGCCTGGCCGATCAGTACAAATCCCAGAAGATCGGCCAGAGCATCGCCCTGGATGCACTCCTGGATGATTGAAAAATGGCTTGATCGTCCAGGCCGATATCACGATCGTCCTGACCGATCAGCTCAAATCATGGGAAAATCGTCATGAGAATCACCCTGGATACGAGCTGGCCGATATTTATCATCTTGAAGTAACTTAGGTTTTTGACTGGATCGTCCTGGCCGATCCTGCAATCGTCCAGGACGATATGATCGTATCAATCATCCTTAATTACTCCCTTAATTTCCTGATCAATTAAGGTATAATTTGAGAATTTTGTCCAGGCCGATCAATGATCGTCCTGGCCGATAATTTAAAAATACAGTATACCTTAATTGTCTATGGTGGCAACTTCTTTCTATTTTGAGCTTATCGTCCTGGCCGATACACGTATTATCCAGGCCGATATGTTAATGATGGCTTCCTTAATTAAGAATCCTTATTTAGACTTTTTGTTTTAAGCCTGATCGTCTAGGACGATGTAAAAATCGTCTTGGCCGATATGAGTAAAAATAGAAATTCTAAGTCTCTCAAGTGTGTGTCTGTAGGGTTACTTAGCATCAGTCTCTTTGACCATTACAAGAAGACTCAAGAAATGAAAAACAAAAGTACAGACTGACTCAACCCTGAACCAACGCAATCCTGAACAGGCTTCGTCTGATCGTCCGATTTTCGATTCCTAAAAAGTTAGAAGCAACAAGCAGTCCAAGATAATCAATAGTGTTTATCAATCATCAAAACACAGATCATAAAAATAGGTTTGTAACAATCTCCGCCTTTTTGATGATGGCAAAACACTACGAAAACAATTAGCAATAAAAGTTCAGGATCAACAAAAAAGGAACATCATAAACTTCTCCCCCTTTTGACATATCAAAAAAGGAGGGAACAAAAAATAACAATAATAAAGCACAAAATCCCCCTTTTTTTTTGCCAAGGCATGAAAATGATATAGTATTCTATGTGATTGATTTAAAAACTTGTGAGTTAATGTGTTAATAATCTCATCAATCCATAAAATAGTACAATATCCGATCATGATTACCCTTAGCTCAGACGTTTTCTTAGGGTAGAATCATCTTTTGAAATCAATGACCTAACTCAAAGAATTAATTGGATATTAAAAAAAATCCATCCATCACTTGGCTTAAGAAAAAACTATCTTTAAAAATAATAAACCAAAGTAAATTTGTCACGATCGGAAAACAATTGAAATCAAGCCTTTGAGAACCAAAACATCTAAGTTCTAAAAGATTTAAAAAGAGAGAATAGCTTGCTTTTGAGTGGGCTCATTTTATGCTTCTTATCAAATGAGTTGGTGCTTTGCACATCTTTTTATAGTTTTTCAATTTTGGCGTCATTGCACTTCTTTTGTTGGCATCATTGGCCAAATTTTTTATTTTGTTTATTTTGCAAGCAACATTCTCTTTTATAACCTTTTAAAAAATCTTAGTTGTGAGTATATCTTCTCAGATATTAGAGAATACGAGCTCTCTCTCTAACATAAGGAAGAATTACCACAAACAGAGTTGTTAATCAAGGACAAGAGTAACGAGGGATCTTGATGTGACAAAAAAACTTTAAACATTATAATTACAAAATAGATTTGTTTAAGAAAGCTTAAGAAAAGATCTTAATTTTATAAACAGTTTTTACTTTGAGATAGATTTTTGATTAGAAAAGAAAACTATGCCACTAAAATAGGTTAGAGAAAGAGACACAATCACAAAATATTCCTACCATCTAAGAGATTAGGAGATGAAAAACACATTGACTACAAATTTTCAAAAGCAAGGACAAGGAATATAATATCATATCAGCGATGATTTTGAAGACTAAGAAAAAAGAGACAAAAGAAAAATAAAACACACCAAAAAGCAAAAAAAAATAGAAAACAAAAGAAAATAACTAAAAGATCAAGTTTCATGCATTTATGTCAATCACACCCAATCTGGTCCTTAAAGATATGAAAGTGTCGAAGGCCAGTGGTTTAGTAAAGATGTCCGCCAGTTGGTTTTCAGTTGTCACATGGTGTAACTCAATGTCTTCCTTAGTCACATGATCTCTAATGAAGTGATGCCTAATGTCAATGTGTTTAGTCCTTGAATGTTGGAAAGGATTCTTAGAGATGCATATGGCACTGGAATTGTCACAAAAGATTGAGATGGTACCTACAGGTAATCGTAAATCCAATACCTGTTGTTTCAACCAAAGGACTTGGGCCACACAACTTCCAAGAGCGATGTATTCAGCTTCAGCAGTGGAAAGTGCAACAGAGTTTTGCTTCCTACTAGACCAAGAGACCAAAGATTGTCCAATGAATTGACAAGTTCCAGAAGTGCTTTTTCTATCCACCTTGCATCCTGCAAAATTAGAGTCAGAAAAACCAATAATCTCAAAAGAAGTGCTATGTCTAGGGTACCAAATCCCTAAGCCTTGTGTCCCCAAAAGGTATCTAAAAATTCTCTTAACAGCAGTCAGGTGAGGCTCCTTAGGGTCAGCTTGAAATCTAGCACAAAGGCAAACACTAAACATAATATCAGGTCGGCTCACAGTCAAGTTAAGTAAAGATCCAATCATGCCTCTATACTTCTTCTGATCAACAGACTTACCACTTGGGTCCTTATCCAATGGAGCACTAGAAGTCATGGGAGTGTTAATTGGCTTGGCTTTGTCCATCTCATATTTCTTCAAAATGTCCTTTATGTATTTTGTTTGATTTAAAAAGGTTCCATCCTCCAATTATTTTATTCTAAATCCAAAAAAGTAGGACAACTCTCCCATCAAACTCATCTCAAACTCTCTACTCATTGTTTTGGAAAACTCATCACATAATTTCTTATTAGAATATCCAAAGAGTATATCATCCACATAAATCTGAACAATGAGTAAATCATCTCCAACTCTCCTAAGAAAAAGGGTGGTGTCTACGCTCCCCTTGACAAACTCCCTCTCTAGTAAGAATGTGCTAAGCCTCTCATACCAAGCTCTTGGTTCCTGCTTTAAACCATTCAAAGCCTTTTTTAATTTAAAAACATGATTTGGAAATTGGGAACTCTCAAAACCTGGGGGTTGTTCTACAAACACATCTTCTTTTATTTCCCCATTTAAAAAGGCACTCTTGACATCCATTTGAAAAAGCTTAAATCCTTTATAACAGGCAAAGGCTAATAGCACTCTAATGGCTTCCAATCTAGCTACAGGGGCAAAAGTCTCCTCAAAGTCTATCCCTTCTATTTGATTGTACCCCTTAGCCACCAATCTTGCTTTATTCCTCACCACCACTCCTGAATCATTCACCTTGTTCTTAAAGACCCACTTTGTCCCAACTACACTTTGTCCCTTAGGTCTTTCTACAAGCTCCCAAACATCATTCCTAACAAATTGATTCAATTCTTCTTGCATTGCTAAAATCCAAAACTCATCAGTAAGGGCATGGTTAATGGTGGCAGGTTCAGTCATAGAGATAAAGGCAGAGTGGTTCACCTCCATCCTAAGTCCATGTCTAGTCTTAACTCCACTAGAAGGGTCTCCTAAGATCAAATCCTTGGGGTGACTTGCAGAGTATCTCTAATCTCTAGGCAAAGTGTGTGAAGGTTCACTCCTTTCATCAAAATTTTATACTCCTTGGGTGACTCCTCCTACTCCTTCATTACTTTGGTGCTCTCTCCCCTTCCCCAAATTTTCTACTCCACTTGTAATCTCTCCAACATCACCATCTTCTACTCCATGTTTCTTAGGATCAGACTCATCAAAAACTACATGGGTTGTCTCTTCCACCATCAAAATTCTCTTGTTAAACACCCTAAAAGACTTCCCAACACTAGAATATCCCAAGAATACTCCTTCATCAGATTTAGGATCAAATTTTCCCAAGTGAGACTTCCCATTATTGTGAATGAAAACCTTACAACCAAAGACATGAAGATGGGAAAGATTGGGTGTTCTTCCCTTAAGGATCTCATAGGGTGTCTTCTCTAATTTGGCTCTAACATTCACCCTATTCAACACATAATAAGCTGTGTTAACCGCTTCAGCCCAAAAGTATTTTGTAAGTGAATACTCAGCTAGCATGGCTCTAGCGGCTTCCACCAAGGTCTGGTTCTTCCTTTCAGCTATCCCGTTCTGCTGAGGGGTCCTAGGGGCTGAAAAATTGTGGCTAATCCCCTTGTCCTCACAAAAATCTCCAAAATCTTTCATTTTTAAACTCTCCCCCATGATCACTATGGATGGTCAAAATCTCACAACATAGTTTTTTCTGAATCCAAGTAGAAAATGTTTTAAACTTCTCAAAAGACTCATTTTTTTGTGAAAAAAATCTAGTCCAAGTGAACCTCGAGTAGTCATCAACAATTTCAAAACCATAGACTTTCCCTCCCAGGCTGGCAGTGCTAATGGGTCCAAACAAATCCATGTGAAGGACTTCTAGAGGTCTAGAGGTGCTAATGTCCTCAATGGGGTGAAAAGAGGAGTGGACTTGCTTTCCTAGTTGACAGGAATCACAAAGGTGGTCTTTTGAAAACTTAAGTATGGGGACACCTCTAACTAGGTCCTTTTGGGTCACTTTCCTAAGGGTTTTCATACTTGCATGACAAAGCCTCCTGTGCCACAACCAAGAATCATCAATCACAGTTTTTAAGCAAAAAGAAGCAGCACATTCAATGTTATTTAAATCAAGCATGTAGACGTTGTTGATCCTCTTTTCCTTCAAAATAGTGTTGTTACTTAAACTTAAAATGCATGAATTTGCAAAAAATTGCACGATGAAGCCTTTGTCACAGAATTGACTGATGCTGAGCAAGTTGTGCTTCAATCCATCTACAAGAAAAATATTTTCAGTCATAAGGTTCTTGGAATTACTAATTATACTGCTCCTACCACCTTCTTGGTGGTGTTGTCTCCAAGAGTAACCTTGCCTCCAGTCCTGGACTATAGTACAATAAACTGGCTGGCATCACCAATCATATGTCGAGAGCATCCACTGTCCGGGTACCACATACTCTCACGAGGCCTTTTGTGAGAGCCCTCCTGCAAAATTACCAAATATTAGATTTAGGAACCCAAGCAGGTTTGGGTTCCTTCTTATGAAGAGAAGAATGCAATGTATGTGTGGTATGCTGTGGATCATGCACCTTAGGTCTCCACACCCAATGTGTACTATGGTGAATCGTGCAAGTGTGTGAGATGTGTCCTAACATGCCACATGAAAAACATCTAACTCCAGGAAAGGAATTTCTTAAGTGATTTGAGTTATAATGCCTCTTTCTAGATTTTGGCAATTGATCAAAAGTAGATGTCATCCTAGTTTTCTTACATGCTTTTAAATCATTTTGAATATTCAAATTAGTGCTTTTTAAAACTTCATTTTCAATCCTCAAATTTTTCTCCATCTCCTTAGACTTCTTAAAATAAGATTCAAGTGATGTGTGTGAGACTTTTAATGCATCAAGCTTTTCAACTAACTGACAATGATTTTTATTTAACTCATCAAATTCATCAAGTAAAGTCATGTGATTTGAATCAATTGTTTGATGGTTTTTAATCAAAATTTCATGCTTTTTTTGTAGATTTACTCTTTTTGTAGATTTAAAAATTGTAATTTCAAGCTAGCATGTGTTTTCTTTAATTTCCTATATGATGCATGAATTTTTTCTGAAACTTCAAGAAGTTGATCGTAGGAAAGTTCACATACCACTTCTTGATCAGGATTGTTGTCTACCATCAAGCACAATTTTGATGTCTTATGTTCTGGTTCTGTCTCTGATGAATCCGATGCCGAATCCGCCCAAAATGCTTTTTGTACTTTCATCTTGTCCTTCCTTGGCTTAGGTTTCTCCTCACCCTTTCCTTTGCTTGAGTGATCTTTAAGCGTAGGGAAATCAATCCTCACATGTCCAGGCTTCCTGCATTCAAAACAAATAACATCAGAAGATCCTTTAACATGTTTATGATCCTTACATTTTCTCCAATTTTGATGATGCTTTTGTTTCTTCCTTAGAAAGCATTTGAATTGCTTTGTGATGAAGGCAACTTCATCGCTTTCAGACTCAGAAGTTTCAGAATCTGATTTGTGCGCCTTCAGTGCAATTGTTTTCTCCTTTTTCTTCTCACCTGCATCAAGATTTCTTTGATTCACCCCTTGCTCGTAAGCAATGAGTGAGCCAAGTAAGTTATCAATAGAGTAAGTGTTCAAATCCTTAGATTAAGTGATTATAGTGATTTTAGCATCATATGAAGAAGGCAAGCATCTCAAAATCTTGTTTACTTTTTCATAGTTTGAAAGTTCTTTTCCTAGTGCATGCAGTGAAGTAACAATCTGAGTAAACCTATTGTACATGTCAGAAATTAATTCATGAGATTTCATACGAAAAAGCTCGTAGTCATACAAGAGAATTTTCAAACGGGATTGTTTAACCTCATTAGTACCTTCATAGGTGATGCACAATTTATCTCAAATTTCTTTACCAGTTTTGCAAGTGGAGACACGCATGTAATCCTCAGATTTTAAAGCACAGAAAAAGCAGTTCAAATATTTTGCATTCAATTGAGCTAAATCTCGTTCATCAAAAGTCCATTCAGTAAAAGAAACTTCAGTTTTAACACCATTAATTTCACGAGAAGGTGGAGAATAACCTTCTTGAATAAGCATCCACATATGATAATCAATAGATTGTAAAAACGTTGACATGCGGGTTTTCCAAAAATCAAAAGGTAAGTTGTCAAACAAGGGTGGTCGTGTAATAGAATACCTTTCAGTAGTGTTACGATTCCCAAGATTAGCCATGGATAAAAATTCAAAAAGTTTTCAAACTAATTTTTATGAATCCTGCTCTGATACCACTTGAAAGTTCGTTAGGGATGTTAAGCCCTATAGAACTGGCCCAAGCTAACCAAGAGGGGGGGGGGGGGTGAATTGGTATTTTAAAATTTCTTTTCACAAAGAATAAAAAACGCATAAACCAAAATCACACCATAAAAATAAATGCGGAATTAAAAGTGCAGAAGTATGAAACAAGAACATAGAAATTTATAGTGGTTCGATCAACTCGACCTACGTCCACTCCTTGGAGGCACCCTCCAAGAATATCACTACAAAACGTGACTCTCCTTTAGCCCCCACGGCTAGGCGGAGAAGCCCTCACAAGAACCTCTTTTTGCTACCCCGGCAAGGCAGAGAACCTATCTCCTTTTGCTTCTTCCTGAAGCTGGTAGAGAACCACAACAAAAAGCTAACTCCTTACCTCTACCAACCCTTCCACGGATGAGAAACTCTAGACGATGAAGAAGCAGAGCGATCCTTGAAACAACCCTTGTGAATTTCCTCACAAGCTCCCCCTCACAAGATCCTCTCTCTCTCTCCCACTCTCTCTTTCTCTCCTCAAGGCCTTCTCAGGTCAAGGCAGCAGCCAAAGGTCCTCAAAAATGTTGAACAAGAGCTCTTAAATAGAAGAGCTCCAAAGGAGCTCATTAATTGCAAGTTGCCGACTTTATCGTTTAGGCCGATATGGACATTGGCCTGGCTGATCAGTGCAAATCCCAGAAGATCGGCCAGAGCATCGCCCTGGATGCACTCCTGGACAATTGAAAAATGACTTGATCATCCAGGCCGATATCAGGATTGTCCTGGCCGATCAGCTCAAATCTTGGGAAAATCATCCTGAGAATCGCCCTGGATACGAGCTGGCCGATATTTATCATCCTGAAGTAACTTAAGGTTTTTGACTGGATTGTTCTGGCCGATCCTGTGATCGTCCAGACGATATGATCGTATCAATCATCCTTAACTACTCCCTTGATTTCCTGATCAATTAAGACATAATTTGAGAATTTCGTCCAGGCCGATTAATGATCGTCCTGGCTGAGAATTTAAAAATACAGTATACCTTAATTGTCTATGGCGGTAACTTCTTTCTATTTTGAGCTTATCGTCCTGGCCAATACACGTATCGTCCAGGCCGATATGTTAATGACGGCTTCCTTAATTAAGAATCCTTATTTAGACTTTCTATTTTAAGCCTGATAGTCCAGGACGATGTAAAAATCGTCCAGGCCGATATGAGTAAAAATAGAAATTCTAAGTCTCTCAAGTGTGTGTGTGTAGGGTTACTTAGCATCAGTCTCTTTGACCATTACAAGAAGACTCAAGAAGTGAAAAATAAAAGTACAGACTGACTCAACCCTAAACCTACGCAATCTTGAACTGGCTTTGTCTGATCGTCCGATCTTTGATTCCTGAAAAGTTAGAAGCAACAATCAGTCCAAGAGAATCAATAGTGTTTGTCAATCATCAAAACACAGGTCAAAAAAATAGGTTTGCAACACTTAATGTACTGAAAGTATCAAAGGCTAAAGGTTTTGTAAAAATGTCTGCAAGTTGATTTATTGTTTAAACATGGGTAAGTTTAATTTCTCCTTTGGATACATGATCCCTTATGAAATGATGTCTTATGTCAATGTGTTTGGTTCTTGAATGTTGAATAGGATTTTTTGAAATGTAAATAGCACTAGTATTATCACAATAAATTGGTATAGTACCTATAGTTAATCCTAAATCATTCAACTATTATTTTAACCAAAGTACTTGTGCCACACAACTTCTTAGTGTAATGTATTATGCTTCTGCAGTAGATATGGCCACTGAATTTTATTTTCTACTAGACCATGAAACTAATGAATTTCCAATGAATTGAGATGTTCCAGAAGTGCTTTTCCTATCCACCCTACAACCTACAAAATCAGAGTCTGAATAACCAATAATTTCAAATGAAGAGCTAAACTTTGGATACCAAATTCCTAATTTTTGAGTTCCCATTAAGTATCTTAAAATCTTTTTTACTTCTGTCAAATGTGATTCTTTTGAATTAAATTGAAATCTAGAATACAAGAAAACACTAAATATGATATCTAGTCGGCTAGCAGTCAAGTAAAGTAAAGATCCAATAATCACTCTAAATTTCTTTTGATCAATGAATTTTCCCTTAAGGTCCTTATCCAACTGAACTGCGGAACTCATTAGTGTACTAATAGGTTTAGCATTGTCCATTTCATATTTTTTGAGGATGTCCTTAACATATTTAGATTGACTAAGAAATGTACCTTCCTCAAGTTGCTTAATGCTAAAACCTAAAAAGTAATTTAAGTCTCCCATTAGACTCATCTCAAATTCACTACTCATTGTTTTAAAAAAATTATCACAAAGATTTTTATTTGAAGATCCAAAAATGATATCATCCACATAAATTTGAACAATGAGTATATCCTTTCCAAATTTCTTTAAAAAGAGAGTTGTATCAATACTTCCTTTTTCAAAAGAATTTTTAAAACCTGGAGGTTGTTCTACAAAGACATCCTCTTCAATTACCCCATTTAAAAGGCGCTTTTCACATCCATTTGAAACAATTTGAAACCTTTAAAACAAGCAAAGACTAACAAAATCCTAATTACTTCAAGTCTAGCTTTAGAGGCAAAGTCTCCTCAAAATCAATTCCTTCAATCTGATTATACCCCTTAGCAACTAATATAGCCTTATTTCTAATGACTATTCCTGAGTCATTCATTTTATTTTTGAATACCCACTTAGTTCCAACTATTCTTTGATCTTTTAGCCTTAAAGTTAATTCCCAAACTTTATTTCTTACAAATTGATTCAACTCTTCTTGCATGGCCAATATCCAAAATTCATCAAAATGTGCTTGATCAATATTAGTGGGTTCTCTTGTTGAAATAAAGGTTGAATGATTGACTTCCTTATTTAATCCATGCATAGTTCTAACACCCACACTATGTTCACCTATAATTAATTCCCTTGGATGGTTTTTAGAAAATCTCAAATCTCTAGGCAAAGGGTTTTCTATCTCTGAATTCTCTTCCACATTTTTTTCCAAGTTTATTCTATCAATCTTTTGGGAGTTATCCTCAATCTCATCTTCAATAATATTTGGCTCTTTCAAATTTCCAGATTCATCAAATACAATATGTGTGGTCTCTTCAATGACCAAAGTTCTTTTGTTGAATACCCTATAAGATTTTCCAACACTTGAATATCTAACAAAAATTCCTTCATCTGATTTTGGATCAAATTTTTCTAAGGCATATTTTCCATTATTATGAATAAACACCTTGCAACCAAAAACATGCAAATGTGATAAATTAGGTGTTCTCCCATTTAGCAGTTCATAGGGTGTTTTATTTAAATTGGATCTCACAATCACCATATTCAGAACATAATATGCAGTGCTAACCGCCTCAGCCCAAAAATACTTAGGAATTGAGTATTCTGCCAACATTGCTCGGGCGGCTTCTACTAATGTTCTATTTTTCCTTTCGACTACCCTATTTTGCTGAGGGGTTCTAGGTGCAGAAAAATTGTGATCAATTCCTTTCTCTTTACAAAAATTTTCAAATATGTCATTCTCAAATTCTCCTCTATGATCACTTTGTATAGAAATAATTTCACACCCTAATTTCCTTTGAATCCAAGTCAAAAAATTTCTAAATTTCTCAAATGATTCACTCTTATGAAATAAAAATCTAACCCAAGTGAATCTTGAGTAATCATCTACTATAACAAATCCGTATACCTTCCCTCCTAGACTTACAATTCCAACTAGTCAAAAAAGATCCATGTGTAAGATTTCTAAAGGTTTACTAGTCCTAAGATCCTTATTGGACTGAAAAGAGGATTTCACTTTCTTACCTAATTGACATGCATCATAAAGGTGGTCCTTATTAAAGTATAGTTTTGGTATACCTCTCACTAAATTCTTTTGGGTAATCTTTCTAAAGTTTTTCATGATAGAATGATAAAGTCTCCTATGCCAAAGCCATGACTCATCAGAAACAGTTTTTAAATAAAAGGCAGTAGGAGTATGAATGCAATTTAAATCTAGCATATAAATATTGTTTATCCTTTTTCCATTCAACACATCTTTACCATTTATGCTTAATATGCAACTAGTAGAAAAAAATTTTACACTATAACCCTTATCACATAGCTGACTTATACTTAATATGCAACTAGTAGGAAAAAAATTTACACTATAACCCTTATCACATAGCTGACTTATACTTAACAAATTATGCTTTAATCCTTCAACCAATAACACATTGTCTATAAAAAAGTTTTTCAGGTTTCCAATCATACCTGATCCAACAACTTTCTTTGTGGTATTATCTCCAAGTGTAACCTTGCCTCCACTCCTAGCTTGCAGCGTTATGAATTGAGCAGTATCTCCAGTCATATGCTTTGAACATCCGCTGTCCAGGTACCATATGCTCCCACAAGGTCTTGTGTGAGAGCGACACTACAAAAATATCAAATGTTAGACTTGGAAACCCAAACAAGTTTGGGTTCTCCTTTTAGCAATTTATAATCAGATGCATGTATGATATGTCTAGGTTTTTACATCTTAGATCTCCACACCAAATTAGATTTCATCTTCAAAGTACATGTGTGTGCTATATGTCCAAATAATTCATAATTATTACATTTGACATTAGGAAAAGTATTCCTAGGTCTTCTACCATTTGTTTGTCTTCTAAGGGATTCCATATATTTAGGATAAAATTTAGGATTTGTAAAATCTTCAAGTTTGGGGGATATCTTATTATCCTCGAGAGCTTTTATTTTCAGCTTATAAAATGAATTCATATCTTCCAAAATTCGAATTGTATAATTGATTCGATATATTTTGCTCTCTGACTCATCCTTAAATTTTTTAAATTCTTTTTCAAGATCAGCATAGGATGATTTTAAAATCTTATGATTTTTATTCAGGTCATCATATTCATCAAGAAATTTCATGTGGTTGTCATCTATTAAAGCATGATCTTTCCTAAGGATTTCATATTTTTTCTTAAGTTCTTCCAATTCTTGACTTACACTAGCATGCATCTTTTTTATTTTCCTATATGCATCATGCATGTGTTCAGAAACTTCAAATAACTCATCATAACTTTAGTCACATACCTCTTCTTGATCTGATTGATCTATACTATCTGCCATCAAGCAAAGATTGGTGACTTCTTCTTCCTTTTCAGTCTCTGATGAATCTGAAGCTGAGTCCCCCTAAAAAACTCTTTGAAACTTCTTCTTGCCATTCTTTACAGTTGGTTTCTCCTCTACCTTCTCCTTGCTAAGAGTGGCTTTGAGTTTTGGGCAATATTTCCTGATATGACCTGGTTTACTGCATTCATTACAAATCACTTCATTAAAAATCTTGCCATTTCTATTAAATTTACATCTGTTCCATTGCTGGCGTCTCTTCTGCTTCCTCTTCAGAAAGATTCTGAATTGTCTAGTCATCATTGCAATCTCGTCTTCATCCTCAGATTGTGAGTGTTCACTCTCAAACTCTTCCACTTTTAGTGCTATATTATTCTCCTTTCGTGGTTCACCTGCATCAATCTTTCTTTGACTAACCTCTTGCTCGTAAGCAATGAGTGAACCAAGAAGATTGTCAATAGAATAAATGTTTAGATCTTTAGACTCTATAGTTGTAGTAATTTTAGCATCATAAGTAGTAGGTAAACAACGAAGAATCATATTAACCATTTCAGCATTCGTTAGTTCCCTACCAAGTGCATGCAAAGAGGTGACAATTTGTGTGAATCTTGTGTACATATCAAAAATGGATTCATTTGGTTTCATGCGAAACAATTCATAATTATATAACAAAATATTAAGTCTTGATTTCTAACCTCATTAATCCCCTCATATGTTATACAAAGTCTATCCCATGTGTCATTTCCACTTTTACAAGTGGAAACTCGCATGTAGTCTTCAGATTTTAAAGCACAAAAGAAACTATTTAAACATTTAGCATTTAGTTGTGCTAAGTCACGTTCTTCGATAGTCCAATCTGCAAAAGGTGTTTCTACCCTAACTCCATCAACTAATTTAGTTGGTTTTGTATAACCTTCCTGGACTAATATCCACATACAATAATCAAATAGTGGAGGTCTAGTAATAGAGTAACCTTCAGGTGTATTTTGGTTTCCAAATGTAGCCATCTACGTTAATCAAAAAGTAGTTTAAACTTATGATTTTGAAACAAAGCTCTGATACCACTTGTTGAGTCTAGTGAATAGGTTGTTAAACCTAAGTTAATGTCCTAAAGCTACCAAGAGGTGAATTGGTATTTTAAAAAATACCCCACTTTTGGTAAATTTAACCGAAATTAAATTTTAATGACTTCTTATAAAAAGTTTTTCAACCACAATTTTTTAAACAAAAAAAATGCAAAAAATAAAAAGCAGTAAAATAAACGACACATGATTTATAGTGGTTCGGTCTAAACCAGACCTACATCCACTCCCGATTTATAGTGCACCCTCTGATTATTGCACTAATACCAATAGTGTCTCTCCATTTGCACCCACAACAAGGCGGAGAAGCCTTTACAAACACTCTTTTCACCACTACCCGGTGCGGCAGAGAACCATCATTCTTTTACACTTTCCCTAGTATTGGCAAAGAACCATCGTCCATTCACACTCTCCTAGTGTGGGCAGAGAACCCTTCGTCCTTTCAAACTCTCCTAGTGTGGGCAGAGAACCCTTCGTCCTTTCACACTCTCCTAGTGTGGGCAGAGAACCCTTCATCCTTTCACACTCTCCTAGTGTGAGCAGAGAACCCTTCATCCTTTTACACTCTCTTAGTGTCGGCAGAGAACCGGATCTCCTTGACAGATCCCTTCACAAGAAATCTAGAAGGAAGAAAGAAAAAGAGTGAAGTAATCTCAAATCACAAGTAGGAAATCTTACCTTTGAACACCAAGCGAAGCCTTCACGCTCCAGTGGTAGAAATCCTTCTTTGAATGCTCTCTCTCATGAATTTAAAATGTAAAAGGGCTCTAAGAGCTCTGTTTTTTTGGAGTAAGGGAAAGCACAAGAACTTGTCTCAGTTGAGAGACAATTTGAAGGCTGAAATTCTGGATATTCAAATGGAAGAAGCGGAAGTGGGGATTTCTTTTGATAAATTACAAGTATTAAGAAGCAAAATTAATGAACTCAACATCACATTGGCAAGGCTTAATACATGGTGGAGGCAAAGAGCCAAAGTAAGGTGGATGGAAGAAGGAGATTGCAATTCAACTATTTTTCATGATTTTGCTAATGCTCATCGAAGTATCAACTGGATTCATCACATCAAGATGGCAAATGGAGTTATTACAGAGGATGAAGCAGAAATTCAAAAAACTTTTGAAGATTTCTTTGAGGCTAAATGGCAACATAGGAATTGCAATCTAAGTGGATGGCCGAATCCTATAACTGTCATTAGTGAGGTTGATAGATTTTCTCTTGAAGCAGATTTTACACGTGAAGAGCTGCAGTGGGTTGTGGAGCATTCGGAGAGGAATATTTCCCCAGGACAAGATGGAATTACATTCTCATTTATTAAAGACTTCTGGAACGTGGTCAAGGAAGATGTGTGGAAAGCGGCAGCTCACTTCTTCAAGTCAAGTTTGATGGACTAATCATGGAAAGAAACTTTAATAGTCTTAATTCCAAAAATCAAATGTCCTCAAGAACCTACTAATTTCAAACCTATTAGTCTTTGCATGACTATTTACAAAATAGTTGCTAAAATGCTTTCTAATAGATTGGAGAAAGTTATTCATAAGATTGTCTCGGTGGATCAAGCGGCTTTTGTCAGAGGACGTTCACTGTCAGATCATGTTCTTCTAGCCCAGGAAGTTTTTAACAGATTCAGATGGTCTAAGTGTAATAAGGGGTTGTTGGCTATTAAATTAGACATGGAGCAAGCTTACGATAGTATGGGATGGATGACATTAAGGCAAGCTCTGTTTCGCTTCAATTTTTTGGTAAAATTTATTGATCTTCTGTTGCAGTGTGTTCTTAACCCCAATTTCTGCATTTTGATTAATGGAAAAAAGACTAATTGGATTGAAGGAAAATGTGGATTTAGGCAAGGTTGCCCTTTATCCCCATTTTTATTCATCTTATGTTCCCAAATTTTTTCTGATGCCTTAAGTGGAAGGATTGGGAATGGAATTTCTGTTTCACGTCTTTCTCCAAAGGTGTCTCATTTATTTTATGCGGATGATGTGTTATTATATTCTGAGGCCAACTTGAAGGATGTGAGGGAACTGAAGATGATTATCTCCAAATATTGTGACTGGACGGGTCAAAGGGTAAATGAGTCCAAATCCATGATTATCTTTGGCAAGCATACTAGAAAAAGAATCAAAAAGGCTGTGGTTAAAATTTTGAATTTTAAGCAGGTTAAAGAATTCAGTTACTTAGAGGTTAAAATGGCCTTAAGAAGATTGAAAATGGTGGATTTCCAGAGTTTGCTGGAAGCAGCTACCTCCAAGTTGAATACATGGGGGAAGAGAAGTATTTCTTTAGAAGGACGTTTGGTGCTTGTCAAGTCAGCATTTCTATCTTTGCCGGTGTTCTTATCTTCTTTATCTCTAGTTCCTCTAAGCATTTTAAAGGAATTTGATAAGTTGTGTAGGGGATTCTTATGTAGTAAGAATAACGGTAAGCCTGGAATTCATTATGCCTCTTGGGAATTGCTGTGTAAGAATAAAGCGGAGGGTGGCCGCGGATTATATTCGGCTGTTGAGAAGGTCGGGCCACTTAGAGCCAAATTTGCTTGGAATTTCATGAAGAAACCAGATTCTTTGCTGAATCAGGTGTTAAAGGCTAGATATGGTGGAGATGTTTGGTCTACCTCGGTTAAACCTGCTTGCTCTACTACTTGGAAGATTATAAAGATGGGATCTAATCATCTAAGGAAGGCGGTTAGATGGCAAATTTCAAATGGAGATTCGATAAATTGGTTATATGACACTTGGATCTTAAACAAATGTATAGCTAGATGGCCTACTTTTGTGAATGTACAGGATTATACAGATTGCAAACTCAGCATCTTCATTGAAGGAGGTAGTTGGAAGGTGGAGAATCTGAAAGAGGTATTCGGAGAACATCTCATTGATTTAATCCTGAAAATACAGATTGAGGACGGTGGGAATTCTGATAAATTAGAGATGATTAATAAATTTTCAGGAAGATCAATCACGTCTCTTTCTACCAATAAAGATGGGATTCACGAAGATAAAGAGGCTAACTGGAATTGGATGAAGAGATTAAAGCTTAATTCAAAGATTGAGCTCTTTTAGTGGAGGTTGTATAACAATGCTATTCCATCGAACTTCTTGCTGGCTAAAAGAAGGATCAGTTCTTTCTATGGTTGTCCAAGGTGCCGTGAACTTGTAGAAGATAATAACCATATTGGAGGACAATGCGTTAAATCAGGAAGGTAATTGCTCTGTTAACTGAATGGGGATTTTATATCCCGGTTTATCAATGCCTTGAGGATTGCTTAGAAGGTCTTCAGAAGATGATTGGGAGGGAAGATCTCGCTGCAAACCTATATTGTACAGTGATTTGGTCTGTTTGGAAGAGTAGGTGCAAAATGATACATACAGATAAGGAGGATTCGGATACCTCAATAGCTGCCAATGCTATTTCTTATGCTGTTCGGAGCAACTTTTTGAACTTCCAACTGGAAAACTGGGATACCAACCAGCTTCGGCTGTCTTCTCATTGGCATCCCCCAACTCCCGGATGGATTAAAATCAATTTAGATGGTGTTCTAAAGAAAAACTGCAGGGCTGGAGTCTGAGGAGTAGCTAGAGATGACAAAGGCCGGTTCCGGCTTGCTTTTGGGAATTCACTTCAACACTGGGATGCAGCTCAAACAGAACTTTGTGCTGTGCTTTTTTTGAAGAATGTGGTGAAAGAATGGATGTTTGAAGCACAAGGAGTCATCATTGAAGGAGATAATAAAAACATCATCAACTTGCTTCAGAAGTCTATAAAAAATTGGAAGGTTAACAGAGCTATTGAAGATAATTTGGCGTTTTTACTAGATTTTAAGCAAGTGATTTTTTCTTATTCTAGTAGAAGTGGTAACAATTTAGCGGACATATGTGTTAATTTGTCTTTAGAAGGATCTTTTTTATGGGAAGATTTTTTAAACAACTCCATTCCTCCTTTATTTTTACATTGTCTAAAGGAGGAGTGTGATGCAATAGGGAGATCTTGAGTGAGTTGTATCAGTTTTTTGTTTTCCTTTGGGTTTAATGCATTTTGAGGCATTTGTTTCAAAAGAAAAAAAAAAGAATGCTCTCTCTCACTCTCTCCTTTACTCTTCTTCCAATAGGCACGTAGATCAATGAGCAAAAAGATTGGGTGGCAGCCTAACTTGGACTATATATGCAAAAGATAAGAAAAACTGCCCAAAAACTGAAAGTTTTCAATTCTGTACGCAGTGGATCGTCCCGTACGATCGTGGATCATCCCGGACGATTTTACTTAAAGTGTCGGAAACGATCCTAATGTATATTGGTACGAAGTATGTTCGTACATGCTCATCGTCTCGTACGAACTAGGTTCATCTGGTATGAAACGGTTATTACATAGGTCGGTTCCCAAAATTCTACAAGACGTTACCAACTTAGGTAAGTCGGTTCAGTTCATCCTGGGACGAACAGGTTTCATCCTGTGACGATTTTATACCGAGAGTTTCGTCTAGGGATGAAGTTTCATTTCATCTTGCACGATCTCATACAGAGAGTTTCATCCTGGTAAGAACCATGCTTTTTGTCAGGATGAATAGTGCAATGTGAGAATCCAGAGACGTTCATCCCGGGACGAATAAAAAATTCATCCTGGACGATTAGGACTTAGAAAATTTTCTACCCGCCTATTCGATCCAATGCTCCCTAAGGGTTAATTAACATGATCGTCCCGTACGAACCAAGTTCGTCCCATACGATCAGTTCACAAAAATTGACCCTCAAGAGTGTGTGTTGTGATTTTTCACTCAATTACAATCACTCCCTCTCATTTAAAAACTTATAATTTACAAATGAATAATTTGATGTCTTCATCGTTTAGAGTTGATTTTTCCTGAAATATTAGTACACACTAGAGCAAAAATAAATCTTCTATAAAGTGTTAGGAGATATATAAAATAATAATATTTGAAATCATCAAAATAATACAAATTGCAAGAATGTAAAACTTGCAAATAGCAACTCTCTCTACACCTAAAATCGTACGGTATGATACATTATTGATCATCGTACCGTACGATACCTCCTCTTCGTACTGTACGATCCATGTCATCAACAGATTGGGACGAATTCACGCTTACTGGTACATTATTATTGGTGTTCGTACTGTACAAAAGATCCACTTTCATACTGTACGATCCGCTTCAGTAAACGGATAAGAACGATAAAAAGGAGTTTGGTATGATATTAATGTCATGCGTACTGTACGATACACCTATTCGTACAGTACTATACTTTTGGTCAAAAGTCATACTAACGCCCTCGGGACGATTGATATTCTTATGATCGTACTGTACGATACCAATCGTAATGTACGTTTGGACCACCTTTTCCTGATACGTTTCGTCAGAACAGTTAATGCCATATCGTAATGTATGATATACTATCATACTGTACGATTATGGAAAAACTCTATAAATTGGCTGGCAAGGCAGAACTCACTTCACTCATCTCCACATGCTCCTTCTCACCTTTCACTTAGCCTCTACACGATGTCAAGTTCAAGTAAGAGAGGTCGTATGGTAGTGGGAAGCTCATCTTCCTCTCGCCGCCATAGCGCTCGATTCTTGAATGCAGAAAATGAAGATGCATACCACAAGTTCAAAGTCTGCAAAATCACACCATCTAGACTGCTAAATTAGGAGGCTCTAAACTTCGAGGTACTGAACCTCTTTGCTTGCACTACCCTCTAATTTCTTCTCACCCTAGACTTCCCATACAACTCTGAACTCCTTTTAGAATTCCTTGCAAACCTAACCTGCACTGTTGACAACCTCACTTTTCCCTCCTTTGTTTGTCGTCAAAATGTTGAAATTACAAAAGCCAACATCGCCCAATACATTGGGCTATCTACTGAAGGGCCTATGGTTCGTTCATTTCTCAGGAATGACTTTGACTGGAGTGAGGTTAATCAAGTCCTTAGGAACGCCACATTTTATCAACACTAACCTCTCGTACAATCACTGACTCGAAACTCCAGAATCATTCAGCACATCCTTAGAACCTCCATTATACCCAAAGCTGGCAACCGTATCAACATGACCTCTACTTTATCTGTCGCTACCTACCTTATTATGACCAACACCAAATTTGATGAGGCCAATTTAATTATTCACTGCATTCACAATATGACATTCAATCGCCTCCCTACTACTCGCCGAAAACAAAATATAGCTCTTGGTCACCTTGTAGGATATATCCTTCAAAATAAATATCAAATAACCTATCCTGGTGAACCTGACAATCTTCCTATATTTTATATGGATGCCTCTTTTCATATTCTTTTCCATCGGGGACACGAGCTTGAAGAACCTATTTTTAACGAAGAAGAAGGAGAAGATTCCCCGGCTACAACTCAAGCACGTCCACGACAACATGCACCACCCCGAGCACCTGCACCTGCTTACCCTCACGATGATCTGGTCGAACGCTTCGACCAACGTCAGACTCGTCTTGACATGCACATTCAAGAGCAACATCAGTAACACGAGACTGACATGCAATGGTTTGTGGAATGCTTTACTGCTATTGATCACCGCTTTGACTCTCTCTTTCAGTACTTCCAACCAAACCCACCTCCACCACCATCTGATCAGGATCCTCCATTTTAGATTATATTTGTATTGTAGCTTTTTTTTCTTAGTGTTTTCTCCTCTTTTTGGTGTTGTCAAAAGGGGGAGAAGGTTGTTGAAGTTTGTTCTATGGTTAAATACATTTCTTTTTATTTCATACTGCATTTTCTTTCTTTTTGTACTTTTCTTGTTCTCATGTTTAAATAAAAAAATGCCATTAACACTTGCTTACAACAAATATTATTTAACATCATCAAAAAGGGGGAGATTGTTGCAACCAATGACCCCGAGTTTGAGATTTTGATGATGACAAAATATCGTTTGAATCATCTATTCATTCAATATTTTTTTATTTGCTATTGTCCGTGAATACTAACATTTTAGGAAGATCACAAGCTACTCAGGATGACAGGAAGAATCAAGAATGGGTGGATTAGGAGTATGATGAGTCTGACAATATATTTTGGTATTTATTTTAATTTTACTTTCTTGAGTCTGGCCACAAAATGCAAAAAAGTCTGAGCAACCATGCACACACACAGGGGGAGAGTGTTTTTAAATGTAAACTTTAGAGTTTTCTTTCTCTTTAGATCATACTGTACGATTCTATTTCAAACCGTACGATCAGAGCTTTGTAGGACGATTCTGTAAATAGATCATAACGTATGAAGGTAAACCGTACTGTACGATATGTTCAAATCCAAAACCCTAGCAATCGTTTTAACTTAAGTAAGTTATTTTATGCCGTTCATACTATACGAACAAGCTCGTACTGTATGATTTATTTTAAATACTTACTTAATTTAACCCATGATTAGTGCAAGAAATCTAGGCTTAATTATAATTTGAGCATCGTACTGTACGAACCATTTGTACAATACGATGAACAGAGATGAATTATAATCGTCCCAGATATCATCCTAGATGATCTCTTGGTTTTTGTCTCATCGTACAGTATGATGTCAATCATACCATATGATGAACAGAGGCGACATTTGATCATCCCGGCCATCATCCTATACGAACAGTATTGTTGTTGATCGTATTGTACGATTCTAAATCGTACTATATGAATGGTTTTGCACTATTCGTACCACTTCGTACTAGGACGAAGTCTATTTATAATTATCATACTGTACGATTAGAAACTGTATTGTATGATAGTAACTGCTACTTTTATATTTCAGGGATTTTCGAGCCCATTTTTAGGTATCAAAATTATAATGTTTTGAAGGTGTGAATCAGAAAGAGGGGAACGTGGTTAGAGAGGGATTTCGAGGGAGAGAGCTATTGAGAAGTTCTTTAGGGTTTGAGAGAGGGAGGAGAAGGTGAGCGTTGTGAGGGAGAAGAGATGTGAGGGAGATCACACGATTGCTCCGAACTTGCTACATCTTGTTCCTCCTATGGCCCTAGAAGAATTTATGGGAGGATCTATAAGGGAAAGGCTCTTCTACATCCATGACCTCGAGGTACTCTTCTTTCTCTAGGAGGGAGAAAAATGAGAAGGTTCTCTGCCATCGCCAGGAGGGTGAAAATAGAGTTTGGCACTCTGCCACACCGAGTTGGTGAAAGGGAGTATTGTCATGGTTTGCGCCTTGCCAAGGGGGTAAACAGAGAGCTATTACTTGTAGTGAAATACCCGGAGCAGAGGACTCCGGGGAGTGGACGTAGGTCATGGTTTGCGTGCATTTTATTTCATAATATTTGCTTGAAAAAATTTGTGAAAGAAAAGTTGTTTAAATTTCTTTATGTTAAAATTTTAAAAGCATAAAAAAAATTTGAACTCCTGTTTAGGTTTTAATTATTGCAAAAATATTTTCACAATTCACCCCCCTCTTGTCCATCTAGTGATTTCAATCAGGAGCCACACCAATTATAATAGACTCAAGAAAGGAAAAAGGTACAAACTGACTCAGACCTAGTCTATCCAATCTTGAGCTGGTTCCAATGCAGTCTAATCTCATGGACTTGAAATGTCAGTAGGTAAGGCAGACGTAGAGAAACAAGAGTGTTTGCTATCATTAAAATCATAATCCATGAAAATAGATTTGCAACAATCTCTCCCTTTTTGATGATGATAAACATTACTGATTGAATTTATAAAAAATAAATCATGTTCTCATAATCTCCCCCTCACTAGAATAAAACTATTAAAAATAGGGAAAATAAAAAAAAAATTGTTGCTTTTAATTTTTGAAAGAAGAAAAAAAGTATACAAATACAACAGTACGTTCTCCCCCTTTGATATTATCAAAAATAGGAGGGAAACAAAATAATCAGAATATCAAATGAAAACCAAAACGATCCCTGATCTAATTAAAAGAAAAAAAAATTTCTTAAAATGAGAAAGTTACCTCAAGATTCTATTCAAAAACTTAGTAAGGAATGGATTGAGAACGCATAATCCAGAACTGGTTAGAAATTCAGAAAGTGTTAATCCAAGCTCAAGTTCTTTTAAAGGATCAAAAACTTTTTGATCCAATATCTAAATCAAGGAATAAATTAGAAGAAGAAATACTAATTTTTTAAAACTCCTTTCATGAAACATATCTAATAGAAGATTAATGCAAAAATTGGTGAATCAAGAATCATGATTTTCATGATCAAGTATCAAAAATATCAAGGGTTTTGTTAAGCTTTAAGTAATACAGAAAAAGTATGCATACTCTTTGTGGGCTCATTTTATACCACTTATGAGTTTTTTGGCGCACTTTGTGCATCTTTTACTTTTTGATATACATTGTGTATCTTTGGCGCATTGCTCATCTTTTAATTATGCTGATTGGCCATTTTTTTATTTGGCATCATTGGCCATTTTTTTAATTAAATATGCTACCTTTCTAAATTTTTTAAAAATAGAAGTAAACCCATTCTATTGATAAAGCAAACTACTTGATTAAAAAATTACTAGGTAAATTCAACAACTTGCAAAGGATCCCTATGCGATAAATAAAATGTACGGAGATGAAAAAGATCAGTTTCAAAATCCAATTTATAATATGATGAAGATTTTGAACCAAAAGTAAAATAACCTTTTTAAGAAAAAAGAGAGAGACTAAATCATGAGTTTCCTTCCTTTGACTATTTTTAGAGAAGTCAATCACAACTTACATAAGAATTGAAGAGAAAAAAAGGAGGTTGATTTTTCTTTTTTAGAAAGGTAAATGTGTGTGTTGATCAGAGAGAACTTCACAAAAAAAAAGATAAGACAAATTTTAAAAAAATAATGAAAAATAGAAGAAAAGAAAAAAGAAAGAAAAATAAATCCAAAGAAAAAAAATACAAAAACGAACAAAACATGCATAAAAAAAATAAGCACACAAACAGTGATTTAAACATTATCTTGCTCCTAGTCCGATGATTCAGAAGCTAGGTATGCCTAGGAGATTTTTTGCTTTTCATTATTTATTATTTTTATAATTTGCTTAGCTTTGCCCTTTTTTTTGTAGGAAGAGTTCTCAAATTAAGGCACTGATTTTTCATGTGTCCAGGCTTCCTACATCCAAAGCGAACAACGTCGGAAGAAATCATAACATTCTTATCATTTTTACCTTTATTCCACTTTTATTGATGCTTATTCTTTGGTGAGTTTTTTAATTTTCTTGATAAGTCGCCACTTTCATCACCAACAAAGTCATTTTTCTCCAAGTCTTCAGCATTAAGCACTATCATCTCACATGCATCCAAAAGTCTTTGACCCAAACTTTGCTCGTAGGAAATGAGTGAGCCAATCAAATTATCAATAGAATATTCATTCAAATTTTTTATTCACAAATAGCAACAACTTTGGCATCAAACTTATCAAGTAGACAATGAAAAGTTTTATTGACTTTTTCAAAGATTGAAAACTCCTTTCCTAAAGCATGTAATGATGTAACAATTTGAATAAATCTAGTATACATGTCTAAGATCATCTCATAAGGTTTCATGCAAAAAAGTTCATAATCGTGCATTAAAATATTCAACTTGGATTGCTTGATTTCACTAGTGCCTTCATATATGGTGTGTAATTTATCCCAAATTTCTTTACCAGAAGTGCACGTTGAAACTAACCTACAATCTTCAAAATTTAAAGCAAAAAAAAAAAAGTTTAAAGATTTTGCATTTAATTGAGCATTGATTTTCTCTTGTCTACTCCATTGATTAAAAGGAATATCAATTTTAATTCCATCTGTAATACATGACGGTACAAAATAACCAGTTAAAGTCATTTGCCACATTTGAAAATTAATAGATTATAAGAAAGTAGATATGTGAATTTTCCAAAAATCAAATAAAGTATTTTCAAATAAAGGTGTTCTAGTGATTGAATAACCTTCCGCAATATTACGATTAAAAATTAGTCATGGATCAAAATTTAAAAGTTTTCAAAAACTAAATTCTATGAATCCTACTCTCATACCACTTGAAAGTTTGTTAGGGATGTTAGGCCCTTATGAACTAACCCAAGGCTATTTACGAGAGAGGTGAATTGATATTTTAAAAAATCTTTCATAATAAAAAAGCCAAACCAAAATCCATCACAAAGGAAACATAATGCAGTTTTTAAATGCGGAAATAATAAAGAAAATAACACATTAGATTATAGTGGTTCGATTAAATATTGTACTGAACTCAGTGTCTCTTCTTTAGCCTTCACAGCTTGGCGGAGAAGCCCTTACAAAATCACTTCCACCTTCCCCGATGGAACGGAGTAGCCGGGTCTTTTGACATCAAAGAGATCTTCTTCTTCCTAGAACTTCCCTCAAGACAAGCCTTAAATCCGATGGTACTAAGGTGCAAGCTTGCCAGAGCAATCGTGTGGAACCCCCCTCTACACTCCCTTGAAACCCCCTCCAAGTATCTTCTCCCTCTCTCATACTCCACCCTTTCCTCTCTCCCTTTCAAGCTCTCTCTTCAAGTTCCCTCTAAAAGAATGAAGCTACAATGACTGCCAAAGAAACTTATAAAGTGCCTTGTCAAAGCTTAAATAGAAGAGCTCAAAATGAGCTCATTAATTACAACTTGCCGACATTATCATCCAGTATGATACTAATATCATCTTGTACGATCAGCCCAAAATAAGCCTAATCAGCTGGGATGATCTGAGACAATCAGAATAAATTTATTCATATCGTCCAGCATATCATCCAGGACTATCCTGCGATTATTCATGACGATTTGATCATGCAATCAAGCTTTAATTACTTTCCTTAAATACCAGATTAATTTAGGCAAAATTGGGCTGGATCGTCTAAGATGATCCCCTAGACAATGCCCTGGATGATGTACAAAAATAAGTAATTACTATATAAATTTGGTGGCTGATTCTTTTTATTTTGAGCCTATCATCCTTGTCGATACTAAATCATCCAGGATGATGTGCTTAATGACGACTGCCTTAACTAGGATCCCCTAATTAGGGTTTCTAATTTTAAACCGATCGTCCATGCTGATATAAATATCATCCCGAATGATGTTACCAAAAATAGTAAACTCTAGGGAAAAGTAAAAAATTCTTCCAAGGTGTGTGTGTAGAATTACTTAGCATCAGAAGCTGCACCAATTACAATACTCAAGAAAGGAAAAAGGTACAAATTGACTCAGACCTAGTCTACCCAATCTTGAGCTGGTTCTAATTATTGTCTGATCTTGTGGACCTGAAATGTCAGTAGGTAAGGCAAATGTACAGAAACAAAAGTTTTTGCTATCATCAAAATCATAATCAATGAAAACAGATTTGCAACACATCATGCTTTGGTAATCGAAGCCCAATAATCTTCTCAACACCACTTTCACTCCAAGATACATGAATTCTTTTACTTCTTTGAACCCCATAATCTGAGTTATAGCCTTCTTCCTTCTTGTCTTGACAAATTTACCAAACATAATTATAGATTTGTTTGCATTTATCTTTTTCCTTGTCCACTCACAAAAATCTGAGAGAATACCTTTGATTTCCATGACCATTTTAACACTAGCTTCAGAAAAGGTGATCATTGTTTTTTAAAGAATTGAAAAATTGCATTAAGGAGAAACAAAAAAAGCTATTACAAAATAATCAAACAATGCAATTCTCATATTCCTTCTTCAAAATGCTAAACAAAGAAGGAATATCAGGAGAAGTAAAAGAGTCAAAACAAAAATTGTTATCCAATACTAAAGAAACACACAAATCAGCAGCTTGGTTACAATTCCGAGAGGTATGATGGAAGATTACCTTATTGAAGTCATAAAGGAATGAAAGCTTCTGGGAAATCAGATTATTGGCCGATTGAATTGTTTGTGTCATCGAGTCGTGTAGGAATTTAATGGCATTGTAGTTATCCCCCTTAATTATTAAACATTTGCTTTCAAACATCCAATCTCTAAGGCATTCTTTCAATGTAGAAATAGCATCCAACTCAAGTTGATTGATGTCCCAATGCAAGTTTTGCTTACCAAAAGAGATGATCATATCATCCGCATACAATAAATAAGAGATTCGTGGACCATTAGGACAATTATGAATACCAATTGAGTTTCTTGTTAGATGAAAAACATTTGAAAGAAGTTGAGAACATAGAATGAAAATGTATGATGATAAGGGACAACCTTGATGGAATCCACTTTTGCCATCGATCCATATAGAAGAGTTAGCATTGATTAGAAAAGAGAACATTGGATTTTCTACACATTCCATAATAAGATTTGAGAATCCCCAAGGAAATCCATAATCCTCTAGAACTTTTCTCAAAGTAGTCCAACACATACAATCATAAGCTTGTTCCATATCAATTTTGAAAGCAACAAACCCCTTTGAAGCTTTAGAAAATCTTATTTTGGGGAACATTTCTTGAGCAATCAACACATGCTCTGACATCGATCTTCCTTTAAGAAATGCTGCTTGTTCATCTAAAATTAGTTTAGGCAAAATATTTGCCAATCTATTCAAAATTACATTGGCCACCACCTTGTACACCGTATTATATAAACTGATAGGTCTATAGCTTGTTGGATTTACCGGATTGAGAACCTTTGGTGTTAGCACAATTTGTGTTTCCTTCCATTCCTTATTCATCTTACCTTATTCAAAAAATTGAGTAATTGCATTCCAGGTATGTACCTTCACAATCTCCCAATAATATTTGAAAAAAGAGTATGTGACTCCATCTAGTCCTGGTGCAATGTTCCCTGTAGCTTGAAAAATGACTCCCTCCACTTCATCCCAAGAGACTACTATGTTTAGCCAAATATCTCAAACTCCTCTAGTGAAACTGAAGGATATAGCCAACCATTCATAACATAGTTTATCTCCTTCCATTTCCTATTAAAGAACCGCATAAAGATGTCTTCAATCAGATTTTGTTCTTCCACCATAGACCCATCTTCATCCTACACCTTGATTATCCAATTAGAAATTTTTCTAGCACTTGCAAAGGAATGAAAGAACTTAGAATTAGAGTCTTCATCCATCATCCACTTGACCTTAGCACGTTGTCTCCACCAAGTGTTCAATCTAGCTATGGTAGTATTTAGTTCTGATATCTGCACTTTAAGCTGCCAACTCTCCTCATCTGAAAGGTATCCAACCTTAGATTCCCTCAATTGAAGATCTAAAAGCGCTTTTAAAAGGAAATCTTTAAATAGAGAAAAATTCTTCAACTTAGCTTTGCTCCAAAAAAAACAAAGATTTTAAAGCTCTTCTACATTTTATATTCAATATTTCCTAGCAATTCCCCCTTACATTTTTCCTCCAAACATTATTGATAATACCGAAGGAAGTTGGAAAGGAAGACCTCAAATTTAATAAACCTATTATTTATCAATTTTATCTCAAGTAACTTTAATAACATCGGATAGTGGTCCAAAGCTACTCTCGCCAGATGCCTAACCAATAATTTTTGATAGGCATTTATAGCTGCTGGATTCAAAAAACACATGTCCGATATTTCTAGAATTCATGATTCTCCAGATTTGTTATTACACCAAGTGAATCTAGGTCCACAAAACCCAACTTCATGAAGATCATTATTGATTATAAAGGATTTCATATTCTTTGACCCTTGAGAAAATACAAACCGATTGCCACCTCTTTTTTCTTCTTTTGATAACAAACAATTAAAGTCACCTCCAATAACCATAAGGATGCATTTAGTTGAGAAAGCTTCCAATTCCCTCCAAAGCTCTCTCATCTTGTAGAGATCTTTACTTCCATATACAACTGAGATCCTCCAAGATTCTCTATTAGCCAATAAGAGATTGTCGGATACCATTTGTTGAGATTCATTTAAAACTGAGAACGAAACTGATGAAGATTTCCACAGAACAAGTATACCTCTAGATAAACCATCAGATGGAACATGATAATACTCCCAATCCACACCGATTAATTCATCAACTTCCCTTCTACTTATAGAAGATAATTTTGTTTCTAATAAACCCAAAAATAGAACTCCATGCTCCTTAATAAACTCTTTCAGATAAAGAGAAGCTTGCTTCTTCTTAGCTCCTCCACAATTCCAGAATACTATTGAAGTCTTTAATTATTGAAAGGGGAAGAAGTCCCCGTTTTGTCTTTCATTTTACCATCAAGCTTTCTATTTCTAAGAGAAGACTTTATAGTCCCCAATCCTCTAAGTTCATTTGTAAGTGTCTTCTTAACACAAGAAGAACTCTCGTCCTTCTTGTCGGATTCCATACTCACACCATATAAACCAACTGGCGAATCAACAATTTCTTCTCCTTTATCATTCAAAAGATAAATTACTATATATTTCTTTTCTAAGATCTCCCCCTTTTCTTCCAACTCACTTAACACATTAAACTTATTCAAGTTAGAAGGAATGCAAATATTTTTTGAAACCATACTAGTTTCCATAACCTAAACCTGAGTCTGTTCTGGTCCAATGCTAGAGACATCAATAAATACCTTTGAAGGCGAAATTACAACTTCCACAGCACCAACAACTACGGTTTGTTCTTCAACAAAAATTTGATCATCCATACCCATTTGATCTTTCATCTCCACAGCCACTATTTTGGAATTATAAATAACATCAATACAATTTGTAGAAATTGTTTTCTTCATAGCATTCGAGTCTCGTACCAATGGTCTCCAAGTGCCATTATTCTTATATTTTCTTTGTCTTCCATAGTTAACATGGATCCAAGGTCCATAGTTATCATCACCATCATAAGCATCCTCTTTCTCCTTGCAAGTAAAAACTATTTTAGAATTCACATTTGGAATATCCTCAGCTACAGACTTAACTTATTAAACATAGTCTTCTTTAACAACATACAATTTCAGATCCGAACACTTGTTCTTCACATGACCAACTCTACCACAGTTAAATCATAGAGAATTCATTCTTTCAAACTCAATTTTCTAAAAAAACTTCCCGCAAGACCTTCTACCCAAACACCAAGAGACAACTTCTTTTCAAGTTTAATACGAACACAAATTAGAGCAAACTCACATCTACTCCATTGGAGCATGTTACAATCAACTGAGTATGGAATGCCAACATTTGAAGCAATCCTGTATACATTGATCTTGTCCCAACATTGGAGAGGGAGGTTAGGCATTCTTTTCCACACTAGAGCTGATAAAACTTTCAATGTTAAAGGGGGAAAACATTAGTGACCATTTGTCCATACCAATAATATGACCTTTAACATACTACGGACCACTGTTAAGGACTAAATTTAAATCTTGTTCTTCATTAATAGCATATAATGTCCATCCATTACCAAGAACCGTGAGAAGGAATTTGCCATATCAAGCGCACTGTCTTCTAAGTTCTCCACTGACAGCATGGATATGTATATTTTCGCCAAATACTTTAATGACTAAAGCATTTCTAAGTTTCTTAGCATTCTCTTCCTCATTATGAAAATAAAGTCTCACTGTAGAGCCATCTTCGAATATACAATGCCCATAATCCAAATCAGATACCCAGATGTTTTCTTTCTTCTTCCAAGCATTATTTCCAGTGGGTTCTTTAGTCTTCACAATCAATTCGCCATACATTATGTCTGCATTTTGTTCTCCCAATTTACAAATCCTGATAGAGTTTAAATCTTCAGATACATTAATCGCATGAGCATTCACCGAAACCTGCTGCATAATCGTGACAGAATCAGTTCTTTTGCACTACATTTATTTTCAATAGAGCTCTTATTTTCATCAACAGTAATAATCAGAGATTCAACATTATTCACTTGAATAGCATATCTCCCTTCATGTGGAAGGATAGAATTATTTATCACCTTTAAGCCATCAAATGATTGAATTGATTCATTAATTTTGTTAACATCCACAACTCTAGGTGTAGATTTCTCATATTTGAAACTGTTGTCAACAATTTCTTTTCCCTTTCCGATCTCAGGTAATATCTTCTTAGTCAAAACAAGAACACCTTCATTTATAACCAGAGCTTTGTTGTTCTTTATCTTCAATCTCACATCCTGAGCTAAAATATTTAAATTGATACCTACCGCACCATCACCAAATGCTGGTAACATACTAGATGATGGTCATCGAATGTCGCCGGGACCACCAGCCAAGGTAGTCTGGAGAACTTCCACCTCCATCCAGTAACCCATCGAGAAAGTCTCAATAGAATTTTAAAAATCCCAAATTCTCTCTCTAGAAAAAACTAGACCTTCTCTCTTTAGAAAACTCTCTCAAATTAATATCACTCCTTTGCTTAGTATAATCACATACTATATATTGTCAAATAGTCCATTTGATGAAGCCCAACAATTATGGACTACATCTATAACTTTATTAACATTAAAATTCCTTCCACTGAAAGAAAAAAATGTGGCTTTAGGACACTTGATTGCCTATATTCTTAAAAAAAGTATAATCATATTCATCCAGACATATAATCTTCATGTTTATGTTCTTATGCTTCATTTTGTATTATTTCCCATTGGGATTAAGGCGATATGGGAGATGAATTTGATGAAGGAGGACATGGTCCAACAACTACTCCTGCTCTTGATCCTGGACCTGAGCATCATTTCTATTAAGAAATGATACAAAAATTTGATCATCTTGAGACTCAGTAGGACCAACAGGATTTTAGATGCAGTGAGGATATGAGCTGGGTGAGAGGACAAGTTCATTCAATTAGTACTGAAGTACATATCATCAATAGCTATTTTACCTAGTTCACTCCTCCACAACCTCCTCCTAATATAGATCCTTCAAGTTTTTAGTTTAATTGCTGATTGTTATATGTTTTATTATTTAGCTCTTGTGTTGCATCTAGTTGCTTTAGATTTGAGATTGTTGTATTTCCTTTATATTTGAGTCCAAGTTATATATATATATATATATATATATATATATATATATATATATATATATATACATATTATTTAGTTATTGTTGTGTTTTTTTTCCTCCTCTTAATTGTCTATGAGTTATTATTGACTAATATGAAATGTTGATTTTAAGGATGAAAATATAAAATTGTTTGAATTACAAAGTTAATTTTTTTACTCAACTTAAATTAAATTATAATTAGATTTAGATAAAGGAGATCATCTTCATATTCTAATAGATATTTATCTTAGAGTTATAATTATTGCAAAAATTATGACCTATTCGTCTTTTCTTTTCCTATTCAATATGTTAATTTTATTATTATTATCTATTGGGTTTTGTTTTGTGTCTTACTCTTAGTTATACGAGAAAATTTGTTCTTTTATTTGGAATATAATCACACAAACTAAGATGTGTTGATTTGGTTATGGAAAGAACAAAATGTCAAAAGAGGCATAAAATGAGTCCAATGTGAAAAGATGAGCAATGTTCACCAAATAAAGTTTAAATTCAAAAGATATGCAATTGCATCAATAAAAATTTCTCAACTCTAGTTTATAAAGAGGTATAAAATGAGCCCCACATTACATTTAGTTATTTCTTCAATATATATAATTTTTTAAAAAAAACTCATACTTTTTTTTTTGGGAAAAAAGGGGGAAGAGCCCGTATAATAAAAATCAAGAGTTACAAGAGGCCAAAAATTACAAGTATAGAAACTATACCACCAAAAAAGTGCAATAGAAAAGAAAATACAAAAGGAAAAGAAAAAAGATTTAGGAAAAAGGTCTACATCACAATGGCATCAATGCTAAGATCATAAGTAACCCTCAAAACCAACTATAGAGACACGAGTTGCCCAAAGCCTGAGAAGCCGGGCCATCACAACATCCAAAATTGTAATCCTGGTTGCCAAAGATCATCCAAGGATGCAATAGAGATGTAGACCTTGCACATCATCATCCTCAAAATCTCGTAATGAAGCCATCAGATCAATAGGGCATAATAGAGAGAGCAAAAATAGCCATAGGCCCTGGAACAAAAAACTAACATGGGGATTCTAAAACCCAGAGCAGAAGAATCCACCACCTAGGACAAAAATACTCCAGCCGCGAATAGAATAAAAGGATTCCAAAATAAGTAACAGCAACCAACATTCAAAAAGAGCCCAACCAGCAGCTCGGATATTCATATCAACCCAGAATTTCCACAAAATTATCTTTAAGGAGCTCATAATGTTTCCACTGCATAACTTTAGATCGAATAGCATTAATGATAATACTTTTTAACTAATTAGGACTTCTCCAAAAATTAGAGAACCTTCTATTATTACGTTCTCTTTGGATAAAGTATACCAAAATAGCCAGAGAAAGATAGCAAAAATTAAATTCAATCCTATTGTAATTCTGGTTACTCCCTATGAGGTCATAAACTTGAAGAAGATTAGGCCTCAAATAAAAATTTATCGTCATAGGGAACATAGCAGTGAGGATCGAGAAAGAAAAATCACATTTAAAAAACAAATGTGAGTGAGATTCCTGATTTCCAATACAAAAGGAAAAAGAGGGGTTAGCTGGAATACCCCTAATGGCAAGATTATCAGCCGTTTTGAGTTTCCCTTTCATTGCCATCCAAGCAAAATAGGCATAGCGCAAGGAATAAACTTTGTTCCAGATAAATTTGATCCAAGTCACATCAACATAATGAGAATAAAAAAGAGCCAAGAAAATCCTGGGAGACGGACTAGGTGAGCTGTCCCAGGAAATCACCGGTTGCTCACCAAAAATGTCAACATTCAAAGAAGTGGATTTAGTATCAGCAGGTAAGAGCTCAGGGAGATCCCAATGATTCTGTGAAATACAATCCTTAACCCACAAATGGGAAAGTCTGAAGGAATAAAACATTTCAGAAACAAATTTTTTATTGTACCATGGGTCCCAAAGGAATGAGAGCTTGCAATTCCTTTGGACCGAGAAGGAGATGATATCGAGAATGGTAGTAGCCATGAGACAAAATAGTTTCCAAAATTTAGAAGTGTGATAGGGGCATTCAAGGAGAAAAAAACTTCTCCCTATACCAAGAGCCCAAAAAAAAATCATACTTTAAAAAATAATTTCAACTATTGAATTTGAAAATATTTGATTTTTCACCTCAACTTTTTTGTGATAATTATTTTATTTGATATTATGCTTTCTAAAACAAACATTGAAGATGGTCAACTATTCTTATCATATTCATTCTTTGATTTAAAAGAGTTTTTACATTAGGAATTTAATGTTGGTCTTACAAATTTTAAATTTTTTTCCTTACCGACTTTTAGATCCATCCATAATAGCCTTCATATTTAGAGGATATTTTTTTTCTATCCTCTTTTTTGGTAATGTCAAAAGGGGGAGGTAGTTTGTATTTGTTTGAAGTCTTCTATCTTATGCTTTGTTATATTTTATGTTTTGTGTTTTGGTGTGTTGTATATTTTTTTTGAGTTTTATGTCAATTTTATAATAATTAAATTTAAAAAAGAGGAGAACAAAATTCTTTCTCCCCTATTTTTTTTTTTTTCATTCATTGAGGGGATGCATAGGAGAGAAGAACTTTTACTTATAATTCAAATAATAAATTTTTTGTCATCATAAAAAAGTGGGAGATAGTTGTAACTTAGGAATCAAGATTGAGACTATGATTTTTGTATGAAAAAAAATATTATAGTTATAATAATTTAATTATTTCTTCTAGAATTTATTAGATATTTCTATTTAATTTTGTGTGTACTAATATTTTAGGAAAATCATTTACTACTTCAGATTGTTGAAGACTTCAAGACATGATAGAATAAGATTTCATGTAATAGAGTATGTATATCTCTATTTTTTTTATTTCTTGAGTCTAAGCAAGAGTTATTATAATTGGGTAATCATACACACACACACACATAGGGGGAGAGTTAATTTTTTTTTGTCTGACAGTACTATATGATATTTAATTGTATTGTATAATTTGATAGTTTTCCTCTCCAAAATATATAGTTAATCAAATCCAGTCTTAAATTTTTTGAACTTTTCTTACTTTACCACATTAATTCATAGAAATGACTGATAGAGTACAAAATTCTATTTATACCAAATGAATTTGTTTGTTTTGAACTGTTCGTACTGTATGATGTCAAGTCATATAGATGACTAGCAAAGTACAAAATTCCTTTTATATCGGATCATACTAAGCAAACTCTTTCATTTTAAACTATTTGTATAGTAAAATGTTAGTTCATACAGATGACTAATAGTGTACAAAATTAGGTTCATACAAGATAAAATATATATGTGCTCTTCCTTCACTAGAAGGGTGAAAAAGGATGAGAATGTATGCTTCCATCACTTGGAGTGTGTAAACGGTGATGGTTCTCTACCACACCAGGTTGGTCGAAGAGAGTTTTTAAGGGCTTCTCTGCCTTATTATGGGGACAAAAGAAGAGTCACTTACGTTTAGTGTAATACTTGAAAAAGGAGACTCCATGGAGTGGATGTAGGTCTAGATCGATCGAACCACTATAAAATTTGGTGTTCTTCTATTACCTTTAATTTTTCTTGCATTTTTAGTTACTGCATTTAAATTTTATGGTTGAAAAAGTTACCTATGGTACTCATTTCTATAAACAACTACAAGTTTTAGGATTAGTGATTTAACTTTAAAAAAAGGTTATTAAAGATCCAAGATTTTTTATATAACCAATTCAACCCCCCCCTCTTGGTTAGCCTTGGGACAATTCCATAAGGTCTAACAACCTACACAAACATTCAAACCATAATAATATGCATGGAAGTGCAATAACATATATTTATTACCAGGTTAGTGAACATAGTTCACTTGATCGAACCATTCTAAAATATCATAGTAAACTATTTTGCTCTTTTACACTTTTAATGTGGTTGATTCCTCTCCACCTCCTTATCAAGTGTTTTTTTTTAATAATTGTATATTCTATTTCTCTCTTTCTGAACTTTTGATGCGTACTCCTTATTTCTCTTAAACTTGATAAATTTTTTCATGAATAAAGTGATACAAAAAACTAAATGATCTTGTATCTAACTTATCCATTTGTATATGATATTTAAGCAAAGTGAGACAACAAACTTGACATTTATGTGGTTAGCATAACTATACTTATATGATACCCATACTAGGTAGGCCTACAAATAATTGATGGTAACAAAGTTATATAAAAAGTAAGTTTAATATGATTGTAAAGCTCATCCATCATAAATCTTATAAGGGATGTTTAATTAAGTAACTCTAACTACTATGAAAGTTCTATGGCTTTTCTTATGACCTTAAACTATAGACATAAATATAGAATCCAACAATTAGGCTTTCTTTAGATTAATTATGTTTCATGAGTTATCATAGGCACAGTTAGACCTAGAGTAGTCAAGTAATAAATTGGTTAAGTTGACCAACTAAAAGTTATATTAGGTAAGAGGGCCATTTAACCTCAATCAAATTAGAGGTTAGCAAGGTTCAGATTGTCTTATGTAATTAATAGTAAATTGGGGTGCCTCAATGATAAAACATAAGGACCAGCTAAACTAAGACATAGTTAACTAACTTTTAATCACATTTTATTAATTATGTGTGTGAGAGACTTATATTCTTTTATTTGTTTAGTTTAGAATATTTGAAGATTTTTTTGAATTTGAATTAAAATTTAAAATTTTAGAACTTCATAAATTAAAATTTTTTAATTTGGAGAATTTTTTCAAAATTATGAGAGAAAAGTTATTTTAAATGCCTAAATTTTAATTATTTGATTATGAAATTAGTAAAATAATCATTTCTCACTAAGAGTGGTCAACCAGCACTCCTTTCATATGGTGGTCATGGATGGAAACCCAATTAAGTTTACAATATCTAGGGTCAATTTAATGAAAATCAAGTTATTTTTTTAGTAAAATTACTTTTTCATTTAGCTTAACAAATTATTAGAATTTACTGAGTTGCATCAAATTTTAGTCAGATTATGAGTTCCATTAAATAGATTAGGTTTTTCATCTCTAAAAGTTTTCATAAATAAAGGACGCAAAATTATTTTCATGTCATAAACTAGTTAAAATTCATATAACTCATACTACTTTTAACTAGTTTGTAGTTTTTTGCACATAAAAAGAGAGAGGGGGGGGGGGGGGGGGGGGGGGAGGGGGGGGGGGGGGGGGGGGGGGGGGGGGGGGGGGGGGGGGGAGAATTGGTGTGCCTTTTTAAATTATTTTGGATTTAAATATTTAAAAGCTTAACAACACTAAAATATTTAAAAAATTGTAAAATGAAATTTGTTGGGGGCTATGTGGTTACAGATGTGAGATACACACAAAACTAGAGTGCTACATGAATATGTTTAGGTTTCATGTGTTGTAAAAATAATGTAATCCGACTAAATATGCAAGTATTGGTGCTAATCAAATAATAAAGTGATAGAGAAGAGTGTCAATCCCATAAGGAAGTATTCTACTTAATTACAATTAAATTACTATGTTTTAATATAGATGTATAATTTATCTAACTGAATTTAAAATAATTATTTTTTATTTTTTTCCACTAAATAGAGACTTGCAAGAAAATTAGATACTAATATAAATAATATGTTTCTGACCAATGAATGAAAAACAATATAGTTTTCTTAACCAGACTCTTTATTTTAGATGTGCAAAACATATGCATCTCTCGATCTCTATTGAGCTTAAAGGGGTGCGAAGGGAGATTTATTGCCTGTATAATATATCCATAGAACCTAGAAGGTTTAACCTCCTATATCTAGGTATGCCAACATTCCATTTTAATACTCCTATTTGTTTTAATATTTCTCCATCAAGGTAATTCATCACACTAAATATTTACTACATGCATGACCATTATATACGTTAAGTTAAGAATAAGAGATATTAAAAACATCTATATAATAATTCAAAGCATAAGAGTCTATATTAATACTTACTATGCATTTACATCATTAGTCCAAAACACAGAGATGTAGCCGACATGGATAACACAAAAAGTAAACTCATATTTATTTCATTCATATAAGAAAAAGATACATGGGAATTAATATAGATAACACAAAAAGCAAAATCATATCACCCAGAAGCATCAATTGATATTTTCTACACTTGTTCTTCCAACAATAAATTTGCTTATATAATGCACGTTAGGATCTCCAAATAAAAATATCTAGTACTTCTCTTACTTCCCTTAGGCTTTACTTTACGAGGAAACTAAAAGAAGACACTCAAAGTACATGACTCCACTAAAAGTAATAGAACTCATTTAATAAAAGAACTAAAAAACTATATCTAAAAGTACATAAATGGCCTACAACAACGTGATGCTGGAAGTGTTGGCACTACAGTATTATAAGATGAACTAGTGCCTTGACATTGTTGGACATGATCTGCTTTGGTTGTTACAATCCAATCTGACCAAGATAGATCCTATCGTGTAATATTGTGGTAGTAAATCCCAAGATTTAGTTTTGGAATATTCAAATTCTCTTCCAAATTTAAAATTTAAAATAAATAATAAACTACAAAGCTACTAAAAATATCTAAGTATTGAAACAAAACTCATCAACAATATTTTTTCATTTCATCCAAATGTATCAACACTATAATACATGTCTACAAATAGAAGCTACATAAATAAATAATAAACTAGCCATGACTGTAAAATAATCAAAACAAATAAATACCTAAAATTTGAGATCTAATGTTGAACTTCTAATCAACAAGCTCTTCCCTTTCCCAGATTTTCAAAACCAAAAGTAAAACTATAGTAAGATACAATAGCTCGCCAGGCCACATAGACTAATTTAAACTTTTGAATTCAATTATTAATTTTTTTTGGAATATTTAAAAGCAATTAAATGCAGTATAATAAATTATTATTCTGAGAAATATAATACAAACATAATAATTATCATATTATTGAAATAATAATACTAAGAAGATAAATAAAATGATATTTGTATCACATAAGTAGTTCATATCATATTTCCTGGACCCAGACATAATCTCAAAAGAATCTAGTCCCTTATAACTCTCTTTTATATTATATCACCAAAACATGCTCATAGGTACTATAATATGCCTTATAAGAACCATAATATTTTGTTATACAGATAAAGTCTCATAGGATTCTAATGCCCTTATCCCTCCCAACAAATATATTTTATTCACGCATACACATTTTTTATCATATTATAGTAGTTAAGTGTACTAGAGCCTGTGTCAAAATTGCACAGTAATCTAAAACAGTAGGCAATAAAAACCCCTGCTAAGCAAAAATGCACATTTACAAAAAATAACAAAACTAATTCAGATTGTGTATAATACTATTTTAAGACTTTAATTGAACTACAATATTATTTTTCAACATTCAAAAAATTTCTATTCAATAAAAATCCTATAAATTCAGGAACACTTATTGTAAAATCTTTACAAAATATTAGAAATTTTCAAAATCTTAATCTGTATGACATGTAAATAGGTATGTATTGAAAGTTCCACTAGTGCAAAATTATTCCTATTTTTTGTTAATGGAAATAAAATTTTAATAAAAAAATTCAATAATTATTATATATTATTTAAAATTGGGATGGGCATAGTATGACCTACCTCGAGATGAATAAATTTCTCAACTAGGTCGACTAGTGAAAATGGCTCAATGATCTCCAAAATTGAGCATTTCCATTATCTTTCCCCTCTTTTCTCTAAATTTATCCTCCTTAATCTTTATTAACAAAAATGAAGGGGTTAAAATGGCTTTTAAAAAATTAGTGGAAAATATTTTTATACTAAAATATTAAATAACTATTCTAAGTATTTAATTTTTAGCACCAAAATTCATATAACTTCTTTTATATCTTCAAATCTAAAAAAAAGCATTATAGAAAAATTTTCATAATTAACTAAGCATGTCCAAAATACTTTGGTTAAATCGATTTGAAAACAAATGCCTAACGGTCCAAAAAATTTTACTTGTACCTAAGGGTGCAATTTAAAGAAATTGTAATAGTGCCCAAAATTAGAGAAAATTGGTATAACTAAAACATATATATATATATATATATATATATATATATATATATATATATATATATATATATATATATATATATATATATATATATATATATAAAATAGAAAAGATAGTTTATGATTTGAGTTTATAATGACCTCTGAAATATTTTTTATTGTAATAGATCAAAATAATCTTTTAAAATTTAAAGGTTATTACAATATATTCACCTTAAAAAATGCCATCCTCAACATTCCTAGACCAATATAAGTAAAAATAAACAACGATATGGTTGTCTAATCTCAAACTTTTAGTACAAGTAGCCTCTTTGATAATCCTAAGCTTAAATCACATCGTGACCATAGGAATTTCTTTATTCTCAATTTTAACACATCATATGCCAAAATCTTGTCGGGTTCTTCTCTATATTGTAGATTCAGATGAACCTCAATATCATTAGTAATTAATTTTTTTCTAAAACCAGACACCCACTTTATCAAAGAAGACATATAAAACATGTTGTGTATATCATACATATGATTATGTAATAATAACATATAAGCTAAACTATTACTCCTCTCAATGATCTCAGATGGTCAATATACCTTAGACTTAACTTGCTGATTCTCCCAAATTTATATATCAGATCAGAATCAAATGCACAAAATTCATTAGTCGATCAACTACAATCAAGATAGCATCATGCCCTTGCCTTGATTTAGGAAAACCCATAGCAAAATCTATAGTCATCACTTTTCATTTTTATTTCAAATAGACAACGACTATAGAAGACTACATAGTCATTGATGTTATACCTTCACTAACTAACTGGCCCCTCACTTTAAAAAACTCTACAATATTATTCTCCAATCTAGGCCACTAAAACCATCCGTTCAAATCTCTGTATATCTTGTCACATCCCGGATGAAAAATATAGCCAGAATAGTGAGCCTCTTATTAAATATATCACCTAAGATCTCCACAAATAGAAAACCACATTTTATATTTATAGAAAATAATAATATATTTAGAAACTACTAGTTCATATTTCTTACCATATATGATCTACTTAATCAAATTCGAATATTCTATATCTAACTTCTACAACAACAACATCATCAAGCCTTTATCCCACTACGTGGGGTTGGCTAGATGAATCCTTTTTCTCCATTGTGTCCTATTAAAGATCAAATTCTCTTTTAAATCTAATAAAGAAATGTCATTCCTAATATTTTCTAACCAAGACTTTTTAGGTCTGCCTCTACCTTTCTTAATATAAGTCAAATCTAATACCTCTACTCTCTTAACTGGGTCATTGTAAGGCTGCCATTTTATGTGACCAAACCATCTAAGGCGACTCTCTCTAATCTTATCTTCTACTGGAGCTACTCCAACCTTTTTATTTATATGCTCATTTCGTATCCTATTTCTAAGGGTAAAGCCACTCATCCACCTGAGCATCCACATCTCTATCACACTTAATTTTAGTATTATGCTTCTCTTTTTATGACCAACATTCAACACCATAAAGTATTGCAGGCCTCACTACCATCTTATAGAATTTTCCCTTAAGTTTGAGGGGTACTTTTCTATCACATAACAAGCCCGATGCATTCCTCCACTTCAACCATCCAACATAAATTCTGCGTAAAATATCCACATCTATTTCACCATCACTCTGAACAATAGATCCAATATATCTAAAATATGTACTCTTATTAATGACTTGATCTCCCAAAGTCACAATCCCCTCACTAGGTCAATTACTACTAAAATTACACTCCATATATTCCATTTTAGATCTACAAGTGAAAAACTTTAGTCTCTAATGTTGACCTCCATAATTCAAGTTTACTTTCAACTCCCTCTTTTGTCTTATCAACAAGAAGAATATCATCAGCAAAAAGCATACACCAAGGTACATCCTCTTCCAGATGTCTAGTGAGAACATCCATTACTAAAGCAAAAAGATATGGGCTTAAGGTTGAACCTTGATGTAACCCAACCGAAATAGGAAAATACTTGGTCAAACCACCTTGTGTTTGAACACAAGTAATAGCTCCTGCATACATATCTTTAATGATTTGAATATAAGCATTATTAACTCCTTTCTTTTCAAGAACTATCCATAGCACTTCTCTTGGAACTTTATCACATGCTTTTTCTAAATAAATAAATATCATATGTAGATCCTCCTTATTTTCTTTATATTTCTCCATCAAACCTCTTAATAAATGTATGGCTTCCATAGTCGACCTACCTGCCATGAATCCAAATTAATTTTGAGAAACATTAGTATCACACTGCAACTTATGCTCCATAACTTGCTCCCATAGTTTTAAAGTATGACACATTAACTTAATTCCTCTATAATTCACACAATCATGTGCATCACCTTTATTCTTAAAAATAGGAATTAACACACTCATTCTCCACTCATCTGGCATCTTTTTAGTCTTCAAAATAGTATTAAAAAGTTTAGTAAGCCAAGAAACTCCTTCATCTCCTAAGCATTTCCACACCTCTATTGGAATATCATCAGGTCCAACAGCTTTTCCACCCTTTATTTTCTTTAAAGCCTCTCTAACTTCCGTTTTACTAATACGCCAATAAAAACAAAAATCTTTATTTTCATTTAGGATGCTAAGATCATTATAGTCAATCTTATTTTAAAAATTTTCATTAAAAATTTTAGCAAAATATCTCATCCACCTTTGTTGAATATCATCTTCTAAGAAAAGTATTTTTTATCTTCATCCTTAATATATATACTTCACTTGAACTAAATCTTTACTACTCTTATTTTTTGCGTGGCTAACTTATACATATATCTTTCTCCCTCCTTAGTATCTAATCTATTATATAAATCACTAAAAGCTAAGGTCTTTGCATCACATATTGCTTTTTTAGATTTCTTACAAGCCTCTTTATATCTTTCCCAATTATCAGAATTTTTAAAATTAAACAAATTTTTATAACAAATTTTCTTATTCTTAATCTTTTCTTGAACATTTGGATTCCACCACCAACTATTTTTATTTTTAGGAGTTTTCCCTTTCATACTCCAAGCACATCTTTTGCAATATTCTTAATATCACTAGCCACTTTTTCCCACATAATATTAACATCCTCATGCACAGATAAAATCTTAAGATCTAAAATCTTACTCTCAAAAATATTTTTTTTTAATATTCTTTAAATGCCCCCATCTAATCCGAGAATATTGTTTTACTTTATTTTTTTTATGTGCCCCTTTATCTTAAAGTCCAAAACTAATAATCGATGTTGGGTACATAAATTTTCACTTGGAATAACTTTACAATCTTTACAATCTAAGCGATCTAATTTTCTTATAAGAAAATAGTCAATCTGGGTTGTACTATATCCATTTTTATAAGTGATGAGATGCTCAATCATTTTCTTAAATAAGGTATTAGCAATTGAAAAATCATAAGATAAAGAAAAATCTAATATGGTCTTGCCACCTTCATTTGTTGTTCCAAAACCATAGCCACCATGAATGTTTTTAAAATCATCTACCTCTATACCACCATGTCCATTTAAATCTCCTCCAATAAAAACTCTTTCTTCTAGAGGTATCTTTTGTAATAATTCTTCTAAGTCATTCCAAAAATTTAATTTAAAACTCATATCCAAACCTACTTGAGGAGCATAAGCACTTATAATATTAACAATCTTATCCTCAACAACAATCTTTAAAGCTATAATTCTATCTCCAATCTTATTAATTTTTATAACAATATCCTTCAAACTCTTATCTATAATAACACCTACACCATTTCTAGTACGACTTCAACCCGAATACCAAAGTTTAAATCTTAAACTATCAATGTCCTTATCCTTCTCTCCAACCCATTAGTTTCCTGAATGCACAAAATATTTATCTTCCTATGAATCATAATATCTATTAATTCTATTAATTTTCTTGTAAGGGAACTTATATTCCAAGTTCCTATCCTAATTTTAGTTTCATGGACTAGCTTCTTTTACCATATCCGTCCTTGATGCGGGAACCCTTACCTATTTAACACTACACCTGGGTGCCAGTACAGTAGCCCTTGCATACTTGTAACTGTATTCAGGCCATACAACACATCGTTTCCAGGGGACACCCTAGCGTTAACACAGTTTTTTAAAGGATTTATGTCAATATTATTCGACAAGTTTTACGCTGGTGTCGACTACCTAATGCAACTCTCCACTTTTCTCATCCAGGACTTAGGACTTGGCAACGGCAGTGTGTTCTAACTTCTAAGGATCCCAAATATTTTTCTTATAAAGAGGACAGAATGGTCATCTGAGCTTATATATCAAAATCTAAATCAATAAAAGAAATCACCTCTAATTATAATCTCTCCATATATCATAATAAATACTCATTATAAGCAAGATGTATACATGATAATTTAAATGAATTCTTACTTAGAGCATGTGTCATTATATTATCCTTACCAGGTTGACACTGAAGAGTCAAATCATAGTCTTTAATCAACTCATGCAATCTCCTATTTCTCAGGTTTAGATCCATCTAAGTGAATATATATTTCAAACTCTAATTATAGATGAAAATCTTACATATGACATCGCACAAATAATTCAACCAAATCTTGAAAGTAAATATAACAGCGGGTAACTCTAGATCATGTGTCAAATAGTTCCTCCCACGTGACTTTAACTATTTAAAAGCATAAGTTATAACTTTGTCATGTTGCATCAGAACACATCCCAAATCTCTCAGTGAAGCATCACTAAATACCTAAAAACCTTTTGTACCAAATAGATGATAAGCCAAAACTAGAGCATAAGTCAAATAATTATTCAATCTCTAAGAAGTAGCTTCACATTCTAGTATAAAGATAAAAGTTACTAACTTCTCCGTTAGTTTTTTAGAGGTACAAAAATATGAGAAAATCCCTTTACAAACTTTTTGTAATATTTAGCTATATCTAAAATATAGTAGTAGGCCTCAATTAAATAGTGATCGATTGAACTTTCTAGGTTTCAACATAAAAACCTACACTACTCACCATGTGTCCTAGAAAAAAATACTCAAAACTTATATTTGGAAAAGTTTGCTTATAGGTGATATTACCATAGAGTCTCCCAAATAATTTTCAACTATTTGTCATAATCTTCCTCAAAGCAAAATAAATTAGAATATTATCTATGAAAAGATTTACAAAATGATCCAAAAAACCTTTGAACACCCTATTTATCATTTTCATAAAGACAGTTGGTGTATCTATCACCCCATAAGGCATGACCGAAACCTCATAAGGCATGACCAAAACCTCATAAGGCATGACCAAAACCTCATAGTATTTTACTCCCTCCTAGAGTTGGTAGAGAATCATCATTTAGTGATGCAGAATGTTTGCCTGGATCCACCCAAAAATTAAAGAAGAGACTTGAAGATGATTGGAAGGAACTTTTGGTAGAGTAATTTTCTGAAGCTCTCATAACTCCCCCTCATAAGATCTCTCCCACTTTTCTCTCCCAAAGCTCACCTCAACTCTCTCTATAAGTTCCCTCTCAAACAACACAATAACAAAAGATTCTCTTTATAAGACAATATGAGAGCTTAAATAGATAGCCTCCAAAGAAGCCCTAATATGGGGTTCTGATCATTCAGTTTGATCCAATATTTTCATGTATGATTAGTTTAAAATAACACTTTAAGCCAATACATATTGCATTGGTCTTGATGATCAATTCAATAGATTCTACTAAGCATCATGTACTATCCTATATTTATCATGTATGATCAGTTCAAGTATTGAACTAATTGTCCAGTACAATAACGTCAATTAAATATCATACCATGTAGAGATCATTTTGTATCATACAAAGTTTAGGGATTGTCCAATATGATCAATAAAAAATTATGGTTTTTCATCTTGGATGATGGGCGACATTTAATTAGCATCCATGCATGAATCGGTTCATAAAGTACAATCATTTTAAATCATCCTATGCAATATGATTGAAGAATTTAACTATAATTAAACACCTAATCACATTATCAATTTAATTATGATTATCATCGATCATACAATATGATGAAGATTGTATAGTATGATTAGACACATATTTTAAACATTAAATATTACCTAAATTATGATTAGTAGCTATTTTATTGATTATAGCTAATTATATAGTATGATGAGTTTAATCAATCTTAATTAACTAAGATGCTCTAATTAGGGTTTTCTATTTTAATGAATTGTTCAACATGATCTAAGTCATAATGTATGATTAGGTCAAAAAAAAATTTTAACTCTCCAACTCACTCCCTTGAGTGTGTATGTGCAAGGTTACTTAGCTTAGTATCCACCATGTACATGGCTTGACTCAAGAAAGGTAAAAGTACATTAAAGTATAAATTATAAATTGACTCAACCCTAGTTTGCCTAATCTTTAGCTGATCGAGGTTTCAAGTGAATGGTTGACATAAAATGTTAGTGAGTAGGGCAAAATAAATATGCAATAGATTTAAATAGCATAGTTAAAAGTCTAAAAATGTTTGTTATCATCAAAATCACATGACTTGGGTCTAAATTTACAACAATCTCCCCCTTTTTTTATGATGAAAAATATTATTGGTTTTTGATTCAAGTGTATTTTGCTATTCCCTAGTCCCCCCAGCCCCCCCCACACACCCCCCCCCCCCCCCCCAATAAGAATTTTTCAAAAATAGGGGAGTTATAAAAAAAAATTATTTTAAAAGAAAAAAGAAAAAGAATAACACAAAACATGAGAACATAGATGATGAAAAGATAAATATTGAAATAAATATTTCAAAGCAAAACACAAACTAATACATGCTACTCTCCCTTTTAACATCATAGAAAAAAAGAAAAAAATAACATCAAAGAAATAGGAAACTACAAAATAAGAAAAGTACAAATACCATTAAAAATAAGAATTAAAGAATAGTACAAATATAGGAAAAGAACATAGGCCAAACTATAAAAAGGAAGAATCCTAATTAGGTGGAGATGGTGGTGGTGGCTAAAAGAAGCAGAGAATGGAAGCAAATTTCTTCCCAAACTAAGCCATATCATTATTGTGTTGTTGTTGCTACTGTGCTGCATAGATTTCAAAATGAACAAAATCATTTGCATGTTATTGCTGCTGCTTAGTTACATAGATTTCAAATCTTGCCTCCTACTGATCAAATCTCTAAACTAGCTGATCAATATGAAATTTCTAGCATATAGGGGTTTGTGCTTGAGGTTGTTCTCCCACTCCCTCCTCTGGTCTCAGGGTAAACATATTAAACATGGTGGTGATGAGTGATGTGAAGGTCGTGGAAGGAGCTATTGGAATAGAAGAATGGGAGTTGATCAAGTGAAGTAGGATATTCGTGGTTATATTTTCTTTTACGACATAGGAAACAAGATATCCTAAGGCAAGGTTAGGCTTCCTATTATGTTTAGGATCTCTAATATAGGTTAGATTGTCAAGATATCAAATTATAAGGTCAGTTGCATTAAAGTCCATTTGAGCCAGGATATAATATATATCAAGTGAGAGAACAGTTGTAATGTTATTCCTATCATGAACTTTATGAATTATATAATTTCTAAGTATGTGTTAGATGAAGCAGGCAACAAGGACTAGATTATTAACTTGTATAATATAACAATTAACATTGTACTCGCTAAGGATTGTGTTGGTAGGGGTCTAATTGTAGTCAGGATTTGAGGTAAAATATGAATTGTTTCCTTAGTGGTGGAAGATGAAGAAAGTCTTTAAAGTTTTGTTAATTTATTTTATTAGGCCTTCTACAAACATATGATTAAAAAGCAGTGACCTCATTATTAATGCAAAAGCTTGCAAATAATTCACATAAAAGCTCATAGTTGAATGGAAAGACAAGGGTGAGGATAAAACTGAGAGTGGTATGAGCAATGAAATTAAGTACCTAAAAGTTTAGGAAATCTTGGTTAACAATTTTGGATGGTATGATCCCAGCTATTTTCTACCACTGATAGACTTCTTTATTATCAGCCTCAGTGAATCTAGGATTGATTGTTTGTTTGGAGGAACTACCCACTAGTGCTCAAGATCATTTTCACGAACCATTATAAGGAAGGAGAGTACAAGAATGAATTAATTGATTAGAAGATTGGAATGGTGTAAAGAAATTGAAAGAATTTTGGCTATTTAAATAGAATTGATCGAATCATATAGTACGATCATGAGATCGTACTGGATGATCTAGTACAACTAATTCATCCAAAAGATTAGTCAAAAAAAGTAGTATTATCATAAAGTATGATTAGACATCGTACTAGATGTTTAGCAATAGGGTAATCATCTTGAGGAGTCAGCCTATATGATTGTTGAGTTTTGAGTTCGTATGGTACAAACTGGTCGATTGTACTGTACTATATGGTATTAAAGATTGTATCAACTGAATTCAATTTATCCAACTTTTCCTGCCACATGGATCGTACAGTATCATCACTAATAATTAATTGATATTAGCCATTTGATGCGTTGTGATTAGAGATTTGATATTTTTTTTTAGATCGTATAATACAATATGAATTATACTAGATGATGTAAACAAAAATTAGAAAAGTTATGGGATGGAATGTTATGATTATGAAGAGTCCACAATAAAACTAAAATAAAAATAAAATAAAACAAATCAAGAACCAAGAAAAATAAACACAAAATATTTTTTTAAAGAATCAATCAATAGTATTAAATGATAATTTTATCTAATGATTATATCAATAAGAAATATATTAATAATGCTTAAATCTAGAAAGTAACATTTAGAAAATTCAAATTTTTTAACCCTACCTTAGACTCCTTAGAGGTTAAAAATCTTGTTAAACTAAAATTCTAATTTAGAAAATAAATTAGATAGGAAATATATCTTTTTAAACTTATTTTTATAAATATGTTTAAGAGATTAACATTGCAAGGTGATGAACAAAAAATCAAAATTTTCAAATTTAGGTGTGGACGATATCAATTGGCACGTGGATTTATCTAAGATTTAAAGATTTGAAAGGAAGAGAAGCCAATTCATTGTGGGATCATTTTGTGCCTCTTTTATCCTTATTTGGTGCACTTTAGGTACCTTTTGATTTTTGATACACTTTGTTCATCTTTTAATTTTTTGGCATTTATTGCACATCTTTTTAGCTTTTGGGTTCATTTTATGCCTCTTTTTTGGTATGAGAAAAGAAGAACTCACTCTCTTATATAACGAAGTGTAAACCACAAACCAAAACCTGCTCCATATGATATTGACAAATAACTTGATTAAGAATATTTGAAAATTATTAATTGACTTGTAAAAATATTCAAATAAGATAGAGAACTGTAAGAAGATGAAACAGATATCTACTTTTTGGTCCAATTTTTAAATTTGACATAGATTTTGATTCAAAAATAAATTACAACCTTAAATGAGTTAGAGGAAGAGAGAAAATCTTCAATTTCTTCTCTTAAATTATTTTTAGAGAAGTCATACACTACTTACAAAAAGGCAAGTTTTTCATTTAGAAAAGAGTTCAACTACTGAAGTGAGTAGTGATCAGATTCTTAAACTTTTTTAAAGAAAATAAACAATACATATATACAAAAAAAATAATAAAATATTAAAAAACAAAACATACAAATAGAAAATAACCAAAATAAGAAAATATCAATCAGATTTAAGAATTTTAAAGAATTCAGATTCAAGCATGAATATCTATGACACCTAATCTGGTTCTAAAGGTGCTAAAGGTTTCAAATGATAATGGTTTTGTAAAGATATATGCAAGCTAAATTTTAGTTGCTACGTGATGTATCTCTATGCCTCCTTTTTTATATGGTCCCTAATAAAATGAGGCCTTATATCTATATGTTTGGTCCTGGAGTGTTGGATTGGACTATTTGAAATACAGATGGAACTAAGATTGGAATGGGGCCTACAGGTACTCCTAAATCTAAGAATTATTACTTTAACCAAATAACCTATGCCACACAACTTCTTAAGGCTATGTATTCAGCTTCTATAGTGGACATGATAACTGAGTTCTATTTTCTATTGAACCAAGTAAATAAAAATTGTCCAATGAATTGGGAAGTTCCATAAGTACTTTCCTATCAACCCTACATCTAGTAAAGTCTGAATTGAAATATCCTTTGATTTCAAAGTAAGTGCTATTCTTAAGATACAATATTCCCAAGTTTTAGGTTCTTAAGAGATATCGAAGGATTCTCTTAACAATAGTCAGGTGAGACTCTTTTGGATCAGCCTAAAATCTAGCACAGAGATAAACATTAAATAGAATAGCAGGTATGCTAGCTGACAAGTAAAGAGGTGATCTAATTATACAAATATAATTTATATGATCAACTAATTTTCTATTTGAGTCCTTATTTAATTGAATAGTAGAAATCATGGGAGTATTTATTGCCTTGGCCTTATCCATTTCACACTTCTTAAGGATGTCCTTAATGTATTTTGATAGACTAAGAAAAAGTTCATCATCTTTCTTCCTTATATTAAATCCAAGAAAGTAAGTCAGTTCTCCCATCATACTCATCTCAAACTCCTTTCTCATTATTTTAAAACATTTTTCACATAACGTTTTATTAGAAGATCTAAAAAATATCATCAATATAGATATTCATAATTAGTAGTTCATCTCCTTTTTTTTATAAAAAGAATGGTGTTTATGCTCCCCTTAATAAAGGTTATATCCTATAGGAATGTGCTTAGCCTTTCATACCATGCTCTAGGTGCTTGTTCTAGTCCATACAACACCTTTTTAATTTGAACACATGATTTGAAAATTATGAATTGTCAAAGCGTAGAGGTTGTTCAACATAGCCATCTTTTTCTATTATCCCATTCAAAAAGGCACTTTTGATATCCATTTGGTACAATTTTAATCTCTTAAAGTATGCAAAATCTAGTAGCACTCTTATGGATTCTAGTATAGCTACAAGGGAAATGGTTTCTTCAAAATCATTTCCTTCTATCTAGTTATACCCCTTAGCAACTAATCTTACTTTATTTCTTACAAATACACCAAAATCATTCATTTTTTTAAAAATAACCCCATTTAATTACAACAACACTCTAGTCCTTAGGTCTTTTAATTAGCTCTCAAACATCATTTCTCACAAATTAATTTAATTCTTCTTGAATAGCTAGAATCCATAATTGATCCAATAGTGCTTGATTTATATTTGTGGGTTCAATCATTGAGATAAAATCATAGTGGTTCACTTCTTTCTTAAGTCCATGCTTAGTTCTAACACCTTTAGATGGGTCTCTTAAGATCATTTTTTTTTTGATGACTTGAAGAATATCTCCATTCTCTAGAAGTGATTTTTCAGCTTCTACTCTTTCTTTCAGATTTACAAATTCTTCTCTTTGGGTGACATCCACTACTTTTTTTTTTTCTACCAGAGACCCTCCAAAATTATCATATTCATTAAAATTTATATAAGTGGTCCCCTCTACCATTAGTGTCCTTTTATTAAAACTTTAAAGGATTTTCCACCATTTGTCTATCCTAGGAGGACTCCTTCATAAGATTTTGGGGCAAAGTTTCCTAACAGAGATTTCCCATTATTTGTAATGAACACTATACATTTAAAGATATAAATGTGAGAGAGGTTAGGTGTCTTTCCCTTAAGATTTCCTAGGGTGTCTTGTTATGTTTGGATCTAACATTAACCTTATTCAGAACATAACAGGTTGTATTTATCACTTCTGCTTAAAAGTATTTAAGAAGTGAGTATTTAACTAATATGGCCCTAGCAGCTTCCCCCAAGGTCTAATTCTTTCTTTCAGCTATCTTGTTCTTTTGACGGGTCCTAAAAGTTGAAAATTTATGATCTATCCCTTTCTCCTTATAGTAGGATTCAAATATTTCATTCTAAATTTTCCACCATGATCATTATAAATGGCTAAATTTTCACAACCTAGGTTCCTCTTAATCAAAGTGGAGAATGATCTAAACTCCTTGAATGAATCACTTTTATGAGAAAGGAATCTAACCCAAGTAAACCTCAAGCAATCATTAACAATCACATACCCAAAAACTTTCACTCCTAGGCTTGTAGTGGTAATAGGTCCAAAGATATCCAAGAGAAGGACTTCTAAAGGTTTTCTTTTATTAATGTCTTTAATTGAGTGGAAGGAGGATTTGACTTCTTTTTCTAACTAACAGACATCGAACAGGTGGTCTTTAGTGAACTCTAATTTGGTTACGCCTCTCACTAAGTCTTTTTGGGTGATTTTTTTCATGCTTGTATGAAAATGTCTTCTATACCACAACCAGGATTCAATAATAATAGTTTTTAGGCAAAGAGAGTTAGCAGGATCAACACAATTTAAATCAAGCATGTAAATATTATTAATTCTTTTTCCTTAAATCACAATATTTCCATTTAATCTTATTATGCAGCTAGTAGAAAAATATTTAATGCTAAAACCTTTATCACAGAGCTGGCTTATGCTAAGTAGATTAAGTTTTAAGACATCTATCAGTAAAACATTTTTAAAGAGGAAATCTTTTAAGTTTTCAATTATGTATGAGCCCACCACTCTCCTGGTGGTGTTATCTCTAAGTATCACCTTGCCTCATGCCCTAGCCTCCAATGAAATGAATTAATTTGTATCTCCAATCATATGTCTAGAACATCCATTATCCATGTACCACATGCTCTCACGAGACCTTTTAGAAGAGCATCCCTATAAAATCATCAAAGGTTAGATTTAATAACCTAAATAATTTTGGGTTCCACCTTATGAATTGAAGGATGAGATGCATGAATGATATGTTATGGTATATATAATTTTGGTCTCCACACCAAATGTAATCTACAATAGATAGTGCAAGTGTTGGACAAATGTCCTTGCATGCCACAAGAAAAAAATATCTAATACCAAGAAAAAGATTTACTAATCTATGTGGGTAACGGTGCCTCTTCTTAGGTTTGAATGCATGTTGTGTTAATAGTTTAAAAAACTCTACCACTGAAGATAGTGTTCTATTTTCTTTAAAAGCAATTAATTTCACTTGCAATGATTTTTTTGTACTTTCATGAATTGAATTATCAAATTTTAAAGCTTGCTCACTATTATCTAATTGAGATGTAAGAGTCTCTAGTTCTTTGAATGCATTTTCTAATTCAACATGTGATATTTTCAAAGAATTATGTTCAACAATTAAATTAAGATGCTTCCTATCTAAAGTATCAAATTCATCTAATAAAGCCATATGATTACTATCCAAAGTAGAATGTGTTGTAAATCTAAGTTTATGGATTAGACTTTTGATGATAGCAAACATTCATAATTTTCTACAATTACCTTGCCCACTAACTTTTCAGGTCCACAAGATTGAGTGCAACTCAAGCCAGCTCAAGATTGGGTAGATTTAGTTTGAGTCAGTTTGTAATTTTTCCTTTATTGAGTCCATTGTTAAAGTGGTTCTAGATGCTAAGTAACATTGCACACACACACACATGAGGGTTTTTTTATTATTTTCTATTTTGAGTACATCGTCCTGGATGATGTTCATATTGTCCAGGATGATCTGACTAAAAATAGAAACCCTAATTCGGGCATCCTAGTTAATGCAGCCGTCATTAAGCACATCGTCTTGGATGGTCCTTGTATCGGCCAGAACAATAAGCTCAAATAAAAAAGAATCAGCCGCTAGATCTATTTAGGTAAGATTTATTTTTAGACATCGGCCAGGCCGATCCATTACATCGGCGTGGATGATTTAACACAATATGCCTAAATTAATCGGGTAATTAAGAAAAACAATTAAGGCTTGATTGACATGATCACATCATCCTAGACGATCACAAGATTATTTGATGATCAGTTCAAAAATCCTTGGTTACTCCTAGATGATTAAATATCGACCAGCACTTTTCCGAGCAGTGTTCTAGATGATTTTCCTCATATTTGAACTAATCGTTCAGGATGATCGTGAGATCGGCACAAACGACCAAGATAATTTTGGATCATCCTAATCTCCTTTCCAAGTGATTATCTGGATGATAATCTGTGATTTGAACTAATCGCACAGGACAATATTTTATCATACTGGACGATGTGAACAAAATTTCTTTTGATCATCCCATGTTGTCCATGCTGTTTGAGCTTAATTTGTACTGATCGTACATGACGATAAAAATATCATCCTGGACGGTAATATTGATTCTTGAAATTCTATTAAAAGGACCAAAATTTTCTCATGCTTAAGCCCTTAAGTACTATTATCTTGACCTGAGAGAGCCTAGGGAGAGGGAGAGAGAGAGAGGGAGAGAGAGAGAGAGAGAGAGAGAGAGAGAGAGAGAGAGAGAGAGGAACTTGTGAGGGGGAGTTTATGAGAGGGTTCACAAAGGTTGCTCGAAGCAAGGTTGTAAGTCATCTTCTCCATTCTTTGTCCTTCATCCTTTGGAGGTTCTTGGGAGGTTTACTTCAACAAACAGTCCGAGTTCTCTGCCCGTTTTAGGAGGAAGCAAAAGGAGTCGGTTCTCTCCGCATCGGGGTTGTTGAAAAAGAGTCTGTTGTAAAGGCTTCTCCGCCTAGCTGTGGGAGCTAAATGAGAGATACTTAGTTAGTGTTATACTCGAATGGTGCCTTCGAGGAGTGGACGTAGTTCAAGGTTTGATCGAACCACTATAAATCCGGTGTGATCTTTCTTTATTTTATTTTCGCATTTAATTTCCACATCCATTACTCTTTGTGGTGAATTATTTTGGTTTTAGTTTTGTGCTTTACTTAAGAAAATTTTTAAAACACAAATTTACCCCCCCCCCCCCCTCTTGGTTAGCCTCAGGCTAGTTCGTAAGGGCTTAACATCCCTAATGAACTTTCAAGTGGTATCAGAGCATGATTCATAATATTAAGTTTGAAATCTTTTTGAATTTTTGATCCATGGCTAACTCTAGTAATCGTAATACTGCGGAAGAGTATTCTATTACCCGACCACCTTTATTTGATAATATTTTTTTTTATTTTTGAAAAACTCGCATGTCTACGTCGTTACAATCAATTGATTATCGCATGTGGATTCTTGTAAATGATCGTTATACACCTCCAACTGGAAAATTAAATGGAGTTATTGTTCCACTTCCTTTTAATGAATGGAATCTAGATGATAGGGATCTTGTGCAACTTAATGCAAAATTTCTGACTACTTTTTCTATGCTTTAAAATATGAAGATTACATGCGTGTTTCAACTTGCACAACTGGTAAAGAGATTTGAGATAAATTGTGTATCACTTATTAAGGAACTAATGAAGTTAAGCTATATCATTTGAATATTTTATTGCATGATTATGAACTTTTTCATATGAAATCTAATGAAATGATTTTTGAAATGTATATAAGGTTTACTCAGATTGTTACTTCATTGCATGCATTAGGAAGAGAACTTACTAACTATGAAAAAGTGAACTAAATTTTAAGATATTTGTCTTCCTCTTTTGATGCTAAAATAACTGCAATTTCTAAATCTAAAGATTTAAATACCTATTCGATCAATAACTTACTATGTTCACTCATTGCTTACGAGCAAGGGGTAAACCAAAGAAATCTTGATTCAGGTGAGAGGAAGAAAGAGAAGACGGTGGCACTTAAGGCGAACAACTCTGACACTGAATCCTCCAGGTCTAAAAGTGATGATGTTGTCTTAATCATGAGGCAATTTAAGAGCTTTCTAAAGAAAAAGCACAAGAATCATCATAAGTGGAATAAAGGTAAGGGTAACAAAAATTTCAATAATTCAAATGATATAATTTCTTTTAAATCCAGGAAGCCAGGACATGTTAAAGCTGATTCCCCTAAACTCAAGTCTCACCCAAAAAAGGAAAAGGGTGAGGAGAAATCCAAGTCCAAGAAGGATAAGAAGAGATTCCAAAAGGCATTCTAGGCAGACTCTGCATCAGACTTCTTTGAGACTGAACCTGAAGAGGAGACAATAAATTTGGTCTTAATGGCAGACAATAATCCTGGTCAAAGTGACCAAGAAGAGGTATGTGAACCAACTTATGATCAATTTTTGGAAATTTGTGAGCACATGCATGCTCATATAAAAAACTAAAAAAATCTCATGCCAGTCTGAAAGTAGAATTTTTAAATTTATAAAAGGAGCATGAAAATATTTTAAAAGGTCACTCCCAAATTGATAGCAATCACATGATTTTATTTGATGATGTTGATGCATTAAACAAAAACCACACTGAATTAACCAATGCACATGATTCTTTAAATATATCTCATGCTGAGTTAAAAAAAGAATTAACAAATCACAAAGTTTTTGAAAATAAACCATTACATGCTTTTTAAAACTTTAAAATGAAGCATCACCATAGCACTAGATTAGTGCATCATTTTCCTGGAATTAGATGTTTTTTATGTGGCATGCTAGGATATATAGCACACACTTGCACCATTCACCATAGTATACATTTGGTCCAGAGACCCAAGTTACATGATTCACAGCATACATTACATTCTACTTTCCATAAGAAGGAACCCAAATATGTTTGGGCTCTTAAATCTGACATTTGATAATTTTGTAGGCAAGTTCTCATAAAAGGCCTCATGAGAGCATGTGGTACCTGGACAGTGGATGCTCTCAATATATGACTGACAATGCCAATCAATTCATATTGCTGGAGACCAGGAAAGGAGGCAAGGTGACTCTTATAGACAACACCACCAGAAAGGTGGTAGGCTCAGGTATAATTGGTAATTCCAAGAACCTTTTGATTGAAAATATTTTGCTTATAGATGGACTGAAACATAACTTGCTCAGCATCAGTCAGCTTTGCGATAAGGGCATCATCATAAATTTTTTGACAAATTCATGCATTATCAGCTTAAATAATAACACTATTTTGCAGGGAAAGTGGATAAAAAATATTTACATGCTTGATTTAAATAACATTGAATGTGCTGCTTCATTTTGCTTAAAAACTACTGTTGATGATTCATGATTGTGGCACAGGAGATTATGTCATGCTAGTATAATAACCCTTAAAAAGTCACCCAAAAAGATCTAGTTAGAGGTCCCCAAGCTTAAGTTTTCAAAAGACCACCTTTGTGATGCCTGCCAATTAGGAAAGCAAGTCTACTCTATGTTTCACTCCATTAGGGACATTAGCACCTCTAGATCTTTAGAAGTCCTTCACATGTATTTGTTTGGACCCATTAGCACTGCCAGCTTGGGATGGAAAGTCTATGGTTTTGTGATTTTCGATGATCACTCGAGGTTTACTTGGATTAGATTTCTGTCACACAAAAATGAGTCTTTTAATGAGTTTAGAGCATTCTTCACTTGGATTCAGTAAAGACTAGGTTGTGAGATCTTGACCATCCATAGTGACTATGGGAGAGAGTTTAAAAATGAGAGATTTAGAGATTTTTGTGAGGACAAGGGGATTAGTCATAACTTCTCAGCTCCTAGGACCCCTTAGTAGAATGGGATAACTCAAAAGGATTGGACCTTATTAAAAATTGCTAGAGCCGTGCTTGCTGAGTATTCACTTCCAAAATACTTTTGGGATGAAGTGATTAACATAGCTTGTTATGTGTTGAATAGAGTAAATGTTAGAGCCAAATTAGATAAGACACCCTGTGAAATTCTTAAAGGTAGGACACCCAATCTTTCCCACCTTTATGTCTTTGGTTGTAAGGTTTTCATTCACAATAATGGGAAATCTCACTTAAGAAAATTTGACCTAAAATCTGATGGAGTTTTCTTAGGATATTCTAGTGTTGGTAAGTCTTTTAGGGTGTTTAATAAGAGGACTTTAGTAGTGGAGGAAACTACTCATGTAGTGTTTGATGAGTATGATCCTAGAAAGCCTAGAGTTGAGAGTGATGATGATGTTAGAGAGATTACCACTGGAGTAAAAAATTTAGAGAAGAGGATAGAGCACCAGAACACTAAAGGAGTGGGAGAGGTTACCCAAGGAATAGAAAATGTAGATCTGGAGGAAAGGATTGAACCTTCACATACTTTGCCTAGAGATTAGAGATACTCTTTGAGTCACCCTAAAGATCTGATCTTAGGAGACCCTTCTGATGGAGTTAGAACTAGACATGGACTTAGGAAGGAAGTGAACCACTCTTCCTTTATCTCAATGATTGAACCCACCAACATAAACCAAGTCCTTTCTGATGAGTTTTGGATCTTAGCCATGAAGTAGGAGTTAAACCAGTTTGTTAGAAATGATATTTGGGAGCTTGTGGAAAGACCTAAGGGACAAAGTGTTGTTGGAACCAAGTGGGTCTTTAAGAATAAGGTGAATGATTTTGGAGTGGCGGTTAAGAATAAGGCAATATTAGTGGCTAAGGGGTATAACCAAATAGAAGGGATAGATTTTGAGGAGACTTTTGCCCCTGTAATTAGAATGGAAGCCATTAGAGTGCAATTAGCCTTTTCCTATTATATGGGATTTAAGCTTTTCCAAATGGATGTTAAGAGTGCCTTTTTAAATGGGGAAATAAAAGAGGATGTGTTTGTAGAACAACTCCGAGATTTTGAGAGTTCCTAATTTCCAAATCATGTTTTCAAATTAAAAAAGGCCTTATATGGATTAAAGTAGGCACCCAGAGCTTGGTATGAGAGGCTTAGCACATTCTTACTAAAAAGGGAGTTTGTTAAGGGTAGCATAGACACCACCCTTTTTCTAAAAAAAGTAGGAGATGATTTACTCATTATTCAGATCTATGTTGATGATATACTTTTTGGATCTTCTGATAAGAGTCTATGTGATGAATTTTATAAAATAATGAGTAGAGAGTTTGAGATGAGTATGATGGGAGAGTTGTCCTACTTTTTGAGATTTAACATAAGATAATTAGATGATGGAACTTTTCTAAATCAATCAAAATACATAAATGACATCATGAAGAAGTATGAGATGGATAAATCCAAGCCAATTAATAATCCCAAGACCTCCAGTGTTCAGTTAGATATGGACCCAAGTGGGAAGTCTGTTGATCAAAAGAAGTACAGAGGGATGATTGGATATTTACTTTACCTGACTGCTAGTCAACCCAATATAATGTTTAGCATTTATTTTTGTGCTAGATTTCAAGCTGACCCTAAGAAATCCCACCTTACTGCAGTTAAGAGAACTCTTAGATACCTTTTAAGAACCCAAAACTTAGGAATCTGGTACCCTAAGCACAATACTTCTTTTGAGGATATTATGATTCTTATTTTACAAAATATAAGGTGGATAAAAAAAGCACTTCTGGAACCTGTCAATTCATAGGACAATCTTTAGTCTCCTGGTCTAGTAGAAATCATAACTCTGTTGCACTTTTAACTGCTGAAGCCGATTACATTGCTTTAAGAAGTTGTGTGGCCCAAGTCCTTTGGTTAAAAAAGCAAGTATTGGATTTAGGATTACCTGTAGGCACCATCTCAGTTCTTTGTGACAACACTAGTGCCATCAGCATTTCTAAAAATCCTATCCAACATTCAAGGACTAAGCACATTAACATAAGGCATCACTTTTTTAGAGATCATGTGACTAGGGAGACATTGAGTTACACCATGTGGTGATTGAGAATCAACTGGCTGATATATTTACTAAACCACTGGCCTTCGACACTTTCACCATCTTAAGGACCAGATTGGGTGTGATTGACATTAATGTGTGAACTTGATTTCTACTAATTTTTTATCTGCTGATTACGTTGCTTTATTTTTTGGTAGTTTTTTGTTGTTTATCCTTTTTGTAGTTGTTTTCCTTGCTTTTGGTACTTTAGTCTTCGTGTGCCTTAATTTGTTTTTCTAATCATTGCTAAATTGATATCTTATGCCTTATTTTTGTCTTTTTAAGAATTTGTAGTTAATGTTTAACATCTCTTAATCTGCTAAAGGGTAAAAATACAACTGATTGTGTCTCTTTCTCTAACCTATTTTGGTGGTGAAATTTTCTTTTCTAAATAAAAGTCTATCTCAAATTAACAAATAGATTTTGCAATTAAGATCTTTTCTATCTTGCTATAGTAATCTAGCTTATATTTATAATAATCAAATTTTTTTTTACTTCAAGATTTCTCGTTATCCTATCATTGCATCTCTCATATAATTTTTTATTCTATTTTGCTGTTTGTTCTTCCCTATATTAGAGAGTGAGTTTTTCTTCTCTGATATCTAGAAGATATACTCACAACTAAGAATTTTTAAGAGTTTTTGGAAAAGAATCTAGATTGCAAAAAATAATAATAATAAAGTGGCCAATGATACCAAAAGCAAAAGATGCGCAATGATGCCAAATTTATATATATATATATATATATATATATATATATATATATATATATATATATATATACACACACACACACACACACACACACAAAGTGTATCAAAAATTAAAAGATGCACAAAGTGTGCCATTCAATGAATAAGAGGCATAAAATGAGCCCATCAAAAAGCAAGCTATCTTCCTTTCTTTCAACTCTTAAAATTTAGAAGATTTCATGTATCACTTGAGATTTTTAAAGACTTGATTTTGAATTTCACGATTGTAACAAACTACTTTGATACATTATTCTATAAGATATTTTTCTGAAACCAAGTCTTAATCATATCTCTTTTTCTTATCCAATTGATTTTTCTGAGTTAGGCATTTTGATTTCAAAAGACGATTTTATCCTAAAAGAAGTCCGAGCTTTGGGTTAACATGATCGGATAATTTATCATTTTTTGGAATTTGATGTTGTTAAATTCATTAACTTATAAAATTTTAAAATGAATCATATGGAGATTATATCATGTTTATGCCTTGATTAAAAAAAAAACTTTGATTCATTGCTAGTTTTTATGCCTTTTTCGTGTTTTATTGTTGTTATTTTTAGTTGATTTTATTATTTTTGGGCCTTCTTTGATCATCTCCATCCTTCCTCTAATTTCAAAATTTTTATCACATCATCCTAGATGATATTTATATCATTCTGGATGATCTATTCATCTTTTTTCAAAAACTCCATTTACTGAATATTTTGATTTTTCTACTCTTCATCGTCCTGGATGATCCATTATCATCTTGAACGATCCATTATGATCCTGGACGATATGATCATCCTCTGCTATAATCATCTTGATCGTCCTGTATGATACATTTTCATCCTGGCCATTGCATTTATTGGTAATCGTCATGTCCGATACACCTGTTCATCCTGGACGATACACGTGTCAGCACGTTTAAAATCTATGAATTCGCCCAAAATGATCCATTTTTGGACAATCATCTTGGACAATCCACTATTTATCCTAGACGATACACATGGCATATGATTTAAAACATTTTAAATTCGGCCGATACGATCCATTATTGAGCATCGTCCTGAACAATCCACATAATCAGCCTGGATGATCTGCTTTTTCAACGATCAACCGGCCTGACTCCTCAGGATGATTGCCTGTGTCTAATCGTCCCAGATGATATCTAATCATCCTGAATGATCAAACTGCCTTTTTGACCAATCAGCCAGCCGCAATAATTGCATCGGATCGTCCTGGACAATCTTGCGATTGGCTTGAATGATCCAGCCAATCCGGCCGATCCTTTAAATTCTGAGCCTTCCCGCAAGATTTTTCACACCAAACTCTTCCTTTGGCTTCTTCTTTCTTGTTCCTTGCTATTCTCTGCTAATGACTGGTAGCAAGCATTCTCGTCACACATCTGGAAGCTCCTAGAGGGCCACGCTCGACCCTCAATTTTGGGAGGCAAAAGATCAGACTGCCTACCACCGATACAAAGATTGTAGCATTACTCTCTCCATATTAATCAATCCAAACCACCTCTCCTATACGGTACTTGACCTTTTCACTCACACCTCTTTATGTTTTATTCTCACTCTTGCAATCCCTTTTAATTCAGAACTTCTCTTTAAATTATATGCCAACCTCTGAATCAATTCTGCCTACACTGCTCACACCTCGTATGTGAATCGACACCCTGTCGAGATCAAATACCAGGATTGTGCAAAATTGCTACAGCTTTCCACCACTCGGGATAAGCTGCATACCCTGGTTTCTGATCTTGATTTTAACTAGGCTACGACCAATCACTTTCTTCTTCACACCAATGCTCCCATTCATGTTGGAGAGACTAGCTCTTTACTTAAAGATGCTAGGATGATCCAGCATGTCCTTTGCACCTCTGTGATTCCCAAAGCCAACGACTAAATCCATATCACTCCCCTTATTTCACTCACCACTTTTTACATCATGGTTAATTGTGAATTCAATGCAACTGACCTGATTATTCACTACATCGAACATTTAACTACAATTCGAGATCCAGGTCATAGAAGGAAGCCCGATCTTGCTCTAGGACACATCATTGCATATGTTCTAGAATCTAAATACAACCTTCAATATCCTATTCCTCCCGACCTTCAGCCACCCTTCTACTCAAATAGTTCCTTCAACGTCCTTCACAGTATTTGTCTCCACCATGGGGATGAGGAAGCTCAGGGGGCCGAGGAGGAGGAGGCTCCCGCTCCTCATCCTGCACCTGTTCCTCTCCGCCAGCACTCTTAGTTAGATCAGTTGGTGGAGAGATTTTATTAGTGGGAGACCCGCTTTGAGGCCTATGTTGCTACACAAGAGTAGCAACATACTGAGGATATCATCCACATGCAGCACCAGCATGACCAAGACAAGGCCTGGTTCGGATCTCTATTTTCCATATTGACCAGTTACTTTTCACCACAACCACCACCACCTCCTCCGTCTAATGATCTGGGTCCCTCACTTGTTTAGTTTTTTATTTATTATGTTATTTTTCTATAGTTTCTTTCTTATAGTTATTTTAGTTTATATTTTGTTTTTTAGTTTCCTCCTCCATTTTGTGATGTCAAAAGGGGGAGTAGTCTGTTGTACCTTGTACTTTGATTCTAGAATTTAGTAAAAGGTGGACTCAACAATGTTTCCAATAAATTGTCGAAACTGCTTAAACTTTTCTGATTATTTTTGTCATCATCAAAAAGGGAGAGATTGTTAAAAATCTAAGTTTATGGATTATACTTTTGATGATAGCAAACATTCATAATTATCTGCGACTACCTTGCTAATAACTTTTCAGGTCCATAAGATCGAGTTCAACTCAAGCCAGCTTAAGATTGGGTAGACTTAGTTTGAGTCAATTTGTAATTTTTCCTTTCTTGAGTCCATTGTAAAAGTGATTCCTAATGCTAAATAACCTTGTACACACACACTTGAGGGTTTTTCTGTTGTTTTCTATTTTGAGTACATCATCCTAGATGATGTTCATATTGGCCAGGACGATCCGACTAAGCATAAAAATCCTAATTAGGGCATCTTGGTTAAGGCATCCATCATTAAGCACATTGTCCTAGACGATCCTTGTGTCATCCAGGATGATAAGCTCAAATCAGAAAGAATCAGCGGCCAGATCTATTTCGATAAGATTTATTTTTGGACATCGGCCAAGCTGAAACATTACATTGGCCTGGATGATTTAATATAATTATGCCTAAATTAATATGGTAATTAAAGAAAGCAATTAAGGCTAGATTGATACGATCACATCATCCTACACGATCGCAGGATCATCCGGGATGATCAGTTCAAAAATCCTTGGTTACTCATGGACGATCAAACATCTTCCAACTCTTTTCCAAGCGATGTTCTAGATGATTTTCTTTGGTTTTGAACTAATCATCTAGGATGATCGTGGGATCAGCCCAGATGTTCAAGCTAGTTTTGGATCATCCAGACCTCCTTTTTGAGCTATTATCTGGCTGATAATCTGTGATTTGAACTAATCATACAGGATGATATTTTATTGTCCTGGACGATGTAAACAAATTTTTTCTAACCATCCCATGATGTCCAGGATGATTGAGCTTAATTTGTACTGATTTTACAGGACAATAGAAATATCATCCTGGATGATAATCTCAGTTCTTGAAATTATATTTAAAGGACCTGAGTTTTCTCATGCTTAAGACCTTGAGTGCTACTATCTTGACCTGAGAGAGCCTAGAGAGAGAGAGAGAGAGAGAGAGAGAGAGAGAGAGCTTATGTGGAGGAGTTTGTGAGAGGGTTCACAAAGGTTCCTCCAAACAAGGTTCCAAGTCATCTTTTTCATTCTTCATCCTTCATCCTTGGGAGGTTCTTGGGAGGTCTACTTCAGAAAATGGTCCGGGTTCTCTGCTTGCTTCAGGAGGATGCAAAAGGAGTCGGTTCTTTGCCGCACCAGGGTTGGTGAAAAGAGTCTGTTGTAAAGCCTTCTCCACCTAGCTATGGGAGCAAAAGGAGAGACACTTAGTTAGTGCAATATTTAGAGGGTGCCTCCGAGGAGTGGACATAGGTCAAGGTTTGACCGAACCATGATAAATTTGGTACGATCTTTCTTTATTTTATTTTTGCATTTAATTTTTGCATCTATTACTCTTTGTGGTGAATTGTTTTTCTTTTAGTTTTGTGCTTTTCTTAAGAAAATTTTTAAAACGCCAATTCACCCCCCACCCCCCTCTTGGTTAGCCTTGGGCTAGTTCCTAAGGGCTTAACATCGCTAATGAACTTTCAAAATTGTCTTTCGTAAGACATTCGTGCTCTTTCTATAGTTTTGAAATATCAGAATTCAAGCTTACATACATTTTCTGAGCTTCCAATACGCATTATGAATTTTTTCTGCAACTTCAAATAGTTTATCATAAGAAAGCTCATAGACATCCGCTTGATCAGAATGATCAACTTGATTATCTGCCACTAAGCACTAGTTTGTCACCTCCTATTTTGCTTCAATTTCAAATGAGTCTAAAGTAGAGCCTACCTAGAAAGCCTTTTTAGTCATTTGCTTACCCTTTTTGAGCTTAAGTTTTTTCTTCACTCTTCTCCTTAATTGGGTTAGTTTTTAGATTTGGGCAATCTGACTTCAAATGCCCTGCCTTCATGCATTCAAAATAGATTACATCAGCAAAATCTTAGAGTTTTTATTATCTTTACCTTTGTTTCTTTATTGATGATGATTTTACTTTTTATTTAGAAATATCTTGAATTGCCTTATCTTCAGTATTATGGCATCATTATCCTTAGGTGTAGACAAGTCACTATAAGAATCATTTGCCTTTATGGCTATAATTTTTTCTTTTCTCTTTTCACCAGCATCAAATTGTCTTTGACTCATTTTTTGCTCATAGGCAATGAGTGATCCAAGTAAGTTCTCAATGGATTAAACATTTAGATCCTTATATTCAATAATAGAAGTGATTTTTTCATGTTATGATGAAGGTAGATAACATAAGATTTTATTTATTTTTTTAAAGTTAGTAAGTTCTCTTCCTAAAGCATGTAGGAAAATAACAATCTTAGTAAACCTAATATACATTTCAGAGATTGATTCACTAGGTTTCATGCAAAAGAGTTTATAATCATGGAGTAAAATGTTCAACCTAGGTTATTTTACTTCATTTATTCCTTTATAGGTTATGCCAAGTTTGTCCCAAATTTATTTACCCATTATGCACGTATAACCACACATTAATCTTACGATTTTAGTATACATAAAAACTATTTTTGACATTTAGCATTCAATTAGGCTAAATATCTATCTTCTATGCTCCATTTGAAAAAAGGGGGTAATTTTTATGCCATTAACAACACGTGAAGGTATAGAATATCCTTCCTAAATTAACACCCACATGCAATAATCTATAGATTTTAACATTGTAGATTTTAGAATTTTCCCAAAGTCAAAATGGAATATTATCAAAAAAAGTTGGTCACATGACTAAATATCCTTCGGTAGGATTACAATTTCCAAAATTAGACATTAATCATTTTATAAAAGTTTTTTAAAACTTAGTTCTTGAATCTCACTATAATACCACTTAAAAGTTTGTGAAAGTTATTAAACCTCTAAGAACTTGCCCGAGGCTAACAAAGAGGATGGATGAATTGATAATTTAAAAACTTCTTTAAGAAAAAAGAAAATCCCACTTTTTTAAAGCTTTTTAAAATGTATGAATAAATTAATTTTATCTCTTGATGTGAAAGCAAATTAATTTCACAATACAATAAAATCAGAGTTTTCAACCCCACAATATAAAAAATAAAAAAATTGTGGAACTTAAAATGTAGAAAAGTAAAAAAAAAAAATAAATAAACACACAAGATTTTTTAGTGGCTTGATCAAATCTGACCTACGTCCACTCTCCATAATTTTTCGCTCCAAGCATTGCACTAAACCTTTTAGTGTCTTTCCTTTAGCACCCACAGCTAGGCAGAAAAAACCTTACAAAAATCTCTTCCACTAACATGTTGGGGCAGAGTACCTTAAATCTTTTTCACCTTGTGAATGTAGACAACTTAAAATCCTTTTCTCCCTTCTGTAGATGGTAGAGAACCAATAATCTTTTACTCCCTCAAGGATTTGGAAGATAACCATGAGTCTTTTTACTCCCTCTCAGAGTTGGTAGAGAATTAAGATCAACTGTTGAAGAATGTATGTCCGGAGGCACCCAAGAATCAAAGCAGAGACTTGAAGAAGATCAGAAGGAACTTTGCTTGGAGTAATCATGTTAAGCTCTCACAACTCCCCCTTACAATAACTCTCCCTCTCTTCTATCCCAAAGCTCTCGTCAACTCTCCCTTTAAGCTCCCTCTCAAATAACTCAACAGTAAAAGATTGCCTTCATAATATAATATGAGAGATTAAATAGAAAGCCTCTAATGAAGCCCTAAATTTTAATATGGCACTTCTTATCAGCTAATATGATCCAAGATCATCATGTATGATTAATTCAAAATAACACTTTCAGGTAGTATGAAGTGTATTAGTTTGGATGATCAATTCAATAGAATATTGTACTGATCATCTTGTATTATCCTGTAATTATTCTGTATGATCAGTTCATGATATTGAATTGATCGTCCAATACTATAGCTAGCAATTAAATATTATACCATTCGTGATCGACTTATACAGTATGAAATTTAGGGATAGTCCTATACGATTAGTGAAAAATTATATATTTTTTATCTTGGATAATGGGCCACATTTAATTATTATTCCCATGTAGGAATCAATTTATATAGCACGATCATCTACAATCATCTTGTACGATCTAAAAAAACAAGTTAACATAATTAAACACCCAATTATTGGATCAATTTAGTTATGATTATCATCAATCGTATAATATGATGAAGATTGTATGATATGATTAGACACAAAATTTGAATATTAAAAAATTACTTAAATTATGATTGGTGACTATTTTGTTATTTATAACTAATTGTCCTATACGATGTTTATCATACAGTATGATGAGTTTAATCAATCTTAATTAATTAAGGATATTTCTATTTTAACTGATCTTTCAATATGATCTAAATTGTACTGTAAGATTAATTAAAAAAATAAAAAAAAATTCTAACTCACCAACTCACCCACATGAGTGTGTGTATGCATGGTTACTTGGCTTTGTATCCATAATTTACACGACTTGACTCAGGAAAGGTAAAAGTATATTGAAGTTGAAATTAGAAATTTACTCAACCCTTGTCTACCCAATCTTGTGCTAATTGAAGTTGTAAGTGAATGGTTGACCTGAAATATTAGTGAGTAGAGCAAAATAGATATGCAATAGATTGAAAGAACGTATTAAAAAGTTCATTAAGGTTTGTTATCATCAAAATCACAAAACTTGGGTCTAGATTTGCAATATAAACCTCTTCATCCTAGTATTCCATCACTAATGAGTAGTTATCATATTGTTCTCTATCAGATAAGCTTTCTCCATAAGCTCATAGAAATAAAAAAAAAAGTGAAATATCACCAAAGGTTATCTCTTCCTTGAAGTTATCTTAGAAACTTATAGAACTTTGGTAGGGAGTACTAACTAGTTATGAAGCATATCCGGCCAAAGAAGTTAACTCTACCTCGTACTACTTAATTGACTTTCACCCTTGAACTAATCATAAAAAAGTCTTCTACATCTATTATCATGTAGAAGGTATTATAAACCAAACTCAAAATATATCTAACAACTCCTTCCATGTGATTAATGATATTAATCTCCCCTAAAACTTCTCATTCTGGTTCATCCACAACTACTCTGCCTCATCATCTAACAAAGAGAATAATTACTTAGCTCTTAGAAGGACACTACAAAACATCAAATGTTTTCTCTAGCATCCTTAACAAGTCCATTACTTCCCTAGGCTCAACATCACCCTCAAATAATAGAGGCTTCAATCTCTGAAACATCCATAGAGGTCGATCTACCTCATTAGGTATAATAATAGGAACTTAACTCTATGCATTACCTATCAACTGAGCAATCAAACTAACAAATTATGATTTATGTCATAACCCATTCTTAGAGCTATACTATATATAAAAACTACCTAATGGCTACTCTCCTGTTTGTCATATCTGGGTCAAGCAAATAAATAATTATATAGAATAAGTAAACTAAATATAAATACACATGAAATAAAAAATAATAAACACATAGAAAGACTCAAACTACCCTACTTGAATTATTCCTATAGCTCTATTTTAGGATCCATTTCAAAATTATTGCTCTTATACAATAAAACTTGTCCCAACCAACCCTCATTAAGAAAGGTCCTACTGTAATGAGCTGTGAAAGGAAAATCCTAAGGTCTAGTTTTGAAATGTTTAGATTCTCTTCTAAATTCAAACTTTAAAATAAATAACAAACTACAGATCTATAAAAAATAACTAAGAATTGAAACAAAACTCACCCATAATATTTTTTCCATTTCATCATATATATATATATATATATATATGTGTGTGTGTGTGTGTGTGTGTGTGTGTGTGTGTGTGTGTGTGTGTGTGTGTGTGTGTGCGCGCGCGCTGTAGTACATGGCTATAAATAGAAATAATAAAACTGAAGAATAAATAAGCTATGACTTTATAAAAATAATAATAGAGTACCTATAAACTTAGATTTAATCATGAACTACTAATCAGCAAGCTCATTCCCTTTCCTAGATCCTAAAAAATAAAAGTAAAATAATAGTGAGCTACAATAGCTCAGTAGATAAACAAACTGATCTAAATTTTTGAATATTTTAATTAAATATTTTGTTGATAATTTAAAAGAAGTTAAATGTAGTCTAATAAATCACTATATTGAAATATATAATATGACCAAAACAATTATCTATTTAAAAAAAATATTGAAAAGATAAATAAATTGAAATTCATATTATAAAACAATTCATATCATATTTCTCTGAACCAAATAGAATCTTAAAGGATTCTGGTCTCTTAAAAGTTTTTTATACTTATAGAACTAAAGCATGCCCGTACGCACCAGACTATACCTTTTTGCCATAAGAATGTCTTATAGGCACTAAAAAATTTCAAAACACAAACAAAATCTTAAAAAATTTTGACTCCCTCTCTTTCCTAACAAAAATATTTAATCACATATATAGATTTTTTATCATTTTATAACAGTTAAAGGGCAGTTGAGCATGTGTTAGAATTGTAAATTTTTTTTTTATAAAGGTAGGCAACAAAAAAACTTACGAAGCAAAAAATTTCATTTCTAATAAATAATTAAATTATTAGAGTTAGAGACTATGCATAATACTATTTTAAGAATTCCATTTTACTACAAATTTATTTTTAACATGAAAACTTTTTTTATTCGCAAAAACCTAAAAAAATTCCAAAACCTCTATTGTTAAATTTCTAAAAGATATTCAAAATGTTCAAAATCTTAATTTCTATAACATATACAAAGTTACGTAGTGAAAGTTTTACAAATGAAAAGTTATCCCAATTTTTTAGTAATGAAAACAAAATTTTAATAAAAAAATTAGTAAAAATTATTAAATTTTTAAATTTGAGATGGTCATAGTATGACCTACCTCATGATGAACAAATATCTCAACTAGGCTGACTAATAAAAATGGATCTATAACTTCTAAAATTTAGCTTTCACTTTCTCTCTCTTCTATTTTCTCTCAATTTCTCCTTTGAACTCTACGTTAATAGAAGTGAAGGGATTAAAATATATTTTAAAGAGTTTTTTGTTAGTAGAAAATAATTTATAATAAAATAATATATAATTATTCTATGTATATAATTTTTACCATCAAAATTCATATAAATTCTTTTAAATCTATAAATCCAAAAATCTAAAAAAATATTCATAAATTTACTAAACATGTTCAAAACACTCTTAATTTAAAATAAATACAATTTATAATTTTTTATATAAGAGATGCCAAATGATCCCAAAAACCCCACTTATATTGTCAATACTAATTTCTTATGAAATTGTATTAGTGCCCAATATTTAGGAAAATATTAGTGTAGGTAAATCACAATAATATATATATATATATATATATATATATATGAAAGTGGTTTGTGATTTTGACTTATAATTAAAAGTTTGAGGAGTTTGTGAGACCCTAATGCCCGAGGCGAACCAAGAGGGGTGAATTGGAGAATTTAAAATCTAATAGCTCTATTTAAAAATAATATATATATATATATATATATATATATATGGAATTTTCATTATATGAAAAAAATTAGTAGCAACTTTCACTTAGTGCAAAAGCAAGATGAATTTACCAAAACATGAAAATAACAAAATGAAATTTTATTCAGAAGAGCTAATCGTTGAGTATGATTTTTCACCAAGGAATTATGGCAAACTTAAAGTGTAAAAAGTAAAATGTAGAAAATATAAATTAGAATAAACACACATGAGATTTATAGTAATTCAATCAAACAAACAATGACCTACGTTCACTCCATAGAGTCCTTCACTTTGAGTTTTGCACTATCACTATAGTGTCTCTCCTTTTACCCCCATAGCAAGGTGGAGAAGCCCTTACACAAATTCCTTCCACCAAACCTAATGCTGTGGAGAGCCGAAAGCTTTGTCAATGTCCTGGTGATAGAAACATACCTTCAATATTTTTTTACCTCTTAGAAAAGGTAGAGAACCTTGAACTTCTTTCTCTCCCTCTTGGTGATGGTAGTGAACCATGTTCTTGTACTAAAAAATTTCTCCCTTTAGCCACCTAAGAAACCTAGTTTGACACTTGGAAGAACAAGGAAAGACACTTGCTTGGAGCAATGGTGTGATCCCCTTACACTATTTCTCAATTAAAAACAAACTCTCCCTCTTCTTCCCAAAGCTCTCACAGATTTCTTCTCAAAGCTCCCCCTCAAGAACACTCAATAGCCAAAAAATTTTTTGAAAGAAATTAATGAGAGAGATTAAATAAAAGGCCTAAAAAAATACTTAAATTCAATTCTAGCAACTCTGATTGTCTAGTAAGATTATGGATCATCCTGTACAATTAGTTCAAGCACTCTTGTTATTATTGCTTGAATTGCTAAGTGTTATACGATTAGTTCAAAGATTTTAGCTAATTGTCCAGGATGATTTAGAGCATCATCTATTATGATTAGTTCAAATAATTTGGATTATCATTTAGTACAATCAGAGATGATTTAATAATCATCCCATAAAGAAATCAGGTTGTATAATATGATTGGTCAAATCATCACGTATGATATAACTGGATCAATTAATCCAAATTTGTTTCATAATAATATTATTAATTTAGTCAATATTTAAATATATCGTACAATATGATACTGATCGTATAGTATGATGAGAACAAAACTTGAATTTCAAAATATTGCCTAAATTGGGATTGGTGGCTGGGATCTTGATTTTCAATTGATTGTGTTGTATAATATATATCCTACACTATGATTAGTTCATCTTGCATTAATTATCATAATTAGTTGTTTTGATCTTTTTTTTATTCACTGATTGTACAGTATGATATGGATTGCACAATATGATTAGTTTAGAAAATCTAACTTTTGATATTATCACTAAATCACTCCCTTGAATGTGTGTGTGTGGTTTCCAAGTATAGTATCTACCAAATATATTATTTGACTCAAGAAAGATAAAAATACATAAAAATTGAAAATACATGCTCTTCATAATTTATTTAACCCTAGTCTACCCAATCTTGAGTTGATCAATCTTACAATCATACAGTGGACCTAAAATGTCTGTGCATGGAAAACCAGATATGCAGTAATAGCATTTAACATGAGATAACACAATAAGAAATCCAATAAAGTTTGTTATCATCAAAATCACAAGACTGGAGTCCAGATTTGTAATAATTGCCCTCTTTTTTTATAATGGTAAACATTATTGTTAAACAATCTCAAAATATATTTTTGGTATTTCCTAAACTCCTACTTATTACGTGAAACTGGTATTGGTGCTAGTGTTGGACCTCCCTCTGCTTCCATTGGCTTTTCATCCACATAACAAAATTACGGTGTTGAGTACTGTGAAGGACATGGAAAGAGCTATTAGAATAGAAAAATTGGAAGGTGATTTGTGGGTACAGGTAATTAGAAGCTATATTTTTATTTAAGGATGAAAGAAATTATGTGGCCTACAAAAAGATTTAGCTTTCTTTTGCATCTAGGATCTCTAATGTAGGTTAGATGCATAAGATATCAAATGATTAGATCAATTGAATTGGAATCTATCTCAGTAATTATGAAGAAGGTAGTCATGGATAGAAGAAGTGTGATGTTAATTCGATCCCAAGCTTTTGAAATTATGGAGTTTTGAAGGATATGCTGGATGATTACCATCTTGTACTAAGGTATTTACATATGCAATGCGATATGTATTATTTATTTCTTAAAGGGTAGTATTTGAAAGGGTCCAATCATAGTCAGGATTTGAAGTTAGAAGGTGAATTTTTTTTTCCAGTTGTGGAAAGGTGGAGAAATTTATGAAAGCCTTGTTAGGTAATTTTGATAGGCCTCATATATACATAAGATTGGAGGGAAATGCCCTCACTATTTTTTTAGAGACTAGAAAAAAAATAGAAAAGTAGTTCTGAATTAAATGTGTAGGAATGTGTGAGAGTAAACTATAGGGTGGTGCGACCAAAGAGAGAAAGTACCTGGAAGTTTAGAACTTCCTGGTTTACGATCTTGGAATGTGTGATCCCAATAGTTTTATACCAATTGTAAGCTTATTCATCAGCGGCTTTGGCAAATAGAAGATCCACGGGGCATAAAAAAAACTTTCTACAAGAGCTCATGAACACATTCCTCCGGCCATTTTAAAGAACAAGATCTTTAGGGAGAAGGAAATAATAGTGGAATAGGGATTGATTGAAGAAAAGCTTTGAATTTTCTCCTTTTTTATAGAATGGCCAAATCATATAGTATGATAAAGACATCGTACAGTATGAACGAGTGAATTCAATTTTTCCCAGTCTGAACAGTCAAAAAGGAGGATTTATATTACAGTATGATCAGAATCATACAAGATAATTAAAGAGATGTTTGTCTCGAGGTGTCAACCTAGATGATCGTTGGTTTGTTAGATAATCATGTTTGAACATTTATTCATTCAGTATGATACGATGTTAAATATCATAGCGGTCGAATTCAATTCATCTAACATCTATTATCACGTGTATTGTACAGTGAGAAGTAGGTGTTAGTACAGGACGATCAACAAGGATTGATGAATATTAGTTATTGGATGTGTTATAATCATTGATCTAATGTTTTTTTTTTGTGAAGATCTTATAGTATAATGTGAAATCATACAGTACAATATAAAAAAAATTAAGAAGGTGGTGAATGATGAACATGAAAGCTCCATAAAAAGAACATAAAACAAATCACAAGAAATAATACAACGAATCATAAAACAAATATAAAAGAAAAACACACAACAACATAATTTTTCTTACTTTCTTTTACAAAAATTGAAGCAACAAAAATTCAAAAGAAACACAAAGAAGATTTTTTTTTTAATTTTCAAACCATCCTGATTCAAGCATGAATATTTAAAACACCTAGTCTAGTTCCTAAGGTGTTAAAGGTTTCAAAAGCTAGGGTTTTATAAATATATTTGCTAATTAATTTTTAGTAGCTTCATGATGTAGCTCTATATCCCCTTTTGTCACATGGTCTCTAATGAAATGGTGCCTAATGTAAATGTGTTTGGTCATTAAATGTTGGATTGGATTCTTTGATATGAAAATGGCACTAGTGTTATCACACATGATTTGAATGGTCACTATAGTAGTTCAAGATCTATGATTTGTTTTTTAAGGCATAGGGCCATAGAGTTTTATTTTATACTAGACTTGGATACTAAAGCATATTCTATGAAATGGCATGTTCTAGAGGTGCTTTTCTTATCAATCCTAGAACCTACAAAGTTTGAATTGGAATATCATATGATCTTAAAGGAATTATTATATCTAGGATATTGGATTCTTAAGTTTTGGGTTCCAAGAAGGAATCTAAGAATCCTTTTACAATAGTAATATGTGATTTTTTGGGATTTACCAGAAATTTAGCATAGAGATAAACAATAAACATGATATCAGGTCTACTGGTAGTCAAGTACATGAGTGATCCAGTTATCTCTTTATACTTCTTCTGATCATTTAATTGTTTATTTGAATCTTTTTCAAATTAAATAGTAGAGGTCAAGGGAGTTTTTATTGCATTAACATTATCAATTTAATATTTATTAAGGATATCCTTGATGTATTTTGATTGACTAAAGAAAGTTTCATCATACTTATGTTTCATACTAAATCTAAGAAACTAGTTTAGATCTCCTATCATGCTTATCTAAAACACCTCACTCATAATTTTTGTGAATTTATCACAAAGTTTTTTATTTATTGATCTAAATAGTATATCATAAAAATAAATTTGCACTATGAGTAGGGCTTTCTCCTTCTTTCTTTAGGAAGAGGGTGGTCTCTACACTACCCTTAATAATGGCTCTATCTAGAAGGAATATCCTTATCCTTCCAACCAAGCTCTAGGTGCTTGCTTCAACTCATACAAGACCTTTTTTAGTTTGAATACATGATTAGGAAATTTTGAGTTCTCAAAACCTAGGGGTTGCTCAATATAAATATCCTCTTTGATTAACCTTTTTAAGAAAGCATTTTAACATCATTTTTTATAACTTAAATCCTTTAGACCATGCAAAGGCTAAGAGCACTCTAATACCTTCTATTCTAGCAACTGGGGAAAAAGTCTTTTCAAAATAAATTACTTCAATATGATTACACCCCTTAGCTAGTAATATAGCCTTATTCACTACTACGAAAGTGTCATTCATTTTATTCTTAAAAATTCATTTGGCTCCATTCATTTTATGTCTACTCACCAACTCCCAAATATTATTCCTAGCAAATTGATTCAATTTCTTCTTACATTGCTAGGATCCAAAATTCATCTGTTAGGGCTTGATTAACATTGGTGGGTTTTATCATGGAGATAAATATAGAATGACTAACCTCATTCATAAGTCCATGCCTAGTTCTAACACCTTCAAATAGGTTCCCTTAGATCAGTTCTTTAGGATGACTAGAAGAATATCTCTATTCTCTAGGTAGTGGCTCGTGAGGTTCTTCTCTTTCTCCTATGACAATGGATTATATCCCTTAAATGACCTCTACTTATTTTTATTCAAGTTTAGATTCAGAGGTCTTATATAATTCATCAAATACCATATGGGTAGACTCTTCTACTACTTGGGTCCTCTTATTGAAGATTCAATTGGCCTTATAGATAGATGTGTAACCTAAGAAGTCACCATTAGACTTTGGATCAAATTTTTCTAAGGGTGATTTTCCATTGATTAGAATGAAATGAGAAAGGTTGGGTGTCCTACCCTTAAGAAGTTTGTAGGGTATTATATTTAATTTGGATCTAATATTCACCCTATTTAAAATATAATAAATAATATTCACTACTTCTACCCAAAAGTATCTAGGGAGTGAATATTCAGCTAGCATGGCCTTAGCAGCTTCTACCAATGTTCTATTTTTTCACTCAGCTATTCCATTATGTTGAGGGTTCCTTGGGGAAGAGAAATTATGTTATATTCTTATATCTTGACTGCAATATTCAAACTTATCATTTTTAAACGCCTCATCATGATTATTAAGAAATGATTAAAACTTTGCCTCATAATTTACTTTGTATCCAAGTGGACAAAGTTCTAAATTCATCAAATAACTCACTCTTATATGCTAAGAATCTAACCCAAGTAAATCTAGAGAAGATATCAACTATTACAAATCCATATGTCTTTCCACATAGGTTGGCTGTACTAATTGGTTTTAATAGGTCCATATTACAAATATCTAGTGGCCTAGAGGTATTGATGTCTGTGATAGAGTGAAATGAAGACCTAACTTGTTTTTATAGTTGGCATGCATCATATAGGTGGTCCCTCGTGAAGTCTAGCTTAGGTATGCCTCTAACTTGGTATTTCTGGGTAATATTTTTAAGGGTCTTCATGCTTGCATGACATAGACTTTTATGTCATAGCCAATAATAGTCAATAATAATTTTCAACACATGGAAACATAATATTCAATGAAGTTCAAGTAAAGCATGTAAACATTATTTATTTATTATCCTTTTAAAACTAGTTTTCCATTTAAACTAATTATGAATTTTGTTGAATGAAATTTAATGTCAAAGCCCTTGTCACATAATTGACTAATGCTAAGTATGTTATGCTTTGAACCATTGACTAATAAAATATTTTTAATTATAAAATTGCTTGAGTTTCTAATTGTACCCGAGCTAACCAATCTCTTAGTGTTGTTGTCTTCCAGTGTTACCTTACCTCCAAACCTGGCCTATAGTGTGAAGAATTGCTTCAAATCATTAGTCATATTCCTTGAGCATCTACTGTCCAGGTACTAGATGCTCTCATTAGGTATTTTATGAGCACCCCTACAAAGTCACTTAAATGTTAGATTTGGGAACCCAAGTGAGTTTGGGTTCCACCTTATGCTTGAGTGAATGATATGAATACATGTTATGCTATGATGCATGTAATTTTTGCTTTCACACCAAATGTGTCCTGTGGTGGATAGTGTAAATGTAGGCTATGTGTACTAACATGCCACAAGAGTAACTCTTAACACCATGAAATAGATTTACTAATCTAAGTGGGTTATTGTGCTTCTTCTTAGGGTTATATGATGCATGTTGTGTTGAAGGGTTATGAAGTTATGTCATGGTAGCTGATTGTTTATTATTTTGAAGTGCTTTTATTTTTTCTTCCAGAAACTTATTTGTACTTTCTAGAATAGATACTTATATTTTTAATGCAATCTCACCTTCATCTATTCCTAATGCGCATGTTTCTAATTCTTTGAATATTTTTCTAATTCAACATGTGAGGTTTTCAAGGAATCATATATATATTAAATAGATCATTATGCTTGTTGATTAATGCATCATATTCATCAAGTAAAGTCATATGTTTGCTATCAAAAGTAAAAAGCTCACTTACCAAACTATTATGCTCTTTTCTCAAAGTAATAAAATTAGTGTTCAGACATTTTTTTTAATTTCATATTTGAATCATAAATTTTTTTTTATATAATAAATAATTCTTTATATGAAAGATGACATAGCTCATCTTGATATGATTGATTAAAATTATTGTTAGCCATAAGACACTGGATTTATTAGTGTTCAGACATTTTTTTTAATTTCATATTTGAATCATAAATTTTTTTTGATATAATAAATAATTCTTTATATGAAAGATGACATAGCTCATCTTGATATGATTGATTAAAATTATTGTTAGCCATAAGACACTAGATTGTTACCTCCTCCACTATTTCTGGTTCTGATGATTCTGAGGTAGAGTTAGCCCAAAATACTTTATGCGCCCTATTCTTTCCCTTCGAGAATTTTTTTTTCATTCCTTATTTTTCTTTTTCTACACCCTTTTCCTTTACAATGTGAGTCTTCAGGTTGAGGCTGTCTATTCGAAGATGACATATATTTCTACATTTAAACTAGATCGTGTCTCATTCCAAACTAGAGTGTATATAATATTTAAATTGAGTATGTAAGGATAATTTAATTAATAAATTAAGTATGTATATATATATATATATATATATATATATATATATATATATATATATATATATGAACCCACTAACACAATTAAATATTTAAATTGAATATAAAACTTGAGATAAATTAATACAAAAATATAATTAATTAAACTAAAATATAATAATAATGAAAATATAATAGGAAGAAATATATATATACATATATATATATATATATATATATATATATATATATATATATATATATATATATATATATATAGACACACACACACACACACACACACACACACACAAACTCACTCACTCAAGTTAAATGTTATTAAATAGAGATAATACTACACACACTTAAATAAAATAAAATAGTTGAATATAAATAAAAAAGGTGAAATAAGTCAACTTTAAAATAAAAATTAAAGGTGAAATCAACTCAAGGCTAATACAAGAGAGAGAAAATACAAAGAAAAGGATAGTAAGATAATATTTGAATAATTTATAATTTCAGCATTCAAAAATTCTTTAAAAATTCAAGAAAAATTAGAAAATATTTCAAAAAAACTAATATAAACTCTTAAAAAATATCATAAATGATAAACTAAATCAATTTTTATACCTTAATTAAGTAAATTCTTTAAATAAAAAAATAAAATATATTAAAAATAAAATTATGATTTAAAAATTTTTAAATAAGTTCTTTTGAAATCATAAAATAATAATGAGCCATAGTCTTTATTTAATTAAATAAATTTAAAACAAAAATAAATTTTATTTCATAAATTTATTAAAACTTTAATAAAATATCCAAAATACTAAAACTTAAATCATAACCACCCCTAGATATTAAATAAAATTAAAATTGGAAAATTTAACATAAAACCTGATAGGTTGACACCCATACAACCACGTACACACTTAAAATTATATGTAAGAATACTAAACTCTAGCCTTAGGTTAAGGCGATATTATTTATTATAATTTTTTAAGATGTGATTTTTTTTTACTTATTGGGTGTGCTAGGGTGTTTGGTATGGTAGGATATGATTGATTCTATGATTATTTACTATAATCGGTGATGGGCGTATTAGATTAGCCCTAGGTTAGGAATGATATAGATATTTATATTTGTTAATTTGGTCTTATGCATGTGGCATGCTTATATAGGGCTATATGTGGACTAAATTAATTATAATTAAAATTTTAAATTAATATTATTTTTTGCTCGTGCTTACATTGCTTTAGCCCCCAATTATTAAAAGCATGGCTTATATGTAGGTTGCTAAGGAATGAGCAATTAATAATGATTAATGATTGTGTGAAAGTTTACGATGATTATAAACTGCTATTTCATACTAATTGTGAATAGAGTTTTAGAGTCTTTTTATTTTTAAATTATAATTCAAATGAAAAAAGTTGTGAAAGTCTTTATAAAATTAGTTTTTTTTTCAAGTATTTAGAAACCAATTGTTAAAAGATCTCTTCGACACTTATGATAATTCTCTATTTTAAAGGTTTTTTTGTAGGATGACTGATGATAGCATACTTGAAAACAAATAAGCAAACTAGTTTAATATTTTGTAAAAATGACTTGCATCATTTATAGTTTTAGAAATCCAGTTGTTATTGGTGGTGACTGACCACCTTTACTTTCTACAGACCCTGAGTTATATTAAGTGACACTTACCAAATAAACTTTGGATTTTCTTACTTTTCCTTACATTTGTGGTTTAAATGGTGTATTTACTTTTTGTGCACATTAGAACTCTTAAATTTTATATGCTTTTTTTACGTATTTTTTTTTACATGGATATTGCTGAGGCTCTTAGGAAATAAATTTTTTTTCTGCTTAAAGTAAAAAAAAATTTTTGGAAATCATAACAAAATAATTGGATTAGAAAGTATGATAGAGCTCATATGTAGTAGCATAAATTATATTCAATCTTATTTCCTTATTAGGCACTCCCTGTTTGTGTGTAGAAGCAAACAACCCGACCTATGAGGGTGTAGTTATAACTCAGAGGAGGTCAAGTCTTCTAGGATAAAATCTTTTTTTTACATCTTTTTAAAACTTCACATTCTGATTTATTACATAAGATTCAATTAGCACATATTACACTAGAAACTAATTTAATAAATAAATTTAATTACATTAGTTTTGAAGCATAACCTTCCCTTCATGGTCCAGGACTATTTAGGATTTTTCTTATATGTTAGTCCTATTTCTAAATAAATAATGTCTTACCTATCTTTCATAAAGACTTGAGTCATGATTTTAAAGCAATTAGGAGGAGTTGTAGCTAACAAACCCAACCAAATTGAAGTTTAAGTCCAAATGACTCAAGCATTCCCAAAACTCTTTTTCAAAGAGTTCAAGTTATAGGACCCATTTCATTATCTTGTATATCAATAGACTAGGTTCAAATTGTAACCCTATAGTGATTTATTTTAATTATAGTTTTTTAGGTTGACCCAAAATAATAAGTCCTCACCCTCTAGGAATATATTCCAACCTTTATAATAAAATATCAACTTGAACAAAAAATTTCATCGTGAACCATAAATCCCAATTTTGGATAGGCTAGGGTTGCCTATAACCTTCTCAGAATCTATAATTAAAATAAATCAAGATGGCATATTATAATCCTACCAAAATAATAAGCCTCTTCTTTTTTACTTTGAGTCAATAAAAACTACTTAACATTGAGCTTTATCCTTAAAAAAATCCTATTTCTTTCCTTATTTTATATGTTTTGAATCAAAGGGTATATAATCACTACTTTAATCGAGAGCTTTCTTAAGAGCATGATGGGGGCACTAGAATAACCCAAAAACTTTTTAAAATGATTTATGGCTCTATTAAACTGTAAATAATACTTAGGTTTTCTTTAATATAAAAATTATAAAAATTAACTTAATATATGCGAGTATACATACTGAAACAAGTAATATAATGATATATAAGAGTATCAATCCCACGAGGCAAAATATTTACTTAAAAATACCAATACTTCTTACTTAAATTATAATAATTATCCTACTCAATTGAAATATGTTTTAGTGGAGATTCAATCATTTACTTTAAAATAAAAAAATAATTAATTGAAATATTACTTGGATAAGTAGTTTTGGATTGATGGAATATAAATTAATATGATTCCTATTATTTCTCTTTTATATTGATATTATTCAGAGAATATGGATCACTGACTACTCAGTCAAATGTGAAGAGACAAAAGATAGATTAAACTCTTCCAACGTTAATACCACTCTAAACTCTCATAGTTTGTCCCCTAGGAAAATCTTTAAAGAGTAAGTAAAGCATATCCTATTAAAACATCCTCATGATAATTCATCCCTATAAACTTTATACACTACAAGAACTATACATATGCTTGTATCATGTCAATCCAACATACCTGGTTGTGTCTGCTTTCCCATATTAGACATAATATGAACTACACATATGGCCACTATATGTATTAAATGAAGAGCTGGTATATTAAAAATATAATAAAATTATCGATGAAGTGAATTCATTAATACTCCATATTTTATTTACACCTCAATCCAAAACTAATGAATTTTGCCAAACATGAAGAAAAAGTGAAGCATATTAATTTTCATTCATTACATAAAAGAAAAAAATACATAAGAAAAGATATCACCATGTAGGTTCAATGATCTCCAATACACTCCTCGTTGAACTTATAGAATTGCTTCCATAAAACATAAGCTAAACACTCAAATGGAATGTATTTAGTACATTTTTTATTTTCTTAGTTCTCACTCCTAAGAAAAAATCAGAGAAGCACTATAAAGACTAAAATTAAATAAGTTATTGAACTCTTCTACTAACATTACAAATGAACTATTTTTTTAAAATACAAAAAATGGATTATGGCATCACGGTGCATGAGACACTTGTATGAACTAGTGTCGTAACACTGAAGGGTTTCCTCTCCTGTGGTGCTTACTGACAAGGACCCGTTGTTTAATAAATTGATGCATTTCTTTGTTGGCAAATCACTGAGTGAATAGTTACAACTATAGCGATGTGGAACTATTGACGATTGAGCCCTAAAACATCAACGTGGCACTCCAATATTATACATGCCAAACCAAGGGAAAGCTTGTTTAGACGATCTTCATTTTGACAAGATAATTCATTCCTCTAAGTTAAAAATTTTAATCAATCATATTGTATTATCAGCATCATACATGTCAATTAAATAAAGAGTATTTTCTTAGTTTTAGGCTAAATAAACTAGTTATACCATACAATCAGTGAACCATATTATACGATGAAACTTTTTTTTTTTTCTAAAACTGACTCATTGGCTTACATGTTAATATAAAATTAAAATAATAATTCTTTAAAAGGAATCATTAGCTCGGTAATGCTCCAAAGATCTATAATAAAAAAATTAAAATCTTAGAATCCAATGATTCCATCTAAGTACAATCAACAAAAAAAACTTGTGGAAATCTAAGGTAGGTTAGGAACCATCACAAAAATAATGAAGATCATTAAAAAAGTTGATAAAACCATCAACCTGTAAAAAGAAGAAACATGAAAGCACCCAATGAGACTCATGTCTAGTAAGCACACCATCACTATTTAACATCCCACCTACAATAGAAAAGCAAACAAAAAGTTGTATAAATACATACAAAAGAAAGAAGCACAAATTAGCCAGAGGAAGAACTTCCACATTGCACTTGGTACTTATCCTTAGATCCAATTTATAACAATATAAAAGCCCACTCAAGATAAGGCATATAGGGTGCATAATAAAAGAAAAATGCCCCCCTGTAAGATAACCACCTAAACCTAACAAGTAGCATAAAAAAATTAACCACATCATTAGTGTGAAGATGACAAAAAGAACACAAAATTTCAACTAAAATCTAGCTCTTCAATCCCTAAATCTTTAGCAAAGAAACCACTTGTTAACTCCCACATCCCAGAAGTAAAAGGAATAGCCCAAGTAAATATTCCCAACAACCCAACAATTAAACCACATAAAATAATCCAGGAGGTTTTCCAATGAAGAGAGAACTTGAAAGGGAGTATGGAAAGGGTTGAGTTTTAGAGAGGGAGAAGATCCTTAAAGGGGGTCTCAAGGGAGTGTGAAGGAGATTTTACACGGTTACTCCGGTGAGCTTGCACCTCAGTACCATCAAATTCAAGGTTCTTCTTGAGGAAAGTTTTGGGAGGAAGAAGATCTCTTTGGTGTCAAAGGACCTAGCTCCTCCACCGCACCGGAGAAGGTGGAAGTGATTTTGTAAGGGCTTCTCCGCCTTGCTGAGGGGAAAAAAAGGAGAATCACTAAAAGTTTAGTAGTATAATACACGGAGGGCACCTCCATGGACTGGATGTTGGTCATGGTTTGAGCGAACCACTATAAATCGGTGTGTTCTTTCCTTTATTATTTACGCACTTTATTTCATCATTCATTTTTATTATGATTAATTGCATGAGTGAAATTGATAATTTATCTTTTTATCATAAATGTAATTTGCTTCCGCATCAAGTTATAAAAAGATATTTCTTTTCATTAAATAAGGTTCTAATCATCCAATTCACCCCCTTCTTCGCGTATCTCGTAATTTCATAGGGGGAGCTCCTACTCTAGCACCTGCATCGAGACCTGACTTGAATTTATACCTTGAAATGGTCCAGTATTTTAATAGAATAGAGAATCATTTTGATCAATGCTTTGATTAAATTGAGAATTAATTAAATCAATAGGATGCGAGATATCAGGAAGATATGGGTTGGATCTGTGGTCAATTTGATACGGTCAACACAAATGCAGCTATGATAAATAGCTACTTTTCAATAGTTAACCAACCACCACCTCCAACTCAGGGACCTTAAAATTTCTAATTTTACTTCCTTATTGTTCTTGCTTCTGAGAAGTTATGTCTGCTCTACAAATTAATTTTCTTACAAAATTGAATCTTTTAAAAAATTTAAATTAAAATTATAACTGGATTTAGATAAGGGGATCAATTTCATGGTCTTTTAGACAAACATATCTAAGCTATAATTATTGCAAAATTGATGTTTTATTATTTTATATTTTTTTTCTAATATGTTATTTTTGTTATTTATGAAATTTGAATTTAGATTACTAATTTTGGAAAAACATAAAAAGCAAAAAAAAAAAAAAAAGGAAATGCACAAAGCATGCAACAATGTTTTGTAAAGTGAAAAGAGGCACAAAATTAGTCCAAATAGAAAAGATGCACAAAGTGTGGCACAAATATTGAATTCGAAGTTAACTAATCTTCATTTCACCATTTTTGTAATAATTATTTTTATTTAATTTGTCTAGAATGAACAATGACTCTGATTGACTTTTCTTATCTTAGTTGTTCTTTGATTTTAAATATTAAAATTTTTCTTTTTAGTATTACAAAATTAATATTGTATTTGCAATTGGTTTAAAATTCTTTTCTCCTTCAACTTTTTTGGTTCATCTATAGAAACCCTTCATTTCATAATGTACTTCCCTTTTTATGATTATCAAAAGGGAAAGTTAAAATATTGCTTGATGATTGATGTATGTGTGTAAAGTGTATTGTGCATGTATTGTGAATGTGTGTGCGTTTATGTGTATGTTTTGAGTGAATGTGTGTATGTTTTGAGTGTTTGAATGTTCTTTCATGTTCGTGTTTTTGTTGAAGTTGTTTTTGACTTGAGTACGCATTTTAATTCGAGTTGTTTTTTATTTGAGTAGTTGTTATTTGTTGTTTCTTTTTTTATTTTTAAGTTTGTTGTTTTTTATCTTCATGGAAATCCCTTGTTATTTTGTTGGTCATTTATTTAGGGGAAGCTAAGAAAAAAATTTATTTTAAATGTTAACTCAAACAATAATTATTTTGCCATTATAAAAAGGAGGAGAATATTATAACTTAGTTTTCATAAAAATATTTTCATATCATGTGTGTTTTGGAAATATTGCTTTTGTTGTTTGTGTGTACTAACATTTTAGAGAAATCATATTCCAGACTACTCAAGACTTCAAATCAAATTAGATTAGGGTTTACTATTTTTTGAAGTATGTACTTTTTATGCTTTTCTTAAATCTATTAGAGTGTGATTGTAATTGTGTAATCATGCACACACACACTGGGGAGCATAAAAATTTATAATTTAAAAAAAAAACTAATCATACTATATAATTTTAAATCTATAGGATGATTTGACCTATTGGTTCCTCCAAAAAGTTGTTAAATTGAATCATGCCAAGAAAATTTTCTAATTCTTGTTTGTACTATACAAAGTTACCTTCGTACATACGACTTCTAGAGTAAGAAATAAATACGTACAAGTTCATCCCAACGACCTCCTTTTTTTTTTTTGAATTTTTTGTACTGTACGATCTTAGGTTCATATAGATTACATCCAGAGTACGAAATTGTTGCTTATCTTTTCATCCATAGGAACAGGCTAATTTTTTGAATTATTCGTATTATACGATCCAAGGATCTTATAGATGACTTCCAGAGTATGATGAAATTGACTCTTCATTTCATACCAAACCAAACATCGTTTGATTAAAACATATCGTATTGTACGATATTGATTTTATACAATATGTTATCTAGAGTACATAATCGGTTCGTACTAAGTCATAACGGACAAATCTATTTAATTTTGAATTGATCGTATTATATGATGTTAGTTCATACACAGGTCAGTAAGAGTACGAAATCAATTTGTATTGGATCATAAAAGCAAATGTTGAACTATTCACATGTACGATCGTAGATCAAACTATACGATCATGGACGGATAAATTGAAAATTTTCATTTTCTAGACAGTTTTTTGTGCCTTTCATATATATAGTTTTAAAAATTGACTGTGAAAGAATCCTTCTTCATGTTTTCTTTGAGAGCAAGTGTGAGAGTGTTTTGGTAGAGTGTTTGAGAGTGTGGAGAGAGATCTTACAAGTGAAATTTATGAAGGGTTTACAAGGTTACCCAAAAGTGAGAATCTCTTTATAAGTTTTGTCGAATCTCTTCCTTACTTCTTTGAAGTTGCTTGAGAGAAAATCTTTAGAGATTATCCGATTCTCTACCGACACAAGGAGGGTGTGAAAGGGAAATGATTCTCTGCCTACACCAGGAGGGTGTGAAAGAATGATGGTTATTTATTGACACTTAGAAAGTGTGAAAGGATGAAGGTTCTCTACTGACACTTGGAGAGCGTGAAAGCATGATAGTTCTCTGTCCACACTTAAAGAGTGTGAAAGGATAATAGTACTCTATTGCACCGGGGAATTGGTCGAAGAGTGGTGTTTCGTAAAGGCTTCTTTTCCTTGCTGTGGGAGCAAAAGGATAGTAACTTTGGTAATAGTGCAATACCTAAAGAGCGTGTCATCAGGGAGTGGACGTAGGTCTAGTTGAAACGAACCAGTATAATTTTTTTGTTTTTTATTTTACAACATTTTTATTTTTCTGTATGTTTTAATTTTTTTGGTTGAAAAGTTTTCAGTTTGATTAAAATTTTTATTGTGTTAAAAAATATAAAACAGTTTTCTATATAATTTCTAAGAGGGTTTTTAAAATAACCATTTCACTTCCCCTCTTGGTTAGCATTAAGACAATTAGTTTAGGTCTAATGAACTATACAGACTTCCACCAATAAGTTAATATTTTCACAACATTTTATAGTAGTGGTTAGAAAATCATTGCTAAAGATAAATATAGATAATTTTCACTACACCTAAATTCACTATCAAAAAATTAAAATTTTTAAAATATTTTATAGCAATAGTTAATAAACCACCGGCTATGAAATATAAAACTCACAAATTCACTCTATTAGCAATCACGTCTTTCTTTCCTTGCATTTTTTCTCGCATTCTTGAATGGGTTACTTCCTTTTCTTCGAATCTTTAAGAAAATAAGGAAGAAGAAGGTGGAGCTGGAAGGGGGGAAAGGGGGTTTCAGGAAGGAGGCCACATTGGCGCTATCCATGAGCCATGTGATGGGATTTTTATTAGGTCCGGACACCTGACATAGCTCTACATCCGGACGGGACGTCGGGCCACGCAGTAAAAAGTAAGAGCATGTGGCGACATTTTATTGGCATCCGAATGTAGAGCTACGTCAGGTGTCTGGACCTAATAAAAATTCCATGTGATGAGGGTTAACTCGGGTAATATTTTTTGTCTTTGTAATTTGGTTAAAAAATAAATAGTTTAGTTAGGGTTTATCTTGCTTGTTTATATGGTTTGAAGTTCTCAAGCAACCACAGATGCCCTTTTTTCTTCATTTTTTCTTGTTTAAACCTTTTGCATTTGGGAAGATAGATAATTAGTGCAAAGCGAATCTGTGGGTTTTTATTAAGAACCTCAATTCTGCATTTTTTTCCTTTTCTTGCAATATTTTTTTTTTGTGGCTAAAAACATGGTGATGATTTTGATAAAGATATGTCTTTTTCATTTGGAAGTATTTTGTGATTAAATTGCTATAAAATCTGATAGATTTTTTTTATTTTGTTTAACAAGTTTATCTACATTTGTCTTTTAATTTATGTTAAATGAGTTTAAAAAATTTTGAATATTAATGAAGAATTAAGATAGTTTACAAAATAGAAACGAATTATGTAGACATTTCCTAAAAATATAAATATCCTGAAAACATTTTATGCATATTTGAAATTGATTAATTATTGGAGCAAAAATCAACTAAGGCTTCAATTGGGGCTGCTTTCTTGATACTTCTTAAAGCAGCTTTCTAGTAAAAAATATTAAATTTTTGTACTAGAATGCTGCTTCAAGTAGCAACTAGAAATCCGTCCCAAATGAAGCCTAAAACATTAATAATACAAGGTGATCCTACATTCTAGAACAATAATTATTTTTATTATAGATTAACTCCTTGCTAAATCTTTTTAATAATGCAGTCTTTTACACTCATAAGTATTTAGATTTGTTAACATTTTATTTTTATTTACTGTGACCGCAATGTGTCAATCATTTTTCATGAAGCTTAGTTGGTTATGCTCTTATTTATTGCATTAACTTATACTATAACTTCACATAGGAAGTTGAGGAGGCAATTAAAAAAAATTGTCTAACTTGAGCAACAAAAAGAGATAATCGATTATGCATCTTTCATTCTAATTTTCTAAGTAAGCCTGAGTTAGCATCTAGTTTTGTTGAGGACCTTTTATTCTTATTTCCCATTATTTAGAATTGTCAAAGGCCTAATTTAAAGAACTTTACCCATTTTATTTATACAAAATAGTGTGAGGGAAAGGGCTTGTATTACATGTAACTATAATTTAGAATTTTGGAGAAATGTTGGACAGCTGAAAGGTGCTTGTCAATAGGTTGAAACTTAGTTTCAAAATATAGCATGCGTTTCAACATATAGCATGAACAATTCTTTTCATTATGTTGATGGTTCTCTTAATGTAATTGAACACGTCTTTTTCTTACATAGTTATGGTCTACTACCATGATGTTGTGGCCAATTTATTTTAATCAGTTAGTTCCTCATTATTTATTAGCAACATCATTGTTTCCCTGTCTTATTTTCTTATTTTTGTAAACTTAAAAAATAAATACTTCACACTAATATTATTTTTTTGGTGTATCCATTATGAAAATTAACATTGTTTCCTAATTGAACTTTTATTACTCTTGTAGGAAAATTATGATACATCAATAAGTGTCGATCTCATTTTTGTATGAGGTCACTAGGACCAATTCAAACCCTAGGATCAATCAGGATCTTAGATCAATCCAAATTCAAATAAATCTAGACTCCATGCTCTAATTCAAACCTCAAGTCAATTCAATTTTCAAATCAAATCTAGACTTCAAACCTATCAAGACTTTAAACCTATAATGATTCCAAATCTAGTTCAAATCTTGACTACACCTTTGATCTATCTCTACCCTATCCTATCACTTATGATCATCCAAATGATCATGAATGATATGGATAATTCAAATCCAATAATCTAAACTCAAAACCTAATTCAAATCCATGAATCCAGGCTGAAATCCTAAGTCCAAAGGCTAAGTCCTAAAAGTCTTTTCTTATGGATTTTCAAACTCTTCAAAACCCAATCAAATGACCTCTGATTCAGAGTCTATCAATTTCATATTGATAGGACATGTCTATAGAGGAAACTCTCCAAATTTCAGCCCATTCTAAAGTTTCTAACCCTAGAAACTAAATCAAAATCCAAAGGTTGTAAAACCTTCAAATATTTATAGCTTGCCACCTAGTGAATTTTGACGTTAGAGCTTTCCCGAAAGCCTCTAATCACTCTCAAACCCTTAATCCTGACCTATTGAGCATTAAACTATATTTTTGTGGACCCACTTTGACCCCCAATTGACCAGGGGTCAAAATGACCAAAAAGCCCCTTAAGGGCAATTTTGATGTTTTCTCCAAATTTCAACTTGGCCATTTCAAATCAAACCCTTAAACCTCTTACAATGCATCCTAATCACCCTTAGGAGTGCAATGGACTCAAACTCTAATCCTGGTCAAGTCTGGTTGTCCAGTTTGACCCTTTTGACCAAAATACCCATATGGGATTCAAATACCCATTTCAAACCAAATGAACTAAAAATTGCTTGGAACCACTTCCAGCAAGTTTCAAATATCAAACCAAACCTGTTGGACCCAAATTTAGACCCTAGGTCAACCTAGTTGACCAAGTCAACCTAGGTTGACCAAATAGGCCCTTAAGGGTTCAAACTATCATTTTGATTGAATTGAACTCTCCAGACCTTGGGATCACTCCCAACAAACATCAAATATCATTTCAAACTTATCATGTCCAAATCTACCCCTTGGTTCAATTTGGTTGACGAGGTCAACCTATATTGGCCAAAGTGCCCCTTAAGGCTTTAAATGGGTCATTCTAACTCATTTGATCAAATCAAATACTTTAATCACTCGAACCCATTTCAAAACTTAATTCAAACTCATTTAATTTCATTTGAATTCAAGTCCTCTTGATTTGATTTGGTCAAACATTGACATATGGTCAAAGCCATCCATTCTACATGCCTTTCCACTCAAATGCTAGATTTTATTGAATTGAGAACCCTTGAGTTTATTTCACTCAACATTTTGATTACCCCTAGATTTGACATAAGTCAAAGCATGGTCAAATTGACCAAGTCAAATAATTAGAAAATCAATCAGATTTAAAATGGCTTTGCATTAATCAATCAAACCTCTAATGGGTCGCATTAAGTTCCTTCTAAGCAAACCCATCAATCCTCCTCCCATGCCATATCACCCTATTTGGCCTGTTGACTGGCCAAACCAGTCAACAAAAGGTCAAGGTGGCTTTTAAATTGTCCAAACCAAGGATGACATGGCACTCCTTTCATTCTAGCTCATTCTAGCAGTCTAGAGCCACTTTAGAACCTTCCTAGGACTCCCTTCAGACATTGGATCTAGATCTAACAACTCTCAAGGCTCCATGTGTCCATGAGAGGACAAGAGGACACTTTACACCTAGGATGTCCTTGGCTCATCATTTCCCTCTGCTCCCAACCACTCCTTGGATAGGTGGCATGCATCTGAGGAGATCTCCAAGCCATCCTAGCCGCCCATTCAAGTTGGAGGGACTTGAATAGGGAAAAACATTGAAATGAGCCATCATTCCAAACCTTAGCATTATCTCACTTAACTCCCCATCTCCAGAGCTCTCCCAGCCTCTAAGTTTCAACTTAGAGCTTCTCCATCAATTTTTATAGCCTCCACAAGCTTTTCCCCACAAATATCTAGCCTCTAAATTACGTTTTGGTGAAGAGAGAGAGAATAGAGAGAGAAAGTGAGATTTTGAATCTAGCTTCCAGTCCAGCCAGAATCAAGCCTTGACATCTTCTAGGATGTTGAAGATAACACCTCTAGATTTCCAACAAGCTTAAGAAGTCAAAAATCTGATGGTTGGATTGTAAGTTATTCCTATTTTTAGTTAGAATTTAAAATTAGAACTGTAGAAAATATAAAATGCATAGAGCCTCCAATATCTAGGCATTGGATGATTAGGATACCATGGTTCAATGTTTCAAATTTCATCCAATTTGGACTTGTATTTTGAAAGTTATGGTTATTTCAACATTTCAGTTCATTTTAAACTAATCTACGCTGGCTCAGTAATAACCGTCCGATCTTTCATTCTGAATAATCAAACGGCCAATCGAGTGCCATGTCACCCTCTCTAAAATGGTGTGTCATTTCTGGGTTCAAACTCGGGTTATTTGGAACCGCGGGATCGACGTGGCCGCATCTTGACTGTTCTTTTAGAACGTGAGGATCAGATGGCCTAAAATGTCATCCGATGTGTTTAACTATCATACAGATGCTCTCCATGTGGTGTACATGTATCACCATGCGGTTCTCCATCATTTCAACGCCAATCATTATCGTGCCAGCTGAAATTGAGTTAAAAATCAATTTTAATTACCAGAACTTTGAAAATTCATAGTAAATTCAATATTTCATCAAATTTAATGTTCACGGGCTTGTTTGAAAGCACGTGGGCTAAAGTATTTATAAAAATTAAATTAAATTTATTTTGACCACTAAATTGTGAGATGTTTGTGTTTGTTTGAAATCCAATTTTCTCTCAATCCAGTGGTCAAAAAGAGTTCAAATTTTGGTGAATTAATTTTGGACATCTTAGGCATTATCTGTAATTTTCTTAGGTTCAGATGTCGAGTGGATTGCTAAGGGATGAATTTACAAAGTAATGGATCCATTTTGGAACCAAAACTTTAAAAATTCATAACTCTCCAAATTGGTAGAGTTAGGAGTCCTAATTGTTGTGGTATGCTTGCAGATGTCTAAGGGTTAGATGAACAGAGATTTAATCCCAATTGAACACTAGTGCCACCTAGGAACAATAATTAAGGACAAAATGTAATCAACTTAGAAAAATCCTAGAAAAATTATACACACACCCAATAGGGATAAAACTTGAGAATATTTAACTTAGTGACAATTTACACCCTAGGTTCAAATCTCATCAAATTTGGAGCTCATTAGGTCAAAAAATTAAACAAGTTAATATTAACCCCTTAATTAAGCATTAAACTTTCCAAAAAATTACAGTAAATCAAATTTAAATCCGAAAATTCTAATTAATACGTCAAACTGGCCAGAATTCAAACCTTAATCAAAGAAAAATAAAATCACTTTGATTTGACAGCAAATCTAGACTTAATTTAATTTTGAGTGAAATTGAATATTTAATTAATTTAATTAATTAAAAATAATAAATAAATTCAAAAAAATCCCAAACATTAGGGAATCTCTCCTTGGGTTATTACTGACCTTTGGAGTTGATTTCAAGGAGTTAGAAATTCATTTGAAATAATATCAATAAAATGCCTTTAATAAAACTAATTAAATAATTCAATAAATACACAAACATTGAAAAATCAGTCAAAGTCAAAAAGTCAACAATCTAATCAAACTTGAGTCAAAATCAAGTCAAACCTTCAAACCTTCATAATAAAATATAGAAAAATCCAAATCCAGCAAACTTAGTGTCTAACAACTCATTTGAATGTCTAATAATTTATTAAAATACTAACTTTCTAGAATTTGAGTTTAATTTAAAAGTTAACTTTTAACCCCTTAATTAAATGATTAAAATAATCCAAAAAATTCCTAAAACTTTAAAATCACTTTAAAACTCTAGAAATCTTTAAATAATCTTAAAACTAGTGAGAAACCAACCTTAATTAAAATTCATTAATATTTAAACCTTAATAAAATTAAATCATTTAGTCATATCGAGTACCACTAGGTAACCCAGGCCTACGAGGCTATTAAATTAGCCCCAAGGAAGGTGAAATAAATTTCATGGCCTCGGTGAGCAACAAAGGTGGTGTTTACTTTAAAATTAGCAATAAAGTTATAAATCTTTAAAATACATTTTAAAATCAACTTTAAGTTATTAATATTTGAACTCAAATCTAAATATTCCCCTAAGCCTTTCAACCAACCAGAACATTAATAAACTTCAATCAAATATCCTACATAGGACATATCCAAACCACACAGCCTACCTCACACACTTTAGATGGTTTGCTAGCATAATCAACTCTAGTCTTAGGCTAGACTGGTGTTTTCTTTTCTACTTTGTGTCGGGTTTTCAAGTTTTCACTGCATGTTGTTTGCTAGCTTAGAATTGATGTGTTTATTTACTAACTTTATGCATTTTGTGGTTGATTGTACATTAGATCTACCCTTAGATTTGGGACAATTTATACTAATTCAATCTTATATAGGTGGCCATGCTCATACAAGGCATTGAAATTAAAGGGGGTATTAAATAAAAAAAATTATTATTATGCTTTCCACAAGTGCTTCAGAAGATGCTAAAGACCACATCTAAATTTAAAAGAGTATGGCCAAGTGTGGCTATAATTTGAGCAATTTAAATTTTATATATATGTCAACTGCTTGGGATTATATATATATAACTGCTGATTATTAGGATAACCCTGCAGGATCGAGTCTAGAATTTTATTTTTCAAATATAATTTTATTATATAATGATTGTAATTATTTTAAAGTGATTTGAGTTGGGATGTTTACATCCAACTTGAATTCCAAAATGGAGAAGACATCCCGAAAGGGTGTTGCAAATTCAGGTCCATGAACTATGTTTTGATGATTGGCAAACACTCGTACTTGTCTTGGACTTCCTTTTTTTCTACTGACTTTTCATGACTCATAGATCGGACAGAAATTGGAATCAGCTCAAGATTGGGTAGATTAAGGTTGAGTCAGCCTGTAATTTTATTTTTCCCTTCTTGAGTCAATTGTAATCTTTGGTGTGACTCATGCAAAATAATCCTACACAGACTTGATAGACTTAGAGTTTCTGTTTTACTCAAATTGGCCAGGATAATATTTACATCGTTATCTACACACACTTGATTGGGCTTAAAATAGAAAATCTAATCAGGGATTCTTAATTAAGGCAGCCGTCATTAGCCAATCGGCCTGGACAATACTTGTATCGGCCTGGATGATAGGATCAAAACAGAAAGAAGCTACCGCCATAAACAATTAAGGTATTCTATATTTTTGGTAATCGGCTAGGACGATCTTGGATCGGCCTGGACGATATTCATATTTATGCCTTAATTGATTAGATAATCAAGAAAGTAATTAAGGATTATTGATACGATCACATCATCCTAGACGATCGCAAGATCGACAAGGACGATCTAGTCAAAAAACCTTAGTTACTTCTGGACGATCTGGATCGGACAGCTTGAATTCAGGGCAATTCTCAGGACGATTCTCCTCTGATTTGAACTGATCAGTAGGGATGATCGTAAGGTCATCCTGGACGATCAAGCCAATTTTTCAATCATCCAGTTTGTATTCAGGGCGATGCTCTGGCCGATCTTCTGAGATTTGTACTGATTGGCTGATCGGCCAGGACGATGTCCTTATCGTCCTGGATGATATAGTCGGTAACTTGCAATTAATGAGCTCCTTTGAAGCTCTTCTATTTAAGAGCTTTAGTTCAACATTTTTGAACATCCTTGGCTGTTGTCTTAACCTGAGAAAACCTAAAGGAGAGAGAGAGAGAGGGAGAGAGAGAGAGAGAGAGAGAGAGAGAAAGAGAGAGAGAGAGAGAGGATCTTGTGAGGGGATTCATAAGGGTTGCTCCAAACATTGTTCCACTTCTTCTTGCCTAGAGTCTCTTGTCCTTGGAAGGGTTGGGAGAGGTAAGTTTCAGCAAGTGATCATGGTTCTTTGCCTGCTTCAGGAGGAAGCAAAAGGAGTTGGGTTCTCTGCCTTGCCGGGTGTGGCAAAAAGGAGGTGTTTTTGTGAGGGCTTCTCTGCCAAGCTATGGGGGCTAAAGGAAAGTCACGTTGGTAGTGCAATACTCGGAGGACACCTCCGGGGAGTGGACGTAGATCGAGTTAACCGAACCACTATAAACCCTTGTGTTCTTATTTTTACTACTTCCACATTTATTCTCTTATGCAGTTGTTTTTGTGGTGATTTGGTTTGTGATAATCTTTTTTCTTTCTGCTTAAAGAAATTTTTAAATACCAATTCACCCCCCCCCCCCCTCTTGGTTAGCCTCGGGCCAGTTCTATAGGGCTTGACTTCCCTAACGAACTTTTAAAGGGGAGAGTCTTCTTCCATTTAGAAGATCAAGCTAGGATACTTTTTAAATATCCAAAGTGAAAAGATAACACCCCGTTCAAGGGAGAGTTTCTTTTTATTTGGATATCCAAAACTGACAAATCAAGATGCTCGTGAGAAGATGAAGAAGTAAATAACGAGAAGAATCCCAAATCTCAAAATCACTTAAGTCTTAGGAATAGAATCCAGATTGTTATTAGTGGTACCCGACCACTTTTCTTTTCTGCAATTCTAGGATGTAATATTAAAAGGCACTTGCCTATGGACTTTTAATTTGAATAATTAATTTAGTTGATTTATTTACATGATTGTATAGTAGAAACTATATGTTTTTTTAGTCATTTTATTTGTATGTCAAATTTGCTTTAGTATGGAGTACGATTGTAGACTCATAAGGATCGGTCTAAAATTTGTCTATATTAATTAAACTTAAAATTCTTAGGATATGATAGAAACTCTAACGGTCTTAAGAAGTAAGCTCAGACTCACCGAGGGTTTTTCATGCAACATATTATACCTTTTCTACCTTACAGGCACGTCCCCACCTACATGTTCTGGCAGACCACCTGACCTTTTAGGGTGCCGATTTATTAAGGGGATGTTATGCAATCTCTAGGGAAAGACCTATTTTTAAGCCAATTTTTTAAACTGCTTCATTTTGATTTATGCATTTAATCAAGTCGATTAGCATGCATTATAGTAGTAACAAATTAAATCAAGTCTAAAATTTTAATTGCATTTATTTAGACATCAAATACCTGACATAAGTTAAGGGGTCAATTAAGGATCTGTTCTAGATGTCAACCCCATTTTTTTAAACCTATCTTAAATAACGTCCCTACAACTCAACTTTAATAGACCGGACTCATGGTTTTAAAGCACCTAAGTGGTTTAGCTGGCTCCCAATTCCAAGCTAGGGTAAGTCCAGATTTGCATTGCACTAGCTAGGTTCGGTTCACTGAATTTCAGTACACAATTTAGACATAAATTCTGAGGCAAGCTCAGGTTATAAGCCCTCAACTTCCGGGAATTAAATCCTAAACCTCTAATAAAATTAATCAATCAAATTTAAAATCTCTATCAATCAATTTTAAGCCCAACACTTATGACAGGCTGAGGTGTTTTTGAAGCAATTCAGAATCTCAAAACACCTCCTACACTTCTTCCTTTAACTCCAGAAATAAGTGTTCAACCTTGAACCAATCCCACTTCAAAATTCAAACCCTTACCTCCTTTGACATCCAACTTAGAAACTTCATATAAAATTTATACCGCTATTTTAATCGAGAGTATTTGTAGGAAAACTTAAATTTCCCCTACGATGTAATTAACTACAAGTTCTTGCACTTGTAACAGATTTAGAAACCCAGACCAAATTTTCAAAATCAATTTTTTAAAACCTCAATTAATTCTCCTTGGGAAAATTCAAAATTAAAAGATCATTATCTCCATCTTAAAACAATCAATAGTGATTGATAACTTCTTTCCTCGGAGAGATATATTAATTTCTATTATGATTTTATTATGAAATTAACAATCTCTTATCTTAATTATTTTAGTTAAATAATTGATTGAACATCATTTTGATCTTTCGAGATCATATGTTGTCTCTCTTGAGTTTGACTATGATAATCAGGATGAATTAAAAATTTTATAATTTGAACCATTAGGGAAAAATATGTTCGCCTTCTAAGGCAATATAATGTTCATAATGACATGTTAAATTTCAAAAAAAAAAAAAGTTCCCAAAGAAAATTAAACTTTTTCAAAACTAAATTTTTCAATCAAACAATAAGAAATTCCCTTATCAAGAAATTCTTATTTAATTGCTCGTGATCTTAGGTAGGTAAATGCATCTATATTCAAGTACTTCTTTTGATGATGGACAGGTTTGTTCTAGAGCCAAAATTGGTAATGGTGTTGGAGCAAAAGTAGAGGCTTGAAGATAGTGAAGATGTTATAACATCTTTACAAGTATTTATATATTAATCTTTGTTTAATTGCATTTAGTAATATGAAAATTTTTAGAAGAAGAACTGAAGATAGTGAAGCTGCAATAACATCTTTGCAAGTATTTATATATTTATCTTTGTGAAATATATTTTGGTAACATAAACAAGTTTAGTAAGATTATAGTTCGATCATTCACCATTTATCATAAATGAGAATAACTTGATATAGAGCATAATTTAAAATTGCACAATATGATATTTTCCTTAAGGTCCGCCTCAATGTAATTCCCGTGAAAAATGTAATGAGGCTTACACCTTGAGTTTTTTTATATGGGGCTTACGCCTCATCTAGGTTGAGGTCCGCCTTGAAGCGTGCCTCTTCTTACTAGTGTGAGACGTACGCCTCAATCGATATATATAAAACTTATTAGAACCCTAAACTAAATCCCCTAATAAATCATGCATTCATGCACCCCCAAGCCACAACAACTTCCTCTCAATAACTTTGACCTCTTGCCCACTGCCACTGTCGTAAAAACCACCATCGTAACCACCGCAGGGAATCACCTAAAAACCACACACCATCACCACCACCTATTCTAAAAATTTTGAAGTATTATTCTTATCTTTACGTTGATGACAAACATTTATGAAAAAAAATAAATGATTGAAGTAAATGAAGAAAAAAATAGATTGAGATGCATTGAACTCCAAAATATGAGAAATGGGAGAGATCAATTTGTTATGATGATGACTCAAACAAAAACCCCTTATTGATAAAAGTGCATATGATTTCTAAGTTGTTGTTAATTATGTCAGCTTTTTTAGGAATTGAATGCAGATGAGTAGGGTACTAAGAAAGAAGAATTTTGGATGAACTTAATTCTATAAGATACTTTTACATGATTCATATATTTCATGTTGTTTTGTTCTTGTAATATTTGGGTTTCAATTCTTTTTCACGTAATTTATCACTTGTCACATTACGTCTTGTGCAATTTTTTATTTCATATGTATGTCAATATTTTACTTCATAGTTCAATATAAAGTTGATATGTTATTCTTTAACATATTATTTGAGTATTATATAAAAAATCACTTTTAACCTTTATTTTCACTTTACGCAATTTTTGAATTTTAAGGCTCACGCCTCAAAATACCTTCACCTCATGAAAGAAAAATGCCTCAATACCCAATTGTGCAATTTTAAACCTTGATACAGAGTAGAGGTTTTCTATTTATTTGCTTTATTAAAATCTTATCTATTTCTCACTGTATCTACAATAAGTGTATTAATAAAATGTGAGGAGAGGTTGAGTAAAATCAGTTTCTAGACGTTAAAGAAGGAACTCCAAGGATGGTTATGATGGTACATTTCTATTTCTTCTATAGGTGTCGGGAATGTTTGTCGTGGCTATCATATTCAGGGTGTAGTGATATTAGCTACTAAATCCAAGATTGTTATTTCAAACTTTTTTGTTTTAATATTTCTCCAATTTTATGTCCTATTTTATTAGTTTGAGCTTTTTTGGAGAAATTTTTTATTTTTGTTCTTGTATTAAATGCTGGATAGTTTAAGTCCTTGTATTAGCTACTAAGAATTGTTTGTATTCTTTTCACTCCATATATGTTGAAGAATCCATTTGACTTTTCTTGTGTATATATTTCACATTGCTTATATATTTATTTAATCAGAAAATTTGATACTTACGTTACATTTTTTTTAATAAGTCCTGCCCTTTAGCAGCATTTTGAACCCCTGCTAAAAGCGATGTGAAAGCTTTTTTATAGCAGCAGTTTTTAAAACACTATTAAAGCCTAATTTAGTAGTAGTAGTAGTAGTAGTGTGTGTGTGTGTGTGTGTGTGTGTGTGTGTGTGTATTTGCTCTTGTATTAATGCTTATGTTGAAAAGTTTGTCATCATATTTAATCTTCAATAATAAAAATCATGCAAGATAAAAAATGATTGCATGAAAGATATATTAATTTTGGTGAAGGGAAAGAATAGATTTCGAAGGATGAAGCGAGTCAATGCTAATATTTTCTCTTCTCTTATCCCTCTTTCTCTTACTCTATCCTCCCACCCCCCCCCCCCCCCCCCCCCCCCCTACATTACCCCTTTAAATCTATTGCCCTTGGATAAACTCAAAACATGTAAACATCCTCTCCAAATTGAAATATCAAGAGTAAATCAATTGGAGACAATAAAGAAGCCTGAATAAAGGTGAGTAATTGTTTTAAAAAGTAATATTTTAAATTTTGCATTTATGATTTCACAATAATCCTTTCTAGCCCTTATTTATCTTATTTGTATGCATGAACTATGAGGAATGGTAGTGATCAAATGAGCAAATGAATCTAAGGAGGTCAGTTTACTTCATTTCTATTAGATGGAGGTCTATTATCAAATACTATGGGACACTGGTTCTGGTATAGGTAAGTATTTTAATACTTAGAAATTCTTTGGCCCTATAAGCCTTGTGATAAATTGTTACAATTCTCCAACCTTAGAGCTCTGTAGAAACCCCAGTATTTATTTTTCAAGATAGTTTCTAATCAATTTAATTTACAAGTTACATTTTACTTTTGTTATTTATAACTCAAACCCAATTATTGCATGTTTGGCACTTTTGTTAACTTTAAGGGCATTTTGTATCTAATTTTCTATATTTAGTGCACATCCTAAAATTATTTTTAAATATAGAAAGCTTTAAGTATGTAGGGGTTATTTGATTTAAATCAATCTTCAAAAGTTATAAATTCATATAAAATAAAATTTGACTTTTAAATAAGAAGAACCTAATTATTTAATCAATTAATCAATATACAACAATAACAACTTCAAGCTTTTGCCAATACGTGGGGTCGACTACATGAATCCTTTTTCAACATTGTGTCCTATTAAAAGTCAAATTATCATTTAAATCAAGTAAAGAAAGATTATTTCTAATATTTTCTAACCAAGTCTTTTTAGGTCTACATCTACCTTTCTTACCATAAGTCAAATCAAATACCTCAACTTTCCTAACTGGGCATTGGAAGGCCTCCATTTAATTTGACCAAAACCATCTAAGGCGACTCTCTCTATTCTTATCTTCCACTGGAGCTACTCCAATATTTTCATGTATATGCTCATTTTGTATCCTATCTCTAAGGGTGAAGTCACTCATCCACCTAAGCATCCTCATCTCTATAGCACTTAACTTAGTATTATGCTTCCCTTTTAATGGCCAACATTCGACATCATAAAGCACTGCAGGCCTCACTGCCATCTGATAAAATTTTCCCTTATGTTTGAGGGAGACTTTTCTATCACACAATAAGCCAGAAGCATTCCTCCACTTCAACCATCCAACTTGAATTTTGCTTATAATAACCCCATCTATTTCACCATCACTCTGAATAATAGATCCAAGATATTTAAAACATGTACTCTTATTAATGAATTGATCTCCCAAAGTCAAAAACCCCTCACTAGGTCTATTACTACTAAAATTACATTCCATATATTCCGTTTTAGATCTACTCAAGAGAAAACCTTTAGACTCTAAAGTTGACCTCCATAATTCAAGTTTACCTTCAACTCCCTTTTTAGTCTTATCGACAAGAAGAATATCATTAGCGAAAAGCATACACCAAGGTACATCCTCTAACAAATGTCTAGTGAGAACATCGATGACTAGAGAAAAAAGGTATGGACTTACGACTGATCCTTGATGTAGTTCAACTGAGATGGGAAATAATTGGTCAAACCACCTTGTGTTTGAACACAAGTAATAGCTCCTGCATATATATCTTTAATGATTTTACATAAGCATTATTAACTCTTTTTTAAGAACTCTCCATAGCACTTCTCTTAGATTGTTATCATAGGCTTTCTCTAAATCAATAAATATCATATGTAGATTTTTCTTATTCTCTCTATATTTCTCCATTAGACCTCTTAATAAATATAAGGCTTCTATAGTAGACCGACCCGGCCTGAATCCAAATTTATTTTGAGAAACATTAACATCAGGATGCAACCTACGCTCCATAACTCGCTCCCAAAGTTTTAAAGTATAACACATTAACTTATTTCCAATATAATTTGCACACTCTTTTGCATCACCTTTATTCTTAAGAATATGAATTAACACTCATACTCCATAGATCTGACATACTTTCAATTTTTAAAACAATATTAAAATGTTTAGGAAGCCAAGAAATTCTTTCATCTCCTAAGCATTTCAATATCTCTATTGGAATATCATCAGGTTCAACAGCTTTTGTACACTTCATTTTTTTAAAGCCTCTCTGACTTCAGTTTTACTAATACACTGATAAAAACAAAAATCTTTATTTTTATTTAGGGTGCTAAAATCACCAAAGTCAATCATATTTTCACATTATTCATTAAAACCTTTAGCAAAATAACTCATCCATATTTATTGAATATCATCTTCTAAGAAAAGAACTTTTTTATCTTCATCCTTAATACACTTAACTTGAACTAAATCCTTGCCACTTATCTTTTTGTTTAGCTAACTTATACTTATATCTTTCTACCTCCTTAATATTTAATCTAATATATAAATCATTAAAAGCTAAGCTCTTTGTGTCGCAAATAGCTTTCTTAGATTCCTTACGAGCCTCTTTATAACTTTCCCAATTATCAGAATTTTTACATCTAAATCAATTTTCAAAACAAAGCTTCTTATTTTTATCTTTTCTTGCACATTTGGATTCCACCATCAACTATTTTTACTATTCAGAGCTTTTTCCTTTCTAACTCCAAGGACATCATTTGTAATATTCTTAATATCACTAGCCACTTTTTCCCACATAATATCAGCATCCTCATGTACAGACAAAATCTTAAAATCTAAAATTTTACTCTAAAAATACTTTTGTTAATATTGTGTAAATTCCCACACCTAATCATAAAAAATTGTTTTATTTTATTTTTTATTATTTTTCTCTTTATCTTTAAGTTCAAAACTAATAATCGATGTTGAGTACATAAATATTCACTCAAAATAACTTTACAATATTTGCAATCTAAATGATCTAATTTTCTTATAATAAAATAATCAATTTACATTTTACTATATCTATTTTTATAAGTGATAAGATGCTCATCTCTTTTCTTAAATAAGCTATTAGCTAACAAGAAATCATAAGCTAAAGAAAAATATAATATAATCTTACCATCTATATTTGTCATTTCAAACTCATGGCCACCATAAATGCTTTTAAAATCATTTACCTCTCAACTAGCATGTTCATTTAAAACTCCTCCACTAAAAACTTTCTTCAAGAGGTATCTTTTGTATTAATACTTCTAAGTCATTACAAAATTTTAAATTTGAACCCATATCCAAACCTACTTGAGGAGCTTAAGCACTTATAATATTAACAATATTAGCATCAACAACAATCTTTGAAGCTATAATTTTATCTTTAATTATGTTAATTTTTTTAATATTATCCTCTAAACTCTTATCTATAATTACACATACACCATTTCTATTACGACTCCTACACAAATACCATAGTTTATATCCTAAACTATCAATCTCCTTAGCCTTCTCTTCAACCCATTTAGTTTCCTGAATACATAGAATATTTTTCTTCTTATGAATCATAATATCTATTAATTTCATTAATTTTCCTATCATGGAGCCCATATTTCAAGTTCCTATCCTAATTTTAGTTTCATTGTCTAGCTTCTTTGCCCACATCTATCATTAATGTGGGAATCATTGTCACTTTAACACTGCACTCGGGTGCCAGTGCAAAGGCCCTTGCACACTTGTCAGTGTATTCAGACCATATATCACATCACTTCTAGGGGACACCCTAGCATTAACACAATTTTTTTAAAGGATTCATGACTTGATTATTCAATAAATTTTATGTTGGATATAGACTTCCTAACATAGCATTCCACTTTTCTCATCCAGGATATGGGACTTGGCACAATATAATCAAATATAATATGACATATAAGAATGAGATGCTAAACTTAGGGATGCTTTATCTTCTAAAAAAATATTTTTTTTAGCTGTTTTAAAAATAAATTAAATGTTTATGAATTGTGGTACTTCAACTAACATGCATTGCATTAGAAATAAATTACAAATAAAACTTCTTCAGTTTTAGAAACATACTATCATTTATAAGTATAATGTCACTTAGGTTAGAAGCATACTATCATTTAGAAGTATAATGTCACTTAGGATTTTCTTTAGAAATCATCACTGAGTTCTAAAAAATTTAAACAATAGCAATCCCATCTTTCATAAGATCGGACAACATAGTTTTGAGATGATTAGGTGATTTTGCTGTCTTTCTATTTCATACAAGATGTAAGTCCATATTGCACTTATTTAGATAGGTTCAAGTTACTTATTTGTATTACCCAACTTAGATCTAGGTTTCAATTCAAATAAAAAATTATAAGTCCTCAACCTCCTGGAATATAATCTCACATTTGTAATTAAATTTAAACTTGAACAATAAATCCTCGTTTAATATATATATATATATATATATATATATATATATATATAAGGGAAACCCATAGAGGGGCCTACACGTAGATATAAATTAAAAATTATATGGTCCTTAAAGGGACCTCGAGCTCTTCTACTGCTCAGAAGAGCTACAAGCAATAAAATAGAAAATCCTAAGAACTCAAGGTCCCTGCTACGCCAAAAAAAATAGAATAACCTAGATACAGTCTACGGTGCTCAAGAATGAGCACCCAAAAAATAGGGATACATCCCACATAAGCTCTCAGCACAAGCTCCCTTATCCAAAACTGAGTAGAGCAATGAGCTACACAAAATAGATCCTGTGAAATAAAGTAAAAAACATAGCCAAAATACAATAAAAATAGAGAACAACAATGTAGAAGAGAGTACCACTAATGAATCATGTCACTAGGAGATAAAGCCATTTTAGTCCTCCCAAGGTATGAGGACTTCCTCCAAAAAGACTAGAGAACTCATAGTATACCAAATAAGCAGCCACGAGTATAGGGGGAACAGAATAAGCTAGCTAGCATAATAATAAAAACACCTTAAATCCAACCCCCTAACACTCCAGTTATTACCAGCAGCCACCAACCCAAGAAAGAACCTCCCCTCATCAGTCCAGAAAGGCCAAGAACCACAATAAGGCACGACCAAAGAGCACCACACCCAAAAGTCCCAACCAGCAATACCATAGCAAATAGAAACCATAACAAATCATCTTTTAAAATATAAAGCCCAACATATGATAGACTAGGGTTGCCTCTAAGCTTTTAAGAATTCAATACCTCTTACTTTTTTCTCCTTTATCATGCTGAGAACTACTAAATATTTAGCTTTCTCCTTAGAAAATTTTTATTTCCTATCTCTATGTTCTAATCAATGGGTATCAAATTACTGCTTTAATCATGAATATTCCTAGGATTACCCATCTTAAGATGTAATTAACTATAAGGACTTTCCTTAATATGGAATTGAGAACTCTATATTAAGATAAATTCTATTTTTATAAAATATGGGAGAAATCTCTTGGATGAATATATTCTTTTTCAAAGTTATTTCTATTTTCAAATACATTAGTAGAATGTCATTATTGTCTTCTAAGATGAATTGATATTATCATTATTATATTTGATTTTATAAATAGTGCATTTTTTTAAGCCCATTATTACCTTTAGATACCCTATAGAACATTATGTTTATCTATCGATATAATATAATATTTTCTTTGGTGTATATAATTGTAGGAATGGTTGACTTTTTTAAAAACTCATTCCTCTTTCAAACATTTTGTATAGAATATCATATTCATCTTCCTAGATAAGTTATCAATTTAATTTTCTTACCATAAAAATTACATTTTTCTAAAATCTTATTTTGATATTAAAACCAATATAAAATATAATTTAAATCTCCTCAGATAGTACTTTTTTCTTAATGTGGTATTCGATCTCAAAATAGGAGAAAATATCGAATCTGCATTGCAATTTCTCCCACTAATAAGTTATAATCATATTCCAAACTTTTTTAAAGGCAAAATTATCATAAATAAAATTTTTGAACATAATACAATCCGCGTTCTCTAATTGTAAAGGATTCCAAAATTTGAGCAACTAAACTATAAAAAACATACTCTCTAAACTTATTAGCATTATAGTTATTATCTCTAATTTTTTTAAACTTTAATAACAGTAGCATAATGAGAGTTTAAGTATCAATAGAAGACTTCCCCCATCCAATGATCTTTCCAAAACAATGCATTACCTTGACCAACTCCTTATGGAATCAGCTTATCAGCCTCCCATTTAATAGAGCAAAGCCTTTTGCAAATCAAAAAATCACTGCCTATATAATGCCAAGTAAGAGGATAGTTACCACCTCAGTACTTCTCATATGGTTTCAAACATTCTAATATGTCTCCACTAGGAAGAGCAACCACCAAGCCAATAATATGGATAATGTGGGATGAAGTGAGATCGTTCCCCTAATTTTCTATAGGTGTGTTCCTTACTCACCTACTTGGGTAGCTATGATGAACTCTTTGAACATTCCTATATTTATTAAGTATTTAACTAACAATAAAGGTGCATGCTGATAGGAAGTACTTATAGATCTCAAGTATTTCTATCAATCTTAAGAAAATGGCGAGCTTTATCTACCAAAATCCACACAAAATCACAAAAATTGTAGATAATTTTATTATTTGATAAAAAAGGAAATGGAAAATAAAAAGATACAATTGATCTTCTATTTGAGAGGAGGACCGATCTATCCCAAATCTCTAGATGCTGCTAGAGCTCAAAGGAAAACTTAAATCTAAGAGATCTCAAAGTTCAGCCAAATTCAAGATTCCCTAACACTAGGAAAATAAAGTATTTAATGTATACAAATTGAAACAAAATCTCTGAACAATCTCTACATTCAAGTACCCTCCTAAACTTCATCAAAATTCCTTCCTAAAATGGCTTCCATTGACTTGCAGCTCGCACGACATCTACAGCAGGAAGAAAAAACTCTGATGTTTCGCTCGTAAGCTGGACCCGCCTTCATCAGCTGGACCAATATAACAATACTCCCATCCCAAAGATTCGCCTTGTCCTCAAGGTGGAAGGATGGGATGTTGTTGAATTCTTTCTTCAGCTGCTTTGTTAGTGGTCATGCTATCGTCCACTGGAACTAAGCTAAAGTTTTTCCTTTCAAACATAGGGTCATTGTTGTCAGTCTCTCCTCCTCCATCACCCAATTCACCATGAGATACATCTCCACTCAGTACACCCACCCATAAGCATCATCCTTTTCCAATACTGGCATCCCAACTTCATCACCCTAGGATCACTACCACCCCAATATCTTCTTCCTCCTCTAGTTTAGCGATTGTCTTGATCTCTCCATATTTCCCCCATGTATCAAGGGTGGGAATCCCCCCTTCCTTCCATTTTCCTCACATGACCGAATCCCCATGGTTCGGCTCATCTCCCTCTGATCGTCCACTCCCCTTGCCCAAAAGATCTCCCATAGTGGTTGACGACCCCACCACCTTCACCATGAAATGACCTTCCAATTGTCCTCCAATATCATAACCCTATTCTTCTCCTTACAGAAGCCCTAAGAGGCGGCTCTTAATAATTAGATGCTCTAGACTCTCTGCTTGTGCTCTTTAGAAACTTAGAGGCGACCTAGGGTTTTGTTTCCCATGCTTCTTTCTCCTCTCTTCTGGCATGAATTTTTTAGGTTTTTCTCTGTGATTTCTTCCTTATTATTTGCTTTATTTATCTTGTGATTTTTTTTGAGGTTTTTTTCAGGTTAGCTAGCTTTGGGAGATGAGCCATCATCATCTATCCCTGTGTCTTCTTCATTTCCAGATGGAAAATGTTAGTCTTTCAAGGAGGATTTAGCTGGCTCTTCATCTTCTTTTGCTAAACTTTAGTTTGTGCAAACTTATTTTAAATGTTGTCTGCCTTTGATGTTCGATGATTCCATTGTTTCGCATCTGGCCGCTCCTTTTTCCCTTACTTTGGTCGACAAGTTTCTTCTTCATCGTCCTAATCTGGATATTATAAGCTAGTTTTTTGTTAATTTAAAGCTTTCCAACTCTTGTCATATCAGTTTGCTGGATCCGTGATTTATAACGATTCAACTTAATAATGTTATGGATTATAGTCTTATTTTTTAAGGGAGATCCCACTACATTTAAGCTTGTCAAATGAGATTACTTAAATGGACACCAAATTTTGATGTTCATAAGGAATCTCCTATTACCCCTATGTGGATCTCAAATTTTATTTGGATTTATTTCTCAAATTTATTTGGATTGGCATCAATTTTTGGTAGGCCTTTGCATACAGACCAAGATACGACATTTATCTCTCATCCATCTATGGCTCATGTTTTAGTAGAGTTGGATAATTCAAAGAAACATCTTAATCATATTTGGATTGGTTCAGAGTTGAATGGTTATTTCCAAAAAGTGTACATTGAAAATTTGCCCATTTTTTGCTCCCATTGTAAGATGTATGGTCATGGGTTAACTTAGTGTTACAAATTACACCCCCATCTTTGAAAGGAGAAGAAATCCTCCAAAAAATTGAATGGAAATGTTGTCCCTTCAGTTGATCATGATATTGTGATTCCTAATCCTGATGTGGTTGAGGGTAATGTTCCTAAAGTGTAGGATACTATTGAGGAATCAATACAACTTATCACAATTCATATTGAACTGCATTCCACACATGTAGATGATCTTATTTATGATCAGGGAGAAAACCTTATCTATATTTCTTGTTTAGCTCATAGTTACCAAAATGTGGATGAGGAAATGTTGGCTATTACTAATAATCAAAATATTATTTCATCTTCTACTATTAGCCATTTTGCTCCGAATAAAAATTTGCATGATATGGACTATATGATGTTAAATAATAGTTTCTCTAATAATGTGCCTACTCAATCTATTGTTAATGACCAGGAGGATGGCCAAACCTGTATGGGGGAAGGTAATGTTGGTAGTGACTTAAGTAGTAAAACAAATATGGAGGATGGCTTTATCTTTGAGGGTGAATTGCCTCAGGAGGTGAGGCGGGTAGGTATGTTCAATGATAGTAAGCTGCCCTTAAACTCTCATTATCATAGTGATGCTTTTATTAATATGAAGGATATGTATATTATGGCAAATTATTTTTCTAAAGATGATAATGACACTTGTTACATCAAGTTTCAAAGTAGAAGAGATAAGAAAAATAATAACATCATTTTATAATCTCATAGAACCACTCGTTTGCATACTTCTCATTAATTTTATTTTTATGTCTAATTTTATTATTTGGAATGTTAGGGGCATTATGTATCCCTCCTCTAGGTTAAGAGTTAAGAACATATGACATGTTTATAATATTTTCTTTCTTTTTTGCTTGAACCTCTTATTTCCTCTATTAAATTACTTGGTATTGCTAGATTTTTGGGTTTTTTTGGGTTTAAGTATGCTAGTTCGAATGTGGCCAAAAAGATTTGGGTATTATGGAAGGATCCTATTAGGATTGATATTATTAGAGATTTCACTCAAGAGCTGGATTGTAATATTGAAGTTTTAAATTTACATTATTGTGTCTCTTTTATTTATACTGCTTCTTCTCGGTATACTAGAAAATTATTATGGGAATAACTCAGTAACTTTCATAGTATTTATAACTTACCCTGTCTTATTAGAGGTGATTTTAACACTATTTCTAATCCTTCTGAATGGATAGGGGGTTCTTCTCTTACCTATCACTCTATAAAGGATTTTAATAATATGATTATAGACTATAATTTAATTAACATTGGATTCTTTGGTAATAAATTCACATGGAACTATGGTCATTTATGGAAAACATTGGATCGAGTGTTGTTTAATGATTATTGGCTTAACTCTTTTAATTCTATTACTTTTAAGCATCTTAATAATGATCTCTCTGACCATTCCCTCTTGTTAATTAGCCTCAAGACAAGGAATATTAACACATACCCTCAATTTAGATTTCAAAACAGGTGGTTACTTCATGACTCTTTTCTGGACTTGGTTAAAGAAAATTAGCAAGCCCGTTTACATCCAAAAAACTCTATCTTTGGCATGTGGAGACTTTGGTTTTAACTGAAAAGTCTTAAGCAAATTATAAATTGGTGGAATGATAATATTCTTAAAAATCTTTTCACCAATATTTTGTTGCTGAGCAAAAAGTGAACACTTATGAGATAAATGTTACGGATCTATGGTTTATGATTTTGATGATAGCAAACATTCCTTATTTTTCTACGATTGCCTTATGTGCTAACGTTTCAGGTTCACACGATCGGACTGCAATTTGGAATCAGCTCAAGATTGGGTAGACTAGGTCTGAGTCAGTTTGTAATTTTTTTCCCTTTCTTGAGTCTGTTGTATTTGGTGTGGGACCAGTTGGATTATAAATTGGAAGATCTCCTGTTGTTCCCTATAAGATTTCTATTTTGGGTAATATCGGCCGGGACGATATTTATATTGTCCTGGACGATATGTCCAAAATCAGAAACCCCAATTAGGGCATCCTCATTAAGGCAGCTTTCAACAGATCGGCCTGGACGATACTTATATCGGCCAGGATGATAATCTCAATTCAGAAAGAATCAACCGCCATAATCAGTTTAGGAATTCTTTCTTTTAGGAAATCGGTCAGGATGATATTATTGTCGTCCAGGATGATCTAACTCAATCATGCCTAAATTGATCTGGTGTCATTGGAAAGCATTAATGGTTGATTGATACGATCACATCATCCGGGACAATCGCATGATCGGCCAGGACGATGGCCTGGACGATCTACATCGGACAGCTTGTATTCAGGGTGATGATCAGGACGATTGAAATCTGTTTTAAACTAATCGGCCAAGACGATCGTGAGATCGGCCTGGATGATGTAACCATTTTTCTTCTGATCGTCCCAAATCATTCCAGGCTGATGAGCTGAATTTGTATTGATCGGCCAGGACGATATACCTATCGTCCTGGACGATAATGTCGGTAACTTGCATTAATGAGCTCGTTTTGAGAGCTTCTATTTAAAATTGGCATGACACTTTGTAAGTATCTTTGGCAGCCATTATAGCTTCATTCTTGTGGGGGAGACTTGAAGAGAGAGCTTGAAAGGGAGAGAGGAAAGGGTGGAGTTTCAGAGGGAGAAGATCCTGTGAGGGGGAGGAACTCAAGGGAGTGTGGTAGGGGATCCACACGGTTGCTCCGACAAACTCGCACCTTAGTACCATCGGATTCAAGGCTTGTCTCGAGGTAAGTTCACCAAAGAAGAAGTTCTCTTTGGTGTCAAAGGACCCAGCGACTCCACCGCACCGGGGAAGGTGGAAGTGATTTTGTAAGGGCTTCTCCGCCTAGCTGTGGTGGCTAAAGGAGAGACACTTTTGTAGTGCAATACTTGGAGGGTGCCTCCAAGGAGTGGACGTAGGTCAAGGTTTAATCGAACCACTATAAATCCGGTGTGTTCTTTCTTTATTACTTCCGCATTTAATTTCCGCACTTTGTTTTCTATGTGGTGATATTGGTTTTAGTTTGAGTTTTGGTTTAAAGATTCTTCTCTTCCAATTCACCTCTATCATTTAATTAGCTTGGGCCAGTTCTATAGGGCATAACATCCCTAACGAACTTTCAAGTGGTATCTGAGCGGGATTCGAAAATTTAAGTTTTAAAAGCTTTTGAATTTCGATCCATGGCTAATTTTTCAAATCGTAATGTTGCGGAAGGATATTCAATCACTAGACCTCCTTTATTTGAAAATATGTCATTTAATTTTTGGAAAACTCGCATGTCTATTTTCTTGCAATCGATTGATTTTCGCATGTGGCATATGATTTTAACTGGTTATTCATCACCATCACGAATTGTTAATAGAGTTAAAATTGATATTCATTTTAGTCAATGGAACAGGGAAGAACAACTTAATGCTCAATTAAATGCAAAGTCTTTAAATTGCTTTTTTTGTGCTTTAAATTCTGATGATTTCATGTTAGTATCCACGTGCACGACCGGTAAGGAAGTTTGGGATAAATTGCACACCATATACGAAGGCACTAGTGAAATCAAGCAATCCAAATTGAATTTGTTAATGCATGATTTTGAATTAATTTCCATGAAACCTTATGAAATGATCTTAGACATGTACACCAGATTCATTCAAATTGTAAACTCATTGCATGCTTTTGGAAAAGAATTTTCAAATTTTGAAAAAGTCAATAAAATTTTTCGTTGTTTACTTGAAAATTTTGATGCCAAAGTTGTTGCTATTTGTGAATCAAAAGATTTGAATGATTATTCTATTGATAATTCTATTGGCTCACTCATTGCCTACGAGCAAGGTTTGGGTCAAAGACTTTTGGATGCAGGTGAAACGATCGTTCTAAAAGCTGAAGATACGGAAAGAGGAAGCTTAGTTGGTGACGATAGCAATGACTTGTCAAGCAAATCACAAAGCTCACCAAAGCATAAGCAAAAGTGGAAAAAAGGTAAAAAAGGTAAGGATGTTAATATTTCCTCTAACATTATTTATTTTCGATGTAGGAAACCTGGACATATAAAAAATAAGTGCCCTAATTTAAGAATTCTTCCTACGAAAGAAAAGTGCAAGGCGAAGCAAAATTTAAACTGGGGAAATAATGAAAGGCAAAAAATCTCATGGGCAGATCTGGTCTCTGAAGCATCAGACCAGGAGAGAGATAATGGTTAAGAGCCTTTCATGTTTTTTTATTTTTTTTTGTTTTTGTGTTTTTCTTTTCTTTTATTTTGTTTAGTTTATTTCTTAAAAATTTTTCTTTCGTGAAAATTTTTTATCTGATCAACACACACACTCACTTTTCTAAAAAAGAAAAATCTACTTCCTATTTTTCTTGAAAATCTTTAGTAAGTTGTGTTTGACTTCTCTAAAACATTCGAATGAAGGAAACTCATTTTTTTTTTCAATCTCTGTTTTCTAAAAGAGGTTATCCTACTTTTAATTTAAAATCTTTTTCATCTTTTAAATTAGTTTTTGAAACAAATTTTTTTTCTTTCTCTCCCTACATTTTATCTATCGCATAGGAATCTTTTGCAAGTCTTTGAATCTAATTCATAATTTTCTTAATCAAGAAATTCAATTTGTCACTAAGATGGGTTTTCCTTTATTTTTAAGATTTAAGAAAGGATGCATATTCAAAAAAAAAAAAATTGGCCAATGATGCCAAAAATAAAAGATGCGCAAAGATGCCAAATTGAAAATATAGAATACATAAAGTTTATCAAAAGATGCGCAGTGCGCCAACCAATTGACAAGAGGCATAAAATGAGCCCACAAAGTTAATGCTTACTGTTCTTGTACTTCTTAAAAACTTAAGAAAACCCTTGATACTTTCGATACTTGAGTTTGAAAATCTTGATTCTTGATTCAAAAATTCATGCATTGATCATCTATTAGATAAATTTTATGGAAGGAGTTTTTTTGAAAAAAAAAATGATTGTTTCTTCCTCTAAATTATTTTATGATTTAGATATTGAATTAAAAAGTTTTTGAGCCTTTTTTAAGAACTTGAGTTTGGATTATCAATCTCTGAGTTTCTAATCTTTTCTGGATTATGCGCTGTCAATCCAATTCTACTAAGTTTTTGATTAAAACCAAGAGGTAACTTTATCATTTTAAGATTTTTTTCACTAGATCAGAGAACATTTTTTTCGTCTTCTGTTTGTTTTGGTTTTTGTTTGTGCCTCCTCTCTTTTTGATAATGTCAAAGGGGGAGAACGTATTGTTGAATTTTTGTACTGTTATCGTGTTTGTATCTTATTTTCAAAAAATTAAAAACAACAAAAATATTTTTTATTTCCCCTATTTTTTAAAAAGGTTTTATTTTAGTAAGGGGGAGATTAGGAGAAAATAGTCTTTTTTGAAATTTCAAATTGAAATGTTTTGCCATCATCAAAAAGGGGGAGATTGTTATGGATCTATGGTTTATGATTTTGATGATAGCAAACATTCCTTATTTCTCTACGATTGCCTTATGTGCTAAAGTTTCAGGTTCACACGATCGGACTGCAATTTGGAATCAGCTCAAGATTGGGTAGACTAGGTCTGAGTCAGTTTGTAATTTTTTTTTCCTTTCTTGAGTCTGTTGTATTTGGTGTGGGACCAGTTGGATTGTAAATTGGAAGATCTCCAGTTATTCCATATAAGATTTCTATTTTTGGTAATATCGGCCGGGACGATATTTATATCATCCTAGACGATATGTCTAAAATCAGAAACCCTAATTAGGGCATCCTCATTAAGGCAGCCATCAACAGATCGGCCTAGACGATACTTGTATCGGCCAGGACCATAATCTCAATTCAAAAAGAATCAACTGCCATAATCAGTTTAGGAATTCTTTGTTTTAGGAAATCGGCCAGGATGATATTATTGTCGTCCAGGACAATCTAACTCAATCATGCCTAAATTGATCTGGTATCTTTGGAAAGCATTATTTGTTGATTAATACGATCACATCGTCCGGGACGATCGCATGATCGGCCAGGACGATGGCCTGGACGATCTACATCGGACAGCTTGTATTAAGGGCGATGATCAGGACGATTGAAATCGGTTTTAAACTAATTGGCCAGAACGATCGTGAGATCGGCCTGGATGATGTAACCAATTTTCTTCTGATCGTCCCAAATTGTCCCAGGCTGATGAGCTAAATTTGTACTGATCGGCCAGGACGATATACCTATCGTCCTGGATGATAATGTCGACAACTTACATTAATGAGCTCGTTTTGAGAGCTTCTATTTAAGCTTGGCATGACACTTTGTAAGTGTCTTTGACAGCATTGTAGCTTCATTCATGTGGGGGAGACTTGAAGAGAGAGCTTGAAAGGGAGAGAGGAAATGGTGGAGTTTGAGAGGGAGAAGATCCTGTGAGGGAGAGGAACTCAAAGGAGTGTGGTGGGGGATCCACACGGTTGCTCCGGCGAACTCGCACCTTAGTACCAATCGATTCAAGGCTTGTCTCGAGGTAAGTTCACTAAAGAAGAAGTTCTCTTTGGTGTCAAAGAACCCGGAGACTCCGCCGCACCGGGGAAGGTGGAAGTGATTTTGTAAGGGCTTCTCCGCCTAGATGTGGGGGCTAAAGGAGAGACACTTTTGTAGTGCAATACTTGGAGGGTGCCTCCAAGGAGTGGACGTAGGTCAAGGTTTGACCGAACCACTATAAATCCGGTGTGCTCTTTCTTTATTACTTCCGCATTTAATTTTTGCACTTTGTTTTCTATGTGGTGATATTGGTTTTAGTTTGAGTTTTGGTTTAAAGATTCTTCTCTTCCAATTCACCTCTATCGTTTAATTAGCTTAGGCCAGTTCTATAGGGCTTAACATCCCTAACGAACTTTCAATAAACTATCAAGTGATTCCTTTTGATGTTAGCTTCAATTTGCTAAGGGATGCTAAAGATTGCCTTTTTAAATTACAAGCTCAGGAGGAAGCATTTTGGAAATAAAAAGCGGTTATGAAACACCTTGTTGAAGGTGATACTAATACTAAATATTTTCATGCTTTGATTAAGAGGAAATGAGCCAAAAAATGCATTAATAAAATTCATCGTGATGGTGGCTTCAATAATGAAGATAGCTTACAAATTGCTAATTTAGTGATTCAACATTTTCAAAAACATCTCAATATGGATTTCAGTCCTGGACATATTGATAATCCTTTTATTATCCTTAATCTTATATCTTAAGAGGATAATGAGTTTCTTTCTAAACCTTCTTCCTTAAAGGAAGTTAAAGAGATTGTTTATGGCATGAATAGTGACTCTGTGGCTGGGTCAGATGGCTTCACCGCAAAGTTTTTTTAGAAATCCTGGCATATTATTAGTAATGATTGTTATTTTGTTGTTATGGATTTTTTGCTGGTAATTTTATTCCTAAGTTTCTTACTTCTACTTTTATTATTCTTTGAAATAGCCGGCTAAAGGCCCAGCACCGATAGCGATGTTTTTCTCTTCTGAGAGAGGGACTTTAACAAGAAAAGAGATCTAGGGAAAGAGAAAACTACCCTCGGTAGAGGCTGCTCCAGAGAAGGTTCCGGTCGCAATTCCCGAGCAATCGCACCAAAAATTTTAATAGGTCTGAACTTTGAAGGTTGATCCAACTTTGTTAGTAATTGGAATGATTTTAGACCTATTATTCTATGCACTTTCTTTAATAAATTGCTTTTTAAAATCTTATGAGTCATTTAACTTCTATTCTACCAAGAATGACCTCTCCTTTTCAAATGAGTTTTGTTAAAGGGCAGACCATTGCTGATAATATTTTATTGGCCTAAGAATTTTGTCATGACCTTGATGTTAGGGTTAGAGGTGGCAACTTGATTTTGAAACTTGATATTGCCAAGGCTTATGACAATTATTATTGGAACTTTCTTTATAATATTTTGCAATTGTTTTATTTTGATTCATTGTTTATGAATCTTATTAGAAACTGTATTGAGGGTTCTTATTTCTCTATTATTTTTAATGGTAAAAGCATTGGTTTTTTTAAATCCTCTCTAAATTTTGGGGGTAGATTAATTCTCATCAGAAGTATCCTTTACTCTTTTCTAGTTTATATTTTTTAAACTCTTCTTCCTACTCAAGCAGTTCGCAACATAATTGATAAACTTTTTAATATTTTTTTTATAGAAAGGGGCTAGTAGCAATTCAAAAATAATTTGGTCCTCTTGGAACAAGTGTTGTGGTGTGCTAGAAGAGGGGGCCTTGGGGTGTAAGATTACGAATGATTTGGCCTATGCCTTTTCTTTCAGGTTGAGGTACAATTTTCATGTTAAAGTGAGCCTTTGGGCTAATTTTTTGTTTGCTAAGTATTATGTGGGTAAACATCGAATATTTGTTGTTTTAACAAAGATGAATCTAAAGTGTGGCATAGACTTTGCAAAGTTAAATGGGCTATTGAGCCCTTCATCTCTTGGGGGCTTGATGGTGGTAATAATTTATTTTGGAAAGATCATTGGTTGGGTGATCACTCTATTGATTCTATTATTAACTCCTCTTCCAGTGCAGCTATTAAGGTGAATTGTTTCATTACTGATAATTTTTAGGACTATGAGAAACTTGCTAATGTTATTACTGACTCTATTATTCAATAAATTTTGAACCTTCCCCTGAACACTAACTCTAATGATTTACTTTTATGTGATTTTTCCAAAGATGGTGGTTTTAGATTAAAGGATGATTGGCATGCCTTTAGATCTAAAAAGGAGGTAACTAATATTCTCCCTATACTTTGGCATACAACTATTCCTTCCATTATGGTTATTTTTGTCTGGAGAATTTTTCATAAGTTCATTCCTATGGATGATAACTTAATTTAAAGAGATTTTATTTTTCTATCCGAGTGCCAATGTTGTTATCATGTGGAGAATATGCATCATGTTTTTATCTCAGGCCCTTTAGCTGTTAGAACTTGAGCTTATTTTGATGACATGTTTTCTTTGAATTGTTTTAATACTAAATTGTCTATTAATGCTATGCTTAATTCTTGGTTTATTAAAGCTAAAGGCCATATGAGAAATGTTATTCCTTCTCTCATTTTAGGGTATTTATGGTTTGATTGGAATAATTCTCTTTTTAAAGGAGTTGATATGAACCATCATAGGATTATTCAAAATGTGAAAGACATGGTTTTGGCTCTTTATTCTATTATACTGTTCTCTGTCAAGAATTTTAAAAATTATCCTTTTGTTGTGTCTATTTTAGGTCTTAACTGAGAGGTGATTCATCTTTCCAATGAACCTAGGTTTATTTACTAGATCAAACCCCATAATAACTTTTATAAGCCGAATGTAGACGGTGCTATCATTGGGTCCTCTTTGGGTTATGGTGAGGTTATCAGAGATAGTAATGGTAGTTTAATTATGGCTTTTGCTGGTCCTTTACAGAATTGTGATGTGAACTATGCTGTCATCTCGACTATTCTCCATGGCTGAAGATTATGCATTTCTCTTAACTTAACTAACATTGGTATTGGAGTTGATTCTAATTATAGTTTTCAATTTTTAAAATCTGTTGTTGATATGGTGTGTAATCTTGCTCTATTTTATCTAGTGAGAGATATTAAGGACTTGTTGATTTTTATGAACTATTCTTTCTATCATATTTATGAGGGAAATGCTTATACCATTTGGATTGCCAATTGGGGGTCTGGTTTAGATTGTTTTTTTTTTATTTGACTGGCACTAACCGCTCTGCTCCACTGAAAGGGCTTTTAAGAGTAGATAAAATTATTATGCCCTATATTAGAATTTAAGGTGAGCTATTGGTTGGAGCCTACAGTATTTTTTTCCTTGGTTCCGGGGACTATCTCTTTGTTAGTTTGTTAGTTGCTTTGCATGTGGTGTTATTTTTTCCTGCTGCTCTTTTTATGTGTGGGATTCTACCTTAATTATCGATCTAGGTTTGTGTATCAGAGAATGCTTGATTTTTGTAGTCTTATTATTCATGTTTTTGGGGGTGGTAATCAGGCCTTGTCCTACTGTTTCCCTTATTTTGCTATTATGTGGTTTATTGGCTCTTGGTGCTATAGCTTTGATCCCCATATATTACAAGGCATTGTTTCTCTCTTGAGGCTTTGCTTGGTTGTCTAGTTGTGGATTTTATGGAGCAGGCTTCTAGCACTTTGTCTTGTTGCCTGTGTGCCTTGTGAGGCCATTAATGGAGGTTGTTTCTTGGATCTTTTCTACCTCTATTTTATCTAGTCTCAGTTTGATGGGGTTCTGCAATTATGTAGCTGGGGTTTGACTTTGTTGGGTTGTTTCCTTTACCTGGTTTTGGTTCCTTTCTGTGCTATGGGGGTGAGGATTGAAAGTTCGTTCGGGATGTTAAGCCCTATGAACTTAGTCCCAAGCTAACCAAGAGGGGGGGTGAATTGGTATTTAAAAATTCTTAAGACAAAGAAAGAAAATCACAAATCAAATCACACCACAAGAAATTAATGCGAAATTAAAAAGTGCGGAAGCAAAAAATAAGAACACAAGATTTATAGTGGTTCGGTCGACTCGACCTACGTCCACTCCTTGGAGGTACCCTCCAAGTATTGCACTACAAAATGTGACTCTCCTTTAGCCCCCACGGCTAGGCGGAGAAGCCCTTACAACAACCTCCTTTTGCTTCCTCCTGAAGCTGGCAGAGAACCACAATCAAAAGCAAACTCCTTACCTCTACCGACCCTTCCACGGACAAGAAACTCCAGACGAAAGACAAGCAGAGCGATCCTTGAAGCAACCCTTGTGAATCCCCCTCACAAGCTCCCCCTCACAAGATCCTCTCTCTCTCCCTCTCTTTCTTTTTCTCCTCAAGGTCTTCTCAGGTCAAGGCAGCAGCCAAAGGTCTTCAAAACTGTTGAAGAAGAGCTCTTTAAATAGAGGAGCTCAAGAGGAGCTCATTAATTGCAAGTGGCCGACTTTATCGTCCCGGCCGATCTGGACATCGGCCTGGCCGATCAGGACAAATCAAAGAAGATCGGCCAGAGCATAGCCCTGGGAACAGTCCTGGACGATTGAAATTTGGCTTGATCGTCCAGGCTGATCATAAGATTGTCCTGGCCGATTAGTTCAAATCAGAGGCAAATCGTCCTGAGCATCGCCCTGTTTATATCCTGGCCGATATTTATCGTCCTGAAGTAATTCAAGGATTTTGAATGTATCGTCCTGGCCGATCCTGTGATCGTCCAGGACGATATGATCGTATCAATCACCCTTAATTACTCCCTTGATTTCCTGATCAATTAAGGCATAATTTGGTAATTTCGTCCAGGCCGATATGGGTATCGGCCCGACCGATAATTTAAAAATACAGTATACCTTAACTGTCTAAGGCGGCTACTTCTTTCTGTTTTGAGCGTATCGTCTTGGCCGATACACGTATCGTCCAGGCCGATAGGTTAATGTCGGCTGCCTTAATTAAGAATCCTTAATTAGACTTTCTATTTTAAGCTGATCGTCCCGGACGATATAAATATCGGCCGGGCCGATGTGGACAAAAATAGAAATTCTAAGTCTCTCAAGTGTGTGTGTGAAGGGTTACTTAGCATCAGTCTTTTTGACCTTTACAAGCAGACTCAAAAGGTGAAAAATAAAATTACAGACTGACTCAACCCTAAACCTACGCAATCTTGAACTTGGCTTCTTCATGATCTTCCGGTCTTCGATTCCCGAAAAGTTAGAAGCAACAAGTAGTCCAAGACAAGTAGTGTTTGCCATGAAAAAATAGATTTTCAACAATCTCCCCCTTTTTGATGATGGCAAACACAAGTAGGAAAATTTCATTAAAACAGCAAGGTTACAAAACCCAAGACCAAACAGTTTTTTCCTACACCCTACTCCCCCTTTTGTCATCACAAAAAGAGGGTCTAGAAACACAAAAAAAACATCACAAAAGATTAATCAAGCAAACTAAAAAAGAACATGAAACAAACAACACACAGTACAGACTAAAAAAGCGAGGGATCCAGATCATCTGATGGAGGTGGTGGAGGTGGCTGCTGAAAGTAGGTGGCAAGTGTGGTGAACTAAGCATTGAACCAGGCGATGTCCTGGTCATGCTGCTGCTGAGTAACGAAACTGTCAAAACGAGCTAAATCCTCAGTGCGGTGCTGCTCGTAGCGGGTAATATCCTCAAAGTTTTGCTGCTCTTGTGCAGCCACGTAAGCGTCAAACCGAGTCTCCCAACGATCAAACCTCTCAATCAACTGATCAAATGGTGAGTGCTGGTGGAGAGGGACAGGATCAGGAATAGGAGCAGGAGCGGGAGCCTCCTCCTCTCTAGCCCCCCGACCTTCCCCATCTCCTGGGTGGAGACGGTACTATGAAGAGCAGTGAAGAAATTGTTTGAGTAGTAGGTAGGGTGACGGTCAGGATGATTAGGGTATTGGAGATTGTATTTGGCTTCAAGGGTATAGGCTATGATGTGTCCTAAGGCTAGATTGGGCTTTCTCTTATGGCCTGGGTCGCGAATTGTGGTTAAGTGATCGATGTAGCGAAAAAGTAGATCAGCGGCATTGAATTCTCTTTGGGCCATAATGTAAAAAGTAGTGAGGGATAGTAGAGGGGTGATGTGAACTCGGTCCCCGGCTTTTGGGATAATGGAGGTGCAAAGGACATGTTGGATTGTCCTAGCATCTTTGACCAAAGAGCTAGTCTCTCCAACATGGAAAGGTGTATTGGTCTTACGAAGGAAGTGATTCGCCGTGGACCAGTCAAAATCAGGATCAGAGGCTATTGGGTGCAGCTTATCCCTAGTGGTGGATAGTTGTAATAGATCAACACAATCTTGATATGTGATTTCGAAAGGGCGTCGATTCACATAGGAGGTCATGACTGTGAAGGTGTGGCTAATGCGCAGGCTAGCAAAAAATTCAGTGAGAAGTTTGGAAGAGAAAGGGACGGCGAGAGTGAGTATAAAATAAAGAGAGGTGTGAGAAAAAAGGTCCATTACCGGGTATGAGAGATATGCAGGATTAATTATCTGGGAAAGGGTGATGCCACTCTCCTTGTAGCGATGATAGGCAGCCTGATCTTCTGCCTCCCTGAATCGAGGATCCAAAGTCGACCTCGAAGAACTTCCAGACGCCTGGCGAACACGCTTCCCACCAGCCATTTGAGAGAGGTAGCAAGAAAACACACAAGAGATGGTGAGAAAGCATGGCTGGAATTGGCCTGAATTTAAAGAAACGGCCATATCGGCTAGGCCGATCGCAGAATCGTCCAGGCCGATATGGTTCAATAATTACGTACAAGCCGATTGGTCAAAAAGGCGGTCAGATCATCCGGGCCGATCAGATATCGGCCAGGCCGATTAGACACAGGTGATTGGCCCAAGGAGTCAGGCCGAATGACCGTTGAAAAAGCAGATCATCCGGGCCGATTAGGTGTATCGTCCCAGACGATGCACAATAATTGATCGTACCGGCCGAAGTTAAAACGTTTAAAATGCTTGCCACGTGTATCGTCCTGGACTAACAGTGGATCGGCCGGGACGATTGTCCAATAATGGATCGTCCGGGGCCGAATTTAAAGATCAAAACGTGCTGACACGTGGATCGTCCAGGACGATCCAGTGTATCGGTCAAGACGATGCACATAAAATGCATCGGCCAGACGAAATATACTATCGGCCAAGACTATCTCCAAGAGTTCGATCAAATCGTCCGGGACGATAAGTTATAGCAAGCACAAAAATAGGTCAGCAGATGGATTTTGAACAAAATTTGTCATATCGGTCAGGACGATAAAGATATCGGCCAGTACGATGTGACTTGAAATTGAAATCAAGAGATGAAGACTGATGATCAAGTCCCTCAAAAAAAATAAAATAAAACAAAAGAAAAACAGTCAAAACACAGAAAAATAAAAACAAGGAACACAAGGAAAAATGAAAACGAATATTTTTGGATTTTTTTTTTTAATTTATAGAGGCATCATATGAGAATTCTTTTCAAAAAGTTAAACTTTTAGTGTTCCAAGAGATCAAGAAGTTTAACAAATCTTAATCAGAAGAAGGTAGAACATCTGATTCTGTTAACCCTAGATCGGACATCCTTTAGGGTACAAAAAATTCTTTTGGAAAACAAAGATCCAACTCAGAATAACTAAAAAGGATAATAAGATCCATTCAAGACTTGTTTACAAAGAAAATATCTTATATTTAATAATCCAAAGTAATTTTTCTCAATCATGGACATTGAAATCAAGTCTTTGAAAACATCACATAATTAATGAGTTTTCTAAGTTTTAAGAGTTTTACTAAAGAGAGGATAGCTTGCATCTAGTGGGCTCATTTTATGCCTCTTGTCATTTTGATTGGCTCTTTTGAGCATCTTTTGATTCTTTCATACACTTTTGTGTATATAGCTTTTTTTTTTCAACTTGGCTTCATTAGCCTCTTTTCCTTTTTAAATATTGCAAGCTAGAAACTCTTTAATATACCCCTTAAAAAAAACTTAGTTGTGAGTATATCCTCCAAATATTAGAGAATAGGAGCTCTCTCTCTAACATAGGGAAGAACAATTCACAACACAAAATCAAAATCATGTGATAAATGCAATGGCAAGATTTCAAAAAGCTTGAATGATATCTAAGAACTTTGGCTATTATGCATAAGATAAATTAATGTAGCAAGATAAAGAGATCTTAAATACCAGGCCATTGGTTAAACCGAGTTTAGACTTTTATTTTAGAGAAGAAAATCATACCACTAAATAAAGTCAGAAGGAGGGAAAACATCAATAGTAAACTCCCCTTAACCAATCTTAAAAAGCTAAACGCTATCTCCAAAAACTCCAAAATCTAAAAGTTTGAAAGGATTAATCATATGGAAGGCCATATTTAAAGAGCAACGTGTAGACGAAACAAAACAAAACAAAAACAAATGAAAATAAAGCAAACTAAAATCAATACAAAGTGAGCACAAAAAAAACTAGCAAAAAAAGAATAAAAAAAAGAAAAACACTCAAAAAACTAAAAATTTCAAGCAAGAGATAAAGTAGCGAGTTTAAGCAATTTTGAGCTGCAAGCCTCCTTATGTCAAGTTATCCTATGCTCCCACGAGGTCTTTGGTGAGAGCACACCTGCAAAACTCAACAACAGTCAGATTTAGGAACCCAAACAGGTTTGGGGTCCTTCTTAAGAAAAGTAGAATGCAATGCAGGTATGGTATGCTGTGAATTCTGCATCTTAGGTTTCCATACCCAATGTGTACTACGGTGAATGGTGCAAGTGTGTGAGATGTGTCCTAGCATGCCACAAGAAAAACATCTAACTCCAGGAAAAGGGTTTCTTAAATGATTTGAATTATAATGCCTCTTCCTAGGTTCTGGCTTAAGATCAACAGTGGAAGTCATCCGATTTTTCTTACATGTATCAAAATCATTTTGAATCCTCAAATTTGTTCTCTTTAATGCATCAATCTCAATCCTCAAATTTTTCTCAATATCTTTAGATTTCTTAAGATCAAAACTAAGTGAGGTGTGTAAAACTTTTAATGCGTTATGTTCATCAATTAATTCCAAATGCTTTTTGTTCAACTCATCAAACTCATCAAGAAGAGCTATGTGATTAGAATCAATTGTTGCATGATCTTTAAGAATGACTTCATGCTCTTTTTGTAGATTTGAATGTTCTAATTTTAAGCTAGCATGTGTCTCCTTAAGTTTTTTGTATGATGCATGGATTTTTTCACAAATTTCAAACAATTCATCATAGGTTGGTTTACATACCTCTTCATCATCACTTTGATTTTCTCCCATGAAACACAAGTTTGTAGTCTCTTCCTCTGATTCAGTCTCAGAGGAATCAGTACCAGATTCTGCCCAAAAGCCTCTTTGGATTTTCTTCTTGTCCTTCCTTGACTTGGCTTTCTCCTCACCTTTTTCCTTATCTTTGCATGAATGATTTTGAAGTGTAGGGCAATCGGCTTTCACATGTCCAAGTTTCCTGCATTCAAAATAAACAACATCAGAAGATCCCTTAACATATTTGTGATCCTTACCTTTTCTCCAATTTTGATGATGCTTTTATTTCTTCCTTAGAAAGCTTTTGAATTGCCTTGTGATGAAGGCAATTTCATCGCTTTCAGACCCGGAAGATTCGGAATCCAATTTGTGCGCCTTTAGTGCGATTGTTTTCTCCTTTTTCTTCTCACCTGTATCAAGATTTCTTTGATTCACCCCTTGCTCGTAAGCAATGAGTGAGCCAAGTAAGTTATCAATAGAATAGGTGTTCAAATCTTTGGATTCAGTAATGGCAGTAATTTTTACATCATAAGACGAAGGCAAGCATCTCAAAATCTTGTTAACTTTTTCATAATTTGAAAGCTCTTTTCCTAGTGCATGCAATGAAGTAACAATCTGAGTAAACCTAGTGTACATGTCAGAAATCGATTCATGAGGTTTCATACAAAAAAGTTCGTAGTCATGCAAGAGAAAGTTCAAACGGGATTGCTTAACTTCATTAGTACCTTCATAGGTGATGCATAATTTATCCCAAATCTCTTTACCAGTTTTGCAAGTTGAAACACGCATGTAATCTTCAGATTTCAAAGCACAGAAAAAACAGTTCAAACACTTTGCATTTAATTGAGCCAAATCACGTTCATCGAAAGTCCATTCAGTAAAAGCAACTTCAGTTTTAATACCATTAATTTCACGAGAAGGTGGAGAATATCCTTCTTGAATAAGCATCCACATGCGATAATCAGTAGATTGTAAAAACGTTGACATGCGGGTTTTCCAAAAATCAAAAGGTAAGTTGTCAAATAGAGGAGGTCGTGTAATCGAATAACCTTCAGTAGTGTTTCTATTTCCTAAGTTAGCCTTGGATCAAATTCAAAAAGTTTTCAAACTTAAATTTTCGAATCCCGCTCTGATACAACTTGAAAGTTTGTTCGGGATGTTAAGCCCTATGAACTTAGTCCCAAGCTAACCAAGAGGGGGGGGTGAATTGGTATTTAAAAATTCTTAAGACAAAGAAAGAAAATCACAAACCAAATCACACCACAAGAAATTAATGCGGAATTAAAAAGTGCGGAAGCAAAAAATAAGAACACAAGATTTATAGTGGTTCGGTCGACTCGACCTACGTCCACTCCTTGGAGGCACCCTCCAAGTATTGCACTACAAAACGTGACTCTCCTTTAGCCCCCACGGCTAGGCGGAGAAGCCCTTACAAGAACCTCCTTTTGCTTCCTCCTGAAGCTGGCAGAGAACCACAACCAAAAGCAAACTCCTTACCTCTACCGACCCTTCCACGGACGAGAAACTCCAGACGAAAGACAAGCAGAGCGATCCTTGAAGCAACCCTTGTGAATTCCCCTCACAACCTCCCCCTCACAAGATCCTCTCTCTCTCCCTCTCTTTCTTTCTCTCCTCAAGGTCTTCTCAGGTCAAGGCAGCAGCCAAAGGTCTTCAAAAATGTTGAAGAAGAGCTCTTTAAATAGAAGAGCTCAAGAGGAGCTCATTAATTGCAAGTAGCCGACTTTATCATCCCGGCCGATCTGGACATCGGCCTGGCCGATCAGTACAAATCAAATAAGATCGGCCAGAGCATAGCCCTGGGAACAGTCCTGGACGATTGAAATTTGGCTTGATCGTCCAGGCCGATCATAAGATCGTCCTGGCCGATTAGTTCAAATCAGAGGCAAACGTCCTGAGCATCGCCCTGTTTATGTCCTGGCCGATATTTATCGTCCTGAAGTAATTCAAGGATTTTGAATGTATCATCCTTGCAGATCCTGCGATCGTCAAGGATGATATGATCGTATCAATCACCCTTAATTACTCCCATTGATTTCCTGATCAATTAAGGCATAATTTGGTAATTTTGTCCAGGCCGATATGGGGATCGGCCCGGCCGATAATTTAAAAATATAGTAAACCTTAACTGTCTAAGGCTGCTACTTCTTTCTGTTTTGAGCGTATCGTCCAGGATGATAGGTTAATGTCGGCTGCCTTAATTAAGAATCCTTAATTAGACTTTCTGTTTTAAGCTGATCGTCCCGGACGATATAAATATCGGCCGGGCCGATGTGGGCAAAAACAGAAATTCTAAGTCTCTCAAGTGTGTGTGTGAAGGGTTACTTAGCATCAGTCTTTTTTACCTTTACAAGCAGACTCAAAAGGTGAAAAATAAAATTACAGACTGACTCAACCCTAAACCTACGCAATCTTGAACTTGGCTTCTTCATGATCGTCCGGTCTTCGATTCCTGAAAAGTTAGAAGCAACAAGTAGTCCAAGAGAAGTAGTGTTTGTCAATCATCAAAACATAAGCCATGAAAAAATAGATTTGCAACAAGGATTACTCTTGGGTGGCATTTGAATTGGTGCTTTCCTAGCAATTCGGTTCATCATTTCTTAAACTAGTTTGGCCAATTGTCTTGACTGGATTGGGTGGTTTGGTTGGTTTTGGTTTTCATTCTTTCTTGTTGGGGGTTTCTTTTTTTTTTGTGTGCTAGGAGCTTTTTTATTCTTTCATGGTTGTATTCTCATATGCTGATTCTGAAGAGTTTTGTCTCTTCCATCTATAGCTTGGGGGACTTGGGGTGCTGCGGTTGTTTTCCTACCGGTGGTTTGGTTATTGTTCAACTTCTTCAACTTCTTGGTGAGGTTGTTGTTAAGTGTATTAAGACTCTGATTATTTTTCCTTTTAATTTTGCTATTTTCTGTGTGGATATGTGCTTAGACTGTTATCCAATCCTTTTTTGGGTTATATTTGTGTTATGCCTATTTTTCCTATCAACCTTTTTTGAAAGAATTTTTTAGATCAAATGTTCGAAGTGGTGGCACTTGGGAAGGGAACATGGAGCTTCATGCTATTTTTTGTTTTGCTCCTCCTTTTTTAGTGCTTTTTCTTGAGATCCGTAGATTTTACCTAGGTGATCTAGTATTTTTTAGTAATAAGAAACTCAAGAGCTCTTAGAAATGTTTTGCTTTCTTTTTATAGCTCTTTTGAGTGTTAGCGAGCTTGAGATCCCTTTAAGGACTGTGTAATACTTTTTTTTTTATTCAACACGTAGGCCCCTATGATGGTTTTCCCTAAAAAAAAAAGGAGGTGGCTCTTGACCCCCTCGTTCTCCGATGAGTGGCTCCTCTTGCCCAAAATGCCTCTCATAGTTGTCAGCTGCCCTACTGCCTCAACTAAAAGATTTCATCTTTGTTGTCTTCTTATCTACAAATCTTGATCCATCCCTTATCGAAGCCATAAGAGGTGGTTCTTGATGAAAGAAACCCCCCTCGTCAATCTTCTCTTGTCCGATCTCCTTTTCCTATGATTCAGCCAAGGAAATTTTGATCAAATCTTGATTAGGGTTAGCCATCTGAACCACCAGTGAAGAGTTTGTTTGCATCTCCAAGAGCCTTCTTAACATCTCCTCCACCCTTCTAAATTGATTTTCCATATCGTTTTCCATATATCAAAAAAAATTTTCCCATGTAGAGAACTTCTCCAAGCCGGTTTTAAATTGCTCCATTTTGCCTTCAAATGCCTCCATCTTCTTTGTTGTCATTAATTGGATCAAGGCTCCAATTGCAAAATAGCCAAAACATCTTATTTTTTCACCCAAGATAGTGCTTTGATACAAATTTGATAGAAAGTACTTATGGAAGTCAAGTATTTCCTATCAATCTTTGAAAAATAACTAGTTTTCTCTACCAAAATCCACACAAAACCATAAAAATAGTAGATAATTTGTATTATTTGATAAAAAAAGAAACTAAAAATAATAAGACACAATAGATCCTCTATTCGAGAGAAGGATTGATCTCTCCCAAATATCTAGATGCCGCTAAAGCCCAAAGGAAAACATAAATCTAAGAGAACTCAAATTTCAGCCAAATTCATGATGCCCTGACCCTAAAAAAATAAAGTATTTAATGCATAAAAATGAAAAAGAAATCTCTAAACAGTCCCTACATTCAATTTCCCTCCTAAACGTCCTCAAAATTCCTTCCTAAAATGGCTCCCGTGGACTTGTAACTTGCGTGACATCCGTAGCAGTCGAAAAAAACTCCATTGTTTTGCCCGTAAGCCGGTCACACCTAAACAGGCTGGACCGGTCTAACAAATGCATTCCTAAATTTCATGCTATTGATCCTTGGGAAAAACATAGTCTTTGACTTGGAATGGGCAGTTTCCTTCATTGGCATCAAATGATTTAAAAACTTCCTTTGGATAATGCCCACTAGCTGAAGAGAGTGACAGTTGGGGTATTAGGCGGGCTACATACCTTCATCCTTACATATGCGTGCAAAGCAATGTGCTTATTCCACATGCAAGGTGGAAGGCCCCATTATTTTGATTGGTCTGGTCAGCAATGCCACACTGATGGGACTATCTTGAGCCGTGTGAGCAATAGACCGTTGCTACTCCACTACATTAGTACCATAATTATTTTTACCCTTTTTATTATGCACGTTCCCTTTTCCAAATTTTTAAATTCTCTATTTTAAATAGAAAATTATTTAGTAGTATAGCAGAATATATACCCAGGACATCAAAAAGGAGGATATATGAAATATATAACTTTCTGCTACTAAAATTCCATTGGAATTGTGTTCTTTTCTAACCCTCTTGTTGGTCCACTCTACCGATCCACCTCAGGATGGTTCCCCTCTGACAAAGCATCGTGGGTAAGATACATCAGGTTGGTATTAGAGCCAGTGTCTGGCAGATGGCTAAAGAGAGTTCACAAAGGGCTTCCGACAATGATTGAAGCTTGGATGTCATGTGGTAAGTGCAAACTAGCATCACTCGACAATTAAATGAACTGATGGAGAACTTCATTCACCTCTCAATGAAGCTATGTAATGACATCTAGGATCTTAAAATCTCCATTGGCAATATTCCCGCATCGGGTCAGCACCAGCTCCCATTATGAGGACTCCCCCTAGAAGAGCGGGTCGACACCGGCCACAACATCCAGCTATTATGGAGCTCCCAAATTCAGATGATGAGGTTAACTACCAACCCCAGGGAGATTTCACTGAATCAGAACATGAAAGTTATATCCAGTATCCTAATCTCCATAAGTTCCACGGACCACGGCATGGAGGACAAGCTGAATTTCGGGTCAAATTGGATATTATATTTTTTGAAGGAATACTACATATTAAAGATTACCTCGACTGGGAGCAAGCAGTTGAATCATACTTTGACTACATGGAGATTAGCCCGGAAAAGCAAGTTAAGTACATCACCTACCGCCTGAAGGGCGGTGCAAGCACGTGGTGGTTACAACTATTGCAATCTCATCATAGAGAAGGCAAAGGATCAATTCCCAATTGGTTCCACATGAAACAACTATTTTGAGGGCATTTCCTTCCCACTAATTATGAACAAATGTTGTATGTGTAATACCAGCATTTCTCTCAAGGTTTGTACTCAGTGAGGGAATACCCTGAGGAATTTTACCGATTGAGCTCCAATAATAATCTACAGGAATAAAAAATCATCTCGTTGCTACGTATATTGGTGTCTTGAAGGATGTGAAACATGGTAAACTTGAATTAAACTCTATTTAGACACTCCCTCAAGTTTTCTTTGAAAGTTGAAACTCAACCGACCCAACACTATCACAACAACTCTGCCCACAGGTCTTATGTAGAGCAATATGCAGACCATAATCGGGGTAATGTGACAACTCCCAGGCCTCTGCCAGCAGTTCGAGCACCTAATGTTCCAATTCCTAATCCAAGTTCCAATGTCACTACATAACCAATGGGATCAAGCAAGGCACTTGTTCTGGTCAAAGAAAATCCTTATACCAGACCCAACACTTTGAAGTGTTTTTTATGTTTCCAGCCTAGACACAAGTCCAACGAGTATCCAAACCAGCAATGAATTCATATCTTAGAAGGTGACACCCACACTGCTAAAGGCGAGCAGACTTTCACTAAGCAAGAATCTAAAGCGGGTAACAAAGATGTTCATGGGGACGATCGTGAACCCCTTGTATGTGTCTTATAGAAACTATTGATGGCACCTAGAAATCCTAATGCTTCTCAGCGCAATGCACTTTGAAAAATGTGATGCACCATCCAAGGTAAAGTTTGTGACCTATTGATTGACAGTGGTTGTACCGAGAATTTCATCTCTTGGTCTATCATCCAAGCTTTGCAATTGACGATGACCAGTAACCTGCAACCTTACAAAATTAGTTTAGTGGAAAACATGCTAGATTGCCTAGCCGGTGCTGTGGTATTTTCAAAGTTAGATCTGCACAGCAGATACCACCAGATCTTCATACGCCCTAGAGATGAGTGGAAAACCGCCTTCAAGATGCACAACGGGTTATAAGAATGGAAGGTAATGCACTTTGATCTTTGCAATGCACCATCCACGTTCATGAGATTGATGCATGAGGTGTTACAACCGTTTCTGGGAAAAACGTGTGTCACCTACTTTCTCATGATATTCTTGTGTTTAATACTAACATTTCAGACCACCTCAATCACCTAGCTGATATCATTCAAGTTCTTCGGCATCATAAACTATATTTAAATCTATCAAAGTGTGAATTTGCAACATCAAAAGTTCACTTCTTGGGATTCATATGCTTTGTGAATGGTGTAGAAGTAGACCCAAGGAAGGTTGCAGCTATCTAAGAATGGCCCACTCCCTGGTCACTATTTGACATACAAAGTTTACACAGGTTGGCAAATTTTTACATATGATTTATCAAGGGGTTCAATATACTACTGTCCCCACTCACGGATTGCTTGAAGTCAAGCAACTTCAAGTGGATTTCAGAACAACTAGCTAGTTTTGATGCATTGAAGGAGGCCTTGTGTTCCGCCCTTGTGCTAGAATTACCCAACTTTGAGAAGCCATTCCATGTGGATACATAGGCCTCTACCATAGGCATCAGAGCCGTTCTATCACAAGAAGTCAGACCGGTGGAATTCTTCAGTGAAAAATTGAGCACCGCTCATAAAAAATGGATAACATATGAGCAAGAGCTGTATGCTGTTATCTGACCTTTGAAGCAATGGGAGCACTATCTCCTTCATCAAGAATTCATCTTATGTAGCGATAACCAATCTCTTCAGTATCTAAACAACCAGAAATCCATCAATCGGATGCACGACCGCTGGATCATCTTTCTACAAAAATTCATATTTATGCTACACCATAAGGCGGGAAAATTAAATAGGGTGGTTGATGCCCTTAGTAGGCGATCCGCAATGCTGGTGCAACTTCAAACAAAAATTTTTTGTTTACAAGAGATGAAAGGACTCTATTCTAATGATGCAGATTTTGCTAAGTTCTGGGAACATTCTGTGAATGGCCAGCCAAACGGCGGCTATAGTATAAGGCATGGGTTTTTATTCAAAGCCCATTGTCTGTGTATATCAAATTCCTCGTGGCACTAGTATCTTATAAAAGTGACTCATTCCGGTAGTCTTTCTGCTCACTTGGGACATCAGAAGACTTTGGCTCAACTCCAGGTTCATTTCTTTTAGCCTTGTTTAGCTCGTGATGCCTCCAGGTTCATCAAGAAATGCTCAGTATACCAAACTTACAAAGGGACAGCTCAGAACACTGGCCACTACCTGCCGCTCCCCACGCTGGATTCTATTTGGGAGGACCTTGTTAAGATAGTTGCTATTTGCATGCTTTACATTTTTGCAACTTATGAAGTTTTGATGATTCCAAACATTATTGTTCAAATGTGTAGTTATCTCCTAACCTTTTTTTTAGAAGAATTGTATTGCTCTTGTGTGTACTAACATTTTAGGAAAAACAAACTCCAGACTACGAAGACTTCAAATTAAATTCAGCATGAGATACTTATTAAAATTTAAAGCTTGCACTTTTCTTAGAAATCAAATTGAAAGGGAGTGATTGTATTTTGAGTGAATAAAAACATACACACACACATAAGGAGATCATATAAAATTTATACTGATCGTACGGGACAATATCAGTCCGTACTGGACGATCAGACAGTTATCTCCTATAAAGCACAAGGAACGAATAGGAACTTGCCCGAAAATTTTTTTCTAAGTCCTATTCGTCCAGGACGAAATTAATTATCATCTAGGACGATTGGTTCACTGTAAAATTTTTGTCCAGACGAATTTAAATTATCATCCGTGGCGACTGTCCTCTAGAAAGATTTCGTCCAGACGAAATTAAAAATCGTCCAAGACGATCTGGTCTCTGGAAAATTTTCGTTCAGACGAAAATAAATTATCGTCCGTGGCGATTGGTCCTCTGGAAAATTTTCGTCCAGACGAAGTCAATAATTGTCCAGGACGATCAGTTCTCTGTAAAAATTTCGTCCAGACGAACATATTCTCGTCCAAACGATTAACCGACTTAGAATAGTTTTCAGCAGTATCTAGAACCGACCTTGTAATAACCGTTCGTACTGGACGAACCTAGTTCGTACAGGACGATCAGCTGTATGAAGACATTTCGTACACATATTCAAATAGGGTCGTTTCAGATCGTTTAAGTAAAATTGTCCAGGACGATCCACTGCGTACAGAATTGAAAACTTACAGTTTTTGGGCGGTTTTTCTTGTCTTTTGTATAAATAGTCCAAATTAGACTGCCACCTAATCTTTTTGTCATTTAATCTTCGTGTCTCTTGAGAGAATAGCCAAGGAGAGAGTGGAAGAGAGCATTCAAGGGAGGATTCCTACCACTGGAGCGAGAAGGCTTCACTTAGATTTCAAAGGTAAGAGTCTCTACTTGTGAATTGGGATTACTTCACTCTTTTCCTTCTTCCTTCTAGATTCTTGTGAGAAGATCTGTCAAGGAGATCCGGTTCTCTGCCGACACTTAGAGAGTGTGAATAGCCGAAGGGTTCTCTGCCTACACATGGAAAGTGTGAACAGCAGAAGGGTTCTCTGCCTACACTTGGAAAGTGTGAACAGCCGAAGGGTTCTCTGCCCACACTAGGAGAGTGTGAAAGGACGACGGTTCTCTGCCAACACTGGGGATAGTGTGAAAGGATGGACGGTTCTCTGCCAACACTGGGGATAGTGTAAAAGGACGGACGGTTCTCTGCCACACCGGGGAGTGGTGAAAAGAGTGTGTTGTAAAGGCTTCTCCGCCTTGCTGTGGGTGCAAAAGGAGAGTCACTATTGGTATTAGTGCAATACTCAGAGGGTGCCTCTGGGGAGTGGATGTAGGTCTGGTTTTAGACCGAACCACTATAAATCTGGTGTCATTTACTTTACTATTTTTACGTTTCCGCACTTTAAATTTTAGTTTTAAAAACTCTGTGATTGAAAAATATTTTTCTACAAAATTTAAAAGAAATTTTTATTTCGGTTCAATAATTTTCAAAAGGGGACTTAAAATTTTAAACTACCAATTCACCCCCCTCTTGGTAGCCTTGGGACATTCACTTAGGCTTAACAACCTAATTACTAGACTCAATAAGTGGTATCAGAGCATCGTTTCAAAATCATAAGTTTGAACTACTTTTTGATTAACGTAGATGGCTACTTTTGGAAACCGAAACACACCTGAAGGTTACTCTATCACTAGACCTCCACTGTTTGATAATATTCCTTTTGATTTTTGGAAAACACGCATGTCTACTTTCTTACAGTCACTTGATTATCGCATGTGGATGCTAGTCCAAGAAGGTTACACAAAACCAACTAGATTAGTTGATGGAGTTAAAGTAGAAACACCTTTTGCAGAATGGACTATAGAAGAATGTGACTTAGCACAATTAAATGCCAAATGCTTAAATAGTTTCTTTTGTGCTTTAAAATCTGAAGACTACATGCGGGTTTCCACTTGCAAAAGCGGAAAGGACATATGGAATAGACTTTGTATAACTTATGAAGGGACAAATGAGGTTAAGCAATCTAGACTCAATATTTTGTTACATGACTATGAATTGTTTCGCATGAAACCTAATGAATCTATTTCTGACATGTACACAAGATTCACACAAATTATCACTTCTTTGTATGCACTTGGTAGGGATTTAACAAATGCTGAAATGGTCAATAAGATTCTTCGATGTTTACCTACTGCATATGATGCTAAAATTACTGCAATTACAGAGTCTAAAGATTTAAACATATATTCTATTGACAATCTTCTTGGTTCACTCATTGCTTATGAGCAAGGAGTAAGTCAAAGAAAGATTGATGCAGGTAAACCACGAAAGGAGAAGAATATTGCACTAAAGGTAGAAGAGTCAGAGAGTGAACACTCACAACCTGAGGATGAAGATGATACTGCACTGATGACTAGACAATTCAGAAGCTTCTTAAAGAGAAAGCAGAAGAGACGTCAGCAATGGAACAGAGGTAAGTTTAATAGAAATGACAAGGTTTCTAATGAAGTTATTTGTTATGAATGCAGGAAACCAGGTCATATCAAGACTGAATGCCCAAAACTCAAAGCCACTCCTAGCAAGGAGAAGGTAGAGGAGAAACCAATGGTAAAGAAGGGCAAGAAAAAGTTTCAAAGAGCTTTCTGGGCAGACTCAGCTTCAGACTCATCTAAAACTAAAAAAAAAAAAAGAAGTCACTAATCTTTGCTTGATGGCAGATAATGTGGATCACTCAGATCAAGAAGAGGTATGTGATTTAACTTATGATGAATTATTTGAAGTTTCTGAACACATGCATGATGCATATAGGAAAATAAAAAAGATGCATGCTAGTGTTAGCTTAGAACTGGAATAACTCAAGAAGGAACATGAAATCCTTAGGAAAGACCATGCTTTAATAGATGACAACCACATGAAACTACTTGATGAATACGATGAATTGAATAAAAATTTTGAAAAGTTAAAATCATCCTATGCAGAACTTGAAAAAGAATTTAAAAATTTTAAGGATGAATCTGAGAGCAAAGCATATAGAATCAATTATATTAATCGAATCTTGGAAGATATGAATTCATTTTACAAATTAACTATAAGAGCTCTCGAGGATAATAGGAAACCCCCTAGACTTGAAGATTTTACAAATCCTAAATATTATCCTAAATTCATGAAATCCCTTAAGAGACAATCACATGGAAGAAAACTTAGGAATATTTTTCCTAATGTTAAATGTAATAATTGTGGATTTTTGGGACATATAGCTCACACCTGTACCTTGATGATGAAATCTAATTTGGTGTGGAGACCTAAGATGCATAAACCTAGATATATCATACATGCATCTGATTATAAATTTCTTAAAGGTGAACCCAAACTAGTTTGGGTTCCCAGGTCTAACAATTGAAATTTTTGCAGGAATGCTCTCACACAAGACCTCGTGGGAGCATATGGTACCTGGATAGCGGATGTTCAAAGCATATGACTGGAGATACTGCTCAATTCATAACGCTAGAAGCCAGGAATGGAGGCAAGGTTACACTTGGAGATAATACCACAAGGAAAGTGGTTGGATCAGGTATGATTAAAAATTTTAAAAACTTTTTTATAGACAATGTATTATTGGTTGAAGGCTTAAAACATAATCTGTTAAGTATAAGTCAGCTATGTGATAAGGGCTATAATGTGAAATTTTTACCTACTAGCTGCATATTAAGCCTAAATGGGAAAGAAATTTTTAATGGAAAAAGGGTAAACAATGTTTACATGCTAGATTTGAATTTTATTCAATCTCCTACTACTTTTTGTTTAAAAACTGTTTCTGATGAATCATGGCTTTGGCATAGGAGACTTTGTCATTCTAATATGAAAAATCTTAGGAGAATTACCCAAAAGAATTTGGTGAGAGGTATACCTAAACTAGACTTTACTAAGGACCATCTTTGTGATGCATGTCAATTAGGAAAATAAGTGAGGTCCTCTTTTAAGTCCAATAAGTATCTTAGAACCAGTAAACCTTTAGAAATTTTACACATGGATCTTTTTGGACCAGTAGAAACTGTAAGTCTAGGAGGGAAGGTATACAGATTTGTTATAGTGGATGATTTCTCAAGATTCACCTGGGTTAGATTTCTTTTTCATAAGAGTGAATCATTTGAGGAATTCAAAAATTTTGCAACTTGGATTCAAAGAAAACTAGGATGCGAAATAATTTCTTTACAAAGTGATCATGGAAGAGAATTTGAAAATGAAAGATTTGAAAATTTTTGTAAAGAAAAAGGGATTGATCACAATTTTTCAGCACCTAGAACCCCTCAACAAAATGGAGTAGTTGAAAGGAAAAACAGAACACTAATAGAAGCCGCCCGAGCAATGTTGGCAGAATACTCACTTCCTAAATATTTTTAGGCTGAGGCGGTTAGCACTGCATGCTATGTTCTGAATAGGGTAAATGTAAGATCTAATTTAAATAAAACACCCTATGAGTTGCTAAAAGGAAGAACACCAAATTTGTCACATTTGCATGTTTTTGGTTGCAAGGTGTTCATACATAACAATGGAAAATCTGCCTTAGGAAAATTTGATCCAAAATCAGATGAAGGAATTTTTGTTAGATGTTCAAGTGTTGGAAAATCTTATAGGGTATTTAACAAAATAACTTTAATCATTGAAGAAATCACACATGTTGTATTTGATGAATCTGGAAATTTGAAAGAACCAAATGTTGTGGAAGAAGAGATTGAGGAAAACTCCCAAAAGATTGATAGATTAAATTTGGAAGAAAATTTGGAAAGAGAAAACCCTTTGCCTAGAGATTTGAGATTTTATAAAAACCACCCAAGAAAATTGATTATAGGTGAACCTAGTGAGGGTGTTAGAACTAGGCGTGGATTAAACAAGGAAGTCAATCATTCAGCCTTTATTTCAACAATAGAACCCACTAATATTGATCAAGCACTTTCTGATGAATTTTGGATATTGGCCATGCAAGAAGAATTGAATCAATTTGTAAGAAATAAAGTTTGGGAATTAACCTCAAGGCCAAAAGATCAAAGTGTTGTTGGAACCAAGTGGGTGTTCAAAAATAAAATGAAAGACTCAGGAGTAGTCATTAGAAATAAGGCTAGATTAGTTGCTAAGGGGTATAATCAAATTGAATGAATTGATTTTGAGGAGACCTTTGCCCCTGTAGCAAGACTTGAAGCAATTAGGGTTTTACTTGCCTTTGCCTGTTTTAAAGGTTTTAAATTGTTTCAAATGGATGTAAAAAGTGCCTTTTTGAATGGAGTTTTTGAAGAAGATGTTTTTGTAGAACAACCTCCAGGATTTAAAAATTCAAAATACCCAAATCATGTTTTTAAATTAAAGAAGGCATATATGGATTGAAACCGGCACCTAGGGCTTGGTATGAGAGATTGAGCACCTTCCTACTTGAAAGATCTTTTGAAAAAGGAAGTGTGGATACAACTCTCTTTTTAAAGAAATTTGGAAAGGAAATACTCATTGTACAAATTTATGTGGATGATATCATCTTTGGATCTTCAAATAAAAATCTTTGTGATGATTTTTCTAAAACAATGAGTAGTGAATTTGAAATGAGTTTAATGGGAGATTTAAATTACTTTCTAGGTTTTAGCATTAAGCAACTTGAGGAAGGAACATTTCTTAGCCAAACTAAATATATTAAGGACATCCTCAAAAAATATGAAATGGACAATGCTAAACTTGTTAGTACACCAATGAGTTCCTCAGTTCAGTTGGATAAGGACCTTAAGGGAAAATCTGTTGATCAAAAGAAATATAGAGGGATTATTGGATCTTTGCTTTACTTGACTGCTAGCCGACCAGATATTATGTTTAGTGTTTGCTTATGTGCTAGATTTCAATCAGATCCAAAAGAATCACATTTGACAGCATTGAAAAGAATTTTAAGATACTTACTAGGAACTCAAAACTTAGGAATTTGGTATCCTAAGTTCAGCTCTTCATTTGAAATTGTTGGTTATTCAGATTCTGACTTTGCAGGCTGTAGAGTGGATAGGAAAAGCACTTCTGGAACATGTCAATTCATTGGAAATTCTTTAGTCTCTTGATCCAGTAGAAAGCAAAATTCAGTAGCCCTATCTACTGCAGAAGCAGAATACATTGCATTAGGAAGTTGTGTGGCACAAGTACTTTGGTTAAAACAACAGTTGATTGATTTAGGATTAACTATAGGCACTATTCCAATTTATTGTGACAATACTAGTGCTATTTACATTTCCAAAAATCTTATTCAACATTCTAGAACCAAACACATTGATATAAGGCATCATTTCATAAGGGATCATGTATCCAAGGGAGAAATTGAACTCACACATGTTTCAACTGAAAGTCAACTTGCAGACATTTTTACAAAACCTTTAGCCTTTGATACCTTCAGTACTTTAAGAACAAGGCTTGGTGTTATTGATTTGAATGCCTAAACAAAATGTCTTTGCAACATTGATATTTATGTTTTTTGTTTTGTTTTTGATTTTGTGAAATTTTGTGTGTTTTGAATGAATTTGTTTTTGGGTCTATGGTTTTGTTTTATGTTTTCTGTATTTTTGAATGTTTAGTTTTATTTTCTTAAATTAAAATTTAAAATTCAAAAATTGGAGGAAATCGTGCGGGACGAATTTTGTTTCGTACTGGACGATGTTGAAAGAACAGTTTGCGCGAATTTTAACCGTTTTGAGAGCAGTTTTTAATTAGATCGTCTGTACGATCTGACGATCGTCCAAGACAAAATTTTTTTTTTCTCTCAAACGTCGAGACGATTGAATGCAGCGGTTGAGTGGATAAGACAGTTTTAAATATGGATTTCGTCTGTACGAATTTTTGGTTCGTCCAGACGAATAGATGTCGTTTCATTGAAGGGGACGGTTTTCATGAGACATAAAACGAGTTACTTTTTGATCGTCTGTACAAAATAATTTTGTCTGTATGATCGATCAAGTCAAAAAGCCTGTACGAAGGGACGCATCGTAAGTTGTGTTGATTACGAAAAGCCGTTACATTTTGGACGAATTTGTTCGTCTGTACGAAATATTTTCGTCCAGACGAACGATGATTTTCGTCCAGGACGAAGTTTTCTCGTCCAGGACGAACGTATCATTTTCTTTAAATATGAAGGCTTTCTAACTTAACAATCACACTTTCAAACTTCTCTTTCAATCCCTTTCTACTTCAAATTGTCAATGGCCTCTTCAAGCAAGAGATAAAAGGTGTTAGTGAAGAAGCCCAATAGGAATGCCTCAAAAAACTTCCTGTCTAAGGCGAATGAGGAATCCTTTCCTCGTTTTGCATCCACCAAAATAACTCCCTCTCGCATTTTAATCCAAAGCGAGATAAATTTTAAGGTAATGCACCTTTTTGCCTCAATCCAATTTCATTTCATACTTTCTCTCGTCCACTTCTACAACAAGTAAACCTTCCATTATTTCCTAGCAAACATGAGTTTTAACTCCGACCACTCTTGCATAAGTTCCTTTGTCTTCAAACAAAAAGTGGAAATCACTAAGCATGACATTGGAGCCTTTCTGAACTTAAGAACTGAAGGATATAGAGCCCACACCCTAATGAGTGAAAACACTTTCAAATGGTATGATGTCAATAGGGTAATTAGAAAAAGTGGCCTAACCTATCATGTTGCTAGAGTATCCGGTATGACCAAGAATGCCCGTATCATCCAACATATCCTTCATTCTTCAATCATTCCTAAAGCTGGTGATAGGATTAATATTACCCCTCTCCTTTCTGTTCTAACCTTTTTAATTATGGATTGTCACCCTATCGACGAAGCCCAACTTATCATAGATCATATCTATGGGCTTTCAGAACTAGGACATGCAGATCAGAAGAGAAAAAGGAACATCTCTTTGGGACACTTAGTTACTTACATCTTGGAAAAGAAATACAACTTAGTGCATCCTGATGAAGAATACGAAGAGCCAGTTTACTATAATGATGCTTCCTTCAGATTGCTCTTCAAGGAGGAAAAAGAAAAAGAAAAAGCACATGCCAGTGCTTCAGAAGAAGAAGAAGAAGAAGGAGTGCAAACCTCTACACCTCAGTCAGATTATCAGAATCTGATTGAAAGATTTGATAGATTAGAGACTCATGTTGATCAAAGGTTTGATCAATTTGATGCTCAACTTATGCAGCAGCAACAAGACATTGGTAACATTAGAAATGAAGTACATGAAATCAATACCAATGTAATGTTGATGGCCTCCTACTTCAACCTTTTTGGCGGCATTCCTCCTCTTCCTCCTCCAGAACAGTAGAGATGAATTTCTTTGTGTTTGTCGTGTTTTATGTTTTGTTGTGTCAGCTTTTATGTTAAGTGTTTGTTTTTATGTTTGTTTTTACTTTAAGTTCAGTGTATTTTCTTATTTGTTTTTAGATATTATGAAATGTGTAATCCTTTCATTAATATCAATGCATGTTGTACTAGTTTCAAATTTGATTTGTTTTTGGAATGTAGTTAATTTTTTATGAATTTCATTAGTATTATTTAATCTTCATAGTGCTTAAATTAGATTGTAATTTGAGATTATCTACATTAGAAAATCTAGTCTTTCTAAATTTAAAAGTTGTTTATAACTTGTTGTAATTAGAACTTTTAAATTCATGTCTATTCATTTAGACTACATAAAAGTTAATATTATTATTGTAATTTAGATGTTTTCTTATTTTGTATTTCTATGCTCAAGTGATATTTATGCACTTAGAAATATTTGAAATTTTAGATTATTGATTTTGGAAAGAATTGGTCTCAATTACTCTTGAAAATTTTACAAAAAGTATAAAAATTAAAAGGAATGCGCAAAGGTTCGCAAATATGAAAAGAGGCACAAAATTAACCCAATATCAAAAAAAAAAAGCACAAAAATGTGCCCAAAAATTTTGAAAAAGATGCGCAAAGCGCCACATGTGGTAATTCTCTTCTTTCCAAATTCTTTCAATCTCTTAATTCAAATTGATCTTATGTTCATTTATATTCTATTGAACTTTGAAATATAAATTTTTTTTTTACATCTATCTTGTAATGATTTTCTATATTTGAATGTCTAAATTAAATCATGTCTTTGATAAATTCTTCTTACTTATAATGTTATATCACTTCTTAAATTTTATGAATTTCTATGATTGACCTAATGTTTTTAGTTTAAAATTGCATACCTTATGTCAATCACCATTTAGATTAAATTTTCAAATGAATTTCATACAATTACTTACATTTCTCGTCTATTTCTTCTTCACTTTTTGTTGTTGTCAAAAAGGGGGAGAAATCATTATGTTTGTATGTTTTGTATGTTTTGTTTGTGTGTTATTTAAAATTTTTTTGAAGAAAAACAAAAAAAAAAATTTGAAGAAAAATAAAAAATTGTGTTTTATGGTTCAAAATGTCTCCTTATTTTCATATATACATCAATTCAGGGGGAGTTTAGGAGAATAGTTTAATTTGAAATCATACAAACAATAATCGTTTTGCCATCATCAAAAAGGGGGAGATTGTTAAGATAGTTGTTATTTGCATGCTTTACATTTTTGCAACTTATGAAGTTTTGATGATTCCAAACATTATTGTTCAAATGTGTAGTTATCTCCTAACATTTTTTTTAGAAGAATTGTATTTGCTCTTGTGTGTACTAACATTTCAGGAAAAACAAACTCCAGACTACGAAGACTTCAAATTAAATTCAGCATGAGATACTTTGTAAAATTTAAAGCTTGCACTTTTCTTAGAAATCAAATTGAAAGGGAGTGATTGTATTTTGAGTGAATAAAAACATACACACACACATAAGAAAATCATCTAAAATTTATACTGATCGTACGGGACGATATCAGTTCGTACTGGACGATCAGACAGTTATCTCCTATAGAGCACATGGAACGAATAGGAACTTACTCGAAAAAATTTTTCTAAGTCCTATTCATCCAGGACGAAATTAATTATCGTCTAGGACGATTGGTTCACTGTAAAATTTTCGTCCAGACGAATTTAAATTATCGTCCGTGGCGACTGTCCTCTGGAAAGATTTCGTCCAAACGAAATTAAAAATCGTCCAGGACGATCTTGCCTCTGGAAAATTTTCGTTCAGATGAAAATAAATTATCGTCCGTGACGATTGGTCCTCTGGAAAATTTTCGACCAGACGAAGTCAATAATCGTCCAGGACGATCGGTTCTCTGTAAAAGTTTCGTCCAGACGAACATATTCTCGTCCAAACGATTAACCGACTTAGAACAATTTTTAGCAGTTTCTAGAACCGACCTTGTAATAATCGTTCGTACTGGACGAACCTAGTTCGTACAGGACGATCAGCTGTACGAAGACATTTCGTACACATATTCAAATAGGGTCGTTTCAGATCGTTTAAATAAAATCGTCCAGGATGATCCACGATCGTACAGGACGATCCACTGCGTACAGAATTGAAAACTTGCAGTTTTTGGGCGGTTTTTCTTGTCTTTTGTATAAATAGTCCAAATTAGACTACCACCCAATCTTTTTGTTATTTGATCTTCGTGCCTCTTGAGAGAATAGCCAAGGAGAGAGTGGAAGAGAGCATTCAAGGGAGGATTCCTACCACTGGAGCGAGAAGGCTTCACTTGGATTTCAAAGGTAAGAGTCTCTACTTGTGAATTGGGATTACTTTACTCTTTTCCTTCTTCCTTCTAGATTCTTGTGAGAAGATCTGTCAAGGAGATCCGGTTCTCTGCCGACACTTAGAGAGTGTGAACAGCCGAAGGGTTCTCTGCCTACACATGGAAAGTGTGAACAGCCGAAGGGTTCTCTGCCTACACTTGGAAAGTGTGAACAGCCGAAGGGTTCTCTGCCCACACTAGGAGAGTGTGAAAGGACGACGGTTCTCTGCCAACACTGGGGATAGTGTGAAAGGACGGACGGTTCTCTGCCAACACTGGGGATAGTGTAAAAGGACGGACGGTTCTCTGCCACACCGGGGAGTGGTGAAAAGAGTGTGTTGTAAAGGCTTCTCCGCCTTGCTGTGGGTGCAAAAGGAGAGTCACTATTGGTATTAGTGCAATACTCAGAGGGTGCCTCTGGGGAGTGGATGTAGGTCTGGTTTTAGACCGAACCACTATAAATCTGGTGTCATTTACTTTACTGTTTTTACGTTTCCGTACTTTAAATTTTAGTTTTAAAAACTCTGTGGTTGAAAAATATTTTTCTACAAAATTTAAAAGAAATTTTTATTTCGGTTCAATAATTTTCAAAAGGGGACTTAAATTTTTAAACTACCAATTCACCCCCCCTCTTGGTAGCCTTGGGACATTCACTTAGGCTTAACAACCTAATTACTAGACTCAACAGACCTAAGTTTCTACTTTGTCCTCAGCCTCCCTCGAACAAAAAATAGAGTTGATTCCATCATGGTGGTCGTCGATAGATTCTCCAAGATGACGCACTTTATTTCGTGTAAGAAGACATTTGATGCAATTCATGTGGCAAAGCTATTTTTTAAATAAATAATATGCCTCCATGGGATTCTGCGAAGTATTACATCTGATCGCGATGTTAAATTTGTTAGCCATTTCTGGCACAAACTATGGGAGCGTCTCCATACATACCTCAAACTGAGCTCAGCTTACCATCCTCAAACCGATGGTCAGACGGAGGTTGTTAACCATACTCTCGGTAACATGCCGCGGTGCCTAGTCCAAGAGCATCCTAAGAAGTGGGAAGAGATGTTAAGCCAAGCTGAGTTCACCTTCAACTCTATGCCCAATAGATCAACAAGTCATAGTCCTTGTCGCGGATAAGATACATCACACACCCTACTAATTAGGACCATGCAGTCCTATGGCACATATGACTTTATATTTGCCTTGTTGTTCCTTGGGTGACTCTTATCATGCCTGCAACTTTGATTCCAATCAAGCCTTGTGGCTTGGTCCATGGGAGAAGTGGCCAAGGAGGTATCGACTATGTTATAATACCCATATGTGTTGACATATTTGTGAGTTCATATACCTCAACGAGCATTCATGGTTGTTGAAAACCAAGAATATATGTAAATAGCCCATCTCGCAAACCTTGTATCAGTGTGGTCTATCTAACTATTGCTCCAAATCTTTGGCCTGCAATGTATCTTTTTTTATAAAAATTAGAGAATTTAGAATAGATAAGGCAAGGTTGGAAAGAACATAAAAAATCAGCCCTTTGTACAGTCGGCCCTGTCCCTTTATTATATAAATGATTTCAACCAACCGATAAAATAACAAAACTAAACCCCCAAAAAAAGAATTATTATTCAATAATTGCTCAATAAGAGCCCTTTCATATTTTTTTTTATAATCATTACAGCTGTCATCATTTATAGTAGTCTTTCATCTACCCACTAGTTTGTCTTACTCTTATTATTTTGTTCTGATGCTGTCGGTATCGGATGCCCTACACATTTTCGATTCTCAATGGATTCTGATTTCTGGAAATATTATTCTTGCAGCAATCTAACGGACACAACTCATCTCCGTTAGTTCAGCTATTACGTGCACCCCATCAGTACCAGCATAAAACTACCCTATATAGGATTCTTCAATGAACCAATCGTAACTTCTCATTGGCATTCCTTAACAGTGAAATGCTAGAGGACAAAAAAGATTTCACCTATGCAATCATCAAACTGTAGATTCATGTTACCAAAATGTATTTTTTTGTCAAGCAGTGAAAAAAGAAAAAAGTTTTCTTACGATATATTAGTGTTGGCAATGTAAGGCAAAATTCTTCAATTTTTTGAAAGATATTTAGTTCAATTAAGACAAATTCATATACATATCATATACACTAAACGCAAATTCAAAGCCATTTAATTTTAATCAAAACTCTCAACCAACATATCAAAATTAATTACATGAACTCTTTAATTTGATTTTAAAGAAAATTCTAGCCATTCCAGTATCTAATGATTACCTTCTCTCTGAATTTCTCAACATTGATCCTACCACACAGCCCACTTTAATTTACTAACTTGTATTTCCTATTGCATATTAAATGGGCCATACCTGAAACTCCAAAAAACATGAAAAAAAACCTCATACCTTCAGAGCTTCAAAATCACATTACTATTTGAAATATTAATGTAAAGTGGAAATTTTTGAGACTATGGCTTCGTTTGGGACGACTTTTTTACTGCTTTCTAAAACGGAGTTTTAGTACAAATTTTTTTATTTTTGTACTAAAATTCCATTTTAGAAAGCAATAAAAAAGCCGTCCCAAACGAAGCCTATATGTCTGAAAAAAAAATTTTATCAACATGCATATCAAAATCAGATGAATTTATTGAGATAAATGTAATATACAATTTTTTTTTTAATTTAAATTGTACCAATCTCAAACTCCATCTGTCATATTTTCATTAGCTAAGAAATGCACTAAAAAATCCCTTAGCACATGTAACACAGCAGCCCTGCATGAACTTTTTTGTTTAACGTAGCCAACATTAAATTGTCAGTGAATATCATAAGAAAATGCACCATATGTAAACACAACTTCAAAAATCTAGAAAAATATTAGGGTGAACACTAAGAAATGACTGCTGAAAACAAGATAAATGTTTTGCACAGAGAACACAACCAAGCTGCTTTAAATACTTAGTTTATTATCGTCGTCTTCAAATTGCTTTACTGTTCAGATCATAACAAAATAAGCATATAAGGAGACTAACTTATTGGAATTGACCACCCTTACATGCTACCAAAATTTTAACGATATTCTAGCCTGAGTTAGAAGCCAAGTAACGTTCTTGCTTTCTCAATAAACCAACATTTCACCTATCCAAATTGTCTTATGAATTCCTCTAAAGGGAAAAAGGACCTATGTAATTATCTACAAACACAACTTCAAAGATTACGTAAATTAAAGGCTGTCAGATACACCCAACCAAAACAAATAACTGCAAGGGGGTTTTGATCGCTCCCATGACCACTCAAAACGAGTGCAAAACGTAAATAATTACAGAATCCATCAGTGCAGATTTGCTCTGTAATGAGAGAGGAAGAAGCGAAAGTCGGCATGATCCACCTTAAGAAGCCGAAGCAGATTCTCAGCAACTTGCAGTAATGAACTTGCAAATTAGATTAAGTCTTGCATGTAGAGGCGAAGCATTACATGATGACCAGTCAAAATGGACTTTTAGACGAGTATTAAAACTGCAGATATTTTTAACATGAAATCAAGGCTTACCGAGCAACAGAGATCCAACTAGATGGGAGCAAATCAAAGCTCCAGTACGTCTTAAGAAAAGGAAATTTGGTTGCAAATAAAGAAATCTGCAATATTTTGTATATTTAATGTCAGATTGAAGAAATGCTGATAACTCGTATAGGCCAATTGAAGCTGCACTTGCCTTTTCAGCTAAGGGCTCTCTTTCATATGGCAGATCATGCTCCAGATACTCAAATACTGGTAGAATTGTCTGATCGCAAACCACATTTTCGTTACCAACAAGGCCATTCTGATCTTTTTGGCTGGAAACGATTGAAGAATCGCTTCTTTTTCTAATAGCTCGATCAACTTCACTCTCACTGCTCCCATCACTGCTCGCAGCCGGGTAGATTTCCACATCACATTCCGTACCAGGTATCCTACAAGCAAGTGAATTGCTTAAAATTCAATTTAATTTTGAAGAAATAAAACTTTTATAAGTTTCACCATAGAAAGCATGATGTAGGATGTTCCTGCATTTATGGTTTCTAAAAAACATCTAGAATGCAATGCAAGTTTAGATTTCATCAACCAAAGTGATACATCATCACAAAATTATCTCGATTGGGCACGAATCTCGAGGCAAAATCAGTTCGAAAAGTTCAAAAATTAAATTCAAGATCATATGAACTCTAATTTTAGCGAGCTTACAGTCAAACTGAGCGTCTCGGAAATACGAATCCAACGACACCAAATTCGACCCAATCTGAGCCTAAATGAGTCTGAATCAAGGACCCGAAGCGCTATTGGATGGTTCAAACCGCAATTTGAGTTACCAAACAGTCTTCGATTTTGACGAGCTTATACTCGAATCGAACGGCTCGACGAGACGAATCCAACGAGCCCAAGATCGCTGAATTCCGACATCATTAAGGCCTTCAAATATCCAACGAACGGTGCATGATCAAAAGATTCGATATCGGTCATCCATTCAAACCACTCCCAATTCGCCCATGATCTCACGCCTATTTACAGGCTATGCAACTCCAGAAAAACTATAAATAGATCCCTCATTCTACACAAAGGGGACTCAAGTGAAGAGAGAGAAGAAGAAGAGGAGAAAGGGGAAAAGGAGATTCTTCATCTCCTCGACCACCACCAGAGCTCTTCCTGCCGCCTGAAGACGCCAGAACTCTGCCGGATATTCGGGAGAACGCCAGATTACTTCATAACTTCCATGGGATGCTGAAATTTTTCCCAATTTACAAGAGAGTTTCCTCCTGACGCCGGAACTCCGCCCAAGTGAAGCCGGAGTTCTCCTCTGCCACCAAAGATGTCAGACTTCTACCCGACGTCGGACCTTCACTCTTCGCCAAGTTTCTACCCGACGCCAGACTTCTACCGGTTATCGGACTTCGCTGGACGTCTATGCGAAGATGCATTTCTTTCCATTGCTGGACTTCTACCTGACGCTGTCCTACTGATCTTCGTCGTCAGACTACAGTCCTTCCGACCTCCGTCGCCAGCCGACTACGGTCCTCTTGACTTATGTCGCCCGCCGACTACAATCTTTCCGACATCCGTCGCCTGTTGAATACGGTCCTCCTGACTTATGTCGCCCGCCGACCGCCGACTACATTCTTTCCGACCTCCGTCGCCCGCCGACTACGGTCCTCCTGACTTACGTCGCCCGCCGACTACAGTCCTTCGTTGCCAGCTGACTACGGTCCTCCTGTCCTACGTCGCCCGCCGACTGTAGTCCTTCTAATAAAGCGAATACGTCGATAGTAGCTCTTTGTATTTACATCATGTAATGTACTCCATAAGATGTACATCAAGCTAAGGCCTTCTCCCAAGGAAGGGCCTCATTTGTAATCGACTGCAAATACTAGTGGATTCGTTCAAACTGGGCTAGGCCCCATGGGTTTTCCCCCTTTTACAGGGGTTTTCCACGTAAAAATCTTGGTGTCTCATAAATGCTAGACCCTCTCTCCTTATCTGATTGCGTGCCAGATTTTCGTACAATTCTAAGACGTTAAATACGATATTTCTCTACCGCCGCAAATACTCCTGGACGCAACAGTTTGGCGCCGTCTGTGGGAAAGTGATTCCCGACTGGGGGGCAATTAGTGCTCTAATCTCAAAAGATCACACATAGCATCAATATCATAAGAAGCAGATGCGGACTGGGGGGGGAAACTTTGACTCAAACCATGGTCAAATAGATCCTCCAATACCTTCAACATCAAGTTGATATTTCAGGAATATCCGAGCAAATGCAATGATACTTCAAATCAATTGCAAGCTTTATATAGTCCCTTATTGGACTTCTACTCCTTGGGTAAGGTCTTAACCTCGGCATCAAAAAGACAGTAACGGTCTAAAGATAGACCTTTTTCACTTTTGATTTGGGATATACGCGGCGTTCGCCCCCTCCCAATAAAAGCAAAATCAATCCCAGGGGGATTCGATTCGATCTCTTCCACACAGGTTAACGTCGTCGAGCAAAGGCTCCGACATACAATCTCGGAAAGGTCTCACATCCTTGGTGGATTCTCCCGACCTCTTCCACACAGGTTAACGTCGTTGAGCAAAGGCTCCGACATACAACCTCGGAAAGGTCTCACATCTTTGGTGGATTCTCCCGACCTCTTCCACACAGGTTAACGTCGTCGAGCAAAGGCTCCGACAAACAACCTCGGAAAGGTCTCACATCCTTGGTGGATTCTCTCGACTTCTTCCATACAGGTTAACTTCGTCGAGCAAAGGCTCAGACATACAACCTCGGAAAGGTCTTACATCCTTGGTGGATTCTCTCGACCTCTTCCACACAGGTTAACGTAGTCGAGCAAAGGCTCCGACATACAACCTCGGAAAGGTCTCACATCCTTGGTGGATTCTCTCGACCTCTTCCACATAGGTTAACGTCATCGAGCAAAGGCTCCGACATACAACCTCGGAAAGGTCTCACATCCTTGGTGGATTCTCTCGACCTCTTCCACACAGGTTAACGTCGTCGAGCAAAGGCTCCGACATACAACCTCGGAAAGGTCTCACATCCTTGGTGGATTCTCTCGACCTCTTCCACACATGTTAACGTCGTCGAGCAAAGGCTCCGACATACAACCTCAGAAAGGTCTCATATCCTTGGTGGATTCTCTCGACTTCTTCCACACAGGTTAATGTCATCGAACAAATATTCTGACATACAACCTCAGATAGATCTTACATCCTCGGTGGATTCTCCCGACCTCTTCCACACAGGTTAACGTAGTCGAGCAAATGCTCCGACATACAACCTCAGAAAGGTCTCACATCCTTGGTGGATTCTCTCGACCTCTTCCACACATGTTAACGTCGTCGAGCAAAGGCTCTGACATACAACTTCGGAAAGGTCTCACATCCTTGGTGGATTCTCTTGACCTCTTCCACACAGGTAACGTCGTCGAGCAAAGGCTCCGACATACAACCTCGGAAAGGTCTCACATCCTTGGTGGATTCTCTCGACCTCTTCCACACAGGTTAACGTCATCGAGCAAAGGCTCCGACATACAACCTCGGAAAGGACTCACATCCTTGGTGGATTCTCTCGATCTCTTCCACACAGGTTAACGTCGTCGAGCAAAGGCTCCGACATACAACCTCGAAAAGGTCTCACATCCTTGGTGGATTCTCTCGACCTCTTCCACACAGGTTAACGTTGTCGAGCAAAGGCTCCGACATACAACCTCGGAAAGGTCTCACATCCTTGGTGGATTCTCTCGACCTCTTCCACACATGTTAACACCGTCGAGCAAAGGCTCCGACATACAACCTCGGAAAGGTCTCACATCCTTGGTGGATTCTCTCGACCTCTTCCACACAGGTTAATGTCATCGAACAAATGTTCTGACATACAACCTCAGATAGATCTTACATCTTCGGTGGATTCTCCCGACCTCTTCCACACAGGTTAACAACGTCGAGCAAAGGCTCCAACATAGAACCTCGGAAAGGTCTTACATCCTTGGTGGATTCTCCCGACCTCTTCCACACAGGTTAACATCATCGAGCAAAGACTCCGACATACAATCTCAGAAAGGTCTCATATTCTTGGTGAATTCTCTCGACCTCTTCCATAGAGGTTAACGTCGTCGAGAAAAAGCTCCGACATACAACCTCGGATAGGTCTCACATCTTTGGTGGATCCAATATATGTTAACAACATCGAGCAAATGCTCTAACATACAACAATGGATTGATCTTACATCCTTGGTTAACGTCTCCAGAATGACGTCAAGGGACTTCCATTTAACTTCTTCACAAAGTTAAATTTTTACCCGATGTTGAATTTCCTCCTGTTGCTGAATTTTTGCCTTGCAGGACTTTCAACGAACTTCTACCCGACGTCGGACCTCTCATTGTCATCGGACTTCTGCTCGTCAGCGGACTTCTACTCGTCATCAAACTTCTGCCCGTCGACGAACTTTCATCAATCTTCTGCCCAAGGCCGTACTTCTAGCCGACGTCGGACTTCTTTTTGTCGTCGGACTTCTTCTCGTCAGCGGACTTCTACTCTTCGTTGGACTTCTGCCCGTCGACGAACTTTCATCGGTCTTCTGCCCAAGGCTGTACTTCTACTCGACGTCAGACTTCTTATTGTCGTCGGACTTCTACTAGTCATCGGCTTCTCGCTCGACTGCTACTTGCAACGCACACTCGAACTCTTTCCTTTGGCTCCACACTCGATTGTTGACTGCTAATGGGCTTTAACTCGATCGTCCATCGCCAGTAAACTTCCGCTCAAATGGAATTAAAAATTCCGTAACTCCTGCACGAGAGGAGGGACACTAATTTGAGCAGGAGAAATTTCCCGCTCGCAAATAGCGGAAGCCTCAACCGTTAGAAAGCCGTGGGGGAAGGAAGAGAAATCCCGTAACTCCTGCGCGGGAGGAGGGGAGCTAGTTCGAGCAGGAGAAATTTCCCGCTCGCAAATAGCGGAAGCCTCAACCGCCAGAAAGCCGTGGGGGAAGGAAGAGAAATCCCGTAACTCCTGCGCGCGAGGAGGGGCGCTAATTCGAGCAGGGGAAATTTCCCGCTCGCAAATAGCGGAAGCCTCAACCGCCAGAAAGCCGTGGGGGAAGGAAGAGAAATCCCGTAACTCCTGCGCGCGAGGAGGGGCGCTAATTCGAGCAGGGGAAATTTCCCGCTCGCAAATAGCGGAAGCCTCAACCGCCAGAAAGCCGTGGGGGAAGGAAGAGAAATCCCGTAACTCCTGCGCGCGAGGAGGGGCGCTAATTCGAGCAGGGGAAATTTCCCGCTCGCAAATAGCGGAAGCCATAACTGCCAGAAAGCCGTGGGGGAAGAAAGAAAAATCCCATAACTCCTACGCGCGAAGAGGGGCGCTGTTTCGAGCAGGGGAAGTTTCCCACTCAAAAATAGCGGAAGCCTCAGCCGCCAGAGAGCCAGAGGGAGAAAGAAGGAGAAGGTGCAAGTTTCTTAAAGGCCTAGGGGGCCTATTTATAGGTTTTGAAGAAAAAAGGAGTGAGTTATTGCTATTTTCGGAATATCCAATTTTCCAAAAAAATTTCGGAATTTTTTGGGATGTTTTCAGAATTTTTTGGGCCCAAAAATAGCAAAAAATGACATTTTTACACGAGTGGGGCCCACTAAAGTCGGTGCAGCCAACCGGCCATGCGAAACGGCACGGCCAGCTCACCAATCCGCGGCCAGAAGGCGCGGATTGCGGCCGGCCACGGCAGCCAGCACGGATGCCATGCTGCGGCCGGCGGCGGCAGCAGTCGCGGGAGCAACCCACGGTCACGCGCGCATGGCGCGCGCGTGAGGCTAGCCCAGGCGTGCTGGTGAGGCTAGCCCAGGCGCAGCCAACCCAGGCGCGAGCGCGGTCTGGGCACTGCAGCGCGCGGGCGGTTCAGCGCGAGGGGGGTTCCGCGCAAAGGCGGTTCCGCAGCCCGGACGGTCCAATTCAGACATTTTTGGGGTCCCCGGATACGTTTTTCAACGTTCCAGACTCGATTTCGATACTTTCGGAACTCAACGGGGCCTCTACAATCAAGTTTGTGAAAATGTTCAACTTTTGGAACGCAATTTTTTGCGATTCGGCCAATGTAAAATTTCAGAACAAATATTTTCGGACTTCTGGAGCTTCGACGTCCGAAAATAGGGGGGCAACTGATACATCATCACAAAATTATCTCGATTGGGCACGAATCTCGAGGCAAAATCAGTTTGGAAACTTCAAAAATTAAATTCAAGATCATATGAACTCTGATTTCAGCGAGATTACAGTCAAACTGAGCGTCTCGGAAATACGAATCCAACGACTCCAAATTCGACCCAATCTGAGCCTAAATGAGTCCGAATCAAGGACCCGAAGCGATATTGGAAGGTTCAAACCGCAATTTGAGTTACAAAACGGTCTCTGATTTTAACGAGCTTATACTCGAATCGAACGGCTCGACGAGACGAATCCAACGAGCCCAAGATAGTTGAATTCCGACATCATTAAGGCCTTCAAATATCAAACGAACGGTGCATGATCAAAAGATTCGATATCGGCCGTCCATTCAAACCACTCTCAATTCGCCCATGATCTCACGCCTATTTACGGGCTATGCCACTCCAGAAAAATTATAAATAGAGCCCTCATTCTACACAAAGGGGACTCAAGTGAAGAGAGAGAAGAAGAAGAGGAGAAAGGGGAAAAGGAGATTCCTCACCTCCTCGACCACCGTCGGAGCTCTTCCTGCCGCCTGAAGACGCTAGAACTCTGCCGGATATTCGGGAGAACGCCAGAATACTTCCCAACTTCCATGGGATGCTGAAATTCTTCCCAATTTACAAGAGAGTTCCCTTCTGACGCCGAAACTCCGCCCAAGTGAAGCCGGAGTTCTCCTCTGCCACCAAAGATGTCGGACTTCTACCCGACGTCGGACCTTCACTCTTCGCCAAGTTTCTACCCAACGCCGGACTTCTACCGGTTATCGGACTTCGCTGGACGTCTATGCGAAGATGCATTTCTTTCCATTGATGGACTTCTATCTGACGTTGTCCAACTGATCTTCGTCGTCAGACTACAGTCCTTCCGACCTCCGTCGCCAGCCGACTACGGTCCTCCTGACTTACGTCGCCCACCGACTACAATCTTTCTGACATCCGTCGCCCGTTGAATACGGTCCTCCTGACTTATGTCGCCCGCCGACTACATTCTTTCCGACCTCCGTCGCCCGCCGACTACGGTCCTCCTGACTTACGTCGCCCGCCGACTATAGTCCTCCGTCGCCAGCTGACTACGGTCCTCCTGACCTACGTCGCCCGCCGACTGCAGCCCTTCTAACAAAGTGAATACGTCGATAGTAGCTCTTTGTATTTACATCATGTAATGTACTCCATAAGATGTACATCAAGCTAAGGCCTTCTCCCAAGGAAGGGCCTCATTTGTAATCGACTGCAACTACTAGTGGATTCGTTCAAACTGGGCTAGGCCCCGTGGTTTTTCCCCCTTTTACAGGGGTTTTCCACGTAAAAATCTTGGTGTCTCATAAATGCTAGACCCTCTCTCCTTATCTGATTGCATGCCAGATTTTCGTACAATTCTAAGACGTTAAATACGATATTTCTCTACCGCCGCGAATACTCCTGGACGCAACACAAAGGATCATTAGAAAGCAAGCTATGTTAATCTTAAAATTATTATTAAGAGCTTTTTGAACAAACTGGAAAATATTGAAATCCAACTCAATTTAAAATATTTTGTGCATATAATAGAAATCAACAGCAATAACATTGAGGATCACAATAAACCATGTAAGGGAAATTTCAAGTAAAGGAGGGAAACTGGTTGCAGTAGATTTAATAAAAAGCAATTGCACTTCCAACCAATAACAATATAAAAGAGAAGAATGTGAAATGTGGAAAGAGCAGGTAACTTAAAGAAAGGTGTCATACTAGTACCATAAGATTGATTCTTAAATATTAATATAAATCTCACTTGATCATGAATTACAATCTTGAAAAAAAGATAATACTTCAAACATAAAAAATATTAAATCATAGAACTATTTTTTTACATGCCTCAAGGAAAACTATTTAAAAACCTTGTTAAATACTACATATAATCAATGTTTAAAATTGCGTATTCGGGTATTGAGGCGTTTTTCATTCGTGAGGAGAGGCGTAAGCCACAAGGCGTTTTGAGGCGTAAGCCTCAAAATCAAAAGATTGCGTAAACATAAAATGATAAATTTTTTATATACTAATGAGTGAATAATATAAAACATAAAAATGTATAAGATATGAAGTGAAATAAAAAATCCCAATAATAAGACAACATGAAATATAGTTCAACTCAAAATTCCATCTTTCCCAAATCCCAGTATTCTTTTCATTAAAATATAATTCCAATTTTCAAAAACAAATAGCAATGACATATCACATAAGAACTCATAAGTCATCAACACTGTCATCACTAAGGAGTTCTTCATTTGAATCATCATTATGATGAACTGCTCTTTCCCCTTCCTCCTCTCCTATAGAGTCTAATGTCGGACATTTACTTCAAGATTTATGTAAGTTTTAATATATATAGCGTGAGGCGTAAGCCTCATGCCAGTGAGGCGAGGCGGGCCTCAACCAAGTTGAGGCGCAACCTCATAAAAAAAACTTGAGGCGTAAGCATCAAGGCGTTTTTTACTGGAATTGCGCAAAGGCGGGCCTCAAGGCGAGCCTCATATTGCGCAATTTTAAACCATGCATATAATAGATAGCACTACCCAGGAAATGCAAAGGAAGAAGTTGAAGTAAAACAGTAACTAATCGTCACCAGTTCTGCTAAAATCCTGAATTCAAAAAAATTCAACTGCAAGAAATTATGAAATCCCATTACAACCCTGCCTCCGTGGGAATCCAACTATATGAGATCACAATGCATTCCAGAACTAAAAAAAATTAGTTGTAACCCAAGGACTCTAAGTGATAGGAAAATATAAATAGCGAAGACAAAAAAAATGAAAAGGAAATCCAATATTTTTCTTTTTCCGGCTTGACAAAAGTTTGGTGTGTGAAAATTGTTTTGCTAATTTTCTTTCAAAGATCTAGGCAGAAATAATTAATTTCTTATGGATATATCCATGAATCATCATATGTAGGCTTACCCTCTAAATCACAAAATATCTTTAGAGTTCACCATCAGTGATGAACATGATTTCAATACCAATCATAACTTATAAAACTAGTATAGTTATGTTGTTTACAAAAAATGCACATGTGTGTATTGGCAAACAGAAGCTGATAAAAAAAAAAACTTTAAATTCCAAGGGTTTGATTAATTATTTGTGGTATAATACTAGATTCCATTAAAAACTTGTATAACATAATTTTTAAGGAATGTTAAGTTGCATGCATTCCACATATTCGTTGCATTATTTTATGACTATGTTCATCATGTAATTAATCTTTCAAGGGTTCTTGAAGAAAAAACATGCAAACTTCGATATATCATGACTCTATAATATTCTCTAAATTCCACATATATTAGCATCTGCAACATGCTTCTAATTATAATGGTTCTGGTAATAATTTTGTATGGATTCAAAAAGTTAACTAATCCACAATTTTACCCTCATAACCATTTCAAATGGACTCATGCGTGTAGATCTATTGAAAAATGAGTACATACAAATTCAACTATAAGAAAATATTAGATTCCGACTATCTGTATGCTCACATATTAAACATCAGAATAAATTACCTAAGCTATTAATTACCACTTTAGTTTATCTATTGAGCTTTGGTGATAAGAAATTTACCATATCAATTGCGCTTCCATCTTTTTCCAGAGTAACCTGAGAAATAATGGTAAATTTTTTGTTAAAGGCGATAAGGTTAAGTAACTCATATATTTAATAATTTCAATGAAATATAATTTAATTGTGTTATCATGTATTTGGTGTCATTTTAGAAAAAAAAAGTCTCATGTTTAAGGGGAAAAAGGCCCACTACCACATATACAAAGACACAGTCAACAACAAAAACAACAAGCCTTTATCCCACTACGTGGGATCCGCTATATGAATCATTTTTCTCCATTGTGTTATTTTAAGAGTCAAATTTCCATTATTAATTGTTGTGGACATGTTAGGTTTCATAATTATCAACAACTACATCATGTAGGGCCTTTAGAAACATGGAACAATTCAGCATAGTTTGATTCGACATTGAGCCATCATGCATCATTTTTAATGAAACAAAAAAAAAATCCATGTTCCCTGATCGTTGAAAGAATATGTATTTGTTACACCAACATGGATAGTTTTCCGATCAAAACTGTCAGGGTCTTTCCAACAGAAGGTAGCAAGCATCCATCGACACCACAATCACACCATACTTGCTCTTTAAAGTTTCTAATAGATAAAATGATAGCTAACCAATGCCAGGAAACCCTTCACTCTCTTTTTGAATCTAGAATATCTTGTACAGGTTGAGGTGATCTTCCATCTGTAGCTTCACCTTTCCAACCATTGTACTTATTATCACATTCTCAAATATCCTATTGTTCATGATCATTTAGCACACCCGACCGTGCACGGGTACATCATGTTCAAGAACTATTGTATCTCTACAATGTTTCCTCTTTTTGGGAATTCAACAAATTAATGCTGAAGACAAGTAGATTTCCTTTGTCAGCTTATAGGATTGTAACTTGTTGGTTGGAAAATTCTAGATTGGGCTGATCTGACTCTATAACTTCTCCCCATTCATGTTCAGAATCTTCTATGAGGGCAGCTTTTCGGCGCTTTGGATGACTAAATGCAATATGGCCAACTCTGTTACCCTTTAAAGCTTTTCCAAGGAAAAAATGCAATTGGATTGGAATGGTTGCGACTGTTGATAAGAAGACCTGAGTTCTCTTTAGTGCTTGGGTTGATTCCCAACACATTCATTATCATGGGTACTGCTCGTTCAATTCCAGCCACCAGATTTAGCATTCTTCCTTACAAGTTCTTGCCAACGCACTGCTATTTTTCAACAATGAGGGCTAGATTAACCACATCAAATATGGCTATAACTGAATGAACAATGGAAAGGTGCAGTCCTCCCAAGAACCGATTAATAGTATTTTCTTCCGAGTTTATAAGGTCATATTTCAATTATGGCTCTTCAAATTCAGTGATGTATTCCTCCACCATGAGTTGTTTTTGTTGGAATTCCTTATTGATCTTTGACACCCCGTGATACTGTTTTGTCCTTCCTGGTTTCTAGTTTGTTTCAAATTTTCCTACCATAACAATGTACTCATCTTCAGTTTGATGGCAGCTAAATTAACGATGAGATCAGGCTATACTACTTTGAACTCAAGAATCCTTTCTACAGTGTGAATCCAATTCACGAATTCATCGGAATCCAATCACTCATCAATATCGAACAAATCAATCTCGATTTCGCAATCTTCTATTAGATCTCATCTCATTCATCCAAGAGGATGTCTCCTTAAATCTTTGTCTCTCGATGAATCCTAATGAAATAGGTTAATGTCTTCCTCCCCATCACGTCTTTTTACGGCTTCTCTCTTTTGGAACTCGATTAACTATTGCAGTAGTTGATGGATTTCCTTTCGTAGGTCTTCAAGCACCACTTCTTGTAGTAGTCTCTATTTGTTCATACAAGGCGACATCTTATCGATTACAATACCAAATTGACCACATCTATAAGAGATATTGAAGACATAAACGGAACATACAATTGAAATGCTGAAGTTAAGTAACCTAGAAGTGTTTTGGGTGACTAATCCCAACCTGAATTGGAATAATTCAGGATACAAAACTCAGATGCAAATAGAGAATTAAAAATTCTATCTCCAAGAAGGCTCTTATTTGTGTGTGATTTCAATATTAATAAATACATGAGGCTATATATTAAGCTATATGTAGACAATACAAGATTAAATGAACAATAAATAATTAATAAAAAACCTAACAAAAATTGCATTCATCAAAACTAAGCTTGGCCGGAAAATTCTTCAATTCATGGTTTAGCTCTCGCGTAAAAAACGTTCTCTAAAAAGGATAATGATGATATATATTAGAAAATAGAGGTCAAGTAAAATAACATCATATAAAATCACCAAAGCATTCACTTTAATATGAAAATTTCATTTAGCAAATTTTTTACAAGCTTTTTACACATAAAACAAAACGTTAGATGAACCTACTCGTCATCATAAAAAATCCTACAGACAACATCTGATGCCGCCTATGGAAGCAATATCCCTAACTTAAGCGATTACTCCAAGAGGAATCACCCTCCTTTAACAAACAGACTCATCCAAAGAAGGAAACAAGTCACTGCCATCTCTAACTTAAATACCACAACATCCTTCCATAGCTGCGTATCCACCTCACTCACGAAGTATTTTAAGAATTGTCTCCTCCTTCACCAATGTTGCCCTTCACGTTGAGGGCCGGCCTTCTCTATTATGCTATAATGCTAGGCTAGAGTCTGCAATGTTATCTTGTGTTGGGATCCCATTGCCAAGGAACCTAGTGAGACAAAGAAGAATGGCCCCATGAGCACCCCCGCTTACTTGACAACCAAAGTCAATTGAACTGAAAACACCTCTGGCTCTTTAGCAACCTCCTCAACAAGCTTTCATCACACTGTTGATGCATCTCTCATTGGTGTTGGGGCCGAAGGGATGATCGCTAATCATAGGAAGCTATCATATGGTTAACAATAAGGGACAAGCGATAGTGAATTTCTTATGCAAAAAAATTAAAAGACATGTCTAACAGTCTATCATGGAGGATAGTAATCTCTATATATAGTCCAGGCACCCACCGTGTCAATACCTGCTCCTCAAACTCTCTCAGCTGATGACCAAGCAACTTGCTCGAGGAGAGTCACAAATTGGGCTCACTAGTGGAGGAAAATGCTTGACCACAAGATAAGATTTGCTCCGCTCTAAGAATTGTAAATAATTCTTATTACCTTCCCCCAGGGAAACAATCAGCTAAACCATGGATGAAGTGGTCGTAACCTTAGTGGAGATTACCTCTTTTAGCAACTGCCACCTCTAAGGGGCATCCAATGGGAAGTCGCCTTTCCATCCTTATCATCAGAGGAACATCCTCAAAACTCGAAGAAAGGACTATCTCCCCAGACTCATCCCACCCTCAACTTTGGTGCCAGGTTCTAGTGGATTAACCATCTTAGCCGATGGTGTTGTGGTCGCCTATGCGACATTTAATATACTTTTACTCTCTTCATCAGCAGACTTAGAGGATCCTTGCATAGTCAAGGACCCACAGTCACTTTCTATTTACTCACCAGAGTGTCAAAGTGTTGCTTGGCCCTCTCACACTTGGACAATAAAATGGCCAACCTACTCATAAATTTAGCACTCGACATAGCTAACTAGGTTGGGCCCATTATCACTTCCTCACAACAAAGAGAGTTCTCTACAAAAAAGCTCAAAGGTGCAAGAGTAACATCCCTTGATTGTTACTTCACAGAAGTGGGTGGCAGCACATCACTGTCATGATAAGAAATATGGACAACACCCAAGGTTATAGTAAAAATAGGGCAATAACTTATGTATTTACTTCCTTTTTTTATAATTTGGTAGCTCTAATAAATGATCATTATTAATTTGCTTATCATTTTCATATCTCGCCCTTTAATGATTAAAGTGAATTAGAAAATGAATGCATACTCATGCATGTTTTTTTGGTGTTTCAAAGGTACATAACTAGTTTCAACAGAAGAACCTGAATCTGGCATACCCCTAGTCACAAAGACATAGCCAAGACTAGCTAAATCCTCTCCCAAAAGTACCTCGCAAAAGAACTTGTATCTACTTGGCAAGGAAACCCGATAATATCATCTCTAAGAGGAAACTCAAGAAGTTCACACAGGACCCTCAAGGCCTTATGATTTCACCTCTCTACTAGAGTCACCCGCTTAGAGCTACTCGCCGATATTGTCAGCTAGGAAGCCATCAATGGCATTCTTTGGTCCAATCATAGGAGAAACATAAATATGCTTCCTCAAGCTCTGTTAAATGTGAATTTGCTACAACCACATTGTAAGTGAACTCATCCTTCACATTGAAATGGCTTGACAACAATGCCCAAGAGGCCGCCAATGTGACCGAATGAGTCATTGCAATAGAATCATTCAGCTTGATCAATTAAAAGGACTCACATTCCCAAAATTGCCCATGAACACTCAGGAAAGGGAGCTCGCCCTGACCCAAAAGCTAGGCTAAATAGGGGGGATTGGATATAGCACCTACTAGAATGCAACAAGTATCCCGACTAATCCGTGTTAGGTCTCATTTATTATTGTACTTTTTTAACCTTTTATATAGACCTCAAATCCTAAAAATAAAGGGTGAAAAGACAATTTTTTAATCTTTTAGATCTTTTAAACTTCATTGAGCTAGTAGAGCATTTTATTTTCCTAAATTTCCCTCGAGTCTTCTTTAAATTGCTCTTATCTTCCCTTTCCCTTTCCATTTCCACATAAACTCTCAGGATTCTATTTGTTGAGATTGCTAGCTAGTAAAGTCAAGTACCATCCATGAAAAAAATTTGATCCAATATAATTATTCGTCCTCTGCTGAGATGAAGAAACATGATAATATCACCAATTTGTAGATAATTGATATACTCATTATAACACATAAAAAAGGCCCATAAGCTTCAACACTACATGGTTAATATGTTATTACCAAAGCAGCTTCTATAGAAAGTGAAGATAGAGCTTACGAAGGTGGAAAAAAGAATTCATTGATCAAGGAACTTTAGTTGATCCTCTCGCAACCACTAGTCTCTCAAAAACATGAGGATTAATAATTAGAATATTATTAAAAAGATGTTATTGAGAAAAATATTTAAAATTATACAATTAGGTATTGAGACATTCTTCGATCGTAAGAAGAGGCATAAGCCTCAACGAACTTTGATGTGTATGCCAAAAAAAAATAAAAGAAATTGCATAAAGTGTAAAAAATGGTTTTAAGTATTTTTTTATATAATATTTAAATAATATATTAAATGATGAGATTAATTTCTATCTAACTATGAAGTAACACTTTGGTATACATATGAAATAAAAAAATGCACAAGATGTAAAGTGACAAATGATAAATTTCAAGAAATAGAATTTAAATTCAAATGTTATGGGAGCAAAACAACATAAAATATAAAAATTATATAAAAGTATTATATAAAATTAAGTTCAACTCCAAATTTCTTATTTCCAAATTCCTTACTCACCCACATTTAATCCCTAAAGAAAATTGAAATGGTTTGTAACAACTCATAAATCATCTGCACTATCACCACTAAGTCAAGAGGGTCAAATTGCATAACAAAAGAAAGAAAATCCAAAGTTTCAATATCCCACAAAAGCTCACCATGCTCAAAGTTACTATGTAAAAACTAATTAGCATCACTACTCAAGTATTATAAAGTGTGTAAAATACTTCATAACAAAAAAACTATTTATATATATACTCGCATTACATAAAAAATATAGTAAAATTACAAAATGAAAGCCAATGCAACTCATTTATTTATTGCACTCATGCCTTCACTATCTTTTATACTGTCACAATCAAAAAATTCTCTGAAAAAACAAGAAGGATCCTTGAATCTTGGACAGGAGCTCGCCTTTGGCCACAATCTTCTGAATGCAATCAGTGATCCCAACAAACTAGCATCCACCTAGCAATTGATTAGAATCACCATCAAGAATAACATAGAGGGCCTCATCCAGCTTCCCAGTAAGCTTGGCAATGGTCTTTTCAATATGTTCCTTGGCCTTTACAACTGCTGCAAAATAAACAATAGTCTCCTAAGCTCGATCCAAGGCCTCCACGGCCGATGATGCTATAGCCTTCATCCAGTCAAATTCAAATTGGTGCAAACTATTTACTCAGCAATCTCCTCCTCCAAACGATTAAGTTCCTTCATCGTATCAGCATGGATTTTTCTCTCGTTCTCTAGATTGATCTAGATGAGCCTCTTCATATCATTCTTCCAATCAACTCTGGTGACTGAACTAATATGAAACTTGCCCAGAAGAAAGACCAAACAGAAATCACCCAACAAATTCATAGTCGAGTATACCAATCCATGAGAATTCAGCTCAGATATATACTTCTTTAAAGTAACATTGAAAAGAAGATTATTGTTCTCGAAGCACCAACTGGATATCAGATCAAGACCTCAGTCCTCGCTCATAAAACACTCTTCACTAGAGAGAAAGACCTCATCATCATCAGGCAGGGGATATAACCCTTAGACTCCTTTGAAGCTTCTGCGCACTCAACAGGTTCTTTTCCATTGCTTCGAGCAACAACCTTAGCCTTAGTCGCCAACTCGGCCAACACTATTAGCCCCATGAGACTTGGAGTAGGCCTATTGGATTTTGATTATAACAAACACATGTTTGATGTGTCTAACACCTTCATTTTAATGTTTGAAGTCTTCATATGTGATTGAGCTAAATCATGAAAGAAGCTTCTCAAGCTAATGTGAAGACGAGGTTTGGGATATTAATATCAGTTTAAACACTTACAATGATCAAATCACAAAAAATGTGCTCACAAATAAAATGAATTCATACATTTGTCATTCACATTATCATGAATTAACAACTTCATTTTTACCATGATTTGTAACTAGTTTCATTCATGGCAATATATGCTCACTTGCTCACTTTGTATTTTGCATTTTATTTATGATAAGTTTTATGATGATGTATAACTTTATGAAACTTAAAATTTTATACTCTAAAATGCTTCATGATGTACAATTCAAAAATCATTCCTTGCAAATTTAAAAAAGAAGAAGAAATCTTTCATATATAACTCAATGGCTATATCCTATTGTATGCTCACTTCATTTCATTCATAAGCCAATGTATTAGCACTTATTCTATGTCGATTAGTTTATTAATTTAATTATTTAAATTTCTAGAATTTAATTAATTAATTAATCCTCTCCTTGTATATTTACCTAGCTACCAATCCTTCCCTTAGCTTGGCCGAATTCTTTATTGAGGAAGTGGATTAGAAAAACTCCTAATACATGTGGCCTGCCCCTAACTCTATTCTTTTATAAGTTGAATTGTTTATTCAATAATGTTAGATGTTGATTCTTGTTTGACATGTTAATTCTATTTTACTTTAAGTCTTTGTTTTTAGGCTATTTTACTTTTTGCCCCTTTGAGTTGTTTAGTATAAATAAGAGTGACTTATATTGTTTTGAAGAATGAATAATAGAATCAATTCTATTTTCATCTAAAAACAGTGAGTTCAGCTATCATTTTTATCCCGGTGGATGATACCAAGCCTTTGAACAAGCACTTGGATGAATTCAACATATTATCTTCGATTTCAAAAGCACAGGAATGAAGATTAAAGATGAGATCAAGAAATCATTCTACTAAGCACTTTACTTTTTAGATTTGAGCATTTTGTGGACACCTTGTTGTATGTGAAGGAGACACTTGCTATGGACAAAGTCAAAGCTTCACTCAAATCCAAGGAGATTCATATGGAAGTTAAGATGAAGCATGAATAGTTGATTCCCTTGCTATGAGAGGACCCAAGAAGTGGGAGTCCAAATCTAAGAACCATGTTAAATTCAAGTCTAAAGGCAAGGTAAAGTGCCTCTTTTGTCACAAGGAATGCCACTTCAAAAAATAATGCCTGGAATTGAAGAGCAAACATCAAGACAAAGAAAAAAGGAGTGGAGATGCCTTATGTGTTGAGTAGGAGTGTAAGTGAGCCGAGCCGGCTCGAGCTCGACTATTTTATAGGCTTGCGAGCCAAGCTTATTGAACTCATAAGTTGAGCTCAAGCTCGAGCTTGAGTTGACTCGGCTTATGAGATTGTGAGCCAGCTCAAAAAAGTATTAAAAATTTTTAAATAATTTTATTTTATTAATTAAATTTAAAATTTAAAAATTTATTAAGAATCACCTAAGTTTTATTTAAATGTTAAACATTGCATATTTCCTTCTAAATCACACCTAAGTTTTAAAAATTCCACCTAAATTTTTAAACTTCTGCCTAAGTTTAAAAAATTCCGCCTAAGTTTAAAAAGCACGCGAGTCGGCTCATGCTCATTTATAGCCGGACGAGCTCGAGTTCAAGCTCACCTATCGAGCTCGACTCAAGCTCAAGCTTGAGTTTGAGCTCGCTTTCAAACTAACGAGTCGAGCTTGATAAGGACTAGACTCGACTCATTTACACCCCTAGTGTTGAGGAAGGGTTTGAAAGCTTAAATGCTCTTATAACCTAAAATACCAAGCCTAGCAAGGAGTTCATAATTGATTCTCGGTACTCTTACCATATGTGTCCAAACTGTAAGTGGTTTGAAGACTTGGAAGATAAGGAAGGAGGTTTGGTGTTCTTAGGGAAAAATAAATCATGCAAAATCCAAGGACATGGTAGCATTCTGCTGAAGCTCCATGATGGATTGGAGAGGATTCTAAAGCAATTGAGATATGTTCATGAACTTCAAAGAAATCTAATTTCATTGGGAGAATTTTACAAAAATAGCTACTCATTAAATTATGAAGGAAAAGTCTCAAGGTGTGCAAAGTTTCACTTGTTATATTCAAAGATGTGAGGATGAATGGTGTATACACATTGCAAGGAAAAAACATTAATTGGTGGACAAGCTAGCTTGGTCAGTTCTCAAGTGGATGAGACTATGGTTTGGTACCAAAGGTTGAGACATATTAGCAAAAGAGGAATAGAGGAGTTGCACAAGCAAGGAGCATTTGGGAGCTTGAAGCCAAAGGAGATTGACTTTTATGAACATTGTGTAGTTCGCAAAGCAAGAAGGCTAAAACTTTCAAATACAATAAATGATTATAACAGAACTTTGGATTATGTACATGCTAATTTGTGGGGGCCAACCAAGCATGAGTCTAATGGAGGAGAAAGGTACTTTCTTTATCTAATTTATGATTATTCTAGAAAGCTTTGGATTTTATTTTTAAAAGGAAAGAATGAAGCCTTGGGTAAGTTCAAGGAACAGAAGGTTCTTGTGGAGAATCAAATTGGGAAGAAAGATAAAAAGCTTAGAAGTGGTAATGGATTACAGTTTTTTCCAAGGAGTTCAAGGAGTTTTACAAGATGAATGGCATTGCAAGACACCAAACCATGAGACACACTCCTCAAGAAAATGGGTTGGTTAAAAGGTTAAAAAGATTATTTTGGAGAGGTTGAGATTTACGTTGGACAATACAAGGCTTCCTAAGTTATTTTAAGCAAAGGCAATTACCATGGAAAAATTCCTATCAATAGGTGTCCTTCAAGTGCAATTGACGTGAAAACTCCTCAAAAGATATGCAGTGGATAGCTAGCATGTTACAAGGAGTTTAGGATGTTTGGGTGTATAAACTATACTCACATCAAACAAGGAAAGCTGGAACCAAGGGCTATCAAATGTATTTTCATATGCTCTCCTGAAAATGTGAAGGGTTACAAACTTTGTTGTTTTGAACCATGACATTTTTGGAGCATAATCAGCAGGAATGCCACTTTTAATGAACATGAGATGGCTGATCTTATCACTAAGATCACTAAAAGGGTTCAGCCAATTCCTATGGATGAAATAGAAGTTCCTACAACTATTAGAAGGTGTCTAAGGGCTGGTTCTAGTGCAGGACAACAACATCATATAGAAATAAAAGTGTTGATAGCAATCTTGAAGGTGTTGTTGTTATTGAAAATGAAGAAATAGAGGAATCCATTGAGTTGCAAAGGAGTTATAGGCTGACTAGGGACAAATCTCAATATATAACCACGAATCCTCAAAGGAATGAATTTGCTAATGTGATTTCTTATGCTCTCTTAGCTGATTCTATACAATGTGATGAAACATACCGCATATAAGAAGGCAATGAGATGTGAAGAAAGAAGTGATTGACAGCTTGCCATGTAAGATGAAATGACCTCTTTAAGGAAGAGTCACACATAGGATTTGGTGCAAAAGTCAAGAGAGAAGAAACTAGTAACTTGTAGGTGGTTATTTAAAATAAAGGACAGGGATGTTGTTGAAGATAAGCCTAGGTATAAGGCTAGGCTTGTAGTAAGGGGGTTCACTCAATGAAAGTGAGTGAATTATGAAGAAATCTTCTCACCAGTTGTAAGGCACACATCAATTCGTGCTCTCCTTTCTTTGTTTGTTCAAATGGACATGAATCTTGACAAATTGGATGTCAAAACCACATTCTTACATGGAGAATTGGAGAAGACTATCTATATGGAACAGCCGGCAAGTATTTGCTAAAATTGGGAAGGAAAGCTTGGTTTGCTTTCTAAGGCGTTCCTTATATGGATTGAAGCAATCTGCAAGGATGTGGTATCAAAGGTTTGACACCATCATGCATAATGTTGGATTCAAAAGGAGTAAACATGATGCTTGTGTCTACTTGAAGGTAAAGGAAGTAAGTACTGCTATTTATTTAATTGATGTTGATGACATGTTGGCTAGCTCAAGTATTGAGGAGATTCAAAGGATGAAGGAATTACTCAAGGATGAATTTAATATGAAGGATCTTAGGGCTACTAGAAAGATTCTTGGTATAGACATTAATAGAAAAAGATGAGTAATAAGTTAAGGTTATCTCAAGGCTCCTACATTGATAGTGTGACAAAAAGATACAACATGGAACTATCAAAATTTATTTCTACTTTTGCACCTCATTTTAAGCTTAGCAAGGATCAAAGTCCCAAGAAGGAAGAAGAAAAAGCATACATGAGCATGGTTCCTTATAAAAATGTCATGGGAAGCATCATGTATGTTATAATTTGTTATTGACCAAATTTATCCTATCCTCTATGTATCATTTCAATGTTTTTGGTTAATCAAGGCAGCAAAATGGGTGCTTAAATATCTCAATGGAACAAAAAATTGGGTTTGAAGTTTTCAAAATCATAATTGATTGAAGATGTCCTCTTTGGATATGTTGATTCAAATTTCATTGAATGTAATAACACTAGAAGATCCCTCACCGATTACTTATTCATGTTATATAGGAATACCGTGAGTTGGAAGTGCAAGCTAAAACCTATTGTGACCTTATCTTCTACTAAAATCGAGTATATGGCTGCAACTGATGCAGTGAAGGACGCTATTTGGCTCAAAGGCTTGTTGACAGAGTTGGTCCATCCTATTTCAAAACCATCGAAGATTCTTTGTGACAAGCAAAGTGTTGTGTTCTTATCTAAGAACCTCAAGTTTTATGGAAGGACTAAATATATAGACATCAAGTTTCATTTTCACAAAGAAACTGTGCCAAATGGTGTAGTGGATATTGAGAAGGTATCTACAGAAAATATTGCATCTGATGTGTTGACCAAAACTCTTCCAAATCCTATGTTTCAACATTGTTTAAACTTTATCAAAGATGACGAGGGAGAAATCCTAACATTCGATGTTTATCACACTTCAAATTAAGAACCAAGGTGAAGATTGTTAGATATTAGTTCTTATTTGACATGTTAATTCTATTCTAATATTGATCTCCGTGTAAAAGCCAACTAAAAAAATGCTTAAACATCTTAACTCTGCCAAATCCTGCCACTGCCCATACCGAATTCCTACTCGAGTCGCATCCGCCTTAACTACAGTACTCATTTGCTATGCAATTGGCATCGAATGGTCTTGTCGCTTGCGTGCAAAGGCTTTCCCTCTTTGCATAGTTAAAACGAGAACTTTGAGCTCTCATTTAGGCCTCTCCTTCTTCCTCATTCGCAAGCTCCCATCGCTTCTTCCTACCTTCAACCTCTTCCCACTCACAAAAGATCTGAACCCCCTCTTCCTCTCTATCGAAAGCCCAAGCCCCACCTGCTTCTTTCCCGAGCTCTAGTCGCCTCTACCGGCATACATGCAGCGGGCCAACTAAGTCATCAAAATTTGATTTCCTACCTCCATAGCCACAAGAAGCCTCCAACTAGAAACTTTACCTGCAGCCGAAACCATCTCCAAAGCCGTCGGACTTACCCAGTTCAACCAACTTCCACTCATGCCGACCCAACCTGTGTTCCGTCCTCCTCTAGTCGAACTCTTCAGCAGCGCAGCCTCCAAGCCGATCCCCTTGACCTTGTCGACCAATATTCCACATTGCCTCCTCCAACCGAAGCCAAAAACCACTGCCTGTAGCCGGGCAAATTATTGGGTCAGGTGACCGGAGGCGGAAAATAAGTTCGGACATCCAATAAAAATTTGCCGCGTCACCTTGCGCTTTAGTTGCGCTTTTTGACTTGCGCTTTAGTTGCGCTTTGGTTGCGCTTTTAGTTGCGCTTTGGTTGCGCTTTAGTTGCGCTTTTTGACTTGCGCTTTAGTTGCGCTTTAGTTGCGCTTTGGTTGCGCTTTAGTTGCGCTTTGGTTGCGCTTTAGTTGCGCTTTAGTTGCGCTAATTTTAAAATAATATTTTATTAATATCCGGACCCATCTCTGCGTTCGGTCACCTGACCCAATAATTTGCCCTGTAGCCGACCCCAACGCCTCTCTTGTCCGACTCTACTCCTATGACAAAATCCGTGAATTACTATATAACTAGTTTTAATTATCATTATAAATAGATTATATATATATATAAGTGAAAAAATAAGAAATAGGGAAAAATTAAAAAAAAAAATTCAATGAAGGGAGAGGGGGTCCTTTTTGTTTATTTCATCATATTCATGTTCACATCGTTTGCAGCCGACCATCAAACCTGTTATACACGCTCTCGTAGCATGGTGAGAGGAAACCTAACGTGACCCCTACGACGAGGCGGGTAATCACCTAAAATCCCATTTTTGTCGTTTGCGACGAACCAGAGAACCACCTATATGCGATCTCATAGCACAGTAGGAGGAAGCCCGGTGTGATGCATACAACAAGTTGGGTAACCCTTAAACTTGCTCTTGTAGTGTGGTGGGGAGTTCATAAGTACTTGTACATGCCCTTATGATATGATAGGGAAAGGCACTATTGTTTATGTTCGTGCAGGTACTTTGGAGCCCCCATACACGCTATTATAGCGTGGTAGGATGAAACAAATGTATGGCCCGGTGTCCCCCGACACCTACCATACACGCTCTAGTATCATGATATGATGGCCCAGTTTTCCTTAGTTTCCCTTAAACAGGGGAAACGACGTGAGGTTGCTTGATTTTTTAGAAAAATTGATGACTTGGACAAAAAGAAGAGAACTTGGACAATTAATAAGGGATCTAAATGACAATAAATTGAATCTAAATAAACTTGAACATTAAGAGAAAGATAATTAATGATGATTAAATTTATACTCAAATGAATAAATACAAGCTTTATTTGGGCAATGAAGATTTGGACTTGAATGTGACATGAGCTATAATGAAATTGAACTTAAACTTGGATTGGAGTTTGAGCTAGATGAGCTCGAGCTTGAACTTGAACAATGCAAAGGACTTGATTTGGACTTGAGTGAACTTACATAATTTGAAATCAAGCAAAGATATTATTCAGAACCATAGCAGACAAGAATTTGAACTGAAGTAGAACTTGAATTTGAATGAAGTATCTGAGTTTAGCTAGACTTTGATTCGAACAAATGATCAATCAAAGTATAGAGGCTCAATGAACAAATCTTGATCATTCAAGCGGATATAGATGAGCCGGAGAAGATTTATAGTAGACAAGGAGGGCCCCTACATCTCTTTCATAAGTAACAAGAAAGATGGATATACATATGCATACATAAATGAACAATAATGCCAAGGTCGCCATGCATATTGTAAATCATTTTAGAACAAAGAATTTGTAAGTATAACTTGTTTGCAAGCAATAAAAAGATCGTGAAGGACTTGGCATGGTTCCAAAGCTGTGACGTGGGTATTTTGGACCATGATATTTGACTTGCAATATTGAATTTAAGTCATCCCTAAACAACAATCATATGTGGATGATGAAAAACTACAAGCAAAGAACAATGATGAATAAGTTCTTTACAATTCACTCACCAATAATGAGCAATAGTATAAAAACCACAAAGAACTTGTAGTGAACAAGTCCTCAAACATGAACTTGCAAGTCAATATGCCAAACTCCCGCAAGCATAATTCACTCATTAATGAAAGTGAAATTCATATAGTTAGTGATCTAAAACGATTGCAATGACTACAAGGAGCATGCAATGAACGCAAATACCCATTAATAATAATTAAATATTTGTTATATGCTTAACAACATACTTGCAAGTGTTAATCAATAGTGTGTTGAAAATGTTAGAAAACTCCCATGACCAACTACCATTTAATAATCAACAAATATGCCCGTTCATTACAAGTAGAGTAGGACAAAATGCAACGAATACATCAGTATCCTTGTGAGGTCAATTTGCAAACAGCATTGGTCTGCAACAAGGGATACATATATTGCTTACATGCAATGATAAAAGACTCTTCTTGCATATAATCACTTGCTCATAGATCAAAGTAGAAATATTTATAAGCAATGATATGTGATTCATCACATGCGCAATAGTGAAGAATGCAGCTCATCCAACAATCAACATTTGTCCTTGAATGAACATATTAACATACCTATAAGCGATGAGGATAGATATGTTGAAGGACTACATCAATTACAAGCTCCCCACGAGCTGCTGAAGGATGTCCATTATATATTCAACTTACTATCTACAAGCGAATGTGAAAGAAACTACAATAGATGCAAGCCTATACAAATGCATAGCAGGAGATTTGTTAGTGAACTATAATCCACCTACATGAAGTGTTAAGTAGTGCATGATAATCTACATGTATATAGTGGGCATATAACCAGTATGACACTACGCCACCGGATCCGCAACATCCATGCAAGCAGACAGAAGGCATTTACAAATATTAAAAAAATGCTCCCGCACATACACTGTAATATATATACACATAGGTACATATAAGGGCATATGTAATCAAATACCCATATGGGCCCCAACAAGTGTGTTATGGTAACATACTGATGTCTATAGATGTTGCGCAGGTCAATAAATTTGAATTCGATCCTCCTAAACATGTAAGTAGGAGTCGATAAGGTTTATCAAATAATTATAAAATACCCCCAAATACCCGCATGGGCCACAACGATTGTGTTATAGGTATAAACGTGACGTCTATGAATACTGTGTGGGTCTATGAATGAATTGTTGAGACTTAGTTTTCAAACCTATGCTTTTATATCATGTGAGTTTTTGATGATATCAAAATATTTTTGTTTTGATTATTATTTCTCCTAACACATATTAAAAAAATTGTGCTTGTGTTATTTGTGTGTAGTAATGTCTAACAAAAAACATACTCCAGACTGCCGAAGACTTCAAGCCAAATTAAATTAGGGTTTCTTGTAATTGAAGTTTGTATATTTTTCTTTTTTTTTTTAAGTATGAGAGAATATGTAATTATAATTGGGTAATCGTGCACACACACTAGAGGAGTGAGTCAAAACTTATATTTATAAAACTGTACGATTCTTGAATCATACTGGACGATTTGACTTGAGTATTCCTCTAAAAAGAAGTTAATCGAATCATGCCTTAGAAATTTATTTTGTAATGTTCATACTGTAAAAAGTTGGATTCATACAAATTGTGAGAGCTCGTTCCTTCGAGTTGCTGTCTGAATCTGCTTTTTCTCCCAGGATCGTCTGGGACGATATTAAGATCGTCCAGGACGATCAGTGCATTGAAACAGCTGATTTTTCTGGAATGGGATCGTCCAGGCCTATTTTGGATCATCCTGGGACGATCAGATAGGACAAGAATCCCGAGAGCAAAATCAAAATTATCGGCCTGAGGAATCATCCGGGCCGATTGGATTTTGTTCTGATAGGCCAAGACGATGTGGCGATCGGCCGGGCCGATCAGACTAATGATATAAGGAAATCAGCTCGTTTTGAGGAGAGAGAAAATCATTTTATAAAAACGAAAATATCTGAGGAGAGAGAAAGAGAAGAAAAGCAAAGGAAAAGTTCATTTTTGGAGGCCACGGAGCGCATTTCGTCTGTCGCTGCTGTTGAGCAATTTGTTTATCTCGCTGTAAGGACTCCGAATCCTATTTCTGTTTTTGAAGATGTTGAGTTTTGGTCGTTTTGTGCTCAGATTTGTGTTTTCGTTACCAAAAAATGCGCACCATTTTGTATTGACGAAACTTTCACCGCACAACTTTTGATATGTTATTGATATGAGTTTTCTACATGTTTTGAGTATTTTCTGTAACGATTCTACCGATTATTTTGGGTTCTATGCGATTTTGATCGAATAGAAAAATATCAGGATGTTTATTGATGTGGCTTCAGTAGAATAATAGTCTTATATTGTTGTTGTGCACGTTATGTATTAATTTGGTAAATTTCTGTTTTGGTGATTTTTGTGTAAATTCCGTATACTGCCGTTATGCCGCTGGATTTTCGTACGATTTCCGATTCTCCCGATATTGATGAATTGAATGCATATGAATGTGACTATCTGATTATTGATGCTGAAAGACAAGTGGGAACCTGGTTGAACGTGGTTGGAGATTGAGTTGACTTGCATAGGATGGTGGGCCGACGGGCTTTCCTTTAAACCATTGATTATCGATATAACGATTGGGAGCCATAAGGAGTTTAATATGCTGACGGGCGGCCGACGGGCAACAGAGTGACGACTCTTATTGAAACCAACGTATGGATATCTACAACAGCAATATGGATTCTACAACAGCACTATGGATTTCTACAACAGCACTATTGATAATAGACAGTGTTTGTACTTGTTCAGTAAGGCCATTATATGAAATTGCATATGTATGATATTGCATTGTATGGATTTCCTGATATGCATTGACCTATTAATTTCTGATTAATTTATTGATATTGACGGATTTGACGGATTTATTGTATTGAATTGACTTATTACTGATTGGATTTTATTGACGGATTTATGGATTTACGGATTTATCGTTACTGTACGATTTCATTGATATGGCATGTTACTCTTGTCACTGGATACCAACACCGCTATGGATATGGATGGATGTTGTATTGATTCATGGATACCGACACCGCTATGGATATGGATGTTGTATTGAATTGTGGATATAGATACCGACATTATTGATTCATCGATATTATGGATTTATTGATTCACGGACATGATTGATACTACTGATATAGATCCACTGATACATTGATTCATAGTATCGATCATTGATTGATTGATTGATTGGATTGATTGTTTATTGATTTATCGATTTGATTGTTGTATATGATTTTATTGCATTGATTGGTTTCAATTGTATTTGCCGATTGTATTGATCCTGCTCTTTCGCTGTATTGATTTGATCGTTTATTGGGATTTATAGCCGATGGATATTATTGACCGGAAGTAATTGTTTTACTGAATTGATTGATGTGGTTTCACTGTTGTATCATCGTTCGTGGTCGTCAATGGATTATCCTCTTTATGGATATTGATACGCTGCCGTACTGACGGGAAGTAAGTGAGATTGAATGATAGATTTGCAAGTGTATGTGCTGATACGATTCCATTCTATTGATTTGACTGATGTTATAGACTGATACGATAGATAAAATGGCTAGGCGACCGTATTGATGTAATTGATGTTATCGATTGCTATGATAGAGACTGTAGAGATTTGACTGACGCATTGATTTCTTGAGCTTTATGGATTCCCTACTGTTCATTGATTTTATTGATCTCTGTTCCGTATTGATTTCCGTATCTGAATTGATTCATTGATCATGTGCGACTGATTGATTTGACTTGATTTGATTGACCTGCATATTGTTTCCTGTGTCATGCTTTGATTTCAGTTGTAGGCTTTGGTGACCTGCTGGGCTATTTAAGCTCATTATATGTGGTTAATATTTCAAGTGCAGAGCCTCCCGCGTGAAGCTTCTTCGATCGTTGTAGCTTTGTTTTTGTAGCCCTTGGTAGGCTTTTGTTTTATAGCCGTGTGGCTATTGTACATATTCTTTTGGACTCTCTTTGGACTGTGTATATGTTGATATGTGGATTATAGTAGATGTTGTATTTCTTTCCTATAATGCAATTATCTCTGGATGACTGTATTGATCTGAACGAGAAGAAAAAGATAAAAAGATAAGAATGTCAGATGAATCCTTTCACTATTGATATCTGGAACGTTACAAATTGATATCAGAGCGAGTGTAGTGAAAGGATTTGCTTATATCCAGAGTGATAGTGATAATTGCATTATTTGATTTGTTTGATTTTCATGTTTGATTTCCCCGATTTTATTTGATTCCGATTTTATTTGATTCGAATGATTTGTATTGACCAGGCCAATGGATCCGAAAGGAAAGACAGTTGAGTTTGTTACTGATCTCCCGCTCACATCTGAAAATATGAATAAGTTTGCTGACATGGTCGCTCAGATGGTGAGTGACAAGTTAGCAAAATGCTCTGGACATAGCAAGAAAAGTGGGGAAGGTAGCAGAGCAAGGATTAATGTTTGTATATGTTGTGGGAAAAGACATTTGGGACAGCGTTATCGGAGAACAGGGCAATGCTTCCGATGTGGTGCATATGGACATAGAATGATTGATTGCCCAAGTGCTGGACTTAGGCAAGGACCTGTTCCGACTATTCAAATTGAAAATGTACAAGCAATGGTAGAAGATGTTTCTTCAGTGCCTGCTGATGTGACTGGTACGAGTTTAGTTATTGTCTGTTTCGATGTGATTTGTATGATTTTTCGATTGATTGGATTTGTTTTGTTTCATTTTGCTCCGGACACCTAAGGGAAATGTCGGGATGACATTTTTCTAATGTGGGGAGATTGTGAGAGCTCGTTCCTTCGATTTGCTATCTGAATCTGCTTTTTCTCCCAGGATCGTCCGGGATGATATTGAGATCGTCCAGGACGATCAGTGCATTGAAACAGCTGATTTTTTTGGAATGGGATCGTCTAGGCCGATTTTGGATCGTCCTGGGACGATCAGATACGACAAGAATCCTGAGAGCAAAATCAAAATTATCGGCCTGAGGAATCGTCCGGGCCGATTGGATTTTGTTCTGATCGGCCAGGATGATGTGGCGATCGGCCGGGCCGATCAGACTAATGATATAAGGAAATCAGCTCATTTTGAGGAGAGAGAAAATCATTTTATAAAAACGAAAATATCAGAGGAGAGAGAAAGAGAAGGAAAGCGAAGGAAAAGTTCATTTTCGGAGGCCGCGGAGCGCATTTTGTCCGTCGCTGTTGTTGAGCAATTTGTTTATCTCGCTGTAAGGACTCCGAATCCTATTTCTGTTTTCGAAGATGTTGAGTTTTGGTCGTTTTGTGCTCAGATTTGTGTTTTCGTTACCGAAAAACGCGCACCATTTTGTATTGACGAAACTTTCACCGCACAACTTTTGATATGTTATTGATATGAGTTTTCTACACGTTTTGAGTATTTTCTGTAACGATTCTACCGGTTATTTTGGGTTCTGTGCGATTTTGATCGAATAGAAAAATATCAGGATGTTTATTGATGTGGCTTCAGTAGAATAATAATCTTATATTATTGTTGTGTATGTTCTGTATTAATTTGGAAAATTTCTGTTTTGGTGATTTTTGTGTAAATTCCGTATACTGCCGTTATGCCGCTGGATTTTCATACGATTTCCGATTCTCCCGATATTGATGAATTGAATGCATATGAATGTGACTATCTGATTATTGATGCTGAAAGACAAGTGGGAACCTGGTTGAACGTTGGTTTGAGATTGACTTGACCTGTACAGGATGGTGGGCCTACGGGCTTTCCTTTAAACCATTGATTATCGATATAACGATTGGGAGTCATAAGGAGTTTAATATGCCGACGGGCGGCCGACGGGCAACAGAGTGACGACTCTTATTGAAATCAACGTATGGATATCTACAATAGCAATATGGATTCTACAACAGCACTATGGATTTCTACAACAGCACTATTGATAATAGCCAGTGTTTGTACTTGTTCAGTAAGACCATTGTATGAAATTGCATTGTATGGATTTCCTGATATGCATTGACCTATTGATTTCTGATTGATTTATTGATATTGACGGATTTGACGGATTTATTGTATTGAATTGACTTATTACTGATTGGATTTTATTGACAGATTTATGGATTTACGGATTTATCGTTACTGTACGATTTCATTGATATGGCATGTTACTCTTGTCACTGGATACCGACACCGCTATGGATATGGATGGATGTTGTATTGATTCATGGATACCGACACCGCTATGGATATGGATGTATGTTGTATTGATTCATGGATACCGACACCGCTATGGATATGGATATTGTATTGAATTGTGGATATAGATACCGACATTATTGATTCATCGATATTATGGATTTATTGATTCACGGATATGATTGATACTACTGATACGGATACTGATATAGATCCACTGATACATTGATTCATAGTACCGATCATTGATTGATTGATTGATTGGATTGATTGTTTATTGATTTATCGATTTGATTGTTGTATATGATTTTATTGCATTGATTGATTTCAATTGTATTTGCCGATTGTATTGATCCTGCTCTTTCGCTGTATTGATTTGATCGTTTATTGGGATTTTGAGCCGATGGATATTATTGACCAGAAGTAATTATTTTACTGAATTGATTGACGTGGTTTCACTGTTGTAGCATCGTTCGTGGTCGTCAATGGATTGTCCTCTTTATGGATATTGATACGTTGCCGTACTGACGGGAAGTAAGTGAGATTGAATGATAGATTTACAAGTGTATGTGCTGATACGATTCCATTCTATTGATTTGACTGATGTTATAGACTGATACGATAGATAAGATGGCTAGGCGACCGTATTGATGTAATTGATGTTATCGATTGCTATGATAGAGACTGTAGAGATTTGACTGACGCATTGATTTCTTGAGCTTTATGGATTCCCTACTGTTCATTGATTTTATTGATCTCTGTTCCGTATTGATTTTCGTATCTGCATTGATTCATTCATCATGTGCGACTAATTGATTTGACTTGATTTGATTGACCTGCATATTGTTTCCAGTATCGTGCTTTGATTTTTGTTGTAGGCTTTGGTGACCTGCTGGGCTATTTAAGCTCATTATATGTGGTTAATATTTCAGGTGCAGAGCCTCCCGCGTGAAGCTTCTTCGATCGCTGTAGCTTTGTTTTTGTAGCCCTTGGTATGCTTTTATTTTGTAGTCATGTGGCTATTGTACGTATTCTTTTGGACTCTCTTTGGACTGTGTATATGTTGATATGTGGATTATAGTAGATGTTGTATTTCTTTCCTGTAATGCAATTATCTCTAGATGACTGTATTGATCTGAACGAGAAGAAAAAGATAAAAAGATAAGAATGTCAGATGAATCCTTTCACTATTGATATCTGGGACGTTACACAAATGACGTCCGAAGTACAAAATCGATACATACCAGTTCATCCCGAATGAACTAACCATTTTTTGAACTAATCATACTGTATGAAATAAGTTTTATATTGATGACGTCCAGAGTATAAAATGGGTGTATACCAGTTTGTCCCATACGAACATATAAGTTGTTTGAATTGTTTATACTGTACGAAATTAATTTCGTCCAAACGATGTGCAGAGTACGAAATGGGCTCATCCATGTTCATATCAAACGAAGCATGATTTGAATTAACTAGCTCAAGTTGTATGATGTAGGGTTCATACAGCGATGACCAGAGTACAAAATGGGTTCGTACATTATCGTACCAGATGAACCTGCTCATTTTTTAACTATTCGTACATTACGATCTAAGTTTATACATACGATTGCAAGAGTAAGAAATCAGTTCATACATGATCATACAATGAATTTTTGAACTATTCATACATACGATGTACGATCGTATTGTATGATCCATGTATGTCCATCTTGAAATTTTTAGTTTCTAAATGGGTTTTCTTGTACTTTCTATATAAGGGTCCTAAAAACTGACTGAATATACTTCTTCTGCAAATTTTCTTTTGAGAGTGAGGGTGAGAGTGTTTAGGAGTGAGGATTAAGATCTTACTTGTGAAAATTATGAAGGGTTCACAGCATTTCCCAAAGGTGAGGATCTCTTTGTGTGTATTCTTCGAATATCTTCGCTACTTCTTTGAAGACTCTTGAGAGAAGTTATTTGCAGAAGATCTAGTTCTCGGACATTAGCAGGAGGGTAAAAAAAGAATGTCGGTACTCTACAATCACCATGAGGGTGAGAAAATGCAGGTACTCTGCTGTTAAAAGGAGGGTGAGAAAGGATGCAGGTACTCTGCTATTACAAGGAGGGTGAGAAAGGATGTTGGTACTCTGCCATCACTAGGAGGGTGAGAAAAGACACTGGTTCTCTACCATCATCAGGAGGGTGAGAAAGGATGATGGTACTCTGTTGCACCGGGATTTAGTGGAAGAGAGGTTATTGTAAGGGCTTCTCCACCTTACTATGGGAGCAAAAGAAGAGTCCCTTTGGTATAGTGCAATACATAAATATAAAGTCTTTAGAGAGTGGACGTAGGTCTAGTTAGACCAAACCATTATAAAAATCTGTGTTTCTTTGTCTTTACTTTTTACTGCTTTTTATTTTCTTCATATTTTCTTTTTGTGGTTAAAATTATTTTGAGAAAATTTATCATTATGCATTAAATCTTAAACTAGTTTTCTAAATTACTAAGAATTTTTAAATTACCAATTCACTCCTCCTCTTACTTAGCCTTCGGGAACAACCTATTTAAACTTTCATGATTGTAGTTCTAGCGTGAACATCCTATATGAATAGATAGAAGTCGACACATCTTGAATTATAAAACAGATATACGGTAAGGGTATCAACTAGAATATCTATTTTATACATTCATATAAGGCCTTCAAGGCCTCCAATAAAGAAAATTCATTCACCAATTCATAAAGCCTATAAAACTCCAACCTCTATTAGCAGCTCAATAGAGTTGACAAAGTTCAATTTACAAATGAAAAATAACCCACACCCCGATGATGGCCGCGTTGAATGCAAATCTAAACCAGAAAGGTCCATTGGAAGCAATTCAAAATGCTATCTACATACCCATGAAATCCAAAATTTCTAAAAAATCATCTAATTTTAGATATTTAAAAATGAAATCTAACTATAAAACACTTAAAGCAAAACCCATCCACCCTCTATAATAGTTTATTGAGGTGTAAAAATTGAAAATTACTTCAGCTCGCAAAGTGCTAATTCCTAATCGATATTATTATTAGGATTCAATCTCAAAACAGTCTCCTGATAAAAATGATGTGATATGTATCCCCTAACAGGCAGTTTTAGTGCAAAATGGCACTGTAGGATACACGGTTATGACCCTTCCCCTCTGAAAAGAGTTGTTCTGTCGCCAAATGGCACCATGAAATATATTTGTTTTGGCTAGAGCCAATACGTTCCTTAGTGGCATCAAATAATTAAGAAATCAATTAATAGAATATAATCAATAGGGCACAAAGCCCTCTGTTATCTAAGGTGGATTCAAGTTTGTCCCCTTAGATAAATATTCAACCAAGGTCTACAAGGTACCCTTGCACGAACAACCCATGGCTGCCGACAAGGATCGTTCTGTCAGGTTAGGTTGACTACCTCCTCTGACTAAGTAGACTAGGGACCACAATGGCTCAGGATGATGAAACTATGGGATCTTGATAGGGCTCATCGTTACTAACCCCACCATTTACTTTAAGTGCAAGATGGTGAAAATTTAATTTTAAACATCAAACTTCTTAAATGCCAAAGCCCATACTACTATTATATGCTGGATACCACATATTTACGGGTACGACGTATTCATCGATGACTAGCCTTAATAAAAATTTTCTCTCATAATCGGGAGGAGTATTTAACTATAGGGGCTTCACCTATAGAAAATGAGAACTCGTATAAAAAAGTCCTGATAAAATAAGGGCAAAATCTCTGAGTAGTGTCTTATATGCAAACACATCTACATTCTCAAAATTTACTCCAAAACTTAATTCTGTTAAAGCTCCAAAAAAGAAAAGCAGTGGGGGGAGGTCGGAAGTAAATTTTGGAGCCCACAGATTTTTGATGACTCCGCTGGGGATTGATTTTTATTTACATATTTGGCTAGTCATCTCAGTACTATCATAGCAGCTAAATCAACATGGCCTAAAATTTCAAACTTTTCTAAAATGATTATTTAAAGAATTAAAATTATGAATAATCTAAAAAAATAATTGTTAAAATTAATTAAGATAACTTATTTAGCAAAGTTTTGAATTTATCTTAATTGTTTGGTAATGTTTATCTATTTTTCTATTTTGTGTTCTATGCAAATATCTACATTTTGAAAGTTTGGGGTGATGTATCAGACGTTGATTACTAACCCTTACCTTTCATGTGTGTAGATGGATCTATAGAACACTTCATTCACCATCCAATTGGGGTGTGGAGCCAGTATTCAATTGGCAAATGTGATCATTAACGCCAAAAATGTTGGATCTACCATCCAGTTCAGTAGTATTGACTTCCCTATAGTCATTGCAAGGACTATTGCAATTCCTTTTAATGGCATAAATATGAAAAGGCCTGCAAGGAGACTCCATCCTGCTAGAGCTCCTACCCGTCCTGCGCACCTACTAGCATAATGACCCATAATCAAAGCTATTACATGCCAGATGCATCTTCCAGTGTTACAAGCAACTAATACTATTGAAAATCTTTGTGAGAAGGTTTTTTTGTCCTAGAGGCTATCACAGCTTGAGGCCCCAACCACCAAAAGAATTGTGACTGGCGGAAGGATCTATGTGGTGACTGCAAACACCATATCTCTGCTAATCGGATTTCTTGCACCGGGTAATAACATTACTGAAGCTTTCTCATATGGAGGAAAGTTAATAAGAAGGAAGAGGAGGAAGCTGAATGTTGAGATCCGATCTCAGTATAAACAACTCACTATCCACCCATCCAACCTTCCAGCTTAAGAACCAGATGCTATAATTCCTACCCGAAATGGGTTCATGGGCCTTAAGTGGGTCAAAATAAATAACTCCACAATGAGCTGAAAAGGTCATTCTAGGACAAGCAACTTGAAGTCCTAGATCCACAGAAGGAGTCTGAAACTCTCTTGTCTTAAGTCTATTGGGTCTTAAAGACCATAACAGAGGACTAAAAAAGAGAAAATACCAATGGACACTGATGGTTGAGACTAGATGGGCTCTGCTAAGAGAACACTTATCTATTACGATGGAGAGAAAAAAAGAAAATTTAGCTCACATGGTGAACATCAGGGTGTGACGCCTGAACTTCGAGTTAAGGGATACGCCGCTGAAAGGTCCTGGCAGAAAGAAAAAGAAATATAGAGGCCAAAGCCTGACAGAGAAGAAGGAAAAGAGAAGTAAATATGGGCATGACATTCGGTGCAGCTTCCTAGAGATCCACCCCCAATAACAAACAATGTCAGAAATGGGTCCCAAAGAAGTCCAACGATGATGCCACTACTAATGGTTGGCACCGTGAAGAATCCTTTAGGGGATCCCATCGCTCACCGACCCCTCCAAAAGAAGAAACCAACTTGACCGCAACCCACTGGTTGAAGAAGTGTCCTTATTGAATCAAGAACCAGAGTTCCTGTGGCTTCGCCATTCAGAGATCCAATTTACTTGAGGAGAAAGGGGAGAAAGATATAGAAGGGGAAAAATATATAGAAGAAGAAGAAGAAAATATGGAAGAAAATATAGAAGAAGAAATGGATGAAAAAAATAACACCTTGGACATGAAAGTGGTCTACATGGTAAAACACACCAATGCCGATGATGGGGCCTGCTACAATAAGGGTGAAGATGCTGATGACCATTGGAAACTACCACCAAGGCAAGAACATCAGTGTCACATAAAGCTGGGTCCACCCCTGGCAGAGGTGATCATTCCTAAGGAGAAGACAAAGTTAAGGAAGTGGAGGGGAATCCCCCCGATGATGAAAATACCACACTTGCTGATATGAGAAGGAAGATAAGGTGATAGATGAGAGCCAAAGACAATTAAAACTCTCAGATAAATGTGAAAATAATAGAAATAATGGCTTAGATGGGGAAAATGATGTAAATGAAGTAGAGAACTACCGCTATTGGTGCCATGCTAATCCCTCTGCCAATCCTCCAAATATCCATATGCCTCAAGTCTCACAAGTACGGGGCACTCTTGAAGGCGGTAATGAACTTAATAACATTACCCGCCAACCCACTCCACTGAACATTATTGATTCTTATTGATTCTTGATTAGGTTGTTAAACCTAAACTAATGTCCCAAGGCTAACCAAGAGGGGGGGGGATTGGTAATTTAAAAATTCTCTTCAATTTAAAATTTAAAACATTTGATTCTCAAAGAAAGTTAATTTAAAGTTTTAAAATAAAACTTTTCAAACATAGAAAATAACTTACAGTAATTAAAAAGCAGAAATTAAAAGATGCAAGAATTTATAGTGGCTCGATCAAACATGACCTGCATCCACTCCCTGAAGATTCCCTCTTCATATATTACACTATTATCAAAGTTACTCTTCTTTTTCCCCCACAATAAGGCGGAGAAGCCTTTACAAAAAACCTCTCTTCCACCGATCCCTAGTGCGGTAGAGAACTGTTGTCCTTTTACACTCTCTAAATGTCGCAGAGAACAGTCGTCCTTTCACACCCTCTAAGTGTTAGTAAAGAACCGTTCTCCTTTCACTCCCTCCAAATGTTGGAAGAGAATCGGATCTTCTTCAAAGATATTCTCACGAGCAATCTAGAAAGATAAGAGGAAGAGTGATAACAAAAAATACAAAGAGATCCTTACCTTTGAGTAACATTGTAAACCCTTTACACTCCACTTGCAAAGAATCTCTATTAAACACTCTCTCTTTCAAGTACACTTAAAAAATCATGAAGACAAGACTTTTTACGTCATTGTTTAGTGGACCTTTCATACACAAGACATAAAAAATCGTCCATAAAACTGAATTTTTCAATTTTGAGCTACACGATCGTATAGTACAATCGGATTTCATACATATAAACATTTCAAACACTATTGCGTTCAAAACTATTGTGAATCGGTACAAAAACATTTTTTATATGATCATCGTTCGGTACAAACCTTGTTCATCTCAGAAAAATAGTTAAAAAATTTTTTTGAGTTCGTCGGTACAAAAAGTAACCCCAATATTTCATACTCTGGATCGGGTATGTACGATGACATCATCTTCCGGTACGATCAGTTATAAATATTTGAAATTTTGTCTGAATAAAATGTTGGGATGAAATTGGACCTCACAATTTCATACTCTGGAAGGCATTTACAAATTGGGTTTGTACAGTAGGATCCATGCTTAGAAAAATTTATTTTTTGAGTGAACAAGGACCCATCCATTTCGTACTCTAGAAGGAATGTATGAAATGAGTTTGTACATTACAATCCATACTTAGAAAAATTAATTTTGATCAAGAAGGGACCCATCCATTTTTTAATCTAGAAGGAATGTACGAATTGGGTTTGTACAATAAGATTCATACTTTGAAAAATTTTCATTTATGTACGTTCGACTGCTCGTTGGGAATAATAACTGACCAGATCGTCCCGTACGAACAAATATCATACAGTTCAATTAGTTTAAAAAAATGTGAATTTTAAATTCTCCCCTGATGTGTGTGTGCTCAGTTACTCAATTACAATCACACTCTCTCAGACTTAATAAAATGGAAAATAAAGACTTCCATTACAATTAACTCTAAGCTGATCTTTATTTGAAGTCTTCAATAATCCGAAGTATGTTTTCCCAGAAATGTTAGTACACACAAGAGTAAAAAAATTCTTTCAAAATATGTTAGGAGAAATAATAATCAAAGTAATAATATTTGGAATCATAAAAAATATATAAGTTGCAAGAATATCAAGCAGGCACGAACTAAGTAGCAACTCAACAATCTCCCCCTTTTTGATGATGACTAAAATATTATTATTGAAATAAATGTGAATACCCTAATTTTCTCTTTAACTCCCCCTAAATGAATAAACATATGAATATAAGATAATTTCTTTTAAGAACAAGTCAATTTTTTTAATTAAATTTTTTTTTATGAAAGCACACAAAACACAAAAGAACAAACAGAAAAAAAATAACACTAACCAACAAAAAAATCCACACTATGTAACCAAATAATCCAAAGCAATCTAATGCAATCAAATACAAATAATATTTCTCCCCCTTTTTTACAACAAAAAAAAGAAGGAAGAAGGGAAAGATGAAATGAAAGAAGTCATATGAGAAACTTTAAAATTTGATCTTTAAAGAGATTGAATTATAATTGTCTTAACAAGATTAATGTCCATTAGATAAAAATAAAGATTCAAAATATTTAAATTAAATTATAACATAAAAAAGAAAATTAGATCAAGGTTATGAAACATTCTAGACAATTTGATAAGGAGAATTATTATAAAAAGTGACAAATGAAAATTAGTTACGTTCAATTTCCAATAAAAAAATATAATTAAACAATAGATCGATTTGAATTTTAAGATTAAAAGAGAGGAAAGAACATTATCAATTGGCGACATTGTGCATCTCTTCAAATATTTGTGGCACACTTTATGCATTTTTTTGTATTTGGGCTAATTTTATGCCTCTTTTCAATTTGCGAATCAATGCACATTCTTTCAATTTTTATACACTTGTATATTTCTCTAATTTTTAATTGATATTTCCAAAATCAATAATCTAAAAACTCAAACTTCTCTATGTACAAAGATAATTATATTGAAAAGAGAATTAAAAAATAATAAATCATTAAAATTGCAATAATAATATTTAAATTATATATGATTGAAATGAACATGAGATTGATATTCTTAACATGATCGAGTTATAAATTAACTTAAATTTTTGAAAAAAAAATTGATTTCATAATGAAATTAATTTATGAATTACAGTTCATGTTATAACACTTTTTAGATTTATTAAGTCAAGATTAACATATAAGCAAACTTACATTTCACACAAAAAACAAAAGCAACTAATCAAAACAAGGCTTTTTTTATTGATATCAATTTAAAGAAAATATACATTGAAGCACTTTCTATATCAATAAATAAAAGCAAAAGCAACAACATTAAAAAAAAAACTAGTACAATGGACAAGTACAAAAATCACTGAACAAATACAAGTACAGAAACTATAGAAATCATCACTAAGATCATCACATCTCAAAGGACTGGCAAAGACAACACAAAAAAATACATCTAGTAATCTGAGGGGCCCTGGTCTGGAGGAGGAGGCTGGTTGAATATATAAAAAAAGCAATTCATCATAGCCGCGTTGGTGTTCACTGAGCCGAACTGACCTTGGATCTAACCCATGTCCTACTGGTATTGTGCATCCTGCTGATTTAGATGAGTCTAAATTTGATCAAAATGCTGATCAAAATGACTTTCCAAATGATCAAAACACTGGATCATCTCCTAAAAATTAGGTCCATGAGCAGGTATAGGTGTAGGTGCTGGTGCTCCCCTTCTCTCTTAGTATCCTCATTTGAATTATCACCTTTCCCAAAAAGTGCTCAAAATGAAGCATCGATGAAGTAGATTGGCATTTCAAGTAGAGGCTCATGATGAACAAGATTGTACTTCTTTTCTAGGATATAGGTTACTGTTGGTGGAATTTTGAAAACAGGTTTTAAAAATATTAGTTTTCTTTGGGGATTTTGAAATTTAGATTTAACTCTAATTCTAGAAGTCGAATCAACTCGTTCAAAAAAGTATATCGCCCCGAAGGACGAAAATAAAATTCCATAACGGTGTTCAGACTTAGAATTATGTAATTCATCTTGAATATCACAGCTAGATTCTAAAGAGAACTTCACACGGCCCCGAGGGGACAAGCTAAAGTTCAACTAAATATCCAGTTATGATATTCAAGGAGTATGATTGTCGAATTCATATCCAAAGCCTTATCAAAGAAGGATGTATCTCCCCAAAGGGAGATAACACCTTTCAATGATAATTCTTCTAATATGATAACGACAATCATTCTTTAACTTTTCCCAAAGAAATCTAAGAAGATTTTTTTTTTAAAGATTAATTTTGAAATCAGGTGTGTGTGGTTCCAAATCTCCTACGAGCGCAAGCCCTCGTAGTTAATTACATCATAGGGAGACAGAGTCCCCTGCGAAAACTCTCGATTAAAATAAGAATGAAATTTTGTTAGATTATCTAGGAGTGATATCAAAAAAACGAATAGGATTCTTGGAGAATCAGAAGGGAATCGATCAAGATTGAACATTTATTAATAGAATCGAGGGAAGAGAGGTAGGGGACACCTTGGGATTCCAGAACCATCCGGAAGTGTCCCAACTTAATCTAAGTGTTGAGCTTTATATTTTAGGATTGAAAGGAAACTTTAATTGAAGTTGAGCATTTTATTAGAAATTTGGGATTATATTCCTAAAATTTGGGGTCTTATAATCAAAGCTCTGCCCGGATCCTAAATCTAATTTGGACACTAGACCACAGTCGTCCGAACCTAACTAATGCAGTACAATGCCTGGACTTACCCCGGCTTGGATTGAGGAGCCAGCTAACCACCTAATCGATTTAAAAGAGATGAGTCCGGTCTTTTATGAAAGAGTGGTAGGGACGTTGTACTTAAAGTTTTGGAGAGTTGGGGCTGACATCTAGAAATTTTCCTAATTGGCCCCTTCGACTTATGTTGGGTGCTAAAATGCTAAAACTGATGCAATTAAAATTTTGACTCTTTTAATTTGTATTTAATGCAATGCATGCTGGTCGACAACTTCCAAATCAAATATGCTTGAAATTTTAAAAACAGGCTTATAAAATAATTTTTTAGAAGACTGGACTTCCGCAGGTCCGGCACCTCGTCCTCATAGGTCAGACTATCCGGACTCTAACCGCAGGCAGGGAAGGGTCTAAAACAAGGAGAGAATAATGCAGAAATATGCATGCGACCCCGGGGTCGATCCCCGGCTAATTCCCTAGATTCGTTATCTTTCTATGTTATTTAGACTCACTAAAATTTTAGACATTTAAGATTTTGAGTAGAAAACTTTCACACCCTCGCGAGTCTCACGTATCCAGGAGAAAACAGAAGCGGCACACAATCGCCAAAAAACTAAGAAAAGCAGGCAGTCCTAAAGACAATCAATTCATCACATCAAATATAAATTAACTGATTAATAAATGTCCATAGGCAAAGTTGTCTTGCTTATTACAAACCAGAATTTTGCAGAAAGTAAAGTGGTCGGGCACCACTGACAACAACCCGAATTCTAAACCTAGTAATGACGCAAGTAGTTTTGAGTGGGATACTCTCAATCTTCAAGTCTTCAATCTTGTTCCTCTTTAGACTCCTTTTCTTCAAACTCCTTGGATTCTTCGTGGTAAACTAACCAAATGGATATGAGGGCACTTGCCTTTTAAGGGGAAGGCCACTCTTTTCTCTTTGGGTATAGAAAAAGTATGATCCAAATTTGGATTTCCAAATGGAAAAAGGAATACTTCCCAAAAGGGAATCCTTTCCTCTTTGGAATCCAAGCTTTGGACATATGTATCCTAACTCAAAATTGACTTTCACAACACTTGATAGTTATACAAATTACATTTATTTGAAAATAAAATCTAGACTCTCCTGCAAGGTTATCCTAAGCAGTTAATTAATCAAAGAAGACATATTCCCAAGCAGTTATATATGTGTAGAAAAGAAAGTAAAACACACTGGCCATGCTCTTTTTATTTGGGGGCTTTGGCAGCTGAAGCACCTGTGTAAGTATTTATAACAATTAATATTTTTTTTATTGATTTAGCCCCCTTTTACTGCCCTGCATGAGCATGGCCACCTGCAGAAAACTATGTGAACATCCAAATCGTACCTAACCTAAGGGTAATCTATTTACCAAACACATCAATCTATCCACAGAGTGCAGAAAAGTAAGCAGACACAGCAAAGCAATTTCATCCACAACATGCAGTGAAAATTGCGAAAAACCCGACACACAGCAGTAAAATAAACACCGGCCTAACCTAGATCTAGAGTTGGTTTTCCTAGCACATCATCTAAAGTGTGTGTAAAAGGTTGTGTGGCTGGGGTAGGTCCTAAAGTGGGTGATTAGTTAAAGTTGTCTAAAAGTCTGGGTTTGTTAAGGCTTAAAAGGGGAAATTAGGTTAAACTTTAAATATTTGTGAATTAGGAATTTTAATTAAATGTATTTTAAAAGTTAATTGATTGCTACCTTTATTTCACACCGAGGCCATGAAGTTTATTTCACCTTCCTTGGGGCTAAGCTAATAGCCTCGTAGGCTTGGGTTACGTAGTAGCAATCGGGGTTAATTAAGTTATTTTAAATTAGTTGGAATTAAAGGAGTGAGTTAATATTAAGGAGAGTTGATTACTGATTTTAATGGGTTGGTTGAGAATTTTAATAACCTATTAAGAGAATTTTAGAATTTGGAGGAGTTAACAGATTTTGAAGGATTATCCGGATATGCTAACTAAGGGGTCAAAATTTGATTTTAAAATTAGGATTAATCTTAAGGGTTTCAAATTTTTAATAAATACTGGACCTAATTATGAGTCGTTAGACAGGTGGTACATTCAATTTGGAGTTTTCTATAAAACGTTATGATTTTTAGAAGTTTTGGCCCGTTTTGATCTAAGGTCACCTAAAATGTTGACTCCTTGATTTTGACCAAATTATGGTGGTTTAATATTTTTAGGGAATAGTAGATTCTAATTGAAGTCATTAACCATTGAGTTTTATTAGTTTAAATTTTTCTATAATTAATAGTGAATTTTAGAAGTTATACATATTCGTAGGGATTACCAAATTAGTACAACTAGGGGGGGCTGCTTAAGGATTTGAACCCAAATGAGTCCTAAACTCCTTGTGATCAATTAAAAAGGTCGTAAATGACCTAAGGACAGATCAACAAGTGTTTAAAGCCCTTTTTAGATTTTTAATGTTTTTGGGATTAATTAAAACTGGTTAACCCTTGATTTTACCTAAGGACTCAACTAAGACAAATCTAGAAATCAATTTAAAAGGGTTTCAATTCTTATTGATTAGGGGATTAATTAGGAACAATTATAAAAATTTTAATGGATTTTATAAGTTAAGGACAGTTCATTATCAATTGATTAGGGTTAATAGGCCATTTCTAAGAAGGATTTTTGAGGCTCCTAGTTGGGAAACCAAATGAACTCCAAATTTGATGAAATTTGGACCATAGGATCACCGGACTCTAAGGAATAAACCCATTAAATTTGAGCTCAAATGGAGTACTATAAGGTGGTTAACTAAACCACCAAAGATGAGCTCTAAGTCACCTTCAAATCACTATAGGGGTCTATCCTAAGCTTGGATTGGGGCAAAATCAAAGGCTCTACACTCCTTATCTTACACATCATCAGCACACAAAAAATCACACCCTAAATCCCATTGGATAGGTCCATACCCCATTTTGAATTTAAGGGTCAAACCATGACCCTTAAACTTAAAATTTGGGGAAAATGCCCTTGAACATTTTAACATGGGGAGATAAAGTTTGGACATGTCAAAAACATGTTCAATTTCAATCTCCCAAAATTCCAGTCCTGGTGGAGTTGTATTTAAAGAGTAATTAAGGAAATTAATTAAATGCTCAAATTGAAATTAAGCCTAACACTGACCTAACCAGGGCCTAGAACCATAGGGCTTTTGTAGATCTCCCTGAGACCTTTCCAATGAGCCTAAGAACACCTAATTTGGACAAGTGTGGAGGGTGTTATGAATTTTTAAAGTTCCCTTGAATTTCTAGAATTATTAATTCGGTCATTACACAGTCAGTGCTCCCTTTACACGCGCCGCGCACCGATTTGCTGGTAATTATTGGCGCTAACTGTTAACGGTCGGATTAACCACAGCCGTCGGATGGCGGATTGGACAGTTGGGATTAAACACGCTCCGATACCGCGGGATCTAATCCGAGCCGTTGATCGAAATCAACGGCTGAGATTTCGTCTTCAACCTCCCGCACGTATCCGAGACCGTAAAGCTTCTCCGGCGTGATCCGGGCGATCCCGCCAGCAAACTCCAAAGAAATTTCACAGGGAGGATCAGGACAGAGGAAACCTTCAATCCAACGGTGGAGATCCGTTGGGGAGAAGGTTTCCTTCACACTTGACCGGACTACCTAGCTAGAGAGCTCGGGATGAAGGGATTACCACAGAGAAAGTCTCAACGAATGAGCTTCTCTATCAAGAAGCTTCAGGGGACGATGGCGAACTGATCTTCTTCAGAAGTCGGGACCGGAGGATGGCCGGAGGTGTGACTTCGAGCGGGATGCCGAAAGCTTTCACGGGCGCTTGCTCGAACGGATGAAGGGATCGATTTGGGAGCTCGAAGGGAGAGCCTGGGAGGTTGAAGAGGCTCTCTGAAATGATTTCGAGCGAGTGAGGATTGCTTTTGGGGCCTGGGGAGCTCGAGCCATTTCGGCCATCTTTTGCAGGCTTGGACGGCCGAGATTGAGCTGGAGAGGGCTTGGATTGCTGCCAGGTGGAAGATGGCGATGTCCTAGGGAGGTCGTGGGGATCAAACCGGTGGGCAGCAGCTTTGATCCAGGAGTTGTCTGGGGGGGAACACCGGAACTCGTTTTCTATTGGTTCCGACCGCCGCCGGTCACGGTTTGGGTCGGGTTGACTGGGGGAGGCCGATGTGGACATGCTGGAGTCGAGGGTGGAGTCAATTTGGCCTGGGAATGTCTGGATTGAACTGGTGGCTAGGTTGGACCCAAACCTTCTCGGTTCGAGTCAAATTGAGCCCGATCCAGGTCAGGTCAGACCTTGGGTTTGGTATGGGAGATTGGTCTGGGTCTGTTGCACCCAATGCAAGTGGAAATTGGATCCAATTTGGTCTGTGTTAAAAGATGGCTTGGGTTGATCCAAATCTGCTCGGTTCGGGTCAATTTGGGCTCAACCCAGGTCAGGTCAGACCTTGGGCTTGAGGTGGGAAGTGGGTCTAGGTCTGGTGGACCCAATGCAAGTGGCAATTGGGTCCAATTTGATCTGAGTTGGAAGGTGGCTTGGGTCCATGTGTTTTTGGCTACTTTGGGTTAGCCTAAAACCTGACCCAGGTTAACCCAAAGCATGGGCTAGCTGGAGGAGGTATGTTGGACCTAGGGTCACCTATGGGAGGTGTTGATCAAGTTCAATTGGGCTTATGTAAAGAATTGGCTCAATCCCAAGTGATCTTGGGCACTTTGGGTTAGCCTAACTCTTGACCCAAGTTAGCCCAAGGGTTGGGCTGGTCAAGGAAGGTGCATTGGGGCAATGGGAACCCAATGACACCTTGATTTGGATTCAATTTGATTAAGGTTAGGAGATGGCTCAAGGGAGGCCTCTCTTTGGTCACTTGGGTCAAGCTATATGGCTAACCCAAGTGAGCCCAAGGCTTGGGTCTCCAAGAGAGGTCTCTTGGGTACCCAAGGGGTCATCCCTTACATTCAAAAGGACTTGGAATGGACTTGATTCAAAGATTTGAAAGGGTAGGGGTGTATGGGTTAATGGGTCAAACTTGGTTGACTTGGTCAACCATATTGACCCAAGGTCTGGGTTTGAGTTAAACAAGTTGGTTTTGATATTTGAAACTTATTGAAAGTGGTTTCAAAGAATTGGGAGTTGATTTGAATTGAAATGGGCATTTTAAATCCCATAGGGGTATTTTGGTCAATTTTGACCCATTAGTCAACTAGGGTCAAAAAATGGGTTTGAAAAGTGCAGTTTACTGCTCAATGGGTTACAATCAAGGGTCTGGAACTGATTGGAGGCTTTGATGAGGGCTCCAAGATAAAAATCTTCAAGGTGTTAGGTCCAATGGCATAGGCTGTAAATATTTAAAGGTTTTACAGCCTTTGGATTTTAATTCACATTCTGGGGTTAGAGACCTTAGAATGGGCTCAAAATTGGAGGGTAACCTCTAGAGACATGTCTCATCACTTTGTAAGTGATAGACCCTGAATCAGAGGTCATTTGATTGGGTTTTGAAATGTTTGAAAAATCTTTGAAAAAGGTCTTTAGGACAGGGCCTTAAGACTTTGGATTTGAGTCTGGATTTCTGGATTTGGAATGGATTTTAAGTTTGAATGATTAATATTGAAGTATCCAAATCATTTACAATCATGTTGTGATTGTTAATAAATGGATAAGTTCAAAGCTAGATTAAAGGTGGGATCAAAGTCTAGGTTGAAGTCTGGATTCTCAAGTTGATTGGATCAAAGTTTGGATATGTTTGAAGCTTGAATTAATTTGAATTTGAACTGAATGAAGTTTGAGATTTGAATTAATCAAGGGTAGGGATTCACTTGCAGTTGGAGTTGATCAAAGGTATGGATTGATTTGAGGTTGGAGTTGATCAAAGGTAGGGATTGATTTGAGTCTAGATGGGTCCTAGGATCTAGAGGGGTTCTAGGATCTAGGATATAAAAGAATCCTAAGCTCTAGAGTAGGCCCTAAGGTCTTGGATCTAGAAAAGAATCTTAAGCTCTAGAGTAGGCCCTAAGGTCTGGCTCTAGGAAAGAATCTTAAAGTCTAGAGTGGATCCTAGGATCTAGGATTGATCTGGAGTTTGGAAGGGCCTTAGTGACCTCATACAAAAATGAGGTCAACAAATGGACCCCCAATGTGTGTGGTAGAACAGGGTGGATTGGGTCAGGGTTCTATATGTGGTACGATAAGCCCACAAAGCTTCGACCAACCGCGCAGCCACATGTGATCGAAGGGCCACAAGGCTATCGTAGGGTGTAACACATTAGGCGGCTGATGTAAAACCACACCATAAACCTGACATTGATGACAGTGCTTTGCAGTATTCATGCAACCGTCAATCATTGTAGGCTAGTAATATCCAAGACTTTTAATCTTCAATTTCATTTTTGGACCCGATTGATGTGCACCGCATAGTCCTAAATGAACCTCATTAACAATCTTCAGGGCTTCCCGCTGCTCCAAACAGCACAGCCACATGTGATCGAAGGACCAATGGTATAACAAATTATTGACCAGTGCATAAGATAGGGCACGTTTCTTAATCTGGTTGGAGAGTGATTTATCCTGGGGAAGCTTCCCTTCTTTAAGATAGTCGATTAAGGGACCTCTCCAATCGCCTTCTTCGTCGGTTGTCGAAGAGGAAGAAAGAATCTGAAGGGGTGTCTTACTAATGTGTTCCAAATCTATAAGAGAGAGGGCTTTACGACCCTGAATCTCTATAGGGATGGAATCCTCCTCAGGACATGCAAATTCCTTTGCAAGTTTTGCTAAGGCATTCGCTGTGGAGTTACTTCCACGGGGAACCCTATACAAAGTGGTGGTAGGAATTTGTTCCAACAAGTGAAGTGTGTACTGGTGGTATCTTAGGAGATTAGGATTCAAGACTTTATAGGTTCCGGCCACTTAGTTAATCACCAATTGGGAATCTCCAAAGATCTTAATCTCTTTAATTTCCATTAGAATTGCAAGTTCCAAACCGGTTATCAGAGCTTCATATTCAGCTTCGTTATTCATACAGGGCTCCGATAAGTGGTAGGAAAAGTGCATCATTCCTTTTTCTGGTGTTATAAAAATTAGACCGACTCCAGCCTTTCTAGGGATTATAGATTGTTGGGTCGCATTCCTACAAGAGGATGCTGCTCCATCAAAATACAATTCCCAGACGGCCTCGCTAGATTCCCTCAAACTCATGATTTGTTCGTCGGGTAAATCATCGTTCAGAGGAGAGTCTGCCGACAGCGGGTGTGCTGCCAGAAAATCGGCAACGGCTTGTCCTTTCACAGCACGAAGGGGAGTGAAATTAATATCGAATTACAGTAATATCATAGACCAACGGGCTAAACGTCCTGACAACGTAGGTCGTGTCATAAGATATTGCAAAGGATTAACTCTTGAAATCAAGCTGATTGAGTGGGAGAGCATGTAGTGCCTCAGTTTCTGAGCTGCAAAAACTAAAGCAAGACAATGCTTCTCAATTGATGGGTATCAAATTTCAGTAGGAAAAAGTCTTCGACTAAGGTAATAGAGAGCATTCTCCTTCCCTTTGTCATTGACTTAAGCCAACAGGGCGCCTAAAGACTCGTCTAAGGCTGTAGTGTAGAGAATTAACGGCTTTCCCAGAATTGGGGCTGCCAAAACTGGTGGATTAGAAAGGTATTGTTTAATGTTATCGAAAGCATTTTGACACTTCTCGTCCCATACGAATTTAGAATCTTTTTTTGTAAGGACAGAAAAGGATTGACATCTCCTGGAAAGATTAGAAATAAACCTCCTTATATACGCCAATCTACCTTGTAGAGACCTTAACTGGGCAAGGCTCTTAGGAGATGGCATATCTAAGATGGCTTTAATTTTAGCAGGGTCAATCTCGATTCCGCGATGCCTCACTACGAATCCTAAGAATTTCCCTGAGGTGACGCCGAAGGCACACTTCAAGGGGTTCATTTTCAAATCGTAGGGGCGCAACCGCTCAAATACAACCCTTAAGTCATACAGGTGAGCCTCTTTGACCTTGTTCTTGACAACTAAATCGTTAATATAGCACTCAACTTGATTATGAATTATGTCGTCAAAGATACGGGTCATGGCCCGCTGGTAGGTTGCCCCGGCATTCTTTAAGCCAAATGGCATCACCTTGTAACAAAAGATTCCAATAGGGGTTCTGAACGCAGTATTTCTCTCATCTTCTGGGGCCATCTTGATTTGGTTATAACCCGACGAGCCATCCATGAATGAGAAAATGGCATGTGAGGAGGCAATGTCCACCATGAGTTCTGGTATTGGTAAAGGGAACTCGTCCTTAAGACATGCCTTATTCAGATCCCTATAATCGGCGCAAATCCGAATTTGACCGTTTTTCTTTCGGATAGGCACGATGCTGGCCACCCAAGAGGGGTGTTGTTCCTCTCGAATAAACCCAGCTTCGGCCAATTTCTTAACTTCAGAAACGACTTGTTGCTCGATTTCCAAGCGCATGCGTCGAGGAGCTTGTTTGACAGGAATGACATCGTGCCGAACTCCAAGTTTATGAACCGCTACCTCAGCAGGTAAACCTGGCATTTCGTTGTATGTCCAGGCAAAGCAATCCCAAAACTCAGACAAAAGTTGAATCAAATCTTTGGTTTCACCCTCGCTCAATAGAGCACTTATAAAGATTGGACGGGGTCATCATCGTTTCCCAGGTTAATTTCTTTTAATTCATCGACTGTCGATTTAATTTCTTCTTCTAATTCAGGGGGTGCATCCCGAACTTGAAGGTCATCAGGATCATCTAAAGTCTCCAAACAGAGTCCATCAAGAGCATAGAAAGGATCTGTAGGGACATTTGGCGATTCAAGATGGTAAGTTATCATTAGGCAATACTCATCGTCATCGAATGAACTAACAGTTCCAAAGCCGATACTGCTTGTAGGATTATCCTTAATTTTTGCTTGCCAAATATTTTCGTGGTATCTGGCCTGACCCTTAGTCCATCGGTATGGTACAGGACCTTTAGAGAAAGTATTTTTCACACAAATAGGGAAGTAGTCGAAAGGTAATTCCATTAATTCATTAAAATCTGTCTCCTCAAGGGTTACATCACTTTCATCCCTTGCGGAGGAGGAGCCAAAAAAGAATTTCTGGACTTTCTTTACTTCGCCGTTCAAGTTGGGGGCCACTTTAACTTCTAACCCTGCAATCCTGCCAGCTGACAGTGGGGTCAGAGAAAGGGCCTCAATCCTTCTACTGAGCTTTTTGTATATTGTTAATTCAGGCTCGTCACTTTTCACCTTTACAATATCTTCCTCAATGTCACTATCCTCTTCTAAGGTGAGATCAAATTTTGGAGAAGTATTTGTATTTTTATAATTGAGGGAGAAGGCAGCACCTTGGTCCTTGGACTCAATGTCGGAATCTGATTCCAAATCAATATAAACAGGTGTTGTTCTCCTCTCTGATGAAGCACGGCCTCGACCTCGTACCCTTAAGGTCATCCTCCCACCTCTTTAAGGTAATGTGTTTGGAGGCCTAAGGACAACGATGTCAGAGTCATCTTCACTACTTAATTGTATCATTTCTTGATCAACAAACTTTTCTTTTTCTTTCTCTTGATTGGACTTTTGTCCAACCAACTCCTCAATTTTGATCTCTAACTTAGAGCGGGACGAGAACCCTTTTGGAACAAAATATGTAGCATCTTCGTAGATCCCAATTTCTTGAATCAAAAATGGTTGTAGATCACCCTTAATCAGGTGTTCAATGCCATCTCGTTGGTACTAGATGCATTGGTGAAGGGTAGATGGAAACATTCTATATTCATGAATCCAAGGTCTACCTAAAAGGGCATTAAAGGACGTCGCCGAATCAATTATATAAAACTTAGCTTCAGTTTTCAAGTCTCCTATTTGTAAGAGCAAGGTGATCGAACCTAAAGCCCTCTCGCCCTTTTCATTGAACCCATGAAGCACCAACCTATCGATTGAGAGCTTGCTAGTATCAACTCTGAGATATGCAAGGGTTTTTATGTTCATTATGTTGACCGATGCACCCGGATCAATGAGGACTCTTGATAACTTAAAATTTCCCACATCTACAATCATGTAAAGGGGACGGTTTTGGTCAGTAGTTCTCAAGAGCAAATCTTCATCTAAAAGGTAACTCCAGGAACCTCTTTGAAGTAGAATGCCTCACCTTTTGAAGTTACAACCAATTGGGTTAAGCAAATCTCGGGGTCGAGAAGCGCTTTAATTAAAGACTCCCTCATTTCTTTGGAGAGAAGGAGGGCGTCATAAATACTTAATTTTGCTGGCAACTTCCTAAGGTGGGCCAAAATGTTGTAATCAACCTTAGGAACGACAGACTCAAAACCCGAAGGAATTAGAGGAAATTCTGGTTGCTGAGGGGAATTTGGATTTAAATCTTCGAAGGGAATTTGATTTCCTTTCTCCTGAGGGGGAAGCCTAGGGGGTAAGAGTTTACCGCCGCAGAGTTGCATCTGCTCGATATCTTTGGGAGGGCAAACTAGGGCAGTGTCTACGCACACCATAGGCGTTAGATCATCATTTCCTGAAAGCGAGTTAGAATCTGAAAGTTCTATCAAGATAGGACTTCCTTGAAAATTGATTTGAGGGAAATCACTTTCTTATAAAGCTTCACATTCAACCTCTTCTTGAATAGCTGATTTGGGAAGGTCAATTTCTTTAATATTAAGACTTTCTTCACCAGAGCTTTGATTTAAAACAAGAGAGTCATCAACTTGCATTTCATTTCCATGGTTAATCATCAAGACAGAAGCAGAAGGATGTTTTTTATTCATCTTCTGACCCTTCGCCTTTGATGGGGCAAAGTAAAAGTCAGATAACAAAAGAGGGGAGAAGGTTTTAACACCCCCATCCACCATCTTAATACATCTCTCATCTACACACTTCCTCTCTACAAAATCAACTTCCTTTTCTTTTAAACATTTGACAGTAGTTCCTGTGACTACTGGAGAGGAAAGTGGCTTAACATCCTCCTGCGAAGCGTCCAGGTCAACCTTCCACGTCGGGGCCTGGGCTATCGTAGTCAGCTGTTGAGAAAGATGAAAAGACTTGTTAATCGACTTTTTAAGTGTCCGAGACAAAGCAATGTCCCAACCATCTTCAACAAAATAAGGAGAGTTAAGAGGGTTACCTGAAATGGTTTTAATGGAAGCTTTCTCCGGATCGATCAAGTATTCTTTAGGAATTATGATGTTACCTTGGGTGTAGTTCCTCTCAAGCCAATCTTTGAACACAACACAATCTTCAAGAGGGTGACTAAGCATCCGGTTGTATGGACAATACTTGAGATCATCTTTCTTACTTTCATCTTCAGGCCTCCTGGCCTCTGGCAGCTGAAAATCTGGTTTCTTTAAAGGACTCCTGAAAATCCTTTTAACTGACTCCCTCTTAAATGGATATGGTTTTGCCAACCTCTCTCTAAAAGGGACAAAGTTAGGGTCTCTGGTGTACTGAGGAGTGACCTGAAAGGGCTGTCTCTGAGCTGGCTGTGGTGGCGGTGGTGGAGGAACACTGGGCTGACTAGCCATTGGCCTTTTTCCCTTGTCGACTGCCGACACTACTGCCTTTTTCTCAAAAGTCTTAACCAATCTAGGACCTTTCTTGTCTTCAGACTGCTCTCGTAGGAATGGCATCTTATGAGCCTCTTTCTGCAAATTTCTAGCCTTATTAAGAAGTTTTTCAAAAGTTTTAATGGTGAAACCCTTCAGAAGGAAAGCAATAGGGCCGTGGATATTCTTAAGAAGGATCTCCACTGCATGTTGCTCTTGCAACTGGGGTTCACACTTCATCGAGAGGTTTCGCCACCTGAAGATGTACTCAACCAGAGACTCTCCCGGCTTTTGTTTCTCAACAACAAAATCGCCCACGGTAGTTCGTTGTTGCGCTTCAGAAAATCTTTTAAGGAAAAGGTTTTCTAGATCGCTAAAGGTTTTTACTGAACCATTGGGCATACCGGCGTACCACTCAAAAGCAATACCAGATAGACTACTTACAAACTGGCGAAATAGTAAAGCATCCAACCCTCCCGCATTGCAACAACTTGCTCTGAAGTGGGCCAGATGCTGTCTCGGGTTTTCTATTCCAGTGAAAATTTTAAAAGTTGGTGGCACAAAGCCTTTTGGGTAAGGGACTGAATCATATTCTTCGGGGTAAGGTCTACCCTTTGGAATAGATGCGGTTCCTTGCGAAAAGGCTATGGCCTCCCTTACCTGGTCCTCAATCAGTTGCTTAATATCCTTCTGAGGCCGAGTTGGAGGGACAGGGGGAACTGTAGGTGCTGCTGGAGATGCCTCTGGCAGGCTAGGAGGGATCACTGGTGTTGACTCGGGAGGCTTGGGACCAGACTCTATCTTCCTAACCCTTTCAACAGTCTCTCGAGCCGTTTATTGAATCTTAAGTGAATCCTGCTCTGACTTGTAAAATCTTTCTTTCATTTCTTTGACTTGTGACATCATAGTTGTCAACTGATTCTCCAAATCTTTAATATGCTCCTCACCCTTAGCTCTTATGGACTCATCTGAATCGGACCCAGCAACATGTGGATCATCAACTCTAGCAAGCCGGCACCTACCAGGTTCGGCCTCCTTGTTGGACCCTCTAGTTTCGACCATGGAAACGCTACCAACATAATCATCCTCCTCTCCAAGGAGGTCATCCAGGTATGGGTCAAAAGAAGCCATTCCCTCTTTATTCAAAAAAATATTTCTTATTTCTTGAACTACATCCTCGACCGCTCTATCCCCAATTGACTTAGGATCAAGAGGTAAGTATCCTTTGTACTCAGCCATATCGAATAATTCTTTAGAATCTAGAAGATCAATGATTTCTGTAAGTTTTGGGTTAGGATCTGATTGAGACTCTGTAACTGGCTCTTCTTCTATCTCAAGATCTATGTCAATTCCTTCCTTCTTGACTGTCACAAGATCGGTAGTCGGAGAAGTGGCATTCCCTCCAAGGAGAGGGACACATACTTCAGGAGGTGAAGCAGGAGCTTGTAGAGAAATAGCTCCTACATTAGGTAAGGTAAGGTCCTCAGACTCTTGTGTAGGAAGCCTAGGAATGACGCATAAATCTATGCTATCAACAACCGGGTCATCAACGGGAATCATAACTGAATCAGGAACTGGACTGGCTGCAAGAAGGCTATCTACTGCAACAACTGGAGAACTAGGTTGAACATCCATCGACTCAATCAAGACTGGAGGAGGTTTAACTGTGACTTGTTGGAGTTGGAGAATGAACTTTGGGGTTCTTAGAGGAGGTGGTAAATTCTCCAACTTAGTCCTTTTTGGGACAAACTTCTTTTCAGGGGATTTGGGCCTCTTGCCCTTGATATCCAGATGTTTTAGAGTTTCATTCCCCTTTGGTTTGACAATTACTGAGGCCAACCTTACAGCTTTGGAAGGGGGTACCGGGGGTCTACCAACAGAATGGAAGCCTCTCTCGGACCCAGTCAACACAATACCCTCCGTCTTGGAAGAAGGAGGGCGTGGCGCCCAGTGGAATCCATCAACTAGTACTGAAGTGGCGGGCTGTCTAACATACTTCTTATTTCTTCTAACAGGTTGCGGAGTCAGATTCTTTGCCTCAGACGCCTCTTCTTGTAACACTTCTTTTTGGAAGCGATGAGAGATCACTCCCTTCAACTGTTTCATGTACTGCTCCTTTGTTTGCCCAGATTGTGCAGCACAGGTATGAATTATGTTTCTCAAAGCCCTTGTCTTCTGCAAATGCTTTTCTTTTGGAGTCTTTTTAGTCGAGTAGTCGACCAGGCATGTTGGGGAATGGGCTATCCTAGCTATCCTCTCCTCCCCTTGAGCAGAAGCTAAGGGGTAAAAGCGGCTCCCTTTCAGAAGGGGAGAGGAAGCAAGAACAGATAGCACCTCATCAGCCCCAGGCTCTACTTGGGCTAAAGTCTTAAAAGGTATAACTCTCTTTGCCTTAGAGATCTTCTTTCTAAGTCTCCTCAAATAGTTCTTCTTTTGATTCTTAGTAGAAAAGTTAAGTCCAGAACTAGTTCCTTTCTCAAAAATAGATTTGACTTCAATGGGAGGCTCAACAACTAGCTCAGACTGTTTCTGGTCATCACTAATCACTGGCAAGGTAGGTGCAGATCCCATAATCAACTCAACCACTGGAGGAACTTCCTTACTGGCATCAAAACTAACAATCTGGTGTCCATCCATAGAGACCTCAAGGGTACTAAATCCCATTCCAAATATGATAGTGCTCCCTTGGTCATTAATAGTTGAGGACAACTCTCGGTCGAAAGAGAAGATCAATTGGCCAGCCATTTGAATTTTCTGAAAGTTAATGAGAGGATTGAAATTAGATTTCTTTTTAAGAAAAGTGGAAAAGAGTTTGTTATTTTGAAACTTAAGGCTTGTAGAATAGTCTCAACCTTCCAACACATGTTGAGTGGTAAAAAGCACCCAACACACGTTAGGAAGATAAAGAGACTAAATACTTGCCGAAAGGAGGGTTTCCTCAAAAGGTCAACATATGTTAGCCCAAAAGATGGTAGTATGGGGTAACATATGAAGGTTTGGAACTTGGAGAAAAAAAGGTCATTATTTTGTTTTCTATGTTTTAAAAGGAATTTGAATTTTGAATGATTTAAGATGGGGTTTTTTTCTACAAAATCCAAAACACAACGGACAGAGTTTTCCCTTGCCCGAAGCCTTATGGAATTGTAAGAAAAACCCAAGTAAAGTAAATATTCTAACCCTCCTCATTCCTAAAAGTTCAAGGGGAGTAAAGGGGTTAAGACTACAATATTTTAAATCTTTCTTAAAGTCAAAGATTTTTTTAAACTCCTTTTGATCTTAAAGGTTGGTATATTGAATGTGACATTTCTTAATCATAATTTTAAAAAGAATGTTTAGGGACCTGATTTGACACTGTCGGCTCATAGGAAATCCCAGGGCAGAAGGTCAAAATAAGGACGGTTAAGTTAGCAAATAACAAATTTTGGGAAGTAAAACCTCTCTTTTAATGTTTTAAAATTGTCTTTTAGATGTTGGCCACACTCTCCCAAGGAAGAAATGGGTTGAGGAACCAACGGAAGGAAGGTAGTTAAGATTTCCGATGAAACAAAATTCATTCTTATTAAAGATGGAGAGAGAGATTTGTCCCACCGGGCGTGCCATTTTCTTGTTGGTGGAATTTTGAAAAAAGGTTTTAAAAATATTAGTTTTCTTTGGGGATTTTGAAATTTAGATTTAACTCTAATTCTAGAAGTCGAATCAACTCGTTCGAAAAAGTATATCGCCCCAAAGGACGAAAATAAAATTCCATAACGGTGTTCAGACTTAGAATTATGTAATTCATCTTGAATATCATGGCTAGATTCTAAAGAGAACTTCACACGGCCCCGAGGGGACAAGTTAAAGTTCAACTAAATATCCAGTTATGATATTCAAGGAGTATGATTGTCGAATTCATATCCAATGCCTTATCAAAGAAGGATGTATCTCGCCAAAGGGAGATAACACCTTTCAATAATAATTCTTCTAATATGATAATGACAATCGTTCTTTAACTTTTCCCAAAGAAATCTAAGAAGATTTTTTTTTTTAAGATTAATTTTGAAATCAGGTGTGTGTGGTTCCAAATCTCCTACGAGCGCAAGTCCTCGTAGTTAATTACATCGTAGGGAGACAGAGTCCCCTGTAAAAACTCTCGATTAAAATAAGAATGAAATTTTGTTAGATTATCTAAGAGTGATATCAAAAAAACGAATAGGATTCTTGGAGAATCAAAAGGGAATGGATCAAGATTTAACATTTATTAAAAGAATCGAGGGAAGAGAGGTAGAGGACACCTTGGGATTCCAGAACCATCCGGAAGTGTCCCAACTTAATATAAGTGTTGGGCTTTATATTTTAGGATTGAAAGGAAACTTTAATTGAAGTTGAGCATTTTATTAGAAATTTGGGATTATATTCCCAAAATTTGGGGTCTTATAATCAAAGCTCTGCCCCGGATCCTAAATTTAATTTGGACACTGGACCACAGTCGTCCGAACCTAACTAATGCAGTGCAATGCCTGGACTTACCCCGGCCTGGATTGGGGAGCCAGCTAACCACCTAATCAATTTAAAAGACATGAGTCCGGTCTTTTATGAAAGAGAGGCAGGGATGTTGTACTTAAAGTTTTGGAGAGTTGGGGCTGACATCTAGAAATTTTCCTAATTGGCCCCTTCGACTTATGTTGGGTGCTAAAATGCTAAAACTAATGCAATTAAAATTTTGACTTTTTTAATTTGTATCTAATGCAATGCATGCTGGTCGACAACTTCCAAATCAAATATGCTTGAAATTTTAAAAATAGTCTTATAAAATAATTTTTTAGAAGACTGGACTCCCCCAGCTTCGGCACCTCGTCCTCATAGGTCAGACTATCCGGACTCTACCCGTAGACGGGGAAGGGTCTAAAAAAAGGAGAGAATAATGCAAAAATATGCTTGCGACCCCGGAGTCGATCCCCGGTTAATTCCCTAGATTCGTTATCTTTCTATGTTATTAAGACTCACTAAAATTTTAGACAATTAAGATTTTGAGTAGAAAACTTTCACACCCTCGCGAGTCTCACGTATCCAGGCAAAAACAAAAGCGGCACATAATCACCAAAAAACTAAGAAAAACAGGCAGTCCTAAAGGCAATCAATTCATCACATCAAATATAAATTAACTGATTAATAAATGTCCATAGACAAAGTTGCCTTACTTATTACAAACCAGAATTTTGCAGAAAGTAAAGTGATCGGGCACCATTGATAACAACTCGGATTCTAAACCTAGTAATGACGCAAGTAGTTTTGAGTGGGATACTCTCAATCTTCAAGTCTTCAATCTTGTTCCTCTTTGGACTCCTTTTCTTCAAACTCCTCGGATTCTTCGTGGTAAACTACCCAAATGGATATGAGGGCACTTCCCTTTTAAGGGGAAGGCCACTCTTTCCTCTTTAGGTATAGAAAAAGTATGATCCAAATTTGGATTTCCAAATAGAAAAAGGAATACTTCCCAAAAGGGCATCCTTTCCTTTTTGGAATCCAAGCTTTGGACTTATGTATCCCAACTCAAAATTAACTTTCACAACACTTGATAGTTATACAAATTACATTCATTTGAAAATAAAATTTAGAATCTCCTGCAAGGTTATCCTAAGTAGTTAATTAATCAAAGAAGACATATTCCCAAGCAGTTATATATGTGCAGAAAAAAAAGTAAAACACACTTGCCACGCTCCTTTTATTTGGGGGCTTTGGCAGCTGAAGCACCTGTGCAAGCATTTATAACAATTAATATTTTTTTTATTGATTTAGCCCCCTTTTACTGCCCTGCATGAGCGTGGCCACCTGCAGAAAACTATGTGAACATTCAGATCGTACCTAACCTAAGGGTAATCTAGTCGCCAAACACATCAATCCATCCACAAAGTGCAGAAAAGTAAGCAGACACAGCAAAACAATTTCATCCACAACATGCAGTGAAAACTACGAAAAACCCGGCACACAACAGTAAAATAAACACCGGCCTAACCTAGATCTAGTGTTGATTGTCCTAGCACATCATCTAAAGTGTGTGTAAAAGGTTGTGTGGCTGGGGTAGGTCCTAAAGTGGGTGATTAGTTAAAGTTGTCTAAAAGTCTGGGTTTGTTAAGGCTTAAAAGGGGAATTTAGGTTAAACTTTAAATAATTGATTGCTACCTTGTTTCACACCGAGGCCATGAAGTTTATTTCACCTTCCTTGGGGCTAAGCTAATAGCCTCGTAGGCCTGGGTTACCTTGTAGCAATCGGGGTTAATTAAGTTATTTTAAATTAGTTGGAATTAAAGGAGTGAGTTAATATTATGGGGAGTTGATTACTGATTTTAATGGGTTGGTTGAGAATTTTAATAACCTATTAAGAGAATTTTGGAATTTGGAGGAGTTAACGGATTTTGAAGGATTATCCTGATATGCTAACTAAGGGGTCAAAATTTGATTTTTAAAATTAGGATTAATCTTAAGAGTTTTAGATTTTTAATAAATACTAGACCTAGAGTTGTTAGATAGGTGGTACATTCAATTTGGAGTTTTCTACGAAAAGTTATGATTTTTAGAAGTTTTGGCCCGTTTTGACCTAAGGTCACCTAAAATGTTAACTCCTTGATTTTGACCAAATTATGGAGGTTTAATATTTTTAGGGAATAGTAGATTCTAATTGAAGTCATTAACCATTGACTTTGATTAGTTTAAATTTTTCTATAATTAATAGTGAATTTTAGAAGTTATACATATTCGTAGGGATTACCAAATTATTACAACTAGGGGGGGCTGCTTAAGGATTTGAACCCAAATGAGTCCTAAACTCCTTGGGATCAATTCCAAAGGTCATAAATGACCTAAGGACAGATCAACAAGTGATTAAGGCCCTTTTGGGATTTTTAATGTTTTTGGGATTAATTAAAACTGGTTAACCCTTGATTTTACCTAAGGACTCAACTAAGACAAATCTAGAAATCAATTTAAAAGGGTTTTAATTCTTATTGATTAGGGGATTAATTAGGAACAATTATAAAAATTTTAATGGATTTTATAAGTTAAGGACAGTTCATTAGCAATTGATTAGGGTTAATAGGCCATTTCTGAGAAGGATTTTTGAGGCTCCTAGTTGGGGAACCAAATGAACTCCAAATTTGATGAAATTTGGACCATAGGATCACCTGACCCTAAGGACTAAACCCACTAATTTTGAGCTCAAATGGAGTACTCTAAGGTGGTTAACTAAACCACCTAAGATGAGCTCTAAGTCACCTTCAAATCACTATAGGGGTCTATCCTAAGCTTGGATTGGGGCAAAATCAGTGGCTCTATACTCCTTATCCTACACATCATCAGCACACAAAAAATCACACCCTAAATCCCATTGGATAGGTCCATACCCCATTTTGAATTTAAGGGTCAAACCATGACCCTTAAACTTAAAATTTGGGGAAAATGCCCTTGAACATCTTAATATGGGGAGATAAAATTTGGACATGTCAAAAACATGTTCAATTTCAATCTCCCAAAATTCCAGGTCTGGTGGAATTGTATTTAAAGAGTAATTAAGGAAATTAATAAAATGCTCAAATTGAAATTAAGCATAACACTGACTTAACCAGGGCCTAGAACCATAGGGCTTTTGTAGATCTCCCTGAGTCCTTTCCAATGAGCCTAAGAACACCTAATTTGGACAAGTGTGGAGGGTGTTATGAATTTTTGAAGTTCCCTTGAATTTCTGGAATTATTAATTCGGCCATTACACAGTCAGCGCTCCCTTTACACGCGCCGCGCGCCGATTGGCTGGGCAATCATTGGCGCTAACTGTTAACGGTCGGATTAACCACAGCCGTCGGATTGCGGATCAGATGGCTGGGATTTAACGCGCTTCAATACCGCGGGATCTAATCCGAGCTGTTGATCGGAATCAATGGCTGGGATTTTGTCTTCAACCTCCCACACGTATTCGAGACCGTAAAGCTTCTCCGGCGTGATCCAGGCGATCTCGCCGGCGAACTCCGATGAAATTTTACAGGGAGAATCAAGATAGTGGAAACCTTCAATCCAACGATGGAGATCCATTGGGGAGAAGGTTTCCTTCACACTTGACTGGACTACCTAGCTAGGGAGCTCGGGATGAAGGGATTACCTCATAGAAAGTCTCAACGAATGAGCTTCTCTAACAGGAAGCTTCAGTGGATGATGGAGAACTAATATCCTTCAGACGTCGGGACTGGAGGATGGCCGGAGGTGTGACTTCGAGCGGGATGCCGAAAGCTTTCACAGACGCTTGCTTGAACGGATGAAGGGATCGATCTGGGAGCTCGAAGGGAGAGCCTGGGAGGTCAAAGAGGCTCTCTGAAATGATTTTGAGCGAGTGAGGATTGCTTCTGGGGTATGGGGAGCTCGAGCCTATTCGGCCATCTTTTGCGGGCTTGGACGGCCGAGATTGAGCTGGAGAGGGCTCAGATTGCTGCCATGTGGAAGATGGCGACGTCCTAGGGAGGTCATGGGGATCAAACCGGTGGGCAGCAGCTTTGATCCAGGAGTTGTCTGGGGGGGACCACCGGAACTCGTTTTCCAATGGTTCCGACTGCCGTCGGCCATGGTTTGGGTCGGGTTGACTGGTGGAGGCCGATATCGACATGCTAGAGTCGAGGGTGGAGTCAATTTGGCCTGGAAATGTCTGGATTGAACTGGTGGCTGGGTTGGACCCAAATCTTCTCTGTTCGAGTCAAATTGAGCCCGATCCAGGTCATGTTAGACCCTGGGTTTGGTATGGGAGATAGGTCTGGGTCTGGTGCACCCAATGCAAGTGATAATTGGATCCAATTTGGTCTGGGTTAAAAGATGGCTCGGGTTGATCCAAATCTGCTCGGTTTGGGTTGATTTGGGCTCAACCCAGGTCAGGTCAGACCTTGGGCTTGAGGTGGGAGTGGGTCTGGGTCTGGTGGACCCAATGCAAGTGGCAATTGGGTCCAATTTGATCTGAGTTGGAAGGTGGCTCGGTTCCATGTGTTTTTTGCTACTTTGGCTTAGCCTAAAACCTGACCCAGGTTAACCCAAAGCATGGGCTGGCTGGAGGAGGTATGTTGGACCTAGGGTCACCTATGGGAGGTGTTGATCAAGTTCAGTTGGGCTGAGGTAAAGAATTGGCTCAATCCCAAGTGATCTTGGGCACTTTAGGTTAGCCTAACTCTTGACCCAAGTTAGCCCAAGGGTTGGGCTGGTCAAGGAAGGTGCATTGGGGCAATGGGAACCCAATGACACCTTGATTTGGATTCAATTTGATTAAGGTTAGGAGATGGCTCAAGGGAGGCCTCTCTTTGGTCACTTGGGTCAAGCTATATGGCTAACCCAAGTGAGCCCAAGGCTTAGGTCTCCAAGAGAGGTCTCTTGGGTACCCAAGGGCATTCAAAAGGACTTGGAATGGACTTGATTCAAAGATTTGAAAGGGAAGGGGTGTATGGGTTAATGGGTCAAACTTGGTTGACTTGGTCAACCAGGTTGACCCAAGGTCTGGGTTTGAGTTCAACAAGTTGGTTTTGATATTTGAAACTTATTGAAAGTGGTTTCAAAGAATTGGGAGTTGATTTGAATTAAAATGGGCATTTGAAATCCCATAGGGGTATTTTGGTCAATTTTGACCCATTGGTCAACTAGGGTCAAAAAATGGGTCTGAAAAGTACAGTTTACTGCTTAATAGGTTACAATCAAGGGTCTGGAAGTGATTGGAGGCTTTGATGAGGGCTCCAAGATCAAAATCTTCAAGGTGTTAGGTCCAATGGCATAGGTTGTAAATATTTAAAGGTTTTACAGCCTTTGGATTTTAATTCAGATTCTGGGGTTAGAGACCTCAGAATGGGCTCAAAATTGGAGGGTAACCTCTAGAGACATGTCTCATCACTTTGTAAGTGATGGAGCCTGAATCAGAGGTCATTTGACTGGGTTTTGAAATGTTTGAAAAATCTTTGAAAAAGGTTTTTAGGACAGGGCCTTAAGACTTTGGATTTGAGTCTGGATTTCTGGATTTGGAATTGATTTTAAGTTTGAATGATTAATATTGAAGTATCCAAATCATTTACAATCATGTTGTGATTGTTAATGAATAGATAAGGTCAAAGCTAGATTAAAGGTGGGATCAAAGTCTTGGTTGAAGTCTGGATTCTCAAGTTGATTGGATCAAAGTTTGGATATGTTTGAAGCTTGAATTAATTTGCTTTTGAACTGAATGAAGTTTGAGATTTGAATTAATCAAGGGTAGGGATTCACTTGCAGTTGGAGTTGATCAAAGGTAGGGATTGATTTGAGGTTGGAGTTGATCAAAGGTAGGGATTGATTTGAGTCTAGATGGGTCTTAGGATCTAGAGGGGTTCTAGGATCTAGGATTTAAAAGAATCCTAAGCTCTAGAGTAGGCCCTAAGGTCTTGGATCTATAAAAGAATCTTAAGCTCTAGAGTAGGCCCTAAGGTTTGGCTCTAGGAAAGAATCTTAAAGTCTAGAGTGGATCCTAGGATCTAGGATTGATCTGGAGTTTGGAAGGGCCTTAGTGACCTCATACAAAAATGAGGTCAACAGTTACTAGGTGTCCTAAAGCAATATTCTTCTTTCTCTTATGAGAGGCATGCCCAATTTTAGAACGTCCATGAATATATTCAAGAATAAGTTAGGATTCATCTATAGATTGTCCAGTCGTGATAAGGTAGGTAATAGTGGATAAAAGAGGAGTAATGTTAATGCGGTCATGAGCTTTAGGAATAATAGAAGTTCTAAGGAAATGCTGAATGACCCTTGCATTTTGGTTTAAGGTATAGACCCTAGGCAAATAACTTACTTGTTCAACTCCTCTAAGAATATTGTTTATTTTGGACCAATCAAAATCAGATGTAGAAGTCAATGTGTGTGCTCTAATTCCTTGAGTTCTTAAGTGTAGAAAGGTTCACAAGTCTTCCTTTATGATTTCTTTCCTTTTCTTTAGGACATAAGATCTTATCCTAATCTCATCCTCACTAAAAGTCATGTTTTCCAAATAATAATGAAATATTTCTTTATTGTAGGCATGAATCAAAGTCAGGATGAAGGAAAATTGAGTGGTGGCGAAAAGAGGCATTACTTGAAAGTGAATGTCTTCTTGAAGTAAGAGTCTAGAAGGAGTAATCTTATCAGAGACATACCTAAGAAAAGAATCCTCATTTTCTCTAGATAGAAAGTTTTTGTCCACTCATGGAAGATGTTCCCTTAGCGACTCTACCATGCTTTCTTGAACTAGCCATTGCTAAGAGAGAAGGATTGAAAGAGGCATGTTGCAGTGAATGAAAATGAAAACTTAAGCCCTCCTATTTAAAGAAAAATGATCTTTCGTACGTACGAACATGGGTTCAAACAGTACGATAATTATTTCGTACACTACGAAAAAACTTTTGTATGTACGAACGAATGCATTAAAAATGAAATGACTTTTCTTAATCACGTAAGTTATGAAGCATCCTTTTGTACATGCTTTTTGACCAGTCGATCATACAGATGAACATGTGTTCATTCGAGATGATCAGTTGTTTAAGATCATTTTAAAGATGGTTAGGTTCGTCCCCCACATCGAATGACACGTGGTTCATATGTACGAACAAAAAGTTTATACGTACGATCAGTTATAATAACCAATTTTGCCTGAATAACCATCTACATGCATACATATGAAGTAATACAAATCATCCAGGATGATATAAATATCGTACAGTACGATATGTAATGAAAAATCAAAACTTTATGTGATCAATCCAAAAAATAACAATTTTCGTGCTACAAAATTCATACGGGACAAAACATATTTTGTACAGTACGAATAAAACACTTAAGAAAATTTGCACGATCGATTAGAAATAGGAAATTCTATATTTGAAAACATTTCGAAATCACACAAAACATAAAAAGAAAAAGAAATACACTTATATAAACAAACACATTGAAAAACAAAAATGAAAATACACAAAGGCAAATATCAAGTTTGTAGAAAAATTTTAATTAAACATTAATATTGATCACAACAAGCCTTGTTCTTAATGTACTAAAAGTATCAAAGGCTAATGGTTTTGTAAAAATATCTGCAAGTTGATTTTCAGTTGAAACATGCTTCAATTCAATTTCTCCTATGGATACATGATATCTAATAAAATGATGCCTTATGTTTATATGTTTGGTTATAGAATGTTGAATAGGATTTTTTAAAATGCAAATGACACTAGTGTTATCACAATAAATTGGAATTGTGTCTATTGAAAATCCTAAATCAATCAACTATTATTTCAACCAAAGAACTTGTGCCACATAACTTCCTAAGGCAATGTATTCAGCTTCAACAGTAGATAGGGCTATGAAATTCTATTTTCTGCTGAACCAAGAAACTAAAGAATTTCCTATAAATTGACAAGTTCCAAATATACTCTTTCCATCAACCCTACAATCTACAAAGTATGAATCTAAATATTTAATTATTTCAAATGAATAGCTAAACTTAGGATAACAAATCCCTATGTTCTGAGTTCCCAAGAAATATCCTCAAGTTAACACTACACACTCTCTAGCACTTAGAGAGAGAAGCTCCCAGTTTAGAGAGAGAAAAATTCAACTTTAAAGCTCCCAATTTTTCAGCCTTCGCTTTTGTAGATGATGAAAACATGGCCGCGGACGTCGATGGAAGCTATTACTCTAAGTGGATTCCGAAAGTCGACGGAAGCCACCAATCAAGGTGGACCACAGTTGCAGAACATAACCTCAAATGGAATGTCAAATGGAAGGATATTAATGGATGTAGAGGAGGCTCGAAGAAGAAGATCAAGAGGTATGTTAGCTATTAATAAAAATGTTGGTAATATTTCCAATATTATCAACCATATGGAAGGCAAAGGTAAAAACATTTCTAGGGAAGATGAGATTAAAACAGTCTGTGTTATGAAAATGGCTAAACTATCACCAGCGAGGAATCACGACAATGAAGCTTCGTCTTCGGGAATGAACATCTTTGTTCAAAGATTCAGAAATTCAAATGCAATCCCTGGCAATAGTGCAATAAATGCGAATTCCTCAAGTCCTGAGAACAAAAATGTTTTTCTAAATGAAGAAAAGCAAATGGCACAACCGACACTAGATTCAGGGTATGTTAATGAGAAAACTGCAAGTCAGATAGATGATCAAATTACTTAGAAGGTTATGAACAGGGCTGCAGCTGGTAATGTATGGATCAAAAAACCATACATTAAACTTAACTTCAAAGAAGGAGAAGACATGTTGACTGAAGATGGAAAGGCTGTCAAAATGATCAAGGAAGATGAATTAAAAAATGCAAAGTTACTTGATAATTCTTTGGTTTGTAAGGTGTTTGGAAAAGAAGTGTCACCTCATGTAGTAGCATGGGAACTCAGACGTAAATGGGCTCAATATGATCAATTCCATTTCACCACTCTAGAAATGGGATGGTTTTTATGTTCCTTCAAAACTAATGATGCTCTAGAAGGTGTCCTGTCTGGTGGCCCTTGGTTCGTGAATGGGCACATTATTGGCATGGATCGATGGTCCTCGGAGTTTTATCCTTTATCTATGAATAGACTACATCACCCATTTAGATGAGAATGCCTCAACTACAATTGCAATGTTGGGATGAGAACAATATAGGAAGGATTTCTTCTATGGTGGGAGTTCCATGTATGTTGGATGGTAACATGTTCCATTGGGGAAGAAGAGAATTCTCTAGAGCATGTGTTCATGTGAAATTGGATCAACCTCTCCCATTGGGTGCATGGGTTAAAGGCATGGCAGGATGATTTTTTCCAAAAATTTGAGTATGAAAGAATCTCAAATTTTTGTTTTGACTGTGTGAAAATAAGACATGTGAAAAGTGAATGCAAAAAGATAGCTTTGTGGAGAAAAATTTGAAAGGAAAAAAATAGGCAATCATAGGACATGGTGAAGGAAAATGAGGTTATCAATAATTATGGCCCATGGGTGCACGTGAATTACAAAAGGGACAAGCCTAAATCTGTTTATAATAGGGGGCCAGTCAAGAAATCTTTGTTATAAAGGTTCCAATCAGCACTAAAGTAAAGGAAATAACAAAATCAATGAGCTTTGAAATTAAAGAAAAACAAACAAAAGAGTATGATGATGTGCAGAAAATCCAAAGTAACTCAGTGATTGAAGAAGGGGAAATTCTAAGTGAAATAGAGAATTACAAGGCATTGGAACAAGTAGATGCAATGATCCTTTCTAATGAGGAAATGGAAGTTGAAGAAGTTATAAAACCAATTGTTCCAACTGTAGAAACACCAAATCAAGACTCAATGGAGATCAATAAGCAATTTGAAAACCAAATTGTTATTTATCAGAATAAAGATGTAGAAGACCAAACTCAAATAAGTCAAATTGAAATGATGGAAACTCAAGGAGAGCAAGAAGTTTCTATTAAAAATGGCAATGTTAATGGAGAGGGGAGTAAAGTATTATAATTGATGGGGAAGACAGAAGTTAGTAAAAACAATGCAAGGCTTTCAACCAGTAAAGTCAAACTAGCAAAGAAAATGAAAATGCTAGGACCTATTAAAGGCAATCATAGAACAATGAAAGGAGATGGAGTTGCTTAAAAGGTTTGGACCTCAACCCCATAAATTTCTTAATGTCATCCATAATGTTTTGGAATTGTAGGGGAGCAAGAAAGAAAGAGGCCTCCCCATACTTGAGAAGCTTGATAGGAGAAAGTGATATGTTCTTCAATTGTCTTATGGAAACAAAAAAGGAGATTTTAGGAAAAGAGGATGTCAGAAAACTAGTTGGAGATGATTGGGATTTTCACCATGTTGCGGCTACTAGAACTTCAGAAGGTGGTCTTGCTTTATGGAAACATAAAACAACGTCATTTAATGTTATTGATTCTTCAAATCAATACATAATTGGTAAGCTAACTAATCCTAATGGAAAAACTGTTAAGATTCGCATTGTATATGGAAATAAAAACTTGTATGAAAGAAGGAAATTATGGAAATTGATTTAGAAAAACATGAATAGTGAGGAGCTGTGTATAGTAGGGGGAGATTTTAATTGCTTATTGAATAAACATGAGAAGATGGGAGGCAAAAGATTCATTTTCTCACAATCAAATAGCTCGAGAAGATGGAACTTTGGAAACCAATCAGGAGACAATTCATGAGGAATTTGAGAAGTTCTTTTCTAGAAAATGGAGCAAGCATAAGTGTAACTTGGAGGAGTGGCCAACTTTTAATAAGGCTGATTGCATTTAAGAAGAGATGGTGAAGATAATGAATTCTGACTTTACAAAAGAAAAAGTTGAAAATTTCAGTAAGGAATATGGATAATAATAAATCACCTAGAGCAGATGGTGCTAATGCTTTCTTCTTCAAAATGTATTGGAACATTGTTGAAGGAGAAAAGTGGAATGCCATAGAATCTTTCTTCAAGATGGGGAGGATGCAGAGCATTGGAAGGAGACAATAGTGGTACTTATTCCTAAAGTACTAAATGTTGATGAATGTTCCAAATTCAGACCGATTTGCCCATGTCAAACTGTCTATAAGATGGGGGCAGGGATGAACCTTAGTAGATTTAAAGGGTGTCTCTTAAAGGTTATTTTTGAGTACCAAGGAGCTTTTGTACCCGGAAGAAGTATATCAGATAATTATCTTACTGCTCAAGATATCACTAATAAGATGAGAAATTTAGTAGCAAAACCAGGATACTTTCTATTAAAACTGGACATGGAGCAAGCTTATGATAGCATGTGTTGGGAAACTTTAAATCAAGTAATGATTCTAGCAGGAGTACTAGAGAAGATGATACAGTTAATCATGCAATGTGTCATTAATTCTAAATATTTAATTAATATAAATGGATGAAGAACTAGTTGGATAAAGGCACAATGTGGTTTTAGACAAGGATGTCCACTGTCACAGAGTTTATTCATTTTGTTCTCTGATCTTCAATCTAAATCTCTCCGTGGAAAAAATGTTCAATTGGGCATAAGATTAGCAACTAATGTGGAGAGAGTAACACACTTACTATTTGCTGATGACATCATGGTAGTAACTGAAGCATACAGAAGAAATGTCAAATTGTTGATGAGGACCTTCAAAACTTTTTGTGGCTGGACAAGAAAAAAATTAAATTCTCAAAAGTCTTTGGTCCTCTATGGGAAGATGGTATCAAAGAAGAGAAGAAGAATTCTAAACAATCTAATGGGAATTAAGGAAGTTAAGAAGTTCAATTACTTGGGGATCAAATTGGCATTAAGGAGACTGAAGGTTGAAGATTACAACAATGCTATCGAAAAAGCTATGGGAAGATTGAATTTATGGGGAGCTCGGTGGTTATCCTTGGCAGGAAGAATTCTCCTAATTAAAACTATTTATTCTAATTTAATTTCTGATCAGGTGGCACATTCTCTTATTCCTAAAAGCATTTTGATGATAATAGACAAGCTATACAGGAATTTCATTTGGCACAATGAAAATAGGAATCAAGGGATACATTATATTGCTTGGTCCACTCTATGCTTGAAAGAAAATTTTGGTGGATTCGGTATTCAGGGAGCTGTGGAAAGGCAAGGACCATTGAGAGCTAGAATAGCTTGGATGTTTCTACAAGATAAAGAGGCACTATTATACAAAATCTTGAAATGCAAATATGGAGATGCAATCTGGGAGGAAGACGCGAAAAGAGGGTCATCTGCTGCCTGGAAGATTTTGAAAGAAGGTGCTCATTACCTGAAACCGATAGTAAGGTGGAAAGTCAAAAATTGAAAAAATAAACATCACAAGTCACACTTGGATACTTAATAGAAGATTAAATACTTGGCCGGCAACTTGCAATACAAATGATCTTTAAGACTAAAAATTGGCTTTATTAATTGAGGAAAACGGAAGCTGGAGCAAAGAAAAACTATCAACATATTTTTCTGAAGATATGGGATACCTGATTCAACAGATGGAAACATGTGAACAAGGTATAGAAGACAAGGTTGAATTGATCAGTACTAATTTAGGAAAGACAATAACTTCTTTGTCTTTTGAAGTAAAAAGCAAAAGTCAAAATAGCAATTTCAGTAACATGAATTGGTTGAAAAAACATAAAGTAAACCAAAGGGAAAAACTATTTTGATGGAGATTGCTGAATGATGCCTTGCTGACCATTGAATGGTTATGCCATAGAAGACTATTTTGTAACAAAGATTGTCCTAGAGGATGTCAAGCTACGGAAGATACAAAACACGTGGCTAAAAGATGCTCAAAACTGAATGAAATTATACAAAATCTGAGACAATGGGGAATCAATGTGCTAATGTTCCAAAGTGTCTCCAATTGTGTAGAGGAATTACCAAATAGAGAAAAGAATAACTGTGGCCCAGCAAGAATTTATGTTATGGCAGTTTTTTTCAGCTGGAAATTTTGGAATTATTGTAAGCACGCAAAAACAAAGCCACCGACAACACACATTGCAGCAGAGATATTATTTAATTCTAGTTTTTTGCATTCAGCTCCAATCGAGATGATCTTGAACATCAACCAGCAATCACTGTCTAAAACCTTGTGTCCCCCCCCCTAAATATTGGATTAAATTGAATGTTGATGCAACATTCTTAACATCAAATGTGGCTGGAGTTGCAGGGGTGTTAAGAGACTACAAAGGAAGAATGTTATGTGCTTATGGCAAACAGATGATTCATTGGGAAATTACATTTTTAGAACTCAAAAAAATAATAACATTTGGGATCTATATTCAAGATTGGATGTGTGAATATAAGGGAATAATCATTGAAGGAGACAATGTGAATATTATAAAGATGCTCCAAGATTCAATAAACAAGAAAACATTGAAGACCAAGAAAGCTAGAAGGCCGGATCTCTCATTCCTTGAAATTTTTAAGAATATCTTGTTTATTTTTGCATCAAGAGATTGTAATAAGGCTGCATATTATTGCGCCAATCTTGCTTTATTAGGTGATTTTTATTGGCATACCTTTTTAGAGACTGAACTACCATCAAGTTTTTTGGACTTGATAAGGAAGGACTGTCATAGTTTTTTTTTTGGTAGTTGATTGCAATAAGTTCCTTCTTATCTTTCATGAAAATTGCATCTTTTATTCAAAAACAAAAAAAAGTGATATCTCAAAATTCTTTTTACTGCTATCAAATATGATTCTTTTAGATCTGATTGAAATCTAGCACAAAAACAAATACTGAACATAATATCGGGTATGCTAGCAGTCAATTAAAGCAAAGATCCAATAATTCCTCTAAATTTCTTATGATCAACAGATTTTTCCTTTAGGTCCTTATCCAACTGAACTTAGGAACTCATAGGTGTACTAACAGATTTATCATTATCCATTTTATACTTCTTGAGGATGTACTTAACAGACTTCAACTGAGTAAGAAATGTTCCTTCCTCAAAATTTTTAATGCTAAAACCTAGAAAGTAACAAAGATCTCCCATTAGACTCATCTCAAATTCACTACTCATTATTTTAGAAAAATCATCATAAAGATTTTTATTTATAGATCTAAAGATGATATCATTAATAAAAATTTATACAATGAGTATATCGTCTCCCAATTTCTTCAAAAAAGAGTGGTGTCCATACTTCCTTTTTCAAAAGATCTCTCAAGTAGAAAAGTGCTCAACCTCTCATACCAAGCCCTAGGTGCCTGTTTCAATCCATACAATGTCTTTTTTAATTTAAAAATATGATTTGGGTATTTTGAATTTTAAAAGCCTGGAGGTTGTTCAACATAAACATCCTCTTAAATCACCCCAATTAAAAAGGCACTTTTAACATCCATTTGAAACAATTTGAATCCTCTAAAATAGGCAAAGGCTAACAAAATCGTAATTGCTTTAATTATCATTATAGGGGCAAAAGACTCCTCAAAATAAATCTCTTCAAAATGATTATACTCCATAGCCACCAATCTAGCCTTAATTCTAACAATAACTCTTGAGTCGTTCATTTTATTTTTAAATCCCACTTAGTTCCAACAAAACTTTAATCCTTTGACCTTGCAATTAATTCCCAAATATCATTTCTCACAAATTTATTTAGTTCTTCTTTCATTGACAATATCTAAAATTCATCCAAAAGTGCTTGATTTATATTTGTGGGTTCTATCATTGAAATAAAGGTAAAATGATTGACTTATTTTCTTAGCCCATGCTTAGTCCTAACACCCTCACTAGGTTCACCTAAAAAAATTTACTTAGGATGGTTTTTAAATAATCTCAAATCTCTAGGCAACGAGTTTTCAATCTCCAAATTTTGCTCCAAATTAACCTTCTCAATCCTTTGAGAGTTATTCTCTAAATCATCTTCTTCCGAAATTGGCTCTACTAAAATTTTAGATTCATCAAATACAACATGTGTTGTCTCCTCAACTACCAAAGTTCTTTTATTAAATACTCTATAAGATTTTCCAACATTAGAGTATCTAAGAAAATTTTCTTCATCTAGTTTTGGATCAAACTTTCCTAAAGAAGATTTTCCATCATTATGTATGAACACCTTACATCCAAAAACATGAAAATGAGACAAATTAGGTATTCTCCCCTTAAGAAGCTCATAGGGTGTTTTATTTAATTTTTTTCTGATGTTCACCCTATATAGAAAAAAATATGCAATGCTAAGCGCTTCAGCCCAAAAATATTTAGGAAGTGAATATTTAGCCAATATGTCTCTAGCGGCTTCAATTAATGTTCTATTCTTTCTTTTAACTTCCCCATTCTACTGAGGGGTTTTCGGTGCAGAAAAACTATGATTAATCCCTTTTTCTTTATAAAAATCCTCAATTTTTTTATTTTCAAATTCACCATTGTAATTACTTTGAATTTTTAAAATCTCACACCTAATTTTCTCTGAATCTAAGTTGAAAAATCTCTAAATTCCTTAAATGACTCACTCCTATGAAATTAAAATTTAACTCATGTGAATCTTGAGAAATCATCCACAATCACAAATTCGTATACCTTTTCTCCTAGACTAACAGTGCTAACTAGTCCAAAAATATCCATATGAATAATCTCCAAAGGTTTACTAGTTCTAAGATCCTTGTTAGAGTTAAAAGAGGACTTCACCTATTTACTAATTGACATGCTTCACAAAGGTGATCCTTAGAAAAGTCTAGTTATGGTATACCTCTAACCAAATCCTTTTGGGTAAATTTCTTAAGGTTTTTCATGCTAGAGTGACAAAGTCTCCTATGCCATAACCATGAATTTTTAGAAACAGTTTTCAAACAAAATGTATTAGGAACTGAAATACAATTGAAATTTAGCATATAAATATTGTTTACCCTTTTTCGATGCAAAATATTATTACCAATTAGGCTTAATATGCACCTAGTTGGAAAATTTTTATATTGTACCCTTTATCATAGAGCTGACTTATACTTAACAAATTTTATTTTAAGCCTTCTACAAGTAGTACATTTTCTATGAAAAATTTTTCATGTTTATAATCATACATGATCCAACCACTTACCTAGTGGTGTTATCACTAAGTTTAACATTGCCTCCACTTCTACCTTCCAGCAATATAAATTGCTTAGTGTCTCCAGTCAAATACTTCAAGCAACCACTGTCCAGGTACTAAATGCTCTCACGAGGCCTTATATGAGAGCATTCATGCAAAATAATCAAATCTAAGACTTGATAACCCAAATAAGTTTGGGTTCTCCTTTTGGCAAAATAAAACTAGATGCATGTATGAGATTACTTGAGGTATGCATCTTAGGTTTGCACACTAAATGTGTTTTCCTCCAAAGTACAAGTCTGTACTATATGTCCAATCATGCCACAAGATTAACATTTTACTCAAGAAAATGGGTTTCTTAATTTTCTATGGAAAATCTATCTCTTCCTGGGTTTTAAAATTTTTTACCTTAAAATAGGATTTGTAAAATCTTCAAGTGTTGGGGGTATCCTATTTCCTTGAGAGTTTTACTTTCAACTTAAGAAGTTTGTTTACATCTTTCAAGATATTAATATCATATTTTGAATAATGCTCTATACTTTTTGATTCATCACTAAAATCCTTGAATTCTTTTTCCAATTAAGCATATGATGATTTTAAAAGATCATTCTTTTTGTTCAAGTCATAAAATTCTTCAAGTAAGCTCATGTGGTTGTTATCTATCAATGCGTGATCTTTCCTAAGGATCTCATGCTCTCTTTGTAGTTCAAGCATTTCTAAATTTAAATTAGCATGCATTTTCTTAAGCTTTCAATATGCATCATGAATTCTTTCAGAAACTTCTAATGGTTCATTATAAGTCAAGCCACATACCTCTTCTTGATCGGACTGATCAAGATTATCGGCCAATAAGCACAAGTTGGTGACTTCTTCATCCTTTTATGTTTCTAACAAATCTGAAGATGAGTCCACCCAAAAAGCTCTCTAAAATATTTTTTTGCCCTTCTTCACATTTGCTTTCTCCTTTACCTTCTCCTTGCTAGGATTGACTTTGAGATTGGGATAGTCTGATTTTATATGTTTAGGTTTTCTACATTCATAACATATCATTATAAATCTTAACATTTTTATTAAACTTACCTATGTTCCATTACTGGCATCTCTTATGTTTCCGTTTAAGAAAGCTCTTGAATTTCCTAGCCATCAAGGCAATGTCATCCTCATCCTCAGGTTGTAACTGATCACTATCTGATTTCTCTACTTTCAGTACCATGTTCTCCTCCTTTCATTTTTTTCTTTTATCAGTCTTTATTTGACTCACTCCTTGCTCGTAAGCAATTAGTGATCCAAGAAGATTATCAATACAGTAAACATTTAAATCTTTAGACTCTGTTATAGTATTTATTTTAGTATTATAAGCAGTAGGCAAACAATAAAGTATTTTATTCACTAATTTAGCATTTTTCAATTCCCTACCTAATGCATACAAAGAAGTAACTAACTATCTGAGTGAATCTTGTATATATTTTATAAGTGAATTCATTTGATTTCATACAAAATAATTTATAGTCATGTAACAAGTTGTTTAGTCTAGATTGCTTTACTTCAATAGTCCCTTCATAAGTAATACAAAGAATATCCGATATGTCCTTTCCACTTTTGCAAGTGGAAACCCACATGTAATCTTCTAGCTTAAGTGCACAAAATAAACTATTTAAGCATTTAGCATTTAACTGTGTTAAGTCACGTTATTCTACAGCACATTTAGAAAAGTGTGTTTCAACTCTAATGCCATTAACCAATTTAGTTGGTTTCGTATACCCTTCTTGAACTAAAATTCACATGTGATAGTCTAGTGATTGCAAAAAAGTGTGTTTCAACTCACACTCTCTCTTTCAATTTCACTTGGAAAATCATGAAGATAAGGCTTTTTACATCAGTTTTTAGTGGACTTTTTATACATAAGACAAAAAACCATCCATAAAATGGAATTTTTTAATTTTGATCGTAAACGTTCATTCAGTACATTTGGATTTCGTACGTATGAGTAGTTCAAACACTGTTGCGTATGAACCTCTTGTGAATCAGTACTAAATCATTTGGTACATGATCATCGTCCGACACAAACCATGTTCATCCGGGATGAATAGTTAGAATTTTTTTTTGATTTTGTCGGTATGAGAAGGTACTCCAATATTTTATACTCTAGATGGCGTACGTACGATGACATCATCATTTGGTATAATTAGTTATAAGCATTTCAAATTTCTTTTGAACAAAATGTCGGGACAAAATGGGACCTCACAATTTTGTACTATGGAAGGCATGTACAAACTGGGTTCGTATAGTACGATCCATACTTAGAAAAATTTATTATTTGAGTGAAGAAGGACTGGTCCATTTCGTACTCTAGAAGGCATGTACAAACAGGGTTCGTACAGTGCAATCCATACTTAAAAAAATTAATTTTGAGCGAGAAGGGACCCATCCATTTTGTACTATGGAAGGAATGTACGAATTGGGTTTGTACAGTACGATTCATACCTAGAAAAACTTTCATTTCTATTCATTCTACTGCTTGTTAGGAAGAATAATTGATTAGATCATCCCGTACGAATGGATATTATATAGTACGACCAGTTTAGAAAAATGTGAATTTTAAACTCTCCCCCGATGTGTGTGTGTGTGCTCAGTTACTCAATTATAATCACACTCTCTCAAACTCAATAAAATAGAAAATACAAACTTCAATTATAATAAACTCTAAATTAATCTTGATTTGAAGTCTTCAACAATTCATTGATTTTCCTGAAATATTAGTACACACAAGAGCAAAATAATTTTTCCAAAATATGTTAGGAGAAATAATAATCAAATCAATAATAATTGGAATAATAAAAAACATACAAGTTGTAAGAATATCAAACAAGCAAGAACTAAGTAGCAATTATCTTAACAAACACTGCAAGTACCTCTGAGCTTGTGATCGCTGAACAACTTGAGAGAATCATCATTGAGAATATCAAGGCTATTGTAGCTAAAAATCAGGCATACAAATTGGTGGGTAAGGGTCGCCCGTATCCTGCTGAATATAGTCAAGTGCCATATCCAAAAAGATATTATGTACCAAAGTTTAACACTTTTAGTGGAAATAAAAATCCTAGACAGCACCTGGCACAGTTCAAGGCCACCTGTGGCAACACAGGGGAAAATGACATATTACTCTTTCGATAATTCATCAGTAGTTTGACAGCAACTTGAAGAAAAATATGTTAGTAATAACTTGAAGAAAAACATGCTGTGCACATATTAATAGGAAACATCTATGGTAAGATGAAACCATTCCTATACATGACTACCATTATCATATTTCAAGACCTTCTAGATAGAGTGGCCAAGTTTGAGAAATTAAACTTGTCCAGATTTGAGAAAACCATTCTGATAAGCCCAAGAAGGCTAAGGCCTCGGGTGTTAGAAGAGGCGAGGCCGTTTCTACATTTTTCTCTAGGGCTGATAAAGAGAAGCAAGTTATTTATAACATAAATAAAGGCAACCATCCAATAAAATATAAAGAAAAGCCTAAGAAAGTATACAACCCTAACCCCTAATAGAAGCTGATACTTGGGGGGAATGATAGGCAACAAACATTCCAAGGTAGAGGGGAACGCCTGAGGCTAGAAAAGTGAACTTATGAAAGAAGGTTCCGAACCCTCAAAGAAAAGATGAATAGAGAATATTCATTCAAGAGGGAGAGTGTCGCCAAGTTATTTTGATAGGTGCTTAAAGCGGGTTTAGTACTACTGGAATGTAAGAGGCTAGATGAGTTAAAACATATAGGTGACCCAAATTATTGCCCATACCATCAAGTAATCAGCCATCCTATTAAAGATTGCTACATCTTTAAGATATTTACTCGAAAGGAAGTGCCGAAAGGGAGAGCTCACATTGTCATATAATGTGTTGACTAATTCTAAAAAAATCAACTCAGGTAGTTTTAACTTCCTCCATACCCTCGATTGAAGAAAAAAGAATGGAAACGGAGCCGATTCAAGAGAAACAGTGGGAGACAACAGTCTCTAAGAAAAATGTGAAAATACTAAGGTAGCTTGAAGGAGTCCTGAGTATGAAATGGAAGTCTCCCACTGAGTTGGTGATAGAGCTCAAGGCGCTGCCTGTAGTGCGACCTTCTACTTCTAAACAATTCCCAAACCAAGCTGGCACTTTTAAATCTGGAAGGGTGAAATTCTCTAAGAAGAAGACCAAACTAAGGAATTCCAAAGAGAAAAAATAGTAACTCAAAAGACCATAGATAGTTTGGATGAATATAATCAGACTGCAAGGCACTCAATTAAGCTTGCTAATTTTATGATGAAGCTGAAAGTTTATGAGTTATAAGTGGCCGACGAAGATCCACTCCCTGTTGAAACTTGTCAGGTTATTTCGACAATGCTGGTGACTCCAACAAAAAAAGAAAAAGAAGCACCATCTGAGTCCTGTATGATAGTATCACCGATGGATTATAATTTAGAGGAAGATTTATATTTTCCAAAGACAGATGAGCCATACCACAACATAGCTCATGGATGGGACATGTAAACCTGAGTGGTGACCCTGAATCAATAGATGAATCCCTAGACATAATAATGGCTGAATCTAAGGAAAATGCACCATTAAATGAGTTTGAACTAGAGGAGATCATTCAAGTGCAGTTGAGAAGTGGCAATATATTATTGTCTCCGTTAAAGAAAGAGGTCTCTAATTAGGACAAGGGGAAGGAGATAGTTATTAATGAATATATCATCCCCAAAGACTCCAAGAAGAAAAATAAACCAGCCAAGGGGATAGATTATAACTTCTTATCCCATTTGAGGAAAATCCCTATGAAACTTAGTATATAGATGCTCTTATAATGTGTAAGGATGTGGGGAGAAGAAGCATGTGGGGAGAAAGAAGAGCTTCCCAAAGCACCAACCATTCCCAAACAAAATAAACACATACCTCATATAGGGAGTAAAACGGAAGAAGATGATGTCACTCCAACAAAATCTTGAAGAGTATGCCAGTCTTAGCCAAATGGAGTAGGGAGGTTGAATATTTAAATGATGATTATAACTATGACTCTATCTACATGAATACGGTGTAGGGTGTATTCTCTATAAGAATATGTAGCCTATTGATGTCATATAACATACTCGTAGTCATGTGTATTCCCTGTAACACTTCAAAGAAATCATTTTGCATAAGGTGCACAAGATTGAGGAACTCATCACCCATTATTTGCATCGTCTTAAAAAGGGGACTACACTAGGGAACATATTATGTTCCGGTGAAAAGTATGAAGAAAATAATAATGACTGGTGTTGTATGCTCCTTGATTCTAAAGAGTTACTACCTACGAGGCTACCAAGGCCTCCAGTATGGTAGGAATGTACGTCCATTACGATAAAAGGATATAACAGTGTATAAAGGTATCAGATTCATTAAGCAAAAATACCTCCAGAAGGAGACTTACCGAGAAATCACATGCAAGGAAATTAAATCTTTTGACGATGATGATCAAGAGATATACAAAGTTGACACCTATGATATTCAACCTGTAAAAGGTAATCCTATACTAGAAGAGCTTGATGATGGCTGACAGGCTGATATTATGGATGAGCGAAAGAAAGTCAACTTGGGGAATAAGGAAGACCTCGCCCAACCTTCATTATATCTCTTATGCCAGGAGAGCAAGTGGAAAAAAATGATTAAGTTTCTCTATGAATTTATGGACTACTTTTCCTGGACATATGCTGAGATGCTTGGTTTATCCCTTTACATAGCAATTCATAAATTATCCACTACATCAGATACATCACCCATTAAACAAGCACCAAGGAGAATGAGATTGGATATTGAAGAATATGTGATTATAAAAACAAAGAATCTCATATAGGCAGGTTTCATTTGTAAAGAAAAATATGTCAACTGGATTGCCAATATTGCCCATGTCAAGAAGAAGAATGGTCAGATTAGTACATGTATCAATTTTGAGACCTCATTAAGGAGTGTCCTAAAGATGACTTCATGTTCCCAATGTTAGAAATATTGGTGGATAACACTTACAATTAAGATATGTTCTCATTTATGGATGGATCATTAGGCTACAACAAAATCAAGATGGGGATTAATGATAAGAAGCACACATCGTTCAAAATTCCCATCAGCATTTTTTACTATACAGTCATGCCATTTGGCCTAAAGAATACTGGAGCCACCTACCAGTGGGCAATGATGTGTATCTTTGATGAATTAATACATCAGAAGGTTGAGTGCTATCTAGATGACCTCGTCATTAAGAGCATGGACCAAAATTATCATTTAAATGACCTGAGGATCTTATTTGAGAGTATTAGAAAATTTGGTTTGAAAATGAATCATCTTAAATGTGCTTTTAGGGTATCCTTAGGGAAATTTCTAGGGCACTACATTTTCCATTGATGAATCGAAGTTGAAATTAACAAGATTACGATAATTATGGAGATGCCACCTCCAAAGAACCTTTTATAACTTCACTCCTTGCAAGGTTAACTGGCTTTCATTCAGCAGTTCATATTGAATCTGTCGGGTAGGTGCCATCCATTTTCAAAGATGATGAATAAAAATGTCTGTTTCAAATGGGACGTAGAGTTCCAGGAAGCATTTGATAGTGTTAAGAGATACTTATTAAACCAGCCCATTCTTGCGGTGCCAATTCCAAGGAAGCCTCTAATTTTATATACCACAGTACAAAAAGAGTCCCTCAGAGCACTACTAGCCCATCATAATAAATAAGGCAAAGAAAATGCACTCTACTACATCACTCAGAGATTGATAGGAGCAGAAGTGTGGTATTCTCCAATTAAAAAATATTATTCGACGCTAATTTTTGAAGTTAAGAAACTTTGCCACTATATGCTATCTCACAAAATCATGTCGATATCAAAGATCGATCCACTGAAGTCCTTGATGATAAAACTAGCATTGATTAGTCATTTTTTCAGGTGGGAAGTAATACTCCTGAAATTTGATATTGTGTTTGTCCTACAAAAGGTAGTAAAAGGGTAGGTGTTAGTAGATTTTCTAGCTGCACATCCTATCCCTGCGGATTCACCGCTCAACGAAGATCTGTCTAATGAGCAGATCATGAATGTAAAAAAAGAGGAAATACTATGATTATGGGAAATGTTCTTCGATGGAGCATCATCAATTAAGCATGCACGACCTTCATATTTGGCAAAAGTTCATGATGTATTTGGTCTCATTTTCGTATCACTTGAAGGAGGCAAAATGAGATTTTCATTTAGTTTAATCGAACGTCGAACAAAAAATGAAGCTGAATACGAAGCTTTAATAATATAATTGGAGATTAAAATTGATGTTAAAATTTAAAACCTCTTAATCTCTGATGATTCTCAATTTTTTCTAAATCAAGTACTGGGAGTTTAAAAAATCGCCAAGTAAAGTTGGCCTATTTTCATCGGCGAGTTATCGAGCTTATGAAGAAAATTCCAGGCTTCAAATTGGCTAAAGTTCCCTACCAAAATAGTAAAGTTGATTGCCTAGACAAATTGGATAAAAAATGGAAAATATGGATGTTAAATGACCTATAATAATTATGGTGTCCAATCATCGGGTTTTAGAACCAGTATTATTATAACTCTCGCAGATAGAGCGAATACCAAGCTCAAGCTAATAGGATACAGCTTTGGTTGATCCTCAACCTCCCAAACTAATTGATCTTGAAGATCAACATGAAGAACACTAAAATTTTAAGAGAAGATGCAAGTCTAGCCAAGATTCAGAATTATGGTGGTATTATTTAGATGTCGAAAAGGAAGATAATTGGAGGCAGCCTTTTATTGATAACTTCCAAGAAAGTAGACTACCAATGGATAAGTCATTAGCTGCTCAAATCAAGGAGAGAGTCTTACGATATACGTTTGTCAATAAAATATCATATAGGCGTGCTTTCGACCAAATATTGCTAAGGTGCCAAGGGACTAAAGAAGCTGATAAAGTGGTGGTAGAAGTTCATGAACAACTTTATAGAACATACCAATAAGGTCCCAAGATGATAATTAAAATCAAGAGAATGAGTTATTATTGGCCAAGAATGGTAAAGGATTGTATCGATCATGCTAAGTGCCATGAGTGTCAGATTCACGATGATGTTATACATCAACCCTATAATAGAATCCTGAACATTTGAATGTTAGGGTATTAATGTAATCAGGCCAATAGATTCACCTTCAATAATAAGACATTGATTCATTTTGGCAACGACCGACTACTTCTCCATGTGTATAGAAGTGATCCATTCAAAGAAGTTATGTCTGAGCAAGTAATCAATTTCTTCACTAATAATATTGTCTACATATTTGATGTACCACACAGTATCATCTCAGATAATAGTACAACTTTTAAAAGAAATAAGATTAATATATTTATTAATCGATCTAAGATTGAATAGCAATACTCCTCTATATACTATCCAAGAGCAAATGGCTTGGCATAAGCCTTCAACAAAATACTAGTGAAATTGCTAAAATAGATTCTCACCAAGAATAAAAGAGAGTGGCATAGAAAGATGGCAGAGTCATTGTGGGCTTATCATACAACCTATAAATCACCGACTAAAGCCACTCCTTACTCATTGGTGTTCGGAGTTGAAGCAGTATTATCACTAGAAGTTGAACTTCCATCTCTTCGGGTCGCCATCAAGAATGAGCTTACTCAATAACAAAATGCTCGCTTGAGAATGAAGCTTGATGCACTCGATGAATTCATGTTGCAAGCTCAACTGAACATGGAGATTTATCGAGAAAGGATGATAAAATCCTTTTATAGAATGGAGCAATATTATGTATTTCAACAAGGTGAATTGGTCATGGTGTATAGAAGGCCAATCATCCCACATAGAAAAATTGGTGGCAAATTTAAATCAAACTGGGAAGGACTTTTCATCTTTGAAAAGGGGTAGCAGGGAGGAGCTTATCACCTCATCAATCTGAATGGTCAGAGGCCTATACCTTTAATCAATGGCCAATACCTAAAGAAATACTATATATAAAATTTCCAGAGAAAATTTTATGCTTAATTTCTTATATTTTAATACATATTTATTAGAACATACATTTCATATTTTGAAATTATTTTATATTATGAGAATACATTTCAAAATCCCCCATCATATTTGGGGCTTGTTTAATATTTATTTGGGTTGACATCATGCTGCGTGTCAAGATCTCCAATTAAATATTTAAAATCTTAAAATATGAAGCCCATTCTGAATCTCCCTGCAATATAGGGGGCAATTTAAATATTGATTTGGGTTGAAATCATATTGTGCGTTTGAGATCATCAAATAAATATTTAAATTCTCAAAATTTTAAATTTATTTCAATTTTAAATGTCCCTGCAAGACATGGGCATTTTAAATAATTTTTTGGGTCGATATTACGCTACATGTTGATATCCCTGAATAAATATTTAAAATCAGTAATACAAATATTCCTTCAAGAAAACTACAATGAATTCTTTTCAAAGTATATCCAAGTGATCTTTTGAATGTTCAAAACACCACCTTCTCCAACATATCAAGATTCAAAGTCAAGAAAGAGACTTTTATGACTACGCACTCAAACAAGTTGAGACAGAATAGTTTGAATTCTTTCAATGGCCTAAAGCTTAAGGTTCGAATGGGTGTAAAAGGCCAAATACAACACACCCAAATATGACCAGATCACTAGTAGCTTTGTCTGCTCAACACATCATAAGGAGGTTCGTAGTAAAGGAACCCCCACTTTGTAAACGCGTTAGTATGAATTGTAGGAAGTATGAAGGACAATTTGACTCGTCAAGTGCGAGTAGTTGTAATCCACTAAATTCTCCTAATTGACTGGAGATTTAAAGTTTTATTGGAAAGGATGAGTCTTGAATAATTACCAAATATTCATAGACTTTAAATCTTCAACCACAAAGGAGAACTCTAAGCATGAAAACTTTAGTAAAATAAGCATTGGGAAGCGTATTTCTTATAGCTCAAGTCTGAAGCCTAAATGGGTATAAAAGGTTGGATCCAATATGTCTAAATATGACCAGCTCAATGGTCAATTTATTTACTAAATACACCATAAGAAAGGTAATAGTAAAGGAACCCTTATTTTAGAAACCCGAGAATGAAAAGCCATCATATCCTAGCTCACTTAATCTTATAAACTCATGTGACTCAGATTGAAGTCTACTCAACTAATTATTGATTAAGATACTACCTATATTTGGTACCATCGACTAAATCCAAAACCTGTAAACCCTTGAACAAATCCATAAATAATCATGTGAGGAATGAAGGAATTCTTCTTTAACAAGTCCACCAAAGCATAAAGCAAAGGACTGAAGAAATTATCCCAAAGTTCACATAAAGCCAAAGGTTGAACTATGAAGATTTCATCATCAATAAATCTTTTGCACAAAGCTTTGAACTGATGACTAGTCATCATCGATCTAATATAAACCTAAAGGGTTTAAGACACTAGCATCCACTCCTTCACCAAGCCCACCAAATTAAGAAGCATAGAGCCGAAGGCATACAAAACTCCTGACAAGTCACTTAAGAGAAATCTAGTCATCCTTTAATAGGTCCGTCACACAAAGCATAGGGAAGAAGGAACTAAAGTCTCAGGACTCATGTAAAAGCAACAAAAAGAAGCATCCTAAATGATATCTACAAATGTCCCTAAGGACTGGGGCATTTTAAATATTTATTTGGGTCGATATTGCACTACATGCTGAGATCCCTTAATAAATATTTAAAATTTTGCATAGATACAATTAGATGAGAGAATAATGTAGAAGATCCTCCATAAACTAAATATACATTCATCAAAAAGTGTAGTCTGGGCAAGATAATCAGTACATGAGGCAACAAAGTCCCGCTAGCTGATTAATCTACAAAGTTCATGCAAATCCTATATAATACCTGCTATTATTTAATAGAAATCTTACATCTATACATGATTGTGGCAAAGAAAAATTTTGTGCATATACAAAAAAATTATAAGTTGAAGCAAAAATATTGTCTAAAGATGGAGAAGTAGTGGCAACGATAACTACCAATGTCAATCTATGAAGCAATGGACTGGGGACCTAAGTATGAAGTGTTAAATCACGATCCTCTCAGTCCTTATTTGACTGAAGCTAAAATGTCAACTATTTATAGAGAAAAAAATTAGTGTGACATCCGAACAAGTTCTTGGAGATCTATTAAAAAATGTCCTAACTCTTGGAGATTCGCAAAAGGGAAAACCATTTTGTGACATCCAAATAATATATTTGGAAATCCATAAAGACAATCAGCATGCAACAAATGTGATTCACTCTTGACGCGTACAACATTTCTTGGGGGCCATTTATTGACCTACATGTAAAAGCCAACAAAAAAATGCTAAAAGATCATACCTTTGCCAAATCCTGCCGCTACCCATATTGAATCCCTGCTCTAGTTACATCTATTATAGCTACAGTACTCATTACTTGTGAAATCTATGGCGAATGGTCTTATCTAGTTGCATGTGAAGACATGCCCTCTTCTCATTATTAAAATGAGAACTTGGAGCTCTCATTCAGGCGAATGACCTCTCCTTCTTCCCCATTTGCAAGCTCCCATGGCTTCTTCTTACCTTCGACCACTTCCCACTCGCAAAAGATCTTAACCCCCTCTTCCTCTCTGCCAAAAGCCCAAGCCCCACCTACTTCTTTCCTGAGCTCTAGTCACCTCTACCCGTATACAAGTAGTGGGCCAACTAGGTCGTCAAACTTTGACTTCCTCCCTCTATAGCGACATGAAGACTTCAACCAAAAACATTACTTGTAGTCAAAACCTTCTCCAAAGCTATCAGACTGACCCAATCTTGCCAACTCCCACTATTACCAACCCAACCAGTACTCTTTCCTCCTCTAGTCAAACTCCACAGTAGCCATGCCTCCAAGCCGATCTCCTTGACCTTGCCGACCAATCTTCCACATCGCCTCATCCAACAAAATCCAATGACCTCTGTCCGTAGTTGACCCCAATGCCTCTCTTGTCCAAGTCTACACGTTCGACCAAATCTCTAACACGACTCCATCTCCTCAAGCAGTCCTAACCTTATACCCAACCCCAATTAGGTATATATTTCATTATTTTTTTCTTTATTACTAATTATTATTATATAACTTGTTATTATTATCATTATAAATAGATTATGATATATATATATATATATATATATATATATATATATATATATATATATATATATATATATATATATATATATATATATATATATATATATATATATAAAGTGTGTTAGTGTTTGTAAAAAAAAAGGAGGAAAACAAAGAAAAAAATTGAAGGGAAGAAATATAAAAAAGGGAAAAATTCAAAAAAAAAAAAAATCAAAGAAGAAGGGAGAGGGGGATCATTTTTGTTCATTTCATCGGATTCCTTTCATCGTCATTTGCAGTGAATCGAGAAACCCTATACATGCTCTTGTATCATGATGGGAGGAAACCCGGTGCGTCACCTACGATGAGGCATTTAATCACCTAAAATCCCATTTTTTATGTTTGCAGTGGACTAGAGAACCACCTATATGTGCTCTCGTAGCACAGTAGGAGAGAGCCATGTGTGACACATATGATGAGGTGAGTAAGCCTTATACATGATCTTATAGCTTGGTGGAGAGTTTCTATGAAATTTTACATGACCTTGTGACGTGGCAGGGAAATGCACTTGTATTTTTTTTCATGCATGTACTTTGAAGCCCCATACACGCTCTTGTAGTGTGGTGGGATGAAAAAATATATGACCCGATGTCCCCCTACATCTACCATACACTCTTTAGTAGCGTGGTGGGATTGCCTAGTTTCTTGTAGTTTTCCCAAAAAGGGGAGATGCCAGGAGGCTGTTGGATTTTTCAGCAAAATTGGGGACTTGGACAAAAATAAGAGAACTTGGACAATTAACAAGGGATCTAAATGCTAATAAATTGAATCTAAATAAACTTGAACATTTAGAGAAAGATAACTAATGATGATTCAATTTGTACTCAAAGGAATAAATACATTTTTGATTTGGATAATGAAGATTTGGACTCGAATGTGACATGAGCTATAATGACATTGAACTCAAACTTGGATTGGAGTTTGAACCAGATGAGATAGAGCATGAACTTGAACAATGCAAAGGACTTGATTTGGGCTAGAGTAAACTTGCATAATTTAAACTTAAGCAAATATTTGATTCATAACCATAGCGTATACAAACTCAATATGAAGTAGAACTTGAATTTAAATGAAGCATCTAAGTTGAGCTAGACTTTGTATCAAACAAATGAGCAATCAAAATATAGAGGCTCAATAAACAAATCTTGATCATTCAAGCAAATATATATGAGTAGGTGAAGAAGTTTAGTAGACAAGGAGGGCCCCTACATCTCTTTCATAAGTAATAAGCAAGATGGATATACATTTGCATACATTAATGAACAATAATGCCAAGCTCGCCATGCATATTGTAAATCATTTTAAGAACAAAGAACTTGTAAGTGTAACTTGTTTACAAGAAACAAGAAGATCGTGAGGGACATGTCTTGGTTCCAAAGCCATGATGTGGGTATTTTGGACCATGATAATCGACTTGCAACATTGAATTTAAGTTATCCCTAAACAACAATCATATGTGGATGATGAACAACTACAAACAATGAACGATGATGAATAAGTTATCTACATTTCACTCACCAATAACGAGTAACAGTATAAAAACCACTAAGAACATGTAGTGAACAAGTCCCCAAACATGAACTTGTAAGTCAATATGACAAACTTTCATAAGCATAATTTACTCACAAATGAAAGTGAAATTCGTATAGTTGGTGATCTGAAATGATTGCAATGACTACAAGGAGCATACAACAAATACCAATAACTATTAACAACATTGAAATATTTGTTATATGCATAACGACATACTTGCAAGTATTAATCACTTGGGGGTTGTAAATATTAGAACACTCCCACGACGAACCACCTTTTAGTAGTTAACAAATATGCTAGTCCATTTCAAGTAGAGGAGGATAACATGCAAAAAATACATATGTCTCCTTATGAGGTCAATTTGCATACAACATTGGTCTGCAGCAAGGGATACATATATTGCCTACATATAATGATAAAAGACAATTTTTGCATACAATCACTTGCTTATAGATCAAAGTAGAAATATTTACAAGCAATGATATGTGATTCATGACATGCACAATACAGATGAATGCATATCATCCAATAATAAACATTTGTCCTCAAATGAACATGTTAACCTACCTGTAAGCAGTAAGGGCAGATATGTTACAAGATTACAACAAATACAAGATCCCACGAGCCACTGAAGGAGGCCCATTATACATTCAACTTATTGTCTATGAGCGAATGTGAAAGAAATTGTAATAGATGCAAGCATATACAAATTGATAGCAGGTGATTCGTTAGTGCACTAAAATCCACCTGTAGGAAGTGGAAAATAGTGCACAAAAGTCTACCTGTATATAATGGGCATATGACCAGTATGATGTTATGCCATCGGATCTGCAATATCCATTCAAGAGGAAAGAAGCTGTTTACAAATATTCAAAAAATACTCCAGCACATGCACTATAATATGTATACACATAGGTACATATATGGGCATATATAATGAAACACCAATATGAGCCCCATCGAGAGTGTTATGAGAACACCCATGATGTCTAGGGGTGTTGCACTGGTCAATAAATTTAAACTTGATTCTCCTAAATAGATAAGTTGGAGTCGATAAGGTTCATTAAATAATTATAAAATACCCCAAGCACCAGTATGGGCCTTAGCGAGCGTGTTGTAGGTACACAAATGATGTCTAGGGTTACTGCACAGGTCTATGAATGAATGTAGTTTGAGCTTGATCCTCCTATATGAATAGATAGGAGTCCACATTGCTCAAATTATTAAAAAGATATACGGACAGGGTATCAACCAAAATATCTATTTTATACGTTGATATAAGGCCTTCAAGGCCTCCAATAAATAAAATTCATTCATAAATACATAAAGCCTACAAAGCCTAATCCTCTATCGACAGCTCGACAGAGTCCATAAGGTTCAATTTACAAATAAAAATTAACCCCACACATCTCGATGATGGCTCATTGAATGCAAATCTCAATCGGAGGAGTCCTTTCTAAATAATTCAAAATGCTATTCAAATACCAATGGAATCCAAAATTTCCAAAAATTCATTCAAATTTAGATAATTAAAATTGAAATCTAATAATAAAATACATAAAATAAAATCCATCCATCCTCCGTAATTATTTATCGAGGTAGACAAATTGAAAAGTACTTCATCTCACGAAGAGTTAATTCCCAGTCTAGAATATCACTAGGATTCATTCTCAAAATAGTCTCATGATAATAAGGATATGATATATGTCCATTAACTTGTAATTTTACCACTAAATGGCAATGTAGGATAAACGGTTATGACCTGAGAGCCTCTGAAATAAGTGGTTCTGCCACCAAATGACACCAAAAAATATAGGTTATGATTAAAACTAATACGTTCCTTAGTGACATCAAGTCATTGAGCAATGAATCAATATAATAAATTGATAGGGCACAAATCCCTCTATCCACTAAGGTGGTTTTAAATTTGATCCCTTAGATAAACATTCACCCTAATTCTATAAGGTACCCTTGGACGAAGCAACCATGGTTGCCGAGAAAGATCCTTCTATCAGGTTGGGTCAACTACCTCCTCTGATTAATTAGACTAGGGACCATGATGGCCTAGGATGATAGAACCATGGGATCTTTATCAGGCTCATCATCAATCCACCACCATCCTTTTTAAGTGTAAGATGGTGAAGTTTCAATTTTAAACATCAAACTTCTCAAATACCCAAGCCCATACTGCTACTATATTCTAGATTCAGCGTAACTATGGGTATGATGTATTCATCGATGACTAGCCTTAATTGAAATTTCTCTCTCATGATCAGGAGGGTTAATTAATTATAAGGGCTTGCGCCTATACAAAACTAGAACTAAGATAATAAAGTCTGTACAAAATGAGGGAAAAATCTCTTGGTAGTACCTTATTTATAAACCCATATGCCATCCCTAAATTTACCCCGAAACTTAATTCTGTTAAAACTCCTCCGAAGAAAAGTAGCGGGGGAGGTTGGGGCCGAATATTTGGGGGCCATGTCTAACCATAAGTCTTTGTCATTAGGCTATTTAACCTTTTTTCCCATTTAAGTTGTTTAGTGTAAATAGGATTAAACTTGTATTGTTTTGAAAAAAAGAAAAAAAAAGGTAAATGAAGAATCCAATAGGCTTTCTGTTCTTCTAAAATTTGTGAGTTCCACTATCTCCCTCTATTTTTCCTCTCTCTCTCTCTCTCTCTCTCTCTCTCTCTCTCTCTCACACACACACACACACACACACACACACAATGGAAGCAACCAATGAGTTGTTTGCTCTCTGTATAGTTAGGAAAGCAAGATGGTTGTGGTGGAGGTGTAGCTACCATGGGGGAGCGATTAGAAAGGAGGAAGGAGTTTTTATTGGACAAAGAGGAAATGAATCAATGGTGGATTCAATTTAAAACAATAAGGTAGGAATTCAAGATATATTCCTTCAAGGTTTTCAACAAAAAAATATTATGTGTGGAATTTTATTGTGTTGAACAATCTAGTTATTCTATTGTCTTAGACCTCAAAGCTTCTCATGTGCACTGGGAGGTGCGGGGGGATTAACCCCTACTTATGTTCGAGTGCAACTCCATGGTGCTATATACTCGAGTGCCTTAGTGTTGTGTTCCAGAGTGTCGTAATGCGAAATGACAGAGAGCAGAGTGCTGCAGTGGTATAGATATGACACCGTAACAGATCAAGATAGGTTTGAGCACTGCAGCGCTACGAGATGTACTGTATAGTTTTTTTTTTCTCTTTTTTTGAAGGGTTGCATCCCTTGGGGTTATTTTACTTAGCTTTCTCCTATATTTTGAGTATGTAGAAAATAAGAATGGTGTATGTGAGAAGAGAACCAAAGAGAGAGTGAGAGGGAAGAGGGACTATACTTATTTCTGTCAATTTCATTGTGAATTTCTTAATGTGGTGTGACTCTGTGTTTTTTTCTTCTTTTTGGGTTTTCTTCATAAAATCCTAGTGTCCTTTACTTTTTTGTTGCTTCTAGTTTCTTGCTTGTTTCGTTATTATGGTGTTTACTAAATCTCCCCCAACATAATCTAATTTATTTTTTGTGTCGTCAATCATAGAGATCAACTTTTATTATCTAATTGAAATTCCACTCTTTTGATTCATGCCTTGGAATTTTTTTTTTCCCATGAATGTTACCTGGATGAAATTTTATGGGGCCCTCTTTATTCCCAAATTAATTCAAATTAAACCCTAATTATATTTGATAAAATAAAGGACATCAATTTGAATTATTTCATGATTAATTTTCCCTACAATTCCTTTGAATGCATTAGATTAAAGAAATTTTATTTTAGCCACTTTCCTTGATTATGGAAAAAAGGTTCCAAGCTCTTTCCTCCTCTCGGCAAATTGCTTTCATCTTCTCTTGGAGGACACAAAAAACTAGCCACTTATTCTCCTCTTGGATCTTCAGCAACCTAAAGGTCATATATTTCATTTATTTTATTTTTCTTTGAGGATTAAATCACTTTTCTTGGATATCACTTGGAGAAAGTCATTTGAAATTGTTATAGTTTACTTGTTTCAACATCTCTAGTACTCTTACATAAACTTTGCTTACTATTGGATCAACTTCTAAAAGAATTTTATATTTCATCTGGTTTTTGTGTGATCTCGCATCTGATATATTTGTCTCATACAAAACAAAAAATATCTCACACAATCACAAGTTGTGATAACTAATTTTGAGTTTTCAAATGCTAATTTTTGTAAATAATTTTCATCACTATGGTACATTCACTTTAAGTCCTTTGAAAATTGCATTATAGGTTGTTTGCTTATATTTTAAAATTATAAAATTATATAGAAATATTTTTATATCATATCGTGGGCTTTGGAAATTCAACCCCAGCCTCTCTGGTTGCTTTCCTTCAATGGAGTTTTAATAGAATTAAGTTCTAGGGTGAATTTTGGGAAGGCAAATGAGTTTGTAGATAAAACACTACCTTGAGATTTCGCCCTCATTTTTGCAAGAACTTTATGATTTGAGTTATGATTTCCTATGGGTACAAGGCTATTTAGATAATAACCTCTCCTGATAATGAGAGAGAACTTTGATTAAGGCTAATCATCAATCTGATACGTAGAAATACATGTTATTTGGTATATAATAGCAACATGGGCTTAATGAATTTGGTAATTTAAAGATTGGATATTTAAAATTAGAAATTTCACCATCTTACACTTAAAGAGGATGATGAGTGAATGGATGATGGACTCGATCAAGATCCCATGGTTCCATCGTCTCGAGACATCATGGTCCATGATCTACTTAGTCAGAGGAGGTAGCTGACCCAAACTGACAGAATAATCGTTGTCGACAGCCATGGGTTCCATCGTCCAAGGGTACCTGGCAGTCCTGCAATGAGTATTTGTCTAAAAGAATAAATTTGAATTCTCTTTAACTAAAAGATGGACTTATGCCCTATTGATTATATCATATTGATTCATATCTTTAGGATTTGATGCCATTAAAGAATGCATTGGCTCTGACCATAATAGTAATTTAGTGGTGCCTTTTGGTAGCATAACCAATTGGTTTAGAAGACCCGGGTCATAACTATTTGCCTGCAATTCCATTTGGTGGTAAAATTTTTGGTTAAAGGATATATACCACGCCTTTAATGGAATAATACTATTTGAGAATGAATCCTAGTGATATTCTAGATAAGACATTAACCCCTTGTGAGATGAAGAGGTTTTCAAATTTTTTCCACCTCGATAAACTATTGTGGAGAGTGGATTGGTTTTTCTTTAAGTAATTTGATGGATCGTTTCAACTTTAAATATTCTAGACTAAGATGATTTTGAGGTTATGGACTTTATGGTATTTCGGTGGAAATTTGAAATATTTATAATTAACCCCTCCAATTATGATCTACATTCAAAACAACCATCATTGGGGTGACTTTGAGGTCACTTGAAAATATCTGAGTTTGAGGCCATTTTGAAATATTGTATTTAACCCCTCCAATTAAGATCTACATTCAGCACGACCATCATCAAGGTGATTTTGAGGTTATTTGTATTTTATTGATTGGATCTCTGGTCTTGCTATTAGAGCTTTGTACTCAGCTTAATTGTTGGTTTGATGTTCAATCAAAATGAACAAGAATCTCATTATACCTCCCTTGGGCGCTATAAAAATAAGACCAATTCTAGCACAAGGTCTTACAAAATTTGGAGGTTGGGGAAATCTTGTTGATGATGCATCATCAAAATATAATTTCCAGAATGGTAGTTTTTCCTTATTGACCTGCATCATTTTTTCATCAGGAAAATCATCGTTCAATGATGAATATGTAGGAATAGGATATGCTGCGAGAAAATTCACCAAAGCTTGCCCTTTCACCACCTTGTATGGCTTATATGTGATATCAAACTGTAGTAATAATAATGCACACTTGACTAGACGACTTATCAATGTGGTCTTATTATCAAGAACTTAGTAGATTGATCTTTGATATCAACGTAACCTTATTAGAAAGTATGTAATGGCAGAGATTCTGAGCTGCAAAAATTAACGCCAAATAATTTTTCTTAATTAGGGAATACCACACTTCTGCCTGATAAATCTCTGACTATTGTAGTAGAGTGTATTTTCTTTACTCTCTTTATTGTGTTGTGCCAATAATGCTCCAAGGGACTCTTCTAGTGCTGATGTGTATAATATGAGAGGCTTGCCCGGAATTAGTGTTGTGAGAATTGGTGGATTCAATATATATTTTTTAATATTTTTGAATGCTTCCTAGCACTTTGGATCCCATTTAAAGCGGACATCCTTTTCATTAACTTAGAGTCATTGACTTAGAAAATGTCTGGCTCCTACATAGCAAATTTGATATGAATAATCGAATGAAAGCCAGTTGTTGAAAAGAGTGAAGTTATCAGAGATTTCAAGGAGGTGCATCTCCATGATTGATTTGATTTTATTGGGTTCAATCTAGATTCCTTGGTGATGAATAATGTACCCTAAGAACTTGTTGGAGGAGACCCCGAAAGCATATTTGAGAGGGTTCATCTTTAGATCAAACATTATGATTCTCTCAAATATAATCCTCAAGTCATTTAAATGATCTTTTTGATCCATGCTCTTGATAATGAGGTCATCTACATAGAACTTGACCTTCTTATATAATAACTCATCAAAAATATGTTTTATTGCCCGCTGGTAGGTGGCACCAACATTTTCAAGCCAAAGGGCATGACCGTATAACAAAATATGCTTATGGGCGTTCTGAATGTCGTATGCTTTTCATCTTCAGGCATCATCTTGATTTGATTGTAGCCCAATGATCTATCTTATTGAGGTTCCTGAAGTCAAGGAATATAAATATATGTCCGTTCTTCTTCTTGACAAGGTTGATATTGACGATTCAATGGACATATTTTTTTTCTCAGGTTAAGCCCGCATTTATAAGCTTCTTTGTTTCTAGAATGAACTATTTTTTAATCTCCAATATCATTCTACTTGGAGCTTATTTGATAGTCATTTAATCTAGCTTAATGGACAATATATGAACTACTACATCATGGGATAAGCTGGGCATCTCAGTGTATGTCAAAGGAAAAAAATCCGTGAATTCATAGAGAAGCTTTTTCACTTCATCCACTTGATCTTTAGGAAGAAGAATACTGATGAAGGTTTGGCAATCATCTTTAGTCTATGAGGATATAGTTAAAAAATGATGGATTTTTTTTAGGATTCTTCAACATGTAAACCATCAAGAATATTATCTTTAAGGTTCCTCTTTAGGCCCTACTTTTGATGAATTTCTTTAATGGTGGATCTCTATGGGTACACATTAGATGTCAAACCATTCTTTTGCATATTTTTTTCTAGAGATGTTGATCTCCATATTTATTTTTCCTTATGTTGGGACCTTTCGATAGTGGATTCTTAGATATGCCTCCAAGTGTCACACCTCGATGCTTACTGTATATATCATGATTATTTTTTTTATTTTACCATCATAATAGATGGTTGCTTTTCCCTCTCTCGGGACCTTTTAAGTACGACTTTTTGGGCATAGGGACCAAGTGTTACATCATGATGTTTACTATATAGAGATCAATATTATCAATTTTTTTTTGCTGCAACTCTAGCACTTAGATTACTAGCCAAAGATGCAAAAACAAACCAATCTCCAATAGAGTCACCAGAAATCTATGGGCTTAAAAATCCCCGGCCTCCCCCAATTGATTTTCTTCGAGGGAGTTTGAACATAATTAAGTTTTGTGGTAAATTTTGGGAAGGCAGAGGAGTTTATAGATAAGATACTACCTAGAGAATTCTCCCTCATTTTGCGAGGACTTTATGATCTAAGTTTTGGTTTCCTGTGGGCATAAGCCTTTATAGTTAATTACTTCTATCGATAATGAAAGAGAACTTTCAATTTATGCTAGTCTTCAATCTAATGCATATAATATATGTTATTTAGAATATAGTAGCAGCATGAGCTTAAGTAATTTGAGAATTTGAAGATTTAATATTTAAAATTAGAACTTTCACCTTCTAACACTCAAAACGGATGTTGGCGATTATATAATGAACCCAATCAAGATCTTATGGTTCCATCATCCCGATCCATCATGGTCCCTAGTCTACTTAGTTAAAGGAGGTAGTCAACCCAACCTGATAGAAGGATCTATGTCAGTAGCCATGGGTTGCATCGTCCTAGGGTACCTTGTAAACATAGAGTGAGTATTTGTCTAAGGGGATAATTTTGAATCCACCATAATTAACAGAGGGGTTTTTTCCCTATTGATTATATCCTATTGATTCATATCTCAAGGATTTGATGACATTAAGGAATACATTATCTCTTACTATAACCATAAATTTATGGTGCCATTTGGAGGAATAACCACTCGGTTCAGGGGGCTTCGGGTCATAACCATTTACCTGTATTGCCATTTGGAAGGAAAACTGCAAGTTAGAGAATATGTACCACACCCTTAATGGAAAGAGACTATTTGAGAATGAATTCTAATAATATTCTTGACCCATACATTTGGTCATTATGAGCTGAATTTGTTTTCATATTTGTCTACGTTGGCAAACTGTTGCAGAGAGTGGATGGATTTTGATTTAAGTAATTTGATAAATTGTTTCAACTTTAAAAAGTTTAGACTAGGATGATTTTGAGATTCTAGACTTTGTGGTATTTTGTTGGCATTTTGAAATATTTAGAATTAACCTATCCGGTTGAGATCTGCATTCAACATTGCTATTATCAGGGTGACTTTGAGGTCACTTAAAAATATCTTAGTTCGAGGGTATTTTGAAATGATTGGAGTTAACCACTCTAGTTGAGATCTATATTCAACACGGCCATCATCAATGTGACTTTAAGGTATTTGTATTTTATTGATTGGACCTTATCGACTCTATTTATTAACCGACAAAGGATCGGGCGCCCATGGCCTTATATTTTTGTTAATGAATTTATTTTACAGAATACCTTAAAGGTCTTATATGAATGTATAAATTAAATATTCCAATCGACACCCTAACTATATATCTATTGATAGTTTGAGTCTTGTTGACTCCTATCTATCAATATAGAAGGATTGGGCTTTTACTTATGTTCCTTTATTGACCCGTGTAGCATCCCTATATGTCATGTGTATACCCAAAACATGATCATCGGGGCCCATGCTAGTTTTTTTGGGGGAATTTTTTGATATTTAGTGAACCTTATCGACTCCTATTCACCTACTTAGGAGGATCAGGTTAAAATTTATTGACATGTGAAGTATCCCTAGACATCACGTGTATTCCTACAACATGCTCACCAGGGCCCATACGAGTGTATAATTCCATTTCCCCCTTTTTACTTATGTGTATATAAATTATGGTGCATGCGTGGGAGCATTTTTTGTAATATTTTTTATGAAGATCAGTTGTGCAGGTGACTGTAATTTGAATGAAACATTCTATTTGGATGCTCGTACTCACCTTCTATTTCCTTATATGCACGTTGCGGATCCCATGGCATGGCATATCATTATGGTTATTTGTCCATGCCATACAAGTAGATTGTTGTGCACTACCTTTTTTCTTTGCGTAGGAGGATTGCAGTGCACTAATGAATCTTCTACTATGCTTCATGGGAATTTGCATTTGCTATAGTCCTATGGCATGTCGCTAATGCTTTTCATTATAATCTTTGCTTACAAGCATATCACTATTGGGGTTCTTTACCCACTACATATTCCTGCATGTTCACTTGCATATATTTTTAATTCTTTCCCATGATCATTCACAAGCCTACTGTAATTGCTTCCAAGCACACTGCCATGTGCACTAATCTCTTATGTTTGTAGGATGGCGACATGTTGGTTTGACTGATTGATGCATGCATCATACTTAATCATCATCACTTTGTATGACTTACTTACAAATAAGAGACATTGGGTTATTTGGTTTCCATGAGCATTATTATGTTTTCCTTGAACTTGAACTATTGTTGATTGCAATTTGGAGACACTAGCTATATACAAATTGCATTTACTTCAAGTCTTCTAAATATTCCTTGATTAACGATTCATTTCTTATTGATTTCTCTTTTCAATAAAGTTGTCTTATCTATTGAGAGCGTTATATTATGTCATGAGATTTGATTGTGTTGTTATTCAAATGAATTTTCATTATTGCTCCTTCATCTTAGTTGTGTTCAAATTTGAGTTAAATTATTATTAATTTCATTTCCACATTCATGATGCTTTTGTTCGTGGATGTGTTTCTTTGCATATAAATCTTCTTGCATCGGCCATAGACATTTGTATTTGATGTTGTTATTCTGCATTTTGCATTTTGTCAAGACATTGGGTGTACGACGGATCTCTCACAAAGGCCCATAGATATTTATATTTATCGCAAATTACACCCCTTTTGCATGCATGAATTTGCATATTTATTCTCATAGGGTGTTCATTTCTTGTAGGATTTTTGTTCACATACCACCCTTGCCTTTATATGATATATCACATGTATATCTATGCTCACAGATGATTTATTACTTATTCAACATGTTTGTTATCACTGTTGCAAGGGTTTTTTATATCTTCTCACAAGGCTTGTGTCAACATCACACAGTAACTGCTGGCAGATTGTTCTTCATATAGTCTCTTCTAGCATTTCTTGGATTGTAGATGATGCATCACATACATCATAATCTTGTTATTCAAATCGTCCATAAGCTACTGCATTCGATGATGGCTTTTGCACATTAGTCTGCAATCAAACTGTATGTCCCCCTAAATTTTCATTACCTGTAGGGTTGAGTACCTTTATTTATATTTTAATGTCGATCGTAGAGTGTTGTTACATTCAATGTAATCCTATCTTATGTCTTACAAGATAGACAAATCATAACCTTCACTTCTTTCAAGGTTTGATATATTTGCTTGTATGTTGGATTGTTGTTGATAGTGAAGACATCACTACATTCATCTGTATATCTTTTATAAATATCCCCATTGCAACTATACTTTCTCATCAAGTTTATAGTACTTGTCCTTATGAGTGAGATATAGGGATTTTATTCATCATAGGTCATTGCTCGTAATTATTTATTGATAATTGCATCTCAACCATTCTTATAATTTTCTTGATATTCATCTAAAAATCATTACATCATTACTTACGTGAGATTTAAATGATTCAAATTTTCCTTAATTAGTTTTTGCATTCAAATTGAAAAGATAACTCCTTAACAATCCATTGAAGATTTGATGTCATTATTTAAGTCAAGCTCTTTATTAATTATTCATTTTATTTATGTCCCAAATTCAAGTCAAGCTCAAAGTCATTTGAATTCAATTCATAGCTCATTGTTCATGTCCCCTATCCTCCTTTTCATGTTCAAATCAAACCCAAGTCTTTTAGACTTAGTCTATTTGAATTTAAGCCCTTTGTCATTCTTTATCATCTACGTACGTTAAAATTTAATTTAATTTTAATTTGAATTCTTTGTTTAATTCAAGTTCAATCTTGTTCAAAGGTTCACAAGTTTGCGTCGAAGTCCAAGTCCTCTGTTGTTCTTTTGAGTTCAATCTAGTCACTTCTTAAGTGTAATTTTTGGAAGCCTCCTGGCATCTCCCCTGTTTAGGGGGAAACTAAGGGAAATTGTGCCTCCCACCACACTAGACAAAAATGTGTAAGGTAGGTTTCAGATGACACCATGGCAAAAAATTCTTCAATCCCACCATGCTAGAGAATGTTGTGTATGGATCTTTGGGCACCTTTTTGAACTGCATATTTTTATATTTTGTCCCCTCCAATCTAGAGAAAAGCATTTACAGGGTTTACCATCCTTGCCATAGGTATCGCACCGGGTTCCCTTCTCACCATGCTAAAGAAAAGAGTGTATGGGTTGTTTCTTACTAAGCAACATACACAATAAATTTTAGACTTGTGTTTGACTATTACAACATTTAAGGAAATATTTGAACTCATATTGGAGATTTATCTAATTATACCAAGTTAAGAATTCTCTTCTCCTACTATTAGACATTAAGTTATTCATTAAATTTCTATATATTTCCACAATTAACTCTTCATGCCATAATTTCAATGGTTGATAAAAAAGAAGATTATGAACTTCTAGCATGTCATCAATATCAAAGTTACCATCTTCTTTTTCATGTAGGATTTGGTGATATCACATATGTAAGAAATGAGAACTTACTAGATGTTGATCATCTTTAAGAAACCTCATTTCAAGATATTTCGAAATAGTAGCATTTAGAAAATCTCTCATCTTACAGAATTTAACCCTCATCACTTTAGCATGCAAATTCCAAAGGGCACAGTCCTCATCTTCTGACTATTCATGGACGAAACATTTGAAATTCACATTTGCAATCACCTTTTGCTCTAATGGACTATCAACAACCCAAGTATGACAACCCAAGCCATACTAGCATGTATTCTTCTGCATTTGCTATCAAATCTTTCTTTGTTGGAGCATACATGAATTTTCTCAGGTGAAGGACAATTCATTTTAAGATAAGAAGTAAAAGCTTTGCAACTTAAATATTCAAAATAAGAAACTACTACAAGCAACTTCCATAAATGTTCAACTTACGCTATCAAGTTTGTAAAACTTTTCTTAAATCATCATCAACAAATAAAAATGCTTTAATTTTATATGATTTGATATTTTAGATATTGTACAAGTTTTGTTTTACCGAAAAAATTGATCAAAGAATAAGTACAAAACCTATGTACAAAAATAGCTCATTTTATCGATGAATAAAATAGTGCATATATGAATTCAGCCATATATTGCTTATGTACTACGTATTTACTACATATTAGCTACATATCTATTGCGTATCGACAGAGTATCCAGTGTGTATCTACTGTTCTGAAGCAATCCCCCATAATTCTTGCTATAGCACCATCAAGACCAAATTTGATAATCATTAGTTATAAATAAATTTTAAAATAAACTCTAACAAATATAATATCAAAATTATATAATATATATTATATAATTAATTTTTGGTTAATGAATAAATTACTGAAAATCAAAAAATGTCAAAATTATAGCAAATATGATATTAATTTTACAAACACTTTATGGTATGAGTCAAATCAATTAAATGAGATAAAATTAATTCATTTTTATTGATTTATTCAAATAAAGCATATCAAATATTTTAGCATCCCACCTTTAGAATTGTATTGAACCATATCTCATTATCAACTATAGCTCTCATGACTTTGGGACTAAATGGTAGAGTTTTGAAAATATTGATGTTTGACATTAAGTAAAAAAGAATGAACACTACAATTTTAATGAATTTCAAACTTTCCTCATTTGTGGTCTACTAAAACCTAGGTAGATTTATCTAGTTATGAACACATTGTTTATCAGCAATGTATCTACTGTATATTAGTTGTGTATTGACAATGTATCGGTTGCAGATTTATTATATATCCAATGCATATTTGTTTTTCTAGAGTAGTCTCCCATAATTTTTGTTGCAATATCAACAAGCCCATATATCACTATCATTAATTAAAAATAAGCTGTAGGTTGATCTTTAATTAACATATTAAAAATATATATTATATAATTTTATTTTTTGGTTTGTGAATAAATTGTTGAAAAATAATAATGTTAAAATTATAGCTAATACGATGATAATTAAAGAAATACTCTACCGACTGAATCAAATTAATCAAATGAGATAAAATTAACTCATTTTTTAATGATATATCTAAATAACACATATCACATATTTTAATTTCCCATCATTGGAATTATATTAAATAATTTCTCTTCCATGCTTATCAACTATTTCTCTCATAACTTTAGGGCTAAATGGAAAACTTTTGAAAATATTGATGTTTGGAATTAAATAAAAAGAATGTAGAGAAAGTTTTTTAATGAACTCCAAACTCTCCTCGTTTGTGATCTACTAAAAACTAGGCTGATTTATCTACATTCTGAATACATTGCGTATCAAAAAATAATTGGAGAGCCGGATTTTATTTAGTGAGAGAACCTAGTTTTAGTGGGAGAAATTTCTAGTTTTTTTTTCAAAAAATTTCCATCCCCTATTTCTCAATTTGCTCCCGTTATGGTGGTGGAGGGTCGCTGGTCATCTTTTTTGATGACCAGAATACCTCCATTCCCATTTTTGCTAGGAATCCTAACCTTTGTTGGGGATCTAAAGGTAGAAGTAACATGAATCATGATGATTTTGGTAATATAAGTGTTAAACTATTATTAATGAAGGACGCATTCCAACAGCTTTCGATCCAATCTCGATGGAAGGAAAGGGAAAAGGTAGTTTACCTACCCAAATCTTAAGTGAGAAGGAGAAGATAATATCTCCTAAGGAATTTCGTTCATAATAATTGAAGGATATTATATCAGATGCTCAAGAAAACGACTATGAAGCTTCTTCATCTACATGTTTTGATTTAAAGTTTAATTATTTTTTTCCTCCTGTTATTCCAAAAAAATAGGAGATATTACCAGTTTATCAAGAAATCTTGAATTCAAAGGTTGTGGTTGAGGGTTTGGATTCTAATGTTATTTTTGAAAATGATAATTCCACTACACATAAGTATGGAAATGTGTGGGTTAAGAATCAACATATCATTGTAAATAATGGGGAATTAAATGATGATGATTCAGAAGATGTTAATGTTATTAAATTGAATGTTCAAAAGGAAAGAAAAAAATTATTAATTGCTATAGAAGTCGTTTGTGGTAAAGGTTTTTGGAAAAAAAATTCCTTTTTCTCTTTGTAGTATTTAATTGAGGCTTCAATGGAGAAAATTTGGGAGTTTTCATCTTACTTCATTGGGACTTGATTGGATATTGTGCTCTTTTCATTCATCTCAAGCTATGGAAGAAGTTTTTAGTGGAGGAGCGTGGTATGTTGGAGGCCCTGTAATTGGGATGGATAAGTGGACACCTCAATTTTCCCCTATTTCATTGAAAGGCTTATCCTCTCCTATTTGGATTCGGTTTCCCCATTTACCTTTACATTGTTGGGATGAGATTAGTGTTTCTAAGTTTGTTTCCAAGATAGGAGTTCCTATGTTTTTAAATGGAAACTTGTTTAAATGGGGTAGGCAAGAATCAGCTAGAGCATGTGTTCATATTGACCTGAGCTCTAAGTTATCTCATGGAGATTGGATTGAAGGTTTAAATGGTAAATTTTTTCAGAAAGTGGAATATTAAAAGATCTCTTTTTTTGTTTCAAATGTTGCAACATAGGTCATGTTGTTGGAATTTGTCCTGAAGTAAAGATTTAAGGTTGAGTGAATGGCTTTAAAGAAGTAAAGAGTAATGACTGCCAGGGAAATGTTTTGGCTTCTAAAAAGACTGTGAAGGTATTGGAGGTGAATCCTGGTGTTACAGTTTCTAATTATATGTGTGGTCCTTGGATGCCTGTGAAATTTAAAAAATGCAGTAGAAATTTTGGAAATGGAGTAAAAAAGGATGATTCTTTGAATCAGGATTATTCTGTGAAGTCTCAATTTCAAAATGCTGATGTGATGATGCCCTCTTCCAACATGTTTAATCTATTATCTCAAGACAATCTAAATGATCTGGTTATAATTGTGGAAAATATGGGTGTTGAAGGGTGCATTCCTGATTTAACATTGTTCAAAGAACCATTTGTTGGAGTTGATTCTGTTGTTGATTTCAAAAATTCTATAGAAAAGGAGAAGTGTTTATTTTAACTAGAAGTATTAGATGGCGAAACTCTAATTATCAAGGATGTTAGCTCCAGGGAGGAAGCGGCAGTCTTTGATGCTGAAGAAATTGTTGCGATTTCTGAAGTCAAGGATATTGAAGTAGGTTTTTAGATCAAAGATTTGGATTCATCTTCCAAGCATGATGTTCCTAAGATAACTTCTATTTATTTTGTTGATAATAATGAGTTAAGCTTGTTTAGTGTTAAACCAAAAAAGCATTAAACAACTTAAATTCTTAGGACCTATTGAGGATTGTCCTAAGAAAAGAAAGATTGATTTGAAGGCTATTGGAGGTAACTCTGTTAACATTGTCCGTGGATGATGGATATTATGGCCAAGCTTGGGGAAGGAGCTTTTAAGATGCGTGCTTTGGTGTTTTTCAGAACTATGGTTTTGGAAAAGGAAGTCTGCATTTTTTGCTTAATTGAATATGTTCCCAATGAATCAAATTGGTTTATTTTGGTCTTCTTGATTCAAGGAAATTTCAATCATTTATTGAAGACATGGTTCTTAATTATTGCTGGAATTTTCAATTCTCAACTGCATTAGATGTGGAGGTACTGGAGTTCATCTCTAATCTGAAGTAAAATTGGAACTCTTTTCCTACAAAGGATGTTGATGAAGGTTCTTTAGGTGTATTGGCGGTTGTACTTGATGTTTTTTTTTTTTTTAATTTTTCTTTTAGTTGTGTGTTGTGTATTTTTTATTTTTTTTTTGCCTTTTAGGAATCATTGTAATGTTATATGGGATTCTCATTAGTTGTCATTTTTTATGTATTGAGAACTCTGGAATACAAGCCATCCTTTTAGGCTGTTTAAATATTTGGTGTCCCCATCACTCCAATGGATTTAAAATGGAAATTAGTAGATCACATATCCATTATGATAGTTTCAATGGGCTTGTTTAGTGTTTTTTTTTTCATTCTAGTTTGTAATAGTTGCTTTTTTTTCTAATTCAATTTGCATTCCTTAAAAAAAAAAAGAATACATTGCGTATCTGCTGCATATTTATTATGTATCTACTACTTTTAAACTATATATCTATTGAGCAATTGATGCGTATTCGCTGCATATCGACTGCGTATCTGTTTTGTATCTTCTACATATATGGTGTATATCTTCTGCTTATCTGCTATATATCCACTGCATATTAATTGTTCTGAAGAAATCTCCCACAATTCTTATTGCAGCACCATTAAGCCCATATATAAAAATAATTAGTTACAAATAAATTATAAAACAAAACCTAAGTTGATATTTAATATATATATATATATATATATATATTTTTCTTATATGATATGTATCTTTTACAATAATCTACTATGTATCCTTTGCATAATCAAATGCTGTTTTTAATTAAATCTAACACATATCACATATTTTAGCATCTTACTTTTGGAATTGTATTGAACCATATCTCCAACATGATTTTCAACTATAGCTCTCATAACTTTGGGACTAAATGGTGGAGATTTGAAAATATTAATGTTTTCTATGAAGTAAAAAGAATGTAGAGAAAATTTTTAATGAACTCTTAACACTCCTCATTTGTGATCTACTAAAAATTAGGCCAATTTATATAAGTTCTATGTACATTGCATATCTGCTTAATATCTACTACGTATCTGATGCATATCGGCTACATATCTTATCTTTTTCTTATATGATATGTATCTTTTACATATCTACTATGTATCCTTTGCATATCTGCTGTTTTGAAGAAATCTCTAATAATTCTTGTTGCAACAACATCAAGCTCATATATCACAATCATTAGTTACAAATAATTTCTAAAAAAAACTCTAAATTGATTTAATTAACATATACAATATGAAAAATATAATATATATATATTTCATTGATTTTTTTGTTTATAAACAAATTACTTAAAATTAAATATTGTTAAAATTATAGCTAATTTAATAATAATTGAACAAAAACTTTTTTGACTAAATCAATTCAATCAAATGAGATAAAATTAATTCATTTTTATTTATTTATCCAAAAAATACATATCACATATTTTAGCATCCAACAATTGGAATTGTATTGAACTATATATTTACCATGATTATCACCTATAGTTCTCATGACTTTGGAACTAAATGAGGGAGTTTTTAAAATATTGATGTTTGGCATGAAGTAAAAACAATTTAGAGTAAAATTTTAATGAATTCCAAACTCTCATCTTATTTGATATATTTAAAACTAGGATGATATATCGAAGTTCTGAATACATTGTGTATCTGTTGCGTATCAGCTGGGAATCTACTATTTATCGACAGCATACCGGCTATGTTTCAACAGCGTAATGTTTTTATATCTTATGCGTATCTACTACATATTTGTTTTTCTGAAGCAATCTACATAAATTCTTATTGTGGCACCATCAAGCCCATATACGACAATCATTAGTTACATATAAATTTTAAAATAAACTCTAAGTTGATTTTTAATTAACATATATAATATGAAAATTATAGAATATATATTATATAATTTGAAAGTTTTTTATGAGAAAATTACAAAAAATCAAATAATATCAAAATTATAGCTAATCTAATAATACTTGAACATATATTTTACAGACTAAATTAAATAAATCAAATGAGATAAAATTAATTCATTTTTGTTAATTTATCCAAATAACATATATAACGTATTTTAGCATCGCACCATCAGAATTGTATTGAACCATATTTCTACTATGATTATCATCTATAGCTCTAATGACTTTGGGACTAAATAATGGAGTTTTGAAAATATTGGTATTTGACATGAAGTAAAAAGAATTTAGAATAAAATTTTAATGAATTTTAAATTGTTAGCATTTGTGATCGACTAAATATTAGGTAGATTTATCTAAGTTCTAAATACATTGTGTATCTGTTGTGTATATGTTACGTTTATGTTGTGTATTTGTTGTGCATCTATTGCGTATTAGCTACGTTTCTACTTCAGATCAGTTGCACATCTACTATGTATCATCTGCATATCTACAACATATTTGTTGCATATATGTTGCGCATATGCTGCTTTTTTACTATTATGAAGCAATCTCTCACAATTCTTATTGCAACACCATCAAGGCCATATTTCATAATTATTAGTAAAAAATTCTAAAATAAACTCTAATTTGATATTTAATTAACATATATAATATAAAATTTATAAAATTAATATTATATAATTTAACTTTTTGGTTAATGAATAAATTGTTAAAAATGAAATAATGTCAAAATTATAGCTAATATGATAATAATTAAATAAATACTCTACCGACAGAATCATAAAAATTAAATGAGATAAAATTATTTAATTTTTATTGATTTATCCAAATAACACATATCACATATTTTAGCATCCCAACATTAGAATTGGATTGAACTATATCTCTACTATAATTATCAACTATAACTCTTATGGCTTTTGGTTAAAATATGGAGTTTTGAAAATATTAATGTTTATCATGAAGTAAAAATAATGTAGACAAAAAACTAGGCTTATTTGTCCAAGTTCTAAAGGCATTGCATATGTACTGCATATCAGCTGTGTACTGGTTGTAAATCTGTTGCATATCTACTACGTATCGAGTATGTATTTTCTGAATATTTGCTTTGTATTAACTACATATATGTTGCAAATCTACTATGAATCTGCTGCTTATTTGTTGTTATGAAAAAATATCCAATAACTCTTGTTGCAACTCCTTCGAGCACTTATATGATAATCATTAGTTACAAATACATTCTAAAATAAACTTTAAGTTGATATTTAATTAACATATATAATATAAAAATTATAAAATATATATTATATAATTTGATTATTTTGGTTTATGAACAAACTGTTGAAAATAAAATAATGTTGAAATTATAAGTAATATTGATAATAATTGATCATATACTCTATCGACTGAATCAAATCAATCAAGCAAGATAAAATTAACTCATTTTAATAGATTTATCCAAATAACATATATAACTTATTTTAGCATGGATGTCTCTGTGCTCTGGGTTTTGGAGGCAATTCCAGGGCGATTTTTCTAGGGTTCGTCGAGGGCGTTGGTTTGCTCTTTCTGCGGCTCTTTTCTCTGATTATTGGCTTGATCTCCATGCGTTATGCTCTGTGAATTTCTTTGTTTTTAAGTTCTGTTGAGCTTCAGTGCTGGGCGATGATGCCTCTTTCAGCATCGATCCCAAACCCAAACCCTTCCTCTCTTGTTGAGGGGAAGTCACGCTCTTTTAAAAATGTTTAAGCCGACACTTCCTCTGCTTCTTCGAATCTGAAATTTGTGCAGTCTTCTTTCAAGGGCTATCAGGCTCTCTTGTTTGAAGACTTGTTTGTAGATATGTTAGCTGCTCCTTTTGCTTTGACGCTTGTTAGTAATTTTTTTTTGAGACGACCTAACCTAGATGTCATTCAGAAATTTTTTCTTAACCTACAACTTTCCAAAGCATTTCACATTAGATTGCTTGACCAAAGACATGTAGCTATACAACTTGCTAATGATCTTCATTATACCAAGATTTTTGCTAGGAGATCTTACTATATTCAATCATGTCAAATGCGGCTACTTAAATGGTCTTTGGATTTTGATGTTAGGGAGGAATCCCCTATTGCTCCTGTCTGGATTTCTTTTTCGAATTTGAGACCCCTTTTCTTTAACCATAATATTCTCTTTGATATGACTTCTATCTTTGGGAGGCCATTACAAATTGATCAAGCTACTGCTGATGTCTCTAGGTCGTCGGATGCTCAGGTTCTAGTTGAACTTGATGTCTCCAAGAAACATCCTACGGAGATATGGATTTGGTTAGAAGTTAATGGGTTTTTCCAAAAAGTTGAAATTGAAAATTTATCTATTTTATGTTATTTTTGTAAGATTCATGGGCATGGAATGAATGAATGCTTTCGAAAACACCCTCACCTCCATAAAGAAAAGAGCTCTTTGAAACAAAAGGAGGATGTGCTTCCTCAGGTGGTTTCTAATCCTACTAAACCTAATCTAGAGGATAATACCTGCAATCCTATTTTTGATCCGATGGAGGTTAATATGGAGTACCCTATTATTTCTACTACTAATAATGGTTCTTTGAATCTTAATCAAGGTCATATTGTTAAACCTTATGATAATAATAATATTGCTTATGAAAACAATAATGATCATGGCTTGGCTAACTATGAAACTCTATGAAACTCCTACTAGTGCTAATGTTGTAGTTAAACCTACTTGCACTGATAATCTAAATGCTAATGATTTTAATAGCAAGATGCTTGTGCCTATTTCTATTAATCTTTTAAATGTTCAGGAAACTTTGGCTATTCAAGTGGTTCCTAATGATTTCCTTTTAGAGGAAGGAGAATTTGTTACTATGGAAAATGCTTCTGCTCTTACGAAAAGCAATAAAGAAATTGTAGTGAGAGTGTGATGATTTTGATGAGGAGGAAAGTTTTATGGAGGATGAATGTCTTCAACTAACTTCTTTAAGTTAACACCCAAGTGGTAGTAAGTCTCTCTCTTCTTTTTATTATAATAATGATGCTTTTACTAATATTGAGGAAATACATATTACAGCTAAATATTTTGCCATAGACGATAATGATTTTAGTTTTAGAAAAGTCCCGAGTAAAAGATGAAAGAAACTAAAGCATATTTCTCTTCAACCTCCTAGAAACACTCATTCACATACTTCTCATTAATGTAATTTTTTTTTAGGTTTAATACTATTATTTGGAATGTGAGGGGGCATTGGTTTTCCTTCATCTATAATTCGTGTTAAGAACTTGTGTCGTGTTCAAAATATTTCTATACTTGTTTTGCTTGAGCCTCTTATTTCTTTTGCTAGGTTAATTAGTACTTCTCATTTCTTGGGCTTTAATCATGCTATTGCCAATGTTGCTAACAAGATTTGGGTTTTTTTGGAAAGATTCGGTTAAAATTGATGTCATTGGTGACCTTACCCAAGTTTTGCACTGTAAGGTAGAGGCTCTTAACTTTAATTATTATGCTTCTTTTGTTTACACTGCTTCATCTCTTTATTCTAGAAAAATGCTTTGGGAGCAACTTTTTGATTTTCATAATATTTGTAATTTGCCTTGGCTTGTTAGTGGAGATTTTAATACAATTTCTAACCCTACTTAAAGGACTGGAGGTTCCCCTCCTTATCATTTTATGGATGATTTTAATAATATGATTACTTGTTGCAATCTTATTGTTATTGGGTTTGTTGGTAATAATTTCACTTTGAATAGGAGTCATCTATGGAAAAGATTGGAACGTGTGCTTTTTAATGACCCTTGGCTTAATTTTCTATTTTCCACTAATGTGCAGCATTTTAGTAGAACTTTGTCGGATCATTCCCCCTTACTTATTAGCATTAAGTTTAGACAAGGTAATGTATTTTCTCAATTTAAATTCCAAAATAAGTGGTTAAAGCATGCTTCTTTTTTGGAAGTTGTTCAACTTAATTGGCAAGCTCCTCTCAATCCTGATAATTCTATTTTTGGCATGAAGAGACTATGGTTTAAGTTGAAAAGGTTGAAATAAGTTCTAAATTGATGGAACCATCATGTGTTTAAAAAATATTTTCTCTAATATTTTGCAAGCTGAGAATCTAGTAATTCTCTTGAATTAGCTTGTAAGAATGATCCTACTGATACTAATCTCTCTCTCTCTTTAAGAAATCCAAAGAGGATCTTTTTAATTTACAAGCTCAGGAAGAAGTTTATTGGAGGCAAAAATTTGTCGCTAAGCAGTTGCTTGAAGATGATAACAACACTAAGTATTTCCATACTTTGGTTAAGGGAAAAAGGTTTAAAAATAGTTTCAATAAAATCCAAACGGAGGACGAATCTTTTACTGAAAATTCTGGGGAGATTGCTAATCTTGCTATGGATCATTTTCAAGCTAGGTTAAATAAAGTTTTTACGCCGGAATAATATTTTTGACCACTCTTTCATTCCTTCCCTTATTTCTCTTGAGGAGAATATCTTTCTTTCTAGAGCTCCTTTTGAAGAGGTTAAAGAGACTCTACCGGATATGAATAATGAGCCTGTGGCTGGGCTTATAGGTTTACCACTCTGTTTTTTCAAAAATGCTGGAATATTTTTGGTAATGATATTTTTAATGCTATGTTAGATTTTTTTTGTTGCCACTCCTATCCCTAAGTTTTTAACTTCTACTTATATTGTTCTTATTCCTAAAAGCAATGTTATTATAAATTTGAATGATTTTAGACCTATCAGTCTCTGCACTTATGGTGAACCGTCTAACTATTATTTCACCTAAAATTATTTCTCCTAATCAGATGGGGTTTGTGAAAGGTAGGGCCATTACTGATGACAATATGTTGGCTCAAGAATTCTATCAAGACTTGAATGTTAAGGTAAGAGGTGGTAATTTAATTTTGAAGCTGGATATTGCCAAGGCCTTTGATAACATTGATTGGAATTTCATCTACTTATGTAAGAATGTTTTGGTTTCAATTCTTTTTTTATCAAGCTTATCAAGAATTGTATTGAAAATGTTTATTTTTCTATTATTGTTAGTGGTTCTAACAATGGTTTATTCAAGTCTTCTCATGGTTTAAGGCAAGATGATCCTATTTCCCCTGCTCTCTTTATTATTGCTGCTAAGTTTCTTTCTAGGGGTCTTACTAACTTATTTAACACCTATCCTGACCTTTAATTTAAAACTTTGGGAGGTGTTCCTCTATCTCATTCATGTTTTGTTGATGATTTTACTGTGTTTTCTAATGGGGCTATTAATAAAGTTCGGAAGCTTGTGGATTTTTTTAAATATTTTGAGAAGGTTAGTGTCTTACACGTTAACAAAAGCAAAAGTTGTTTCATTTCCTCTAACAAAATTTCTAATAATCAAATTTTATCTATTAATAATCTTACTGGCTTCTCCCATGCTCAATTGCCTATCAAATATCTTGGAGTGCTCTTTTCTCTGGTAGAAGAAAATACCTTTTGTTTGATGATCTCATTGCTTCTATTCAAAGCAGTCTGTTATTATGGGAATCTAATTTCCTTAGTTTTGGGGGAAAGTTGTTCTTATTAAAAGTGTTCTTTGGTGCTTTTCTAGTTTTTAGCTTTCATTATCTTTTTCCTACTCAAGCTATTAGTGATAGACTTCATAAGATTATTAATAAATTTTTCTAGAGAGGCATTGCTTCTAGTTCTAAAATTCACGGGGCCTCTCGGGAGAAATGTTGTGGTGTTTTGGCTGAATGTAGTCTTGGTAGTTAGAACTTTAATGACCTTGCTAAGGCTTTTCTTTTAAACTTTGGTATAACTTACGTGCTAATGCTAGTCTTTGGGCTAATTTTATTATTTCTAAGTATTGTACTGGTAAGCATCCTACTAATTATTTTCCTAAACAAGGCAATTCTATAATCTGGAAAAGGCTTTGCAGTATTAAATGGGAGGTTGAGCCCTTCATCTCTTGGGGCCTTGGTGAAGGTACTATTTTCTTTTGGCAGGATCGTTGGTTGGGTAAAAAGTCTATTGACTATATGTTGAATTCTTCTTTTACTTCAACAGTTAAAGAGCATTCTTGGGACTTTAATAAGCTTTCCAATAAGGTCCTTGATTGTATCTTCCATAGTAAACTTACCTATCAATATTGCTTCTAGAGATATCATGTTATGTTATCTTTCCAAAAATGGTGGTTTTCACTTAAAGAGTGCTTGGCATACCTTTAAAGATAAAAGAAATATTGATAGCATTTTCCATAATCTCTAGAATAAGAGCATTCCCTCTACTTTTTTTGTCTTTTTTTGGAGAGTTCATCATAGATTTATTCCTATGGATGATAATCTTATCAAGAAAGGTTGTATCTTGGCCTCTAAATGCCAATGTTGTTTTCATAAAGAAAATATGCATTAAGTGTTTTTATCTAGAACTGTTATTGTCAAAACTTGGGTTTATTTCGATGATCTTTTTCAACTAAACTGTTTTAACTCTCATTTGTCTCTTAAATCCATGCTTAAGTTACGATTTATTAATTCCAAAGGTCACATTCGTTACCTCATTCCTTCCCTCATTCTTTGCTTTCTTTGGCTGGAAAGGAATCAATCTATTTTCAATAATGTGAAAATGATCCATCATAATGTTATTCAGAAAGTGAAGGATATGGTGTTAGCTCTGCTGGATATTAAGCTGATTTATATTAAGAACTTTAAAATTTATTACTCTGATGGTAATATTATATGTTTGAAGTTGGAGGATGTTCCTGCCCTTTCTAATGTTATCTACTGGCATAAACCTCCAATTAATTTCTTTAAGCTTAATGTGGATGGCGCTAGTATTGACTTATTTGGTGGTTGTGGTGGAGTGATTAGAGATAGTAATGGTGGCCTCATTGGTTTTTTTGTGGATTCTATTCAAGGTAATTATTATACGACTATTTTTAGAGCCATGTTATATGGCTTTAAATTGCTCATCTCTCTTAACTTAACTAATTTGCATATTGTGGTTAACTCTGATTTTGATTTCCACCTTTATTCAAGTTGATGATGAGATGTGTTGTTCCCCGAACCTCTTTTATATGGTTAGAGAAATTAAAAACCTATTGCATGCCCTAAATTATTCATTTCACCATATCAACATGGATGGTAATGCTTGTGCCTCTTGGTTGGCTATATAGGGTTGTAGCCTGAGTTGTTTTTCAGATTTTATTTGGAACACTAACCCTGCCCATCTTTGTGGCTTACTTAATCTTGAAGCTTATGGTTGTCCTTATGTTAGATCTTAGCTATTTTGTTTCCTTTTTGGTCTTTGGGCTTATTCTTTTTTGTTGGTGTTCTGTTGGCTGGCCCTTGTGTGTTGTCTAGTCTTTTTTCTCCCTCCGTCTGATAGGCTGGGTTGTTGTGCTATGTCTCTTGAATTCCCGAAACTTGCTTTATGTTGGCTGGTTTATCCGGGGTGTGGAGGCTCTCTTTCATGTTATTTTGTCCTGCTATAATTGCTGTTATTATTTTAGTTGAAGGTTTATTTTTTTTGGTGCTGGGGAGTTTGATATCTGGATTGTTGTTTATTTGATTTTTCCTGACTCACTGGTTATGTTCTAGGAATCTCTGTCCTGGTTTTTTCTTATTTGGGAGTCTTGTTGTTGTCTCTATTGTGTTCTTTCGATTATTTTATTTATGTTGCTTCCATATTATAGATCTCCCTTTTCTAGCTGTTCTTTACGGGTTTTTGTAATATTCTTTTTCGTTCTTTCTATTAGAATTGTTTATTGTAGCTATTGTCTGGTTGTTATGGCCTTATTACAATGTTACTTTTGCTGAGAGTATTTCCATTTGGTGCACTCCATCCCTCAGGTTGCTTGTTTCGTATGCTGGGGGTGTTTCTATTCATTTGGTTGGGGTTCTGGGTTGCTTTACAATCGACTGTCTCTCTTTTGGGAAGTTGGGGTGGATGGTTCCTCCTGTCAAATGCTGGAATGTCTTTTGCTATCCTTATGGTAACACGGTGGATGGTTTGACCATTGATCTCCATAGCTTGAAGTTGTGTTGCCTGAATTGTGGAGGTTTGTTATGGTGCTATTGTGCTTTTGGAATGGATTTTTTTTATTCATGTTTTGGATTTTTGTTATTTCTGCTTAGCTCTTATGCTTGGGTCACCTAGAGAACTGGCTGATTTATTCTTCTGAGGGTTGGATCTAGTGGTATTTGGATATTCTTGATGAAGCTTCTTATTCTATTTTAATCCTGAGCTCAAATAGTCTTTATCCATGCTCTGACTCTCAGTGGTGGTTTGATCATTTCTGTTTCAGTGGCTTTGAAAATCTTTTTTCCCTTCCTAATTTTAGCTTTTGCTTTTCTTACTATTTTACCTATATATTTTGTTGTTATACTCTTCCTCTTTACAGCAATTTTGTTTTGCAGGTGAATTGGCTTCAAGTTATTTTTACCCCTTTTTGCAGAAAGTTCGAGCATCATTTCTTCTTCTATAGCTTTCATTTTTGGATGCTTTCCTGAAGCATCTGTAGAATGTGCCAAAGTTTATCTATAATTTTGATTAGTGGAGGCTTTTTGCTCATAGGTATTTTCTTTATTTACTTTTGTATCTTGTCGGAGCATAGTGAGCGATTAGTAAAAAAAAAAAATAGTGAGCGATTAGTTTCTCTTAAGGACTTTGTAATCAGTTTTCATTATTAATGCATAGGCTCCTCTGTGGGTTTTAACAAAAAAAAAAACAGCATCCCACAAATGGAATTTTATTGAACCATATGTCTACCATGATTATCAACACCACCTCTCATGAGTTTGGGACTAAATGGTAGAGTTTTGAAATATTGATGTTTGGCATGAAGTAAAAAAATAATGTAGATTAAAATTTTAATGTATTCCAAACTCTCCTAATTTGTGATCTACCAAAACCTAGGCAGATTTATCTAATTTATGAAAACATTACATATCTAAATTGTATCTATTGCATATATGCTATGTCACGACTATGTATCTGCTATGTATCGACTACATATATATTGCATAAAAGTTGCATATCTTTTGCGTATACTATTATGAAGCAATCTCTCAAAATTCTTGTTGAAGCACCACGAAACCCATATATTATCATCATTAATTAAAATAAATTTAATATAAACTCTCTAAGTTGATATTTAATTAATATATATAATATGAAAATTATAAAATATATACTATACAATTTAATTTTTTGGCTTATGAACAAATTGATGGAAATTAAATAATGTCAAAATAAAGATAGCAGGAATCTTATTATCACCTAACTCATCCCAAAAAAAACTAAAGAACGAGCATAATTAGCACAAAAATCTGCTAACTTATTACAATTTCTTTTTTGTAAAATGAAACAAAACTAGATTAAAATCAAAGAGGAAAGAGAAATCTTCAATCTTTACATGTTTCTCCTTGACCGCCTCCTTATTGAAGAGCCTATGAAATAAATTGATCACATTTTGGTTGTCTCCTTCTATGATGATACCCTTTGATTCAAGCATCCAATCTTTTAGGATTTTTTTTTATAGACAAAATAATTAAGAGCTCCACATGTGTTGAGTCCCAATGAATACAATTGACTCCAAAAGCACATAAAAATCTCCCTTTATGATCTCTGAAGACTCCTCCAACTCCAGCATTATAATTACTTTCTAATGAAGCATCAATGTTAAGCTTAATCCATTCGGGTGGAGGGGGACACCAAAAAGAAGAAGGCAGTTGTGAAAGTTGATTGGAATCGCAGTGAACCAAACTTTGATTAAGACTATGAGAGGAAGTGGTCATGCTTAAGGCATTAGCTGCAATAACATACAAGCTATCTTCATTACCTTCATGTACTATCTTGTTTCTACTCTTCCAGCAAAAAAAAATTATAGTACAATACAAATTCCTAATGAATGGATTGAGTTCTTCAAATGATTTCAGTCCTAAATAACAATCCTCTGAGGAGCTGAAAACTGGTACCAAGAACCCCCATTTCCTGAGAAAATTAAAGATTTATGTTAATATCAAGCATTTCACAGCAATGCGCTCTAAAATTTCCAACAACATACAACCTCTAGGACATTCTTTACGATCCAGCAACCTTCTATACGAAAAAAAATCATTTGATGGAATAACATTTTTTTAACAAACGCGACCAAAACAAATTTATACGGGGCATTAACTTGAGTTTCTTACGCCACTGCCAATGAGGATCTTCTTCACCATCTCCACTTAATTTATGAGTTATCAATGTAGAGATTTATTTTCCTTAACATTTGGCAATGAGCTCCATTCGGCCAACAATTAATTCTAGGCTGATTAGAACTCCCTTGATAACGTCTACTAGAAAATCTGTGGTAGCTGGTGTTCGGAAGATAGAGAAGCTCCGTGGTTTTCGCTAGAAGACATTTTTGAATTTCTTCTTCACGTGTTTTCAGCTGGCCGTTGATGGCAACGGAGGATCACCAGATTGTGGCAGCTGGTGCCCCTGTCATCCTCCGTCCACCTCCTCCACCATCTTCTCAAAAGATCTCACGTCCAATTGACTCGTCTCCTCCGGCTTTTGGAGACAATGGATATGAAAAAGAATGCAAGCTCTGGTTCAATAAGGAACGTCCTCTGGTTATCAAGGAAGGAGGATTGATTATTAAAAAGAAGAATTTTAATTGTATTGGAAAGGGTAAGCAAGTCTTGATGGAAGAAGACGGTAATTCTCAGCCCAAGGATATGTATTTTTCTGACAAGATCCTTAATTCTGGTATTTCATACCAAATGGAAAATTGCACACCAACTTCTTGTAATAATGAGATAACAACAAAGGAGACTGTTGTTAATGGAGAATTGAAGAACATCTAGATTATTGATGATCTGGATATAACAAGAGCTAACGTCATCACTAATTCTAACCTCTACAAGGTTCGTGAATGTGAAGCAGGAAAGCTTGAAAACTGCAGTATTCAAAAAGAAAATGTTGATCTTTCAAAAACTATGGTTGATAATACCAGTTTGAATGTATGGAAGAAGAAGGCCAGTATTAAAGTCTTGGATCTAAATTTTGGTGAAAATTTCATAAAGGAAGACGATGTGGTAAAGCTTCACGTTGAGAATGAAAAAGACAATTCCAATAAACTCCAGAAGTCACTAGTTATCAAGGTTTTTAGCAATAGTATTCCCTTCAATGTCTTAAGCATTGAGCTGAGGAAACAATGGACCAGAATTGGGAAATTCCATCTAACTCAGTTAGGATTGGGATGGGTGCTCTGTGCATTTGAAAAATAGGACTCTATGGAGGAAATCATAACTTTGGGTCCATGGTATGTCAATGGTAACATAGTGGACATGGATAGATGGACAACTACTTTCTCTCCTACTTCATTCAAAGGGCTCATAGCTCCAATTTGGATTCTTATGCCCAATCTTCCTCTTCAATGTTGGGACGAAGTTAATGTTTATAGAATTGCTTCCATAGTGGGCACTCCATACTTAATTGATGGCAACATGTTGCAATGGAGTCGAAGAGAATTTGCAAGGGTTTGTGTGAGAGTCAAACTCGATGAGAAGCTTCCTTTGGGAGTATGGGTGGAAGGTGAATTGGGCAAATTTTATCAGAACATAGAATATGAAAGGTTGCCTACTTTTTGCTTCAATTATGGTAAGCTGGGTCATCTAAGGGAGGATTGTTCAAAAAAATCAATTCCTATCAATCTTAAGCAAGCTAGGGAAACTCAAGCCAGTAAAGAGAAGTTGGTTTCAGAAACAAATACAAGATCCCAAGCTGTTGTTTCAAATAATGAGAGAAATGGAGAAATGTATTAGCCATAGATTCATGTGGATTACAAAAAAAAAAAAAGAGAGCTCTTAGAGTAGCTTCTACTAAAGGGGAAGATAGATTCTCAAAATCAAATCTGGAGAATAAATCCAATGATGCTGTCAATAATAGTATTGGAGTAATTGATGGGAAAGGTATGCTGGAGGAAGTTTTATTAGAGCCAAATATTCAGATTTCACCTGTTTTTTTTTTTTGAAGGAAATGCAATCAGCATTGAAAATAAAAAGAAACCAAAGCCTAGTTACAAACTAAAAGAGAGCTGGGTCCAAACAACATTCCTCCTTTACAAGTTTAACAAAGGAGGAAGGAAGAGAGCTCTCACAAAAAGGATACCAAATAAAATCATAAGAAAATGATAGGTTAGCACAAAAGTCAGCTATCCTATTACACTTCCTACCAATACAATTAAAAATGACATTATTCCCATACCTCAAACCAAAGAAGTCTTCATCTTCATTATCTCCAAGTTTCTTCTTTTCTTTGCTGTACATGTTGAGAAGAAATTGAATGATATTCTTATTATCTCACTCTATGATAACACCTTAAGCATTATCCAAACAATTATGCAGTATATCTTTTAAAGAGTTAAAAGAATAAAGTTCCAGTTGTGCTATATCCCAATGCATCCCATAGAAACCAAATGCACGAACAAATCTTCCTCTATGGTCTCTAACAATTCCTCCAATGCCCGCTCCATAATTGCTCCTCAAAGCAGCATCAATATTAATCTTGTACCACTCGGGTGGAGGAGGATGCCAAAAATCTATAGACAATCCATTGGATTGAATAGCATCCCAGTTTTCCTAGAGTACTCTGTGTCTTTTATCCAACGCAACAATGCTAATCACATTTGCAGCCAATACAAATTCACCGTCTTCTTTCTTACCATGCCTTGTTTTATTTCTATCATTCCAAGAAATCCATAACATGGTAAAATAAATCTTTACCATCAATGGATTCTTCTCAAACGAGTTTTGTAACTCATTCATACACTGTTGAAAAGACTCATAAAAGGGAATATGAAAACCCCATTTCCGAAGTGTGCCAATAATTCTTAACAACTTTGGACATTTAGTAGTGACATGGTCCAGATTCTCCACTTCTCCACATCCTCTAGGACACAAATTAATATTAGATAATCTCCTTCTCATCAGAAAATGTATTGTTGGAATAGCATTTTTGCAAAGCCTCCATATGAATAATTCACCCGTGCATACAAATTCATCTTATGAATCCATAAGAAAGAATTTCCATCATCCATCCTCAACGTCTCTTCTTTAATCAATGCGGCAATTGATTTTCCAGAGAATTTGTATTTAAGATCCATAAAATCTTCCTCTTATTATTGGTGTATATGAATATTACTAATAATATTAACCAAATCTTCTCCGAAAAAAAATAATTAATTTATCAATGTTCCATCTGCCGTCAAGAATGAAATAATCAAGAGTGATGTTATCCTCTTCAAATGAAGCTACAAATGTTGGCCATTTGAGTAAGCTTTTGTCAAAAATCCAAACATCCTTCAATACATTAATATGCGTCCCTTTCACCACATTCCATCTGATAATTTTCTTCATGGATTTCCAGCCACTAGAAATAATCTTCCATGCTGAAGAACCTCCTTTAAAATCTTCTTTCATCCACAAATCTTCACCGTATTTGATCAATAGATTTCTATTTAAGAAGGAGTTTGGGTTAATAACCATATTCCATGAGAATTTAGCTCTCAATGTTTCAATACTGCTAATGGTTGAATGGATTCCCCAACCACTGGAAGCTCTTGGTTTGCAAAGATCTTCCCAAGCTACATAGTGCATCCCCTGTTTTCCATCTTGATTATTCCAGATGAAACTCCTGCAGTATTTCTCAAAGTCCCTTAGCACACTTAAAGTAATAATGGAATGAGAAATTAAATACAATGGCATATTACAAAAAACCAAATTGGCCAGCACTAGTTTTCCAACTAGAGAAATATATCTATTTCCCCAAGCATTTAAAATCTTCAATGATTTATCCAAAAGAAATTGAAAATCAGACTTTTTCAATCTCCTTACAACCAATTTTGTACCCAAGTAGTCAAGTTCCTTTACCACCATGATCTCCATGATTCTTGCTATTTTCTTCTTCCTTCTTCTCTCAACAGTCTTGCTAATAATCATGGCAGATTTATTGAGGTTCAATCTTTGTCCAGTCCATCCACAGTAATTGTTCAAAATGAACTTCATCTCCTTAATGCTTTTGATCTTACCATCAGACAATAACAGGACATCATCGATATCTTCTGACCTCTAGAAGCAACTTTAATGCCTAATTCCTTCCCCTCCTGAGATAGGACATTAGTTAATAATTGGGAACAAATGATAAAAAGAAAAGGGGATAATGGACATCCCTGACGGAAACCACTCCTCCCCTCAATCCACTTGGATAAGCCTCCATTTATGATAATTGAAAACCTAGACTCCACAATGCACTCCATAATCAACTTCATGAATCTAATGGGAAATCCCAATCTTCTCATCATCTCCTCAAGATTATTCCAACACATGCTATCATAGGCTTGCTCCATGTCCAGCTTGATGGCCACCAAACCTTCTTTAGATTTAAAAATCCTGATTTTATTGACCAATTCCTGTGCCAGCAATAAATGTTCTGAAATGCTTCTCCCCTTTAAGAAAGCTACTTGCTCTTCAGAAATAACTTTTGGAATTACCACCAAAAGTTTGTTCATTAAAACCTTAACAACAACTTTATAAATGGAGTTGCACAAGCTAATAGGATGGAAACCTTCAGGAGTTAAAGGATTAGTAATTTTCGGTATCAATGCAATAAGAGTTTCCTTCCAATTACTACACATTTTTCCTGAATAAAAAAATTCTCTAACGGCTTTACAAACATAAATACCAATAATTTTCCAGTAATTTTTAAGAAAAGAATACGTAATACCATCAGGTCCCAGAGATTTGTTATTGCCAATTCCTTTGATGACTTCCAGAATTTCCACATCTAAGATATTCTCTTCCAAGATTCTTCTATCAGCATCATCCAGAACAGCTAACGGGTAAGGCCAATTATCAATGCAGCAAGTCCTCTGTTTCCATTTGTTTTGAAAAAACTGGAAAAACACCTTATGCACCTCTTCGGGTTCTTCAGTTATTACATTGCCAGCATTTTTTATTTGAGAAATCCTTTTTCCATTTCTTCTTGTGTTGGCAAATGAATAAAAAAATTTAGAATTAGTGTCACCTTCTTCTATCTACTTAGCCTTTACTCTTTGCCTCCACCATGTATTAATCCGTGAAAGAACCACATTAAGCTCTTTAACTTTAGATCTCAGGATCCAAAGCTTTTCCTCAGTAAGCCACCCAACCGAAGCCTCTTCTTCTTGAATCTGAGAGATTTCTTCTTTTAATTTTTCCTTTTCCAAAGAAAAGCCCCTAATCCTTGCCTTGCTCCAATAAAACAAATCCTTCAAAGCTTTCTTGCACTTCTTATTGAGAATTTCCGTATCACTGCCTTGGAATGCTTTCCTACAAACTCTTGTAATAATAAGATATGAAGCTTTATAAGAAATCCACACATCTTCAAATTTAATCATCCTATTCTTTTTACAAGAATTATAAAAAATCCTCAAGACTATGGGACAATGATCTGAAGCTACTCTAGCAAGGTGTCTTACCACAGCTATATTAACTCTATTGATGGCTATAGAGTTAAGCAAACATCTATCCAGCCTCTCAAGAATACGATCTCCTCCTGATTTATTGTTACACCAAGTGAATCTTGGACCAACAAATCCCACATGTAAGTCACTCATGTTTAAGAAATCAGCCATCTCTTTGTGACCTTGAGAAAAAACAAATTTTCTTCCACTCCTCTTGTCTTCATGAAATAAGATACAATTAAAGTCTCCCCCAACAATGAAAGGAACCTTTCTAATGGAAACCTCATGTAAATTCCTCCATAACTCTCTCCTCTTTACAACTTCCTTGTTGCCATAGATAGTAGAAATCATCCAAACCCCTTTATTGAATACATTGAGATCTCCAATAATATACTGATTTGCTTCCTTTAAAACTAAAAAAGAACCTAAGTCAGACCTCTACAACACCATAATTCCTCCAGGTAGACCATCAGATGGAATGAGATAGAAATCCCAATCAGCTCCCATAATCTTATCAAAGGAAACTTTATCAAAAGCATTGATTTTAGTTTCCACCAATCCCACAAACAAAATACCATGGTCTATAATCACCTCCTTAAGATATAGAGAGGCCCTTTCTTCTTGGCCCCTCTACAATTCCAAAAAGCTATGGAATTCATTGATACAACCTAGGGGATGCCGCCCCTTCCTTTCTTTTGTTACTGCCACCATCAAAATTCCTACCTCTTGGAATGTTCTTTATAGGACCAAGAGATTTCAGCTCTTTAGCTAATTTCATCTTGTTAGACTCACCATTAGAACTTTTGTCTCTTCCCAAAGTTCTACCAGAAATATTACTATCAACATTTCAACTTTGTTCGATCTTACTCCAATACCATCATAAGTTTTCTCATTTTTTTAAATACAATTTTCCACATCTAATATTTCTTCATTCAACATATTTTCATTGATCGAGTTCAAAATATCAAATTTATTAACAGAATTTGATATGTTAGGAATAGCACATACAGAGGTCTTACTCAAATCGACTTCAGGATCTTCTTCGTCATTTACTGAAAAGTCTTCTCTATCCACAGCATCAGCTCCAATCTTTGTATCATTTTGTTGATCCATTTCTAAAACCAATTCTCCTTCTTCTAACTGTTCTCCATTTCCCATGTCAGCTAACTCTGTAAGGGAAGAGTTTATCCTTGTTTCATCTTCACCCGAACCTTCTTTCTGAGCTGCTAATGAATTTCCATTCTTCTTAACTTATATAACTTTGCTGGATTTCACCACATTTCTTCTTTTAAAAGGCCTTCTTCCTTTCTTGTTATTAACAAGAATCCAAGGACCATATGATGGTTCATCAACTTTATCTTGCACAATTCTTCCTTCATCAACTTTTATATTGTTACTATCAACAATCTTCTCTTCTCTGGACTTGCCTCTGATTTTTTCACAATCCTCCTTCAAGTGCCCAATCAGACCACATTTGAAGCAAAGGTTGGCCACTTTCTCATATTCAACTTCTTGAAAGAACCTTCCCGAAATGCTATCCACCCAAATTCCCAAAGGAAGAGGTTGATCTAGCTTCACCCACACACATACTCTAGCAAACTCCCTCCTTCCCCATTGGAATAAATTCCCATCCATCATTAATGGGATACCAATTCTAGAAGCAATCCTTGCTATGTTAACTTCATCCCAACAATGCAAAGGCAAATTTGGCATTCTAACCCATATGGGAGAGGTTAGTCCCTTCATTGATAAAGCAGAAAAGTTTGTGGACCACTTCTCCATTCCCACAATGTGTCCATTAATAAACCACGGTCCTCCTGATAGAGCCGCTTCCATCATCTCCTCCGATTAAAATGAACAAAGAAACCATCCTCTTCCTAAAGTGGTAAAATGAAATTGACCCAAGTGACTCCATTACTTTCTGATTTCCCAAGCTACCAAATGAGAAGCAAGTTCTCTTCCAAACACCTTTATAACCACTGTATTCAAAAGTTTCTTTGCATTCTTAATTTCCATTTCTTCATTCAGCCTTACTTCTTTACCATCATCAGATAACAACATTTCATCCTCCTTAAAATCAATTTTGATATACGGCTTCTTGCTCCAAGGATTATTGTTGCCAATACTATCAGTAGTATTCGGCATTTCAACAATCACCTTATCTACATTCATTATGTTATTATTATTCACCACATATTGAATATTATTTTTACCCAAATTCAATGAATCCGCCATTAACTCATTGGGTCCAGAGTTTATATTTGAATTCATAAATCCGTTAACAAAGATTTTCATCCCGGAAGAGGAAGCATCGGGATCCAACGATTTAGTAGCAGAAAAAACTTTATCAGTAACTAGAGTAATATTCATTCCAGATTCAAGTACTCATTTTCCTTTTCCTTCGACATGCTTAATTTTCTTTGGTGCTCCTTCTGAGACATCTTTAATCACCAATGGTCCATGCGGCTTCTTCAAACGATCCTTCGAGCACTGTTTGGACGACAACACTTCATTAACCTTCAGATTAATCTTTGAATTACCAATAAAGGATGGAGGTCTAGTAGCCGGAGACAGGGCTTGTTGGCGACTCCCCGCTGACATCATCCACCATCACTCCTGAGAAGCAGGAACGAAAATTGGAAACCAAAAATTTGAATTTCTGTGGGGATTCTCTTTCTAACGGAAATTCTGGACGTTCTTTCTCAAACCAAAATTTTTTGAATCCCAGCGGAGTTCGATTCCACTTGCTAAAGGTGGAAAGGGAGAAGTGCACTCAAAAGATGTCATCTGCTGTGCTGGATTGATCACCCAAAAAAGTACAGAAGAGGAAATTGCTAAAGATGGTTTTACTGAAGGAAGTCCTGCTATCAAAAATAAATTTGAAGCTTTGGGGAATTTGACTAAAGAGGGAGAGATAGTAGAGGTGAATATCCCTCCTGTTATTCAAATCCTGGAGAGGAATGCAACCCAGGAGGCTTTGCTGAAAACTACAGAATTCAATAAGGAAGAATTTAGAATCAAAGAAGGTAGTTCTTCAACAATTAAAAAGAAAGGTATGAAACAATTGAAAGGTTTGGGACCCATCAATTTGAAGACCAAGAACAAGAAAACAGATGGAGATGATAAGAAAAGGGGGGGGGGGGATCTTCCCCACTTATCCATAAACGAATTCCATTTTGATTTGGAATTGTAGAGGAGCCAAGAAAAAGAAGGCATCTCTCTACCTCAAGGAGGTGGTGAAAGATCACAATGTGCTGTTTATTAGGCCGTTGGAAACTAAAATGGTTTATATTGAGCTTAAAGATGTGGAGTCATAGATTGGTACTGACTGGGACTTCAATTATGTTCCATCGGCTGGGTTATCAGGAGGCATTCTAGTCCTTTGGAGGAACAGATTGGCTAATTTCAACAAAATTGATTCTTCTTCTCAATTCATAATTGGTGATCTAGATATTCTCATATCACAAATGATTGGCCTATGGTGATTGCAGGAGACTTTAATTGTCTTTTGTCCAAAGAAGACAAGAAGGGTGGTAGGAGATTTTTCTTCTCTTTGGGGCCCAAAGAGATGAAATCTTTCATGTCATCTAATGACCTTCAGGAGCTAGGATTTATTGGTCCTAGGCTAACTTGGAGCAACAACAAGAAAGGAGCAGATCGAATTATAGAAAGGCTTGATCGGATGATGGTCAAATCTATTTCGGTTAACTACAATCATCACTTGGTGGTTAAGCATCTCCCCAGGATAGCTTTGGATCATTATCCCATTCTTCTTAACACTTTAGATTCTTCTCCTAAAGTTAAGAAATCTTACCTTGCATCTTATGCAGTGGTGGAAAAAGCTTGGAACAAAAAAGACTGTGGTACAGCAGCTGAGATCCTTAACTTCAAGATGAGAAGATCTATCAAATCCTTATTTTTTTTTAGTAAGGCAAAGTTTAAAAACTTGAATCTTATGAAAGACTTGCTCAAAGATAATTTTTTAAAGCTTCAAACTAAGGAAGCTGAAGTTGGTGTGCTACCTCAAGATGAGTATTATTTGCTGAAATTCAAAATTAATGAACTTAATTCTACTTTGGCCCGGTTAAGCACGTGGTGGCGACAAAGATCCAAAGTTAAATGGATCGGTGAAGGTGATCAAAATTCTAAATTTTTTCACTCAATGCTAGTACTAGAAGGAATACTAATTTCGTCCATTGCATTAAGGATGGAAACAAAATCATGGTGGAGGAACAAAATCAAATTGAAGATGTTCTAATTCTGTTTTTCAAAAATAAATGGTGTGATATGAGATGCTTGCTGGAAGATTGGCCGGAGAATCAACAAATTCTTGATGATGAAGACAGAATTCATTTAAACAGCAACTTCAAGTTTGAGGAGGTAGAAAAAGCTATTTGTGAAACATCTGGATTCACTTCTCCAAGTGTGGACAAGATCTCTTATTCTTTTATTAAAAGTTACTAGCCTATCATTAAAGTGGAATTCTCGGATGCAATGAAATCATTTTTTGAAATGGCTGTTATGGATGATAATTGGAAAAGAACTTTGATAGTTCATATTCCCAAAATCAACAATCCGAATTATGCTCATAATTATAGGCATTTCAGCCTTTGTAACACGGTTTACAAAATTGCTTCTAAGGTTATTCTTAAAAGAATTAAAGATATCATTCCAAAACTTATCTCTCTAGAGCAAGCTGTTTTTGTTAAGGGGATATCTCTTCAAGACTATGTTTTGATTGCCCAAGAACTTTTCCACAAATTTAGATTCTCTTAAGCTTCTAAAGGTCTTGTGTCTATCAAATTAGACATGGAACAAGCCTATGACTCAATGGGTTGGACAACTCTACAAAAGGTGTTATTTTGGATTTCCTGAATTCTTCTCTAAACTAATCTTGGTCTGTGTTCAAAATCCTTCTTTCTCTATATTCAATAATGGAAATCCATCTAGTTGGATCAATGCTAGAAGTAGATTCAGAAAAGGTTGCCCCTTATCACCCTACCTTTTTATTCTTTGCTCTCAGCTCCTTTCTAATGCCATTACGGAGAAGGAAGAAATTGGTGTTCGGGTTAGTAATAAAGGTCCAAGGACTCGCATCTTCTATATGCGGATGATATCATTTTCTTTGCTGAAGCTAGGATTATAAATGTGAAGATTATCAAAAGTATTATTAGCAGGTATTGTGATTGGACTGAACATTATAGAGAGAGTTGCTATTTGCATGTTTTACATTCTTGCAACTTGTATTATTTTGATGATTTCAAATATTATTGTTTTATATTTCTCCTAACACTTTTTGGAGGATTTGTTTTTGCTCTAGTGTGTACTAATATTTCAGGAAAATCAACTCCAAGCGATGAAGACTTCAAATTATTCATTTGTAAATTATAAGTTTTTAAATGAGAGGGAGTTATTATAATTGAGTGAAAAAATCACAACACACACTCTTAGGTGACAATTTTTATGAGCTGATCGTACGGGATGAACCTGGTTCGTACGGGACGATCATGTCAATTAACCCCTTGGAAGAGCAATGGATCGAACAGGCGGGTAGAAAATTTTATAAGTCCTAATCGTCCAGGATAAATTTAATATTCATCCCAGGATGAACTTCTCGGGATTCTCACCTTGCACTGTTCATCCAGACAAAAAATATGGTTCGTACCGAAACGAAGTCTCAGTATGAAATCGTACAGGACAAAATAAATTTCTGTCCCTGAATGAAGCTCTCTATATGAGATCGTATAGGACAAAATGAACCTTCGTCCCTGGATGAAACTCTCTGTATGAGATCATACATGACAAAATTAAATTTCGTCCCTGGACAAAACTCTCTGTATAACATCGTCCCAGGATGAAACCTGTTCGTCCCAGGATGAACTGTACTGACTTACGTCAGTTGGTTATGTCCTATAGAATTTTGGGAACCGAGCTATATAATAACCGTTTCGTACCAGACGAACATAGTTTGTACGGGATGATGAGCGTGTACAAATATAGTTTGTACCAAAATACATTAGGATCATTTCCGACACTAAGTAAAATTGTCCAGGATGATCCACGATCGTACGGGACGATCCACTGCGTACAAAATTGAAAACTTGCAGTTTTTGGGCAGTTTTTCTTGTTTTTTGTATATATAGTTCAAATTAGACTGCCACCCAATCTTTTTGCTCATTGATCTTCATGCCTATTGGAAGAAGAGTAAAGGAGAGAGTGAGAGAGAGCAGTCAAAGAAGGATTTCTACCACTGGAGTGTGAAGACTTTGAATGGTGTTCAAAGGTAAGATTTCCTACTTTTGATTTGAGATTACTTCACTCTTTTTCGGTTCAACACATCTTCAAAGAGGGTTCATTTTTAAAAATACCAATTCACCCCCCCCCCCCCCCCCCCCCTCTTGGTAGCCTTGGGACATTAACTTAGGTTTAACGACCTATTCACTAGACTCAATAAGTGGTATCATAACTTTGTTTCAAAATCATAAGTTTAAACTACTTTTTAATTAACGTAGATGGCTACATTTGGAAACTAAAATACACCTGAGGGTTACTCTATTACTAGACCTCCACTGTTTGACAATATACCTTTTGATTTTTGGAAAATACGCATGTCTACTTTCTTACAGTCACTTGATTATCGTATGTGGATCTTAGTCCAGTAAGGTTATTCAAAACCAACTAGATTAGTTGATGGAGTTAGGGTAGAAACACCTTTTGCAGGTTGGACTATAGAAGAACGCGACTTAGCACAACTAAATGCTAAATGTTTAAATAGTTTTTTTTGTGTTTTAAAATTTGAAGACTACATGTGGGTTTCCACTTGCAAAAGTGGAAAGGACATATGGGATAGACTTTGTATAACTTATGTGGAGACTAATGAGGTTAAGCAATCAAGACTTAATATCTTGTTATATGATTATGAATTATTTCGCATGAAACCAAATGATATGTACACAAGATTCACACAAATTATCACCTCTTTGTATGCACTTGGTAGGGAATTAACGAATGCTGAAATGGTTAATAAGATTCTTCGTTGTTTACCTACTGCTTATGATGCTAAAATTACTGCAATTACAGAGTCTAAAGATCTAAACATTTATTCTATTGATAATCTCCTTGGTTCACTCATTACTTACGAGCAAGGGGTTAGTCAAAGAAAGATTGATACAGGTGAACCACAAAAGGAGAAGAATATAGCACTAAAAGTGGAAGAGTCCGAGAGTGAACACTCACAACCTGAGGATGAAGACGATATTACATTGATGACTAGACAATTCAGAAACTTTCTGAAGAGGAAGCAGAAGAGACGCCAGCAATGGAATAGAGGTAAGTTTAATAGAAATGGCAAGGTTTTTAATAAAGTGATTTGTTATGAATGCAAGAAACCAGGTCATATTAAGACTGATTGCCTAAAACTCAAAGCCACTCCTAGCAAGGAGAAGGTAGAGGAGAAACCAACTGTAAAGAAGGACAAGAAGAAATTTTAAAGAGCTTTTTGGGCGGACTCAGCTTCAGATTTATGAGAGACTGAAAAGGAAGAAGAAGTCACCAATCTTTGCTTGATGGCAGATAGTCTTGATCAATCAGATTAAGAAGAGGTATGTGACTTAAGTTATGATGAATTGTTTGAAGTTTCTGAACACATGCATGATGCATATAAGAAAATGAAAAAGATGCATGCTAGTGTAAGTTTAGAATTGGAAGAACTTAAGAAAGAACATGAAATCCTCAGGAAAGATCATGCTTTAATAGATGACAACCACATAAAATTACTTGATAAATATGAAGATCTGAATAAAAATCATGAGATTTTAAAATCATCCTATGCTGATCTTGAAAAAAAATTTAAAAAATTTAAGGATGAATCTGAGAGCAAAACATATAGAATCAATTATACAAATCGAATCTTGAAAGATATGAATTCTTTTTATAAGTTTAAAATAAAAGCTCTCGAGGATAATAGGATATCCCCCAAACTTGAAGATTTTACAAATCCTAAATTTTATCCTAAATATATGGAATCCCTTAGAAGATAAACAAATGGTAGAAGACTTAGGAATACTTTTCCTATTGTCAAATGTAATAATTATGGATTATTTGGACATATAACACACACCTGTACTTTGAAGATGAAATCTGATTTGGTGTGGAGACCTAAGATGCATAAACCTAGACATATCATACATACATTTGATTATAAATTGCTAAAAGGTGATCCCAAACATGTTTGGGTTCTCAGGTCTAACATTTGATATTTTTGCAGGGTCGCTCTCACACAAGACCTCGTGGGGGCATATGGTACCTGGATAGCAGATGTTCAAAGCATTTGACTAGAGATATTGCTCAATTCATAACGCTGGAAGCCAGGAGTAGAGGCAAGTTAACACTTGGAGATAACACCACAAAAGAAGGTGATTGGATTAGGTATGATTGGAAACTTGAAAAACTTTTTTATTGACAACGTGTTGTTGGTTGAAGGATTAAAGCATAATTTGTTAAGTATAAGTCAGCTATGTGATAAGGGTTATAGTGTAAAATTTTTTCCTACTAGTTTCATATTAAGCATAAATGGTAAAGATGTGTTGAATGGAAAGAGGGTAAACAATGTTTATATGCTAGATTTAAATTGCATTCATACTCCTGCCTTTTATTTAAAAACTGTTTCTGATGAGTCATGGCTTTGGCATAGGAGACTCTATCATTCTAGCATGAAAACCTTAGAAAGATTACCCAAAAGAATTTAGTGAGAGGTATACCAAAACTAGACTTTAATAAGGACCACCTTTGTGATGCATGTCAATTAGGTAAGCAAGTGAAGTCCTCTTTTCAGTCCAATAAGGATCATAGAACTAGTAAACTTTTGGAAATCTTACACATGGATCTTTTTGGACCAGTTGGAACTGTAAGTCTAGAAGGGAAGGTATACGGATTTGTTATAGTGGATGATTACACAAGATTCACTTGGGTTAGATTTCTATTTCATAAGAGTGAATCATTTGAGAAATTTAGAAATTTTTCGACTTGGATTCAAAGGAAATTAGGGTGTGAAATTATTTCTATACAAAGTGATCATGGAGGAGAATTTGAGAATGAGAGATTTGAAAATTTTTGTAAAGAGAAAGGAATTGATCACAATTTTTCTGCACCTAGAACCCCTCAACAAAATGGGGTAGTCGAAAGGAAAAATAGAACATTAATAGAAGCTGCCCGAGCAATGTTGGCAGAATACTCACTTCCTAGATATTTTTGGGCTGAGGCGGTTAGCACTGCATGTTATGTTCTGAATAGGGTGAATGTGAGATCCAATTTAAATAAAGCACACTATAAATTGCTAAAAGGGAGAACACCTAATTTGTCACATTTGCATGTTTTTGGTTGCAAGGTGTTTATTCATAATAATGGAAAATCTGCCTTAGGAAAATTTGATCCAAAATTAGATGAAGGAATTTTTTTTGGATATTCAAGTGTTGGAAAATCTTATAGGATATTTAACAAAAGAACTTTGGTCATTGAAGAGACCACATATGTTGTATTTGATGAATCTAGAAATTTGGAAGAGCCAAATGTTATTGAAGATGAGATTGAGGATAACTCCCAAAAGATTGATAGAATAAACTTGGAAGAAAATGTGGAAGAGAATTTGGAGATAGAAAACCCTTTGCCTAGAGATTTGAGATTTTCTAAAAACCACCCAAGGGAATTTATTATAGGTGAACCTAGTGAGGGAGTTAGAACTAGGCGTGGATTAAACAAGGAAGTCAATCATTCAGCCTTTATTTCAACCATAGAACCCACTAATATTGATTAAGCACTTTCTGATGAATTTTGGATATTGGCCATGCAAGAAGAGTTGAATCAATTTGTAAGAAATAAAGTTTGGGAATTAACTTCAAGGCCAAAAGATCAAAGCATATTTGGAACTAAGTGGGTATTCAAAAACAAAATGAATGACTCAGGATTAGTCATTAGAAATAAGGCTAGATTAGTTGCTAAGGGGTATAATCAGATTGAAGGAATTGATTTTGAGGAGACTTTTGCCCCTGTAGCTAGACTTGAAACAATTAGGGTTTTGTTAGCCTTTGCTTGTTTTAAGGGTTTCAAATTGTTTCAAATGGATGTGAAAAGTGCCTTTTTAAATGGAGTAATTGAAGAGGATGTTTTTGTAGAACAACCTCCAGGTTTTGAAAATTTTAAATACCCAAATCATATTTTCAAATTGAAAAAGGCATTATATGGATTAAAACAGGCACTTAGGGCTTGGTATCAGAGGTTAAGCACCTTCCTACTTGAAAGATCTTTTGAAAAAGGAAGTGTGGATACAACTCTCTTTTTAAAGAAATTTGGAAAGGATATACTCATTGTTCAAATTTATGTGGATGATATCATTTTTGGATCGTCAAATAAAAATCTTTGTGATGATTTTTTTAAAACAATGAGTAGTGAATTTGAGATGAGTCTAATGGGAGACTTAAATTACTTTCTAGGCTTTAGCATTAAGCAACTTAAAGAAGGTACATTTCTTAGTCAAACTAAATATGTTAAGGATATCCTTAAAAAATATGAAATGGATAATGCTAAACCTGTTAGTACACCAATGAGTTCCTCAATTCAGTTGGATAATGACCTTAAGGGAAAATCTGTTGATCAAAAGAAATTTAGAGGGATTATTGGATCTTTACTTTACTTGACTGCTAGCAGATCAGATATCATGTTTAGTGTTTGCTTGTATGCTAGATTTCAATCTGATCTAAAAGAATCACATTTGACAGCAGTGAAAAGGATTTTAAGATACTTACTAGGAACTCAGAACTTAGGAATTTGGTATCCAAAGTTTAGCTCTTCATTTGAAATTATTGGTTATTCAGACTCTGATTTTGTAGGCTGTAGGGTGGATAGGAAAAGCACTTATGGAACATATCAATTCATTGGAAATTCATTAGTTTCATGGTCTAGTAGAAAACAAAATTCAGTGGCTCTATCTACTGCAGAAGCATAATACATTGCACTAGGAAGTTGTGTGGCACAAGTACTTTGGTTAAAATAATAGTTGATTGATTTAGGATTAATTATAGGCACTATACCAATTTATTGTGATAATACTAGAGCTATTTGCATTTCAAAAAAAATCCTATTCAACATTTAAGAACCAAACACATTGACATAAGGCATCATTTCATAAGAGATCATGTATCCAAGGGAGAAATTGAACTTAACCATGTTTCAACAGAAAATCAACTTGCAGACATTTTTACAAAACCTTCAGCCTTTGATACTTTCAGTACATTAAGAACTAGGCTTGGAGTGATTGATTCAAAAGCTTAGATAAAAATGTTTTTCTGCAAAATTGATATTTTGTTTTTGTTTTTGTGTTCATTGTATTTTTGTTTTTTTTTTATTTTGTTTTGTTTTGTTGTTTTGTCTATTTTTGGTATGTTTTTAAGTTTGTCTTGTTTATTTTTATTCATTTTTATTTTAAGTGTGAAAATGAAAATTTTTGGTCATCATCGTCCGGGATGAAAATTTTTCGTACGGGACGATGTGTGTAAAATGATAAACTACGTGATTTCAAACCGTATTAATAGCAGTTTTTAATCTGTAGGATCATCATGATCGTCCGGGACGAAATATTTTTCAAACGATGGGACGATTGAATGCAGCAGTTGAATGGATAAGACAATTTTTATTATGAACTTTGTCCGTACAAACCTTTGGTTCGTCCAGACGAACACATGTCGGTTCACAGCAGGAGACGATTTTCAACTGCCATTAAAACTAGTTAAATTTCTGATCATCTGTACAAACACGTGTTCGTCTGTACGATTGTCTTGGTCAAAAGCCTGTACGAAAGGACGCTTCAAAAATTGTGTGTTTACAAAAAGTCGTTATTTTTTAAACTCATTCGTTCGTCCATACAAAATATTTTCGTACGAGACGAATCGAATTCGTACGGGACGAACGAAAATTTCATCTGGTACGAATAGTCATTCTTCTTTAAATTAACGATAGTTTTTACTGAACAGTCACTTTCACACATCTCTTTCAAACCTTTCCACTCTTCAAATCTCTCAATGGCAAATTCTAGCAAGCGCCAAACGACCTTGGCTAAGGGTCCTCCAAGAAATACATCCGAAAACTTCCTTTTTAGAACCAATGAAGAATCATTTGCTAGGTTTGTGTTTGCAAAAATCACCCCATCTAGAGTTCTCCGACAGGATCAATTGACCTTTAAGGTAATGCACTTGTTTACCTTTACTCAGTTTGGTTTGATCCTCACTTTAGTATACTTCTACAATAGAGAAACCTTTCACTATTTCTTGGCAAACATGTCATTTAACTCCGACCATTTTGTCATCAGTTCTTTTGTTTTCAAAAAGAAAGTTGAAATCACCAAGGATGACTTTGGTATCTTCCTAAACTTAAGGACTGAAGGCTTAAGAGCACACACTTTAACCACCACAAGTTTTGATTGGACTGAAGTTAATCGTGTGATTAGAGATAGGAGAATTAAGGATCATTTGCCTAAAGTTTCAACCTTGGTGCGTGATGCCCATATCATCCAGCATGTATTAAGAACTTCCATTATACCTAAAGTTGGTGATAGAGTCAACATCACTCCTCTTCTTTCTACTCTTACCTACTTGATTATGATTATACAACCTATAGATGTGGCCCAACTCCTAATTGACTACTTTTATGATCTCTCTGAAATTGGTCATGTTGATCATAAAAGAAAGAAGAACATAGCCTTAGAACATCAGATTGCTTATATTTTGGGAAAGAAGTATGATTTAATTCATCTAGAATAAGACTTTGAAGAACCACTCTACTACAACGACGCATCCTTTAGGGCTATCTTCAATAAGGACGAGCCTAGCAGTACTCATGTAGTTCTGAGTGAAACAGAAGAAGAAGCTGGACCTTCACATGCTGCTGTGTTGGTTGAATTTTGAAAGTGGTTTTTTTGAAAAATATTAGTTTCCTTTGGGAATTTTAAAATTAATGTTAGATTCTAATTCTAAAGTTGAACCATCCTATTGAAAGAGTGTATATTACCTCGAAAGGTGAAAATACAATTTTCTAACGGTGTTCAGACTTAGAATTGTGGAAATTCATCTTGAATATCGTAACTAGATTTTAAAGAGAACTAAGCATGGCCTCGAAGGACTAAGATTAAGTTCGATTTAATATCCAACTACAATATTCAAGAAGTGTGATCGTTGTGTTCTCATTCGAAACCTTATCGAAGAAGGATGTATCTCCCTAAAGGAAGATGACACTATTCAACGATAATCCTTCGAATGCGACAACATCAATCATCTTTTAATTTTATCCAAAGAAAGCCAATAAAATTTTTTAGAAAATCAATTTTGAAATCAAGTGAATGTGTGGTTCCAAATCTCCTACGAGCGCAAGCCCTCGTAGTTAATTATATCGTAGAGAGTCAGAGTCCCCTACGAAAACTCTCGATTAAAATAGTGACGGAATTTTGTTAGATCTTCTAAGAGTAATACCAAAAAGAGGTGAATTTTGGAAATATAAAAGAGAATGGATCAAAGTTGAGCAGTTATTAACAGAATCAAATGAAGAAGAATAGGGGACACTTTGAGATTCCAGAACCATTCGGAAGTGTCCTAACTTAATCTAAGTGTCGGGCTTTATGTTTTAAGATCAAAATGAAGCTTTAATTAGAGTTGAGCATTTTATTAGAAATTTGGGATTATATTCCCGAAATTTGGGGTCTTATAATCAAAAAAATCTGCCCCGAATCCTAAATCTAATTTGGACACTAGACCACAGTCGTCCGAACCTAACTAATGTAGTGCAATGCCTGGACTTACCCCGGCCTGGATTGGGGAGCTAGCTAACCACCTAATCGATTTAAAAGAGATGAGTCCGGTCTTTTATGAAAGAGTGGTTGGGACGTTGTATTTAAAGTTTTGGAGAGTTGGGGCCGACATCTAGAGATTTTTCCTAATTGACCCCTTTGACTTATGTTGGGTGCTGAAATGCTAAAACTGATGCAATTAAAATTTTGACTCTTTTAATTTGTATCTAATGCAATGCATGCTGGTCGACAACTTCTATGCTTGAATTTTTTTTTTAAAACAGGCTTATAAAATAATTTTTAGAAGACTGGACTTCCCCAGGTCCGGCACCTCGTCCTCATAGGTCAGACTATCCGGACTCTACCCGCAGGCGGGGAAGGGTCTAAAGCAAGGAAAGAGTAATGCAGAAATATGCATGCGACCCCGGGGTCGATCCCCAGCTAATTCCCTAGATTCGTTATCTTTTTATGTTATTTAGACTCACTAAAATTTTAGACATTTAAGATTTTGAGTAGAAAACTTTCACACCCTCATGAGTCTCACGTATCCAGGCGAAAACAAAAGCGGCACACAATCGCCAAAAAACTAAGAAAAGCATGTAATCCTAAAGGCAATCAATTCAACACATCAAATATAAATAAATTAATAAATTAATAACCATAGGCAAAGTTGCCTTGCTTATTATAAACCAGGGTCTTACAGAAAGTAAAGTGGCCGGGCACCACTGACAACAACCCGGATTCTAGACCTAATAATGATGCAAGTTGTTTTGAGTGGGATACTCTCAGTCTTTAAGTCTTCAGTCTTGTTCTCCTTTGGGCTCCTTAGATTCTTCGTAGTAGGCTACTCAAATGGATAAGAGGGCACTTCCTATAAGGGGAAGGCCACTCTTTCCTCTTTGAGTAGGGAAGAAGTGTGGTCCAAATTTGGATCTCCAAATAGAAAAGGAGTACTCCCCAAAGGGGCATCCTTTTCTCTTCAGAGTCCAAGCTTTGGACCTATATATCCCAACTCAAAACTAACTTTCACAACACTTAATAATTACACAAATTACATTTATTTAAAAATAAAATCTAGACTCACCTGCAGGGTTATCCTAAGCAGTTAATAAATAAGAAGCAGTTATTCCCAAACAGTTATATATGTGCAAAAAAGAAAGTAAACACACTGGCCACGCTCTTTTCATTTGGGGGCTTTAGCAGCTGAAGCACCTGTGTGAGCATTTATAACAATTGATATTTTTTTATTGATTTAGCCCCCTTTTTATTATCCTGCATGAGCGTGGCCACCTGCAGAAAATTGTGTGAACATCCAGATCGTACCTAACCTAAGGGTAATCTGATCGCCAAACACATCAATCCATCCATAGAGTGCAGAAAAGTAAGCAGACACAGCAAAGCAATTTCATCCACAACATGCAGTGAAAACTACGAAAAATCCGGCACACAGCGGTAAAGTAAACACCGGCCTAACTCAGATCTAGAGTTGGTTGTCCTATCACATCATCAAAAGTGTGTGTAGAAGGTCGTGTGGTTGGGGTAGGTCCTAAAGTGGGTGATTTGTTAAAGTTGTCTAAAATTCTTGGTTTATTAAGGCTTAAAAAGGGGAATTTAGATTAATGTTTAAATATTAATATATTAAGAGTTTTGATTAAGTATGTTTTAAGAGTTAATTGATTACTACCTTTGTTTCACACCGAGGCCGTGAAGTTTATTCCACCTTCCTTGGGGCTAAGCTAATAGCCTTGTAGGCCTGGGTTGCAATTAGGGTTAATTAAGTTGATTTAAATTATATGGAATTAAAAGAGTGGATTAATATAAAAAGGAGTTGGTTCCTGATTTTAATGGATTTGTTGAGAATTTTATTAGCCTATTAAGAAAATTCTGGAATTTAAGAGGGTTAGTGGATTTTAAAGGATTATCCGGATATGCTAATTAAAGGGTCAAAATTTGACTTTTAGAATTAGAGAGAAATTAAGGGGTATCAGATTTTTAATAAATACTAGACCTAATTATGAGTTGTTAGACAGGTGGTACATTCAATTTGGAGTTTTCTATCAAAAGTTATGATTTTTAGAAGTTTTAACCCGATTTTGACCTAGAGTTGACCAAAATGTTGACTTTTTGATTTTGACCATATTTTGGTGACTTGATAGTTTTTAGAAAATACTAGATCTTAATTGGAGTCATTAGCCATTGATTTTGAATGATTTGGAATTTTCTATAATTAGTTATGAATTTTCAAAGTTTTCTTAATTATTTGAATTTTAAAATTCCTTAATTAAGAAGGTTTTGATTATTTTGACCCAAACTCATTCCAAACTGCATGTAATCATTCCCAAAGGTCAGATATGTCCCATGGGAATGTTTCCAATAATTTGGAAATTATTTGAGATTTTTTTAATACTTTTAATTAATTAAATTAATTAATTATTAATTTTCATTAGAAATTCAATTAAAGTTAAATTGAAGGTCCAGTCAAATAGATTTTATTTTGTTTAGGTATATAATTAAGTTATGGACAATTTAAGGTATTATTTGTAATTTTTGGATTAAAATTTGATTTATTATAATTTTCTGAATTTTCCAAGTCCTTAAATGGGCTGAATTTTGAGAAGGATAATTTTCTAACCTAATGAGCTCCAAACTCAGTAAAATTTAAACCTATGGTTTAAAATGTCACTAAGTTTAATGTTTGAGTTTCACCCCTATTGGGTGTGTGTATAGTTCCCTAGAAATTTTCTAAGTTTTCTAGACATTTCCTTAATTATTTTCCTTAAGTGTCCCTACTGTTCAAATGGGCATGAAATTTGGTGTGTCTAACCCTGGTACACATACATGCATATCACAGAAATTTCACATAAAACTACTAAGTATCTAGAGAGTTATAAATTTTCAAAGTTTAGGGTCCAAAATGGACCTTTTACCTTGAAAATTCACATCACAGAAAATTAAAGAGCATCTGATCCTAGAAAAATCACATAATATGCCTAAGATGCTCAAGAACATTCCACCAAAAGTTGGGATTAATTTGATCTCTGGATTGTAAGAAAATTAGGAAAATCTAAATTTAAATAAAATTAATTTTCTTATAATTCAGAACTCAAAATAAATTAAAATTAATTTTATTAAATACTACATGAAAATATCTTTCCAACGAGCCCAAGAATGTTCAATTTGGTGAAAAATTCAATTTTCTATGAATTTTGAACGATTTTGAGCATTTTTTGAATTATTTTTGACCAACTTTGGTCAAATTGTCCAATGATTGGCGCGGCGACGTGGCGCCACAGCATAATGCCACGTGTCACCGGTGGTCTAGACTGACCCACGTTCAAATCCCAGCGAAGACGTGCGTGGTATGCCCAGATCTGGGCCGTCTGATCTTCGATCGGACGGTCCAGATCTTGTCTAGTTCATTTTGACTAGAAAATTTCAAATGCTCATATCTCCCAAAATACTCAACGAAATTTAACGAAATTCGAAAGGTAGCTGGAGGGAAATATAATCTTCCAACACAAAAAGTTTGGAGGCTTAATGTGTTGTAGATTTGCTGCAGTTTCAAATCAACGTTATAGAGAAAAGTTGCGATATCTTACAATCTTGTGGACGGATTTTGATTTTCTTGGGCTTGTTGGAAAGCTCTTGATATGCTCTACAACTTTGCTGAAGGACCCAAGAACGTTTGATGGCTAGATAGAAAACTGATATAGGAATAACGTTTTCTCTCTCTTTCACTCCCTCTCTTCTTAGTTTTGGGTTTCTAGCTCAAGCAACACCACTCTAATGGCTGGAGAAGACTTATTTAGAGATGGAGAGGCTAGATTATACATTGGAGAAAGTTGTTGGCAGCTGAAATTGAAGATTTTAGAGGATAGGGAGTGAAGACAAAGCCTTGTGTCAAGAGTAAGAAAATTCCATCCCTTTTCATGATTGTTTGCATTGATTAAGGAGATGGATAAGCTATAGGCTGCTTCCAAGTAACCTCCTCAGCCACCCAAATGAATGAGATTTTGGATTATTATGTGGTTTTGACTTGCCAAGGTGGCAAAGTCATACCACATAAGCTTATAATTTAACTTTGTTGACTACTTTGACCAATCAACTTTGCCTTTTATTCATGAGGTGATAGTCAAATATTCATGCTAATTGGTTGGAGTAGTTTTAAGAGCTATTTGAATGAGTTTGGAAAGGACTCAACTTTTGAGATGGGTTTAAGAGCTTGAGGGATTTGATTTGATCAAATGGGTTGGAATAACCCATTTAAAACTTTAAAGGGCACCTTGGTCAATATAGGTTGACTTGGTCAACCAAGTTGACCCAACATTTGGAATTGGGTCCAATAAGTCCCAAAAATTATTTGAAAATATTTAGAGAAGATTTCAAAGGTTGATAGTTAAATCAAGACGAGTTTAAGCCAAGAATCCGAAAATCTACCTTTAAGGGCATTTTGGTCATTTTGGCCTCAGGTTAATTCTGGGTCAAATTGATTCTAGAAAGATGTGAATTATTGCTTAAAAATTCAATATCAAGGTCATGAGAGTGATCAAAAGATTTGGAGGGGGGTCCAAGGTCAAATTCCACTGGGTGAAAGGTCCAGTGGCATTGGCTGTAAATATTTAAAGGTCTTGCAGCCTTTGGGACTGGATTAAGTTTTTGAGGTTAGAGTCCTCCAAATGAGCTCAAATTTGGAGGGTTGACACTAGAGAGATGTCACCTCAATATGAAATTGGTAGACCCTGAATCGGATGCCAATTGACTGGATTTCAAGGTGATGGAAAAATCACCTAGAAGGGGCTTTAGGACCTAAGTCTTTAGCCTAAGGATTCTGGGTTTTAATTGAATTTAAGATCTGAATTAGGCCTAAGGGCTAGGAGCTTGGAAGATCCTATGATCTAGGACTCAGGAAGGAATCAAGAGTGACCTCATACAAAAATGAGGTCAACAAATGGACCCCCAATGTGTGTAGTAGAAGGAACTTCTGCTGCACACATTGGCGTTGACCGAATGGAATTTTTTTAATAGAATCTTGAGAGTGTAAGGAAGGGCATCACCCAACCTTATGTCTATAGGATGCTGATAAAAGGCTTACACCTAATAGACAAGATAACTGGAAAACCAAGGTAGGGATTACCTAACTTTGGGTCTAAGAAAGGACATCTCCCAACCTTAGGTCTATAGGATGCTGATAGAAGGCTTATTCCTAATAGACAAATTAACTGGGAAACCAAAGTAGGGAATACCTACCTTTGGGTCTAAGGAAGGGCATCACCCAACCTTAGGCCTATAGGATGCTGATAGAAGACTTACTCCAAATAGGCAAATTAACTTGAAACCAAAGTAGGGAATACCTACCTTTGGGTCTAAGGAAGGGCATCACCCAACCTTAGGTCTACAGGATGCTGATAGAAGACTTACTCCTAGTAGACGGATTAACTGGCAAACTAGGATGATGCCACGAAGGGCGTACTCCACCACTAGCGAATGTGAATTAGGATGGTGCCACAAAGGGTGTAGTCCACCACTAATCCCCAAGTCAAATGCCAGGGTGGTGCCACAGAGGGAGTACTCCACCACTAGCGAGTGTGAATTAGGATGGTGCCACGAAGGGCGTACTCCACCACTAATCCCCAAGTCAAATGCCAGGGTGGTGCCACAGAGGGCGTACTCCACCACTAGCGAGTGTGAATTAGGATGGTGCCACGAAGGGCGTACTCCACCACTAATCCCCAAGTCAAATGCTAGGGTGGTGCCACAGAGGGTGTACTCCACCACTAGCGAGTGTGAATTAGGATGGTGCCACGAAGGGCGTACTCCACCACTAATCCCCAAGTCAAATGCCAGGGTGGTGCCACAGAGGGCGTACTCCACCACTAGCGAGTGTGAATTAGGATGGTGCCACGAAGGGCGTACTCCACCACTAATCCCCAAGTCAAATGCTAGGGTGGTGCCACAGAGGGCGTACTCCACCACTAGCGAGTGTGAATTAGGATGGTGCCACGAAGGGCGTACTCCACCACTAATCCCCAAGTCAAATGCCAGGGTGCTGCCACAGAGGGCGTACTCCACCACTAGCGGGCGAGAATCAGGATGGTGTCACGAAGGGCGTACTCCACCACTGAACCACGAGTAAACGCCAGGGTGGTGCCACGGAGGGCGTACTCCACCACTAGTAGGTCTAATCCTAAGGGAAGGAAAGATCTAACCTTAATGAAAAGAGAATTGGAAATAATGATTGATGATTTTGAATTTGATTTGATTTCTTTAAATTTAGAGGGGGTTAATTTGACATTTAATTTGATACTCGTTCGGCATGGTATTTCTTGAAGAACCGCCCAAATGAGAGGAAGCATCTGGTGGTATCTTTAGAATTAATCAATTGCCATGAACCACCATTAAAGATCATCTCTAAGGTTGTCAATCCAGTCAACGTTGATTCAAAGCTTCCATTAATCTTATGGTGGACTAAAATTGGTCTTCAAAGGACTATGGCCAAGTCTCCTACTTGGAAAGTCCTAAGGTAACACAATTTTATCACGAGCTTGAATCATACGTGGCTTATATAATTTCAAATTTTGTTGAGTTCAAAAACAACTTTCTTCGAGGCCTTCAAGCTCTTCTGATCAGAGTTGGGCACTCTACTCATTTGTGACTCAATTTTGAAAAGCAATTTTGTGTGATGTAAAACACGCCTCTATTTGAGAACAACCTTGGACCCAGTATAGAGTGTTATTTTACATAGTGTATCTTAAAAGAAATGATGCCTATGTTGAAAGATTCACATATATCTCTTAAAAATGGGATTTGAATTCTTATCGAGAATAGAAGATTCATTCTTTTTATTAAAAATTTCCTCTTAATCATTTGGACACTGTCAAAACGACAAGTGGGAACAAATTCAAAAGTATAGTGAGAAGTAGAGTGGCCCCAATTGACCCAAAAAGAGCCAAGGGTTTTGGATTTTGTTGACCTAGATCAAATTTCATTGAAATTGAACTAGGTTCTCCCTTATAGAAATTTTGAATTAAAATCAATTTCAAAAGGATTTAAGTTGGATCGAGAAATTTAATCTTTTCGATTCTCCTGCATAGAATTTCCTATCTGATAAACTGTCTATGCACGATAATAAATCTAGATACAAGATTTTTCAAAGTCAAGCTATTAAATATGACCGGGCTCTTTGAGATTTTAAAAGAAGGAAGCCTCTTTCACTTTTTTTTTGTGACGTGCTTTGCACAGCTTTTTATTTCTTTGGCGCGCTTTGCGCCTCCTTTTTTTTAATGCACTTTGTGCATCCTTTGAATTTTTTTAACAAGAGGCTTCACTTTCTTTAAAACCTTAACATGATTGCTCTTTTTGTTTTAATCTAGGATTATATCACAAGTATAAGAGAAGAAAATTTATTCTCTTATCCAAGGAAGAATAATCCCCAAATTGGACCCAATCTTTTGATAAGAAAATATTAACTCGACTTAGAAAAATCATTGAATAAATTTAAAGCATGCAAGAGGTGCCTACAAGATAAAAAATTGCGAGAAGATGGAAAGGATTTTCATTTCAAAAACCAACTTAAGTTTGATACAAATTTTAATTCAAAAATTGAATCAACACGCACAAGCGATGGGAGCGAGGTGCCTTTAAAGATCCAATGGAATCAACCCTAACTCTCTCCTATTTTTGACTTAAGGTAGAGGTCAATTTTCATTAAAAAGATGGATCAACTATCCTGAAAATTTTGATCCGGTGCACTTTGAGAATTAATATGATTTCCTTCAAAATAGCAAGTCTAAGTGGCAAGACCCTATCAATATAAATTATATTTTCATAATCTCTTAAGAGAAAGAGATTGTTGTGGGGTCTGCACTACCCATAACTAGTGCTGCATCATCTCAATTTAAGGATCTATCGCGATAGGACCCATCTAGAAGTTAAATTTAAATGGTGTCACTATCTGATAAGATCTCATATTCATTATTATTTCCCTCCCTAATTACTAGTAACCTAGCAATTATGAGAGTGGCACCCCGGGTGGTTTCTGCACATCCTCCTCTATAAAAGACGTAGTGGGGCACGTGTAGTAACGTGACCAAACTTCATCTAGTAGAGTGGATGGATCATAACCTTCAACTAGGGGCCTATAGTCTATTGCAAGTGATTGCTTGGTTCTTTCTTGATTGATTCTCTCTGTGTAGTAGTCAAGAAGGTGTATTGGAGATCGTGCTCTCATTTTCACAACCTCCCTCCTTTGAGTAACATGAGTAGGGTGGAAAACATTTCCACCATGGAAGGGGTAGGTGTAAGGAGCAACGAATTCTCGATTGGCCTCAAATTTAGCTTGTTTCAAGGCTTCTACCTTAGCAGTCCTTTTGGCCTTAGCAACCTTCTTTTTAACCCTTTTAAGGCATTTCTTCCACTTATTTTTACTGGCAATAGGGGTGTTAGAACTTGACCCAATCTCAGGTTGAGATGGTAATTCTTCCATTTTTAATGGTTCTCGGTTCTTATCCTCCTGAGTAGAGGGCACAATGGTCGAAGGGGCAACAACGACCTCCATCATAGAGATGGGGGAGTCAACTCCTGACCCTAAAGTAATCTCGACTAAGGGGACATCCCTTTGTATTCCAGCAGAGAGATCAATCATTTCTTCTCCGTTGACTGATAACTTAAAGTTTTGAAATTCTACCCCAAACTGGATCAAGTTGCTAGAGGTAATTCCTTCTATTGTCAAGTTTCTATCCAGGGAGAAGATGAGTTTTCCAGCCATTTGAGTATTTAAGTATCCTGGAATTAAGGAAAAGGTGGTTTAACTTAGTCAATTTTGGATTAAAATTTGAATTTTAAGCATGATTAATTTTATCTAAATCTTGGACCTTAGCATGTTAGGTTTCACCCAACAAAAGAGTTTATAAAATTGATTAATAAAATTCGGAGAACCTGGCTTGACTCTTTTGCTCTACCAATTAACTTGGAGGCAAAATGTCAAAGCCCGGCTTCGACAAAGATTTCATCACTCGCCTCTCTATTTGAAAGGTATTTTCTTTTAGATGTTGGCCACACTCACCCAAGAAAGAAATGGGTAGAGGGACCAACGGAAGAAAGGTAGTTAAGACTACCGATGAAACAAAATTTTGCCATTATTAAAGATGGAGAGGGAGATTTGTCCCACCGGGCGTGCCATTTTTTTGTTGGTTGAATTTTGAAAGTGGTTTTTTTGAAAAATATTAGTTTCCTTTGGGAATTTTAAAATTAATGTTAGATTCTAATTCTAATGTTGAACCATCCTATTGAAAGAGTGTATATCACCTCGAAAGGTGAAAATACAATTTTCTAACGGTGTTCAGACTTAGAATTATGGAAATTCATCTTGAATATCGTAACTAGATTTTAAAGAGAACTAAGCATGGCCCTGAAGGACTAAGATTAAGTTCGATTTAATATCCAACTACAATATTCAAGAAGTGTGATCGTTGTGTTCTCATCCAAAACCTAATCGAAGAAGGATGTATCTCCCTAAAGGAAGATGACACTATTCAACGATAATCCTTCGAATGCGGCAACATCAATCATCTTTTAATTTTATCCAAAGAAAGCCAATAAAATTTTTTAGAAAATCAATTTTGAAATCAAGTGAATGTGTGGTTCCAAATCTCCTACGAGCGCAAGCCCTCGTAGTTAACTATATCGTAGAGAGACAGAGTCCCCTACGAAAACTCTCGATTAAAATAGTGACGGAATTTTGTTAGATCTTCTAAGAGTAATACCAAAAAGAGGTGAATTTTGGAAACATAAAAGAGAATGGATCAAAGTTGAGCAGTTATTAACAGAATCAAATGAAGAAGAGTAGGGGACACTTTGAGATTCCAGAACCATCCGGAAGTGTCCCAACTTAATCTAAGTGTCGGGCTTTATGTTTTAAGATCAAAATGAAGCTTTAATTAGAGTTGAGCATTTTATTAGAAATTTGGGATTATATTCCCAAAATTTGGGGTCTTATAATAAAAAAAATCTGCCCCGAATCCTAAATCTAATTTGGACACTAGACCACAGTCGTCCGAACCTAAATAATGTAGTGCAATGCCTGGACTTACCCCGGCCTGCATTGGGGAGCTAGCTAACCACCTAATAGATTCAAAAGAGATGAGTCCGATCTTTTATGAAAGAGTGGTTGGGACGTTGTATTTAAAGTTTTGGAGAGTTGGGGCCGACGTCTAGAGATTTTTCCTAATTGACCCCTTTGACTTATGTTGGGTGCTGAAATGCTAAAACTGATGCAATTAAAATTTTGACTCTTTTAATTTGTATCTAATGCAATGCATGCTGGTCGACAACTTCTATGCTTGAAAATTTTTTTTTTAAAACAGGCTTATAAAATAATTTTTAGAAGACTGGACTTCCCCAGGTCCGGCACCTCGTCCTCATAGGTCAGACTATCCGGACTCTACCTGCAGGCGGGGAAGGGTCTAAAGCAAGGAAAGAGTAATGCAGAAATATGCATGCGACCCCGGGGTCGATCCCCAGCTAATTCCCTAGATTCGTTATCTTTTTATGTTATTTAGACTCACTAAAATTTTAGACATTTAAGATTTTGAGTAGAAAACTTTCACACCCTCATGAGTCTCACGTATCCAGGCGAAAACAAAAGCGGCACACAATCGCCAAAAAACTAAGAAAAGCATGTAATCCTAAAGGCAATCAATTCAACACATCAAATATAAATAAATTAATAAATAAATATCCATAGGCAAAGTTGCCTTGCTTATTACAAACCAGGGTCTTACAGAAAGTAAAGTGGCCGGGCACCACTGACAACAACCCGGATTCTAGACCTAATAATGACGCAAGTTGTTTTGAGTGGGATACTCTCAGTCTTTAAGTCTTCAGTCTTGTTCTCCTTTGGGCTCCTTAGATTCTTCGTAGTAGGCTACTCAAATGGATAAGAGGGCACTTCCTATAAGGGGAAGGCCACTCTTTCCTCTTTGAGTAGGGAAGAAGTGTGGTCCAAATTTGGATCTCCAAATAGAAAAGGAGTACTCCCCAAAGGGGCATCCTTTTCTCTTCAGAGTTCAAGCTTTGGACCTATATATCCCAACTCAAAGCTAACTTTCACAACACTTAATAATTACACAAATTACATTTATTTAAAAATAAAATCTAGACTCACCTGCAGGGTTATCCTAAGCAGTTAATAAATAAGAAGCAGTTATTCCCAAACAGTTATGTATGTGCAAAAAAGAAAGTAAACACACTGGCCACGCTCTTTTCATTTGGGGGCTTTAGCAGCTGAAGCACCTGTGTGAGCATTTATAACAATTGATATTTTTTTATTGATTTAGCCCCCTTTTTATTATCCTGCATGAGCGTGGCCACCTGCAGAAAATTGTGTGAACATCTAGATCGTACCTAACCTAAGGGTAATCTGATCGCCAAACACATCAATCCATCCATAGAGTGCAGAAAAGTAAGCAGACACAGCAAAGCAATTTCATCCACAACATGCAGTGAAAACTACGAAAAATCTGGCACACAACGGTAAAGTAAACACCAGCCTAACTCAGATCTAGAGTTGGTTGTCCTATCACATCATCTAAAGTGTGTGTAGAAGGTCGTGTGGTTGGGGTAGGTCCTAAAGTGGGTGATTTGTTAAAGTTGTCTAAAATTCTGGGTTTGTTAAGACTTAAAAAGGGGAATTTAGATTAATGTTTAAATATTAATATATTAAGAGTTTTGATTAAGTATGTTTTAAGAGTTAATTGATTACTACCTTTGTTTCACACCGAGGCCGTGAAGTTTATTCCACCTTCCTTGGGGCTAAGCTAATAGCCTCGTAGGCCTGGGTTACCTAGTAGCAATTAGGGTTAATTAAGTTGATTTAAATTATTTGGAGTTAAAAGAGTGGATTAATATAAAAAGGAGTTGGTTCCTGATTTTAATGGATTTGTTGAGAATTTTATTAGCCTATTAAGAAAATTCTGGAATTTAAGAGGGTTAGTGGATTTTAAAGGATTATCCGGATATGCTAATTAAAGGGTCAAAATTTGACTTTTAGAATTAGAGAGAAATTAAGGGGTATCAGATTTTTAATAAATACTAGACCTAATTATGAGTTGTTAGACAGGTGGTACATTCAATTTGGAGTTTTCTATCAAAAGTTATGATTTTTAGAAGTTTTAACCCGATTTTGACCTAGAGTTGACCAAAATGTTGACTTTTTGATTTTGACCATATTTTGGTGACTTGATAGTTTTTAGAAAATACTAGATCTTAATTGGAGTCATTAGCCATTGATTTTGAATGATTTGGAATTTTCTATAATTAGTTATGAATTTTCAAAGTTTTCTTAATTATTTGAATTTTAAAATTCCTTAATTAAGAAGGTTTTGATTATTTTGACCCAAACTCATTCCAAACTACATGTAATCATTCCCAAAGGTCAGATATGTCCCATGGGAATGTTTCCAATAATTTGGAAATTATTTGAGATTTTTTTAATACTTTTTAATTAGTTAAATTAATTAATTATTAATTTTCATTAGAAATTCAATTAAAGTTAAATTGAAGGTCCTGTCAAATAGATTTTATTTTGTTTAGGTATATAATTAAGTTATGGACAATTTAAGGTATTATTTATAATTTTTGGATTAAAATTTGATTTATTATAATTTTCTGAATTTTCCAAGTCCTTAAATGGGCTGAATTTTGAGAAGGATAATTTTCTTACCTAATGAGCTCCAAACTCAGTAAAATTTAAACCTATGGTTTAAAATGTCACTAAGTTTAATGTGTTTGAGTTTCACCCCTATTGGGTGTGTGTATAGTTCCCTAGAAATTTTCTAAGTTTTCTAGACATTTCCTTAATTATTTTCCTTAAGTGTCCCTACTGTTCAAATGGGCATGAAATTTGGTGTGTCTAACCCTGGTACACATACATGCATATCACAGAAATTTAACATAAAACTACTAAGTATCTAGAGAGTTATAAATTTTCAAAGTTTAGGGTCCAAAATGGACCTTTTACCTTGAAAATTCACATCACAGAAAATTAAAGAGTATCTGATCCTAGAAAAATCACATAATATGCCTAAGATGCTCAAGAACATTCCACCAAAAGTTGGGATTAATTTGATCTCTGGATTGTAAGAAAATTAGGAAAATCTAAATTTAAATAAAATTAATTTTCTTATAATTCAGAACTCAAAATAAATTAAAATTAATTTTATTAAATACTACATGAAAATATCTTTCCAACGAGCCCAAGAATGTTCAATTTGGTGGAAAATTCAATTTTCTATGAATTTTGAACGATTTTGAGCATTTTTTGAATTATTTTTGACCAACTTTGGTCAAATTGTCCAATGATTGGCGCGGCGACGTGGCGCCACAGCATAATGCCACGTGTCACCCGTGGTCTAGACTGACCCACGTTCAAATCCCAGCGAAGACGTGCGTGGTATGCCCAGATCTGGGCCGTCTGATCTTCGATCGGACGGTCCAGATCTTGTATAGTTCATTTTGACTAAAAAATTTCAAATGCTCATATCTCCCAAAATACTCAACGAAATTTAACGAAATTCGAAACGTAGATGGAGGGAAATATAATCTTCCAACACAAAAAGTTTGGAGGCTTAATGTGTTGTAGATTTGCTGCAGTTTCAAATCAACGTTATAGAGAAAAGTTGCGATATCTTACAATCCTGCGAACGGATTTTGATGTTCTTGGGCTTGTTGGAAAGGTCTTGATATCTTCTACAACGTTGCTGAAGGACCCAAGAACGTTTGATGGCTAGATAGAAAAATGATATAGGAATAACGTTTTCTCTCTCTTTCACTCCCTCTCTTCTTAGTTTTGGGTTTCTAGCTCAAGCAACACCACTCTAATGGCTGGAGAAGACTTATTTAGAGATGGAGAGGCTAGATTATGCATTGGAGAAAGTTGTTGGCAGCTGGAATTGAAGATTTTGGAGGATAGGGAGTGAAGACAAAGCCTTGTGTCAAGAGTGAGAAAATTCCATCCCTTTTCATGATTGTTTGCATTGATTAAGGAGATGGATAAGCTATAGGCTGCTTCCAAGTAACCTCCTCAGCCCCCCAAATGAATGAGATTTTGGATTATTATGTGGTTTTGACTTGCCAAGGTGGCAAAGTCATACCACATAAGCTTATAATTTAACTTTGTTGACTACTTTGACCAATCAACTTTGCCTTTGATTAATGAGGTGATAGTCAAATATTCATGCTAATTGGTTGGAGTAGTTTTAAGAGCTATTTGAATGAGTTTGGAAAGGACTCAACTTTTGAGATGGGTTTAAGAGCTTGAGGGATTTGATTTGATCAAATGGGTTGGAATAACCCATTTAAAACTTTAAAGGGCACCTTGGTCGATATAGGTTGACTTGGTCAACCAAGTTGACCCAACATTTGGAATTGGGTCCAATAAGTCCCAAAAATTATTTGAAAATATTTAGAGAAGATTTCAAAGGTTGATAGTTAAATCAAGACGAGTTTAAGCCAAGAATCCGAAAAATCTACCTTTAAGGGCATTTTGGTCATTTTGGCCCAGGTTAATTCTGGGTCAAATTGATTCTAGAAAGATGTGAATTATTGCTTAAAAATTCAATATCAAGGTCATGAGAGTGATCAAAAGATTTGGAGGGGGGTCCAAGGTCAAATTCCACTGGGTGAAAGGTCCAGTGGCATTGGTTGTAAATATTTAAAGGTCTTGCAGCCTTTGGGACTGGATTAAGTTTTTGAGGTTAGAGTCCTCCAAATGAGCTCAAATTTGGAGGGTTGACACTAGAGAGATGTAACCTCAATATGAAATTGGTAGACCCTGAATCGGATGCCAATTGACTGGATTTCAAGGTGATGGAAAAATCACCTAGAAGGGGCTTTAGGACCTAAGTCTTTAGCCTAAGGATTCTGGGTTTTAATTGAATTTAAGATCTGAATTAGGCCTAAGGGCTAGGAGCTTGGAAGATCCTATGATCTAGGACTCAGGAAGGAATCAAGAGTGACCTCATACAAAAATGAGGTCAACATGCTGAACCAAATTATCAGGATTTGGTTCGAAGATTTGAAAATTTAGAGGCTCATTTTGATCAAAGGTTTGATCAAATTGAAACTCACTTGCAACAGCAAAATATTCAGCACAATCAGGATATGGGATTTATGCGTGAACAAATAAATTCCATTAATTCCAACATGTTCACGATGAGTAGTTACTTCAACTTCTTTGGTGCAGCACCACCTCCTCCTCCAGATCAGGGTCCATCTGAATGATTTATTTAGTGTTTCTTCAGTATTTGTTCAATGTTTGTTATGTGTTTCGTTGTAGTTCATGTGTTAGTGATTTCCTTTCGTTTGTTGTTTTTTTCCATGTTTTAGTTATATTACTATTGATATCTTGAACTTCAAATTGTAATAGCCTTATTTGATATCAATATATCTTTCAATATTTTGTTGTTTAATGTTTTAGAAATGTGTGTTTGACTTTATGACATTCCTTTTTATTTTTATCTTAATAGTGCTTAATTTAATTTGTAAATTAAAATTAATTTCATTAGAAAATATAATTTTTCTAAATTTAAGAAATGCTTATAACTTGATATTATTATAATTTTCAATTCCATGTTTCTTATTTAGACTACATTATCTTTAATATTATTATTGCAATTTAGATGTTTTCTTATTTTGTATTTCTCTTTTCAATTAGAATTTATGCACTTAGAAAAATTTAAAATTTTAGATTATTTATTTTGGAAAGAATTCAAATACTCTTAAAAATTGTACAAATGTACAAAAATCAAAAGGATTGTGCAAAAAATTTGCAATGACAAAAAGAGGCACAAAATAAGTCCAAAGTAAAAAAAAAGATGCACAAAAATGTGCCATAAAAATTGAAAAAGATGCGCAAAGCGCCACATATGGAAATTACTTCTTTCCAGACTCTTTTAATCTCTTAATTCAAACTGATCTGATGTTCATTTATAATTTATATTGAAATTTGAAATATAAAATTTTTTATTCATCCTTAGTGCAATGATTTTCTTTATCTTTATATCTAAATTGACACATGCCTTTGATAAATTCTTATTATTCTCTAAGTTATATAACTTCTTAAATTATATGAAATCTTATGTTTTTCTAATGTTTTGATTTTATTTGCATATCTTATTTCAATCACTTTCAAGATTAAAATATCAAATGAATTTCAAATTTCTTCTTACATTTCTAACATTCTTTTCTTCTTCACTTTTTGATGTTGTCAAAAAGGGGGAGAAATTGTTTGTTGCGTATGTTTTCGTAGTGTTTGATTTTCATATGTGTGTTTGATTTTTTTTATTTTTTTATTGTTTTGTCTTTTGTGATGTATAAAAATTTTTGAAAAACAAATTTTTTTTTAAGTAATTCAAATGCCTCCTTATTTTTATTAGTTCATCAATTCAGAGGGAGTTTAACAGATTCTTAGAACTTGAAATCCTACAAATAATGATTATTTTGCCATCATCAAAAAGTTGGAGATTATAGAGAGAGTTGCTATTTGCATGTTTTATATTCTTGCAACTTGTATTATTTTGATGATTTCAAATATTATTGTTTTATATATCTCCTAACACTTGCAGTTTTTGGGCAGTTTTTCTTATCTTTTGTATATATAGTTCAAATTAGACTACCACCCAATCTTTTTGCTCATTGATCTTCGTGCCTATTGGAAGAAGAGTAAAGGAGAGAGTGAGAGAGAGTAGTCAAAGAAGGATTTCTACCACTGGAGCATGAAGACTTTGAATGGTGTTCAAAGATAAGATTTCTTACTTGTGATTTGAGATTACTTCACTCTTTTTCTTTCTTCCTTCTAGATTTCTTGCGAAGAGATCTGTCAAGGAGATCCGGTTCTCTGCTGACATTAGGAGAGTGTGAAAGGACGAAGGGTTCTCTACCCACACTAGGAGAGTGTGAAAGGGTGAAGGGTTCTCTGCCCACACTAAGAGAGTGTGAAAGGACGAAGGGTTCTCTGCCCACACTAGGAAAGTGTGAAAGGACGACGATTCTCTGCCAACACTAGGGAAAGTATAAAAGGATGACGGTTCTCTGCCGAACCTGGTAGTGGTGAAAAGAGTGTTTGTAAAGGCTTCTCCACCTTGCTGTGGGTGCAAAGGGAGAGACACTATTGGTATTAGTGCAATACTCAGAGGGTGCCTCTGAAGAGTGGATGTAGGTCTGGTTTAGACCGAATCACTATAAATCGTGTGTCTTTTTATTATACAGCTTTTTATTTTCTGCTTTTAATTTTGTGTTTTAAAAATTTGTGGTTGAAAAACTTTTTATAAAAAATTCATTAAAGTTTAATTTCAATTAAATTTATCAAAAGAGGGAAATTTTTTTAAATACCAATTCACCCCCCCTCTTGGTACATTGGGACATTAACTTAAGTTTAACAACCTATTCACTAGACTCAAAAAACATAACCAAATCAGGAATTTTATTTGGAAAAGCTATCAATAACCGGAAAAAAAGAAAGATTAAAAGAATCATGTGATTCAAAGAAGTGAAGAGTTCAATTATCTTGGGACCAAATTGGCATTAAGAAGACTTTCTATAATGGATTTCCAATTCTTGTTAGACAAGGTTCTGAAGAAGCTCAATAGTTGGGGGTTAAAATACATTTCTTTAGCAGGCAAAATTACTTTGGTAACGGCTGTTATCCTTTCTCTTCCTTTAGTCCATTCCACAGTTTCACTGGTTCCTAAAGCTATGCTAGGAGATATAGAAAAACTGTGTTGAAACTTTATCTGGGATAAATCTAATGAGGGACATGGATTACACTATGTAAGCTGGAACAAAATGTGCACACCAATAGATTATGGAGGCATAGGTCTGCATTCTTTCTCAAACAAAATGGGTCCTTTAAGGGCCAACTGGAAATACATGAAAGAAGAAGATTCTTTATTGCATAAAACTTTTTTTCCAAGATATGGCTCTTGTTGGAATGCTGTGAATAGGAAAAAATCCGTTTCTTCAGCGTGGAAGATCATTAAAGATGGAAGCAAATATCTGAAGAAAGATATGAGTTGGAACATTGCAAATGGTCAATCTGTAGATGTATTTGAAGACACATGGATTTTAAACAAATATCTTAATAGATGGCCTACTTTTGTCAATTCACAGGAAGATATGGTTGAATCATTAACGGTGGAAAAATTTATTTCAAGAGATCATTGGAGTAAGCCAAAACTTCATAAATTTTTCGGTAAGGATCTTGTGGATCTTATCTGTAAGATTGAGATTAAACTAGAGATTAATGAAGATCAATTTGATCTCATTCATATGGAATCTGAGAGAACAATCACTTCTATGGCTGTGGGTAATATCTTCTCTCCTTATTCGGATAATGGAAATTGGAAATGGTTGAAGAAAATTAATTTGAATGCTAGAGTTAAAAATTTTTGGTGGAGAGTTTGTAATAATGCTTTGCCTACCAATTCTTTTTTAACATATAGAAGACTCCAATTGATTGTTGATTGTCCTTGAGGTTGTTATGAGGAAGAGAACATTTTTCATATTACCTGTAGATGTCAAAAATTGGCTGAAGTTATTCAACATCTGAATAAGTGGGGTTTTCATATCCCATCTTTTAATAATAAGGAGGAGATGTATAGTTGGTTGGTAAAATAGAATGCTTTTCTTTCCAGCTTACTGTGCAATGCCATTTTTTTTACTTGGAAGGAGAGAAATGATCTTGTTCACGGGAAAAATGAAAGAAGCTCTGTTTATATTGCTGCTGAGGCGGTAAGCTTTGTAGGAGTTTTTAATGCTCCTAATTACATCAACACGGGACGGTTGAGTACTAATCATCTTTGGCTGTATGAAGATCGTTGGTACTCTCCTCCACCTGATTAGATCAAGGTGAATGTAGATGCAACTTTATTCCCTTCTTATAAAGGAGGTATTGGAGGAGTGATTAGAGGCCACAAAGGGAGATTGATAGCATCTTATGGAAGACCGCAGATGCATTGGGATATCACTTACCTGGATATTCTATCGATAGCTTCTATCAAAGAAGTGTTCAATGATCGGATGTATGGATATAAATGTATAATCATTGAAAGTGATAATGTTAATAATATCAAATTCATCCACAAGACTATCAAGAAAGGGGACAAAGGTATGGATAAAATTTCTTTGGTTGATAGTTTTAATTTTGTTATTTTCAGTTGTGTTAAAAGAAAATGTAATAAGTTAGCTGACTTATGTGCTAACTTTAGAGTTTTTTCTAATTTTTATTGGGATGACATTTATCTTGATAAGGTTCCTCCTTCATTTGTTGACATTTTGAACGAGGAATCTTTAGCTTGTACTTAGTTGGGGTTTTTTTTTTCCATTTTGCTTTAGTAATGCTATTTGCTTTCTCCAAAAAAAAAGAAAAAATATAACGTCTACCAGCTGACGTCCAAAGAACCGTAGCAGTTGAGACTCATCCCATTCTCAATTCTGTATAAAGACATCTAGTTTTATATCTTCACTTAATTCTGCAGCAAATGTAGGCCATTTTGCTAATGGTTTGTCAAGAATCCATGCATCATTTAAGATACTTATCTTAGACCCCATGGCAACTTTCCATCTTACTATCGTGGATAGAGATTTGAATCCAGAAATGATAATTTTCCATGTTGAAGAACAGTTCTTCTTAGCTTCATTTTCCGACATTTGAATGCCATATTTAGCAACAAGAATTCTATTCAAAAGAGAACCAGGATTAGAGATGAGATTCCATGCAAATTTGGTACTTTGCTAGCCACCGACTGAACACCTTGTCCACCCAACCTGATCGGATTACAAAGCTTCTCCCAAGAAACATAATATAGTCCTTTACTTCCATCTTTCTTTTTCCATAAAAAATCCCTACACATTCTATCCAAATCATTCAAGAATCCCATAGGTACTAAAGAATGAGATGATAAGAAGGGAGGAAGAGAAAGAAAAACTGACTTAACAAGTATCAATCTTCTAGCTAGAGAAATGAAACGATTACCCCATACATTCAGTTTACCAACTGCTTTCTCCAAAAGAAATTTAAAATCTGAAACTTTCAACCTTTTTAATTCAAACTTGACACAAAGATACAACATTTCTTTCACCATGTTAATACCCAAGATCCTTGAAATAGATCTCCTTCTTCATCTAATAACCGATTTTGAAAAAAGAATAGAAGATTTTTGGAGATTAACCTTCTGACTCGACCAACTACTATACTCTTCCAATAATTTATAGATTTTCCTTGCTTTGCTATATTTAGCCTCTAAAAAGATAACGATGTCATCAGCATACAACAAATGAGAGACTCTATCCGCATTTGGAGCAATTTTAATTCCTATGTTAGAACCTCTCTAAGAAAATGCATCGGAAAGTAATTGAGAACATAAAATAAAAAAATAAGGTGACAAGGGACAACCTTGTCTAAAACCACATCTAGCCTCAATCCACTTTGTATTATTTCCATTAATTGAAATAGATAACTTTGGATCATAAATACATTGGAGAAGGCGATTAGAGAATTCCATGGAAAAGCCCAATACCTCTAAAGCTTACTTGAGGGTAGACCAACCCATGCTATTATAGGCTTGCTCCATATAAATTTTCATTTCCATAAGCCCTTTTGAAGAATTGGAAAATCTGAACTTGTTAAACAGTTCTTGAGCAAGTAATATATGATAAGAAATTGAATGAGCTTTCACAAAAGCTACTTGTTCTTCTAATATAATCTTAGAATTGAAGCAAATAAGCCTATTTAAAAGCATCTTAGCGATGATCTTGTAAATAAACAAGCAAAGGCTAATAATCCTAAAGCTAGAAGGAAAACCTGGATTTTTAATTTTTGGAATGAGGACCACTAATGTTTCTTTCCATTTGGGACACATAAAGCCCTTCTTAAAAAATACATTAATAGACTTCCACATGTCTTTTTTATTAATAAACTAGTAAGCTTTAATGAAAGAGTATGAGATATATGTTGAAACTCATTTATTATGAATTAGATTATTAGACCTAAGCTTATGTCCCAAAAGGCTAACCATGAGGGGAGGTGAATTGGTAATTTAAAAATTCTCCTCTTAAACCAATTTAAATTTAGTGATTTTTAAGAAATTATTTTTTAACCACAGATAAGCACAAAAAGAAATAAAAAGCTGCGAAAAATAAAAAAGACACAAGATTTAAAGTGGTTCGGTCAAACATGATGTACATCCACTCCTTGAAGTCTCCAACTTCAGGTATTGTACTATTACCACTAGTGTCTCTCTTTTTTCCCCCACAGCAAGGCAAAGAAGCCTTAACAAAAACTCGCTTCCACCACTACCCGATGTGACAGAGAACCATCATCCTTTTACACCCTCTAAGTGTTAGTGAGAATCTTACACTGTTCACACTCTCCAAGGGTTGGTAGAGAACCTTCATCTATTCACACTCCTCGAGTGTTGGCAGAGAACCAGATCTTCTTAAAAGATCTTCTCACGAGAAATCTAGAAGGATAAGAGAAAAGAGTGAAGTAATCACAAATTACAAATAGAGATTCTTATCTTTGAGTAACCAAGAAAACCCTTCACACTCCAGTAGCAAGAACTCTCCTTCAAACACTCTCTATCACTCTCTCATTCAATCTCCCTTTAGTATTCACTAAGACCAAATGACAAAAAGATTGCATGACAGTTTTAAGTGGACCTTTTATAAAAAAGACATAAAAAACCACTCAAAAATTGCATTTTTCAATTTCTGACCGATTAAGATCATCCCGTACAATCTCATTTTATACATATGAACAGTGTAAAAACTATTGTGTATGAACTTAATGTGAACTGGGACAAACTGCCTTCGTACCCGATCATTGTCCCAGATGAACATGGTTTGTCTGGTACGAACAAATTTTCACAAAGTTCATTGGTATGAAAAAGAAGGATGAATATTAAGTTTCCAAAATAGAGAAGATCATCCTGGGTCAAACCATAATGATCGTCTGGATGAATAGTTCATTTTGATAAATCCAGAGACCATCATCCTGGGACGAACAATAATTATCGTTTAGACGAACACATCTAGAGAGCACCATCCTAGGATGTATGATAAATATCGTTCAAATGAACATGTCTAGAGCCCATCATCCTGGGACAAACGAAAAACATCGTCTGGATGAACAGTTCATTTTAGTGAATATAGAGCCCATCGTCCTGGGATGAACCATAAATTTTGCCTAGACGAACTCATCTAGAGATCATCATCCTGGGACATACGATAAATATTATTAGAACGAATGCGTCCGGAGCCCATCATCCTGGGACGAACGAAAAACATCATCTGGATGAATAGTACTTAAAAAAATTGACCCTCTCTATTTGTTCTTTTGCTCATTCGAGAGTTTTCACTGACCAGATCGTACTATACGAACATGGTTTGTACTGTACGATCAATTTTAAAAATTATGAATTTTAAGTCTCCCCGGTGTGTGTGTGTGTTAAGGCACTCAATTACAACCACACTCTTTCAGACTCAAATAAAGAGAAAAAATACAGACTCCAATGTTACAAAAACATTCTAAGTAGATCTTGATTTGAAGTCTTCAATAATTTGGAGTATGATTTTCCTGAATTGTTAGTACACACAAGAGAAAAAAATTATTTTTCCAAATTGTGTTAGAGAAAATAATAATAAAAAAAATAATATTTGAAATCATCAAAACATACAAGTTGCAAGAATGTAAAACATGCAAAGCTAAGTAGCAACTTTCTCAACAATGCAGTCAATACATGGGGAAATGTTTGCTTCCAAATTAACCACCATTCTTTCCAAGTCCTCTTTAGTGAAATCAACCAACAAGAATCCTCTATCTACGTCATTCAGCACATGACTAGGGGACGGTTATCCTTTAGGCTTGCACTTTCTTTCTTTCAATTTGCCTCTGAAGAAATCAAAGAAAATGCCATCAATCACTTTAGGATCTTCAACTAACTCTCCTTGATTGTTTTTGACCTGATTTATCCAATTGACATTTCATTTACTTGTAGCATAAGCATGAAAGAATTTGGATTTGGAGTCACCATCCATAATCCATTTTACCCTTGCCCTTTATCTCCACCATGTGTTAATATAACCAAGAGTACTATTCAGCTCATAAACTTTAAATTTAAGCAAACGCAGCTTATCTTCTGATAACCCTCCAAACTCAGCTTCTTCCATCTGTAGATCAAAAATTTCCTTCTTCAATCCCTCTTTCAAGGAAGAAATATTTTGATGCTTCGATCTACTCCAGAAAAAAAGAGCCCTCAAAGCTCTTTTAAACTTCAAATTAAGGACGTTAGCTTCATCACCATGAGCTGCTTTTACACAGGAATTAGAAATGATAGTTGCTGAAGTGGGGAATGAAGACCAGACTTCTTCATATCTTAAGATCTTGCTTTTCTGAATACTAGTAAGAAGAATATTGATTAAGATTGGACAATGGTCCAAAGCTATTCTAACAAGATGACGTACATAAGACATTTTAAGTATCTCCAAAGCAGTAGTGTTTAAAAGGCAACTATCCAACCTTTCCAATTTGCGCGCCACACCTTTCTTATTTTTGCACCAAGTATATTTTGGACAATTAGTTTCCAAATCATGAAAGTCACATAAGTTACTAAACATACTCATGTCTTGAGCACCTTGTGTTGAGAGAACTTCTTCCCCCCTCTTTTCTCATCTTTTGATAAAATGCAATTGAAATCTCCTCCCATAATAGATGGAAGATTATATTTTGAAAGCACCTCTAGTTTACTCCATAAGCTTCTTCTTCCTTGAGGATCTCTGTTAGCATAAACTGAAGAGATTAACCACATTCCTTTATTAAAAATTTGAAGTTGCCCTATAAAAACTTGGGACAAAGCTTCAAGAACCAAAAAGGAAGCCAAATCCTTCCTCCAATACACCAAAATTCCTCCAGATAAGCCATTCGAGGGAAAAAGAAAAAAAGTCCCAATTGCTACAAATCAATTTATTACATTCGAATATATCCATAGTAGAGAACTTGGTTTCTACAGTCCCGACAAAAATACATCAAATTCTTTCACAAACTCCTTCAGATAATGGGAGGCTTCACTTTTTCTAGCCCCCCTACAATTTCCAAAAGCTGATAGAAGACATTAAGGATAAGAATTGGGATTACTCCCTTTCCTACCTCTAGATGACATATCACCTTTCCTATTATGCTGAAGAATATTATTTTTGCCTAAAAACTTAAGCTCTTTCAGAAGCTTGACTTTCTCCCCACCGTTGGAAGCACCCATCTTAATAATTCCTGAATAAGAAGATTTAATGCTATCTTCAATAACCTCCCCTTCTTCTATCTCTTCAACCCAAACCAAAGAACAAGCTAGTTCTACATTTATAGGGACTTCTTCATCACAACAGTTTTCAAGAATATTAAGCATATTATTCACCTTGATAGAATCAGAGTTAGGAATCACCTGAACCTGTGCAAAATCATTGGCTGAAACTGGCTTATCCTTCAAATCTGAAGCCTCAAACTCTGGCACAACTTCATCCAAAGTAGCAATGTTAAGGTCTTGAACTTATGGTTGTGTATCAACAGAAACTATGATGCTTTCCTTTTAATTTTCAGTTGAGTTATTAGCTATAGAGCTGACAACGACTACTTGAGTTTTCTTAACATACACAGGAACTCTCTTAACATGATTTAATTTAGTATCAGTTTTAGATTGAATAAACCTATTCCCCACAGGCTTAAATCTTCTTCTTCCTTTGTGGTTCACATGAACCCATGGACCATATGAAGTTTTAATGCTTTCAACTATGGAAATTCCATCTGAGACGCCTTAAACATTAATAATTGGATCTTTAGTAGTTTGAACATTCTCCTTCACCTTGCAATCATTAATGAGATGGCCTAACTTCCCACATTTGAAACAAAATGATGATATTTTTTTGTATTCAACCTTTTGGAAAAAATGACCATCAGGTCCATCAACCCACACTCCCAAAGGAAATTAGTCATCAATGTCCATTCGAACACATACTCAAGCAAACTCTCTCCGCCCCCATTGAAACATATTTTCATCAATCCACATTGGGGTCCCTAACATTGATGCAATTCTAGCAACATTTACTTCATCCCAACACGTCAACGGAAGGTGTGGCATTCCTACCCAAATTGGGGATGTTAGTCCTTTGAAAGAATTTAATGAGAAGTGAGAAGACCACCTATCTATGCCCACCACATGACCCTTCACGTACCAAGGACCACCAGTTAGAACATTATCCACTACTTCTATAAATGAGAACTAGCACAACACCTTACCTAACCCATGGGAAGTTAGGTGGAATTTACCAAATTATAGCCACTACCTCTGAAGTTCTTCAGCTATCAGATAAATCGAAATGTCATTCCAAACACTTTCACCACAACATAATTTTGAAGATCTATTGAATTTTTCATCACCACAGGCTCAAAAAGCTTCATGTAAACTCCATCTTTAGAAAGAATATATTTATCTTTCAAAAATTTGATGTTAATATTAAGCTTTTTCATCCAAGGATTATCTACTACCTTCTCATCATCCAAAATTCCATTTGTAGACTTCTCTTGAACATTATCACGAACATCTGAAGGCTTAAACAGCGCCGCATTATTCTTAGTTGATTCTGATCTGCATTCCCAAATCTATTCACAAACAGTTTAAAACCAACAGAAGATGATGCCTCTTCATCATTCGTAATCACAGAATCAAACGGGAAAAGAGGAGAATCAACATCTACTCGCTTTCGTTTTCCAATAACAGGGGATTTCTTCATAACTAGTTATGTGGTAGGCTGTCTTATAACCAAAGGAGCTGATTTTCCATGAATCCTTCGATCGTTTCATCCCAAATATAATGTGGAAGAAACCTTGAGATAAACGGGTGGATTCCAGCGAACGAGAGAGTCCTCCGGCGAAGCCTCCGTCAGCCAAAATGATGAAGATACAGAAATTTGAAAAAAAAGGGATTTTCTTTCACTAGCAAACGAGATTTTCTCTTACTAAAAAATAGGATCTTCTACGTATCTACTGCATATTTATTATGTATTTGTTGTTCTAAAGCAATCTTTCAAAATTCTTGTTGCAGCACTTCAATCCCATATAAGTCAATTATTAATTATAAATGAATTCCAAAATAAACTATAATTTGATATTTAATTAACCTATATGATATGAATATATATATAAATTGACATATATGTGTTTATTTTATTGACCTATATTTGATTTTAATTAACCTATATTGACATATATAATTAATTTCATTTTATTTGATTTAACCTATATGATTTTAATCAATTCGATATTTAATTAACCTATATGATATTAAAATCAAATAATGTCAAAATTATAGCTAAATTCATAATAATTGAACAAACACACTATCGACTAAATAAAATAAATCAAATAAAATGAAATTAATTCATTTTTATTGATTTATACAAATAATACATATCTTATATTTTAGCCTCCCGTAATTGGAATTGTATTGAACCATATCCTTACCATAATTATCAACTATTAATCTCCTAACCTTGGGACAAAATGGTGTAAATTTGAAAATATTGATGCTTGGCATGAAGTAAAAAGAATGTAGAGTAAAATTTTAATGAATTTCAAACTCTCTGTTGGTGGAATTTTGAAAACAGGTTTTGAAAAATATTAGTTTTCTTTGGGAATTTTAAAGTTTAGATTGAATTCTAATTCTAGAAGTCGAATCAACTCGTTCGGAAAAGTATATCACCCCGAAGGACGAAAATAAAATTCCATAACGGTGTTCAGACTTAGAATCATGAGATTCATCTTGAATATCATGGCTAGATTCTAAAGGGAACTTCACACGGCCCCGAGGGGACAAGGTGAAGTTCAACTAAATATCCAGTTATGATATTCAAGGAGTATGATTGTCGAATTCATATCCAAAGCCTTATCAGAGAAGGATGTATCTCCCCGAAGGAAGATAATACGTTTCAATGTGATAATTCTTCTAATATGATAACGACAATCGTTCTTTAACTTTTTCCCAAAGAAATCTAAGAAAATTTAAAAAAAAAGATTAATTTTGAAATCAGGTGTCTTGGTTCCAAATCTCCTACGAGCGCAAGCCCTCGTAGTTAATTACATCGTAGGGAGACAGAGTCCCCTACGAAAACTCTCGATTAAAATAAGAATGAAATTTTGTTAGACTTTCTAGGAGTGATATCAAAAAGCGAATAGGATCTTTTGGAAAATCAAAAGGGAATGGATCAAGATTGAACACTTATTAAGAGAATCGAGGGAAGAGAAGTAGGGGACACTTTGAGATTCCAGAACCATCCGGAAGTGTCCCAACTTAATCTAAGTGTTGGGCTTTATATTTTAGGATTGAAAGGAAACTTTAATTGAAGTTGAGCATTTTATTAGAAATTTGGGACTATATTCCCGAAATTTGGGGTCTTATAATCAAAGATCTGCCCCGGATCCTAAATCTAATTTGGACACTGGACCACAGTCGTCTGAACCTAACTAATGCAGTGCAATGTCTGGACTTACCCCAGCCTGGATTGGGGAGCCAGCTAACCACCTAATCAATTTAAAAGAGATGAGTCCGTTCTTTTAGGAAAGAGTGGTAGGGACGTTGTACTTAAAGTTTTGGAGAGCTGGGGCCGACATCTAGAAATTTTCCTAATTGGCCCCTTTGACTTATGTTGGGTGCAAAATGCTAAGGACTATGCAATTAAAATTTTGACTTATTTAATTTGTATCTAATGCAATGCATGCTAGTTGACAACCTCAAATCAAATATGCTTGAAATTTTAAAATAGGTTTAGAAAATACTTCTTTAGAAGAGTGGACTTCCCCAGGTCCTGCACCTCGTCCTCATAGGTCAGACTATCCAGACTCTACCCGCAGGCGAGGAAGGGTCTAAAGCAAGGAAAGAGAAATGCAGAGATATGCATGCGACCCCGGGGTCGATCCCCGGCTAATTCCCTAGATTCGTTATCTTTCTATGTTATTTAGACTCACTAAAATTTTAGATATTTAAAATTTTGAGTAGAAAACTTTCACACCCTCATGAGTCTTATGTATCCAGGCGAAAACAAAAGCGGCACACAATCGCCAAAAAACTAAGAAAAGCATGCAATCCTAAAGGCAATCAATTCATCACATCAAATATAAATTAACTAATTAATAAATGTCCATAAGCAAAGTTGCCTTGCTTATTACAAACCAGAATTTTGCAGAAAGTAAAGTGGCCGGGCACCACTGACAACAATCTGGATTCTAATCCTTGTAATGACGCAAGTAGTTTTGAGTGGGATACTCTCAATCTTCAAGTCTTCAATCTTGTTCTTCTTTGGACTCCTTTTCTTCAAATTCCTTGGATTCTTCGTGGTAAACTACCCAAATGGATAAGAGGGCACTTTCCTTTTAAGGGGAAGGCCACTCTTTCCTCTTTGGGTATAGAAGAGGTATGATCCAAATTTGGATTTCCAAATGGAGAAGGAATGTTTCCCAAAGAGGCATCCTTTCCTCTTTGGAATCCAAACTTTGGACATATATATCCCAACTCAAAATTAACTTTCACAACACTTGATAATTGTATAAATTACATTTATATGAAAATAAAATCTAGACTCACCTGCAGGGTTATCCTAAGCAGTTAATAAATAAGAAGCAGTTATTCCCAAGCAGTTATATATGTGCAGAAAAGAAAGTAAAACACACTGGCCACGCTCCTTTTATTTGGGGGCTTTAGTAGCTGAAGCACCTGTGCAAGCATTTATAACAATTAATATTTTTTTATTGATTTAGCCCCCTTTTACTGCCCTGCATGAGCGTGGCCATCTGCAGAAAACTATGTGAACGTCCAGATTATGCCTAACATAAGGGTAATCTAGTCACCAAACACATCAATCCATCCACAGAGTGCAGAAAAGTAAGCAGACACAGCAAAGTAATTTCATCCACAACATGTAGTGAAAACTACGAAAAATCCGGCACACAGCAGTAAAGTAAACACCGGCCTAACCTAGATCTAGGGTTGGTTGTCCTAGCACATCATCTAAAGTGTCTGTAAAAGGTCGTGTGGCTGGGGTAAATCCTAAGTTGGGTGATTAATCAAAGTTGTCTAAAGTTCTGGGTTTGTTAAGGCTTAAAAGGAGGATTTAAGTTAAACTTTAAATATTAATAAATTAGGAATTTTAATTAAATGTATTTTAAAAGTTAATTGATTACTACCTTTGTTTCACACCGAGGCCGTGAAGTTTATTTCACCTTCCTTGGGGCTAAGCTAATAGCCTCGTAGGCCTAGGTTACCTAGTAGTAATCGGGGTTAATTAAGTTATTTTAAATTGGTTGGAATTAAAGGAGTGAATTAATAATAAGGGGAGTTGATTACTGATTTTAATGGGTTGGTTGAGAATTTTAATAACCTATTAAAAGAATTTTAGGATTTGGAGAAGTTAACAGATTTTAAAGGATTATCCGGATACGTTAACTAAGGGGTTAAAACTTGACTTTCAAAACTAGAGTTAATCTTAAGGGTTTTAGATTTTTAATAAATACTAGACCTAATTATGAGTTGTTAGACAGGTGGCACACTAAATTTGGAGTTTTCTACGAAAAGTTATGATTTTTAGAAGTCTTGGCCCGTTTTGACCTAAGGTCACCTAAAATGTTGAGTCCATGATTTTGACCAAATTATGGAGGTTTAATATTTTTAGGGAGTAATAGATTCTAATTGAAGTCATTAGCCATTAAGTTTGATTAGTCAAAATTTTTCTATAATCAATAAGGAATTTTAGAAATTATACCTATTTGTAGGGATTACCAAGTTATTACGACTAAGGGGGCTGCTTAAGGATTTGAACCCAAATGAGTCCTAAACTCCTTGGGATCAATTCCTAAGGTCATAAATGACCTAAGGACAGATCAACAAGTGTTTAAAGCCATTTTAGGATTTTTAAGATTTTTAGGATTAATTAAAAATAGTTAAACCTTAATTTTACTTAAGGACTCAACTAAGACAAATCTAGAGATCAATTTGAGAGAGTTTCAATTCTTATGTTTTAGGGGATTAATTAGGGACAATTATGGACATTTTAATGGATTTTATAAGTTAAGAATAGTTCATTATCAATTGATTAGGGTTAACAGGCCATTTCTAAGAAGGATTTTTGAGGATCCTACTTGGGGAACCAAATGAACTCCAAATTTGATGAAATTTGGACCATAGGATCACCTAACCCTAAGGACTAAACCCACCAAATTTTAGCTCAAATGGAGTACTCTAAGGTAGTTAACCAAACCACCCAAGGTGAGCTCTACGCCACCTTCAAATCACTATAGGGGTCTATCCTAAGCTTGGATTGGGGCAAAATCAGTGGCTCTACACTCCTTATCCTACACATCCTCAGCATTCCAAAAATCACACCCTAAATCCCATTGGATAGGTCTATACCGCATTTTAAATTTAAGGGTCAAACCATGACCCATAAACATAAAAATTGGGGAAAGTGCCCTTGAACATCTTAAAATGGGGAGATAAAATTTGGACATGTCAAAAACATGTTCAATTTCAATCTCCCAAAATTCCAGACCTGGTGGACTTGTATTTAAAGAGTAATTAAATAAATTAATAAAATTCTCAAATTGAAATTAAGCCTAACACTGACCTAACCAGGGCCTGGAACCATAAGGCTTTTGTAGATCTCCCTGAGACCTTTCCAATGAGCCTAAGAACACCTAATTTGGACAAGCGTAGAGGGAGTTATAAATTTTTGAAGTTCCTTGAATTTCTTGAATTATTAATTCGGCAATTACACAGTCAGCAGCCCTTTACACGCGCCGCGCGCTGATTGGCCAAGCAATCATTAGCGCTAACTGTTAACGGTCGGATTAACCACAGCCGTCGGATGGCGGATCGGATGACTGGGATCAAACGCGCTCCGATACCTTTGGGATCTAATCCGAGCCATTGATCGGAATCAACGGCTGAGATTTCGTCTTCAACCTCCCGCTCGTATCCGAGACCGCAGAGCTTCTCCGGCTTGATCCGGGCGATCCCGCCGGTGAACTCCGATGAAATTTCATAGGGAGGATCAGGACTGTAGAAACCTTCAATCCAACGGTGGAGATCCGTTGGGGTGAAGATTTCCTTCACACTTGACCGGACTACCTAGCTAGGGAGCTCGGGATGAAGGGACTACCGCAGAGAAGGTCTCAACGAATGAGCTTCTCTATCAAGAAGCTTCAGGGGATGATGGCGAACTGATCTCCTTCAGACGTCGGGACTAGAGGACGGCCGGAGGTGCGACTTCGAGCGGGACGCCGAAAGCTTTCATGGGCGCTTGCTCGAACGAACGAAGGGATCGATCTGGGAGCTCGAAGGGAGCGTCTGGGAGGTCAAAGGAGCTCTAAGAAGCAATTTTGAGCGAATGTCGATGCTTCTTGCGGTCTGGTGAGCTCGAGCCTATTCGGCCACCTTTCGCGAGCTTGGACGGCCGAGATTGAGCTGGAGAGGGCTCGGATTGCTGCCATGTGGAAGATGGCGACGTCCTAGGGAGATCGTGGGGATCAAATCAGTGGATAGCAGCCTTGAACCAGGAGTTGTCTGGGGGGGACCACCGGAACTCGTTTTCCATTGGTTCCGACTGTCGCCGACCATGGTCTGGGTCGGGTTGACTGGGGGAGGCCGATGGGGACATGCTGGAGTCAAGGGTGGAGTCAATTTGGCCTGGGAATGTCTAGATTGAATTGGTGGCTGGGTTGGCCCAAACCTTCTCGGTTCAAGTCAAATTGAGCTCGATCCAGGTCAGGTCAGACCCTGGGTTTGGTATGGGAGATAGGTCTGGGTCTGATGCACCCAATGCAAGTGGCAATTGGATCCAATTTGGTCTGGGTTAAAAGATGGCTCGGGTTGATCCAAATCTGCTCAGTTCGGGTCGATTTGGGCTCAACCCAGGTCAGACCAGACCCTGGGCTTGAAGTGGGAAGTGGGTCTGGGTCTGGTGGACCTAATGCAAGTGGCAATTGGGTCCAATTTGATCTGAGTTGGAAGATGGTTCGGGTCCATGTGTTTTTGGCTACTTTGGGTTGGCCTAAAACTTGACACAGGTTAGCCCAGAGCATGGGCTGGCTGGAGGAGGTGTGTGGGACCTAGGGCCACCTATGGGAGGTGTTGATCAAGTTCAATTGGGCTTAGGTTAGAATTGGCTCAATCCCAAGTGATCTTAGGCACTTTGGGTTAGCCTAACTCTTGACCCAAGTTAACCCAAGGGTTGGGCTGGTCAAAGAAGGTGCATTGGGTCAATGGGAACCCAATGACACCTTGATTTGAATTCAATTTGATTAAGGTTAAGAGATGGCTCAAGGGAGGCCTATCTTTTGTCACTTGGGTCAAGCTATATGGCTAACCCAAGTGAGCCCAAGGCTTGGGTCTCCAAGAGAGGTCTCTTGGGTACCCAAGGGGTCATCCCTTGCATTCAAAAAGACTTGGAATGGACTTGATCCAAAGATTTGAAAGAGAAGGGGTATATGGGTTAATGGGTCAAACATGGTTGACTTGGTAAACCAGGTTGACCCAAGGTCTGGGTTTGAGTTCAACAAGTTGGGTTTGATATTTGAAACTTTTTGAAAGTGGTTTCAAAGAGTTTGGAATTGATTTGAGTTGAAATGGGCATTTGAAATCCCATAAGGGTATTTTGGTCAATTTTGACCCATTGGTCAACTAGGGTAAAAAATGGGTCTGGAAAATGCAGTTTACTGCTCAATGGGTCACAATCAAATGTCTAGAAGAGATTGGAGGCTTTGATATGTGCTCCAAAATCAAAATCTTCAAGGTGTTAAGTCCAATGGCATAGGTTGTAAATATTTTAAGGTTTTACAGCCTTTGGATTTTAATTCAGATTCTGGAGTTAGAGACCTCAGAATGGGCTCAAAATTGGAGGGTAACCTCTAGAGACATGTCTTATCACTTTGTAAGTGATAGACTCTGAATCAGAGGCCATTTGACTGGGTTTTGAAATGTTTGAAAAAGGCCTTTAGGACAGGGCCTTAAGACTTTGGATTTGAGTCTGGATTTCTGGAGTTGGAATGGATTTTAAGTTTGAATGATTAATATTGGAGTATCCAAATCATTTACAATCATGTGGTGATTGTTAATGAATGGATAGGGTCAAAGCTAGATTGAAGTTTGGATCAAAGTCTAAGTTGAAGTTTGGATTGTCAAATTGATTGGATCAAAGTTTGGGTATGTTTGAAGATTGAATGAAGTTTGGATTTGAATTGAATGAAGTTTGAGATTTGAAATGATCAAGGGTAGGTATTAACTTGAAGTTGGAGTTGATCAAAGGTAGGGATTGATTTGAGGTTGGAATTGATCAAAGGTAGGGATTGATTTGAGGTTGGAGTTGATCAAAGGTAGGGATTGATTTGAGGTTGGAGTTGATCAAAGGTAGGGATTGATTTGAGTCTAGATTGGTCCTAAGATCTAGAGGAGTTCTATGATCTAGGATCTAGAGGGGCTCTAGAATTTGAGATATAAGAGAATCCTAAGCTCTAGAGTAGGCCCTAAGGTCTAGCTCTAGGAAAGGATCTTAAGGTCTAGAGTGTATCCTAAGGTCTGGCTCTAGGAAAGGATCTTAAGGTCTAGAGTGGATCCTAAGGTCTGGCTTTAGGAATGGATCTTAAGGTCTATAGTGGATCCTAGGATCTAGAATTAATCTGGAGTTTGGAAGGGCCTTAGTGACCTCATATCAAAAATGAGGTCAATAAATGGACCCCCAATGTGTGTGGTAGAAGGAACTTCTGCTGCACACATTGGCGTTGACCGAATAGAAGTGGAATCTTAAGAGTGCAAGGGAGGGCATCTCCCAACCTTAGGCCTATAGGATGCTAATAGAAGGCTTACACCTATTAGACAAGAGAACTGGGGAAACCAAGGTAGGGAATACCTAGCCTTGGATCTAAGGAAGGGCATCACCCAACCTTAGGCCTATAGGATGCTGATAGAAGACTTACTCCAAATAGGCAGATTAACTGGAAACCAAAGTAGGGAATACCTAGCTTTAGGTCTAAGGAAGGGCATCACCCAACCTTAGGTCTACAGGATGCTGATAGAAGACTTACTCCTAGTAGACGGATCAACTGGAAACCAAGGTAGGGAATACCTAGCCTTGGGTCTAAGGAAGGGTATCACCCAACCTTAGGCCTATAGGATGCTGATAAAAGACTTACTCCAAATAGGCAGATTAACTGGCAAACTAGGATGGTGCCACGAAGGGCGTACTCCACCACTAGCGAATGGTCATGTGGGGAGGAAACTTGCTCCACACAGAGGACCGAAACTGGCAAACTAGGATGGTGTCACGAAGGGCGTACTTCACCACTAGCAAATGGTCATGTGGGGAGGAAATTTGCTCCACACAGAGGACCGAAACTGGCAAATTAGGATGGTGCCACGAAGGGCGTACTCCACCACTAGCGAATGGTCATGTGGGGAGGAAACTTGCTTCACACAGAGGACCGAAACTGGCAAAGTAGGATGGTGCCACGAAGGGCGTACTCCACCACTAGCGAATGGTCATGTGGGGAGGAAACTTGCTCCACACAGAGGACCAAAACTGGCAAACTAGGATGGTGCCACGAAGGGCGTACTCCACCACTAGCGAATGGTCATGTGGGGAGGAAACTTGCTCCACACAGAGGACCGAAACTGGCAAACTAAGATGGTGCCACGAAGGGCGTACTCCACCACTAGCGAATGGTCATGTGGGGAGGAAACTTGCTCCATACAGAGGATCGAAACTGGCAAACTAGGATGGTGCCATAAAGGACGTACTCCACCACTAGCGAATGGTCATGTGGGGAGGAAACTTGCTCCACACAGAGGACTGAAACTGGAAAACTAGGATGGTGCCACGAAGGGCGTACTCCACCACTAATCCCCAAGTCAAATGCCAGGGTGGTGCCACAGAGGGCGTACTCCACCACTAGCGAGGTGCGATCCTAAGGGAGGGGACGGTCCGACCCTAAGGAGGAGGCGAGGAGCGTTAAAAAGTAAAAGAATTTAAAAAGGAAAGAACCGGGTTGCAAATCGAGAAAGAAAATTTCATTAATTGATAAAATGAGCTACATCAAGCATAGTATTTCTTAAGGAAATGCCCATTGACAGGTAGCATTGGGCAATTTCCTTTACAATCTACTAACTGATATGAGCCTCCTTCGTAGACAGTCTCTATGACGAAGGGTCCTTCCCAAGTGGGTTCAAATTTGCCTCCCAACTTTCGATGGGCTAAGATAGGCCTCCGAAGGACCAACACCAAGTCTCCTGCTTGGAAGGTCCTAGGTCGCTCTAGCTTATCATGGGCTTGAACCATACGGGACTTATACAACTCTAAACTTTGTTGAGCTTGGAGACGTCGCTCTTCAAGGCCTTCGAGTTCTTTCAACTGCAGTTTTGCATTTTGTTCATTTGTAATCTGATTCGGAACTGCAATCCTGAGCGAAGGGATTTGTATTTCCAAGGGTAGAACGGCCTCAGATCCATACACTAGTGCAAACGGGGTGGATTGGGTTGGGATTCTATAAGTGGTACGATAAGCCCACAAAGCTTCGACCAACCGCTCATCCCACTGTCGTTTGTTATCATCAAGGGTCTTTTTAACAATTTGCACCAAGGTTTTTTGAAAGGCCTCGGCTAATCCATTTGCCCGAGGGTAATAGATCGTCGAGTATCTCCAATCAATATTATGGCGTCTCACAAAACTGTTGATTTTTATAGACTTGAATGCGGACCCATTATCGTATATGATTTTGCGGGGTACGCCGAATCGATATACGATATGGTCATGAAAGAATTTTAAGATATGGTGTGATGTTACGTTGCGTAGGGGAATTGCTTCCACCCACTTTGATTTTTATGAAACGATGACCTCTCGCGGAGGGAGGGTCAATCAGCCCAATGATATCTATGCCCCAACTCTCGAAGGGCCATGAGGCTATCGTAGGGTGTAACAAATTAGGCGGCTGATATAAAACCACACCATGGACCTGACATTGATGACAGTGCTTTGCAGTATTCATGCAATCGTCAATCATTGTAGGCCAGTAGTATCCAAGTCTTTTAATCTTCAATTTCATTTTTGGACCCGATTGATGTGCACCGCATAGTCCTGAATGAACCTCATTAACAATCTTCAGGGCTTCTCGCTTGTCCAAACAGCGCAGCCACATGTTATCGAAGGACCGACGGTATAACAAATTGTTGACCAGTGCATAAGATAGGGCACATTTCTTAATCTGGTTGGAGAGTGATTTATCCTGGGGAAGCTTCCCTTCTTTAAGGTAGTCGATTAAGGGTCGTCTCCAATCGCCTTCTTCGTCGGTTGTCCAAGAGGCAGAAAGGATCTGAAGGGGAGTCTTACTAATGTGTTCCAAATCTATAAGAGAGAGGGCTTTACGACCCTGAATCTCTATAGGGATGGAATCCTCCTCAGGACATGCAAATTCCTTTGCAAGTTTTGCTAAGGCATCCGATGCGGAGTTACTTCCACGGGGAACCCTATACAAAGTGGCAGTAGGAATTTGTTCCAACAAGTGAAGTGTGTACTGGTGGTATCTTAGGAGATTAGGATTCAAGACTTTATAAGTTCCGGCCACTTGGTTAATCACCAACTGGGAATCTCCAAAGATCTTAATCTCTTTAATTTCCATTAGAATTGCAAGTTCCAAACCAGTTATCAGAGCTTCGTATTCAGCTTCATTATTTGTGCAGGGCTCCGATAAATGGTAGGAAAAGTGCATCATTCCTTTTTCCGGAGTTATGAAAATTAGACCGACTCCAGCCTTTCCAGGAATTATAGATTGTTGGGTCGCATTCCTACGGGAGGATGCTGCTCCATCAAAATATAATTCCCAGATGGCCTAGCCAGATTCCCTCAAACTCATGATTTGTTCGTCTGGTAGATCATCGTTCAGAGAAGAATCTGCCGGCAGCGGGTGTACTGCCATAAAATCGGCGACGGCTTGTCCTTTCATAGCACGAAGAGGAGTGAAAGTAATCTCAAATTGCAGTAATATCATAGACCAATGGGCTAAACGTCCTGACAACATAGGTCGGGTCATAAGATATTGCAAAGGATTAACTCTTGAAATCAAGCTGATTGAGTGGGAGAGCATGTAGTGCCTCAGTTTCTGAGCTGCAAAAACTAAAGCAAGACAATGCTTCTCAATTGATGGGTATCAAATTTCAGTAGGAAGAAGTCTTCGACTAAGGTAATAGAGAGCATTCTTCTTCCCTTCGTCGTTTACTTGAGCCAACAGGGTGCCTAAAGACTCATCTATGGCTGTAGTGTAGAGAATTAACGGCTTTCTCGGAATTGGGGCTGCCAAAACTGGCGGATTAGAAAGGTATTGTTTAATGTTATCGAAAGCATTTTGGCACTTCTCGTCAATTACGAATTTAGTGTCTTTTTTCGCAAGGACAGAAAAGGGTTGACATCTCCCGAAAAGATTAGAAATAAACCTCCTTATATACGCCAATCTACCTTGTAGAGACCGTAACTGGGTAAGGCTCTTAGGAGATGGCATATTTTAGATGGCTTCGATTTTAGCAGGGTCGATCTCGTTTCCGCGGTGCCTCACCACGAATCCTAAGAATTTCCCTGAGGTGACGCCAAAGGCACACTTCAAGGGATTCATTTTCAAATCGTAGCGGCGCAACCGCTCAAATACAACTCTTAAGTCATACAGGGGAGCCTCTTTGACCTTGCTCTTGACAACTAAATCGTAATATAGCACTCAACTTGATTGTGAATTAAGTCGTCAAATATACGGGTCATGGCCCGTTGGTAGGTTGCTCCGGCATTCTTTAAGCCAAATGGCATTACCTTATAACAAAAGATTCCAATAGGGGTTCTGAACGCAGTATTTCTCTCATCTTCTGGGGCCATCTAGATTTGGTTATAACCCGACAAGCCATCCATGAATGAGAAAATGGCATGTGAGGAGGCAATGTCCACCATGAGTTCTGGTATTGGTAGAGGGAACTCGTCCTTAGGACATGTCTTATTCAGATCCCTATAATCGACGCAAATTCGAATTTGACCATTTTTCCTTCGGACCGGCACGACGCTGACCACCCAAGAGGGGTATTGTTCCTCTCGAATAAACCCAGCTTCGGCCAATTTCTTAACTTCAGAAACAACTTGTTGCTCGATTTCCAAGCGCATGCATCGAGGAGCTTGTTTGATAGGAATGGCATCGTGCCGAACTCCAAGTTTATGAACCGCTACCTCAGTAGGTAAACCTGGCATTTCGTCGTATGTCCAGGAAAAGCAATCCCTAAAGTCAGACAAAAGTTGAATCAAATCTTTGGTTTCGCCCTCGCTCAGTAGAGCACTTATAAAGATTGGACGGGGATCATCATCGGTTCCCAGGTTAATTTCTTTTAATTCATCGACTATCGATTTAATTTCTTCTTCTAATTCAGGGGGTGCATCCTGAACTTGAAGGTCATCGGGATCATCTAAAGTCTCCAAACAGAGCCCATCAAGAGCACAGAAAGGATCTGTTGGGGCATTTGGCGATTCAAGATGGTAAGTTATCATTAGGCAATACTCATCATCATCGAATGAACTAACAGTTCCAAAGCCGATACCACTTGTAGGATTATCCTTAAATTTTGCTTGCCAAATATTTTCGTGGTATCTGGCCTGACCCTTAGTCCATCAGTATGGTACAGGACCTTTAGAAAAAGTATTTTTCACACAAACAGGGAAGTAGTCGAAAGGTAATTCCATTAATTCATTAAAATCTGCCTCCTCAAGGGTTACATCACTTTCATCCCTTGCGGAGGAGGAGCCAGGAAAGAATTTCTGGACTTTCTTTACTTCGCTGTTCAAGTTGGGGGCCACTTTAACTTCTAACCCTGCAATCCTGCCAGCTGATAGTGGGGTCAGAGAAAGGGCCTCAATCCTTCTACTGAGCTTTTCGTACATTATTAATTCAGGCTCGTCACTTTTCACCTTTACAATATCTTCCTCAATGTCACTGTCCTCCTCTAAGGTGAGATCAAATTTTGGAGAAGTATTTGCATTTTTATAATTGAGGGAGAAGGCAGCACCTTGGTCCTTGGACTCAATATCGGAATCTTATTCCAAATCAATATAAACAGGTGTTGCTCTCCTCTCTGATGAAGCACGGCCTCGACCTCGTGCCCTTAAGGCCATCCTCCCACCTCTTTGAGGTAATGTGTTTGGAGGCCTAAGGACAACGACGTCAGAGTCATCTTTACTGCTTAATTGTATCATTTCTTGATCAACAAACTTTTCTTTTTCTTTCTCTTGATTGGACTTTTGTCCAACCAACTTCTCCTCAATTTTGATCTCTAACTTAGAGCGGGACGAGGACCCTTTTGGAACAAAATATGTAGCATCTTCGTAGATCCCGATTTCTTGAATCAAAAATGGTTGCAGATCACCCTTAATCACGTGTTCAATGCCATCTCATTGGTACTTGATGCATTGGTGAAGGGTAGATGAAACCATTCTATATTCATGAATCCAAGGTCTACCTAAAAGGGCATTAAAGGACGTTGCCGAATCAATTATATGAAACTTAGCTTCATTATCAAGTCTCCTTTTGTAAGAGCAAGGTGATTGAACCTAAAGCCCTCTCGCCCTTTTCATTGAACCCACGAAGCACCAACCTATCGGTTGAGAGCTTGCTAGTATCAACTCTGAGGTATGCGAGGGTTTTTATGTTCATTATGTTGACCGATGCACCCGGATCAACGAGGACTCTTGATAACTTAAAATTTCCCACATTTACAGTAATGTAAAGGGGATGATTATGGTCAGCCGTTCTCAAGAGAAAATCTTCATCTGAAAAGGTAACTCCAGGAACCTCTTTGAAGTAGAATGCCTCACCTTTTGAAGTTACAGCTAACTGGGTTAAACAAATCTCGGGGTCGAGAAGTGCTTTAATTAAAGTCTCTCTCATTTCTTTGGAGAGAAGGAGGGCGTCATAAATACTTAATTTTGCTGGCAACTTCCTAAGGTGGGCCAAGACGTTGTAATCAACCTTAGGAATGACGGACTCAAAACCCGGAGGAATTAAAGGAAAGTCTGGTTGTTGAGGGGAATTTTGACTTAAATCTTTGATGGGAATTTTCTTGCCTTTCTCCTGAGGGGGAAGCCTAGGGAGTAAGACATTACCGCCCCGGAGTTGCACCTGCTCGACATCTTCGGGGGGGCAAACTAGGGCAGTGTCTATGCACACCATAGGCGTTGGATCATCATTTCCCGAAAGCGAGTCAGAATCTGAAAGTTCTATCAAGATAGGATTTCCTTGAAAATTTATTTGAGGGAAATCACTTTCTGATAAAGCTTCATATTCGACCTCTTCTTGAATAGCTGATTCGGGAAGATCAATTTTTTTGATATTAAGACTTTCTTCACCAGAGTTTTGATTTAAAACAAGAGAGTCATCAACTTGCATTTCATTTCCATGGTTAATCATCAAGACAGAAGCAGAAGGATGTTTTTTATTCATCTTCTGACCCTTCGCCTTTGATGGGGCAAAGTAAAAGTCAGATAACAAAAGAGGTGAGAGGGTTTTAACACCCCCATCCGCCATCCTAATACATCTCTCATCTACACACTTCCTCTCTACAAAATCAACTTCCTTTTCTTTTAAACATTTAACAGTAGTTCCTGTGACTACTGGAGAGGAAAGTGGCTCAACATCCTCCTGCGAAGCGTCCAGGTCAACTTTCCACGTCGGAGCCTGGGCTATCGTAGTTAGCTGTTGTGAAAGATGAAAAGACTTGTTAATCGACTTTTTAACTGCTCGGGACAAAGAAATGTCCCAACCATCTTCAACAAAACAGGGAGAGTTAAGAGGGTTACCTGAAATGGTTTTATTTGACGCTTTCTCTGGATCGACCAAGTATTTCTTAGGTATATGATGTTACCTTGGGTGTAGTTCCTCTCAAGCCAATCTTTGAACACAACACAATCCTCAAGAGGGTGACTAAGCATTCGGTGGTATGGACAATACTTGGGATCATCTTTCTTACTTTCATCTTCAGGCCTCTTAACCTCTGGCAGCTGAAAATCTGGTTTCTTTAACAGACTCTTGAAAATCCTTTTAACTGATTCCCTCTTAAATGGATATGGTTTTGCTAATCTCTCTCTAAAAGGGACATAGTTAGGGTCTCTGGTGTACTGAGGAGTGACCTAAAAGGGCTGTCTCTGAGCTGGTTGTGGTGGTGGTGGTGGAGGAACACTGGGCTGACTAGCCATTGGCCTTTTTCCTTTGTCGACTGCCAACACTACTACCTTTTTCTCAAAAGTCTTAACCAATCTAGGACCTTTCTTATCTTTAAACTGCTCTCGTAGGAATGGCATCTTATGAGCCTCTTCTTGCAAATTGCTAGGCTTATTAAGAAGTTTTTCAAAAGTTTTAATGGTGAAACCCTTCAGGAGAACAGCAACCAGGCCGTGGATATTCTTAAGGAGGATCTCCACCGCATGTTGCTCTTGCAACTGGGGTTCACACTTCATCGAGAGGTTCCGCCACCTCAAGATGTACTCAACCAGAGACTCTCCCGGCTTTTGTTTCTCAACAACAAGATCGCCCACAGTAGTTCGTTGTTGCGCTCCAGAAAATCTTTTAAGAAAAAGGTTTTCTAGATCGCTAAAGGTTTTTACTGAACCATTGGGCAGATCAGCGTACCATTCAAAAGCGATGCCGAATAGACTACTTACAAATTGGCGAAATAGTAGAGTATGTGACCCTCCCGCATTGCAACAACTTGCTCTGAAGTGGGCTAGATGCTGTCTCGGGATTTCTATTCCCGTGAAAATTTTAAAAGTTGGTGGCACAAAGCCTTTTGGGTAAGGAACTGAATCATATTCTTTGGGGTAAGGTCTACCCTTTGGAATAGATGTGGTTCCTTGGGAAAAGGCTAAGGTCTCCCTTACCTGCTCCTCAATCAGTTGCTTAATATCCTTCTGAGGCAGAGTTGGAGGAACAGGGGGAACTGTAGGTGCTGCTGGAGATGCCTCTGGTAGGCAAGGAGGAATCACTGGTGTTGACTCGGGAGGCTTGGGACCAGACTTTGTCTTCCTAACCCTTTCAACAATCTCTCGATCCGTTTGTTGAATCTTAAGTGAATCCTGCTCTGACTTGTCAAATCTTTCTTGAATTTCTTTGACTTGTGACATCATAGTTGTCAACTGATTCTCCAAATCTTTAATATGCTCCTTACCCCTAGCCCTTACGGACTCATCTCAATTGGACCCGGCAACCTGTGGATCATCATCTCTAGCAAGCCGACGCCTACCAGGTTCGGCCTCCTTATTGGAACCTCTAGTTTTAACCATGGAGACGCTACCAACATAGTCATCTTCCTCTCCAAGGAGGTCATCTAGGTCTGGATCAACAGAAGCCATTCCCTCTTTATTTAACAGAATATTTCTTAATTCTTGAACTACCTCCTCGACCGGTCTATCCCCAATTGACTTAGGATCGAGGGGTAAGTATCCTTTATACTCGACCATATCAAATAATTCTTCAGAATCCAGGAGGGCAATGATTTCTGTAAGTTTTGGGTTAGGATCTGATTGAGACTCTGTAACTAGCTCTTCTTCTATCTCCAGATCTAGGTCAATTCCTTCCTTCTCGACTATCCCAAGATCGGTAGTAAAAAAAGTTGCATTCTCTACAGAGAGAGGGGCACATACCTTAGGAGGTGAAGCAGGAGCTTGTAGGGAAATAGCTCCTGCATCAGGTAAGGTAAGGTCCTCAGACTCCTGTGTAGGAATCCTAGGAATGACACATAAATCTATGCTATCAACCACTGGATCATCAACTGGAATCATAACTGAATCAGGAACTGGACTGGCTGTAATTGAACTATCTACTGCAACAACTGGAGCACTAGGTTGAACATCCATCAACTCAATCAAAACTGGAGGAGATTTAATTGGGAATCGTTGGAGTTGGAGAATGAACTTTGAGGTTCTTGGAGGCGGTGGTAAATTCTCCAACTTAGTCCTTTTGGGACAAACTTCTTCTCAGGGGATTTGGGCCTCTTTCCCTTGATATCCAGATGTTTTAGAGTTTCATTCCCCTTTGGTTTGACAACTACTGAGGCCAACCTTACAGCTTTGGAAGGGGGTACCGGGGGTCTACCAACAGAATGGCAGCCTCTCTCGGACCCAGTCAACACAATACCCTCCGTCTTGGAAGAAGGAGGGCGTGGCGCCCAGTGGTATCCATTAACTAGTACTGAAGTGGCGGGTTGTCGAACATACTTCTTATTTCTCCTAACAGGTTGTGGAGTCAGATTCTTCGCCTCAGATGCCTCTTCTTTTAACACTTCTTTTTGGAAGTGATGAGAGATCACTCCCTTCAACTGTTTCATGTACTGCTCCTTTGTTTGCCCAGATTGTGCAGCACAAGTATGAATTATATTTCTCAAAGCCCTTGTTTTCTACAAATGCTTTTCTTTTGGAGTCTTTTTAGTCGAGTAGTCGATCGGGCATGGTGGGGAATGGGCTATCCTAGCTATCCTCTCCTCCCCTTGAGTAGAAGCTAAGGGGTAGAAGCGGCTCCCTTTCGGAAGGGTAGAGGAGGCAGGAATAGGTAGCTCCTCATCAGCCTAAGGCTCTACTTGAGCTAAAGTCTTAAAAGGCACAACTCTCTTTGCCTCAGAGATCTTCTTTCTAAGTCTCCTCAAGTAGTTCTTCTTTTGATTCTTAGTAGAAAAGTTAAGTTCAGAACTAGATCCTTCCTCAAAAATAGATTTGACTTTCGTGGGAGGCTCAACAACTGGCTCAGGCTGTTTCTGGTCATCACTAATTACTAGCAAGGTCGGTGCAGATCCCATAATCAACTCAACCACTGGAGGAACTTCCTTACTGGCATCCAAACTAACAATCTGGTGTCCATCCATAGAGAGCTCAAGGGTACTGAATCCCATTCCAAAGATGATAGTGCTCCCTTGGTCATTAACAGTTGAGGACAACTCTCGGTCGAAAGAGAAGATCAATTGGATAGCCATTTGAATTTTCTCAAAGTTAAAGAGAGGATTGAAATTAGATTTCTTCTTAAGAGAAGTGGAAAAGAGTTTGTTATTTTGAAACTTAAGGCCTGTAGAATAGTCTCAACCTTCCAACACATGTTGAGTGGTAAAAAAAAACACCCAACACACGTTAGGAAGATAAAGAGACTAAATACATGTCGGAAGGAAGGTTTCCTCAAAAGGTCAACATATGTTAGCCCATAATATGATTATATGGGGTAACATATGAAGGTTTGGAACTTGGAGAAAATTGTTATTATCTTGCTTTCCATTTTTTGAAGGGAATTTGAATTTTGAATGATTTAAGATGAGGTTTTTTCTACAGAATCCAAAACACAACGGACAGAGTTTCCCCTTGCCCGAAGGCTTATGGAATCGTAAGAAAAACCCAAGTAAAGTAAATATTCTAACCCTCCTCATTCGTAAAAGTTTAAGGTGAGTAAAGGGGTTAAGACTACAATACTTCAAAACTTTCTTAAAGTCAAAGATTTTTCAAACCCCTTTCAATTTGAAAAGAAAAGATATATTGAATGTGACATTTGTTAATCAAAATTTTAAAAGAATATTTGGGGACCTGATTTGAAACTGTCGCCTCATAGGAAATCCCAGGGCAGAATGTCAAAATTAGGACGATTAAGTTAGCAAATAACAAATTTTGGGAGGTAGAACCTTTCTTTTAATGTTTTAAAATTATTTTTTAGATGTTGGCCACAGTCCCCCAAGGAAGAAATGGGTTGAGGGACCAACGGAAGGAAGGTAGTTAAGACTACCGATGAAACAAATTTTTTTTCTTATTAAAGATGGAGAGAGAGATTTGTCCCACCGGGCGTGCCATTTTTTTGTTGGTGGAATTTTGAAAAGAGGTTTTGAAAAATATTAGTTTTCTTTGGGAATTTTAAAGTTTAGATTGAATTCTAATTCTAGAAGTTGAATCAACTCGTTCGAAAAAGTATATCACCTCGAAGGACAAAAATAAAATTCCATAACGGTGTTCAGACTTAGAATCATGAGATTCATCTTGAATATCATGGCTAGATTCTAAAGGGAACTTCACACGGCCCCGAGGGGACAAGGTGAAGTTCAACTAAATATCCAGTTATGATATTCAAGGAGTATGATTGTCGAATTCATATCCAAAGCCTTATCAGAGATGGATGTATCTCCCCATAGGAAGATAATACCTTTCAAAGATAATTCTTATAATATGATAACGACAATCGTTCTTTAACTTTTTCCCAAAGAAATCTAAGAAGATTTAAAAAAAAAGATTAATTCTGAAATCAGGTGTGTGTGGTTCCAAATCTCCTACGAGCGCAAGCCCTCGTAGTTAATTACATCGTAGGGAGACAGAGTCCCCTGCAAAAACTCTCGATTAAAATAAGAATGAAATTTTGTTAGATTATCTAGGAGTGATATAAAAAAAAAATGAATAGGATTCTTGGAAAGTTAAAAGGGAATGGATCAAGATTGAACATTTATTAACAGAATCGAGAGAAGAGAAATAGGGGACACCTTGAGATTCCAGAACCATCCGTAAGTGTCCCAACTTAATCTAAGTGTTGGGCTTTATATTTTAGGATTGAAAGGAAACTTTAATTGAAGTTGAGCATTTTATTAAAAATTTGGGATTATATTCCCGAAATTTGGGGTCTTATAATCAAAGCTCTGCCCCGGATCCTAAATCTAATTTGGACACTGGACCACAGTCGTCTGAACTTAACTAATGCAGTGCAATGCCTCGACTTACCCCGGCCTGGATTTGGGAGCCAGCTAACCACCTAATCAATTTAAAAGAGATGAGTCCGGTCTTTTATGAAAGAGTGGTAGGGACGTTGTACTTAAAGTTTTGAAGAGTTGGGGCCGACATCTAGAAATTTTCCTAATTAGCCCCTTCGACTTATGTTGGGTGCTAAAATGCTAAAACTGATGTAATTAAAATTTTGACTCTTTTAATTTGTATCTAATGCAATGCATGCTGGTCGATAACTTTCAAATCAAATATGCTTGAAATTTTCAAAACAAGCTTATAAAATAATTTTTTAGAAGACTGGACTTCCCCAGGCTGGCACCTCGTCCTCATAGGTCAGACTATCCGGACTCTACCCGCAGGTGGGGAAGGGTCTAAAATAAGGAGAGAATAATGCAGAAATATGCATGCGACCCCAGGGTCGATCCCCGGCTAATTCCCTAAATTCGTTATCTTTCTATGTTATTTAGACTCACTAAAATTTTAGACATTTAAGATTTTGAGTAGAAAACTTTCACACCCTCACGAGTCTCACGTATCCAGGCGAAAACAAAAGCGACACACAATCGCCAAAAAACTAAGAAAAGCAGGCAGTCTTAAAGGCAATCAATTCATCACATCAAATATAAATTAACTAAATAATAAATGTCCATAGGCAAAGTTGGTTTGCTTATTACAAACCAGAATTTTGCAGAAAGTAAAGTGGCCGGGCACCACTGACAACAACCCGGATTCTAAACCTAGTAATGACGCAAGTAGTTTTGAGTGGGATACTCTCAATCTTCAAGTCTTCAATCTTTTTCCTCTTTGGACTCATTTTCTTCAAACTCCTTGGATTCTTCATGGTAAACTACCCAAATGGATATGAGGGCACTTCCCTTTTAAGGAGAAGACCACTCTTTCCTCTTTGGGTATAGAAAAAGTATGATCCAAATTTAGATTTCCAAATGGAAAAAGGAATACTTCCCAAAAAGGCATCCTTTCCTCTTTGGAATCCAAGCTTTGGACATATGTATCCCAACTCAAAATTAACTTTCACAACGCTTGATAATTATACAAATTATATTTATTTGAAAATAAAATCTAGACTCTCCTGCAAGGTTATCCTATGTAGTTAATTAATCAAAGAAGACATATTCCCAAGAAGTTATATATGTGCAGAAATGAAAGTAAAACACACTGGCCACGCTCTTTTTATTTGGGGGCTTTAGCAGCTGAAGCACCTGTGCAAGCATTTATAACAATTAATATTTTTTTTATTGATTTAGCCCCCTTTTACTGCTCTGCATGAGCGTGGCCACCTGCAGAAAACTATGTGAACATCCAGATCATACCTAACCTAAGGGTAATCTAGTCGCCAAACACATCAATCCATCCACAGAGTGCAGAAAAGTAAGCAGACACAGCAAAGCAATTTCATTCACAAAATGCAGTGAAAACTACGAAAAACCCGGCACACAGAAGTAAAATAAACACCGGCCTAACCTAGATCTAGAGTTGGTTGAAAGTTCGATGGGGATGTTAGGCCCTCTTGAACTTAATCCCAAGCTAATTAAAGAGAGAGGTGAATTGGAAAACTTTAAAACCAAAACACAATCCAAATCACCACAATCAAAGTGCGGAAATTAAAATAAATGCGGAAGCGATAATAAGAAAAGAACACATCGGATTTATAGTGGTTCGGTCAAACCTTGACCTACGTCCACTCCTTGGAGGCACCCTCCAAGTATTGCACTACAAAAGTGTCTCTCCTTTAGCCCCCACGGCTAGGCGGAGAAGCCCTTACAAAATCACTTCCACCTTCCCCGGTGCGGCGGAGTCGCCGGGTCCTTTGACACCAAAGAGACTTCTTCTTTGGTGAACTTACCTCGAGACAAGCCTTGAATCCGACGGTATTCAGGTGCGAGCTTGCCGGAGCAACCGTGTGGATCCCCCTCCACACTCCCTTGAGTCCCCCCTCACAGGATCTTCTCCCTCTCTCAAACTCCACCCTTTCCTCACTCCCTTTCAAGCTTTCTCTTCAAGTTTCCCCCCACAAGAACGAAGCTACAATGGCTGCCAAAGACACTTACAAAGTGCCTTGCCATAGCTTAAATAGAGGCTCTTAAAACGAGCTCATTAATGCAAGTTGCCGCCATTATCGTCCTGGCCGATATCCAAATCGTCCTGGCCGATTAGCACAAATATTAGGAAAATCGTCCTGAATATCGCCCTGAAATGAAGCTGGACGATGTCTAATCGTCCCGGCCGATCTTGCGATCGGCCTGGACGAAATCCCCATTGATTGCATTCCAAAACTGCCTGAGAAATTTTGGAAAAATTGCTCTGGATCGGCCGGGACGATATTTATAGTCCAGGACGATCCACCGGGACGATGTCCAAAAATAAGTATTTCCTAAGTAGATATGGCGGCAGATTCTTGCTGAATTGAGCAGATCGTCCCGGCCGATATAAAATCGTCCAGGACGATATGTTTTGCATAAAGACGGCTGCTTTAAAGAGGATGCCCTAATTAGGATTTCTACTTTTGTCAGATCGTCCAGGACGATATAAATATCGTCCCGGACGATGTTACCAAAAATAGAAACCTTTTAGGGCACAATAGAAAATCTTCCAAGATACAAGTCATCAAATACCACACCAAATACAATAGACTCAAGAAAGGAAAAAGATTACAAACTGACACAGGTTTAGTCTACCCAATCTTGAGCTGGTTCCAGATTGCTGTCTGATCGTGTGGACCTGAAACGTTAGCACATAAGGTAATCGTAGAGAAAAAAGGAATGTTTGCTATCATCAAAATCATAAACCATAGATCCGTAACAATCTCCCCCTTTTTGATGATGGCAAAACATTTCAATTTGAATTTTCAAAAAAAGACTATTTTCTCCTAATCTCCCCCTTACTAAAAATCTTTTAAAAATTAGGGGAGATAAAAATATTTTTGTTGTTTTTAATTTTTTGAAAATAAGATACAAAACACGATAACAGTACAAAAATTCAACAATACGTTCTCCCCCTTTGACATTATCAAAAAGAGAGGAGGCACAAACAAAAAAAATAAAATAAAAGACAAAAAACGTGTTCTGATCTAGTGAAAAAACAAATATTCTTAAAATGAGAAAGTTACCTCTTAGTTTTAATCAAAAACTTAGTAGAATTGGATTGACAACGCATAGCCCAGAAAAAGGTTAGAAATTCATAATTTGATAATCCAAACTCATTCTTTAAAAAAGGCTCAAAAACTTTTTAATTCAATATCTAGATCAAAGAATAAATTAGAAAAAGAAACAATGATTTTTCAAAAACTCCTTCCATAAAATACATCTAATAGAAGATCAATGCACGAATTTTTGAATCAAGAATCAAGATATTCAAACTCAAGTATCGAAAGTATCAAGGGTTTTCTTGAGTTTTTTAAGAAATACAAGAATGGTAAGCATTAACTTTGTGGGCTCATTTTATGCCTCTTGACAATTGGTTGGCGCACTGCGCATCTTTTAATACACTTTGTGTATTCTATATTTTCAATTTGGCGACTTTGCGCATCTTTTATTTTTGGCATCATTGGCCAAATTTTTTTTTTAATATGCTTCCTTTCTTAAATCTTAAGAACAAAGGAAAACCCATCTTAGTGACAAATCGAATTTCTTGATTTAGAAAATTATGAGTTAGATTCAAAAGCTTTGCAAATGATTCCTATGCGATAAATAAAACGTAGGGAGATAAAAAAAATTGTTTCAAAAACCAATTTAAAAGATGAAAAAGATTTTAAATCAAAAGTAGGATAACCTCTTTTAGAAAACAAGGATTTGAAAAAAAATAATGAGTTTCCTTCCTTCGACTGTATTAGAGAAGTCAAAAAAAAATCTACCAAAGATTTCAAGAAAAACAGGAAGTAGATTTTTCATTTTTAGAAAAGTGAGTGTGTGTGTTGATTAGAAAAAAAAAACTTCAACGAAAGGAAAAAAAATTTAAAAAAAAATAAACAAAACTAAAAAACACAAAAAAAAAGGAAAAACACAAAAACACAACACAAAAACCACGAAAGGCTCTTAACCATTATCTCTCTCCTGGTCCGATGCTTCAGAGACCAGATCTGCCCATGAGATTTTTTGCCTTTCATTATTTCCCCAGTTCAAAGTTTGTTTTGCCTTGCCCTTTTCTTTTGTAGGAAGAATTCTTAAATTAGGGCACTCTTTTTTCATATGTCCTGGCTTCCTGCATTGAAAGCAAACAACGTCAGAAGAACTATGGACATTCTTACCATCTTTACCTCTTTTCCACTTTTGCTTATGCTTTGGTGAGCTTTGTGATTTGCTTGACAAGACATTGCTATCGTCACCAACTAAGCTTCCTCTTTCTATATCTTCAGCTTTTAGAACGATCATTTCACCTGCATCCAAAAGTCTTTGACCTAAACCTTGCTCGTAGGCAATGAGTGAGCCAATCAAATTATCAATAGAATAATCATTCAAATCTTTAGATTCATAAATTGCAACAACTTTAGAATCAAATTTATCCAGTAGACATCGAAGTATTTTGTTAACTTTTTCAAAATTTGAAAAATCTTTTCCTAAAGCATGCAATGATGTAGTAATTTGAATAAACCTTGTATACATGTCTAAAATTGTTTCATAAGGTTTCATGGAAAATAATTCAAAATCATGCATTAAGAAATTCAACTTTGATTGCTTGATTTCACTAGATCCTTCGTATACGATATGCAATTTATCCCAAATTTCCTTACCAGAAGTGCACATGGATACCGACATAAAATCTTCAGAATTTAACGCACAGAAAAAGCAATTTAAGGCCTTTGCATTCAATTGAGCATCAATTCGTTCTTCCTTACTCCATTGATAAAAAGGAATGTCAGTTTTAACTCCATTAATGATTTGAGATGGTGATGAATAACCAGTTAAGATCATATGCCACATGCGAAAATCAATCGATTGCAAGAAAATAGACATGCGAGTTTTCCAAAAATCAAATGAAATATTTTCAAACAATGGTGGTGTTGTGATTGAATAACCTTCCGAAAAAGTGCGATTTGAAAAATTAGCCATGGATCGAAATTCAAAAGCTTTTAAAAACTTATTTTATGAAAACCGCTCTGATACCACTTGAAAGTTCGATGGGGATGTTAGGCCCTCTTGAACTTAATCCCAAGCTAATTAAAGAGAGAGGTGAATTGGAAAACTTTAAAACCAAAACACAATCCAAATCACCACAATCAAAGTGCGGAAATTAAAATAAATGCGGAAGCGATAATAAGAAAAGAACACATCGGATTTATAGTGGTTCGGTCAAACCTTGACCTACGTCCACTCCTTGGAGGCACCCTCCAAGTATTGCACTACAAAAGTGTCTCTCCTTTAGCCCCCACGGCTAGGCGGAGAAGCCCTTACAAAATCACTTCCACCTTCCCCGGTGCGGCGGAGTCGCCGGGTCCTTTGACACCAAAGAGACTTCTTCTTTGGTGAACTTACCTCGAGACAAGCCTTGAATCCGACGGTATTCAGGTGCGAGCTTGCCGGAGCAACCGTGTGGATCCCCCTCCACACTCCCTTGAGTCCCCCCTCACAGGATCTTCTCCCTCTCTCAAACTCCACCCTTTCCTCACTCCCTTTCAAGCTTTCTCTTCAAGTTTCCCCCCACAAGAACGAAGCTACAATGGCTGCCAAAGACACTTACAAAGTGCCTTGCCATAGCTTAAATAGAGGCTCTTAAAACGAGCTCATTAATGCAAGTTGCCGCCATTATCGTCCTGGCCGATATCCAAATCGTCCTGGCCGATTAGCACAAATATTAGGAAAATCGTCCTGAATATCGCCCTGAAATGAAGCTGGACGATGTCTAATCGTCCCGGCCGATCTTGCGATCGGCCTGGACGAAATCCCCATTGATTGCATTCCAAAACTGCCTGAGAAATTTTGGAAAAATTGCTCTGGATCGGCCGGGACGATATTTATAGTCCAGGACGATCCACCGGGACGATGTCCAAAAATAAGTATTTCCTAAGTAGATATGGCGGCAGATTCTTGCTGAATTGAGCAGATCGTCCCGGCCGATATAAAATCGTCCAGGACGATATGTTTTGCATAAAGACGGCTGCTTTAAAGAGGATGCCCTAATTAGGATTTCTACTTTTGTCAGATCGTCCAGGACGATATAAATATCGTCCCGGACGATGTTACCAAAAATAGAAACCTTTTAGGGCACAATAGAAAATCTTCCAAGATACAAGTCATCAAATACCACACCAAATACAATAGACTCAAGAAAGGAAAAAGATTACAAACTGACACAGGTTTAGTCTACCCAATCTTGAGCTGGTTCCAGATTGCTGTCTGATCGTGTGGACCTGAAACGTTAGCACATAAGGTAATCGTAGAGAAAAAAGGAATGTTTGCTATCATCAAAATCATAAACCATAGATCCGTAACATTGGTTGTCCTAACACATCATCTAAAGTGTGTGTAAAAGGTTGTGTGGCTGGGGTAGGTCATAAAGTGGGTGATTAGTTAAAGTTGTCTAAAAGTCTTGGTTTGTTAAGGCTTAAAAGGGGAATTTAGGTTAAACTTTAAATATTTGTGAATTAGGAATTTTAATTAAATATATTTTAAAAGTTAATTGATTGCTACCTTTGTTTCACACCGAGGCCATGAAGTTTATTTCACCTTCCTTGGGGCTAAGCTAATAGCCTCGTAGGCCTGGGTTACCTAGTAGCAATCGGGGTTAATAAAGTTATTTTTAATTAGTTGGAATTAAGGGAGTGAGTTAATATTAAGGAGAGTTGATTACTTATTTTAATGGGTTGGTTGAGAATTTTAATAACCTATTCAGAGAATTTTAGAATTTGGAGTTAACAGATTTTGAAGGATTATCCGGATATGCTAACTAAGGGGTCAAAATTTGATTTTTAAAATTAGGATTAATCTTGAGGGTTTCAGATTTTTAATAAATACTAGACCTAATATGAGTTTTTAGATAGGTGGTACATTCAACTTGGAGTTTTCTATGAAAAATTATGATTTTTAGAAGTTTTGGCCCGTTTTGACCTAAGGTCACCAAAAATGTTGACTCCTTGATTTTGACCAAATTATGGATGTTTAATATTTTTAGGGAATAGTAGATTCTAATTGAAGTCATTAACCATTGAGTTTGATTAGTTTAAATTTTTCTATAATTAATAGTGAATTTTAGAAGTTATACATATTCGTAGGGATTACCAAATTATTACAACTAGGGGGGGCTGCTTAAGGATTTGAACCCAAATGAGTCCTAAACTCCTTGGGATCAATTCCAAAGGTCATAAATGACCTAAAGATAGATCAACAAGTGTTTAAAGCCCTTTTGGGATTTTTAATGTTTTTGAGATTAATTAAAACTGGTTAACCCTTGATTTTACCTAAGGACTCAATTAAGACAAATATAGAAATCAATTTAAAAGGGTTTCAATTCTTATTGATTAGGGGATTAACTAGGAATAATTATAAACATTTTAATGGATTTTATAAGTTAAGGATAGTTCATTATCAATTGATTAGGGTTAATAGGCCATTTCTAAGAAGTATTTTTGAGGCTCCTAGTTGGGGAACCAAATGAACTTCAAATTTGATGAAATTTGGACCATAGGATTACCTGAATCTAAGGACTAAACCCACCAAATTTGAGCTCAAATGGAGTACTCTAAGGTGGTTAACTAAACAACCCAAGATGAGCTCTAAGTCACCTTCAAATCACTATAGGGGTCTATCCTAAGCTTGGATTAGGGCAAAATCAGTGGCTCTACACTCCTTATCTTACACATCATCAGCACACAAAAAATCACATCCTAAATCCCATTGGATAGTTCCATACCCCATTTTGAATTTAAGGGTCAAACCATGACCCTTAAACTTAAAATTTAGAGAACATGCCCTTGAACATCTTAACATGGGGAGATAAAATTTGGACATGTCAAAAACATGTTCAATTTCAATCTCCCAAAATTCCAGGCCTTGTGGAGTTGTATTTAAAGAGTAATTAAGGAAATTAATAAAATACTCAAATTGAAATTAAGCCTAACACTAACCTAATCAGGGCTTGGAACCATAGGGCTTTTGTAGATCTCCCTGATACCTTTCTAATGAGCCTAAGAACACCTAATTTGGACAAGTGTGGAGGGAGTTATGAATTTTTGAAGTTCCCTTGAATTTCTGGAATTATTAATTCGGCCATTACACAGTCAGCGCTCCCTTTACACGCGCCGCGCGCCGATTGGCTTGGCAATCATCAGCGCTAACTGTTAACGGTCGGATTAACCACAGCCGTCGGATGGTGGATCGGACGGCTGGGATTAAATGCGCTACGATACCGTGGGATCTAATCCGAGCCGTTGATTGGAATCAACGACTGAGATTTCGTCTTCAACCTCCCGCACGTATCCGAGACCGTAAAGCTTCTCCGGCGTGATCCAAGCAATCCCGCCGGCGAACTCTGATGAAATTTCACAGGGAGGATCCGGACAGTGGAAACCTTCAATCCAACGGTGGAGATCCATTGGGGTGAAGGTTTCCTTCATACTTGACCGGACTACCTAGCTAGGGAGCTCGGGATGAAGGGATTACCGCAGAGAAAGTCTCAATGAATGAGCTTCTCTATCAAGAAGCTTCAGGGGACGATGGAGAACTGATCTCCTTCAGACGTCGGGACCGGAGGACGGCCGGAGGTGTGACTTCGAGCGGAATGCCGAAAGCTTTCACGGGCGCTTGCTCGAACAGATGAAGGGATTGATCTGGGAGCTTGAAGGGAGAGCCTGGGAGGTCGAAGAAGCTCTCTGAAATGATTTCGAGTGAGTGAGGATTTTTTTGGCGTCTTGGGAGCTCGAGCCTATTCAGCCATCTTTCACGGGCTTGGACGGCCGTGATTGAGCTGGAGAGGGCTCAGATTGCTGCCAGGTGGAGGATGGCGATGTCCTAGGGAGGTCGTGGGGATAAAACCGGTGGGCAGTAGCTTTGATCCAGGAGTTGTCTTGGGGGACCATCAGAACTCATTTTCCATTGGTTCCGACCGCCGCCGGCCATGGTTTGGGTCGGGTTGATTGGGGGAGGCTGATGTGGACATGCTGAAGTCGAGGGTGGAGTCAATTTGGCCTGGGAATGTCTGGATTGAACTGGTGGCTGGGTTGGACCCAAACCTGCTCGGTTGGAGTCAAATTAAGCTTGATCCAGGTCAGGTCAGACCCTGGGTTTGGTATGGGAGATAGGTCTGGGTCTGGTGCACCCAATGCAAGTGGCAATTGGATCCAGTTTGGTCTGGGTTAAAAGATGGCTCGAGTTGATCCAAATCTGCTCGGTTCGGGTCAATTTGGGCTTAACCCAGATCAGGTCAGACCTTGGGCTTGAGGTGGGAGGTGGGTCTAGGTCTGGTGGACCCAATGCAAGTGGCAATTGGGTCCAATTTGATCTGAGTTTGAAGGTGGCTCGGGTCCATGTGTTTTTGGCTACTTTAGGTTAGCCTAAAACCTGACCCAGGTTAACCCAAAGCATGGGCTGGCTGGAGGAGGTATGTTAGACCTAGTGTCACCTATGGCAGGTGTTGATCAAGTTCAATTGGGCTTAGGTAAAGAATTGGCTCAATCCCAAGTGATCTTGGGCACTTTGGGTTAGCCTAACTCTTAACCTAAGTTAGCCCAAGGGTTGGGCTGGTCAAGAAGGGTGCATTGGGGCAATGGGAACCCAATGACACCTTGATTTGGATTCAATTTGATCAAGGTTAAGAGATGGCTCAAGGGAGGCCTCTCTTTGGTCACTTGGGTCAAGCTATATGGCTAACCCAAGTGAGCCCAAGGCTTGGGTCTCCAAGAGAGGTCTCTTGGGTACCCAAGGGGTCATCCCATATATTCAAAAGGACTTGGAATGGACTTGATTCAAAGATTTGAAAGGGAAGGGGTGTATGGGTTAATGGGTCAAACTTGGTTGACACTGTCAACCAGGTTGACCCAAGGTCTGGGTTTGAGTTCAACAAGTTGGTTTTGATATTTGAAACTTATTGAAAATGGTTTCAAAGAATTGGGAGTTGATTTGAATTGAAATGGGCATTTGAAATCCCATAGGGGTATTTTGGTCAATTTTGACCCATTGGTCAACTAGGGTCAAAAATGGGTCTGAAAAATACAGTTTACTGCTCAATGGGTTACAATCAAGGGTCTGTAAGTGATTGGAGACTTTGATGAGGGCTCCAAGATCAAAATCTTCAAGGTGTTAGGTCCAATGGCATAGGATGTAAATATTTAAAGGTTTTACAGCCTTGGGATTTTAATTCCGATTCTTGGGTTAGAGACCTCAGAATGGGCTCAAAATTGCAGGGTAACCTCTAGAGACATGTCTAATCACTTTGTAAGTTATAGACCTTGAATCAGAGGTCATTTGACTGGGTTTTGAAATGTTTGAAAAATCTTTGAAAACGGTCTTTAGGACAGGGCCTTAAGACTTTGGATTTGAGTCTGGATTTCTAGATTTGGAATGGATTTTAAGTTTGAATGATTAATATTGAAGTATCCAAATCATTTATAATCATGTTGTAATTGTTAATGAATGGATAAGGTCAAGGCTAGATTAAAGGTGGGATCAAAGTCTAGGTTGAAGTCTGGATTCTCAAGTTGATTGGATCACAGTTTAGATATGTTTGAAGCTTGAATTAATTTAGATTTGAACTGAATGAAGTTTGAGATTTGAATTAATCAAGGGTAGGGATTCACTTGCAGTTAGAGTTGATCAAAGGTAGGGATTGATTTTAGGTTGGAGTTGATCAAAGGTAGGGATTGATTTGAGTCTAGATGGGTCCTAGGATCTAGAGGGGTTCTAGGATCTAGGATATAAAAGAATCCTAAGCTCTAGAGTAGGCCCTAAGGTCTTGGATCTAGAAAAGAATCTTAAGCTCTAGAGTAGGCCCTAAGGTCTGGCTCTAGGAAAGAATCTTAAGCTCTAGAGTAGGCTCCAAGGTCTGGCTCTAGGAAAGAATCTTAAAGTCTAGAGTGGATCCTAGGATCTAGGATTGATCTGGAGTTTGGAAGAGCCTTAGTGACCTCATACAAAAATGAGGTCAATAAATGGACCCCCAATGTGTGTGGTAGAAGGAACTTCTGCTGTACACATTGGCGTTGACTGAATAGAAGTAGAATCTTAAGAGTGTAAGGGAGGGCATCTCCAAACCTTAGGCCTATAAGATGCTAATAGAAGGCTTACACCTATTAGGCAAGAGAACTGGAGAAACCAAGGTAGGGAATACCTAACCTTGGGTCTAAGGAAGGGTATCACTCAACCTTAGGCATATAGGATGCTGATAAAAGACTTACTCCAAATAGGCAGATTAACTGGAAACAAAAGTAGGGAATACCTAGCTTTAGGTCTAAGGAAGGGCATCACCCAACTTTAGGCCTATAGGATGCTGATAGAAGACTTACTCCAAATAGGCAGATTAACTGAAAACTAAAGTAGGGAATACCTAGCTTTGGGTCTAAGGAAGGGCATCACCCAACCATAGGTCTACAGGATGCTGATAGAAGACTTACTCCTAGTAGACAGATTAACTCGAAACCAAGGTAGGGAATACCTAGCCTTGGGTCTAAGGATGGGCATCACCCAACCTTAGGGCTATAGGATGCTGATAGAAGACTTACTCCAAATAGGCAAGTTAACTGGAAACTAAAATAGGGAATACCTAGCTTTGGGTCTAAGGAAGGGCATCACCCAACATTAGGTCTACAGGATGCTGATAGAAGACTTACTCCTAGTAGACGGATTAACTGGAAACCAAAGTAGGGAATACCTAACTTTGGGTCTAAGGAAGGGCATCACCCACCCTTAGGCCTATAGGATTCTGATAGAAGACATACTCCAAATAGGCAGATTAATTGGAAACCAAAGTAGGGAATACCTTGCTTTGGGTCTAAGGAAGGGCATCACCCAACCTTAGGTCTATAGGATGCTGATAGAAGACTTACTCCTAGTAGACGGATCAACTGGCAAACTAGGATGGTGCCACGAAGGGCGTACTCCAGCACTAGTGAATGGTCATGTGGGGAGAAAACTTTCTCCACACAGCGGACCGAAACTGGCAAACTAGGATGGTGCCACGAAGGGCGTACTCCACCACTAGCGAATGGTCATGTGGGGAGGAAACTTGCTCCATACAGCGGACCGAAACTGGCAAACTAGGATGGTGCCACGAAGGGCGTACTCCACCACTAGCGAGTGTGAATTAAGATGGTGCCACGAAGGGCGTACTCCACCATTAATCCCCAAGTCAAATGCCAGAGTGGTGCCATGGAGGGCGTACTCCACCACTAGCAGGTGCGATCCTAAGGGAGGGGACAGTCCGACCCTAAGGAGAAGGCAAAGAATGTCAAAAGCAAAAGAATTTAAAAGGAAAGAACCGGGTTGCAAATCAAGAAGGAAAATTTCATTAATTGATAAAATGAGCAACATCAAGCATAGTATCTCTTAAGGAAACGCCCATTGACAGGTAGCATTGGGTGATTTCCTTTACAATCTATTAACTAATACGAGCCTCCTTCGTAGACAGTCTCTATGACGAAGGGTCCTTCCCAAGTGGTTTCAAATTTGCCTCCCAACATTCGATGGGCTAAGATAGGCCTCCGAAGGACCAACACCAAGTCTCCTGCTTGGAATGTCCTAGGTCGCACTAGCTTATCATGGGCTTGAACCATCTGAGACTTATATAACTCTAAACTTTGTTGAGCTTGGAGACGTCGCTCTTCAAGGTCTTCGAGTTCTTCCAACCACAGTTTTGCATTTTGTTCATTTGTAATCTGATTCTGAACTGCAATTCTGAGCGAAGGGATTTGTATTTCCAAGGGTAGAACGACCTCAGATCCATACATTAGTGCAACCGGGGTGGATTGGGTCGGGGTTCTATAAGTGGTACGATAAGCCCACAAAGCTTCCACCAACCGCTCATCCCACTGTCGTTTGTTATCATCAAGGGTATTTTTAACAATTTGCACCAAGGTTTTGTTGAAGGCCTCGGCTAATCCATTTGCCCGAGGGTAATAGATCGTCGAGTATCTCCAATCAATATTATTGCGTCTCACAAAACTGTTGATTTTTGTAGGCTTGAATGCGGACCCATTATCATATATGATTCTGTGGGGTACGCCGAATCGATATACGATATGGTCATGAAAAAATTTTAAGACATGGTGTGATGTTACGTTGTGTAGGGGAATTGCTTCCGCCCACTTTGAAAAGTAAACGGTCACTGCAAATATGAAATGATGACCTCTCGCGGAGGGAAGGTCAATCGACCCAATGATATCTGTGCCCCAACTCTCGAAGGGCCACGAGGCTATCGTAGGGTGTAACACATTAGGCGGCTGATGTAAAACCACACCATAAACCTGACATTGATGATAGTGCTTTGCAGTATTCATGCAATCATCAATCATTGTAGGCCAGTAGTATCCAAGACTTTTAATCTTCAACTTCATTTTTGGACCCGATTGATGTGCACCGCATAGTCCTGAATGAACCTCATTAATAATCTTCAGGGCTTCCCGCTGGTCCAAACAGTGCAGCCACATGTGATCGAAGGACCGACGGTATAACAAATTGTTGATTAGTGTATAAGATAGGGCACGTTTCTTAATCTGGTTGGAGAGTGATTTATCCTGGGGAAGCTTGCCTTCTTTAAGGTAGTCGATTAAGGGTCATCTCCAATCGCCTTCTTCATTGGTTGTCGAAGAGGCAGAAAGGATCTGAAGGGGAGTCTTACTAATGTGTTCCAAATCTATAAGAGAGAGGGCTTTACGACCCTGAATCTCTATAGGGATGGAATCCTCCTCAGGACATGCAAATTCCTTTGCAAGTTTTGCTAAGGCATCCGCTGCGAAGTTACTTCCACGGGGAACCCTATACAAAGTGGCGGTAGGAATTTGTTCCAACAAGTGAAGTGTGTACTGGTGGTATCTTTGGAGATTAGGATTCAAGACTTTATAGGTTCCGGCCACTTAGTTAATCACCAATTGGGAATCTCCGAAGATCTTAATCTCTTTAATTTCCATTAGAATTGCAAGTTCCAAACCGGTTATCAAAGCTTCGTAATCAGCTTCGTTATTCGTGCAGGGCTCCGATAAGTGGTAGGAAAGTGCATCATTCCTTTTCCTGGTGTTATAAAAATTAGACCGACTCCAGCCTTTCCAGGGATTATAGATTATTGGGTCGCATTCCTACAAGAGGACGCTGCTCCATCAAAATACAATTCCCAGACGGCCTCGCCAGATTCCCTCAAACTCATGATTTGTTCGTCGGATAAATCATCGTTCAGAGGAGAGTCTGCGGCAGCGGGTGTGCTGCCAGAAAATTGGCAACGGCTTGTTGTTTCACAGCACGAAGGGGAGTGAAAGTAATCTCGAATTGCAGTAATATCATAGACCAACGGGCTAAACGTCCTGACAATATAGGTCGGGTCATAAGATATTACAAAGGATTAACTCTTGAAATCAAGCTGATTGAGTGGGAGAGCATGTAGTGCCTCAGTTTCTGAGCTGCAAAAACTAAAGCAAGACAATGCTTCTCAATTGATGGGTATGAAATTTCAGTAGGAAGAAGTCTTCGACTAAGGTAATAGAGAGCATTCTCCTTCCCTTCATCATTGATTTGAGCCAACAGGGCGCCTAAAGACTCGTCTAAGGCTGCAGTGTAGAGAATTAACGGCTTTCCTGGAATTGGGGCTGCCAAAACTGGTGGATTAGAAAGATATTGTTTAATGTTATCGAAAGCATTTTGACACTTCTCGTCCCAAACGAATTTAGTGTCTTTTTTTGCAAGGACAGAAAAGGGTTGATATCTCCCGGAAAGATTAGAAATAAACCTCCTTATATACGCCAATCTACCTTGTAGAGACCTTAACTGGGTAAGGCTCTTAGGAGATGGCATATCTAAGATGGCTTCAATTTTAGCAGGGTCAATCTTAATTCCGCAATGCCTCACTACGAATCCTAAGAATTTCCCTGAGGTGACGCCGAAGGCACACTTCTAAGGGTTCATTTTCAAATCGTAGCGGTGCAACCGCTCAAATACAACCCTTAAGTCATACAGGTGAGCTTGTTTGACCTTGCTCTTGACAACTAAATCATCAATATAACACTCAACTTGATTATGAATTAACTCGTCAAAGATACGGGTCATGGCCCGCTGGTAGGTTGCCTCGGCATTCTTTAAGCCAAATGGCATCACCTTGTAACAAAAGATTCCAATAGGGGTTCTGAACGCAGTATTTCTCTCATCTTCTGAGGCCATCTTGATTTCGTTATAACCCGACGAGCCATCCATCAATGAGAAAATGGCATGTGAGGAGGCAATGTCCACCATGAGTTCTGGTATTGGTAGAGGGAACTCGTCCTTAAGACATGCCTTATTCAGATCCCTATAATCGATGCAAATCCGAATTTGACCATTTTTCTTTCGGACCGGCACGACGCTGGCCACCCAAGAGGGGTATTGTTCCTCTCGAATAAACTCAACTTCGGCCAATTTCTTAACTTCAAAAATGACTTGTTGCTCAATTTCCAAGCGCATGCGTTGAGGAGCTTGTTTGACAGGAATGGCATCGTGCCGAACTCCAAGTTTATGAACCGCTACCTCAACAGGTAAACCTGGCATTTCATCGTATGTCCAGGCGAAGCAATCCCTAAACTCAAATAAAAGTTGAATCAAATCTTTGGTTTCACCCTCGCTCAATAGAGCACTTATAAAGATTGGACGGGGGTCATCATCGATTCCCAGGTTAATTTCTTTTAATTCATCGACTGTCGATTTAATTTCTTCTTCTAATTCAGGGGGTGCATCCCGAACTTAAAGGTCATTGGGATCATCCAAAGTCTCCAAACAGAGCCCATCAAGAGCACAGAAAGGATCTGTAGGGACATTTGGCGATTCAAGATGGTAAGTTATCATTAGGCAATACTCATTGTCATCGAATGAACTAACTGTTCCAAAGCCGATACCGCTTGTAGGATTATCCTTAATTTTTGCTTGCCAAATATTTTCGTGGTATCTGGCCTGACCCTTAGTCCATCGGTATGGTACAGGACCTTTAGAGAAAGTATTTTTCACACAAACAGGGAAGTAGTTGAAAGGTAATTCATTTAATTCATTAAAATCTGCCTCCTCAAGGGTTACATCACTTTCATCCCTTGCGGAGGAGGAGCCAGGAAAGAATTTCTGGACTTTCTTTACTTCGCCGTTCAAGTTGGGGGCCACTTTAACTTCTAACCCTGCAATCCTGCCAGCGTACAGTGGGGTCAGAGAAAGGGCCTCAATCCTTCTACTGAGCTTTTCGTACATTATTAATTCAGGCTCGTCACTTTTCACCTTTACAATATCTTCCTCAATGTCACTATCCTCTTCTAAGGTGAGATCAAATTTTGGAGAAGTATTTGTATTTTTATAATTGAGGGAGAAGGCAGCACCTTGGTCCTTGGACTCAATGTCGGAATCTGATTCCAAATCAATATAAACAAGTGTTGTTCTCCTCTCTGATTAAGCACGGCCTCGACCTCGTGACCTTATGGCCATCCTCCCACCTCTTTGAGGTAATGTGTTTGGAGGCCTAAGGACAACGATGTCAGAGTCATCTTCACTACTTAATTGTATCATTTCTTGATCAACAAACTTTTCTTTTTCTTTCTCTTGATTGGACTTTTGTCCAACCAACTTCTCCTCAATTTTGATCTCTAACTTAGAGCGGGACGAGGACCCTTTTGGAACAAAATATGTAGCATCTTCGTAGATCCCGATTTCTTGAATCGAAAATGGTTGAAGATCACCCTTAATCACGTGTTCAATGCCATCTCGTTGGTACTTGATACATTGGTGAAGGGTAGATTGAACCATTCTATATTCATGAATCCAAGGTCTACCTAAAAGGGCATTAAAGGACGTCGCCGAATCAATTATATGAAACTTAGCTTTAGTTTTCAAGTCTCCTATTTGTAAGAGCAAGGTGATCGAACCTAAAGCCCTCTCGCCCTTTTCATTGAACCCACGAAGCACCAACCTATCAGTTCAGAGCTTTCTAGTATCAACTCTGAGGTATGCGAGGGTTTTTATGTTCATTATGTTGACCGATGCACCCGGATCAACGAGGACTCTTGATAACTTAAAATTTTCCACATCTACAGTAATGTAAAGGGGACGGTTATGGTCAATAGTTCTCAAGAGCAAATCTTCATCTGAAAAGGTAACTCCAGGAACCTCTTTGAAGTAGAATGCCTCACCTTTTGAAGTTGCAGCCAATTGGGTTAAGCAAATCTCGGGGTCGAGAAGCGCTTTAATTAAAGACTCCCTCATTTCTTTGGAGAGAAGGAGGGCGTCATAAATACTTAATTTTGCTGGCAACTTCCTAAGGTGGGCCAAAACGTTGTAATCAACCTTAGGAACGACAGACTCAAAACCCGGAGGAATTAAAGGAAAGTCTGGTTGTTGAGGGGAATTTGGATTTAAATCTTCGAAGGGAATTTGCTCACCTTTCTCCTAGGGGGGAAGCCTAGGGGGTAAGACTTTACCGCCACGGAGTTACACCTGCTCGATATCTTCAGGAGGGCAAACTAGGGCAGTGTCTACGCACACCATAGGCGTAGGGTCATCAATTCCCGAAAGCGAGTTAGAATCTGAAAGTTCTATCAAGATAGGACTTCCTTGAAAATTGATTTGAGGGAAATCACTTTCTGATAAAGCTTCACATTCGACCTCTTCTTGAATAGCTGATTCGGGAAGGTCAATTTCTTTGATATTAATACTTTCTTCACCAGAGCTTTGATTTAAAACAAGAGAGTCATCAACTTGCATTTCATTTCCATGGTTAATCATCAAGACAGAAGCAGAAGGATGTTTTTTATTCATCTTCTGACCCTTCGCCTTTGATGGGGCAAAGTAAAAGTCAGATAACAAAAGAGGGGAGAGGATTTTAACACCCCCATCCTCCATCTTAATACATCTCTCATCTACACACTTCCTCTCTACAAAATCAACTTCCTTTTCTTTTAAACATTTGATAATAGTTCCTGTTACTACTGGAGAGGAAAGTGGCATAACATCCTCCTGCAAAGCATCTAGGTCAACCTTCCACGTCGAGGCCTAGGCTATCGTAGTCAGCTGTTGAGAAAGACGAAAAGACTTGTTAATCGACTTTTTAAGTGCCCGGGACATAGCAATGTCCCAACCATCTTCAACAAAACAAGGAGAGTTAAGAGGGTTACCTTAAATGGTTTTATTGGAAGCTTTCTCCGGATCGACCAAGTATTCTTTAGGAATTATGATATTACCTTGGGTGTTGTTCCTCTCAAGCCAATGTTTGAACACAACACAATCTTCAAGAGGGTGACTAAGCATCCGGTGGTATGGACAATACTTGGGATCATCTTTCTTACTTTCATCTTCAGGCCTCCTGGCCTCTGGCAGCTGAAAATCTGGTTTCTTTAACAGACTCTTGAAAATCCTGTTAACTGACTCCCTCTTAAATGGATATGGTTTTGCCAACCTCTCTCTAAAAGGGACAAACTTAGGGTCTCTGGTGTATTGAGGAGTCACCTGAAAGGGCTGTCTCTGAGCTGGCTGTGGTGGCGGTGGTGGAGGAACACTAGGCTGACTAGCCATTGGCCTTTTTCCCTTGCCGACTGCCGACACTATTGCTTTTTTCTCAAAAGTCTTAGCCAATCTAGGACCTTTCTTGTCTTCAGACTGCTCTCGTAGGAATGGCATCTTATGAGCCTCTTCCTGCAAATTGCTAGCCTTATTAAGAAGTTTTTCAAAAGTTTTAATGGTGAAACCCTTCAGGAGGAAAGCAACGGGGCGTGGATATTCTTAAGTTGGATCTCAACCGCATGTTGCTCTTGCAACTGGGCTTTACACTTCATCGAGAGTTTTTTCCACCTCAAGATGTACTCAACCAGAGACTCTCCCGGCTTTTGCAAGATCGCCCACGGTGGTTCGTTGTTGCGCTCCAGAAAATCTTTTAAGGAAAAGGTTTTCTAGATCGCTAAAGGTTTTTACTGAACTATTGGGCAGATCGGCGTACCACTCAAAAGCGATGCCAAATAGACTACTTATAAACTAACAAAATACTAGAGCATCCAACCCTCCGGCATTGCAACAACTTGCTCTGAAGTGGGTTAGATGCTGTCTCGGGTTTTCTATTCTAGTGAAAATTTTAAAAGTTGGTGGCACAAAGCCTTTTGGGTAAGGGACTGAATCATATTCTTCGGGGTAAGGTCTACCCTTTGGAATAGATGCGGTTCCTTGCGAAAAGGCTAAGGCCTCCCTTACTTGGTCCTCAACCAGTTGCTTAATATCCTTCTGAGGCAGAGTTGGAGGGACAGGGGGAACTGTAGGTGCTGCTGGAGATGCCTCTGGTAGGCAAGGAGGGATCACTGGTGTTGACTCGAGAGGCTTGGGACCAGACTCTGTCTTCCTAACCCTTTCAACAATCTCTCGAGCCATTTATTGAATCTTAAGTGAATCCTGCTCTGACATGTCAAATCTTTCTTCCATTTCTTTGACTTGTGACATCATAGTTGTCAACTGATTCTCCAAATCTTTTATATGCTCCTCACCCTTAGCTCTTACGAACTCATCTGAATCGGACCCAGCAACATATGGATCATCATCTCTAGCAAGCCGGTGCCTACCTGGTTCGGCCTTCTTGTTGGACCCTCTAGTTTCGACCATGGAAACGCTACCAACATAATCATCCTCCTCTCCAAGGAGGTCATCCAGGTCTGGGTCAAAAGAAGCCATTCCCTCTTTATTCAACAAAATATTTCTTATTTCTTGAACTACCTCCTCGACCGGTCTATCCCCAATTGACTTAGGATCAAGAGGTAAGTATCCTTTGTACTCAGCCATATCGAATAATTCTTCAGAATCTAGAAGAGCAATGATTTCTGTAAGTTTTGGGTTAGGATCTGATTGAGACTCTGTAACTGGCTCTTCTTCTATCTCAAGATCTAGGTCAATTCCTTCCTTCTCGACTATCCCAAGATCGATAGTCGGAGAAGTGGCATTCCCTCCAAGGAGAGGGACACATACCTTAGGAGGTGAAGCAGGAGCTTGTAGAGAAATAGCTCCTACATCAGGTAAGGTAAGGTCCTCAGACTCTTGTGTAGGAAGCCTAGGAATGACGCATAAATCTATGCTATCAACAACCGGGTCATCAACGGGAATCATAACTGAATCAGGAACTGGACTGGCTGCAAGAAGGCTATATACTACAACAACTGGAGAACTAGGTTGAACATCCATCAACTCAATCAAGACTGGAGGAGGTTTAACTGTGACTCGTTGGAGTTGGAGAATGAACTTTGGGGTTCTTGGAGGCGGTGGTAAATTCTCCAACTTAGTCATTTTTGGGACAAACTTCTTTTTAGGGGATTTGGGCCTCTTGCCCTTGATATCCAGATGTTTTAGAGTTTCATTCCCCTTTGGTTTGACAACTACTGAGGCCAACCTTACAGCTTTGGAAGGGGGTACCGGGGGTCTACCAATAGAATGGCGGCCTCTCTCAGACCCAGTCAACACAATACCCTCCGTCTTGGAAGAAGGAGGGCGTGGCGCCCAGTGGTATCCATCAACTAGTACTGAAGTGGCGGGCTGTCTAACATACTTCTTATTTCTCCTAACATATTGTGGAGTCAGATTCTTCGCCACAGACACCTCTTCTTTTAACACTTCTTTTTGGAAGCGATGAGAGATCACTCCCTTCAACTGTTTCATGTACTGCTCCTTTGTTTGCCCAGATTGTGCAGCATAGGTATGAATTATGTTTCTCAAAGCCCTTGTCTTCTGCAAATGCTTTTCTTTTGGAGTCTTTTTAGACGAGTAGTCGACCGGGCATGGTGGGGAATAGGCTATCCTAGCTATCCTCTCCTCCCCTTGAGCATAAGCTAAGGGGTAAAAGCGGCTCCCTTTCAGAAGGGGAGAGGAAGCAGAAATAGGTAGCTCCTCATCAGCCTCAGGCTCTACTTGGACTAAAGCCTTAAAAGGTACAACTCTCTTTGCCTTAGAGATCATCTTTCTAAGTCTCCTAAAATAGTTCTTCTTTTGATTCTTAGTAGAAAAGTTAAGTCCAGAACTAGATCCTTCCTCAAAAACATATTTGACTTTAGTGGGAGGCTCAACAACTAGCTCAGACTGTTTCTGGTCACCGCTAATCACTGGCAAGGTAGGTGCAGATCCCACAATCAACTCAACCACTGGAGGAACTTTCTTACTGGCATCCAAACTAACAATCTGGTGTCCATCCATTGAGAGCTCAAGGGTACTGAATCCCATTCCAAAGATGATAGTGCTCTCTTGGTCATTAACAGTTGAGGACAACTCTCGGTCGAAAGAGAAGATCAATTGGCCAGCCATTTGAATTTTTTGAAAGTTAAAGAGAGGATTGAAATTAGATTTCTTTTTAAGAGAAGTGGAAAAGAGTTTGTTATTTTGAAACTTAAGGCTTGTAGAATAGTCTCAACCTTCTAACACATGTTGAGTGGTAAAAAACACCTAACACACGTTAGGAAGATAATGAGACTAAATACATGCCGGAAGGAGGGTTTCCTCAAAAGGTCAACATATGTTAGCCCATAAGATGGTCGTATGGGGTAACATATGAAGGTTTGGAACTTGGAGAAAAAAGGTCATTATTCTGTTTTCTATGTTTTGAAAGGAATTTGAATTTTGAATGATTTAAGATGAGGTTTTTTTTTACAAAATCCAAAACACAACGGACAGAGTTTCCCCTTGCCCGAAGGCTTATGGAATTGTAAGAAAAACCCAAGTAATGTAAATAGTCTAACCCTCCTCATTCCTAAAAGTTCAAGGGGAGTAAAGGGGTTAAGACTACAATACTTCAAAACTTTCTTAAAGTCAAAGATTTTTTTAAACTCCTTTCAATCTTAAAGGTTGGTATATTGAATGTGACATTTGTTAATCATAATTTTAAAAAGAATGTTTAGGGACCTGATTTGACACTGTCGCCTCATAGGAAATTCCAAGGCAGAAGGTCAAAATCAGGACGATTAAGTTAGCAAATAACAAATTTTGGGAGGTAAAACCTCTATTTTAATGTTTTAAAATTGTCTTTTAGATGTTGGCCACACTCCCCCAAGGAAGAAATGGGTTGAGGAACCAACAGAAGGAAGGTAGTTAAGACTATCGATGAAACAAAATTTCATTCTTATTAAAGATGGAGAGAGAGATTTGTCCCACCGGGCGTGCCATTTTTTTGTTTGGTGGAATTTTGAAAACAGGTTTTGAAAAATATTAGTTTTCTTTGGGGATTTTGAAATTTAGGTTTAACTCAAATTCTAGAAGTTGAATCAACTCGTTTGAAAAAGTATATCGCCCCAAAGGACGAAAATAAAATTCCATAACGGTGTTCAGACTTAGAATTATGTAATTCATCTTGAATATCATGGCTAGATTCTAAAGAGAACTTCACACGGCCCCGAGGGGACAAGGTAAAGTTCAACTAAATATCCAGTTATGGTATTCAAGGAGTATGATTGTCGAATTCATATCCAAAGCCTTATCAAAGAAGGATGTATCTCCCCAAAGGGAGATAACACCTTTCAATGATAATTCATCTAATATGATAACGATAATCGTTCTTTAACTTTTCCCAAAGAAATCTAAGAAGATTTTTTTTTAAAGATTAATTTTGAAATCAGGTGTATGTGGTTCCGAATCTCCTACGAGCGCAAGCCCTCGTAGTTAATTACATCGTAGGGAGACAGAGTCTCCTGCGAAAACTCTTGATTAAAATAAGAATGAAATTTTTTTAAATTATCTAGGAGTGATATAAAAAATCGAACAGGATTCTTGGAAAATCAAAAGGGAATGGATCAAGATTGAACATTTATTAACAGATTCGAGGGAAGAGAGGTAGGGGACACCTTGAGATTCCAGAACCATCCGGAAGTGTCTCAATTTAATCTAAGTGTTGGGCTTTATATTTTAGGATTGAAAGGAAACTTTAATTGAAGTTGAGCATTTTATTAGAAATTTGGGATTATATTCCCGAAATTTGGGGTCTTATAATCAAAGCTCTGCCCCGAATCCTAAATCTAATTTGGACACTAGACCACAGTCATCCGAACCTAACTAATGCAGTGCAATGCCTGGACTTACCCCAGCCTGAATTGGGGAGCCAGCTAACCACCTAATCGATTTAAAAGAGATGAGTCCGGTCTTTTATGAAAGAGTGGTAGGGATGTTGTACTTAAAGTTTTGGAGAGTTGGGGCCGACATCTAGAAATTTTCCTAATTGGCCCCTTCGACTTATGTTGGGTGCTAAAATGCTAAAACTGATGCAATTAAAATTTTGACTCTTTTAATTTGTATATAATGCAATGCATGCTGGTCGTCAACTTCCAAATCAAATATGCTTGAAATTTTAAAAATAGGCTTATAAAATAATTTTTTAAAGGACTCGACTTCCCCAGGTTCGGCACCTCTTCCTCGTAGGTCAGACTATCCGGACTCTACCCGCAACGGGGAAGGGTCTGAAATAAGGAGAGAATAATGCAGAAATATGCATGCGACCCCGGGGTCGATCCCCGGCTAATTCCCCAGATTCGTTATCTTTCTATGTTATTTAGACTCACTAAAATTTTAGACATTTAAGATTTTGAGTAGAAAACTTTCACACCCTCACGAGTCTCACGTATCCAGGCGAAAATAAAAGCGGCACACAATCGCCAAAAAACTAAGAAAAGCAGGCAGTCCTAAAGGCAATCAATTCATCACATCAAATATAAATTAACTAATTAATAGATGTCCATAGGCAAAGTTGCCTTGCTTATTACAAACCAGAATTTTGTAGAAAGTAAAGTGGCCGGGCACCACTGACAACAACCCGGATTCTAAACCTAGTAATGACGCAAGTAGTTTTGAGTGGGATACTCTCAATCTTCAAGTCTTCAATCTTGTTCCTATTTGGACTCCTTTTCTTCAAACTCCTTGGATTCTTCGTGGTAAACTACCCAAATGGATATGAGGGCACTTCCTTTTTAAGGGGAAGGCCACTCTTTCCTCTTTGGGTATAGAAAAAGTATGATCCAAATTTGGATTTCCAAATGGAAAAAGGAATACTTCCCAAAAGGGCATCCTTTCCTCTTTGGAATCCAAGCTTTGGACATATGTATCCCAACTCAAAATCAACTTTCACAACACTTGATAATTATACAAATTACAGTTATTTTAAAATAAAATCTAGACTCTCCTGCAAGGTTATCCTAAGCAGTTAATTAATCAAAGAAGACATATTCCCAAGCAGTTATATATGTGCAGAAAAGAAAGTAAAACACATTGGCCATGCTCTTTTTATTTGGGGGCTTTAGCATCTGAAGCACCTGTGCAAGCATTTATAACAATTAATATTTTTTTTATTGATTTAGCCCCCTTTTACTGCCCTGCATGAGCGTGGCCACCTGCAGAAAACTATGTGAACATCCAGATCATACCTAACCTAAGGGTAATCTAGTCACCAAACACATCAATCCATCCACAGAGTGCAGAAAAGTAAGCAGACACAGCAAAGCAATTTCATTCACAACATGCAGTGAAAACTACGAAAAAACTGGCACACAGTAGTAAAATAAACACCAGGCTAACCTAGATCTAGAGTTGGTTGTCCTAGCACATCATCTAAAGTGTGTGTAAAAGGTTGTGTGGCTGGGGTAGGTCCTAAAGTGGGTGATTAGTTAAAGTTGTCTAAAAGTCTTGGTTTGTTAAGGCTTAAAAGGGGAATTTAGGTTAAACTTTAAATATTTGTGAATTAGGAATTTTAATTAAATGTATTTTAAAAGTTAATTGATTGCTACCTTTGTTTCACACCGAGGCCATGAAGTTTATTTCAAATTCCTTGGGGCTAAGCTAATAGCCTCGTAGGCCTGGGTTACCTAGTAGCAATCGGGGTTAATAAAGTTATTTTTAATTAGTTGGAATTAAAGGAGTGAGTTAATATTAAGGGGAGTTGATTACTGATTTTAATGGGTTGTTTGAGAATTTTAATAACCTATTAAGAGAATTTTAGAATTTGGAGGAGTTAACAGATTTTGAAGGATTATCCGGATATGCTAACTAAGGGGTCAAAATTTGTTTTTTAAAATTAGGATTAATCTTAATGGTTTCAGATTTTTAATAAATACTAGACCTAATTATGAGTTGTTAGAGAGGTGGTACATTCAATTTGGAGTTTTCTACGAAAAGTTATGATTTTTAGAAGTTTTGGCCCGTTTTGACCTAAGGTCACCTAAAATGTTGACTAATTGATTTTGACCAAATTATGGAGGTTTAATATTTTTAGGGAAAAGTAGATTCTAATTTAAGTCATTAACCATTGAGTTTGATTAGTTTAAATTTTTCTATAATTAATAGTGAATTTTAGAAGTTATACATATTCGTAGGGATTACCAAATTATTACAACTAGGGGGGCTGCTTAAGGATTTGAACCCAAATGAGTCCTAAACTCCTTGGGATCAATTCCAAAGGTCATAAATGACCTAAGGACAGATCAAAAAGTGTTTAAAGCCCTTTTGGGATTTTTAATGTTTTTGAGATTAATTAAAACTGGTTAACCCTTGATTTTACCTAAGGACTCAACTAAGACAAATCTAGAAATCAATTTAAAAGGGTTTCAATTCTTATTATTAGGGGATTAACTAGGAATAATTATAAACATTTTAATGGATTTTATAAGTTAAGGACAGTTCATTATCAATTAATTAGGGTTAATAGGCCATTTCTAAGAAGGATTTTTGAGGCTCCTAGTTGGGGAACCAAATGAACTCCAAATTTGATAAAATTTGGACCATAGGATCACCTGACCCTAAGGACTAAACCCACCAAATTTGAGCTCCAATGGAGTACTCTAAGGTGGTTAACTAAACCACCCAAGATGAGCTCTAAGTCACCTTCAAATCACTATAGGGGTCTATCCTAAGCTTGGATTGGGGCAAAATTAGTGGCTCTACACTCCTTATCCTACACATCATCAGTACACAAAAAATCACACCCTAAATCCCATTGGATAGGTCCATACCCCATTTTGAATTTAAGGGTCAAACCATGACACTTAAACTTAAAATTTAAGGAAAATGCCCTTGAACATCTTAACATGGGGAGATAAAATTTGGACATGTCAAAAACTTGTTCAATTTCAATCTCCCAAATTTCCAGGCCTGGTGGAGTTGTATTTAAAGAGTAATTAAGGAAATTAATAAAATGCTCAAATTAAAATTAAGCCTAACACTGACCTAACCAGGGCCTGAAACCATAAGGCTTTTGTAGATCTCCCTGAGACCTTTCCAATGAGCCTAAGAACACATAATTTGGACAAGTGTGGAGGGAGTTATGAATTTTTGAAGTTCCCTTAAATTTCTGGAATTATTAATTCAGCCATTACACAGTCAGCGCTCCCTTTACACGCGCCGCGCGCCGATTGGCTGGGCAATCATTGGTGCTAACTGTTAACGGTCGGATTAACCACAGCCGTTGGATGGCAGATCAGACGGCTGGGATTAAACGCGCTTCGATACCGCGGCATCTAATCCAAGGCGTTGATCGGAAGCAAAGGCTGAGATTTCGTCTTCAACCTCTCGCACGTATCCGAGACCGTAAAGCTTCTCCGGCGTGATCCGGGCGATCCCGCCGATGAACTCCGATGAAATTTCACAGGGAGGATCAGGACAGTGGAAACCTTCAATCCAACGGTGGAGATCCGTTGGGGTGAAGGTTTCCTTCACACTTGACCGGACTACCTAGCTAGGGAGCTCGGGATGAAGGGATTACCATAGAGAAAGTCTCAACGAATGAGCTTCTCTAACAGGAAGCTTTAGGGGACGATGGCGAACTGATCTCCTTTAGACGTCGGGACCGGAGGACGGCCGGAGGTGTTACTTCGAGCGGGATGCCAAAAACTTTCACGGGTGCTTGCTCGAATGGATGAAGGGATCGATCAGGGAGCTCGAAGGGAGAGCCTGGGAGGTCGAAGAAGCTCTCTGAAATGATTTCGAGCGAGTGAGGATTTTTTTGGCGTCTGGGGAGCTCAAGCCTATTCGGCCATCTTTCACGGGCTTGGACAGCCGAGATTGAGCTGGAGACCGCTCTGATTGTTGCCAGGTGGAAGATGGCGATGTCCTAGGGAGGTCGTGGGGATCAAACTGGTGGGCAGCAGCTTTGATCCAGGAGTTGTCTGGAGGGGACCACCGAAACTCGTTTTCCATTGGTTCCAACCACCGCCGGCCATGGTTTGGGTCAGGTTGACTGGGGGAGGCCGATGTGGACATGCTGGAGTTAAGGGTGGAGTCAATTTGGCCTGGGAATGTCTGGATTGAACTGGTGGCTGGGTTGGACCCAAACCTACTCGGTTCGAGTCAAATTAAGCCCGATCCAGGTCAGGTCAGACCCTGGGTTTGGTATGGGAGATAGGTCTGGGCCTGGTGCACCCAATGCAAGTGGCAATTGGATCCAATTTGGTCTGGGTTAAAAGATGGCTCGGGTTGATCCAAATTTGCTCGGTTCGGGTCGATTTGTGCTCAACCCAGGTCAGGTCAGACCTTGGGCTTGAGGTGGGAGGTGGGTCTGGGTCTGGTGGACCCAATGTAAGTGGCAATTGGGTCCAATTTGATCTAAGTTGGAAGGTGGCTCGGGTCCTTGTGTTTTTGGCTACTTTGGGTTAGCCTAAAAGTTGACCCAGGTTAACCCAAAGCATGGGCTGGCTGGAGGAGGTATGTTGGACCTAGGGTCACCTATGGGAGGTGTTGATCAAGTTCAATTGGGCTAAGGTAAAGAATTGGCTCAATCCCAAGTGATCTTGGGCACTTTGGGTTAGCCTAACTCTTGACCCAAGTTAGCCCAAGGGTTGGGCTGGTCAAGGAAGGTGCATTGGGGCAATGGGAACCCAATGACACCTTGATTTGGATTCAATTTGATCAAGGTTAAGAGATGGCTCAAGGGAGGCCTCTCTTTGGTCACTTGGGTCAAGCTATATGGCTAACCCAAGTGAGCCCAAGGCTTGGGTCTCCAAGAGAGGTCTCTTGGGTACCCAAGGGGTCATCCCATACATTCAAAAGGACTTGGAATGGACTTGATTCAAAGATTTGAAAGGGATGGGGTGTATGGGTTAATGGGTCAAACTTGGTTGACTTGGTCAACCAGGTTGACCCAAGGTCTGGGTTTGAGTTCAACAAGTTGGTTTTGATATTTGAAACTTATTGAAAGTGGTTTCAAAGAATTGGGAGTTGATTTGAATTGAAATGGGCATTTGAAATCCCATAGGGGTATTTTGGTCAATTTTGACCCATTGGTCAACTATGGTCAAAAATGGGTCTGAAAAATACAGTTTACTGCTCAATGGATTACAATCAAGGGTCTTGAGTGATTGGAGGCTTTGATGAGGGCTCCAAGATCAAAATCTTCAAGGTGTTAGGTCCAATGGCATAGACTGTAAATATTTAAAGGTTTTACAGCCTTTGGATTTTAATTCAGATTCTGGGGTTAGAGATCTCAGAATGGGCTCAAAATTGAGGGTAACCTCTAGAGACATGTCTCATCATTTTGTAAGTGATAGACCCTGAATCAGAGGTCATTTGACTGGGTTTTGAAATGTTTGAAAAATCTTTGAAAAAGGTCTTTAGGATAGGGCCTTAAGACTTTAGATTTGAGTCTGGATTTCTAGATTTGGAATGGATTTTAAGTTTGAATGATTAATATTGAAGTATCCAAATCATTTACAATCATGTTGTGATTGTTAATGAATGGATAAGGTCAAGGCTAGATTAAAGGTGGGATCAAAGTCTAGGTTGAAGTCTGGATTCTCAAGTTGATTGGATCAAAGTTTGGATATGTTTGAAGCTTGAATTAATTTGGATTTGAACTGACTGAAGTTTGATATTTGAATTAATCAAGGGTAGGGATTCACTTGCAGTTGGAGTTTATCAAAGGTAGGGATTGATTTGAGGTTGGAGTTGATCAAAGGTAGGGATTGATTTGAGTCTAGATGGGTCCTAGGATCTAGAGGGGTTCTAGGATCTAGGATATAAAAGAATCCCAAGCTCTATAGTAGGCCCTATGGTCTTGGATCTAGAAAAGAATCTTAAGCTCTAGAGTAGGCCCTAAGGTCTTGCTCTAGGAAAGAATCTTAAGCTCTAGAGTAGGCCCCAAGGTCTGGCTCTAGGAAAGAATCTTAAAGTCTAGAGTGGATCCTAGGATCTAGGATTGATCTGGAGTTTGGAAGGGCCTTAGTGACCTCATACAAAAATGAGGTCAACACTCTAACAGCCTCAACTAAGGTCATGTTCTTCCTTTTAGCTATCCCGTTCTACTGAGAGGTCTTAGGAGTTGAGAAGTTGTGACCAATCCCTTTATCCTCACAAAAGTCTCCAAATTTTTTATTTTCAAACTCTCCCCCATGATCACTATGGATGGTCAAGATCTCACAACCTAACTTTTTCAGAACCCAAGTGGAGAAGGATCTAAACTCATCAAAAGACTCACTTTTATGTGACAAAAATTTAATCCAAGTGAACCTCGAGTAGTCATCAACAATCACAAAACCATAGACTTTCCCTCCTAAGCTGCCAATGTTATTGGGTCTAAGGAAATCTATGTGAAGGACTTCTAAAGGTCTAGAGATGTTAATGTCCTTAATGGAGTGGAAAGAGGATTGGACTTGCTTTCTTAGTTGGTAGGCATCACAAAGGTGGTCTTTAGAAAAATTAAGTTTGGGGACACCTCTAACTAGATATTTCTGGATTACTCCCCTAAGGGTTGTCATACTAACATAACATAATCTCCTATGCCACAACCAAGAATTATTAGCAACAATTTTTAAGAAAAATGAAGCACCACATTTAATATTATTTAAATCAAGCATGTAAATATTGTTGATCCTCTTTCCCTGTAAAACAGTGTTGTTATTTAAGCTTATAATGCAAGTGTTTGCCAAGAATTTTATAATGAAGCCCTTTTCGCAAAGTAGACTGATTCTGGGCAAGTTGAGTTTCAGTCTATCTACAAGTAAAACATTTTAAATCAAAAGTTTCTTGGAATTTCCTATTATACCTGAGCCCACTACTTTCCTGGTGGTGTTATTTCCAAGAGTATCCTTGTCTCCTATCCTGGTCTCCAGCAAAATGAATTGATTAGCATCTCCAATCATATATTGTGAGCATCCGTTGTCTAGGTTCCACATGCTCTAACAAGGCCTTTTGTGAGAGTTTACCTACAAAATATCAAATATTATATTTAGGAACCCAAATAGTTTTGGGTCCCTTCTTATGAAAAGAAGAAGGAAATGCATTTGTGTTATGCTGTAAAATATGTAATTTTGGTCTCCATACCCAATGTGCACTATGGTGAATAGTACAAGTATGTAAAATGTGTCCTAACATTCTACATGAAAAATTTCTAACTCTAGGAAAAGGATTTACTAATCTGTTTGGGTTATAATACCTTTTCTTAGGTTTTGGCTTTAGATCAAGTGTTAATGTATTCTAATTTCTTTCAAGTGTATTTAATTTAGCTTTAAACCTCAAGTTAGCACTTTCTAAAATAGCATTATTAACATTCAAACAGTGCTTTTTAAGCTTAGATTCTTTAGTATAAGCTTTAAAATTAGATTCAAGCGAGGTGTAGGAAGCTTTCAAAGAATCATGTTCAACAATCAATTCAAAATTCTTTTTATTTAAATCATCAAATTCATTAAGTAAAGACATGTGATTGTTATCAAGTAGAGTGTGATCTTTACTTAAACTTTCATGCTCTTTTTGCAAATTCAAAAAATCCAATTTTAAACTAGCATGTATTTTCTTAAGTTTTTTATATGATGAATGAATTCTCTCAAAAATTTAAAGTAATTGACCATAGGTTGGTTCATATACCTCTTCTTGATTCGATTGACCAAGTTGATCACCCATTAAGCACAAATTTGTTATCTCTTCTTCAGCTTCAGTCTCAGATGAGTTAGATGCAAAATTTGCCCTGAAAGCTTTTTGGTACTGCTTCTTGTCCTTCCTATATTTGGGTTCCTCCTCACCCTTCTCCTTGCATGGGTGCTCCTTAAGTGTAGGTCAATCAGCTTTAACATATCCAAGCTTCCTGCATTCAAAGCAAACAATATCATAAGAATTTTTATAATTTTTGCTATCCTTGCCTCTTTTCCACTTCTAATGATACTTGTTTTTTTTTTCAATAAAAAACTTTTAAATTTCCTAGTGATGAAGGCAATATCATCGTTTTCAAATCCGGAAGAATCAGTGTCCGTGCTATTAGCCTTTAGTTCCACAGTTTTCTCCTTCTTTTTCTCACCTGCATCAAGATTTCTTTGATTCACCCCTTGCTCGTAAGCAATGAGTGATCCAAGTAAATTATCAATATAATAAGTATTTAAATCTTTAGATTCAGTAATTACAGTGATCTTAGCATCAAAAGAAGAATGCAAGCATCTCAAAATTTTATTGACTCTTTCATAGTTAGTTAGCTCTCTTCCTAAAGCATGCAATAAGGTGACAATTTGAGTAAACCTTATATACATGATAGAAATTGATTTAGAAGATTTCATACAAAAAAGTTCGTAGTCATGCAACAAAATATTCAACATAGATTGTTTAACTTCATTGGTTCCTTCATAAGTTACACACAATCTATCCCAAATTTCTTTACCAGCTGCATAAGTTTAAACACGCATATAATATTCATATTTCAAAGCATAGAAAAAAAGTTCAAGCATTTTGCATTAAGTTGTGATAAATCTCTTTCATCAAATGTTCATTTAGTAAAAGGAACTTCAGTTTAAACTCCATTAAGTTCACGAGAAGGTAGTGTATAACCTTCTTTAACAAGCATCCACATACGATAATCAAACGATTCTAAAAATGTAGACATGTGAGTTTTTCAAAATCAAAAGAAATATTATCAAATAAAGCTGGTCATATAATATAATATCTTTCCATTATATTACGATTACCAAAGTTAGCCATCGATCAAAATTCAAAAGTTTTTAAAAACTAGATTTTATGAATCCCGCTCTAATATCATTTTAAAGTTCATTAGGGATGTTAAAGCCTTATGAACTAGTCCCAAATCTAACCAAGAAGGGGGGGGGGGGTGAATTGATATTTTAAAAAATCTTTTTATCAAAACACAATTTTAAATTAAAAACCAAGATTCACCATAGAATTTAAAGTGCAGAAATTAAATACGGAAGATGTAATAAAGAACACAAAATTTATAGTGGTTCGGTCAACACGACATACATTGACTCCCTAGAGGCATCCTCCGAGTATTGCACTAAACTCAGTGTCTCTCCTTTTGGCCCCATAGAAAGGTGGAGAAGCCTTTACAAATCTCCTTTCCACCAACCTACGTGAGGCAGAGAACTCAACTCTTTTTGCTTCCTCTAAAAGTAGGCAAAGAACCCAACTCATTTTGCTTCCTTCTAAAGCAGGCAGAGAACCTTGATCAGATGCTGAAGTTTACCTCTCTAGAACCCCCAAGGAACTAAGGACAATGACTGGAGAAGTCAACGACGTATGCTTGCTTGGAGCAACCTTTATAAACCCCCTCACTAACTCCCCTCATAAGATCCTCTCTCTCTCTCTTGCTCTCCCTCTCCTATTGGCTCTCTCAGGTCAAAATAGTAGCAAAAGATATTTTAAAGGGTAAAACAAGTGCTATTAAATAGAAGTGCTTCATAATATCTCTTTAATTACAACTTACCAACTTTATCATCTAGGATGATCAGCCGATCATCCTGTACGATTAGTACAAAATTAGCTCAATTCAATCAGGGTAATTCAAGAAATTCTGGACGATTAGAAAGAAATTATTCATATCATCCACGAGGATAATATATCATCCTAAATGATTAGTTAAAATCATCAAATATCATCCAGTGCATTGCCCTGGATGGAATACTGGATGATGAAAAAATAGCTTAATCATCCGGGATGATCTCATGATCGTCTCGGATGATTAGTTCAAATCTAAGGAAAATTGTCCATAGTATCTCCCTAAATGGTAGCTGGCTGATATTGATCGTCTAGGAACAACTAAGATTTTTTGAACTGATCGTCCCGGTCGATCCTGCGATCGTCCAGGATGAATTAATCGAGCAATCTAACCTTAATTGTTTTCCATAATTACTACATTAATTTAGCCATAACTATATTACATCATTCAGGATGATGTCCAAAAAAAATAATACCTAAATAGATCTGTCAATTAATTCTTTCTGATTTTAGCCTATCATCCAGGACTATGTTAATATCGTCCGGGACGATGTGCTTGATGAAGGATGCTTTAACTAGAATGCCTTAATTAGGGTTTCTATTTTTAGCTGATCATCCAAGACGATTTGGAATCATCCTGGATGATGTGAGGAAAAACAGAGAACTCTAAATCAGATAGAAAAATTACCCCAATTGTGTGTGTGCAAGGTTACTTAGCATCAGGAACCACACTGTTTACAATAGACTCAAGAAAGGGAAAAGGTTTACAAACAGACTAAGACTTATTCTACCCAATCTTGAGCTAGTTCAAATTGCAGTTTGATCTTGTGGACCTAAAATATTAGAAGGCGAGACAGTCGTAGAGAAACATAAGTGTTTGCTATCATCAAAATCATATTCCTTGAAAAATATATTCGCAACAGGATGAAGTTTGTGTATATATCTTGGAGTGATGCCATAAATTTCTCCTGGAAACCATCCTAAGCAAGGCTCTAAAAATTGGACTAGTCAATGAACTAGAAGAAGGAAAAGTTCATGGTTTTATCGGTTCAACTGGGGTCGAACCACATGACGTAATAAATAATATAATCATTAAAAATTAATAAAATTACTATAATAATATGATGATATATCCTTAATCTTAAATACAAATACTTCCTATCATAAATAAAAATATCCAAATTAAAAAAAGTTGTTGGTTTAAAATCACATTTTATAAACAATATAGTTCATATTTAATATAAAATAGTTTACAAAATAATATTTAAATTTAATATAAATACATTCTAATTTATTTTATAGGTTTAAATATAATTTATACCTATGAAAAGTAAAAAAAAGTTACATTATAAAATTATATATATATATTCATGTTATATTATTTAATAATAAAATATAAATAAAACTTGCAAAAAAATAAATTAAAAAAAATATATAAATTATAAAAATAAATAGATAAGAATTAAATATTATATGTATTATTAAATTTTAATTATATATAAATATATATAGTGTATGTATAGTGAACTTGAGAAGTGAGAACTTCTCTTTGATTTTTAGTCGTACCTTACCTATGTAATTATTGTTAGCATTGTTTTTGTCTATATAAGCTTTTTGACTCCCTTTTCTATAGAATTCACATGATATGTTGGGCCATGTGCCATATGATAAAAGTTTTTTTTATGCTTGTTTAATTAAAATATATTATTTTAAAATTTTTTTGATAAGATAAACATTTAATAATAAATTTCTTAAATATTTTATTTAATAAAAATATTAGCTAAACCTAATTTTGAAATCCGTTACCTGTTAACCGGTTGAACAGCCAGTTCAAGCTAGTTTATGGCTAAAACTTTTTTACAAAATTTTAGACTGTCAGGTAGACCAGTTCACAGTTCAACCGGTTGAATCGGGCAATGTGATCTAGTTTTTAAAGCATTGATCTCATGTCGCCTTAGCCATAGTTGGAGAGGGGGCTTATTGAGGGGGTTTTTGTGTGTGTGTGTGTGTGTGTGTGTGTGTGTGTGTGTGTGTGTGTGTTGGGGAGGGGGTTAGGGGTGGGAATTAGGTGTGTGGGTGGGGAAATCGTTTCTTGCTATAGAGGGTATTTGCTGAGGGGAAAGAGGAAGGTTCTTGTTTGGAAGTTTTGGATGCCTAACATATTATCTTCTTTCTCTTGGGTAACTCCTTAGAGGGCATAAAAAATGTGCAAAGAATCTATTTATTTTATCAAATCTCCATTCTTCCTAATGGTATTAATTTAATTTGAAGCATGATAAATCTATATACGTACATATCATTCCTTTAAAGTATCAAATAAACTGGAGTCCTTCATAAAATTATATACATTATCGTCCCATCAAAGAAAATGGGCCCTTTGGTCAGGGTACCTAGGGGCATGTATTGAACTATGCTCGTGGGATAAAATTTGTATATTATTAAATGTAATTTTAGCAAATGAATTAATAAAATGAAATAAAATTTATGATGAAGCTCTTAGCACTAACTAGTAGTAGAGTAACAAAATCATTTATGTAACTAGTTGGCTTCTACATTGAAATTTTTTGGGAAACTTTATTAAACACTTCAACTAAAAAATTCAATAATTGAGCCCACGCAGTTAATATAAAAAACTCATACACATTACTTGATATTGAAACGACCCTCGTAGGGGATTGGAAGTTATTAAGTTGGGCAAATGAATTTGAACACCAATATATAATAAGTATTTTTAAGATAGTGGATGGGGGGTGTGTGATATGTTTATCTCCAACATCACACTCTTTATTTCCTTTGATGAGAGTCCTATACCGTGAGATCTCTAAACCTCTATTTGGTAATCCAATAAGAAGGGACAACATCTACTGTAAATTATATATCATGACCCATTATTATAAAACATTATCGTGGAATATCCCATGACCTGAGGTGCTCAAAGATCAGTAAGAAATTCTGTTCAAGAGAAGGGAATTTTAGAAATTTATAGATGTTTAATCTCCTTAAAGTTTCATCCATATCAGGGTTTATAAACTCCACAAAGATTTCACAGATTGTTCAAAATGTTGATACATATTATTGAAAAGTAAAAGGCTGAATATAGACATGTAATCTCACAAAAATATAAGCATAAAATCCACAGAAAAATACTTAAAAATATGTAAATATATATATATATATATATATGCAAACATATGCAACAGATTTATAGTAAATACATAGCAAATATTTTGAAAATATGCATCAAATACATAGCAAATATGCATCAAATACACAACAAATTCACAAAAAAAAAACTCTAAACCCTAAACAAGTTGCAAAGTCATAATAAGTATGTAACAAATAGATAAAAAAAAGTATGTAGAAAAGAGATAAAAAATATGCATAAAAAAACTCTAAACCCCTAAACAAGAAGCAAACACATAGTAAGTACGCAGAAAATATGCATTAAATAGATAATAATCATGAAATAATTAACATGTTCTTATAACAAAGTATACACTAAACCCTAAAATGAGTAAGAAATGAACAAGCATAATTGTCATTTTGTTAACTACACAGTAAATATGCAACTACTAAAAATGCAATTCATACATAGTAAATACACATCTTTGAAAATGATGGCTACATTTGCTTTTACTTCTTATGGCTACCATATAAAACAATAAGCAAATTACAGACCAACCTTTTTCAAAGGTGAAGCCATTGGCTCAGATGAAAAGTGAGTGAAGGAGAACACCAAATGCAAAAATTTCAAGGTGAAAAAGGAATGCTGAAGAAAAAAAGTGAATGCCTTGAAAAGTGAAAATTCTCTAGGCCATTCAAATTTTTACCAAAAAACCTGTGGGCCAGGTCAGTTGGGCTGATATGACAACAAAAAGAAAAAAAAGGAATATAAATGAATATACATGTGTGCAATCAGTGTGTCATGATTTTACTTGAGTCCGAATGTAAATCTACATTCTGACTCCAAAAAAAATAATTTCTCCTTGAACTGAAAGTAGGCAAGTTTTCTAAGGAGCATACTAGAAAATGTTTTTGAGGAAACATCTCTTTATTTATATATTTAAGTTAATTAATGTAAATTCACACACATCACATATGTAAGTTTCAAACTCAAGACTTATTGTTTGATGGCTAAAGCTCACAATCAGCAGATCAAGTTGAGCTACCTGCCAGGAAATATCTCAAATTACAAGAAATGAAGTCATTTAGCATTGAATTAAAAATAAAGGAACTTGTGCCATACAAAATAATAAAGGAACTCATGCCATACAAAATAATAACCTTTTATTGAAAAGGAATGTATAACAAACATCTCTTCTCATTCACGTGACATTGGTCCCATTGATGTCTTTATCTCAATCAAATCCCATCATGGTTTTCTCTTCTTTTCTTTGTCATGTTACCTTACTTTCCCATGTCCATCCATTTGGGAGATCTCATCGTGGCTTACTCACACCATGTAATGACTTCCTTATATATTCTTCATCGTTAAGAATTTTAGAATTTTGAGTTGGAACAAACAAAAGATAAGAAATGAGATTAATATATAAGTAGTTTGATTAATAAGAAATATTAAATGTTAACTATATAAATATGATTGGTCCACCTGATATAGATGGAAACCCAAAAAAAATTGAAATTTGTATAAGTTTAACAATTTAGAAATATATGAGTTTTATTAAAGGGCTATTTTCTTTGATTACATAAGGGGTGTAAAGTAGTTCAAATGAAGGGGTTTTGAAAATTTTAGTGTTTGGTTGGATGAAAAAGACTGCAAATTACAAAAAATATAGTGTAAATTATTCTACTTCATTTTTGAGGTAAAGCGAACAAAACCAATTTTATGCTAGAATGATTAAAATCTCCAGTAAGCTCACTTGGCAGCTGTTGGCAACCACCACAATTTACCTCCACTTATCTCTGTTCACTGCCACAGCCATAGCCACCAGCCATCAACCACCACCACCTTCACAAAATTCAATTATCGCCACCCCACTGGCCACCAACATCACTACCACCAGCCAACGACTACTATTGTTAATCACTACTGTCGCCACCCTCTGGAAACTACTACGAGCCACCAACCATCACACCACGACCAATAGCCACCATATACTATATATTACATTCATTTTACTTCAAACAAAACTAAAAAATCATTCACCTTAATTTACTTTACACTCATCTAAACAACTTCAAAGTATTTTTGTTTACACTATATTCTTTTTTACATTGCCTTACTTTTTTTAGCTAATCAAACAACCCCTAAGTTTCATTTAAACCATTAGATAAATTAAGCCTATAACTTTAATTATTTAATATTATAAATAATTTTAAAAAATAAATTAAAGTTTTATCCAATTTGCATGTAACTTCTAAGAAATTAGAAATAGTGAAAAATAAAATTCCATTACAAAAAAATTAAAATACACAAAGTTCAGGCATATGACTATTAAATGATTGAAATATTTCTAATCTTTTTTCTCTTTATCTCCTAGAAAGATATGAAAGTAAAATAATAGAGATGATTGAGCACTTTCCTTAGGGGGATGCTTTCCTTCATCATTCACATGAATTAGAAGAAAAATGTAAAAACTAATAAATAATTAACTACCCCTAGGGTGGGAGATTAAAGATATGTTTGTGATAACTTTCTCGTTGTTTTACTTTTCCAAAAGCAATCAACATTTTATTTGACTATTGCTTTTTGACAAATTTTAAAAAATTTCTATTATGGAAAGCTTTTATTTTTCAACCCGAGTACCTAAGCTATTTCTGCATAGTGACTTCATAATCAACTTTATAAAACATAAACATCACCCAAAACACAATGTAAGGGTCAATTTGGGACAATTTTCTCATTGAAATGTTTTTAATATAATAGCCATAATTTCTTTTAGTTATCATTTTCTTACTATATTTTTTCTACTTTTAAGAATTTTTTAGTAAAAAGTTTCATTTTACAACTAGAATAACTAAGTTACTTTCTTAATAGAAACTTCACAACCAATTTATAAAAAGTTGCAGTCATCTCAAACGAATCCTAAGCTTGCCCCCACATAGAAGCTATTATCTTGGTAAACTTAATCATTCTCATTCTATCTATTTTTAAATTATATAATTCCTATATACATAATTTTTAATTATTTTTTTTTTCAAAATTTTACCAAGATAATAAGCATTAACGTTCTACTTTGTAAGTTGACCATTTTTAGTGTTTGGTAGTAACATAAAAAATTATAGTTAATATTTTTAGAAATAAGAAATATAATTATTGCAATTAAATAATTTTCCTTAATTTAGTATGCTAGAAAAGGAATTAGTCATGATGTGTTGTAGCCCTTCAATTCGTTCAATTTGTTTAAAGGACATTCTTTTCATAAAATAAAAATTTTTGAGCAGATTAAGAGATTAGAATATGACCATCATGGAGAGAAAGTGCTTCACTTAACCAACAAGTTGCATGCACGATAACAATAATTACCCATAATATCTTGCCCATTTGGAACACTCACTACTATTTGGAACACCAATCGATCACCCATAATTTCTTGCCCATCAATATCATTCAATTTTTTTAGTCACTTGGTCACCTTTTTATTTGAAAAAAGGATTCAATTAAACTCCTTATAATATCCATATTCTAATGACAACCAACCATCATCATCTAATAGTAAATATTCATGTTTCATGGTCTCCTTTAATTTTAGAGGATTAACATTATCAACCTCCTACATATGATCAACATGTATATATCAACCAATGTGTAACATTTGATATTTACCAAATATTGATGTCCAACACTTATGTTTAAAGTTATGCAGACTCACAACCTACTAGGGGAACAAACAAGATAATTTCTCTCTATCACCTCACTACTGATTTCCCACATTTTTAGTTGCTCAATACTTATTAATGAAGAACATGTAATGTATGCTAGACATTAATGTTAAATTCTTATTTACCTTATTTCTTAATCTCTCTTTTTATCAATAGATTTTTGTAAAAGAAATGCGCTAAACCTATTTATACCAAGCCTTAGTTTCTTATGTTGGACATAAAGTGCCTTTTCAATTTATAGACATGCTAGGGTATGATGCATTCTTAAAACCAAGTGATTGTTCAACATGTACATCTTTTTTTATGAGTACATTAAAAATGAACTTTTAACATCCTTTTTATATAACTTTAAGCCTCTAAAACATGTAAGTGCTAAAAGAACTCTAATGACTTATAATATAGTAACTAGTGCTAACGCATTCTCAAAATTTATTTTTTTATATAACTCATCTTGCATAGCCATAATTTGAAAATCATCCTTCAAAACTTCATCTTTAATAGTAGGTTCTACCATTGATATAAGGTTAGAATGTCTAATCTCCTATCTAACACTATGTCTAGTTTGAATTCATACAAAAGGGTCTCCCTTAATCAAATTCCAAGGATGACTTGATACATTCCTATAATCCTTAGGCATTGGTTTATGATTTTCAACTCTGTCCTATAAAATTTTGTTTTAAATTTTAGTGGCTATATCTTTTAATTCTTCTTCTTCTCTAAGTTCGAAAAAATTATCGATCTCATAAAGGATAATATGGGTTGAATTATTTATTATATGTGTCCTTTTATTGAATACCCTTTAAACATTTCCCACAGTTGAATATCCTAGGAAAACACCATCATTAAATTTTGCATCAAGCATTCCCAAATGTGGATTTGCAACTTGCCTATATAAGTATTCTTTGGTGAAATCTATTTTCACTATCTCCTTTTCTAACTCTAAGTTTGGGATCTTTCTAAGTGTCCACATGCTAGCATGACATAGTCTTCTATATCACAATCAATATTCATCTACATTAATTTATAGATCTATCTAGGGAGTCTAAATTAACTATACATACATTATTAATATATTTCCCTTCTAAAATAGTCATTCAACATAAGAAAACATCTATCAATATAAAACTTAACATTTAGTCCTTTATCAAAAAACTAAGTAATACTCAATAAATTATGCTTTAGTCAATCTATTTAAAAAGTTTTTTAACAGTGAAACTATTAGATTTATTACAGTACTTGTACTAATGACCTTATTTGGTATTATCTTTGAATGTTACATTTTCTCTACACATGGGCTGAAGAAAAATGAATTTGTTCCTATCTTTACTAATGTGTCATAGGCATCCACAATCCTGGTACCACATGCCTTCACTGGCTTTGATGAAGGCACACCAAATACTAATTTGGGTCAATTGAGCTATCTTTTTTCCACTAAATATAGATTAGTAATATCCTCTTAAGGTTCAATCTTAGAGGAATTAGAATTTGAATTGGCCAAGAGAACTCCTTGAGGTTTTCTTTTTCCAGTTTTTTGTTTGGCTTTCTTCCTTAGTGGATAGTCTTCATATTTGATTACTGCCATTTTGTGAGACCTTGTTTCTTTCATTCAAAATAAAGTGTTAGTAGAAATATTATTAACTTTCATACCTTTGCATCTCTATTTATTATTTTGATTTTTTTTTCTTACTCTTCAAGAATCTTATAAATTATCTAGTCATAAATTCAATGCCCTTTGCTCTACCTTTAAGACTGTTACTATATGAATCATCAACTTTTAATGTTATCACTTTTTAATTCTTTTTTTTTCATCAATATCTACATTTCTATGACTAAATTTTAGCTAATATGCTTTTAATGAGCTAAACAAATTATCAATATATTATGCATTTAAATCCTTTGAATTTGATATTGCACTTACTATGGCATTTCAAGATTTCAACAAACACAATAAAATTTTGTTCAAAATTTCTACTCTAGTAAATTCTCTTCCTAAGAGTGTTGTGAAGTAATTTTTTTTTTTGAAACATATATACATGTTAGAGATATATTCACTAGGTTGCATGCAAAATCAAAAGAAATCCTAATCATATAAAAAATATTAATATGGGGTTACATTTTCTCTTTAGTTCCTTCACAAGTACGATTAAAAACAAAGTCAGAAATATAATATGAATATATCCACACAGGGGTGCATTGGTTCTTTAATTTTTTTTTTTAAACTTTTTTGAAGTTAAAAAAAATTCATAATATGATGCATAAGTGAATAACAAAATAAATATTAATATTTTTATTTTTGATTATATAGAAAAATAAGTACTAAATTTTTGTTCTTTTAATTTTTAAAATATTTAATTTCTTTTTGAAAATATATTAATTCTAAACAACTATGATGATTTTTATATCACAATCACAATCAAACTCAAACTAGATTACAAAAATTAAATAAGTGGGAAAATAAATACTGTAGAAAGTAAATGTGAAAGGAAAATGAATGCAAACCAATTTTTTATAGTGGTTCAATCAACTTTACCAACTTCTACTACTAAAAGTCCTCCTCATTGGGTATTGTATCACTCAATAGTGCTCTCCTTCATTCCAATAATTTGATGGAGAAGCTCTTACAAATTTAAATCATTTTCACTTCCTCGGTGTGGAGAAGTAGCTGTAATGCCATTCACCTCCTTGGTGCAGGGGAGTGCCAAAATCCATTTCACCTCCTAGCTGTGGTGGAGAGTCAAAATCCCTTTCTCCTTCTCAGTCTGGAAGAGAGTCAAAATCCCTTTCACCTCCTCAGTATTATGGAGTAGACAATGGTCTTTGATACTTAAGGATTCTTCTTAGAGCTTCCCTCAAGACACTCATTGACACATGGAGGAACTCTGATGTTTTTTTCTACATAAACTATATGAAAACCACTCTCACACTCTCTTGAAACCTACAAGGATCTTGTCCCTCTCACATAATCTCACCCTTTCTTTCTCTTTACTCAATGTCCTCTCTTCTAACACTTAAGCCAAAAAACTCCTCTGACTGCAAAAAAATTTCTTCTTAGGTTATAACAAGAGTTTAAACAACGAGCTTCCAAAAAAATATAAATTTTTAATTTTATCATTGTTTTTTCATACTGAATGATCTAAGTTCTTAGAGTATGATTAGTTTATGTATACACAGCTAGTACTATACAATGAATACTTATTTAATACAATTAGTTCAATTCATTTAATGATCACTAATATAATTAGTTCAATTAAATCATAGTTCATATAGGACAAACTCTAGGATTATTAAATATCATCCAGAAGGTCGATCTATCAATCATCTCATATAATCCAATTCAAACACTATGATCTTAAATCTTAATTATCCCATATTCAGTTGAATAATCACAAGGATTAAATTAGGTAAGATTTTAAAATATCTTATTGTACAATTTAGTTTGTACTATATGAATAGAATAAATTTTAAATTTAAAATTATTGCTTAATTTATTTAGTGATGGAGGCTTTAAAAATAGATGTTAAATTTTAAATTTTTTTTTAATTCTATCATTTAGTGTTCCTATAATATAATTTGTTACATTTTATTTAAAATTTCATCTCATTGAAATAAATATTTTAATTAAATTTTGATTGCACTAATCATACAATATGATGTAGATCATTTAGTATGACCTTAAAAAAATTAAAATAATTAATGTCACTCCCCACGTGTGTGTGTGCATGGTTTCTAAACTAACATACACCATTCCAAAAAAAAAAAAGGCTCAACAAAAATAAAGATGATAGACTCTTTGAGACATATATTAACTCACACACTAATATATAACTGTCTTGAGTTGGTTCTTCAATCATTGCTTGTTGTATCATATACTTAAAAGGTTAGTAGCTCATGAAAACACATATATAAAAATTGATGTAGGAAAAAAACAAGATCTTGGTTTGCAACAATCTTCATCTTTTTTTATTATGGCAAATATTATTTGTTAGAATTATAAGTTTATTTTAACTTCCTGCTAAGCTCTCCCCATGACTATGTAATTCCTTTAAATAGGGAGAAACCCTTTATTATTATTATTATATTAAACTCTCTCAAGATTAAAAAACATAGTCATAATAAGCATTGAAAGTAAATAACATAAATAATACTAATAAAAATGAAATAGTACAACTGACACATTGACAACTCCACCTTTTGTTGTAACAAAAAAAAGAAACTAAAATAGAAAAATAGGAATGCAAAAATAAAGAGTTCAATGAATTGAAAAGAGTAAAAGTAAAAACACAAGTAAAGAATAATATAATGGACAAACTATAATGCATACTACTCATCAAAAGGCCCCTAATAAGGTTGTGGTGGAGGAGACTAGAAGTTATGGTGTAGTGAGGAAAACTAGTCACTAAACCTAGCATGATCAACATTGTGTTACTTCTACTACTACTATAAGTTGTGTTGTAGCTGATCCCAATGAGAAGTAGACTCTTGGATTTCCGACTCTTCATGCATCCCCAATTGATCAAATCTATTAACCATGGCATTAAAAAATGGTGGCTGGAAAATTAGTGATAGTGTTGGTGTCTTAGGTTGTGTTGCTCCCTCTTCCTCATCAAATTCATGGTTTTGTTCTATTTGTTGTGCCCCACGACATTTATGACTAGAGGGCAGGTGAATATAATTATCTGTGTAGGATGAAGGAAAGTGGTTTTCTAGTGTATGATACATAAGGTTACTTTTTGAATCTAAGATACGCAATAATATGTCGTAAAGCTAGTTTTTCCTATGTCTGGCTCTTGGATTTCTGGTGGAAGTCAAATTTATATTGTAGCATATATTCATGTCCACTCCATTGAACTCTATGATAGTAATAGTAAAATAAGTGATAAGTGATAATAAGGGTGTGATATTTATTCTATCTCTAGCCTTAGGTAGGATTTAATTTCTAAGAACATATTAAATGATGCATGCATTTTAGGTATGGGTGCTACCTAAAGACAATTGTTGATTGATAGGTGTGTTACTAATAGTAAGGTTTACATGTGTCATATGGCTTTATTCTTGTTGTAGAGAGGTGCAATATTTAATCAAAGTCCTGGTAAGTTATTTTTACATTATGGTTCTAGACAAATGATTGCATAGATGTTCTTTCAACGTTTATCCTAAGGCTTGCAAAGAATTCATAAAGCATTTTAAAATTAAAAGGGAAGGCTAGAGTGAGGATGAATTAAAGAGTTATTCCTATGAATATATTAAATTGAATTATTTCCTTATTAATAATTCTGGATAGAGTGATTTGTGTAGTCTTATAATGGCGATAAGCAGCCTCATCTTTTATTGATTGAAAAATATCATCTATAGGATGACGTGAAGAAATCCCATGAAGGAGTCTTATTCTCTTTCCACAAGACATTGAGATACTAAGGATAGGAATTTAAAATCTTAAGATTCTATATGAAGGAATACAAGAAGGATTTTTGATTGAAATATGAAATTTTCCCTTCCTTAAGTAGGTCTTATCAAATCATACAACACAATCCTAATCATATTGTATGATCTCAAGAAAATAAGTCATCTTGTTTGAACTATTTATAAAGTTTGTCAAATCATGCAGTATGATCGGTATCATATTGGATGATCTTTATAAAAATCATTCATCCTGAGGAGTATTATGTATGATTTTTGACTAAATTGATCATTCAGTATGAATAAGTGTTCATATCATACAATTAGTAATTAAAGATTATACCAACAAAATTAAAGATTATCCCAATGGTATTTACACATGCATCATACAGTATAAATATGGATTCATACAGTACAATGTAAGTTAAAATATGGATTCATACACAATTCCAATTTACTTTATTCTAAGACATCCTGTATTAATAGGTCCAAAATAAATCCATATGATACATTTCTAAAGGTCTTGTGGTTACTACTTACTTGATGGAATTGAATGAGTGCTTTGTATCCTTTCCTAATTGTTATGTATTACAAAGGTATTCTTTTGAAAGTTCAATCTTAGGAGTGCTTCTAACTATCTCTAACTAGATTATTTTTCTTAGTACCCTCAAGCCAGCATGCCATACATTCTTATGACATAACCATCACTCATCAAAAATTATTTTCAAATAATAACCTTCACTTATCAAAGACTATTTTAAAATAGCAACCATCACTTATCATGCATCATTTTTAAATAGAAATCATCATTTATTTTTATTGCAATTCAAATTAGTTTGTTAATTCTTAATCCTTCAAAAAAATTGTTATTTAGTTTCAGTTAGCATTTTATAGAAGATTATGTAATATTAAAAAATAATTATCACTAAGATAATTTATGCCTAAGAGATTGTATTTATCCTTCCATTAAAAAATATTTTGACATAGATATTTAATTAGCTTTACTTATAATATATGTAACATCTTCCTTTATGATAGTGTTATCTCTTAATTTAAATCATCCTTCATTCTTGGCCTCTAGCAAGATAAAATGTGTTATATCTCTAATTATATGATGTATGAATCTATTAACTAGGTGCTATTATCTCTCATTAGATCTCTTGTGATAGCACACTTATAAAATAATAAAAAGTTAGCTTTGGTAACCCAAGTGTGTTTGGGTCCCACCTTATTCTTGAATGTATGAATGCTATATTGTGATGTTCATGCTTTGGACTGCCAAATTAAATGTGTTCTATACTGTATTGTGCAAGTGTGTGCAATGTGACCTGATTTAGATATCATCTAACACTTGGAAACTGGTTTACTAGTATAAATGGGGGATAATTTATTTTTCTATGGAAGTATGAATCAAGCTATTTCCTAGGATATGGATTTAATTTGTGCATAGGCTTGGGTGTATTATTTCGAAATGCACTCATTTTATTTCTTAAATTTTCATTTGTACTCTTATACATACTATCATATACCTTCAATTCATGTTCATTTTTGTCCATCTCTAATGCAAGTTCTTCTAGTTCGATAAAAGCAAGTTCCAGCTGAACATGTTCTTTAGTCAAGGATTCATGTATCTTTAATAGTTAAATATGCTTATTATTGAATGAATCATATTCATCAATTTGTGATGCACGCTCCTTATCTAATATAGTGTGTAAAGTTTTGAAAATTGAATGCTCTTTAGTTAAACTTTCATGCACTTCTTTTAATGTTGAAAATTCTTTTTTTAAAAGTGAATATTAGCTTTATAAGTTCTTGTATGAATAATACATTTGCTTAGATAATGAAAATAATTCATCATATTAAAGCTCATAAACCTTATCCTAGTTAGAGTTCCCAACTCTCTTATTAGCCATTAAAGAAAGGATGGTTACCTCCTCTTCCTATTTAGTTTCTGATGAATTTAACTCTAAGTTTTCCTAGAATGCCTTTTGTTGTTTTAGCTTTCTCTTTTTAGAATGTGATTTTTCTTCACCCTTTTCCTTAGTAGGGTGACTCTTGAGGTTGGGCCATTTTATTCTCAAATGTCTAGGCTTCCTATACTCAAAATAAACTATATCAGATGAAAACTTATTGAGCTTACCATTTTTAACTTTATTTTTCTCAAAGTGGTGCTTATGTTTGTGTTTTAGGAAGCTCTTGAATTGGAAAGTCATCAATGCTATTTCTCACTCCCATTAGCTCCTAACTCATTCCTCTCGATGTCATCAACCTTCAACGCTACAGTTATTTCCTTTTTCCTATCACCTGTATATAAAAACCTTTGGCTCTCATTTTGCTCTTTAGAAAAAAGAGCGCCTAGATGAATATCAATAGAGTACAAATTGAGATCCTTCAATTTAGATATTATAGTGACTTTAGCATCATAAGAGTCAGGCAAGCAATGTTGTATTTTGTTAACTTTTTCTAAATAAAAAAATTTCCTACCTAAGGCAAGCAAATAAATGACTATCTTGGTGAACCTGTATACATATCATATATTGTTTCACTAGGTTGCGTGCAAAACAATTCATATTCATGTAATAACAAATTCAAATGTGAATGCTTGACTTCATTAGTGCCTTCATTGGTAATGCACAATATATACCAAACCTCAATTCTAGTAATACAAGTAGATAATGTATGTAATATTTAGATTTTAAAGCACAGGAAAAAATAGTTTAAGCATTTAACATTTAATTAAGCCAAATTCCAATCTTCTATAGTATATAGCCCATTTAGTAAAAGGTATTTCTACTATCATGTTATTGATAATACGAGATGGTACAATATAACCTACTTGTATCATATGTCACATGAAAAATTCTATGAATTGCAAGAATGTAGATATATAAATTTTCTAAAAATAAAAAGGTATGTCACCAAACCTCAGTGGACAGGAAATAAAATACCCTTAAGTAGTGTTATAATTTCTAAAGTGTTCCATTGTATCAAATTCTAGGTGTTAAAACTAAATTGCAAGAGAACGCTCTTTGATACCAATTGAAAGTTCAATAGTTGGTTATCAAACTATTTGTGCTTTGAAATGGCACAAAAAGAGGGGGGTGAATTAGTGTTTTAAAAACTTATTTATGTAGCAATTTTATGCGGAAGTGAATTACAAAACATAAAATAACTTTTTCTTTTGGTTTTATGGAAGGATAAGTAACAAATTTTTTCTCTTTTTCTCTTTGAAAATTTTTATTTCTTATTGAAAAAAAGTAATTCTAATCAGCCATGATAATTTTTATATAAGAATGATAACCCAACCTAATTGAGATTGTTGAATATGCAGGAAATAAAAGATGTAAAAAGTAAATATGAAAACTAAAAGAATAGAAATTAAAATTTTATAGTGTTTTAGTCAATTTAACCTCTGCCCACTTTGAAAAGTCCTTCTTTTTGCATATTACATTAATAAATAGTGACTCTTCATCAGCCCACAGTTGGGTCGAGAAGCCCTTATAGACACAAATCACTTTCACCTCCCTGGTGTGGCGGTTTAGCAAAAATCTATTTCACCTCCACGATGTAATAGAGAGACAAAATCCCTTTCACATCCTCGATGTGGTGGAGATTCAAAATCCTTTTCACCTCTTTAGTGCGTCAAAGAGAAAAAAATCCCTTTCACCTCCTCAATGTTTTGGAGAGTTGATATCCCTTTCACCTCGTCAGGGCAGCTAAGAGACAAAATACCTTTCACCTTCACGGTGTATCCGAGTAGTCGATGATATTTGACACCAATAGAATCTTTATAGTTCTTAACTTAAGATAAACATTAACACATGGAGGAACTCAAGTGCAATGTAATTGGAGCAACCATATGAAAATTCCTCTCACACTTCCTTGAAAGCCACAAGGATGTTCTCCCTCTCACACAGCCTCATCATTTCTCTCTCTTTGCTAATACCCTATCTTCAAACTCTCTCATGAAGAAACCATTTTACTTTCAAAAGACTTCTTCTTAGATTATAACAAGAGTTTAAATTGATGTTTTCTAAAAAAAACTTAAATTTTTAATTCTATCATTTCTTATTATACCATATAATCTAACTTAAAATTATATTAGTTTAATTTTTCACTTTAGTACTATATGATGCATATTTATTTTGTATGATAACTTTAATTCCCTTATTGATTATCCAATACAAATAAATAGTCGTACCATATGATTAGTTCAATTGAATCATCGTTCGTATAAGATGAACCAAGGGATGATTAAATATCTTCCAGAAGGTCTATTTGTCGATCATCCTATACAATCCAATTCATACCAAATGATCTTAAATCATAACTAACACATCTTTGATTGAATAATCATAGGGATAAAATTAGGCATGAATTTAAAATATTTTGTTATATGATAAGTTGGTACGGTAGGAATAGAATAAATTTTAAAATTTAAACTACTATCAAATTTAATTAGTGGTAGAGGTTTTAAACATATTTGTTTATTCCATACGATGAAGTGTACAGTACGATTAATTAAATTTTAGTTTAGTTTTCATCACATTTAATTAAATATTTTTATTTATTTGTAATTGCACTAATCGTACAATACAATTGAGATTGTATAGTATGATCTTTAGAAAAAGTTAAATATTTAATGTTAATCCCCTTTTTTGTATGCACATTGCTACATTTACCCAAGTACTAGAGCACTATAAATTTGGCCCGATAGTGGTAGAAGACTGAATTTCATCTGAGAGCTTCACATTAAGGCACTACGTAGAAAGCATCAAATTGCCACAGTGCCATATTGAAACAAAGTTAGAGATAGTTGAACTAATGAACTGGTGAAATGAATGGTGGACAAACATGTTAATTCAGTAACACTGTAGTGTTACCTAGTTAGAACTATGGTGCAAATTCAGTTATTTGAGAAGGTTATGAATAGGAAGCTTATTTCTCATGTTGGTGGTTTTTGGTGTGTGGAGAGTGTGCTTGTATGAATGTGCTGGATGGGGCTGTTCATATGTTCATATTAGTTCAATATGAGTTAAGGGAGAGAAGAAAAATATACAAGGAGTTTCTAATTTAGTTGTATAAGATTTATTGGTGAATTTTATCCTTACGTATCTCTTCTACTTTTATTTTCTAGATTAAAATGAAGCACATTTTGTTTTGTTTAAATTTTATGTCTATCTAAAAACGTTTCTATAGGTTTATGATACTTTAGAAAACATGTTCTACTTTAGTTATATTTATTATTACAATAATGATTAAATATTATTTTTTAATCCTTCATGCTTAATTTAGTTTATGTAGAGGCCTTTCTTGAACTTAAAATATTGTATTATTTATTGCCTCAACAACGGAGTAGAAGAACAATTAGGGGATTTAAAATATAACTTTGCCATGCATAGAGATATGGTGGTTAGGGTAATGAGATCTTAAGGAGACAAAAAAGAAGCCTTCAAGTACCACATTAAAGGGGACAACAACACTAAATACTTTCAAGCCCTAGTAAAAAAGAATAGAGCTAAAAATATCATTAATAAAATTTCTCTTTCTGATGGTTCTCAAATTGAGTATGCGAGGGAAATTGCTAATTTTGTGGTTGAGTATTTTAAAAATTTGTTCAACAAAAACTTTGATCCTAATCTTATTGACCATCCTACGAAGATTGTTATTAATAATTGTGATATTATAAAGGGTGATTTATATGGTGTTGTCTTGGATTTTTTGCTGGCAACATTATTCCTAAGTTTTTTTCTGCCATTTCCATTATGCTTATTCATAAGAAGATTGATAGTAATAATTAGGATGATCTTTAGCCTATTATTCTTTGCTTTTTTTTAGTAAGCTTATATCTAAAATTTTAATGAATAATTTATCTCCTTTACTTCTAAAAATTACTTCTCCTAACTAAACAGGTTTTCTTAAGGGGAGGGTTATTTCTGATAACATTTTACTTGCTCAAGAGCTCTTTTATGACCCTTACATCAGAGTGAGAGGGGGAAATATTATTTTGAAATTAGATATTGCTAAGGCTTATGATAATGCCAATGAGATTTTTTTCTACAACATGTTATAATTCTTTGGCTTTAATTCAGTTTTTATTAATTTCAGTATAAATTGCATTGAAAGTTTTTTTTTATTTTATTGTTAATGGTAAAACCAATGGGTTTTCTAAGTTTACCCATGGTTTAGGATAAGGTGAACCTATCTCCCTTGTCCTTTATATTATTGTTGCTGAGCATTTATTAAGATGCCTTGTTAGTCTTTATGAAAATCATCTAAATCTTAGTTATAGAATAGTGGGTGGTTTCCCTATCTCTCATTTATTATTTTTCAATGATGTAATTATTTTTACTAATGCATCTTTGAATATGATTAATATTCTTATGAGATTTTAAACAAATTTTGAGATTTCAAGTAGTCTTTTCCTTAATAAATGCAATAGTTGCTTTGTTGCCTCTAAGAAAGTCCCTTTAGATCATATTAATTCTATTAAAGGTAATATTGACTTGTTGTAGGGTTCTTTATCTATTAAGCATCTTGGGGTTCCCCTTTTCAAAGGTAGGAATAAATTCTTTTATTTTGATGACCTGATAACTTCTATGGAAAAAAATGTTAAACTCTTGAGAATTTAATTTTTAAGTTGTGGTAGGAGATTGATCCTTATTAGTAGTGTTTTATGTTCTTTACCTATTTATATCTTTAAAAATATATAACCTACTCAAGCAGTTTGTAACAGGCTTAAACATTGTTTAATAAGTTTTTTTTTTTTTTTGAAGGGTACTAACAACCAATCAAAAATCCTATGGTCTTCTTGGAGTGATTGTTGTGGGGTTTCGGAGGAAGATTTTTTTTTTTTTTTTTTTTTTTAAGATTACATATTTCATTAATAAAAGAAACCTAATACATACTACTAGTGGAAAGAGAATCTATTATATTCATCCTTTTAAAAAGAAATAAAAGGAGAAATATTATTACAACTACATCATCCCAATTAAAATCACTAAAACTAACATAGTTACCACACAAATCATATAACTTATTAAAACTACGATTTGAAAAATTAAATACAACTTGATTGAACACCTAAAATTCTTTCATGTACATATCTTCATTCTGCCAATTGGGTTTTTTTAAAGAGCATTAAAGTAACTTGATAATATTGGAATTATCACCTTAAATAATAATTGCTTTTGCTTCAAATATCCAATTTTCCATAAACTTCATCTATGAATGAATAGCCAACAACACCAATTGAGCTATATCCTAATGTAAGCAATTAAAATCAAATGCAAAAAAGAATTTTCATTTATGATCTATGAAAACACCACCAATTCTTGCTTTATTAGATCTTAAAAAAGATAAATGAATGTTAACTTTAATATATTCAAGATAAGAAGGGTGTCAAGATATCTAGAATAGCTATGAGTGCTGATTAACACCATAGTTTTCTAAAATGAGATAAATTTGAGGTGAACTAGAAGCAAATCTAATAACATTAGAAGCTATATAAAGCAAACTATCTTCAATACCTCCATGCTTAACTATCTTCAATACCTCCATTCATAAATCTTTCTTCCTGATGATTCTAGCCCTGAGGATGCTGAGGAAATGCTAATTTAGTTATGACTCATTTCAAAAATTTACTTAATAGATTTTTTACCCCCAATCCTCATGATCTTAACTATATTATCCATACTACCATTTGTGATGATGTCAACATGATTTTAACCCACCCAACCCCTTTCTCTTCAAGAGATTTTGGATATTGTTAACTCCAATTATGATGACTTATATATGACAATTTTGGATTTCTTTGCGGATAATATCATCCCTTGATGTTTCTCTTCTACTTCCATTATCCTTATTCCTAAGAAAATGGCTACTAACACTTGGGATTATTTTAGTCTATTTAGTCTTCATTTTGTTTTCAAACAAGCTTATCTATAAAATTTTAATGAATCATTTAGCCCTGTTCTTCCTAAAGTTATATCTCCTTTTTAAACTAATTTTGTCGAAGGGAGAGTTATTGTTGATAATATCTTACTTGCTCAAGAGATGATTCATGATCTTGATACCAAAGTAAGAATGGGTAATATTATCCTTAATCTTGATGTGTCTAAATCCAATGATAACATTAACTAGAGTTTTCTTTATAAGATTATCCAGCTATTTAGTTTTAACATGACCTTTATTACTCAAATAAAAATTTTTGTTGAAGGTTATTACTTTTCTATGATTATTAAAGGAAAAAATAATAGCTTCTTTAAGTCTTCCCAAGGTTTAAGACAAGGAGATCCCATGTCTTCTGCCTTATTTATTATTGTGGCTAAATATCTCTTTAGAGGAATTATTAATCTTTATGATAATCACCCATATTTAGCATATAGAACTTTGTGCTGTTTTCCCAATTCTCATTTAATTTTCTCATATGACTTTATTATTTTTTCTAATGGTTCTTTAAATATGCTTAATATCTTTACGAGATTCCTTCGTAATTTTCAGAATGCTATTGGCATTTTGATCAATAATAACATGAGTAGTTTTATTGCTTCTAGAATGATGTCTCAAGATTGCATTAATAATTCTAAAGACAATAATGGTTTTATACAAACTTCATTGCCAATTAATTATTTGAGTGTTCCTCTTTTCAAAAGATTGAAGAAGTTTTTTTTTATCTTTTATGATCTTATTTCTTTTGTTCAATGACGGTTCGCCTCTCAGAAATTTAATTTTCTTTCTTATGGGGAAAGACTCTCTCTTATTAAGAGTGTATTATGCTCCTTACCTGTTTATATTTTTCAAACCATTCAACTTATTATTACTGTTTGTAACCCTTTAAAGAAATTATTTAATAAGTTTTTTTATAGGGGTACTTCCTATTAGTCTAAATTACTAGTCCACTTAGAATAATTATTGTGGTGTTTTGGAGGAAGGTGGTTTTGGTTATAAAAGAATGATTAACATCTTTCCTATTTTCTCCATTAAATTGTGGTTTCAATTTTGCGCTAAATAATTCCATTGGGTCAGATTTATGACTGCTAAATATTGTATTGGTAAACATCCTATTATGTTTTGTTACAACAAAGATGACTTGAAAGAGACTCTATAATATCAAATGGGAAGCTAAAAACCACATCTGTGGGTCGTGGTGATATTTTCTTTTGGCAAGGCAAATTGTTTGCTTCTTTTTCTAGTGATTCTCGACTAAACACTGATTCTACTTCTTTAGTTAAAGTTAGTTACTTTATTAATGGAAATAATTGGGATTATAACAAATTTGCTGAGATGATCCTGGAGTCTGTGGTCAATCATATCTTAAATATTCCTCTCAATATTGAGAATAATGACTGTTTATTATTTATGCTCTATAACACTAGCAATTTCAAGTTCAAAGATGCATGGAATTCCTTTAGAATTAAAAATCCTAATTCTTTGGTTTATTCTTCTATTTGGCATAAGAGTATTCCTACTTCCATTGTTGTTTTTATTTGGAGAGTTATGCATAGGTTTGTCCCTACTGATGATAATTTAGTGAGAAGAGGCATTTCCCTTCCTTCTAAATGTCAATATTGTTCCCATGTTGAGAATATGCATCACGTTTAATTGTCGGTCCCATCATTGTCAATGTTTAGATTTATTTAGATGATATTTTTTTTTTGGAGAGAAGCTCTGGTTTTCCTTTCTAGACAGAGAAAGTTTGAATTTGTTTTTTTGTGGGTTTTCTTGTCTCCGATCATAGCAGCGACTGGCCGTCCCCCGTCGGACCCTCCGGATCTTCATCATTCGATCGACAATCATCTTCTGATTGATTGTCCTATCTCTCCTTCTTCCACGATTTCTTCTAATAGGTGGAATTCGGCTCGGTTGAATCCAAGATCTGAAAAGCAACTTTTGCTCATCAATGAAAATTCTGGTTCCATTTCTCAGCAAGATTCATTGATTCCTTCTCCTGATGTAAAGGGTAAGAAGGTGATTGATTTTCCAACCTCTTCCGATGATGTTCTTCAAGAAATTGGTCTGATTTCTAATGGGTTAAATTTTGGTTTGTTGGATCAAGGAATTCTCTGTTCTTTGAATTCTCCTTCTATTAAAAAACATGAAGTCAATAAGGAAATCTTGAACATAAAGATTTCGAATGAGGCATTAATTCCTAAAGAAATTCCTGGTTTAAGTGGTATTGCTGTTTCATCTGATGAAATACCTGCAAAGGAGATTGATAAACTGAAATAATCTTTTATTAATGCTTGGAAGAAACCCCAACGTATCAAAATTAATTTTGATGCTAGCATCGTTGATCTGTCTTCTGATGGTAAGGCAATTAAGTTGAACTCTGAGAAAGAGCAGGCCAATGCAAAAATTCTTACTAATTCAATAGTTCTGAAGGTTTTGGGGAAAAATATTCCTTTTTCGATATGCAGTTTAGAATTACGAAAACAATGGGGCAGATTTGACAACTTTCATTTAACTTCATTGGGATTAAACGGGATTCTTTGTTCGTTCAAATCCTCTGCTGCTATGGAAGAAGTTCTCAGTGGTGGGCCTTGGTATATCGGTGGCCATATCATCGATCTCGATAAATGGTCTCCGTCTTTCTCTCCTTCATCTCTTAAAGTCCTTACCGCCCGGGTATGGATTAGATTCCCTCAACTGCCTTTGCATTATTGGGATGAGATCAATATGGCTTTGATTGCATCCAGAATTGGCACACCTCTTTTCTTTGATGGTAACTCCTTTAATTGGAGTAAGAAGGAATATGCGCGAATCTGTTTACGCATAAATTTAGAATCAAAACTACCCACAGGTGTTTGGTTTGACGGTTTATATGGCAGATTCTTTCAGAAAGTCGAGTACGAGATGCTCACAACTTTCTGCTATGGCTGTGCAAAAATTGGACATCTAAAAACTTCTTGTCCTGAATCTGGTTTGAATGTCCTGGTTACTTACAGCTCTGATTCATATGTCAATACCTCTCAAGAGGTTTCTCATCAACAAGAGGAATATGGGCCATGGATTCATGTTAAATTCAAAAATAGACCAAATCAATCTAGAAACCGCCAGGGACCTTGGAAAAAAGAAGCAAACATTGAAAAAATTCCAGCTCCAAAGTTACCAGTCTTGAATTCAACTGAAGAAATTTTGGAAGTAGATTGCCCGCCAAAAAAATTTCAAAACTCTGATTCATTACTAGCTAATGTCATCAATTTGTCGAATAGCTTCAATGCTTTAAAGGAACTTTCTAACACACCAGAGGAGGTTGATGCTGATATTGGAAAATCTTTTAATGAAAATGCCACGATTGAGATGAATGAAGGTGATAAAGATTTAGCCAATGCTAAATTAGGGGATGCTATTGAGACACTTGTTACTCCTGTTGAAGATCATTTTGAAGTCAAAGCTTGTAGTTCAGCTTCTGTATCCCAAGCTCAAGAAGATTCTTCAAAACAAACTGAGAAACCAGATTCTGATCACACTTTCCCAGAGATCCCTGTCTCAACTAAATCCAAAATCAAGCCTCAATTGAAATTTTTGGGTCTGATTGAACCATGGTCCAGAAAAAGGAAAGCCGAAGGTAAAGGCAAGAAAAAAGGCGGGGACTTTTCCCCTTCTGTTCAATAAATGTCTTCTCTAATATTTTGGAATTGTAGAGGGATCAAGAAAAAGGAGTCATCCCTATACTTAAAAGAAGTTGTTAAAGACAACTCTGTTTTTTTTATTGGTCTTGCTGAGACTAAATTGGCCTCGATTGCTAGAGCAGATGTAAATAGAATTATTGGTGCGGATTGGAATTGTTTTCACCACCCAGCAGATGGTATTGCTGGAGCTATTTTGATTTTGTGGAAAAGCTGCTTGGCTGATTTTACAGTCATTACTCATTCTCCTCAACTTATTTTAGGTTCCTTGAAAACTCCTAACAAGGGCATTGGGAATGTGGCAATGGTATATGGACATAAAAATCATCAAGGCAGAAGGGAGCTTTGGAGCTGTTTGGAAGATTTTATGTCTGAAGATACTCCTACCTTAGTAGGTGGTGATTTTAATTGTCTTCTTTCTAAAGAAGATAAAAGAGGAGGTAAACGTTTCTATATGTCTAATGGAACTAAGGAGATGAAGTTCTTCATGGCCAAGCATGATCTTCATGATCTTGGTGTGATTGGTCCTAAATTTACATGGTGTAATAATAAGCAAGGGGCTGCCAGGATTTGGGAACGCTTAGACCGTTGTTTGCTGAATTCCTGTGCTCTTCAGCTTGTCCCGTCTGCTTCCATTCAGCACCTTGCCAGGATCTCTTCAGATCACTGCCCCATTGCTTTTTATATTGATAATTTGACGCGGGATTCAACCAAATTTTTCAGATTTGAAGACACCTGGAAATCTTATCCAGCCACTAAAAATATTGTTGCAAAGGCCTGGGGTAAGAATGATTATGGGGATGAACCCGATATCCTTAATAGAAAGATTAAGAGATCCTTGAAAGCTCTCTTCTTCTGGAATAAGAACACCTGCAAAAACTTGAACCAATTAAAAGAAGAATTAAAAAGTGACATTCTTAGCCTGCAACAACAAGAAGAGGAGGAAGGTGGTCTAAGTTCAGACAATCTTGCTCTTTTGAGAAGTAAGGTGTGTGAGCTTAACATCACTTTGCTTAGAATATCTACATGGTGGAATCAAAGAGCCAAGACCACCTGGAATGAAGAGGGAGATTCTAATACACGATTTTTTCATGCCCATGCTACAGCCAAAAGAAATGGTAATCTAATTAGACAAATTAAAGATGACAATAACAAGTTGGTGGAAGATATTGAAGAAATTAAGAAAATCTTTTTAAAATACTTTGAAGACAAGTGGAAACTTCGACATTGCAATTTTCTGGACTAGCCTTATGCTGAACCAAATCAGATATTAAATGCGGATGATAGAACCTTTTTGGAGGCGAAATTCACTCAATCTGAGTTCTACACTGCAGTTTTTCAGCAAGGATCTAATAAATCCTCTGGAATTGATGGTTCTACAGCTTCTTTCTTTAAATTTTACTGGGAAATCATAAAAGAAGTTGCTTGGAATGCTATAAACAAGTTTTTTACCACTGGCCGAATGAATGGTGCTTGGAAAGACACTTTGGTTGTTCTCATCCCCAAGATCACTTCACTTATCTTACCTTCTAATTTTCGTCCAATTAGTTTATGTCAAACTATATACAAAATTGCCTCAACTATGATTGTTAACAGGTTGAAGTGCTGTATTTCCAAGATAATTTCAAAGGAGCAGGTTGCCTTCATTCCAGGTAGATCCATGTCAGATCATTGTCTTCTTGCTCTTGAAATTTTCAACAAGTTCAAAATTTCAAAAAATAAGAAAGGTCTTAAGGCTGTTAAACTTGATATGGCTCAAGCTTTTGATAGCATGTGTTGGAAATCTTTGGTACATGTTCTTGATTGGTTTGAGTTCCCGGAGAAATATTCATCATCCATCATGGAATGTGTAACTAAAGTTAGATTTTCCATTCTTTTAAATGGTAAAGCCACTAGTTGGATTGATGCAAAAAGTGGTTTTAGACAAGGGTGCCCTTTGTCACCTTATCTATTTATTATGTGCTCTCAACTTCTTTCAAGTATTATCAAACAAAGAGGTTCTCTTTTAGGCATTCAAATAACTCCAAAAGCGCCTAAAATCACTCATTTACTTTACGCTGACGATGTGCTTTTATTTGGTAATGCCTCCTCCTCCCATTTGAAAGCTATGTTGAAGTTAATAAAAGTTTACTGCAGCTAGACTGGACAGAGCTTGAATCATTCCAAATCACAAATTTTCATTGGAAAATTTGTCAGAGCTGATTTAAAATGGAAACTAGGCAACAAATTTGGATTTAAGGTGGTGAACGAACTTCAATATCTGGGAACCAAAATTGCACTCAGAACTTTAACCAAACACGATTTCTAATTTGTGGTTGATCATGCACTTGACAAGCTTAATTCTTGGGGTGCTAAATTTCTTTCAATGGCTGGAAGAATTGTTTTAGCAAAGACTTCTTTATCATCACTTCCAACCTTTATTTCTACTCATTCTTTAATCCCCAAGAGTATTCTTCTCGAACTTGATCAAATTCGCAGAGATTTCATATGGCATCACATTCAAGGACATAAGAGTCTTCATTACATAGCTTGGGAGAATCTTTGCACTCCTAGAGCTTATGGCGGATTGGGTATATATTCAGCTGTAAAGAAAGTTAGACCTCTACGTGCAAGACTTGCTTGGAGGCTTTTTAATAATCCTTCCTCACTTTTATATAAGTGTATGTCAGCTAAATATGGCTCTGTCATTCATGGCAACAAACCAACCTATGGACATTCTGCTGCTCGGGCAATAATCCTTAATCGAGTGCTCTCTCTCAATCCAATTGTCAAATGGAAGATCGTTAATGGGGCAAATATTAATGTCATGGAGGACATTTGGTTACTTGACAAATGTTTCAACAAATGGCCAATGCTAGCTGACAGTAATGGACTAGAAAATCAGATGCTGCAAAACTTTATCACTGAAGATGGAAACTGGAATCTGATTGAGCTTTCACGGTTTTTTAATAGCAGCATGATTGAACTTATAACACACCATTGTGTTATAAATGAAGGGGAAGAAGACAACATGGAGTTGCTTTATCAACTTTCTGGTAAATCTATTTCTTCATTAGCTTATTCTGAATGTATTAAATTTCAGAACTTCTTTGATGATGCTGGTTTTGCTAAGTGGTTGTGGAAACTGAAGCTAAAGCCAAGAGTTGAGCTTTTTTGGTGGAGACTTAGTAGGTTTGCCATCCCTACTAATGAATTCTTAAAATTTAGAAATCTTAGCAATTGTGAGAAGTGTGCTCGTGATTACCCTGAAATAGAAAATGGATCTCATATTGTAGTCCACTGTAAATTTCTCATTGAAATTTGGATCATGTTGAGATCTTGGGGGTTCTGTATTCCAACCTTTAGCTCTCTTGATGATTGCCTTCATCAGCTCCGTAACCTTGTCAGCTCTAATGTGAATATTGTTAAGATCTATTGCACTGCAGTTTTCATCTCCTGGAATTGTAGAAATGAAGTTAAGCATGGCAAAAACAGTTTTCCTGTTTCGGTGGCAGCTGCTTCCACTCTGTTTTCTGCTACAAGTAACTATCCTTCGCTAGTCAACTGGGATGCTCTTCTCCACCGTGAGTTTGAAACTACATGTCATCCCCCACCTCTAGAATGGATCAAATTTAATGTGGACGCATCTTTACTAGACTCAAATCTAGCTAGTGTTGGAGGTGGATTGTACCTATATCCTTCAATGTTTAAATTCCACTTACAATTCCATTTAGTCGGATCTATTTTATCTCATTCGTGAAATTAAGCAGCAATGCTATTTTTTAGCTACATTATTGCTCATATCCTCAAGCAAGGTAACTCTTGTGTTGATTGGCTAATTATGGGTGTACTATGGACTATCTTATGGATTTATCTTATTCTAACCTACCTATCTACCTGAAAGGTCTTATTCACTTGGATAAAACTATTCTCTCTTATTTTTGTGTTTAATGTTTTGTGCTATTTTTTTTTTACCTGTTAGGCCTTTCTTTTCTTGATTTTTTATTATTGCTTGTTGATTGTTTGGGTTTCCTTGCTTCTGGTTGGCATTTTTATATTCCTTCTTCTATTTTAGCATTTATTTATGTGTTTCCTCTAGAATTTTGGTGCTAATGTTTGTTCCCTTACTACTGTTGGTTGTGTTGGTCATTGAGCTAGTTGTGATGACTGCAATCTTTGGGTGACTTAGTTCATGCCTATTTGTTTCTCATCAAATCCTTTTATTGCCGCTAGTGGGGTTTTTGTTTTTATGGTTATTAATAATTAAAAGGTTGTTTGGTGATGGATTTTTGCTATTGATCTTATGGTTTTGTTGGTTTGGTGGTTCTAAGTTTTAGTTTTTTGAGCTATTATGGTGGCCTTGTTATGATGGGGCTGGATGGTTATGGTGATTGGTGGAGGGTTCAGTGCTATATTTGTTGTTTGGAAGGGGTGATTTTTATATCCTATTGTTTCCTTATCCAGTCTGATCCCTACTCTCTTTATTGTCTATTATAGTGATAGGGTTGGTTTTTGAATAGATTTGAGTGGCATTTTTGTATTCTCCATGATCGTCTTATTTCTACATTTAGTCTAAGCTAGCTTTGTCCTACCCATTCCTTCCTTCTATATCGATCTAACTATTTAAGCATCATTTTGGTTATGTACTCTAATTTGGTTTGGATTTGTAATATGTTTTATCTTTGTTATGTTATAATCTTCCTGTTATGTTGGTTGTGGTGGGTTTGGTGCAATTTCTCTTTAACTACATATATATATATATATATATATATATATATATATATAATATATATATATATATATATATATATATATATATATATATATATATATATATATATATATATATATATATATTAGGGGAAACCCACGGAGGGGCCTACGCGTTAATATAAAGGAGAAATTACAAGGTCCTGAAAGGGACCTCGAGCTTGACTACTGCTCAAAAGAGCTACAATCCAAAAATCAAAAAAACCTAAAATCTCAAGATCCCTACTAATCCAAAATACAATGAAACCTAGGTACATTCTACGGTGCTCAAGGGTGAACACCCAAAAAATGGGGAGACAGAACAAATCGGCATTCAGTATAGCGTCCCTTATCCAAAAATGACTTCAACATTGACAAACAAAAAGAACACCTGCAAATTAGTGAAAAAAACAACACATAAAAGAAAGGAACAAAGAGAGGCACATACCAATAAGAAAATAATCCCAGTCAAAGAAAAAGTGTAATGTTATCCTGCAAGAGAGCATCAAGAAATAACTAAAGCAGAAGCACAAAAAGGAATAACATTAAAGCCCGCACAATTCCATTCAGAATTAGCACGAACGGACAGTAAAAACCACTTAGAATAGATAAGGCCTCCCCACCTCAAACCAGCAGAATTGTGGTAGACCCCAAAATAAGCCCAAAGAATAGAGTTACTAGAATAACCACCAACAAAATTACAGCTCAAAATATTAAGACTCCAGCAAAGACCAGAGAAACCTACAGAATCCACCAAGGAATAGGTGAAATAGCAGCAGACCAAAAAAACCCTCACCAACATGAATCTAATCAGCAATGCTCCCTCCCAAAATCATTAGAGGAGCAGGAAACCCAACTACCAAACCAAACCATATACAGGAAAGTAGATAAAAATAGGAAACTCAGCCAAATGCACCAGACCAACGAAGAAAGAAAAATAACAGTCAGGAACAAAAACCTACACATAATGCTCCATCCAGCATAAGGAAACAAAGAGCCATATGGAAAAAATACCTCCAGTCTAAAGATCAGGGCAAAATGAACCAACCAAAAAAACCCACCAAACCAAAGTAGAACAGCAGAGTAGCTGCTCTGGATCAAAACCCAAAAGCAAGAAAAAAACAAACTAAATACTGACATAAGGCAGAGAAATTTTATCCATATTATTAAAGCCTCTAAGAGGCGTAGGAGAATTATCTACCACAAAATAATTGAAACCAAAATTACCTGCGCCAACCCGAGCAAGCCACCTAGCACAAGCATTACCATCTTTAAGCACATGAGAAAACTCAGTATGAACAGTAGTTATTAAGAACTTGATAGCACAAATAATGTAAAACACCTCAATAGCACAAGGAACATCCACATCAATGAGTAAACATTGAACATCCAGGAGACACTCAACCTCAATAGTAATGTTAGTAATACCCAGAGAAAGACAATAGTTTAACCCATAAATAATAGAGTTTAAAATGGCCAACCGAGGGTTGCCAAAAGAAGGCCCCGCAAAACTAATGTTAAAATTGCCATAGCAATCTCTAATAATACCACCACAACCCATAATATTGTTAACCACCTCAGTACCAATATTAAGTTTAAAATTTCCATCCTCGGTTTTAACCAAACAACCAGACAAGGCATAGGAAAAATTGGAAAACTGCTGCATATTAAGACCAAGGTTGGAAACAACATGATAACACTGATAAAAACCTTTCCTATAAATTAAATTAACAGAAACTAGGCAAAATAACTTGTCTTTCACATTATGAATAACCCTGGACGACTCCATTTTAATACCATTGAACACAACATTGTTTCTTTCCAACCAAAGATACCAAAGGATAAGAGAAAAGGTAACATTCCTAATATGCCCTTTATAATTGACCACCCAAACCTGGATAAGCTCATAAATAGACATGGTCCCCTTAAACTTGTTAAGCTTAAAAATATCATCAAAGAAACACCAGGTTTTAACCGCAATAGGCCCAGACACAAGCACATGGTGCATACTCTTAATATGGAAATAGTAATTACATTTAGAAGGAATGACAAAACCATGTTTAGACAGAATATCATCCGTAGGAATAAATTTGTTTAAAATTCTCCAGGCAAAGGTAGAGACCATAGTAGGGATACTTTTATGCCAAATCCTAGATTAAATTAAACTAACCTCTTTTTTAATTCTAAAATTATGCCAAGCATCTTTAAATCTAAATGAGCCATCATTAGATAACTTAAATAAGATAACATCTTTATAATCAATGTTAATAGGAATAGAGAGAATATCTTGAATAATGCAATTAGGAACCACCTCGGAAAGCTTATCAACGTCCCAACCATTGTTAGTGATAAAGTGATTAACCTTAACATTCTCAATGGAGGTTGAATTAATACGAGAGTCAATAGAAACCAAATTCAGCCATTTGTCCTGCCAGAAAAAAACATTACCACAACCCAAACCCCAAGAAATGTGAGGCTCCACCTCCCACTTAATTTTACACATTCTCTTCCAAACTTTGGAATCACCACTATTAACATAACAAGTAGAAGGATGCTTCATACCATAGTACTTTGAAACCTTAAACTTAGCCCATAAAGATAAGTTAGCACGGAAATTGAACCAGAGTTTATAGGAAAAAGCATGGGACAGATCATGCACAGATTTACAGCCAAGACCTCCCTCTTTCAAAGTACCACGGCATTTATCCCAGGAGGCCCACATAATTTTAGTGTTACTAGCAGCACCTTTCCAAAAGAACTTGTTCAGAATAATATCAATACGGTTACACACCCATTTAGTGGAAAGAGTAAATAGGAAGAGAACACATCACACTTTTAATAAGAGTAAGCCTACCCCCATAACTTAAAAAATTAGATTCCCAGGACATTAGTTTATGCTTAACAGAAGCAATTAAATCATTGAACAAAAAATTCTTTTTTCTACCCTTAAATAAAGGAATACCAAGGTACTTAATAGGTAACTGCCCATGCACAAAACCAGTAAGATTCTTGATAACAGAGATATGATTCCTCTTCATACTATTAGGGTTAATAAAACAACTTTTGTGATTATTTAAGGATAAACCACTAATATTGTAAAAATCATAAAAAAAATCCATAAGTTTAACAATATTAATCAAAGAGGCATTCATGAAAATGATAAAATCATCATCAAAACAAAGGTGAGAAATAGGGAAGCCCCCCTTGGTTATGAAAAACATGTTAGGATGACAATCAAACAAGCTATCACTACTCCTAGAGAGGTAATCAATAGAAATAATAAAGAGCGCAGGGGACATAGGGTCATATTATCTTAAACCATAAGAAGACTTGAATAATCCAATACTTTTAACATTAATATTCATAGAAAAATAGGACCCCTCAATACAATTCTTAATAAGAATAATAAAATCTAAATTAAAACCAAAAGACTATAAGATGTTATAAATGAACTGCCAACTAATATTTATCATAAGCTTCGAAAATGTCCAGCTTGAGGTTGGAATTACCACCCCTCACCTTAAGATCCAAATCATGGAAAAATTCTTGGGAAAGCAAAATATTATCATAAATAAAGTGACCTTTAACAAAGCCCATTTGAAAATGAGAAATGATCTTGGGAAGAACATTAGATAACCTAGACATGAAAATTTTAGAAAGCAATTTATTGAAAAAAGTGCAAATACTAATAGGTCTGTAATCATCCCAACAAGAAGCATTACACTTCTTAGGGATGACAACAATAGAAGTAGAAGCAAAAAGTTAGGCAACTGGTTACCAGCGAAGAAATCCAAAACCGTAGCAAAAAGATCATCCTTAATAATATCGCAAGCTTTATGAAAAAATTTAGTAGTAAAACCATCAGGGCCGGCCATAGAATTGCAATTCATGTCAAAAACAATAGTTTTTAATTCCTCAAAAGAAGGCGGGCTAGAAAGCATCACATTATCCACCTCAGAAATAAGAGAAAGAATAATGGACAGGTTAATCAAATTACAAGGATAGAAATTCTTATTATGCCTATTTTTAAAATGTTGAACAACCAACAAAGTAAATTCTTCACCATTCTCAAAAATGGACCCATCATCACGAGCAATTTTAAGGATGGAATTAGAGGCACGTTTACAATTAACCAGAGCATGAAAAAACTTAGTATTATTATCACCTTTCACTAAAAACATAGAAGCAACCTTTTATTTCCAAAAAGTCTCTTCTTGAGCCTGAAGATTATAAAGGCTGGATTTAGCCTCTCTAAGAGAGGCAAAATTAGCATCAGTAGGAAAATTTTGGCAAAAACTCTCTCTATCATTAACCAATTATTCAGCTTGTAAGATATTGGTACAAATTTTTTTGAAAACATTACGATTCCACCAATTTAAAACTTGCTTAAGCCTCTTCAACTTAAACCAAAGTCATTTCATACCCCCAATATAATTATCAGGATGAAGGCATGCATTCCAATTATCTTGAACAACACCTAAAAAAGAATCATGTTGAAGCCACATATTTTGAAAATGAAATTGAGGAGCAACAGTAATCTAATTAATTTTGAGGGTAAGAAGTAAAGGAGAATGAACCGAGAGAGTGTGGCTAAGATGTTCAACAGAGATAATAGTGAAAGAATTAATCTAATTATCATTAAATAAAATATGATCCAGTCTTTGCCAAAGGCATCCTCTATTCTAGGTAAACTGACTACCAAAAAAACCAATGTCAATGAGATTACAATTAATTATCATATTATTAAAATCTTCCATAGAATAAGAGTTAGGAGAAGAGCCCCCAAAATGCTCAGCAGGAGTGGAGATAGCATTAAAATCACCCCCACCAGTCAAGGATCTTGAGACATTCTACTGAAATTTGATAACTGATCCCACAAAACTTTCCTAATGCCACGAGAAGAAGCCGCATAAACAAAAGAAGCACAACACTTAACATTTAAAACATCAATATGACAATGAGGCACTTGGGTAAAATTACCTATAACATCAATATGAATCAGATCTTTCCAGAAAACCCAAATCTTATTAGCACAATTAGCCGTCGATTGCTTAAAACCAAGAAATTTAACAATACTAGTTAACTTGGAAACATTAACAAGGTGTTCTAGCAAAACCAAAATAGAGATATCATGAACGCAACAAAAATTCTTAACCCGTAACTTAGAAGAAGCACACCCAATGCCCCTCACATTCTAAATAATCGATTTAACCATAACAAAAAAATAATAATTAACGGATATTTTGAGACCTGGTACTGATACCAGATTTTCAAACAAGATTAGAATGCCTTCCTGATTGTACCATAGAATTTTTACTCCTTCTGCCACGTTTACCTTGACCTTTAATAAAGCTAGTAGTCAAATCATCTTTAGCAAAACAAGTAGTAGTAAATTCAAGATCCTCATTATCAGTAAGGTTATCATAGTTAGGAAGAGAGTTAGAAGGAGACTTACAATCAGGCAAAGGTACTAAACCATTACCACGAAGAAGGAGCTCACCTTCCTCTAAAGAGTCATCCCTATCCATCTCACTAATTTGTAACCCAAGTTGAGCATTTTCTAAAACAACTAAGTCCTTCTAACTAGCTTCTCCACGAACAAAAGGAATAATCTGAAGATTAGAATTAGCATGTTCCTGCTTACTAATAGAGCATATACAATCACCAACATTAGTAGTTAAAGGAAAATGAGAAGAACAATTTATAATGGGAGCATCAGGATTAGTAGCAATTAGAGAAGATGAATCATTGAACCCTTGATTATCCATGGATAGCTTAACAGCAAGGGAGCCATTCCCATTTCCACTAGTTTCAACCTGTTTAAGATGAGAATCCTCAAGAGATACCTGAGCCATAACAGAAACGCTAAATGAAATAGGCAAAAAATCATTCAAAGTATTTAAAGACCATTATTATCAGGATAAGGAACATCTTTAGAGCTAGAAATAATTCCTTCATTCTCCACACCATCTAGGTTCTCATTACCAGTATGAACCACATGATGCAGGTTAACATTATCATATGGAACTTCAACATTTTGGTGAGATGATTTGGACACAGCATTACCTTTCCGAAGATGAGGATGCAACCTATAACATTCATTCAAAGTGTGGCCCTTAATTTTACAGTGAGAACAAAAAATAGGTAGATTTTCAAATTCCACCTTTTGAAAGTAGCCGTTGAGCTCAAAGCCTAACCAAACCTCTGAGGGAAATTTCTTAGAAACATCAAGTTCCACAAGAAAATGAGCTACAGAGGGACACGAAATATAAGCCGTGGCCTGATCAATTTGTAATGTCCTCACAAAAATCGACGCTTGACAAAAAAAAATTTGGGTATTAAAAAAGTGCAATCTTAGATTAGGGAAAGCAATCCATACCGCCGTAATAGGAGATTCCTCACGCAGGTCAAAGTTAGGCGTCCATTTGAGGAGCTACATTTGGCAACCTTGGATATAGTAAGATCTACGCGCAAAGATATGACTATAGTCAATATCATTTGTTAACTTGATAGCCACATGCCACGGATCCAGCAAACCGACATGAAACACCCTAGCTAGTTTCAAACTCACAAGAATTTATAGATCGCGTCCAGATTTAGCCGATGTAACATAAATTTACATATAAGAGTCAGTGCAGAAGGAGCTGCAAGCTGTGAAACAACAGCGTCATCGAAAAGTAAAGCCGGACAACCTGTAAAAGAAGATTGCACAAAACTGAGCTTAGGAGCTGCAGAGGAAGAACCAAAAATTACCTCCTTAAAAGATATATAGAAACCATTAGAGGAAATAATATTCGGGAGGAGAGATGATGACAGAGTCGTCATCTCCCAAACGAATAAAAGCCGAAAAATGGCAAAATAAAGCTACCAGCAAAATAAAGCAAAGCCAAAGCCAAGAAAAGCAGCAAAAAAACAAACCTAACGCCATAAATCCAAGGAAGAGGACTGAGAGGAGAGGAAACCCTAAATCGCCTTAGATTCTCTCACGACCGCTGATTGCTTGATGAGTGATTTTCTAGCTTGATAATATGGACCTCTTTGAGTTGGAATAGGTAGTCTATAAGAATTCCATACCTATATATATATATATATATATATATATATATATATATATATATATATATATATATATATATATATATATATATATATATATATATATATATATATATATATATATATATATATATTATTTTATTATTTTTATTTTTTTTTGTGGTGGTTTCTCTAGTTAGATGTTGGGCTACCCATTTACTTCTAGTGCTTGCTAGGCTAGTTAAGACCTACTTTTAGTACTTGTATTATCCTTTTCTGTGTGTATGAGCTATATTTCCTAGTTCCATTTAGTTATCATTGGTGTCATAAATGTTGGGGTTATTATTGGTTTCTTATTGTCATGGGGTGGTGCGGCTTGGGGGTGTCTTATGTGGGCTCTTTCTAATTTTCTTTGCATTTTCTCTTAAACTTGTTGTCATTACAAGTTGGTTGTTTTATTTATCTATTTCTGTATAGCTCACTTTGTATGCCTCTTTCTACCTTCTTCTCTTGTTACCTTTTTATATGGCTAAATTTTTATTGGTTATTCATCTTGTCTTAATCTTATTTCCTTATCATATGTTTTTCCTAGGTTATCTTTTGTGTTTTGTGCTTTGTACAAATAAAATTATCATAAATCTCTTGGTATTTTGATTATATTGGTACACGCAGAGGACCCAAAGTGTTGCCTTTATTATGGCTCTTTGAGGTGGTTTTCTCAACTAAGTGGAGTTATGGATTTTATTTTTTCTATCTAGTGGGATGTTGGTTTTCCCTTCTTCTTTTTGTTCAATTTCCTTTACTCTAATATTAACCATGTTATTGCTCTTTACCTGTGCATATCTATGTTATATCACTTGGTTTTGTAGATCATTTATTGTTTATGTTTTTTTATCTCCAAGCATTTTTATAGGAAGAGTGTGCTTAATGCTTATCATAAGATCTTCCTATTTTTTAATGTGCTAGCTCTTGACTACACAAGAATGCTACTAGGTATTTATGTAATTGTTCTTCATAAGGACTTTAAGTTTTTAGCTTTTATTTTCACTAGTTTTGTAGCTCTTGTGAGCAATAGTGAGCTAAATGACTCTCTTAAGGACTTTCTAATTTCCCTTTTAATTAATGTGTAAGACCCTCTCTATGTTTAAACCTAAAAAAAAAAACTTTAATAATTCATTAAAAAAAAAGATTCATGCTCTTTAAAATCTAAAATTGAATCAAGGTAAAATTAAAACCCTCTTTTAATTTTATATAGAATGAACAAAATAAACAATTAGGGAAATTAAAAAAAAAATACTAAAAAATCATTTATATATCCAAATTATTTAAAGTTTTCATAAGTTTCTTTTTATATAATTTCTAACATATGGTGGCAGTTTCATGATGTTTTGACCTAATTTGAAAAAAAAAAATTAAAACAAACTAGCTTTTTTAATTAAAAAAAATAACTACTATATTTTAAAAATTTATAAATAACTAAAGAAAAATCCTAAGAATATGAACTAAAAGAATTTAACTTTAAATAAAGTTCACAATATAGAAATCAAAATAAATTATAAAACTTTCAGGTTTGATAGAAAAGTAATATTTTAGTCAAACTTAAGGGTTTAAATAAATAAAATAAACAAATAGATAAATAAAAAATAAAAAATAGAAAAATAAAAAAAAAATTAAATTAAAGATGAATCCAACTAAATAATCTAAATTAAACAAAGTTTTTAGTTATAAATAAAAAAACTAATAAATAATAAATAAAATTAAAATAAAATAAATAGATAAATATAGATTCAAAATAAAAAAATGAAACTATAATATAATTTTAGACAAGTCATTATTTAAACCTAGATTATATTAACTAATCCAACTAAAATAAATAAAAAAATTTAACTTAAAGTTAAATTTAAATAGAAATTAAATAATAATAATAATAATTATTATTAATATTATTATTATTATTATAAATAAATAAAAATTTAATTACATAATTCAAATAAATAAAAGTTTTTTATTAAAAATTCTAATATTCATGCCTAAATATAAAATTTATTTTAAATATTAAAAAAATTAAATAAAATAAATTTACAAATCTACAATAAATAAAAAAATTAAATAATTTAATTTAGATAAACATAGATTATAAGTTTAATTCAATTAAACTAATTTAACTAAATAATTTCTAACATATTTAATTAAATAAATAAATAATAAATTTTAAATACATTTGGCTTTATGTTTTTCCCTCATTACTTTTGAATGAAGCAAATGAATCGATATCCTTATAGCCTAAGACTTATTGATTAATAATTTGGATGTATGTTGAAGTTATTACTTTACATGTCTCCTAAAACCTAAAGTTAATAATCAATCCTAAAATAATAAAATTCATTGTTAAATTGTAAATCATTAAGATTTAAATTTAAAATAAATCACTTAACCTATAACACATAAATTTATTATGTAGCTAATTCTAACCCTAATTCATTTAAGATAATTTGGAGCTAATTCATAAGAATTTGGAAGTCTTTGTCTTCAGAAGCTGTCATGCAAAGTCAACCTAACAGGTTTTACTATAAGTAGATAAAAAAACCTAAGATCATGCCACGTATGGAGGTGTTTTTGTGGCATTTATACAACAATGCTATTCTAACTTCTATATTCTAGGAGATTGCAAGATGTTTTTGCTTGTCCAAGAGGTTGTGATGCTATTGAAGATATTGATCATGTAATAACAAATTGTGTGAAGTTGTTGGAGGTGATTAATTACTTAAAAAGTTTGGGGTTTGGGATACCTTCATTTGAGAATTTTAAAGGTAGCTATCAGTGGTTGAGTCACCTTTCTTCAGGTAATATATTTTTAATTAACCTGCTCTGTAATTCTATCTATTTATCTTGGAAAGCAGGGAACAAGTATATTCATGTAGGTATTCTAGAAAGTTCAATTATTATTGCTATTCAAGCTAACTTACTCTTTGTTTGGCCGTATAAGCTCGATCCACTAGACTGTTAATCAGTTGATTAGGTTGTTTAATCATTGGCACCCTCCTCCATCTGATTGGATCTAGGTAAATGTTCAAGCTTCATTATTAACTTCATACAAAGAAGGTATTGGTGGTGTATTCCATGATAGTAAAGGATGATTTTTACTAGCTTTTGGGAAAAGGTTGTTCATTAAGATAATTCTCAACTGGTGCTTCCATCTATTCAATCATTAAGAGATGTTATTAAGGAATGGATGTTGTCTTCTAAGGGAATTATTATTGAAGGTGATAATTCCAATATTATTAATCTTCTTCAAAAAAATTTAAGGAAAGGTGGACATTTGATGGAGAGCTTTGATTTTTTTGAAGGAATTCAATCATGTTATTTTCAATTGTATTGATGGAAATAGAAATAAGTTAGTGGATTTGTGTACTAACTATGCTATTTTTAGTGATTTCTTGTGGGAGGATATTAGTTTTAATAATAACTTTCTCCTTCTCTTTCTTTGTTAAAGGAGGAACTTTTTAAGAACGATTCCTAAGCTGTATTTGGTTTTTTATTTTAGTTAATGCATTGGTTTTTTTCTTCTTCCAAAAAAAAAAAAAACAAACCTCAAAACTTATAGTACACTTAAAATTATTCGATAAGGTAAACAACTCAAGCCTTAGGTTAGGGTTGAGTTTTGTGGTGCGTTTATTTACTTTTATGTACTTTATTAATTGTTCAATAATGTTATGCTAGATGTGTGATGATGTTAGTGTTTATATTTCTGCACTATGTGATGTGGCATGTGGATGATGTTATATAAATGCTTTATATATGGTATACTAATCCTTATTGGTGTAGATATTTTTTATTATATATTCAATTATAAATTTCTAAAGCATTATAAATTTATAGAGTTATGAAAGTCTTAAATAAAGTTGTTTACTATATAAAAAGGAAGTTCAAATGTATGCATATTCTTTTAATATGTTGCCTTTGGAAATTTTTTAGAAGGATGATTGTAGTTTGAAGATCCTAAAGAAGACCTAAAGATTTGAGTACACAACTTCATTTTTGTATAAACTTTCATAAATTTAATAGTAGAAACCAAGATTATTATTTGTGGAGCTTAGCCACCTTTAATTTTTTGTAGACTCTAGCTTGTTTATTAAGTGACACATACCACATGGACTTAATCATTATTTTATATTCAGGTTGACTGTTTGATGATTAATTATATGTAGTGTGTGAATTAAAGCTATTTTTCTTTTCCTAGATTTCTTAGCATTACATGTGATTTGTATTTGATATTAGTTTGGATTATAGGATTCTATAATTTTTATCATTTAAAACACCAACCATTATTTTCCTATATTAATTTAATAAATATTTACATTTCTTCTATGTAGACTAAACTCTCACATGCTAGCAGTAAGGTAGGGCCATCCTAGGCGATGGGAATGTTCTATTATTTCTATTGGAATATGGTCGCTATGTTGCTAGTTTTTTCTTAGAAAGTTGGATATGTAGATCAAATTAGTTGTAATTGGAAAATTTTGAATTTAAGGTAAAATTTATTTCTGATTGCTTTATTTTGGTTCATTTGAACCTCTACCATCTTTAAACTTTGATTCATATTTTTAACCTTAAACCTTTCACTCAAAAATAAATAATAGCATGAATATCATGCATTTCATTTAGAAAACAAAAATCCTATTTTTAAAAGTACCTAGGTCGTTAAATGGCAGTCCATTCCATGCACTACATAAGCCTAAAAGCATAATTTCCATCTCATTAGATAGTATGGTATTCTCTATGCAGATTTGATTATAGAAATATAAATTTTATAATCAAGTTACAATTTGTTTTCTTACATATGATGAATTTTTTGATGACGTCTGAGTATGAACATTCTAAAAATTTGTTATTAACCTAATTTTAGCTAGGTTCCCATGCTTATATTGTGGTTTTTTTAAAAAGCGACCACTAAATTAAATAAATTACATGCAAACTAAAAATTATGGAAGTTCTTTAACTTCTTAAACTCCGAAACATTAGAAGTATGGCTATGATTATAGGTTGCTAAAAAATGGGAATTTACTTTTTACACTATATGAAAATGTTTTTTAATCGTTGAAATACAAACTAGTTTTATTAATCCTAAAGGTTTTTTATAATATCTTTCTTTTTCAAATGTAAATAAAAATAAAATGTGAAAGTCTAAAAGGAAGATTTTTCCTTTTAAAAATTAAAGAACTAAAAAAAGGCCCTTTTTCCTTTGAAACTTATCTTCTTTTAATAGTCTTATTAGAGGAAAAGTGAAGTATTTGGAAGAACAAATACATTGGAAAAATCTCATTTTAAGAGTACATAATTTTGTAATTCTCAAGAGTAGAGCCCAATTTTTAAATTTAAGGCATTACCTAATTATCTCAATTTTAAATTTTTGTAATTAAGTTTCACTGGCCACATGGGCCTTTCATTATTTTCTTTTTCATTTTGAATTAATTGATTGTGAGTTTTTAATTAGTTTCACTTAAGAAAAAATTTCACTTTCCCATGTTTTTCCATTTTATTTGATTTCTCTCAATGAATAATCATCAGGCTTGTAGGAAAAAGAGTTAAAATTATCTTTTTAAATTTACCTTTACATACAAGAAACATGCATGCATTTTAATTTTTTGCTATTCAAATAAAAAACTTATACTCTTATGACATCTAGGCATGACCTAAGAAATTTGGTTTAGTTTACTTTTTCGATTGATTTAGGGATGCTATGTTACCATTTTTTTTTAGAAAAATGGAGTTATTTTTTATTTTTGTATGCATGATTTCCGTTACATCATTAAAAAATATGTTAAATAAACTTTTAGAGTATTTGTTAGATTTATTTATTTCATTAATACTAGAGTTAAGCTAGTTTTTTTAAATAAATAACAACCTACCTATCATTCATTTCACAAAGACAAAAATCAATGTTTTAAACTGAAAGTTCAATAGTTGGTTGTGAAACCAAATTGGCTGTTGAAATTTTATTAATAACAACCAAAAACTAACACTAATATTTTTGTAGAAAAAGTGAAAAAAAAAACATTTTATTTTTTTTTATCTTTTTGATTTTTTTTTTCTTTTTAAAACAAATATCAATCTCAATCAACCACAATGATTTTTTTATCTCAATGATAATGAAACTAACCTCAGATTAAAGAAAAGTAAATATATAGAAAGTAAGACAATAGAAAGTAAATGTGAGAAGATAAAGAATGCAAACAAATTTTATAGTGATTTTGTTAATGAGCTACATCCACTCCCCAAAGTTATTCTTTTTGGGTATTGAACTAATCAATAGTGATTTTCCTTTAGCCACCGACTAAGCAGAGTAGATCCTACATAGCCTTCTCTAAAAAATCTTTCCTTTCACCTCCCTAGTCTTACTAACATGCCAAAATCACTTTCTCATCCTCAATGAGATGGAGTAGCCAAAATCCCTTTCACCTCCTTAGTGTAGAAGAGTAGCTAGAATTCCTTTCATCTCCTCTATGCAGCATTCTAGCCAATCCCTTTCACCCCTTGGTGCTATGAAGTACCTGAAATCCATTTCATCTCCTTTATGTGATAGAGTAGTCAACAAGTTTTAAAACCAAAGGCTTCTTCACAAAGAATCCCTCAAGATAAACACTAACATACTCGAAGAACTTAGGTGCAAGTTGGCCAAATAAATAATGTGATAATTCCTCTTGCACCCCTTTAATCCAACAAGGTTATTCTCGCTCTTACACACCCTTTCTCTCCTTTCTTTAATGTTCTCCCTTAAAACACTCACGTAGAAGAAACACCCCTTTAATTTCCAAAAGATTCCTTTAAAGTCATAACAAGAGTTCATATTAAGGGAATAAAAAACCCTAATTATATAACTTTGCCAACTCAATTAATACAATATAATTTTAGGATGCCATAGTATTATTGGTTCAATGCTATCATAGATCATCCAATTTGATTTTAAGTTGTACAATTTGATTAATTATTATCAATCATCATATTGTGCAGAATGAACCAAAGTTCGTCTAGCATCCTTAGGTGGTTCATATTGCTTGATACATAATCAGACTGTACAATATGTTATCAATATAGATCAAAATTAATTCTTTAATCCCAAAACATAAATTAGGTAATAAAAATTAACTATCATATAGTATAAATAGGACCATATAGTACAAAAAAATTAAATTTTAAAATTTTAATTTAAATTTAGTTGGATTCAATGGCGGGTTTTTTCAAAAATTAGCTTATTATCTTGTATGATGAGTTATTCATACAACATGATTAGTTATAACTCAAATTTATTTCTCACATTTAAATTAAACATTTTAATAAATTTCTTTTTTAAATGAGAGAAATAAATTTTTGGGATAATATGACATGGGTCATACATTATGATTATTAAAAATAATGAATTTTCTTTTTCATTCCTACATATGTGTGTGAGTATGGTTACTAAGCTAACATACACCCTATTATAGATATTAAATCAAGAAAATTTACAAAATTACAGACTCTTTCAAAATATGTTTAACATATATAATGCTTTCTTGAGCTTTGATTCTTTGACTATGTTTTATGTATGCTAAATCTAAAATGTTTGTGATGCATGCAAGAAAATATGAAGTATATAAAGGTGGAAAAATTAAATATAAATCCAATAATATTTTTAATCATTAAAACATAAGGTTTAGCTCCCATATTAGAAGAAAAGGGCTGAGGAGTTTAGCAAGCTTTTCAATCTAGGAAACTATAATCCTTAAAATCTTGTTAAGATCTAATAACCTTATCCACAGTGCTAAGCTATATAAAACAAAGATAAAAATGACTCAAATATATTTTTCCAAGAAGTACAACTCCTTGCACTACATCATTCTCTTTACATAAGTATTTGACTCACACAATAGATACACGTAGGCTAACCTCCGTCGGAAGTAGCCAAGCACACACCCTCACATTTTTCCTCATTTCTAATAAAAAAAATCCATTACATATGATATAAGCTTCCAATTTACAGAAATAAAACAAAATAACCAAACTTGCATGATGCTAGATGGGTGGCACTATGTCTGTGTTGAACTATAATGTCATATCATAATTAATTATATTAGTTCACTAGTTTAACCACATTTAAATGGCATCCATCATTACACTAGGGCAATTTTGTGTTGTAGGGTTCAATTTGGCATTACACTACTCCCTGGGTAGTACTACAGTGCTAAGCTCTCCAATACATATTTGAGACTTTGATCGCTTTGGCCCCAATATTATGGTGCTGCGATGCTAAGGGCAATTATAACATTATGATGCTTGATTTGTGGTGATGTAGCATTCCGTATATTTTGATAATTTTTATCTACTTTTTACATTAAAAGATAAATTTAGCTAAAACTCTTGAAGAGTTTATACTATTTAGAGTATGAAATTTTTGTTGTTGTTAAATTCTCCCAAGCATTATGAAATTGCTTAGCCTCAAATAATTTTATATTGCATTGCGATTAGATTTCTTTCGTTGAATTTATTTTTTAGAAAATATAAAATTAATGATCTAATTTTTTCTAAAGTACATAAGTTGTAAAATTTTCAAATAAAATAATTTTTATCCCATTCTTTTATTATTAATTAATATTCCTTCCAAATTAAACTCATAAGGCTTTATGTAAAATTTTTCATGTACTTGTTTGATTAAAAAAAGTTGTTGAGTTTTGAAAACATAATTTCCATTGGGAGAATTGAATTTCTTTAGAAATTTAGTTTTGAAATCAAACATCACATTATATATGATATTTCAACTTGAAAGGCGAACAAATAATTCTCCAATAGGTTCATATTGCAAAACTTTCATTTTTACTTTATTACCGTAGTCAAATTCAAGAAATAACCAAATATGACTCCAAAGGGTCAAAATGATGTTCGATCTATCATTTGACTATTTTAATCTAGATAAAAGGATCATTAATTTCATAATCAAAGTCAATGTAATAGAATTATATATCTTCATGAAGAAAGAGGATATCGTCTACTATCAGTCATTTGAATATGATGACAATGATTGTCAAATTTGATTTTTCCAAAAGAGAATTAATTTAATTTTTTTAAAAAATTTAGTTTGAATAATGGATCGGGTGTCTAAATTTTCTACAAGTGCAATCCCTTATAGTTAATTACATCTTAGTAAATTGGAGTTTCCTATGAATACTCATGATTAAAATAACATTAGAAACTTTATTTTGAGATTTCAATGCTTAACGTAAAAGGAAGCGAGGTTGGAAATTCAACAAGGATTGGACCAAATGGAACACTTATTTCTAGAGGTCAAACGAGGAAAAGTAAGAGGCACTTTGGGATTCTAAAACATTTTTGAAGCACCCCAACCAATCCAAAGTGTTGGACTTAAATTTAGATTGAAAGAGATTTAAGTTTGAATTATTGATTTTATTATAAAGTTGGGATTAAATTACTAGTTGTTGAGGTTTTATAGTCTAAACTTGCCTCAAAACCTAAGTCTAAACTAGGTACTGAAAAATAGTAACCCAAACCTAGCTAATGCAATGCAAATACGAACTTACCCCATTATGGATTAGGGAGCAAGCTAACCACCTAAGCGCTTTAAAACTATGAGTCTGCTCACTTATGAAAGAGTGGGTAAGGATGTATAATTAAGTTAAGTTTGAGGAAATGGGGTTAAAATTTAGAGCATATCCTAATTGGCCCCTTGAATTATGTATGGTAATATGAAACTTAAAGTAAAATGCAATTAAATTTTAGACTCATTTAAATTTATTTCTAATGCAAAGGATGTAAATTGACTTGATTAAAATGGATAAATCAAAATGAAGTAGTTTTAAAATTAGACTTAATAATAAGTTTTACCCTAAGGAATACACAACTTCCCATCGATAAGGTTGCACCATAATAGGTTAGGTTGCCTGCTAGAACCAACAGGCGGTGAGGTGACTAATGTTGATTCTATATAGGTTTTTAAACCTAATCTATTATCCCAAGGCTAACCAAGAGGGGGAGGGGGGGTTAATTGTTAATTTAAAAAATTCTCTTGAATTTTTAAATGAAAAACATTTTGAATCTCGTATCATGTTAATTTAAGTTTTAAAAATAAACTTTTCAACCACCATAAATTACTTGCAGTAAATAAATGCAGAAATTAAAAGACACAAATATTTATATTGGTTCGATCAAACACGACCTACATCCACTCCCTGAAGACTCTCTCTTCAGGTATTGCACTATTTCCAAAGTGTCTCTTCTTTTGCCCCCATAGCAAGGTAGAAAAGCCTTTATAAATCCTTTATTCCACCAATTCTCAGTGCGGCAGAGAATTGTTATCCTTTCATACTCTCCAGATGTCAGCAAAGAACTGTCATCTGTTCACACTCTCCAAGTGTAAACAGAGAACCATCGTCTGCTCATACACTCCAAGTGTCGGCAGAGTACCTTCATCTGTTCACACCCTCCAAGTATTGGTAGAGTACTAGATCTTCTTCAAAGATCTTCTCAAGAGAATCTAGAAAGAAGAAAAGAAGAGTAATCATCAAAAACACAAAGAGATCCTTACCTTTGAGTAACCTTGTGAACCCTTCACACTCCACTTGCAAGAAATCTCTCTCAAACACTCTCCCACACTCTCTCTTTCACTTGTTCTTGAAAAATCTCGAAGACCAGACTTTTACACATTAGTTTTAGAGGACCTTTTATATCAAAGACATAAAAAACCATCCAAAAAACTGAAGTTTTTCATTTTGAGCATACAAGATCGTACAATATAATCGTATTTTCGTACATACGAACAGTTAAAAAACTTTTGTGTATGAACCTTATGTGAATCGGTACAAAAAGATGTTATACACGATGATCGTCCAGTACGAACCCAGTTCATAATGTATGAACCCTTGAAAATTTTTTATGTTAGTCGGGAGGAAGAGGAACCCCACAATTTTGTACCCTGGATGGCGTACATATGATGAAGACATCATATAGAACGATCAATTATAAAAATTCTCAAGATCATTTGGATGAAAAGGGCCCCGTCCATTTGTACCCTTGACGATGTACGTACGATGATGACATTATACGGCACAAACTATTCAGAAAATTTTCAAGTTTGTCTGGATGAAAAGGGACCCATCCAATTCATACCCTGGATGGCGTACATATGATGATGACATCGTACGGTACGAACCATTTAGAAAAAATATAAAATTTTTCAGAATGAAAAGTGACCCATCTAATTCATACCCTGGATGGCGTACGTATGAATGGTATATCGTACAGTATGATCCATACTTAGAAAACTTTTATACTTTATGTTTGTTTAACTACTTGCTTTGGAAAATAAATGAACAAATCATCCCATACAAAATGACTTCGTTCAGTACGATCGATTTTAAAATTACAAATTTAAACTATCCCACGGTGTGTGTGTGTGTGTGCATAATTACTCAATTATAATCACACTCTCTCAGACTCAATAAAATGTAAAATACATACTTTATTTCCATTAAACCCTAAACTGATCTGATTTGAAGTCTTTAACAATTCGGAGTATGATTTTTCTAAATTTTTAGTGCACACAAACAACAAAACAAAGCATCCAAAATATATTAGGAGAAATAATAATCAAATCAATTATATTTGGAATCATAAAAAACATACATATTGTAAGAATATCAACAATCAATAACTAAGTTGCAACTATCTCAACACCTAACAAAGTAGAGAAAAATTCAAGATGATGCATGAAACCATCAGTAAGCCCTAATCTTACTTCTTAAAGTTGTTAGAGTTTTTATGTTATCTTAAAAAAATTTAATATAATTAAAGTAGAAAATTTTTGTTCCTACCTTAACGATCCTTCAATTGTTCGAGATGAAAACAAAAATGGCATGGATAAGAAAAAGCTAGAAAAAATGCCATTTCTACATCACAATCAATTAAATAAATTTATTAAATTATATACTCAAATTAAATGTTCATATGATAAGTGCCATTTAATATTATATCCAGGGTCTGTAAGAAAAGTATAGTTGTTGGCCACAACTAATAATAACATTAATTCTACTCCTAAAACTCAAATGACTTTGAGACTGACATTGTTCTTGTTCTTCACTTCTTCGTCCTTCTGCAGGCTCCTTGGATCAGTCGGGTCTGGATATCCAAATAAAAAGAAACTTTCCTTAGAGTGCGGTGTTTATTTTCTCTTGGATATTTGAAAGTCATCCTAATTTAAATCTCTAAATGGAGAGGAACTCTCCACTAAGGGATGTCCCTTGCTCTTTGAATTTTAAATTGGATGCTTAATACCATCTCATAGTGCTTTTACAACTCTTGACTTGAGTACATAAAATTACATTTAAATAAAAAATAAAAATGTATACTCAACAACCTCTAAGGTTATCCTAAATAATCAATAATTAAATCAAAATCTAAAGTAGTTATATATTGAAATTAAAATATTCAAACTAGCCATACTTGACCATGTTATTTTAATTTAAAAGAGGGACATAGCAATTCTAAAGCACCTCCAAAAAACATCATTAATTTAAAGCTTAATTTTATGCTATTTTTTATTTTAATTGCCCTGTATAAGCATAGTCTCTTGCATAAGAATTTGTTGGCATTTAAATTGTCCCTAACCTAAGGGTAAATATAATGCCTATTTTATCAATACACAAATTAAAGAAATTAAATAAAAAAAACATCAATTTATACTAACAAATAACATGCACTGAAAACCATAAAAAACCCAGCACGTAATAGAAAATTAACAACACCCTAGCCAATGACAAGAGTTGGTTTTCCTAGCAAACCATCTAAAGTGTATGAGGTAGGTTGTGTGGTTTAGATTTGTTTTAGGTAGCAAAATTGCTTAAATTCAATTTATGTTTTGGTTGGTTGAAAGGCTTATGAAATATTTTAGTTAAAGTTTAAATATTCATGATTTAGAAATAATTTTAAGAAGTATTTTTAAAGTTAAATGGCCATCACCCTTGTTTCTCACTCGGGTTATGAAATTTATTTTACCTTCCTTAGAACTAAGTTAAAATCCTCATAAGTTTAGGTTACCTAGTGGTAATTAGTATAATTATATGAATTGAATTGACTAAAGTTTGAAATTTGATAAATTTTAATTATAATTGATTGGTTTCTATTTTTAAAGTTAGACTAAGATTTTCTAGATTTTTAAATCAATTATTGAATTTTCTGGAATTATTTGAATTATTAAAATGTATTAAATTAAAGGAGTAAAAATTTGACTCTTAAACTAAGATTGATTTATGAAAGTTAATACTTTTCTTAAATAATAGAGCTTAAGATGAGTAGTTAGACTGTAAGTTTTACATGTTTAGATTTTTCTACATTAAATTTTGATTTTCTTAAGTTTTGACTTGAATTTTGACTTAAGGTTGACTGGATTGTTTGACTTTTTCAATTTGAATTTATTCTGGGAGTTTGATATTTAAATAAATAATAAACCTCAAATGGAGTCCAATGCTTTTGAGTTTAATCAATTTGGAATTTTCTATAATTAGTAAAGATTTTTAAAATTTTGAGTATTTATTAGAATTATAAAAATTATTTTAATTAAGGGTTTTAAATCATTTGAATCCAAATGAACTCCAAACTTATTGAAATCATTTTCATTACATAGAGAGAGTGTGTATGGTTCAGAGAGAGAGAGTGTGTATGGTTCAGAGAGAGAGTGTCCAATTTTTTAGAGAAGGAAACCAGTTTTTCAAAATTCTATTTCTGTTATTTTTACTTTTCATTTTGGCGGCAGAGGGGACCCTCTGTTGGTTCTCAGAAAACTCTGATGGGAGACGTTCTTCTACCAACAGGAAGTTCTTGGGAGAATCATCGGAATGGATTGAAATTGCCTTCTTGATCTTTGGGTGAAGTTTTTATTGATGTCTCAGGTGGTTCTTCCTCCCTTGTTGAGCACAAGAAGGCGTTCAAAGGAAGACCATTAACCATCAATGAAGGTGGGTTATTGAATACTAAAAAGGTTGCTAAATGATAGGAAATGGTAAGAATTTGATGGTAGATGTTGGATTCAAGAATCCAAAGTCTACTAGATTTTTTTATTCAGAAGCTTTATCATCATATGGTTTGAAGATTCATGAAAATAAAGTTTATATTTCAATCTCTCTTCTTAGAACACCGGCCAAGACAATTAACCATGTGGAGAGTTGTCAGGGAGGATCATCTACTATTGGAATAGACACTTATACTCCAAAGAATGTTAGTGATCTTTGGTCTGAGAAGGTTAATGTTGGATCTTCTCCGCCTGCAGACGATATGGAAAAGGTCCATAAATGTGTTTCAGGTGATTTAAATTTGATTAATTAGGATAATATAAAATTTTTGACACCTACTATAGAGTTTCCTGTTTGGAATTTTATGCCTAGTGCTTGGAGCAGAAAACTAATCCTAAGCATTGATAATTTGGATTTTAAATTTTGTCTTACAGAGGATAGGAAGGTTGTGAAGTTAAATGCTAAAAATGAATTGGAGAATACAAAGATGCTGGAGAATGCTCTAGTTATCATGGTGTTTGGAGATAATATTCCTTTTTATGTGATTAACTTTGAGTTTAAAAAGGCAATTGAATCATTTTGGTAAATTTTACATCATATTGTTAGGATTAGATTGGTTTCTAGATTCTTTTGAAGAAGTGGCATCCATAGAATCAATTCTGATGGAAGGTCCTTAGTACGTTAAAAGACACATCATCGGTGATGATAAGTGGTCACCTAATTTCTCTCTATCTCCTCTAAGAATCCTTTCAGCCTCGGTGTGGATTAGGATGCCTAATCTACCCTTGCAATGTTGGGATGGGATCAATGCATGTAGAATAGCTTCTTAAGTTGGCAAACCATATTTGTTAGAAGGGAATATGTATCAATGGGGGAGGAGAGAGTTTGCCAGTCTTTGTTCAGATCATGTTGGATAGCCAGCTTCATTTAGGTGTATGGGTAGAAGGAGGTGTGGACAGATTCTTCAAATTTGATTCAATATGAAAGAGTATCTAAGCTATGCTTTGAGTGTGGTAAAATTGTCGATTTGGAAAGTAATTGTCTTGAAGCATGTTCGGAGGTGGTTAAGGATGGAGTAGTACCGAATCTATCTGGGGTATTCTGGTTCAGAAATCTGGGAGAGGTTATGAAAATACAAGTGTAGGAAAAAATGGTTATGGATATGGTCTTTAGCTGCGGGTGAGCTATGGGAATTAGGGGATCAAATATTCTTAGAAGATGATGAGGAATCATAATGATTTTATTTTTAGCAGGAAAATTCCTGTCACTAGAGAAGAAAAAATTGTTCTAGCTAAATCTAAAGTGGATGTTGATCCTATTCAAAGGGTCTAAAATGGTCCAGTGTCTTCATCTGCTTCAGGTAATGAAGCTTTTGTATGTAAAAATCTTGAAGTGATGCCTTCTTGCACTACTGTGGTTTTAAACTTTGGGAAGAATGGTTTGTTCAATTGTTATATTGGTTTTCATAGTAAAAATAAGTTTGATGTGCTTAATGGTGTTAGAGTGGAGGGGGTTTAGATGTTTTAGTTAGAAGTGTGAAGGATCTTATTATAGGTAATTCGGGTGGTGAAGTGGATGAGGTGAAGGGTTCACCAACTGTGGAAAATTCCTTGTTGGGTTCTGTTGGGTCTGGTGTGAAGGAAGGAGGTGTTACTTTATCTGTTAAAAGAAAGATAGGTAAAGAACTTAAAAGGCTTGGTTCTATTAAATTGGTTCCTAGGAGCAGGAAAGTTGATGTGGGAAATAAAGAGAATCTGGGGGATTGCTCCCCCTATATTAATCAATGAATTCAATTACTTTTTTGTAATGCAGAGGAGCTAGGAATGTTCAAGCTTCTCTATATGTGAAGGAATTTGTGAAAGAATATGATGTGGCTTTTCTTGGGTTATTGGAAAAAAAGTTAACTACGATTAACAGAAAGGATGTTAACTCACTTATTGGTGTAGATTAGGATTTTTGTCCTTTTTCTTCAAATGAGTTGTGTGGAGGGATTTTGGTTTTATAGAGGTTGGATCTTGATTCCTTTATTATTTTGGGTTATTCTTACCAATGTGTGATTGGTGATTTAGATATTCATAATAAAGGAATTTGGAGGATTTCTTCATCATAGGGGAATAAAGATGTTTATAAAAGAAGGGAGTTGTGGAATAAAGTAGAGATGTTTTCTTCTAAAAAAACTTCATCGGTGGTGGTTGGAGATTTTAATTGCTTATTGTCGAAAGGAGATAAAAGGGGAGGGAAAAAAATTCAAATTTTCCCAAGGATCCAAGGAGATGAAATGTTTTTAACTAATAATGATTATCATGAAGTGGGATATATTGGGCTAGCTTTCACCTGGTGTAATAACAAGGCTAGGGGAGCTAGATTCCTTGAAATATTGGACAAATGCTTTGTAAATTTTTCTACTCTTAACTTTTCATAGTTTATGGTGGTTCTTCGTCTGCCCAGGGTGGCATCAGATCATTATCGTATCATTCTAAATCTACGGAATTATTATTCCAAGCCTAATAGTATCATTAGGTTTAAAGATACTTGGGCTTCTCATTTTTCTTCATTAGCTGTGGTACATAAAGCACTAAATAAAAGGGTGGTGGGTAGCTATTCTAATATTCTTAATGAAAAGTTTAGATGGGCATTAAAAACATTATTTTATTGGAATAAAGAAAATGTTATAGATCTAAATCATTTGAAGGATTGTCTTGAGAAGGAAACTTTTGAATTACAAATGGAGGAAGCGAGTGATGATGGCCTATATGATGAAAAGATTTTTATTCTTTGATCAAAAGTGAATTAGCTTAATAACACTCTTGCTCGATTGAATATGTGGTGGAGACAATGGGCCAAGGTCAACTGGGTAGAAGAGGGTGATTCTAATTCAAAGTTTCTTTTCATTCTTTTGCAAGTGTTTGGAGGAATTATAATCATATTTTCAAGATCAAAGATGGGCATGGTATGTTAGTTAAAGAACAAGCCCAAATTGAAGACATTTTTGTAAATTCTTTAATGTGAAGTGGCAACCCAAAATTTGCATGTTGAAAGATTGGCCTTCCTATGCTGAATGAAGAGAATAGAAGGATTTTGGAGGCGAATGCTTCATTGGAGGAAGTTTTGAAGTCTATGAAATAGCTTGTTGGTGGTATTTTGTCAGGATCTAATGAGATAACTCATTCATTCATTAAGGCATATTGTTCCATTATTAGCATAGATGTATGGAATGCTATTAATATTTTTTTCTTTATAGGGAAGATGAATGCTTAATGGAAAGAAAATTTTATTTTGCTCATCCCAAAGGTCGATAAACCTCTAGTTCCAGCTAATTTTAGGCCGATAAGCTCGCAAGACTATTTATAAATTGGTGGCTAAAATTCTTCCTAATCGATTCAAAACTATGATTCCAAAGCTCAATTCAAAAAATCAAGCAACATTTGTGGAGGGCCAATCATTACTAAGCATGTATTGATAGTTTAAGAAGAGTTTCACAAGTTTAGATTTTCTAAATCCTCTAAAGGTTGCACTTCATTTAAAATTGATATGGAGAAAGCTTATGATAGTATAGGTTGAGCACTTTGGAATAGGTGTTAAATTACTTTGGATTTCTAGTAATGTTTGCAAGGCTTATAATGGAGTATGTAGAGAATTCCAAATTTTCAATTTTAATTAATGGCAAGTCTTTGGATTGGATCAAGGCTAAGAGTGCATTTCAACAAGGTTGTCCCCTATCACCATTTCTATTTCTTTTATGTTCCAAATTAGTATAAATGTTTTGATACAAGGAGTATATGATATTGGGATTAAATATCTCAAAATACTCTCAGGATTCTCATTTTATTTATATAGATGATATATTGATATTTGCATAAGCTAATGCTAAGGAAGCAAAGAAGGTTAGGGATACTTGGTTGGATTTTTGTAGTTGGTCAGGCAAAAGATTAACTACCAAAAATCTGCTGTCATGTTCGGGAAAAATGTGAAAAGGAAGAGGAATAATAAAATTGCTCGATTGATGGGGATAAAAATTATTAAAGAGATGACTTATTTGGGTGTGAAGATTGCTTTGAAAGGATTAGTGAAAGTTGATTTTTAGTTTCTTCTTGATAAAACTATATGAAAAATTAATGCATGGGGAAACAAGTTTATCTCATTAGTTGGGAGACTTAAACATATCTATATCGTTATTCTTTCACTTCCTATTTTTTATTGTACTCATTCCCTTATTCCTAATGGAATTTTGGTTGAAATTGATAAGGTTTGCAGGGAGTTTATTTTGCATAAAAAGAATAGGAGGAAAGGACTACATTATGTAAGTTGGGAAATGTTGTGTTGGCCTAACCATATAAGGTGGTGTGGATTGCATTCCTATTTTACCATAGTGGGAGCTTTAAGGGTGAAATTGGCTTGGAAATTCATTAATGAGAATGAATCTCTGATGTATAAGATTTTGAAAGATAGGCATGGGACTTTCTTCTACAATTTGGATGAAAAACAGAATTCATAGGTTGTTGGGAAGACTATTTTGAGTGGTGCAAAGCTCTTCATAATATTATTAGATGGAAGGTTGCTGCATGGGGATTGTATTAATGTTATTAAGGATGTGTGGGTGTTGGATAATAGTTTTAATAGGTGGCCTACATTTATTTCAGATATTGAAAATGATGAGTTAACTGTGGATAAGTTCATTACGGCTGGAGCATGGAACAAGGAGGTGTTGCAGAAGTTTTTTTGGTAGGAGTTGGTTGTGTTGGTTTGTCAAAATTAGATTTGTCCAGAATTGGAAAGAGATCGAGTGGAGATAATTAATCAAATGAATGGAAGATGATTTCTTCTATGTATTTTAAGGCATATGTGCATAATCCTATACATAATTTGTATTGGAAATGGATCAAGAAGATTAATCTCAATCCATGTGTGGAAGTGTTCTAGTGTAGGTTGTACCACAACGTGGTTCCTACTTTTCAATTTCTAACACAAAGAAGATTAAGAGATGATAATTTATGTCCTAGAGGATGTATGGCAATTGAAGACTATGAGCATGTGATGGTGAAATGTATTAAGCTGAATCGGGTTATTCAATTCTTGAAGAAATGGGGGTTTGGAATTCTGTCTTTTAGCAACCTTCGTGAATGTTATGTATGGTTGGAAAATGGTGTTGAGTCTAGTAAATAGGTTGTTAGACCTAAGTTAATGTCCCAAGGCTACCAAGAGGGAGGGGGGGTGAATTGGTATTTTAAAAAACTTAACCCTCTTTGAAAAATGTGTTGAACCGAAATGAAAATTTTTATTAAGTTTTTATAGAAAACGTTTTTCAACCACAGAGTTTTTAAACAAAAGTAAAATGCGGAAAATAAAAAGCAGTAAAGTAAATGACATAAGATTTATAGTGGTTCGGTCTAAACCAGACCTACATCCACTCCCTAGAGGCACCCTCTGAGTATTGCACTAATACCAATAGTGACTCTCCTTTTGCACCCACAGCAAGGCGGAGAAGCCTTTATAAAACATGAAAGTTTGTTAGGGATGTTAAGCCCCATAGAACTGGCCCAAGCTAACCAAGAGGGGGGGGGGGTTGAATTGGTATTTTAAAAATTTCTTTTCTCAAAGAATAAGAATTGCATAAACCAAAATCACACCACAAAAATAAATGCGAAATTAAAAGTGTGGAAGCAAGAAATAAGAACACAGAAATTTATAATGGTTCGGTCGACTAGACCTACATCCACTCCTTGGAGGCACCCTTCAAGTATTGCACTACAAAACGTGACTCTCCTTTAGCCCCCACGGCTAGGCGGAGAAGCCCTCACAAGAATCTCCTTTTTGCCACCCCGGCAAGGCAGAGAACCTACCTCCTTTCGCTTCCTCCTGAAGCTGGCAGAGAACCACAACCAAAAGCTAACTCCTTACCTCTACCGACCCTTCCACGGACGAGAAACTCTAGACGAAGAAGAAGCAGAGTGATCCTTGAAGCAACCCTTGTGAATCCCCTCACAAGCTCCCCCTCACAAGATCCTCTCTCTCTCCCACTCTCTCTTTCTCTCCTCAAGGCCTTCTCAGGTCAAGGCAGCAGCCAAAGGTCATCAAAAACGTTGAACAAGAGCTCTTAAATAGAAGAGCTTCAAAGGAGCTCATTAATTGCAAGTAGCCGACTTTATCGTCCAGGTCAGAGCATCTCCCTGGATGCACTCCTGGACGATTGAATTTTGGCTTGATCGTCCAGGTCGATCTCATGATCGTCCTGGCCGATCAGTTCAAATTAGAGGAAAATCGTCCTGAGCATTGCCCTATTTTTGAGTTGGCCGATATTTATCGTCCTAAAGTAACTTCAGGTTTTTGACTGGATCGTACTGACCGATCTTGCGATCGTCCAGGACGATATGATTGTATCAATCATCCTTAATTACTCCCTTGATTTCCTGATCAATTAAGGCATAATTTTATAATTTCATCTAGGCCGATCCGTGATCACCCTGGCCGATAATTTAAAAATACAGTATACCTTAATTGTCTATGGCAACTACTTCTTTCTATTTTGAGCTTATCGTCCTGGCTGATACACGTATCGTCCAGGATGATATGTTAATGACGACTGCCTTAATTAAGAATCTTTATTTAGACTTTGTGTTTTAAGCCAAATCGTCCAGGACGATGTAAAATATCGTCCTAGCCGATATGAGCAAAAATAGAAATTTTAAGTCTCTCAAGTGTGTGTGTGTCTAGGGTTACTTAGCATCAGTCTCTTTGACCATTACAAGTAGACTCAAAAGGTGAAAAACAAAAGTACAGACTGACTCAACCCTAAACCTACGCAATCCTGAACTGGCTTCTTCTTGATCATCCGATCTTCGATTCCTGAAAAGTTAGAAGCAACAAGTAGTCCAAGAGAAATAGTGTTTGTCAATCATCAAAACATAAGCCATGAAAAATAGATTTGCAACAAAACACTCTTTTCACCACTACCCGGTGCGGTAGAGAACCGTCATCCTTTTAAACAATCCCCAGTGTTGGCAGAGAACCATCATCCTTTTACACAATCCCCAGTGTTGGCAGAGAACCGTCGTCCTTTTACACAATCCCCAGTGTTGGCAGAGAACCGTCGTCTTTTTACATAATCCCTAGTGCGGGCAAAGAACCCTTCATCCTTTCACACTCTCCTAGTGTGGGCAGAGAACCCTTCGTCCTTTCACACTCTCCTAGTGTGGGCAGAGAACCCTTCTTCCTTTCACACTCTCCTAGTGTGGGCAGAGAACCCTTCATCCTTTCACACTCTCCTAGTGTGGGCAGAGAACCCTTCCATCCTTTCACACTCTCCTAGTGTGGGCAGAGAACCCTTCGGCTGTTCACACTTTCCAAGTGTAGGTAGCGAACCATCGGCTATTCACACCCTCCAAGTGTCGGCAGTGAACCGGATCTCCTTGACAGATCTTCTCACAAGAAATCTAGAAGGAAGAAAGAAGAGAGTGAAGTAATCAAAATTCACAAGTAGAGATTCTTACCTTTAAACTCCAAGTGAAGCCTTCATGCTCCAGTGGTAGGAATCATCCTTTGAATGCTCTCTCACACTCTCTCCTTGACTCTTCTCTCAATAGGCACGAAGATCAAATGACAAAAAGATTGGGTGGCAATCAAATTTGGACTATTTATACAAAAGACAAGAAAAACCGTCCAAAAACTGCAAGTTTTTAATTTTGTACGCAGTGGATCATCCCGTACAATCGTGGATCATCCTGGACGATTTTACTTAAAAGCTTCAAAACGAACCTGTTTGTATATGTGTACGAAATATCTTCGTACAAGCTGATCGTCACGTACGAACAAAGTTTGTCCGGTACGAACGGTTATACCAAGGTCGGTTCTAAAAATTGCAGAATGAATATGGAAAAACCGTCCTAAGTCGGTTGTATCATCTGAACGAAAATTGGTTCGTCCGGACGAAAATTGGTTCGTCCGGACGAAAATCTTACATAGACCAAATCGTCCTGTACGAAAATTTATTTTCGTCTGGACGAAAATCTTACCGAGAGCAAATTGTCCTGGACGATAATTTATTTTCATCTGGACGAAAATCTTACAGAGAGCAAATCGTCCCGGACGATAATTAATTTTGTCCTGGACGAATAGGACTTAGAAAAAATTTTCTTGCCAGTTCCTATTCATTCCATGTGATCTTAATAGGAGATAACTGTGTGATCGTCCAGTACGAACTGATATCGTCCCGTACGATCAGTATAAATTTTATATGATCTCCTTATGTGTGTGTGTATGTTTTTATTCACTCAATTACAATCACTCCCTTTCAAGTTTATTTTAAAGAAAAGTACAAGCTTCAAATTCACAAAGTATCTCATGCTAAATTTGATTTGAAGTCTTCATAGTCTGGAGTTCGATTTTCCTAAAATGTTAGTATACAAAAGAGCAAATACAAATTTTCTAAAATTGTTAGGAGATAACTACACATTTGAACAATAATGTTTGGAATCATCAAAACTATACAAGTTGCAGAAATGTAAAACATGCAAATAGCAACTATCTTAACAATCTCCCCCTTTTTGATGATGGCAAAATAATTATTGTTTGTATGATTTCAATTTAAAAAAAAAAATCTCCTAAACTCTCCCTGAAATGATGAATACATGAAAATAAGGAGGCTTTTTGAACTAAAGAGCACTATTTTTGTTTTTCAAAAATTTTTAACAAAAAATAAAAAATACAAGATAAACTAATAACACAAACCAAATGACACAAAAACTAACACAAACTAAATGACACAAAACTAAAATACAAACATACAAACACAATCATTTCTCCCCTTTTTGACAACAACAAAAAGTGAAGAAGAAATAGACCAGAAATGTAAGTAATTATATAAAATCCATTTGAAAATTTAATCTAAAGAGTGATTGACATAAGGTATGCAATCTAAAACTAATAACATTACGTAAATCATAGAAATTCATAGAATTTAAGAAGTGATATAACATTGTAAATAAGAAGAATTTAGCAAAGACATGATTCAATTTAGACATTTGAATAAAGAAAATCATTACAAGAGAGATGAATAAAAATTTTATATTTTAAAGTTCAATAGAAATATAAATGAACATAAGATCAATTTGAATTAAGAGATTGAAAGAATCTAGAAAAAAGAGAATTACCACTAGTGGCGCTTTGCACATCTTTTTCAAATTTTTGGCACATTTTTGTGCATCTTTTTACATTGGGCTTATTTTGTATCTTTTTTTTCACATTTGCGAACCTTTGCGCATTCTTTTTGATTTTTTGTACACTTTGTACAATTTTCAAGAGTAATTGATACCAACTCTTTCCAAGATCAATAATATAAAATTTCAAATTTTTCTAAGTGCATAAATGTCACTTGAACAAAGAAATACAAAATAAGAAAACATCTAAATTGCAATAATAATATTAAATTTAATGTAGTCTAAATGAATAGACATAAATTAAAAAGTCTAATTATAACAAGTTATAAACAAATTTTAAATTTATAAAGACTAGATTTTCTAATGAAATTAATCTATAATTACAATCTAATTTAAGCACAATTAAGATTAAAAAGACTAATGAAATTCATAAAAATTAAACACATTTCAAAAATAATCCAAATTTAAAGTAAACACACAAATATTGATATTAATAAAAGAATTACAAGATCAACTTATAATATCAATACTAAAATAAAAAAAATACACTGAACTTTAAAATAAACACAAACAAACACAACTAAAACAAACACTAATACAAGAAACATTTAGAAAATCATCACCCAAATCTCTATTCTTCTGGAGGAGGAGGAGGAATGCCACCAAATAAGTTGAAGCAGGAAGTCATCAACATAATATTGGTATTAATTTCATGAACTTCAGTTCTTATATTACCAATGTCCTGTTGCTGTTGCTGAAGTTGAGCATCAATTTGATCAAATCGTTGATCAAAATAAGTCTCAAGTCTATTAAATTTCTCAATCAAATTTTGATAATTTGATTGAGGTGCAGATGTTTGCTCTCCTTCTTCTTCTTCTTCAGAAGCACTGGCAGGTGCTTTCTCTTTTTGCTCCTTGAAGATTGCTCTAAAAGAAGCATCATTGTAGTAGACCGGCTCTTCATATTCTTCATCAGGATGCACTAGATTGTATTTTTTTTCAAAATAAATGTAATCAAGTGACCTAATGAAATATTCCTTTTACTTTTCTGATCTGCATGCCTAATTTCAGAAAGCCCATAAAGATGGTCTAAGATAAGTTGGGCTTCATCAATAGGACTATCATTCATAATAAAAAATGTCACAACAGAAAGGAGCGGAGTAATGTTGATCCTATCACCAGCTTTTGGAATAATTGAAGATCTAAGAATGTGCTGGATGATTCGAGCATTTTTGGTCATTCCAGAAACTCTAGCAATATGATAATCTAGGTTATTTCCTCTAATCACCCTATTGATTTGAAACCACCTGAAGGTATTATCGTTCATAAGAGTGTGGGCTCTAAAACCTTCAGTTCTTAGGTTGAGAAAAGCACCTAAGTCATGCTTAGTGATTTCAACTTTTTGTTTAAAAATATAAGAACTCACAGATGAGTAATCGAAGTTAAAACTCATATTTGCTAGGAAGTTAAGGAAGGTTTGTCTGTTGTAGAGGTGGATGAGACTTAGGATAAATCCAAACTGAGTGGAAGCAAAAAGGTGCATTACCTTCAAGTTTATCTCACTTTGAATTAGAATGCGAGAATGAGTGATTTTTGCAGAAGCAAATCGAGGAAAGGATACCTCATTTTTCTTTTGAAAGAAAGTTTTCAGAAGCATTCCTATGAGGTTTCTTTGCTAACACCTTTTGTCGTTTGCTAGAGGAGGCCATTGTTGATCTGGAAGTCGAAAGGAATTGAAAGAGATGTTTGGAGATGTGATTGTTGAGTTAGAAAGCCTTCTTATTTAAAGAAAACGATACGTTCGTCTGGACGAAAAAATTTAGTACAGATGATCAAATTTTCCAAAATGTAACGGCTTTTCATAATCAACACAATTTACGATACGGCCTTTCGTACAGACATTTTGACTTGATCGATCGTACAGACGAAAAAATTTCATACAGACGATCAAAAGTTAATTCATTTTAATGGAAATTGAAAACCGTCCCCCGCTATGAATCGACGTCTGTTCGTCTGGACGAACCAAAAGTTCGTACGGACGAAGTTCATAATTAAAACTGCCTTATCCATTCAACTGCTGCATTCAATCGTCCTGACGTTTGAGAAAAAAAATTTCGTCCCGGACGATCGTGTAGATTGTACAGACGAACTTTATTAAAAATTGCTCTTAAGACGGTTAGAATTCTCGCAAACTGAATTTTACACACATCGTCCCGTACAAAAAATTTCGTCTTGGACGATTTCCACATTTTTGAATTTTTGAATTTTTGAATTTTTATTAAAGAAAATCAAACAAAACACACAAATCACAATAGAGTATGACAAATGCACAGACTTTAAAATAAAATCACTCAAAACAAACAAAAAATTACAAAAACAAAAATCATAAAAACATAAACTACGAAAACAGTAATATCAATGTTGCAAAAATATTTTTATTTAAGCATTCAAATCAATTACACCAAGCCTTGTTTTTAATGTACTGAAAGTATCAAAGGCTAAAGGTTTTGTAAAAATGTCTGCAAGTTAATTTTCAGTTGAAACATGAGTAAGTTCAATTTCTCCCTTGGATATATGATCCCTTATGAAATGATGCCTTATGTCAATGTGTTTGGTTCTAGAATGTTGAATAGGATTTTTGAAAATGCAAATAGCACTAGTATTGTCACAATAAATTGGAATAGTGCCTATAGTTAATCCTAAATCAATAAACTGTTATTTTAACCAAAGTACTTGTGCCACATAACTTCCTAATGCAATGTATTCTGCTTCTGTAGTAGATAGGGCCACTGAAATTTGTTTTCTACTAGACCATGAAACTAATGAATTGACATGTTCCAGAAATACTTTTCCTATCCACTCTACAGCCTGCAAAGTCAGAATCTGAATAACCAATAATTTCAAATGAAGAGCTAAACTTAGGATACCAAATTCCTAAGTTCTGAGTTCCTAGTAAATATCTTAAAATCCTTTTCACTGCTATCAAATGTGATTCTTTTGGATCTGATTGAAATCTAGCACATAAGAAAACACTGAACATAATATCTAGTCGGCTAGCAGTCTAGTAATGTAAAGATCCAATAATCCCTCTATATTTCTTTTGATCAACAAATTTTCCCTTAAGGTCTTTATCCAACAGAACTGAGGAACTCATTGGTGTACTAACAGGTTTAGCATTGTCCATTTCATATTTTTTGAGGATGTCCTTAACATATTTATGTTGCAAATCTATTTTTCATAACTTGAGTTTTGAAGATTGACAAACACTATTTCTCTTGGACTACTTGTTGCTTCTAACTTTTCAGGAATCGAAGATCGGACGATCAAGAGGAAGCCAGTTCAAGTTTGCGTAGGTTTAGGGTTGAGTCAGTCTGTAATTTTATTTTTCACCTTTTGAGTCTACTTGTAATGGTCAAAGAGACTGATGCTAAGTAACCCTACACACACACACTTGAGAGACTTAGAATTTCTATTTTTGCCCACATCGGCCAGGCCGATATTCATATCGTCCTGGATAATCAGCTTAAAACAGAAAGTCTAATTAAGGATTCTTAATTAAGGCAGCTGACATTAACATATCGGCCTGGACGATACGTGTATCGGCCCGGACGATAAGCTCAAAATAGAAAGAAGTATCCGCATTAGACAATTAAGATATACTGTATTTTTAAATTATCGGCTAGGACGATACCCATATCGGCCTGGACGAAATTACCAAATTATGCCTTAATTGATTAGGAAATCAAGGGAGTAATTAAGGATGATTGATACGATCATATTGTCCTGGACGATCGCAGGATCGGCCAGGATGATAAATATCGGCCAGGTCATAAACAGGGCGATGCTCAAGACGATTTGCATCTGATTTGAACTAATCGGCCAGGACGATCGTATGATTGTCCGGGACGATCAAGCCAAATTTCAATCATCCAGGACTGTTCCCAGGGCGATGCTCTGGCCGATCTTCTTTGATTTGTACTGATCGGCCAGGCCAATGTCCAGATCGGCCGGGACGATAAAGTCAGCTACTTGCAATTAATGAGCTCTTTGAGAGCTCTTCTATTTAAGAGCTCTTGTTCAAACGTTTTAGAAGACTTTTGGCTGCTGCATTGACCTGAGAAGACCTTGAGGAGAGAAAGAGAGAGAGGGAGAGAGAGAGGATCTTGTGAGGGGGAGCTTGTGAGGGGAATTCACAAGGGTTGCTTCAAGGATCGCTCTGCTTGTCTTTCGTCTGGAGATTCTCGTCCGTGGAATGGTCGGTAGAGGTAAGGAGTTTTCTTTTGGTTGTGGTTCTCTGCCAGCTTCAGGAAGAAGCAAAAGGAGGTAGGTTCTCTGCCTTGCCGGGGTGGCAAAAAGGAGGTTCTTGTAAGGGCTTCTCCGCCTAGCCGTGGGGGCTAAAGGAGAGTCACGTTTTGTAGTGCAATACTTGGAGGGTGCCTCCAAGGAGTGGACGTAGGTCGAGTCGACCGAACCACTATAAATCTTGTGTTCTTATTTTTTCTTCCGCACTTTTTAATTCCGCATTAATTTCTTATGGTGTGATTTGGTTTGTGATTTTATTTCTTTGTCTTAAAATTTTTTTTTTAAATACCAATTCACCCCCCGTCTTGGTTAGCTTGGGACTAAGTTCATAGGGCTTAACATCCCGAACGAACTTTCAAGTGGTATCAGAGCAATTTCTAGTGTCATCTGAGCACTTTCAATTTAGTTTGACTAAGAAATGTACCTTCCTCAAGTAGCTTAATGCAAAAGCCTAGAAAATAATTTAAATCTCCCATTAGACTCATTTCAAATTCACTACTCATTGTTTTAGAAAAATCATCACAAAGATTTATATTTAAAGATCCAAAAATGATATCATCTACATAAATTTGAATAATGAGTATATCCTTTCCAAATTTCTTTAAAAAGTGAGTTGTATCCACACTTCCTTTTTCAAAAGATCTTTCAAGTAGGAAGGTGCTCAACCTCTCATACTAAGCCCTAGGTGCCTATTTCAATCCATATAATGCCTTTTTTTAATTTGAAAATATGATTTGGGTATTTAGAATTTTCAAAACCTGGAGGCTGTTCTACAAAAATATCTTCTTCAATTATCCCATTTAAATAGGCACTTTTGACATCCATTTGAAACAATTTAAATCCTTTAAAACAGGCAAAGGCAAGTAAAACCCTAATTGCTTCAAGTCTAGCTACAGGGGCAAAAGTCTCTTCAAAATCAATTCTTTCAATTTGATTATACCCCTTAGCAACTAATCTAGCCTTATTTCTAATGACTACTCCTGAGTCATTCATTTTATTTTTAAACACCCACTTGGTTCCAACAACACTTTGATCTTTTGGCCTTGAAATTAATTCCCAAACTTTATTTCTTACAAATTGATTCAACTCTTCTTGCATGGCCAATAACCAAAATTCATCAGAAAGTGCTTGATCAACATTAGTGGGTTCTATAGTTGAATTAAAGTCTGAATGATTGACTTCCTTGTTTATTCCACGCCTAGTTTTAACACCCTCACTAGGTTCACCTATAATCAATTCTCTTGGGTGATTTTTAGAAAATCTCAAAACTCTAGGCAAAGGGCTTTCTGTTTCCAAATTCTTTTCCACATTTTCTTCCAAATTTATTCTATCAATCTTTTGGGAGTTTTCCTCAATCTCATCTTCAACAACATTTGGCTCTTCCAAATTTCCAGATTCATCAAATACAACATGTGTGGTTTCTTCAATGACCAAAGTTCTTTTGTTGAATGCCCTATAAGATTTTCTAACACTTGAATATCCAACAAAAATTCCTTCATCTGATTTTGGATGAAATTTTCCTAAGGCAGATTTTCCATTATTATGAATGAACACCTTGCAACCAAAAACATGCAAATGAGACAAATTAGGTGTTCTACCTTTTAGCAACTCATAGGGTATTTTATTTAAATTCGATCTCACATTCACCCTATTCAGAACATAACATGCAGTGCTAACCGCCTCAGCCCAAAAATATTCAGGAAGAGAGTATTCTGCCAACATTGCTCGGGCGGCTTCTATTAATGTTCTGTTTTTCCTTTCGACTACCCCATTTTGTTGAGGGGTTCTAGGTGCAGAAAAATTTTGATTAATCCCTTTCTTTTACAAAAATTTTCAAATCTTTCATTTTCAAATTCTCCTCCATGATCACTTTGTATAGAAATTATTTCACACCCTAATTTTCTTTGAATCCAAGTCGAAAAATTTCTAAATTCCTCAAACGATTCACTCTTATGAAAAAGAAATCTAACCCAAGTGAATCTTGAGAAATCATCCACTATAACAAATCCGTATACCTTCCCTCTTAGACTTACAGTTCCTACTGGTCCAAAAAGATCCATGTGAAGAATTTCCAATGGTTTACTGGTCCTAAGATCCTTATTGGACTTAAAAGAGGACTTCACTTGTTTTCCTAATTGACATGCATCACAAAGGTGATCCTTAGTAAAGTCTAGTTTTGGTATACCTCTCACTAAATTCTTTTGGGTAATTCTCCTAAGATTTTTCATACTAAAATGACAAAGTCTCCTATGTCAAAGCCATGATTCATCAGTAACAGTTTTCAAACAAAAAGCAGTAGTAGATTGAATACAATTCAATTCTAGCATGTAAACATTGTTTACCCTTTTTCCATTTAAAACTTCTTTCTCATTTAGGCTTAATATGCAGCTAGTAGGTAAAAATTTTACATTATAGCCCTTATCACATAGCTGACTTATACTTAACAAATTATATTTTAAGCCTTCAACCAATAACACATTGTCTTTGAAAAAGTTTTTAAAATTTCCAATCATACCTGATCCAACCACTTTCTTTGTGGTATTATCTCCAAGTGTAACCTAGCCTCCACTCCTGACTTCCAGCGTTATGAATTGAGAAGTATCTCCAGTCATATGCTTTGAACATCCGCTGTCCAGGTACCATATGCTCCCACGAGGTCTTGATTGAGAGCAACCCTGCAAAAATATCAAATGTTATACCTGGGAACCCAAACAAGTTTGGGTTCACCTTTAAGAAATTTATAATCAGATGCATGTATGATATGTCTAGGTTTATGCATCTTAGGTCTCTACACCAAATTAGGTTTCATCTTCAAAGTACAGGTGTGAGCTATATGTCCCAAAAATCCACAATTATTACTTTAACATTAGGAAAAGTATTCCTAAGTTTTCTTCCATTTGTTTGTCTTCTAAGGGATTTCATATATTTAGGATAATATTTAGGATTTGTAATATCTTCAAGTTTAGGGGGTATCCTATTATCCTCAAGAGCTCTTATTTTCAATTTATAAAATGAATTCATATCTTCTAAGATTCGATTTGTATAATTGATTCGATGTGTTTTGCTCTCAGATTCATCCTTAAAATTTTTAAATTCTTTTTCAAGATCAAAATAGGATGATTTTAAATTCTCAAAATTCTTATTCAAGTCATCATATTCGTCAAGTAGTTTCATGTGGTTGTCATCTATTAATGCATGATCTTTCCTAAGGATTTCATGTTCCTTCTTAAGCTCTTCCAATTCTAAACTTAAACTAGCATGCATCTTTTTCATTTTCCTATATGCATCATGCATGTGTTTAGAAACTTCAAACAATTCATCATAGGTTAAGTCACATATCTCTTCTTGATCTGATTGTTCAACATTATCGGTCATGAAGCAAAGATTGGTGACTTCTTCTTCTTTTTCCGTCTCAGATTAGTCTGAAGCTGAGTCCTCCTAGAAAGTTCTTTGAAACTTCTTCTTACCCTTCTTTACAATTGGTTTCTCCTTTACCTTCTCCTTGCTAGGAGTGGCTTTGAGTTTGGGGCAATCAGTCTTGATATGACCTGATTTCCTGCATTCATAACAAATCACTTCATTAGAAATCCTTGCCATTTTTGTTAAACTTACCTCTATTCTATTACTAACGTCTCTTCTGCTTCCTCTTTAAAAAGCTTCTGAATTGTCTAGTCATTAATGCAATATCATCTTCATCCTCAGGTTGTGAGTGTTCACTCTCTGACTCTTCCACTTTTAGTGCAATATTCTTCTCCTTTCGTGGTTCACCTGCATCAATCTTTCTTCGACTTAGTCCTTGCTCATAAGCAATGAGTGAACCAAGAAGATTGTCAATAGAATAAATATTTAGATCTTTAGACTCTGTAATTGCAGTAATTTTAGCATCATAAGCAGTAGGTAAACAATGAAGAATCTTATTAACCATTTCAGCATTAATTAATTCCCTACCAAGTGCATGCAAAGAAGTGACTATTTGTGTGAATCTTGTGTACATGTCAGAAATAGATTCATTAAGTTTCATGCGATACAACTCATAGTCATGTAACAAGATATTGAGTCTTGATTGCTTAACCTCATTAGTCCCTTCATAAGTTATACAAAGTCTATCCCATATGTTCTTTCCACTTTTGCAAGTGGAAACCCGCATGTAGTCTTCAGATTTTAAAGCACAAAAGAAGCAATTTAGACATTTGGCATTTAGTTGTGCTAAGTCACGTTCTTCTATAGTCCAGTCTGCAAAAGGAGTTTCTACCCTAACGCCATCAACTAATCTAGTTGGTTTTGTATAACCTTCTTGGACTAGGATCCACATACGATAATCAAGTGACTGTAAGAAAGTAGACATGCGTGTTTTCCAAAAATCAAAAGGTATATTGTCAAATAGTGGAGGTCTAGTAATAGAGTAACCCTCAGGTGTATTTCGGTTTTTGAATGTAGCCATCTTTGTTAATCAAAAAGTAGTTTAAACTTATGATTTTAAAACGAAGCTCTGATACCACTTGTTGAGTCTAGTAAATAGGTTGTTAGACCTAAGTTAATGTCCCAAGGCTACCAAGAGGGGGGGGGGGGTGAATTGGTATTTTAAAAAACTTAACCCTCTTTAAAAAATGTGTTGAACCGAAATGAAAATTTTTATTAAGTTTTTATAAAAACATTTTTCAACCACAGAATTTTTAAACAAAAGTAAAATGCGGAAAATAAAAAGCAGTAAAGTAAATGACACAAGATTTATAGTGGTTCAGTCTAAACCAGACCTACATCCACTCCCTAGAGGCACCCTCTGAGTATTGCACTAATATCAATAGTGACTCTCCTTTTGCACCCACAGCAAGGCAGAGAAGCCTTTACAAAACACTCTTTTCACCACTACCCGGTGCGGCAGAGAACCGTCGTCCTTTTACACAATCCCTAGTGTTGGCAGAGAACCGTCGTCCTTTTACACAATTCCCAATATTGGCAGAGAACCGTCGTCCTTTTACACAATCCCTTGTGTTGGCAGAGAACCCTTCATCCTTTTACACTCTCCTAGTGTGGGCAGAGAACTCTTCGTCCTTTCACACTCTCTTAGTGTGGGCAGAGAATCCTTTGTCCTTTCACACTCTCCTAGTGTGGGCAGAGAACCATTCGTCCTTTCACACTCTCCTAGTGTGGGCTGAGAACCCTTCCATCCTTTCATACACTCCTAGTGTGGGCTGAGAAGCCTTCCGTCCTTTCACACTCTCGTAGTGTGGGCAGAGAACCCTTCGGCTGTTCACACTTTCCAAGTGTAGGCAGCGAACCCTTCGGCTATTCACACTCTCCAAGTATCGGCAGCGAACCGGATCTCCTTGACAAATCTTCTCATAAGAAATCTAGAAGGAAGAAAGAAGAGAGTGAAGTAATCCAAATTCACAAGTAGAGATTCTTACCTTTAAACTCTTAGTGAAGCCTTCACGCTCCAGTGGTAGGAATCCTCCTTTGAATGCTCTCTCACACTCTCTCCTTGACTCTTCTCTCAATAGGCACGAAGATCAAATGACAAAAAGATTGGGTGGCAGTCTAATTTAGACTATTTATATAAAAGACAAGAAAAACCGCCCAAAAACTGTAAGTTTTCAATTCTGTACGCAGTGGATCGTCCCGTACGATCGTGGATCGTCCTGGACGATTTTATTTAAAAGCCTCGTATCGAACCTGTTTGCATATGTGTACGAAATATCATCGTACAAGCTGATCGTCCCATACGAACAAAGTTCATCCGGTACGAATGGTTATACCAAGGTCGGTTCTAAAAACTGCAGAATGAGTATGGAAAAACCGTCCTAAGTCGGATGTATCGTCTAGACAAAAATTGGTTCGTCCGGACAAAAATCTTACAGAGACCAAATCATTCTGTACGAAAATTTATTTTCGTCTGCACGAAAATCTTACCGAGAGCAAATCGTCCTAGACGATAAATTATTTTCGTCTGGACGAAAATCTTACAGAGAGCAAATCGTCCCGGATGATAATTAATTTCATCCTGGACTAATAGGACTTAAAAAAATTTTTCTTGCCAGTTCCTATTCGTTCCATGTGATCTTAATAGGAGATAACTGTCTGATCATCCCGTACGAACTGATATCATCCCGTACGATCAGTATAAATTTTATATGATCTCCTTATGTGTGTGTGTATGTTTTTATTCACTCAATTACAATCACTCCCTTTCAAGTTTACTTCAAAGAAAAGTACAAGCTTCAAATTCACAAAGTATCTCATGCTGAATTTGATTTGAAGTCTTCGTAGTCTGGAGTTCGATTTTCCTGAAATGTTAGTATACACTAGAGCAAATACAAATTTTCTAAAATTGTTAGGAGATAACCACACATTTGAACAATAATGTTTGGAATCATCAAAACTATACAAGTTGCAGAAATGTAAAACATGCAAATAGCAACTATCTTAACAAATGGTGTATCTAAAAACAAAGTTTTGGATAACCTTTATTGTTCAACAGTTTGTCTATGCTATAAACCAAGAAGCAAAGGTGTGTATGGTGGTAAGGATGATAGTTGTCTCATGATTGCAGCAAATTTAGTTAGCTTTGCTTCTATCTCCTTCTCATCTAGAACAAAATAAATTAAGTCGGGAATCTAAGGTGCTAATCAGCTTGTTTAGGTATTCAACAATTCTTGGCATCCTCCTCCCTCCGATTGGAACAAAGTTAATATTGATGCTTCCTTGTTACCATCTTATAAAGCTGGACTGAGTGATGTGTTCCAGCATCATAGATGGTTTTTTCTTTTGGAATTTGGATTCAGTGGTGTTCGTTGGGAAATTTTTCAATTAGAAATGCTTGCTATTCAATCCTTGAGTGTTATAATGAAAGATTGGATACTTCACTATAAGGAATTTATAGTTGAAGGGGGCAATGTCAATGTCATTAGATTCCTTCAAGATGGAAGTATGAAGCTTAATGTGTGCAAGGCGGACCATTGGATGATTGTTTTTTATTTCATTAAAGATTTTAATCATACGATTTTTAATTGAGTTAATATGGGATGTAATAAGTTAGCAGATGTTTGTGCTAACATTGCTCTTAGTAGTAATTTTGTTTAGGATGATATTAATATGGATCATATTCCTCCTCATTTTATTCAATTGTTAAAAGAGGAGTGTGATGGTATTAGTAGTGTGTATTAGGGCTTTTCTTTTTTAATTCTTTTGCTATTGCATTTAAAAAAAAAACTTCTTGAAATCACCTACAAAGATCGGAAATGATCTAAGGAGGTGTTCGCAAGTGTTTAAGACTTTTTTGAAATTTTAATTATTTTTAATTAATTAAATTAGTTAAATCTTAATTTTTAATTAAAATTAAATTAAGGTTGAATTTATGTCAAATCAAAGGGCTTATAGTTTTCCTGAGTTAAGGTTTAAATTTTGATAAATTTGAGATAAAATATATAAATTTCATATTTAAATTTGATTTATTAGAATTTTTAGAAGTTTTAAGGCTTAATTTGGGGTTTAATATTAAGTTAAATGATTAAAGGGTTTAATGATTTCTAAAATCAGTAAAAAAATTTCTGTGTCAGAGGTGTCACTATGTTTAAATGGTTTAAGTTTCATGCCTATTGGACACATATTTTAATTTCTAAAATTGATGTCATTTATCTAAACAAAGCCTTGATTTTTGTCCTTAATGTCACTAAGTTGAATGGACTTAAATCAAAGTTTGAATAATCCTTAGACATATATATATAGACACACACAAACAAAATCAATTCCTAAATCTAAGAGAATAAAAACTAAGTGCAAGTGTGTGTACACCCAGACATACAAAGATTAAAGGTAATTAATATATATAATATTTTGATTACTGAATACTAGAATACAACTATTCATTAATCCTTCCCCATGATTTTTATTCACATAGGCTCATGTTATGTTTAAAATCCCGTCATTCGGACCTTATTTACTTATACAATTTTAACCCGTTGCGCTTTGCTCTAGTTTTTTGTATGACCTTGAGGTGACTCTAGGGTTTGTGTCACTATGCAACTCTGATCCTTCTCCTAGCTGATTTCTTTTGCTTTTCCCATGTTTTCATTATCTCGGTTTTATCCTAACTAATTTTGTAGTTTGGTTTTGAGTTTTTCCGTTGGGTTTTTCTTCTTTTTTTTTTTTTTTTTGGGGGGGGGGGGGGGTGGTGGGGGGGTTGGGGAAGGGGGTTTGGGGGGGTAGGGGGGATGACGTCTTCGACGACGTCCATACCGGTTACTTCTTTGGTCCCTAGAGGTAAGACCCATTCTTTTAAGGATGTCGTGTTGATTTCTTCTTCTTCTTCCCCTAGGGTTCAGTTTGTGAACTCTTTGTTTAAAGGTTGTCCTGCCCTAATTATTGAGGATTCGGTTGTTTCGAAACTTGCTACGCCTTTTGCATTCACGTTGGTTGGTAAATTTGTTCTTCTTCGTCCTAATTTGGATGTGATTAGCAAGTTTTTTCTTATTCTTAAACTCTCTAATTCCTTTGATGTCGATTCATTTGATCCTCGTTATATTGCTATACAACTTACTAATGACTTAGATTATAGTCATATTTTTTCTTGGAGTTCGTATTATATTCAAGCTTGTCAAATGAGGTTACTCAAATGGACTTTGAATTTTTACATGCGAGAGGAATCTCCCATTGCAACTGTGTGTATCTCCTTCCCAAATTTACAGCTTCACTTCTTTAATTTGCAAATTATTTTTGGATTGGCCTCGATTTTTGGTAGACCCGTACAAATTGACCAAGCTAATGCTTCCTTATCTCAACCCTCGGTGGCTCAGGTTTTAGTATAGTTAGATGTTTCTAAGAAACATCCTAATGAGATATGGCTTGGTTTGGAATTAAATGGTTACTTTCAAAAGGTGGAGATTGAAAACCTACCTATTTTTTGTTCTCATTGTAAGATGCATGGCCTTCAATTTAATGAATGCTTTAGATTACATCCTAATCTTTGTAAGAAGAAAGTCTCATCTAAAGCTTTACATGAAAATGACAATCATGTAGGGAATGAGGAAAATTTGGTTTAAGTGGGGAAGAGAAATGTCTCTATTTTACAGGATATGGTGGTTCATAATATTTGTCATGTGATTGAGGACCTTATTTCTAAGGTCCAGGAGGCTAATGATACTATTAATCTTTCTACCTCTATTCCGCAAGAAGTTTCTAATATAGCACTTGAACATATTAAGGGGCATGGTTTTATTGAGAAAATGCTGGATAATATTTCATCTCCTAATATTGTTCCTTCTTTTGAGAAGTTTACTTGTGTTTCAAATAAAAACTTGGCTGATATGGATTTTACAATGGTTCCTAATATCTCTACTAATTTTGTTTCTAATTCCTCTATTATTGCTATTTAGGAGAAAGACCAAGTGATCTTAGTGGATGGTGGTCTTGATAAAGGGAAATCCGTTGTGATGGATGAATGTCCCTTAAAGCAAGAATTTTGGCAGAAAGGCTTTCCAGATGATAGAATTGTTCAAATCGAAGTTGGGACTCAAAATTCTTCCCAAGCTGAGGTGGAGATGTTTGGGAGTACTGTGTCAACAATGTTTCTAATGTGGAAGGTGATGTTTTTTTCGGTGAATAGGAATTGCCTCTTTCTAAGGAGCACTCTTGTACGTTGAATGAAAGTAATTTGCCTTTGAATGAGCACTATCTTAGCGATGTTTTTACTGATAATGAGGTTACGGATTTAATGGCCAAATGTTTTGTTAGAGATGATAATGATACAAGTTTTACCAAGGGTCGTGGTAAGAGAGGTTGGAAACCTAAAAATATTATTTTGAATTCTTCTCGTAACACCCACTCACATAGTTCCCATTAATTTATGTTTTTTATGTTTAATGCTATCATTTGGAATGTTAGGGGCATTGGTTGTTCTTTTTCTAAGGTGAGAGTTAAGAACATATGCAGTATCTTTAATGTCTCTCTTCTTGTCTTACTTGAACCTCTCATTTCCTCTGATAAGTTATATAGTGCTGCTAAATTTTTGGGTTTTAAAAATGCTTTGTCCAATGTAGCTAATAAAATATGGGTCTTTTGGAAAGATTTTGTTCTGGTGGATGTCATGTGTGATTTTCCTCATGTCATTCACTATAATATTAGAAGTTCTAACATGCAATGTTGTGCTTCTTTTGTTTATACTGGTTCTTCTCGTTATACTAGAAAGATTTTATGTGGCCAAATTACTCAATTTTATAGTATTTGTAATCTTCCCTGGCTAGTTGGGGGAGATTTTAATACTATTATTTTTCCATCTGAGCGTATAGGGGGCTCTCTCCCTATTTATAATTCTATAAAGGATTTCAATAACCTGATCATGGATTGTAACCTTGTTGATATTGTTTTTTTTGGTGATAAGTTTACCCGGCATATTGGGCATTTATTGCAAATATTAGATAGGGTTTTATTTAATGACTATTGGTTAAACTCTTTTGATCCTACTAATGTTGAAAATCTTAGTAGGATGCTCTCTGATCATTCTCCTATTCTAATTAAAATTAAACCTAGTATGAGGGATTTTTCTCCGCACTTTAGATTACAAAACATGCGGCTTCTTCATGATTCTATCATGAATTTGGTTATGCATAATTGGCATGCTCCTTTACACCCAGATATTTCTATTTTTGGTATGAGAAGATTGTGATTTAAATTGAAAAGTCTTAAGTTTGTTTTAAATTTGTGGAATCATAATGTTTTTAAGAATATTTTTTCTAACATTTTAATTACGAAAGATAAAGTGTCTTTTCAGGAGAATCAATGCCAATTGGTTCCTTCTGAGGATAACTTGTGCATTTTGAAAGAGGCTAAAGATGGCCTTTACAAAGTGCAAGCTTAGGAGGAAAGTTTTAGAAAGAAAAAGCGGCTATCAAACATCTAGGTGAAGGTGATAATAATATGAAGTACTTTCATGCCTCTGCTAGAAGTAAGAGCTCTATTAATTGCATTAATAAAATTAATCGGCCTGATGGTTCTGTTTGTTAGGATAGTGTTGAAATTGCTAATTTGGTTGTGTTGCACTTTCAGAGTCATCTGAAAAAAAATTTCCACCCTGATGTTCTTGATAATCCTAATATTATTCCTTCTCTTATTTCTCATGATGATAATGTTTTACTGTATAAATATCCCTCTTTGGATGAAGTTAAAGATACGTTCTTTGCTATGAACTCTGAGTTGGTTGCTAGTCCTAATGGTTTCACGACTAAGTTTTTTCAAAAAAGTTGGCATGTTATTGGTGATGATATTTTCTCTGCCATTATTGATTTTTTTGAAGGTAATGCTAACCTTAAGTTTTTCACGACTACTTCTATTGTGCTTATTCCTAAGAGTACTTCTTATTCTTCTAGGAATGATTTTAGACACATTAGTCTGTGCTCCTTTTTTTATAAAGTTATCTCTAAAATTTTGATTAATCGTTTATCGCTTCTTTTGCCTAAAATTATTTTCCCCTTACAAAAAGGTTTTATTAAAGGGCGTTCTATTTCTGATAACATCCTTTTGGCTAAAGAATTTTGCCAATATTTGGATATTAAAGCTAGAGGTGGGAACATGGTTTTAAAACTGGATATTGCTAAGGCTTATGATAATATTAATTGGAAGTTTCTTTATGAGATTTTAAAGTTATTTGGTTTTGGTTTCAATTTTATTAATCTCATTAATATTTTCATTTAAACTCCTTATTTTTCCATCATTGTTAATGGTAAAGCTAGTGGCTTTTTTAAGGCTTCTCATGGTCTGAGACAGGTGGATCCTCTCTCTCTGACTCCCTTTATTATTGCTGCAGAGTATCTTTCGAGGGGGCTCTCTTATTTATTTGATAAGGTTCCTAGCCTTTATTTCAGAACTTTAGATGGGTTTCACATTTCTCATTTAGGATTTACTGATGATTTTATTATCCTTACGAATGCTTCTTTGAATAGGATGCAAAGAATTTTAAATTTCTTTAATCAGTTTGAATCTTTTAGTGGCCTATGTTTGAATAAAAGTAAGTGTATTTTTATTACTGCTAATAAATTTTCTTTGGAGCATATTGGGTTCATTAAGATTTTAACTGTTTTCAGCCATGCTTTCTTGCCTTTAAAGTATCTTGGTGTTCCTCTCTATAAGGGTAGAAAGGTAGGGGGGAGGGGGGGTTGGGGGGTCCATCTATTGACTCTATTTTGAATAACCCCTCTATTGCTTCTGTCAAAGTTAATTATTTTCTTAATGAGAATTGTAGGGATGTTGATAAACTCTCTAATGTTTTGCCTAAATTTCTTATTCAGAAAATTTAACAGATTCCTTTAAATTTACATTGTCTTGATGTTCAGAAGTGTGCTTTATATAAAGAAGGTAAATTTAGATTAAAGGATGATTAGCATTCTTTTTTACTAAGTAAGAGGCCTCTATGATTTTTAATATGATTTGGCATAAAAGTATCCATTCTATGGTTTTTTATTTTGTTTGGCGTACTTTACGTAAACATGGATTTATCTTTCCTTCTAAATGCCAATGGTGTTATCATTTGGAAATATGTATCATGTGTTTGTCTCTGGCCCTTGTGTGTTAAAGTTTGGACGTACTTCGATGATATCTTTCATTTAATGTGTTTTAATGCTAAGGCTTCTATTTACTCTACTCTTAACTGTTGGTTTGATAAGTCCAGAGGTCATATCAGAAATGTTATTCCTTTTCTTATTCTTTTATTTTTATGGTTGGATAGAAATAATTCCCGTTTAAACAGAGTGGTCATGAATAATAATAGAATTACTCATAGAGTTAAAGATAAGATTGTGGCCATATTCTCTACTAAAATTCTGTTGGCTAAAAATTTTAAAAATTATATTATTGTTACGGAGGATTTGGGTATTGAGTTGGTTGGGGATGGTTCCATCAATGCCCCTAAGTGTACCTCTTGGATGATACCTTTGGTTAATTTCTTTAAGCTTAATGTGAAAGCTGTTAGTGTTAATACTAGGGTGGGTTGTTGCTGGTATCATCAGAGATGCAAATGGTAAAGGCATTATGGGCTTTGCTGGTCCCTTTCACATCTATGATGTTAATGAGGCCTTCATCATTACGATCCTGTATGGATTAAAACTCTGTTTTTCTCTTGATTTCAAAAATATTGTGCCTGAGTTTAGTTCTCACCATTGCTATCAGGTTTCTTCTTTGAGACAGGGTATTGTGTGTCCTGCTACTAGGTTTTAAAATGAGGGATATTAATCAGTGGCTAAGTTTGTTCAATTGCTCCTTTTCTATTATTCAGGAGGATGGGAATGCTTGTGCTCTTGGTATTGCCAAGTGGGGTTGTGATTTGGAGTCCTTGGAGGATATTATTGTTCCTAACCTTCCTCTTCATATTAGAGGTCTGTTAAACTTGGATGAGATTAGTTTTCCTTATGTTTTTCATTAATTCTGTTGGTGTTGGTTTCTGTTGGTATTTGCCTGGTGGTTGCGATTTTTTTATTGTCTTCTGGGTTGGTTGGTTTCTCTTTGTGGGTTGTTTTCAGAGACTTTTTGTTTGGTTTCTGGTTGTCCCTGCTATCTTGGGAAGGTTCACTCTGTCTTTGGTTGCTTTTCTTTTTACAGTCTTTGCCGGAGTTTTAGGTTTTGGCATGTGGTTGTTCTGAGGTGGAAGTCTAGTTATTGCTTTAGCTTTCATTTCCACTTGGCTTTCTGGTGGTTGCTGGAGGAATTAGCTGCAGCTCTTAGGGTGGTACTTTTTTAGTGACTGAGTTGGTGTTTATCAGTTGGCTGATCATTCTGTTTTAGTGGAGGGGATTTGCTTTTTTTGCTTTGTTAGGAACTGGTTTGCTTCCAATTTTATTGGCTTGGTTACTAGCCTCTGGTTCTTGTATTATGGTCCTGGGGACCTTTTTTACTGGGGTTACTTAGTGGATTTCTGTTGCCTGGTTGATCTATGGTTCAGGCAAAGCTTTATATCTGCTGGCTTTCTCCTTGGTGATCAGATTTGCATGGTCTATTTTTACTTGTTCTATTATTATTGTGGCTATTTGGTTGGAGTTATAAGCTGCTGGCTTGGTTCTTGCAGGACTTGGAATCCTATCTGGTTGGAATTTTGGACTACTCTTTCAATTATAACTTTTTTTTTATTGCTAATAGCATTAAGGAAAAAGGATATTACAAGCTAGTTTGTGACATATACCCTATCACAATCCTCCTTAAGCAAAGATAGAAAGCTAGGAGGAATCTTATTACAATTTAGATTTTCCCAAAAAAAAATCTTCTAATAAAGCAAAATTAGCTCAAAATCAGCTAATTGTTTAGATTCCCTATGAGCAAAATGAAATAAAAATTTCCCAACGTCGTTCAAGAATGACAAGTCTTCAACTGAGTTGTTGTCCCATTTATTAGAAGCTTTATTCAAAGAATTTTGTAGATTCTTAATGACATTATAGTTGTCTCCTTCAATAATAATCCCTTTCGCCTCAGAATTCATATCTTGAAGAACATACTTCAATGCCTGAATAGCCAATAGCTCCAAAAAACCAGTCCCAATGAATGCATTTGAGCCCAAAGGCTAGAAGAAATCTACCCTTATGATCACTAAAAACTCTAGCAATTCTAGCTTTATTTGAGTTTAAAAGTGCCGCATCAAAGCTGCCTTTAATCCAATCGGGTGGAGGAGGGTGCCAAGAAGAAATTGATAGCTTTGATAGCTGATTAACACCTCAGTGGTCCGAGAATATATTACAACTTGATGAACTTAGAGCAATACCAATAGCACTTAAAGCCATATACCCCACTCCGAGCTCTTTGCTGCCATGAATGACATTATTCCTATTTTTCCAAGAAAAATATGCCACGGAACAATAAAGATTTTCCATAAAAGGATTGGAATAAATTAGCAGCTTCAGCTTCCTTGTAAAATCTGAGAAAGAATAATACTTTTGCAATTTGAATCCCCACATATTGAGCAAGTCTATCAATTGGATAAGATTATCACATAATACTGCAACATGTTCTATACTCTCTGTTGCAGTACAACCCCTCGGGTAGGAATTAACCTGCAAAAATCTTCTAAACATAAGAAAGTCACATGTTGGAACAGCACTGTTTAACAATCTCCACCAATAACATTCAACTCGTGGCGACAACTTGATTAATTTCAACCATTTCCACTTAAAGATTTTAGCAGAAACAGTAGCATTCTCCTTCATAACCAAAGAAGCCAATGATTTGCCCGAAAACTTGTACAAAAGCTCCAAAGTATCAACTGCATCCTCCTTTATGATCTGCACTTGTAAAATCAAATGCAAAGAACTTAATAAGCTCCCATTGATCCCATTCTCCTACTTTAATGAAATACTCTAGAGAAGGAAAATCCTCCTCCATGACATTAATAAATGTAGGCCACATTGAAAGACTCCTATTAAGAAGCCACACATCTCTTAAAGTATCAATAGAAGAACGAGTAGCTATCTTCCATTTAATCAAAGGCTGTAGAGATTGAGCTCCTTTCCACAAAATTTTCCAAGTGGAGGAGGAGTTTCTTTTCCAATCACCGTTCCAAATATTATTTACATATTTTTCTCTTAATGTTCTATAAAGCAAAGAATTAGATCCATTAATGAATTCCCAAGCAAATTTAGCTCTTAGAGGCCCAGCCATAGATACAGTTGAATGAATCCCCTTACCTCCTTCTTCCCAAGCTTTACAAAGTACATCCCAAGCTATATAATGCATACTTCAAACATTTCCAGGTTTATTCCAAATGAAATCTCTACACATCCTCTCCAATTTTTTCAAAATGCTAAGAAGAACCAATGAATGAGAAATATAAAAATTCGGAATAGCAAACATCACCGATTTTATCAAAACAACCCTCCCGGGTAAAGAGAAAAACTTGTTTTCCCAACCATTCAATCCACTAGCCACTTTCTCTAGAATAAAAACATAATCAGATGAAACCATCCTTCTCATGCATAATTTGATACCTAAGTAAAACAGTTCATTTGATTCCTTATAATTGAATATTTTTGAAATGATCCTTCTCTTTGCTTAACCAATCGAATTTCCAAAGACAATTGAGGATTTATTTAAATTTACTGATTTTCCAGTCCAATTGCAATAATAAGAAATAATCCTACTTAATTTTTTCAAGTACACGGATTTAGCTTCTGAGAACAACAACACATCATCCGCATATAGTAAGTGAGAAATCTTAGGAGCCGAGGTAGCTACCTTGATGCCCAAATCCTTACCATTATGAAAAAAATTGTTTGATAAAAGTTGGAAGCACAATATAAATAAATAAGGAGATAGCAGACAACCTTGTCTAAATCAGCTTTTTGCCTCAATCCACTTTGATTTAGTGCCATTAAAAAGTATAGAGAATTTAGGATCTATCACACATTCCATCAAAATAATTGAAAAACCCAATGAAAAACTAAAATAAGTCAACATTTGCTTCAAAGAAGTCCAAGACATACTATCATAGGCTTGTTCCATATCTATTTTAGCAGCCACCATTCCTTTTTTAGATTTAGAAAATCTAAATTTATGAAATAATTCTTGAACCAAAAGGACATGTTTGGATAATGATCTTCCTTTTAAAAATGCAGCTTTGGTATCTAAAATTAGTTTATTGATCACTATAGCTAGTCTATTTAATAAAACTTTTGCAATAATTTTATAAATAGACAAACATAAGCTTATAGGATAAAAGTGAGAAGGATCTACTAGATTTTGAACCTTAGGAATAAGAACCACCAGTTTTTCTTTCCACTTAGAGCTCATAGTACCTGAAGAAATGAAATGAGAAAAAGCCATCCAGACGTCTTGCCTAATTAGTTTCCAATATGCTTTGATAAAGGAATATGAAATGCCATCTACAACAGGTAAAATAATCTTCCCGAGGCTCATAATTACCTTTTCAAACTCCTCAAATGAATAATCAGCATTCAAAATTTTTATATCCTTCAAACTTAAAGAATTGATAGGCTTCGGCCAACCAGTTAGCACGCAGGTCCTTTACATCCACTTTTGAGAAAAGAAATTGAGAAATGTTTCTTCTATTGCATTCTGATCTATCACCATCTCACCAACTTCATTCTTCACTTGTTTTATAAAATTTCCTTTTCTCCTACCATTAGCAAAAGAATGAAAATTTTTGAGTTGATGTCACCTTCCTCCAACCATTTGACCTTCACTCTTTGTCTCCACCAAGTGTTTAAACGAGCAAGAGTGATGTTTAGATCATGTACTTTAGCTTTGAGTAACAAATGGATGTCATGTGCATAGCCTTCATCATTCATTTTCACAGTTTGCAATTTATCCACCTCATTTTTTAGCTTCTCCTTTAATACCAAAAGAGTTTGATTCTTAGCTCTACTCCAAAAGAATATAGCCCTTAACACCCTATGAAATTTCTTATTCGACATTTCCATAGGATCACCTCCAACTAGCTTGCTCCAAGCTTTCTGCACCACAGCAAAAGAAACAGGATACGACAGCCATACATCTTCAAATCTTAGAATCTTGGTTCTCTGAAAATATTTATTAAAAATCTAAAATACAATTGGGATGTGGTTAGAAGCCACCCAAGCCAAATGCCTATTAACTTCTTGAGGAACCAATTCCAAAGCTTTAGAGTTGAGTAAACAGCTGCCTAGTCTTTCCCAGATTCAAGCATTCCCACCTTTGTTGTTACACCAAGTATATTTAGGACCTATAATTCCCACATCGTGATCATCAAAATCAATCATAAAAGAATTCATCTCTTGATGAGCAAGAGAGAATTTAAATTTTTCCCACCTCTTTTTTCTTCTTGAGATAAAATATAGTTTAAGTCACCATAGATTACGGATGGCATATTCAATGAGGAATGCAAGCCCAAAACCTCACGAAGATTTCTTCTACTATATACGTCTCTAAACGATAAACAGTAGATATTATCCAAGAACCTTTATTAATAATATTTAGCTTCCCTATCACACTTTGAACTGATGTTTCTATCAAAGTAAAAGTATCCAAATCATCTCTCCACATCACCACAATTCCTCTTGACATCCCTTCTGAAGGAAATAAAAAGAAATCCCAATCTTTTCCCATACATTTACCAAAATAACATTTGTCCATAGTAGCAATTTTTGTCTCCACTATGCCAACAAAGATAACATTCCAATCTTTAACCACCTCCTTCAAATATAGAGAGGCTTCCCTCTTATTAGTCCCTCTACAATTCCAAAATGCAAGAGAACTCATTTAGCCTCCAAGGGGGAAGGACCCCTTGGATGGAGGTAAATGTTAAATGCCTTTAATAAGATGTAATGTAGCTAATGGAGTAGAGATTGATGTATTAAATGATACATGGATTTTGGATAAAAGCATTAGCAAATGGCCTACCTTTGTTTCTTCTCATGATAGCAGCAAATTTTTAGTTTCTAACTTCATCTCTAATTGAAGTTGGAATGTGGATGTTATAAGAAAGTTATGGGGGAAGACCTTGTTAACTTAACTTACAAATTAATATTAAAATTAGATTGGAAGAAGACAGAATGAAGCTGCTTTTTTAGAAAAAGTGAAAATCCATCTCTTCCATGGTGTTCAAAAATTCTGTTACTCATGCTGCACCGAAGCAGATGTGGAGCTGGGTAAAAAAAGGCAAGCTGAATCCTAAGGTGGAGACTTTTTGGTGGAGAATTTTTTATAACGGTCTTCCTACATATAATTTCCATGAGTATAGAAGACTGCAAAGGGAAAATAATTGCCCAAGGAGCTCTAATAACATTGAAAATATAGATCATGTTGCTGCTAGATGTGATAAGCTCAAGAAACTTCTTCATCAGATCAATAAATGAGGTTTTGTTGTCCAAAATTTTGATTCATTGTTAGACTGCTGCAATTGGCTTTCTAGCCAAGCTTCCTTAATGATTAATCTATATTGTAACATGGTATACTTTGCATGGAAGTCAAGAAATAAGTTGATTCACAATGCGAAGGATGATATCTCATTGATTATTGCTTCTAATGCAATGAGTTATGCATCAATTTCTGCTCAAGGAGTTGGTAGAATCTCGGGTATATGGGATGCTAATCAGCCTTCTAGGCTGTCAAATCTCCATTGGTATCCCCCTCCACCCGATTGGTTAAAAGTAAATGTGGATACGTCCTTACTCACTTCTTACAAAGCTGGAATTGAATGGGTGTTTCGTGATCATAAAGGAAGATTCCTATTGGCTTTTGGTAAACCATATGTTCATTGGGACATATCTTCTTAGGAGTTTTTGGCTACACAATCAATAAAGGAGATGGTCAAATATTGGATGTTTAAGTATAAGGGAATTATAATTGAAGGAGACAATGTCAATGTCATGAAGTTTTTGAGAGATTCCAAAGGAAGTGGAGATACAAAGTTAGAAGATGTTCATTTATTTAATGAGTTTAATCATGTCATTTTCAATTGTGTTCATAGAAGGTGCAATAAGTTAGCGGATTTATGTGCTAACTATGGCATTTTGAGTTCTTTTATTTGGGATGATGTTAGTGTGAATAAGGTTCCTCCTTTATTTATGTCTTTATTAAAGGAGGACTCCAATTTTTAGAATCCTTAGTTTGTAATCCATTTTTTTATTAATGCAATTTGTTGCATTTCCTTCAGAAACTAAAAAGGGGGAAGGACCCCAACTCTTTTTTTTTTATTATTCAAATCTTCTTGCTTCTGAGTTCTTTTTGGAGTTTAGGTTTAAACATCCCCACACTATCCAAATCTTTATTATCATTAATTGAAAAATCACCATTGCATTCCTTTTCACATGAATTAAAAGAAATCTCAACCAAAGGTTCAATAAACTTTGTTGAAGTCAAAATTTCTACTTCCTCAATTTCAGGTTCTACACCTTGAACATGCTCAACCATGTCCTTCTCTCCATTCTCTTCCTCTAAATCTTTAAGCATATAAAATTTATTTCCTCTTGAAAGAAAAAATACTAGAATTGAAGAGTTGTTAACACTTTCCATACCTCCCAGAACAGAGATTCCTGGATTTAGTACTTCAGAATCAACTTTTTCCTTCTTCTAAGCATGTAGATCTTCCTTAGAAATTAGAATTCATTCATCTTCATTCCCATCTTTCAAATCTTCATGCTCCTTAGACTTTAGCTTTCTATTCACGGGAACATAATTAAGAATAAAAGATCTATTCATATTCATTGTAGAACTCCAATTCTTCTTTCTATTATTGACATGTACCCATGGTCCATATGAAGATACCATAGGCATGGAAGTATCACCATTTATCTCCTTGTTTTATTTCAACATAGCAGGTTCATTTTTACCATCCAACATATTTGTTTCATAAGAATTGATCAAATGACCAATCTTTCCACACTTATAACAAAATGATGAAATCTTTTCGTACTGAACTCTTTGAAAAAATCTTCCATTTGGACCTTCAACCCAAACTTCCAAAGTTAATTGCTTATCGAGCTCCACCCTCACACAAACTCTAGAAAACTCCCTTTTACTCCATTGAAACATGTTACCATCAATTAATAGAGTACCAATCAATGAAGAAAATCGTGCAACATTAACTTCATCCAAACAAAATAGAGGAAGATTGGGAATTCTAACCCAAACTTGAGAGCTTAACCTTTTAATGATACAGCAGAGAAATCCGAACTCCATTTATCCATACCAATTATATGCCCATTTATAAACCAAGGTCCTCCCACTAGTATATTCTTCATTGCCTCCTTTGAGAAAAAGGAACACAGCACCCATCCTAATCTAATAGCAGTCAAATGGAATTTGCCAAATTGACTCCATTGATAACGTAATTCCACAACAATCATTTGAACTGGAACACTTCCTCCAAACACCTTTAAAATACTAGAAAATTTTAACCGATCAGAATCAATTTTCAGGTTGGGCTTAAATAATTTCACAGCATTCCCGTCCTTTGTTAAAAAATTCTCATCCTTAGAAATATCAAACTTAATGTAAGGATGTTTGTTCCATGGATTTTTAACAATATTATCATTCAAATTTGACATAATTCCTTGATTTCCAGCCACCAAAGAATTGATTTGGACATTCCTAGAGAAGATCAAGGCTATCATAACCATTGATCAAGAAGAAACGTTGGTTGGTAAAGGTCGCCCATATCCTACCGAATACGACCAAGTATCGTACCCAAAAGGGTATTATGTCCCAAAATTTTATACCTTCAATGGCACTAACAATCCCCAACAACACTTGGCACAGTTCAAGGCCACTTGTGGGAATATGGGGGGAAATGATGCTCTACTCTTCCAGCAATTCATTAACAGTTTGATAGCAACTGCATTTGAATGGTATGCTGAGTTGCCAAATGACTCTGTAAAAACTTTTACATAATTAGAGGCCATATTTGTGAAAAGATTTTCCAGTGTGACCGAGAAGATCACAATCGCTGACCTAGCTTTAGATAAGCGAAAGAAAGATGAGTCAGTATCAAAATGCATAACTCGCTAGCATAATTTAAGCATGAAATGTGAGCAACAACTTAAAGAAGAACATGACGTGCAAATATTAATAAGAAACATTGATGATAAGATGCAACCCTTCTTATGCATGGCTACAATCACCACATTTCAAGACCTACTGGATAGAGTGGCTAAATTTGAAAATTTAAACTTGTCAAGATCAGAGGGCCACGCTGATAAGCCCAAGACCTCGGAGACTAGGAGTGAAACTTACTCTACATCCTCTCTCAGGCCGAATAAGGGGAAACAGGTGATTTATAATGTAGATGAAGGCAAGCAACCAATGCAGTATGAAGAAAAGCCAAAATAAGTCTACAACCCGAACCCCCAACCAAAGTTAATACTCGGCGGAAATGATAGGCCACAAACTTTTCAAGGCAGAGGGGAACGTCCGAGGAAAGCAATGGGAACCGGTGATAGAATGTTACCATCTCTCAAAGATAAAATGAATAAAGAATACCCATTCAAAAGAGAGAGTGTCGCAAAGTTATTTCAACAGGCATTAAAATCAAGCCTAGAACTACCGGAGTGCAAGAGGCTAGAGGAGTCGAAAGAAACTAACGACCCAAATTACTGCCCATATCATCGAGTTCTTGGCCATCCCATTGAAGATTGCTACATCTTCGAGGATTGGGTCAAAAGGAAATATCAAAAGGGAGAGCTCACATTATCATATAATGTGCTGGTTAATCATAGAAAAGAATTAACCCGGATAGTTATGACTTCCTCCATACCTCTGGTTCAAAAAAAAAGAAAAAAAAAAAAGAAGCCGATTCAAGAAGAATAGTGGGAGACCGTAGTCTCCAAGAAAATAGTAAAGATGCTAAAACAGCTTGAGGGTATTTTGGGTGTGAAGTGAAAGTCCCCCACTAAGCCGGTGATAAATCCCAAAGCGCTCCCTATAGTGCGAGCATCCACCTCCAAACAATTTTCCAACCAAGCTGGAACTTCAAAGTTTATGAAGGTGAAATCCTCCAAAAAGAAGACCAAATTGAAGAAGCCCAAGGAGAAAAAGATAGTAACCAAAAGGGTTATCGACAGTTTGAATGAATATTACCAAACTATGAGATGCCCCATTAAGCTTGCTGATTTTATAACAGGGCTCAAAATTGAAGAGAAAAAAAAAGCACCCTGTGAGTCCTGCATGATGGTATCACCAATGGATTACAGCGTGCAAGAGGATCTGTATTTTCTAGGAGAGGATGAATCAGAGCCTGATATCACTTCACAGATGGAACAAGTAAATTTCGGTAGTAGCTCTGAATCAATCAACGAATCTTCAGATATGGAAATTATCAATTCTAAAGACAACGCACTGTTAAATGGGTCTTAATAGGATGAGATAGCCCAAGTGCAATTGAGGAGTGATAAAACACTATCGTCTCCACCAAAGAAGGGGATCCCTGATAAAGACAAAGGGAGGAGATTGTCGTCAATCAAGACATTATTCCCAAGGACTCCAAGAAAAAGAAGACTTCAGCTAAAGGGATAGATTACAATATCCTATCACATTTAAGAAAAATTCCAGCACAGCTTAGCATATATGATGATTTGGTGATGCCCAATGTCCTTCAGGAGACCCTGATTCAGGCTCTTAGGGACCCCAAAACATATGAGGCATATTTTGCTGAGCGTAACTTGACTGAAGTTTTGTAAGCTCGAAATGAGCTAATCATTATTTTTGTTGAGGATGACATGATGTTTGGAATAGCAGATCATAATTGGCCTTTATATGTTACTACAAAGAGTGATGAGATGATAATTAGCTGAATCATGATAGATCTTAGGTCCTTCAATAACCTTATGAGCTTGAAAGCACTGAGATCACTTTATCTCGATGTGCAACACCTTGGGCAAGACAAATTGATGGTGCACAGATTCAGTGAAAAGGGATAAAAGACCCTTGGATCATTCATGCTCCCTCTAGTATTTGGGGAACACCATACTGAGGCAAAACTTCATGTGATGTATACGAACATCTCATTTAAGGCGGTTCTGGGTAGCCCGTGATAGCACGATTATGGCATTGTCCCATCAACACTACATCAATGTATGAAGTACATTAGAGATGGAGAGGAGTTTAGAATATCTGATGATATTCAATCCTTTACGATTCATGAGGTGAAAATTTATGAAGATGCTAGATACTTCATCTCCAAAGAACCAAAGTCATCAAGTTCTCTTAAGACTAGGGCAGCAAACTCAAAGGCTGCAAGGTGGCCCAAACAAGAAGATGAGAAGAAATAGGTGGGAAGAAAGAAGGCAACGTCGTCTCTTCCCAAAGCAATAATAACTCCTAAATCAAGACAATATGTGCCTCATCTAGGGAGTGACACAAATGAAGATCATGTCATCCCTATTAAATCTCAGAATATACGACAATCAACAGCAAGGGGAAAAAAGAAGGCAAGATATTCAGATTATGACTATGACTATGAGTCTATCTATATGAATAATGTGCAACATATACTTTCAAAGAGGATAAATAATCTCTCAATTTCAGATAATAAATGTGTAGCCATGCATATTCCCTCGCAACATTTAAGGAACTTGTAATATTCTATGTTACTCCTTGAAGAAATAGAGGTGGACCAGGAACCCTATTTTATAAATTTGGAGAGCACAGAGATGAAGAGAATCGAGACTAGTTCTACAGGTCCACCAAACGTAGGGAGTTAGTGCCTACGAAAATGCTCACATTTATTACTGGAAATATAAGTAGAATGTTACAAAAACAAGTCAGAATTCACTCCCCTCTGTAACAACTTCACCTTTGCTTGAAGCTTTGGTATCGAAGAAATCCTCATCCATTGCAAAGAAGGGATATTCTCTTCAGAAGAGGTCTCAGATTTGTCATGAGAAAGCATTCTCAAGGAGAAATGTGTCGTTTCATTACATGCGGGGAAATTAAATATGGTGATGATGATCCCGAAGAGATTTATGTAACTAACGATTATGAGGATCAGCCCGTAGGAGCTGAGCCTGCACTTGAAGAGCTTGAAGATGATGGACAGGCGAAAACTATGGATGAGCTAAAAGAGATTAATTTAGAGATTTAAGATGGACCCTCGCCCGACCTTTATTAGCTCCTTTCTACCAGAAGATCAAGTAGAAGAAATGAAAGAGCTTCTCTGTGAATTTAGAAATTGCTTTGCCTAGACATATGCTGAAATGATAGGCTTATCCCATGATATGGCAGTTCATAGGTTGGCCATCAAGAATGAGGCGGTGCCTATCAAGCAAGCTCCAAGAAGAATGAGATTGGAGATAGAAGAACAGGTGATTGCTGAAACCAAGAAGCTCATAGGGGCGGGCTTCATCCGAGAAGAAAAATATGCTGACTGGATTGCCAATATCATCCTGGTAAAGAAGAAGAATGGTCAGATTTATATCTATATAAATTTTCGTGGCCTCAATAAGGCATGCTCAAAAGATGACTTTCCGCTCTCGGTGTCCGAACACCTGGTGGACAGTACATGAAATTATGATATGTTCTCATTTATGGATGGATCGTCGGGCTACAACTAGATCAAGATGGCTCCTGAAGATGAGAAGCATATATTATTTAGAATGCCTATTGACATATTCTACTATACGGTCATGCCCTTTGACCTGAAAAATACTGGTGCCACCTACCAGCGGGCAATGACACCTATCTTCGATCAGTTAATACACCAAAAGATCAAGCGTTATGTTGATGACCTAGTTGTTAAAATCATTGATCTCAAGGACCACTTAAATGACCTAAGGATTGTATTTAAAAGAATTAGAAAGTTTAATCTGAAGATGAACCCTCTCAAATGTGCCTTTGGTGTTTCTTGTGGCAAATTTCTAGGGTATGTATTCCGCCATCGAGGAATTGAAATTGACCCCAACAAGATCAAAGCGATTATGGAGTTACCACCACCCAAAAACCTTTGATGACTTCGCTCCTTGCAAGGGCAGCTAGCTTTCATTCGATGATTTATATCAAATCTGTCGGGTAGGTGCCAGCCATTTTCCAAATTGATGAAAAAAGATGTCCGCTTCAAATGGGATGCAGAGTGTTAGGAAGCGTGTGACAGCATCAAAAGATACTTGTTGAATCTGCCAATTCTCGCAGCGCTAATCTTGGGGAAGCCTCTTATACTGTATACCACAACACTAGAAGAGTCCCTCGGAGCACTATTAGTCAAACATAATGAAGAAGGCAAGGAGAATGCACTCTACTATATTAGTCGAAGATTGATTGGAGCAGAAATTTGTTATTCCTCTATTAAGAAGCATTGTTTGGCATTAATCTTCGTAGTTCAGAAGCTCTGCCACTATATGCTATCTCATAAAATAACTCTGATATCAAATATCAATCCGCTGAAGTTCTTGATAACAAGACTAGTATTGACAGGTCGTCTAGCCAGGTGGGCAGTATTATTACTGTAGTTTGATATCACTTACATGCCACAAAAAGCGGTGAAGGGACAAGCTTTGGCAGACTTTCTTAACGCACATCCTATCCCGGTAAACTCCCCGCTTAATCATAATTTAACTGATGAACAAATAATTTAGGTTAAGCAAAAGAATAAATTATCGTAATGGGAGAAATACTTTGATAGGGAATCATCAATAAAACCTGCCAGGCCTCCAAATCTTACTAAGGCCCAAGCCGACATCAATCTTATTTTCATAGCACCTGAAGGAGGCATAATGAGATTTTTGGTCAATCTAACCGAATCCTGAACCAACAATGAAGCCGAGTATGAAGCTTTAATTGTGCGACTGGAGATTGCAATCGATGTTAGAATCTAAAATCTCCAAATTTTTGGCGACTCTCAACTTGTATTAAATCAAGTCCTGGGGGTTTACAAGATCTACAAGCTTGAGTTGGCCAATTACCACAGATGAACCCTTGAGCTCCTAAAAAAGTTGCTTAATGTTGAATTAGCTTGCATTCCTAGAAGGAAGAATGCCAAAGCAGACTGCTCAGCCAAATTGGCCAAGGAAATGGCTAATACCAACGAGGAGAACCCTATATTCATCGGAGTTTACAACTGTCAAATCTTGGAGCTTGCTCTGTTACGATTCTGGATGGCTGAAGAGGTACCAAATTCAGGCAAGCAGGATGTAATTCCAGTTGAGCCTTAACCTCTCCATCAAGTCATTAGGGAAAATTATCTAAAAGAATATCATATGACCAAGAGACATAAAACTAGTCAAGCTTCAGAATTATGGTGGCATTGTTTAGATATTGTAGTAAAAAATAATTGGAGTCAGCCATTCATTAACTACTTCAAAGAAAATAAACTGTCAGAGGAAAAATCTATGGCAGCACAAATTTGAAAAAGGGCTTTGTGATATGCATTTATTAGTGACATGCTGTATCGATGGGCTTTTAATCAGATGTGGCTAAGGTGTCTAGAGACCAAGGAAGCTGATAAAGTAGTAATAGAAGTTCACGAAGGACTTTGTGGTGCACATCAGTCAGGTCCTAAAATGGCTGCTAAAATCAAGAGGGGGGGTTACTATTAGCCAACAATGGTGATAGATTGCATTGAGCATGCTAATAGGTGCCATGAGTGTCAGATTAATTGTGATATTATTCATCAACCACCAAATCCACTATACCTGACAATAACGTCCTAGCCATTCGAATGTGGGGGCATAGATATAATTTGTCCGATAGATCCACCATCGTCGTCTAGACACCGCTTCATACTGGCAGCAATAGATTATTTTTCTAAGTAGGCAGAAGCGGCTCCCTTCAAAGAGGTCATGTCCGAGCACGTGATTAATTTTTTCACCCACAACATTGTCTATAGATTTTGTGTACCACGCCATATGATATCAGACAATGGCATAGCATTCAAGAGCACCAAAATATAAAAATTTGTTGAACAACACAAGATTTATTAGTGATATTGATCAATATACAATCTAAGGGCTAATGGCTTGGCAGAGGCATTTAACAAGACACTAGTGAAACTGTTAAAGAAGACCATCTCCAAAAATAAAAGAGGGTGGCACACTAAAATGGTAGAGGCACTATAGGCGTATCATACTACTAACATGATGCAACCTAAAGCCACTCCCTACTCATTGGTTTTTGGGGTTGAAACTGTATTGACACTGGAAATTGATCTACCACACTCCGTGTAGTTATCCAGTACAATTTAACTCAGGAGAAAAATCCTCGATTGAGGATAAAAGAACTTGACACACTCGATGAAGTCAGATTACAAGCTCAATAAAATATAGAGATATATCGGGCGAGGATGTTGAAATTATTTGATCGAATGGTACACCATCGAGCATTTCAAGAAGGGGAATTAGTCCTAGTGCTGAGAAGGCCAACATCCCACACCAAAAAATTGGTGGAAAATTCGTGTCCAATTGGGAATGCCCATTCATCATTGAGAAGATGTACCTAGGAGGAGCTTATCAAATTAATTGACCTAGATGGTCAAAGGCCTATGCCACCAATTAATGGCCGATACCTGAAGAAGTATCACATGTGTGTAAAATGTGTACTTTGCACATACCTACTAGTATATATATGATATATATTTCAAAACTCTCTTGTAATGCAAGAATGAATTTTGAAAAAAAACGGTCATTTTTATATATTTATTCGGGTCGAAATCGTGCCGCATGTCAAGATCTATCAATAAATATTTAAAACCCTGAAATTTAGTTTTGCAAAAGAAAGAACACCTTAAATATTTATTTAGTTCGACATCGCGCTGCATACCGAGATCCCCAGATAAATATTTAAAACTTTGAAATGTTAAACTTATTTCATTTTGAAATATCCCTATGAGAGAGGGGCATTTTGAATATTTATTTGGGTCGACATCACGCTACGTGCCAAAATCCCCGAATAAATATTTAAAATTATCAACTATGAACATCTCTTTAAATTAGGATTTGGCAACTTCTATTATCAGTGTATATGTGAGTGATTTTTCCTGAAAGCTCGTGACATCATTGCTTCTAGTGTACCATGATTTTAAAAGTCAAAAAAGGAGACTTTTATGATTATGCACTCTAACAAATCGAGCCAGAGTAGCTTGAATTCTTCCAACAGCCTGAAGCTTAATGTTCAGATGGGTGTAAAAGGTCGGATCCAACACTCCAAACTATGGTCGAATGGCTGCCAGCTCCGTCTACTCAACACACCATAAGAAAGGTCGTAGTAGTGGAACCCCAACTTTGTCAACCCATCCGTAAGGAATGTAGGAAGAATGAAGGCCAATTTGACTCGATGAGTTCTAGTAGTCGTATTCCACAACACTCTTCTAATTGATCAGAGAATCAAACTTCTAGTGGAAAGGATGAGTCGCGAGCAATTACAAATGCTTATAGAATTCAAATCTTCAACCACAAAGGAAGACTTCGAACCTGCCAACCTTAGCAGATTTAGCATTGGGAGGAATATCTCCCATAGCTTAAGTCTGAAGCCTGAATGGGTGTAAAAGACTTGATCCAACACTCTAAAATATGGTTGTGTCGCTGGCAGCTCTATCTACTCAATACGCCATAAAAAAGGCCGTAGTAGAGGAACCTCCATTTTGGCAACCAGAGGACGAAGAGCAATCAAATCTTAGCTCACTCAATCTGAGCAATTAAATCCTAGCTTACCTAATCTGACAAATTCAAGTGACTCAGATTGAAGCCTTGTCAATTGATTAAGGATCAAAATGCTACCAATATTTAGTATTATCAATCAAATCTGAAACCTACACATTTTCTAATAAGTCTGCAGCACAAAGCAAAGGACTAAAAAAATCCAAAATCCCCAAAATTTGAGCTAAAACTATGACCACTAACCACAACTAGTGGGCACAGTGATAATGCTTATAACCATCCTCAGAGATAGGGGACATTTTAAATATTTCTTCAGGTCGACATCACGCCGCGTGCCGAGATCCCCGAATAAATATTTAAAATCATCAATTCAAATATTTTTTATGCTAAAGAATATAAATGCTTCTTTTTTCAAAGTATATGCAGGTAATCTTTACAAAGTAAGAGATACCACCTTCTCTAATGTGCAAAGATTTGAAAGCCAATATAGAGACTTTTGTGGCTACACACTCCAATAAATTGAGCTGAAAAAGCTTAAAGTCTTTTAATAACCTGAAGCTTAAGGTTCGAATGGGTGTAAGAGGTCAGATCCAACATGCCCAAATATGGCTGGATCGCTGGCAGCTCCGTCTACTCAACAAGCCATAAGAAAGGACGTAGCAGCGAAACCCCCACTTTATCAACCCATTAGTAGGGACTGTAGGAAGCACGAAGGCAAATTTGGCTCGACAAGTTCAAGTGATTGTAGTCTAAAAAATTCTCCTAAATGATAAGAGAATCAAAGTTCCAATGAGAAGGAATCTCGAGCAACTACCAAATGTGCGTAGGCTCCAAATCTTCAACCACGAAGGTTGACTAAATCTAACAACTTTAGCAAAATCAGTATTGGGAAGCGTGTTTCCCATAGCTCAAGTTTGAAGCCTGAATGGGTGTAAAAGATCAGATACAACACGCCCAATATGGCCAGATCACTAGTAGCTCCATCTACTCAACACGCCATAAGAAAGGATGTAGTAAAGGAACTCCCATCTCAGCAACCAGAGGACGAAGAGCTATCAAATCCTAGCTCTCCCAATCTAATGAACTTAAGTGATTGATATTAAAATATTCTCAAGTGGTTAAGGATCAAGATACTACCTACATTTGGTACTATCATCCAAATCCAGAACCTGCAAATCCGTCAATAAATCCGCAAAGCACAAAGCGAGGATCGAATGAACTTTTCTTCAAAAAAGTACTCCAAAGCACAAAGCAAGGGACTGAAGAAAACTATCCTAAACTTCACATAAAGCTGAAGGCTAAACTAAAAGGATTCTATCATCAACAAGCCCATTAAAGCAAAAGGCATAGGGTTGAAGGTACAACAAAACCACCTGAAAAGTTAATAAAGGAAAATCAGATGATTCTCCACCAATGTCCGTAGCACAAAGCACAGGACAGGTTGAATCAAAATCTCAGGACTCAAGTCAAAGCCGTGGAATGAGCACCCTGGATGATACCTACAAATGTCCCTAAAGATGAGGGACATTTTAAATATTTATTTGGGTCGACATCGAGCTGATTGCTGAGATCCCAAAATAAATATTTAAAATTTTATCAATATACAACCAGATGATAGAAGAATATTATGCATATATAGAAGGGATAAAAACTAAAGTAATTGTGGTGTCAAAAGAAAGCAAATGGTGGTGATACTATCCATCATCGTCAACCTACAGAGTGATGCTCCAGAGTCCTGAGTACAAGAAACTCTATCACTCTCATATGTGACTAAAACCAACATATTAATCAAGTTATTGAATATAAGTACATCTAAAGATCTAAGAAGATATAAAGATGAACTCCTGGAGATCTACAGAATAAAAAATTTCAGAGTGACATCAAAAGAAGCTTTTGGATATCCGCAAAATGAGAACCCTAGTGTGACATCCAAAAAAGCTATTGGAGATCCGCTAAAGAGAACCCTTTGTGTGACATCCAGAATAAATATTTGGAGATCCATAGGGTCAATCAACATACAACAAATGTGATTCACTCTAGGAGCGTACCCCAATTATTGAGGGGCATTTGTTGACCCCTATACCTCAATCCACATGAGAAAAGACCCAAACAGGTGAATAAAGCGATAAACGCCTTGGCGCCACACATCACTTGAAGGGCCAAACTACCTCTGATTGCCAAACAAACGGTGGCATTGTGATCAGAACATCGAATTATGTTGGGTCGAGGCCCCTCGCAGTCAAACCGGATGAGATCAAACAAAAGCGATGACCGACACCCAAAATTAAAGCGTGATGCTGATCAAACGACATCCGATCGTGAAATGGACTGCGTCGTTGTGTTCGAAACATGGGCAATACCCTAAATGCACTATTAATTTAGGTTGTGCACGTAAATTAAGGTGACCCAACATGAAAATTACCCTCAACATTGCTTAAACGACATCCGATTGCAAAACACACTATACCGTTGCGACTGGGAAATCGGTAATACCTTAAATGCATTACCAATTTATCTAATGTCTATATTTGACAAATTTGACATGCTAAATGAGATAATGGCACACATTTTGAGGTAACATGCACACAAATCAAGGAATTACACAAATTCAGATAATTCTAACAAAGTGTTATGTTGATATCATTTCAAGTGGACAAATAATGATAACATGATATTGACTTTTCTATTAATTTGATAAAAAAATATATATAAATAATAATTAAAAAAATCAAATGCATAAGAGTAAAATGAAATATTAAATTTCATTTATCTTACCTCGTAACCTCTATGAAAATCTAATGTTCTGAATCCCAGATATCCCACTTATTGACGTCGAAATGGCCTGCCACCTCGATCCGTTCCCCTAGGTTCGTCATTAAATTAGAATAGAATAGGATTCGGCTGATTTTTTTCTTACTAACACACAAAACTCCTATGACCCAAGGCAGGAGATTAGTTAGTGCACTATGATCTACCTGCGAAAAGCAACGAGTAGTGCTTGACAGTCTACCTGTATGAAGTAGTGAACAACTCAATTAAGAAGCTGCTATGCCACGCCACCAGATCTATAACTTTCATATAAGCAGACATAAGGCGTCTACAATCTATAATGCCACGCCACCGAATCCATAACACTCATACAAGTGAACAGAAGGTGTATTCAAACTCTCAAGTGGAATGTATGCACATTCAAATGGTAGTTGCATGCATAATTGAAATATTAAAATGCCCCCTGCACATGCACCATAGTTTGTATAAACATAAGTACACGAAAAGAGCAAGTGCAATCATAAAACCAGCATGGGCCTCGGCGAGCGTGTCATTAGTACACACGTGATGTCTAGGGATGTTGTGCGGGTCAATAAATTTGAACCCGATCCTCCTAAGCAGGTAAATAGGAGTCAAAACGGTTCAATAAATAATCATAAAATACCCCCAAACACCTGCATGGGCCCAGGTTAGCGTGTTATTGGTACTCACGTGATGCCTAAGGATGTTGCACGGGTTAATAAGTGAATTCATATTTGAACACGATCCATCTATACGGATCAATAGGAATCGACAGGGTTCGAATAATCAAATAAATATATGGTTGCAATGATTGGTATATTTATTTAATGCATTCATATTAGGCCTTCAAGGGATATGATCAAGAGAATTCACTAATAAAGGCACAAAACCTACGAAACTCGATCCCCTATCGGTAAGTTAATAGGGTCGACAAGGTTCTAGTTTTAAATAGAAATGACCCCTCACACCTCGATGATGACCATGTTGAATAATAAATTTCAACTGGAGGGTCCATCCCAAATACTTAAAATTCCATCCAAATACCCATTCAAATATAAAACTCCACCAAAATCCAAAAATCTCAAAATCTCAAAATCCAAATATTTAAAATTGAAATAAAACCATGAATCACTTAAAGTAAAATCCATCCACCCTCCGTAACGATTAGTCGGGGTGGACAAATTAAAATTTACTTTAGCTCATAAAGAGCTAAATTCTTAGTCAAAAATATCACTAGGATCTATTCTCAAACAATCTCCTTCCAATAAGGGCATGGTACGTATCCTCTGTTCGGCAATCTGCTGCCAAATAGCACCACTGGATAAACAGTTATGACTAGAGGCTCTCTGAACCGAGTGGTTTTGCCACCAAATGGCATCACAAAATACCGGTTATGGCCAGCACCAATACGTTCCTTAGTCGCATCAAATTCTTGAGATATAAATCAATAGAATATGATCGTTATGACACAAAGCCCTCTGTTAGCTAAGGTGGATTCAAATTTGTCCCCTTAGGCAAACATTCACCCCAGGTTTACAAGATCCCCTTGGACAAAGCAACCCATGGCTACCGACAAGGATCCTTTTGTCAGGTTGGGTCGACTACCTCCTCTGACTAAGTAGACTAGGGACCACGATGGCCCGGGATGACGGAACCATAGGATCTTGATTGGGTCCGTCATCCATTCCCCCACCATCCGCTTTAAGTGCACGATGGTGAAATTTCCATTTTAAATATCAAACATCTTCCAACCCTTCAAACTTCCAATTCCTACGCTCATGCTGCTACTATATGCCAGATAACAAGTATTCTCTACGTATCTTATTGACGACTAGCCTTAATTGAAAGTTCTCTCTCGTGATCGAGAGGGGTAATTAACTATAGGGGCTTGCGCCTATAGGAAACCAGAACTCATATCATAAAGTTCTCGTAAAATGAGGGAGAAATCTCTAGGTAGTATCATATCTACAAACCCATCTGCCTTCCAAAATTTACCCCAGAACTTATTCCGTTAAAACTCCCCCATGCCGAAAAAAAAAAAGCAAATAGCGCGGACGGAGGTCGGGGTCAAATTTTTGGAGCCCACAGATTTCTGATGACTCCACTGGGGATTGGTTTCTCTTTCCATCTTTGGCTAGTCGTCTCAGAGCTATAGTAGCAGCTACATCAATCCGTATTTAAAATTTTGAATCTTTTAAAATGATTATTTAGCGGATCAAAATTTTAAAACCCCTTTTTATATGATCATTCATATATTTATTGAGATAGCTTATTCAGCAGGGCATTAAATTTATGTTACTTTTTATTGCTTGCTAATAGTTATCTACAATTATCTTTTGTTATGTGCAAGTCTCTACATTTTGAAAGTGTGGGTTGATGTATCAGATTCTGATTAATAACCCATGCCTTTCATTTATGCAGATGGTAGGAAATAACTTTGGTTTGGTGAGCTGGATTTGGATCAGTAGTCGGTTTCATTCCTGGTTAGCCCGTGTCTAGTGGTGTTGTTTGGTTGGTTTGGTTGGTGGTCGGTTTCATTCCTGGTTGGCCCGTGCCTGGTGGTGCTATTTGGTTGGATTGGTTGGAAGGTTTACTTGTTTCGATTATGGCTATAGGATGTTTGTGTTGGTAGGCTTTTAGGTCTTTTATTTTCCTTCTCTAGCTGTCATTTTTCTGAAATTGGTGTCATTTGGAGGCTGCGATTTATGATTTATGGACAATGATGTGGCTATGGCTCACTTGTCTTAAGCATGCCTTGTGGCAACCTTTGGTGGTGCTATTCTTGCTCGTTTCGGATGGATAATTTGTTGCTACAAAGTAGATGGCCTGTGCCTGGCTTGGGATTGGTTGGAACCCTCTGCTAATTTCTGAGCTCGATGGGTTTTTTCCCCCTCCCTTTGTTTCTCTGTTTCTTTTTCTTTCTGCTTTTTAGCTAATTGTAACCGCTTTTTTTAATTGCAATGAAATTTTTGTTTAAAAAAATTAAATTCCGTTAAGATGAAAATTAAGTCAACAAAAAACATGTCATACATCTTAGGAAATCTTTTTTAAAAAACATTAATGTAGATAAAATGTTTGGTTATTTTTTGGTATATTAATTTTGTAATTGAGAAATTGTGCAAATGTGTAAATTAAAAATATGGTTATTTATTGAAAAATTTAAAAGATTGCAATTTAATAAAATGAGGTATTATCAAAAATAAAGTTCATATGAATTATTTGAGGACAACTAATGGTTTTTGTTTGGGTGATTTTGTGAAATTGAATATTGTTATATTTTTAGATCATGAAATTTTGTATGAAAGATAAGTTTATGTTGTATTTTTGGGGAAGAAGTCTTTGGAAAAGAAAACAATTAGGAGGAAAATTTGGTGTTGAGTCATGGTACCACACATTGCAACACCGTATAGCTATACTCAAAATTTGAATGCAAATAGAGAGTCTGGCTTCATAATACCATAGTTTTTTTAACACTACAACATAAGTTTCAGTGCAGCATTATCAATGTCCAATACATCATAGAGTCCTGGAGAAAATTGAGAGAAGAGAGCTTGGCATTGCAATGCCAAATTGCCATAGTATGGCAACACCAAATCGCCATCCGAAGCATGGTGACAACAAATTACTGGAGCGCCACAATAGGAGTTGTTAATGCAGTCATTGGACAAAGAGATGCATCTATTACCTTAACACTTCGGTGATAGTCTTTCTTAGTGTTGTAATGTTAGTTCATTTAGGAGCACGACAATGCTATATATGTCAATGTCACAACATTGTGGTCAATTATAGGGATATTTTGATCATTGAGAATAAATAGAGGGCCAAATTTTGTAGGAGGGGTTTTGCCCGTTGTGTCTTTTTTCTTTTGTATTTCTTATGGACTAGGAATGGGAAAGTAAGAGGGTTTGCAAGGTGAATAGATTAATTCTTGAGTGAAGGAGATCTAGAATTCCTTAACAAGGATATTCGGGTTCTATTTTTCTCAACCTATCCCATGCACTTTCACTATTTATAATCAATGAAATTTATGTTTGCTAATTTTATTCAAATGTATTTTAGTGGCTAAATGCTTTTATTCTGAATTTATGGTGTGATGTAGTGTCACACATAATGCAAATTAGGTATGTGGTATAAACTATAATAATGATTTTTTTAATGTTCTTTTTTTTTTTTGGAAAAAACCTACACGTTAATAAAAAAAAAGAATTACAAGACCTTAAAGAATCAAAAGCCCCCTAAAAATACAAGAAATAAAACAAAATCTGTGGGCTAATGACCAAAACTAATACGATATACAAGCAAAGGAAACAAACGACAACCAAATAAGCAAACCAAGCAAAACAAAAACCCAAATAAGGCCAATCGAAGGAGTAGAAGCCAATAAAAAAGCACCCCAGCAATCCACGCCAAACAGTCAACAACAACCCAACACAGCATGGAGGAAAGCAAGACATGAACAAAGGAAAATAGACCCAAGCCGCCACCGGTTGCCAGGCATGGGCCATCCAAGAAGACCACCGCAACTAGCCTCATTTCTTTTTGGACTTCCGCTTCTTACGATTAACACTCTTATTGCTAAAGTCAGTGTCAACAATTTGAAGTATACTTAAGTCGAAATTTTCCCGAGAAGCTGAATCATCCTCAATGAAACTTTCACCATCATTTGAATTTTCATCATGAAGCCAATCACCATGTAACACCTCACTATCCCTAGATAGGTGAGAAAGCATTACTTACCTAGGTACAATAGTTATAGGGACAATAAAAATCGGATCATCAAAACTTTTTGGCAAAGGATCGTCACCATCAGAAAGTGACCAAGTAACCATAATACCAGCCGAAAACCACCCCCAGGAGAGGCAGCACCATCATCACCAACATCACCATTCTCATCACCCTCCCAAACATCAGCAGCTGCACCACACCGGCAACATCCGGCAAATCAGGACAGTCCGAAGAAGCAACAACAATCGCACAGCCCTGCCCTAACGGACTCAGAGCAAAGGGCTCAACAACTTCCTCATTTAACATACAGGGCATACTTATAGGTAGAATAGTATTCGACGGTATAGCATGAGGACTAACCACCACGAGCAAAATCACATTATCACTTACCACTATATCACCCTCGCTAGGATCAACAACCACATCCAGAGCCAGTTGGGTAACACCACCCAATTTATCAAAAGATCCCAACGTATTATCAGAAGGTCCCATAAGATGAGAACCGGCCAAGGCAACACTTTGAGAAGGAACCAGATTGCCACCAACCCCATCGAAACAGGAAAGCCATCATCACGAGAGCTCAAATTACCACACCTCTCATTGTCAATAGCTAAATCATTCTAAACTTGAGGCAAAACCACTTCCGGTACAAAGGGATTCGGCAAGAAAGGGGGGCAGCCTTCCTCAACAAATGATGCAACTTAACACAATCAGAGTTTTTATGACCCACCTCTTTGCAATGAGAATAAAAACTAGGCAAGCATTCCATAACAACCTTTTGAATATAACCCAAACTATCATAACCAAGCCAAATTGAATCAGGGTGAGATTTAAAAATGTCCATTTCCATAAGAATACGTGCCATAGAAGGACGAGAACCGACCGCAGTGGCATTTTCCGATTGAATAGACCGACCAAAGATAGAACCTAAGCCGAAGAGAATACGCAGGGAGAAAAGGTGGGGACGAAGTTCAGGGAAACAAAGCCACACGGGAACGATAGGGGATTCTTCAAACAAGTCAAGATAAGGGGTCCATTTTATAATCTTCATAAAGCACCCAAACACAAAGTAAGATCTGTGAGCGAAAATTCTACCATAATCGAGGTCATTGGCAAGCTTGATCAAAACATTATTCGGATTCAAAACAGTGATCGAGAACTCGCCAGAAAGTTTGAGGTTGAAAAAAAATTTCTAATCGCATCAAGCACCGGCCGGCGAAGCAGAAACTTCTCAACCAAAGCATATTCAAAGGGCTTAGCAAGATGAAGCGCCTCACTCTCAGAAATCCAAAGCACTGGCAATCCCCTTAGGGTAGTAACTTTCAAATCAAGAAATTCATTGAAGGTATCCGAATGAGCAAAAACCTCTTTGAAAGATTTCAAATGAGTCTTACCAGTGAGAAAACTCGGATCAAAAAGCTTGAAGGAAGAAGACATCACGAGCAAATCCCACCAGAGAGAAGAGCAACTCCCCATGGTCCAACAAAATAACCGAAGCGGAGACCTCGGCACAGCGAATGACGCCTCCAGGCGACGGCTAGGGTGATGCCCTAGCGTAGATTTTTTTAATGTTCTTCATGCTCTTTTTAAGTGTAGATAGGAGATCCTCAATTTTATATATTTGTGAGATCTATGATCACCTCGATGGAGACAGGTTAACAACAAGAAGAGCAGAAACAAAATTCTGAAAAAAGCATAGACATGATTTTATATTTTTTTTTAACGATCTCTTAGGCGATGTATATCGTTCAGTAAAGGTGTAATTAACCTTAGTTTAATGATGTAGTTACAAGGATTTCAATGTGCTTGAAAGTGATGAAGAATTAGTTATGCTATGTTCAAAAACAAAAATTAAAAGTCCTATTTATATTACACAATCACTAGATCAATCACAAATTCAAATTTTAAATTTGTTTCAAAAAATATCTAAGGAATATCTTTAGTCTATTTTCTTTGTTATCATTCAAATATTTTTATTAGCAAGAAAAATAATATGGTTGAAAAAATTATTACATAACTTTCAAAGAACAACATATTGATTTCCCGTAGAAAAAAATACTATACATTATTATTATATTACTTGAACAATATGTATGCTTCCTTAGCGCCATGTTAAAATATAAGTAGGTTGCCGACTATACAAGAATCAAATAGAATTTAATGTAATATACAATTTTGTATACTTTCTCAACCATTTTTTATTTTATGTTTTGTATAAAAGAGATATTATTTAAGCCAAAAACTTCATGAAAACATTTTGAATATTCACATGAAAATATTCATTGCAAAAATTGGTCAACCTTTGTTTCGAAACAAAGAAAAAATGAAAATAAAATAATAGAGAGAGAGAAAAAAATAAAGTAATAATTTGGAAAAAGTAATTTGATAATGTTCTATAAATTTTTGTAATAAATTAATCTTTGAGTGAATACTGTTAAAAAAATTGATTAATTTATCTTGAATTAAATCATGTTTGATAAAATGAGAATGGGCGGGTGTTGATTATTGCAAGGGATCGAATTTTTTATAAAAGGATAGTTGGATATTTTAAAGAAGATAACATGCAAATGATGTCAAATATGGTTTTTGCAAAAAAAAAAAATCCAAATAATTTAGACGAATAAAATAATATTTATTTTGCAATTTATTTTAATTTTCTGAGCATTATTTTGATAAGCAAGCCAACATATCACCTACGGATACAACGTCCACCAATCTGAATTAGCAGAGAATCATTACTACCTTTATCTGACTTTTGTATCCTCACCGTTGGCTCATAACTGATGCATCCTCACCGTTTATGTAAGGGTGTGAGTATATTATAAATGATGTAAAAGGAGCCATGAATACACGAGCCATGAATACACAACATAAAAGTTTACTGTTCATCCTTTGTTCTTCTCCTCTTGTTTCCTGCTTGTTTCATGCTTGCAGGTAACGGCGACAACTATAGAGAATGAAGTTCTACATGGTATCAGAGAACGTTTTTTTCCTTACGGCGTGGATCTGAGATTCTGGTTTGCTCCTTCTTTTGGCTATGGCATCTCCTTCCCAATCCTCTACTTCTTCTCAAACTCCACCTACCTTAAAAATTCTCAATGTCCCGATCCCACCCCAGTTAAAATTTCTCATGTCCAATGTTAAGTCCATGCTTAACATTCAGCTTTCTGCTGAAAATTATCCTCTTTGGAAAACTCAAATCCTCAAGTTATTCACTGCAAATGGATTTGAGAGTTTTTTGGATGGATCGTTTCCGAAGCCACCCAAGCTCATTTCAACTCCCACTGAGCTTCAACCCAATCCTAAGTACTCTTCTTTGTTACTCATTGATCAAAACCAGGTTGCAATTTTGTATTCCACTATATCACCAACTTTTCTTCGTTATGTATTATCTCTTGATTCCTGTTTTGAAATTTGGCAAACAATCGAGCGTCGTTTACAGCCGACGAATCGCTCGAGGATACTTCAACTGAATAATGAATTAAATCCTGTTTCGATGAAGGATAGAACCATGATGCAATACTTGTCTAATATCGAAGGTAAGGTTGATGCAATCGGTTCTGCTGGATCGCCCTTATCTTCCGATGATATCATTATGTATACACTTAACGGATTGCCCACAGCTTATCAAGGCTTCAAAATAGTGATTCGAACTAATTTGAATCCGACCAGTCTCGATGATTTCTATGCTCTCCTGTGTAGTGAAGAGCTTAACTTAGCTACGGAATCAGCTCGAGAAATGTCTCTCTCCTCTGATCCTATTCAAGCTATGACAGCTCAACGTGGTCGCGGTCGCAGTCAGAATTATCGCAGTCACTCCTCCTTTTGTCCACCTCATGGTCGAACTTCAGCTCGCAACTCTCCAGCTGCTTCTTCCGTTGAATGCCAGATTTATGGTAAATATGGCCACTCTGCGGTCAAGTACTGGTACCGTGGTGATTTTGATTATCAATTGCCTACCTCTGCTTATTCAACTGATCTTGCTTCCTATTCATCCGACTGGTTGTTGGATACATATGCTACAGCATACCTTACCTCTGATTCAAATCAGTTGTATAATTCCAAACCATATAAAGGAAATCAACAGGTTATGGTTGGAAATGGCGACCTCTTACAGATAACTCACACTGGTAAAGGCTTGTTACCCACTCCTAGCCGTAAGCTTCTTCTTTCTTCTCTTCATTTTGTTCCTAAATTAGCCAAAAATCTCATTTCTATGAAACGTCTCACAACTGACAATTCTTGTTAAGTCCTTTTTGATGCTCATGGCTATTTTATTCAAGATCCGAGGACCAACCGCACTCTCCTTCAAGGTCACTCTGTTCAAGGACTTTACCCTCTTAAAACTACCTCTGCTCATTCTCTGCCACTTATAGCACTCTCGGCAGTCAAATCTGACACTCAACTATGGGATCGTCACCTTGGCCATCCGTCTCACTCTGTTCTCCGTTAATTACCAAACTACATTACTTTGTCGTATGTTTCTTTTTCGTCTAGTCATCAATGTAATGCTTGTGATCTTTCTAAGAGTCACAGGCTTCCCTTTCTATTTCTTCTTCAAGGTATAGTCAAGTGTTAGAACTAATACATAGTGATGTTTGAGGACCCTCTTCTATTCTCTCCTTATATGGTTTTAAATATTATGTGTTATTCATCGATGACTTTTCTCAATTTACATGGCTTTATCCGTTGCAAGCTAAATCTCATGTAGCCAAAGTTTTTATTCAATTTAAAAATTTGGTTGAGAATCAATTTGATAATCGTATCAAGTGTATGCGTTCCGATCAAGGCGGTGAATGTGCATCTCATGTGTTTGAATCTTTTCTTGCAAAAAGTGGCATTATTCATCAGGTCACTTGTCCTTACACCCCTCAACAAAATGGTGTAGCGAAACGTAAACATCGGCATCTACTTGAGACAACTAGATCGCTTCTTCTTGATGCTAAACTACCTAATCAATTTTGGCTACATGGTGTTCTTTGTGCCGTCTACTTAATAAATCGGTTGCCACCTATTTCAAAAAAATTCAAATCTCCTTTTCACTTACTATTTAATTCTAATCCTGATTATTCACTCTTAAAAGTCTTTGGATGTTTATGTTATCCTCTAACTCCAACTCTTTCGGTCACCAAGTTTCATCCCAAATCTTTACCCTGTCTTTTCCTTGGGTATGCTCAAAACTCTAAAGGCTACCACTGTTTTCATATTGAAATAGGGAAAACCTTTACTTCTCGTCATGTCAAATTCATTGAAGACGTATTTCCCTTTGTTCAAATACAATCAGTTTCCACTGTCTCTCCTTCTCCAAATAATACTTATACTCCTCCTGCTCTCCTCGTCCCAAGTTATATCCAACAATCTTCTCCACCAACAACATCTGCTATCATTCACACTTCCTTATCTACATCACCAGATACTTCCAATATTCATTCTCATTCACTTCCAGGTTCACCAAGTATCTCTCCGTCTACTTACTCAGAACGAACTTCTGTCATACCACTCCCAGCTCCACCGCCAAATCAGTCCCATCACCCAATGCTTACATGGCTACGAACTGGGAACCTTAAGCCTAAACATATTATTAATATGTATGTATCAAATGGTAATTCAGATCCTACTAGTTACACCGAGACTGTCAAACACCTTGTATGGCGCCAAGTTATGTCATCTGAATTCGCTGCTCTTCAACAACAAGGTACGTGGACACTAGTACCACCTACTTTCGATCAAAATGTCTTGGGGTGCAAATGGATTTTTAGAACAAAGTATAACTCTAATGGCTATGTTGCAAGACATAAAGCTAGGCTTGTTGCTCTCGGGTGCAATCAACAGTATGGTTTAGATTATTTTCATACATTTAGTCCTGTGGCTAGGCTCCCAACTATTCGTATTTTTCTCATAATTACTGCCTCTTTTAAATGGAATGTGTTACAACTTGACATATCAAATTCCTTTCTTCATGGTGCTCTCACTGATACTATTTATATGTCTCAACCAATTGGCTTTAAAGATTCATTACATCCGGACTATGTTTGTTTTCTTAAAAAGTCCTTATATGGTTTGAGACAATCACCACGGAAGTAGTTTGAAACCTTCTCCACGTACCTTCTCACATATGGCTTTCATCACAGTACTGTAGATCCTTCCTTGTTACTTTATAACAAAGGCTCAGTTGTGCTTTACATCCTTGTGTATGTGGATGACATCCTGTTAATTGGCAATGATGACTCCACCATCCATCACTTGCTCACTGCTCTCCATCAGCGGTTCAATATGAAGAATCTTGGTTCTATTTCACATTTCCTTGGTATGCAGGTTCTTCATACTCCCACAGGTTTCCATCTTTCGCAGTCCCGATATGCTGCTGAAATCATAAAAAAAGCTAGAATGGAGAATTTGAAAGCAATCTCTACACCAATTGCATCCAGACCAACTGCTTACAGTCTTCTTTGTTATCCACTGATTTGGCTGAGCTTTACAAGCAACTCATAGGGTCTCTTCAATATTTAACATTGACGAGGACTGACATTGCTTACACAGTTAACCGATTATGTCAATACATGCACCAACCCCAAGAGGATCATTTCAAGCTTCTTAAGAGACTGTTACGGTATCTCTAAGGTACACTTCATTTTGGTTTTCCTCTCACGGAAACTAAACTTCATCTTCTTGCTTACTCTGATTCTGATTGGGCTGGCGACCCGTTGATAGAAAGTCTACAACATGTTATTGTGCTTTCTTAGGCGGCAATCTTATTTCTTGGCAAGTAAAAAATCAGAAAACGGTCGCACGATCATCTACTGAAGCTGAGTATCGGGCACTTGCAACTACTGCCACTGATATTATCTGGCTTAAACGCTTATTGGCGGAATTTCAGATCGACTCGGCAACTCCTACTCCTTTATTTTGTGACAACATTTCTTCAATTGCACTTGCCAATAATCCTGTTTTTCATGCCCGAACGAAACATATTGAAATTGATTTTCATTTCGTTCGTGAATGCATTCAGAATGCAATTTTACGGGTTCATCATATTCACTCCACAGATCAATTAGCCGATCTGTTTACCAAGGCGCTGTCTCTACAGCGGTTCCAGTTCCTTCACAGCAAGCTAACCATTTTGGAACCAATGGCCAGCTTGAGGGGAGGTGATAAGCAAGCCAACATATCACCTACAGATACAATGTCCACCACTCTGAATTAGCAGTGAATCATTACTACCTTTATCTGACTTTTTTATCCTCACCGTTGGCTCATAACTGATGCATCCTCACTGTTTATGTAAGGGTGTGAGTATATTATAAATGAAATAAAAGGAGCCATGAATATAGAACAGAAAAGTTTACTGTTCATCCTTTGTTCTTCTCCTCTTGTTTCCTGCTTGTTTCATGCTTGCAGATAACGACGACAACTACATAGAATGAAGTTCTACATATTTATCATTTTATGCAAAACATTACAATTTCCTATCAAAAATCTAACTCATTTAGATTTTGGTCATCTTGAATTGGCTGGTAAAATTGTGTTTGATATTTCGTCTAAAACACTTAAAACTAAATTTTCGTAACTTCCAATCATATATATGTTATCATCAAAATTCAAACTAATGAGTCATGTGGCTCATAGGGTTAATATCTAGCTTCCATTTGAATTTTATAACAATGTGTTTGGCCAATATCTTCACAATCGTATATTTGTTATTATCAAAATCCAAACTAATGTGTCATATGGCTCATGGGGTTAATATCTAATTTCCATTTGAATTTTATAACAATGTGTGTGGCCAATATCTTCACTAACATTCGAGTGCAGAAATATATGATGGTGTCATATGGCTCTTGATTATTCTTGTATTTTTAATGTAAGGGCTTATATGATAATTTAAAGGGAATTCATAATTCTTTTATTATGTCGACTGATAGCGTTCGAGTGCAGAAATATATGATGGATGAGTGATTTTATTCTTGCCTACTTCTATCATTTAGCAATCATGTGGTAGAGTCCTTAATTAACCCAGAGATAAAAGAGGAAAAACTAGTTGACAGAAGAAAAATCGATAATTACTTCTTTCCTAAGCCCATCAAATGATCACAATCATCAAACGTATATAAATTGTAATAATTAGAATTTAAGAAACTCTGGATTGATGTTATAAAAAAATAAAATAATAAAATAAAAAATTCGGATTGATGTTAACCAAATTATATTATCAGAAGCCTGTAGTCAATTTAGATCACTGCTAGGTGAAAATTTTTTATTGGGTTGACCAAGGCTAGAGCTCCAAGGCCTAGATTTGTCTCTATTTCAGAAATCCAACAATGAGATTTTGGCTGCTAACCTAACAAACATTAACTTCATTTTTGTCTTGGCCTATAGCTTGCAAGCGTTCTAATCTGTGGAGCTACTATTCCTTCAATTCATACAAGAAGTGAGAGCTTCCTACTTCCCGGAAATTCACAATAAATCATCAATAATTGAATTATCCAATACCTGAAAGTTGCATGGCTTCTTTATTTATTATAATTTTGTTTTATATGCTCAAAATGTCGTATTTGTGTCTTATTATTCGAATTTCTAAAGCATATTCGTACGGCAAAAGTATCGAATTTTAAAGAAGTAGACATTAATATGATTCTTCAAAATACAGTAATTACATACACTAAAAAGGTTAACTATAATCACATTTCAGCTGTACGTGCAGACGCATTTTTGAGAAAGAATTACTATTGCTTATCACATGAAAGTTTCTGAATGGCAAATGCTTTTAGCTTTAAAAAAAAATGTTTCAAATTAAATTAACTTGAAGAAATATATAAAATGAATTGAGAAACATAGTAATATTAATTAGCTTTATATTTTATTTAAATAACATGATTTAGTTAGTATTTAGACAAATCTGAAATAATGCTATTATAAATTTAAATTCTACCTGTCTATACTTAGTAGTTTATTTAAATAAGAAGTTTAAATTTATATTAAAGATATAGTTACGTTGCTGATCGAGCTGAAAGTTTAAAATTGATATTGATTTGTTATCCATTTCTATCCCAAATGCATAAGTTGTTATCTTAAGTGGAAACATTCATGAACAAGACTCCTTACAGTAAAAGTCTTGAAGAGGATTGCTTTATTGAATAATATCCACTAGAGTCATTATATATATATATATATATATATATATATATATATATATATATCGATAAATTGATCGTCATCTCTCTCTTCCTCTCGAGCGCCGCCTGAGCGATTTTAGGGTTTCCTGTGTTTCGCTACTTTCGGCCGCCTTGGGGTGTGCTTGTCGTTGTGATCTTGTGAGTTTTCTTGTGCATCTGGTCCCTGTGGGTGCCTGTGGCCTTCGGGCCTTCTGCGATGGCTGGATCCACTTCGGTTTCTCCTTGGGGGAATATCTCTGCTAAAGCTCCGGATGCTAAAAAAGGTTTCTTCAACCCTGACTCGGAATCTTCCTCTCCTACTAAATCGAGGTCTTTTAAAGATGTTCTAGCGGGATCTTCAGGTGATACCTTACCTTCTCTAACTCAATCTACCTTTAATGGTGTGCCGGCGGTGATGATTTCTGATGATGATGTCTTAAAACTTGCTTCACCTTTTCGTTTTACTTTGGTTGGCAAGTTTGGTTTGCGAAGGCCTAATCTCGATGCGATTCGATCTTTTTTTGGCAATCTTAAACTTTCTGGTTTCTATTCGGTTGGCCTTTTGGATGCTAAACACGTTGCGATTCAACTTTCCAACGATTTAGATTACAGTCGTGTTTTCTCTCGTCGATCCTATTTTATTTTTAACTGTCAAATGAGGATCCTTAAATGGACTCCCTTTTTCGATGTTAAAGAAGAATCTCCTATTGTTCCTATCTGGATTTCTTTCCCCAACTTACGCCTTCATTTTTTTAACTCTAAAGTGCTGCATGCTTTGGGGGCGATTTTTGGTCGTCCACTACAAACCGATCAAGCTACTGCATCTAGAACTCGCCCCTCTGTTGCTAGGGTGTTAGTTGAAGTTGATATTACTGTTAAGCATGCTAAGGAAGTTTGGGTTGGATCAAAATCGTTTGGGTATCTTCAAAAAGTGGAATTTGAAAAAGTGCCAGATTTTTGTAGTCATTGTAAAGCGCACGGCCATGCAAATTCTGAATGCTTTAAACTTCATCCTGAACTTAAAAAAGTTTCCAGCAACTCCACTGGGAAGGTTTATTCTGAAGCTGTTAACACCGTGGTTAAGGAATCTTTAGAGAATCCTCAGGAAGTGAATAATGAGTTACAACCTTCCAATGTTGAGAGGGCTGGAAATATGGATGATTTTGAACCGATTCAGGAGATCTTAAATGTGGATTCAATGCAGGTGGAACCCGAGAAAGAAATTGTCAAGGAAAATCTTGATACCGTGAACCATAATGTTCCGGATATATTTATCTCTGTTGATTCTATGCTTAATAATGATGATGTTTCTAATTCGATGCTTAATCCAATAGGAGATGAAAAGGAAATGGAAACAGGGGAGGACAGTGAAGAAGGGGAAATTATTGAAGGGAATAAGGTTTTATCTTCTGAAAAAGAAAAGGAGGAATTTCACAACAATGAGGAAAGGAGTATGTCTACTAAACGGGTTGAGGAGGAAGGATCTCCTAAGACTAATAAGAAAAAGAAGAAAAATAATAAGGCTCCTTTTTCTGAGCCGCCACGGTCCACCAGAGCTCAAGCTTCTTCCAAATGTTCTAATGATTAATACTCTTATATGGAATGTTAGAGGTATTGGTGGTATTGATTCAAAAAATCGAGTTAGAAATTTAAAACGTATTCACAATATTCAAATGTTGGTACTTCTTGAGCCTTTTATTTCTGTTGACAAGTTAGTTACTACTTCTTCTAATTTGGGTTTTAAAAATAGTTTTGCTAATTGCTCTAACAAGATTTGGATGATGTGGAACAACCATCTTAATGTTAATGTTATTTCTGATTCTCAGCAAGTTATTCATGTTCACATTTCCTTTGACAACTTTAATTGCCATGTCTCTTTTGTTTATGCTGCTTCTACCAGATTGGGGAGATCTCCTTTATGGGAGAATCTTGATGATTTTGCACATAACATCACAGGGCCGTGAGCTGTTGGGGGTGATTTTAATATTATTTCCCATGCAGATGAAAGAAGGGGGGGGGAATCCTCCCAATGTCAATGCAATGAATGATTTTAATGATATGATTACTAATTGCAATTTATCTGATATTGGTTTCTCTGGTTGTAGTTTTACTTGGAGCAGGTCTAGAATGTGGCAAAGATTGGATAGACTGCTGTTTAATAATGAATGGATTACTAGTTTTCAATTAACCCAAGTTCAGCATTTGAGCAGAACGCTTTCTGACCATGCCCCTCTTCTCTTAACGGTCTCTGGTAACAAAACTAAACCTTCTATGTCTTTTAGATTCCAAAATATGTGGCTTTCCCATCCTGATTTTAGAATTTCTGTTTCTGATAATTGGAATGCGGATGTCTTTCCCAATAATGATGTCACGGGTATGGCTAGACTTTGGGCTAAATTGAGCAGACTTAAGCAATTACTTAGGTGGTGGAATAAACATGTTTTTAAAAATGTTTTTGAAAATATTAAAGTGGCTGAACAAAAAGTGGTGGATTTGGAAAATTTATATCAGGAGTTACCTTCTGACTCTAACCTTTTGAATCTTGATAATGCTAAGTTGTCTCTTTTTAAATTGCAAGACCAAGAAGAAACGTTTTGGAAACAAAAAGTTTCTTCTTCTTTTCTTTTGGAAGGGGATAGAAATACTGCTTTCTTTCATGCCTTAGTTAATTCTAATAGAATCAAAAGCCGTATTAACAGGCTGGTGGATAATAATGTTGTTTTTGATACGGATGAGACCATTGCTGAATCTGGTGTTAATTTTTTTAGTGGTCTGTTTAATAGGAATAATCTCTCGAATGAGTATAATTTTTCTAATTTGATTCCTTGCATTGTGAATGATACTGATAATTATCAACTCACTTGTCTTCCTCTTGAGGAAGAAATTTGGGAAACTATCAAGAATATGAATGGGGAGTCTGTTGCTGGCCCTGATGGATTTACTACTAAATTTTTCATTAATATGTGGGATATTATTAAGAAGGATGTGATTGATGCTGTGCAGGATTTCTTTAAGGGGAATCCGTACCCTAAGTTTTTTAAGTCCACGAATATTGTTCTTATTCCCAAAAAAGACAATCCGTCTTTTTGGAATGACTTTAGACCTATTAGCCTTTGCACCTTTTTTAACAAACTTGTTGCCAAAGTTATTACCTCGCGTTTAGCTTTAATTTTACCTAAAATTATTTCTCCCAATCAAACTGGTTTTGTGAAAGGTCGTAGCATTTTTGATAATATTTTACTCGCTCAAGAAATGGTGCATGATATTAATGCTAAAATCACTGGTGGCAACATAATTTTTAAACTGGATATTACCAAGGCTTATGACAATTTAAATTGGGATTTTCTTTATAATGTTTTGGCTAAGTTTGGTTTTAATCAAAATTTCCTGCGGCTTATCAATAACAGTATTCAAAATTGTTTTTTCTCTCTTATCATTAATGGTTCTAATCATGGTTTTTTTAGCTCGTCTCAAGGTCTTAGACAAGGGGACCCTCTGTCTCCTTCGCTTTTCATCATTGCTATGGAGTATCTTTCTAGAGGTATCGAGAATCTTTTCAGGTTGAATCCTAAACTTATTTTCAAAACGATTGGTGGTATTCTGATTACTCATCTTAGTTTTGCTGATGATTTTATCATTTTTTCGAATGCTTCTATTAAAAGTATCAAAGTTTTAAACCTGTTTTTAGAGGAATTTCAAAAGAGAAGTGGTTTATATATCAATAAATTCAAGAGTAATTTCATTACTAGCAAGTCTGTGAATATGCAGAGAAAGGATAGAATTAAAAGAGCTTGTGGTTTTTGTCCTTCTCTTTTGCCCATTAAATATCTTGGTACTCCTCTTTACAAAGGTAGAAAAAGAGTTGAGTTATTTGAAAACATTTTCTCTATTTTTCAAAAAAAAATTGCTTAACTGGTCTTCTAAATTTCTGTCTTTTGGGGGTAGATTGACTTTAATTAAAAGTGTTCTTAACTCTATTCCTATATTTCTGTTCCATTCTTTACAGCCTCCTCTTTCTGTTTGTAAGAGAATGGAGAAGTTGATTAATAAGTTTTTTTGGGGAGCCACCGATACTAAGTCGTGCATTAAATGGACCTCCTGGAATAAAATGTGTGGTGTTTTTAATGAAGGAGCCATTGGTTGTAAGTCTGTTTCTGATACTGCTACTGTTTTCTCGCATAAGCTTTGGTTTGGGTTTAGAACTAACAATAGTCTTTGGGCCAAATTTTTGAAAGCTAAGTATTGTAAGGATCTTCATCCCCTTGTGTGCCATTACAAAATTGGTGATTCTCCGGTGTGGAAAAGATTGTGTAAGATTAAATGGGAAGCGGAGAAGTTTATTCAATGGGGCATTGGGCATGGTGATGTTTCCTTTTGGCAGGATAACTGGTTGGGTTGTGCTTCTATTGACTATCTCCTTAATACTCATACCAAAGCTAATATCAAAGTTAAGGATTTCTTTTTTAATGGGAATTGGAATTATGTTAAACTTTGTAGTGTGGTCCCTATGTGCATTGTTGATAAAATTGTGAACATACCTATTAATCTTGATCATGTGGATAATATCATGTTCAATTTAGCTTCTTCGGCTAAATTCTGTACTAAAAATGTTTGGGAGACTATTAGGATTAAGGGTGAGGTGTCTAATATTTATGGTTTTCTTTGGAATAAAATGATCCCTTTATCCTATACTTTATTGACTTGGAGATGTTTGAAAGACTTCGTGCCTGTGGACACTATTTTGTTTAAGAAAGGTTTTCATTTTGCTTCTAAATGTCAATGTTGTTTTAATATTGAAAGTTCTACTCATGTTTTTGTTAATAGTAACATGGCTCGTTTGGTTTGGAGTCATTTTTCTAATCTTGCTGAAATGGACAATTTCTATTATCATCAAAGTTTACAGGATATCTTGAAGGAGTGGTTTGCTAAAGGTAAACATCATATTAATTGCTTAATTCCTATTTTGATTATTTGGTATATCTGGAAAGCTAGGAATGATTCTAAGCATAACAACATTAAAATGTGGGCTAATCAGATTATTCATAATGTTAGGACTAAAATTCTGAAACTTATTGCTGTTAATCTTATTTCCCAAAAAAATTTTAAAAATAGCAATCGCATGGCTGCTTATTTTGGGATTGTTCTCAATGATTGTAATACTATTAAGACTGATCGGATTGTGCATTGGTTAAAACCTGTTCCTCCTTATGTTAAATTAAATACGGATGGGTCTTTTGGGAAGGATGTTGCTGGTTTTGGGGGGTTAATTAGGAATATGCTTGGCAATCCTATTGGTATTTTTGCTGGTCCTACGGATAAAGTGTCTGCTTTCAATGCTGAATTAATGGGGATTTATCATGGTTTGCATTTGTGCATGGCTATGGGGATCCAGCATGTTTTAATTGAGGTGGACTCTAAACTTGCTATTCATGCGATTTCGAATATGGATGTTGTTTTTCCTAATGAATTTTATCTTATCAGAAAAATTAAAATGATGTTGTCTAAGTTAAATTTTACCTTATCCCATATCTATCGTGAAGGTAACACGGCTGCGGATTGGTTGGCTAATTATGGGTCAGGTTTAAACTCTTACCATAATTTGTTGACTACTAACCTGCCTAGTCCTCTTAAAGGTATGATTACTTTAGATAAAATTGGTCTCCCCTATGTCAGACAAGGTTGAGCTTTTTTTTTTTTTCTGCATCCTGGTTTGTTTGTTGGTTTTTTCTGTGGTTTGAGAGATGCTGCCTTTGTAATTTGTTGTTCTGGTGCTTTATTGCTGGGTGTGGTTATTTGGCTGATCTGTAAGGTGGAGTTATTCGGCTGGTTTATTTTTGGGTATTATGCTCCAGTTTGGATTTTTGTCTCGTTTTCCTTGGCTATAGATATTATCCTGTGGGTTTTTGGCTGGAGCAGGTGGAGAAAGTGGGGGTATTTAGCTCATCTGTATGTTGTTTTCAGGGATTTACGCTTTATTGTGAGGTGCGGGAGGTTGCAGGTTTTTGGTGTTGATAATCTCTTTAAGTGTAATTGTGGCTTTAGACATCAGCGGGTTATTTTTGATGTTTTGGGGAAGAGGTATTACCTGATTATTAGCTGGGCTTGCGGGATCCGGATTGACTTTATGATGGGTTATATTGTCAGTTGCTATTTCTATGTTATTGAATTATTATTCTGTTGTCTATTTCATCAATCTAATACTTCTGCTTTGAGAGTTCTTTACAGGTGGGTATTTTATTTAATGGCGGAACATCAACGAACGCAAGGTATTCTTTCTTTTGGATCTTTTTTGCTTCTCTACTCTCTATATAAATTTTGCAGGAAGATTGTGCAGAACGCGTTACATTGGATCTTCCAATTTTGGATGCTGTTTATTCACAGCTCTTTTTCTTATTCCTGTTATTTTTGTACTCTTAGGATAAGGAACCACCGGCTCTTAGGTTTTTCTTATTTTTGCATTGTAGCTCTTATGAGCATTAGCGAGCTGGGGGATCCTTTTAAGGATTTTGTAACCGTTTTACCGATATCAACGCGTAGGCCCCTCTGTGGGTTTTAACCAAAAATATATATATATATATATATATATATATATATATATATATATATATATATATATATATATATATATATATATATATATATATATATATATTGTTGCTTGCTAGAGTAGCATGGCCAGTAAATAAGAGGGAGATAAAGGTTATGTTGGAAATGGTTTGAATTCACGGCCGGTATTGATCCCCTTGATTGTGGGCCGGTATTAGAATTTACTTTTAGTCTTCGATTTGGACCCTTTGGGCTCGGATTGAGTTGAATTTGGTATCGTTTGGCTCTTTTTTCGAGACGTTCAGGTAGACTAAAAGTATGCTAAAATCGAAGTTTGGATGATCATAGATTTAATTTCAGAAGTTCACAACTTGATCTTGCCTCATGATTCGTGTTCGATTTAGATAATTTTTTGATGATTAGTCAGTTGTCCTCCTATTTTTGGAAGTCAAAATTCTAGAATTTCGAAAATATGTATCACATCTTTTAGAGAATTACCAGCATGCACATAAATGAATATACCATTTTATCACCTCAATTGTAACCAAGCAAAATAAATTATCATTCACTATATATTTTTAATCAAAGGTGTAGGGATATTCATAAATATAATATGAAAATAAAGATTATATGGCAATAATATTATATGAGAAGCTCCCCTAACCTAAATAAAAAGTAGTTTTAATTTAATTAAAATCTTTGATTTTTTGCATGTGGTGGCCAATAAAGAAGTTTTGTGGATGGGATATCTTGAATGCTTTATAGAACTTTTGTAGAATTTGAATTGGGAAACATTCTCGAAGTACAAAAAGCAAGGATAAGCCAAGATGACCAAGCTTGAAAAAGATTTTTTAGCTTTATGTTTTTCAATATTTTTATGATAAAGGTCTTCAAGATTGACAGAATATTCTTATTTGTGATATGTTCACTAACTTGTGTACATATGATTATGCTACATCAAATTAATATAATGAAGCAAGACATTATATTTTAAATGTTTATTCCCTGTTTTTATTAAATAAAAAATGTTAAAGATGAATGCTATTATGCTACAATGAAAGAAATTATGAATGATATTTCAATTCAACTTCGATATTTTGGGAAATACAATTGAAACCTTTTAATGGAGGCAAATAAAACAAAAGGAAATAAAAGTAACATATTTGTTCTGATATGATGACTTCTAACTTAGTTTCCTCTTTTAGAATGTGGAAAAATTTGGCAACTGAATTTTAGTGAAGTATATTGAGTGAAACAACTTATAATAAATGAAATATCTCTAGGGTTCATGTATGACATGTGAATCATAGTTTTACAGAGGTCAAAGGAACTCAAACGATCTTAGATTTAAACCAACAAATTGTGTATAAATCAATGTGTTTTGATGAAATTTGATGTTTGGATCTACAACTTTGGGAGAGAAGATTTTGTAGGGCCAGCTAGTTGGCGAGGCAGTTGTCATAGCAACTGTCACCCCTCGTGCATATAAATATATGATTTACACTCCACTGGGATATATAGGAAGGGCCTAATCAATCATTTAATGAGTTTGACCATTTTCAACTCATTTTGATTCAACAGATTTATGAACCAAACTAGACTGGGCATCTTGGTTTCATTGGAGTCATTGCAACCTAATAGATATTTAGTGGTAGAATTTCAAAAATTTAAAGTCTGACAGACTTGAGGCATAAATTTTTGATTTTTTTTTTGTTCATCTTTGGTGTTGCTTCTAGACAGTGGCGGAGGCAGGGTGGGGGCACTGGGGGCACATGCCCCCACTGGCTGGATGATTTTTTTCTATAGCTTTTTTATATACAAGTTACCAATCAAAAAAAGAAGCTAAAAATTATTCCATTGAGTTCTCTCTCTCTCTCTCTCTCTCTCTCTCTCTCTCTCTCTCTCAAATCCCTCTGTAACTATATTGCACATAAAAGCTAAAATCTACTCCGTTATACATACAAAAAGCCAAAAACTGTTTAACAAATAAATTTTTTTAGTATTTTTTATCATTTTTTTCAATAAAAATATACAATTTTATTTTTAGGATTCTATTTTAACTTGTGAAAATTAAATTAAATTAAAAAAAATTAATAGTAAAATTTTATTTGAGTTAAATAATTTTAAAATTTGAAATGAAAAAAATTTTATATAGTTTGTGTGTGTGTTTTTTTTTTTTTTTTTTGTTCACTTGAGCAAATTTTAATTTTTTCAATGAAAAAGATTTTAAATTTGTCTAATCATTTTTTATTATTTAATGATTATGATTCAAATGATAGGGATATAATGAGAAGAATATAATTATTAATAGGACATTGTCAACCTCGGATTATAAATTCCTACAAACACAAGTTGAAAATAAATTATATGGATTTAAAACTAACGATGCAGATACCAAGATTTTTAATATTTATTATTAACTGATATTTTTTATTATATATTATTTTCTGATAATATATATATTATTTAGATTCAAATTCCTTCTTTATTTATTTAGCCAATACCTTGAAAAAAATAGTATTTTTATTTAGATCATTTACTGATTGAATGAGTTCACAATGTGAAATTTTTTTATGTCCATTTTTTCTTTCACCGCCCTACTTCTTTGATGTAGCCATATCTTCAAAATAATTTTATCATTCATCACAATTATATTTTTTTTTTATTTGAACTCAAACAAACTATTTCATTGCCTGGATATCAATTCATTTAATTGGGAAAAATCTCAAAAGATACTGCTAAGATCTAAAATTTCAATTCCATCTATATTAAATCTATGATATAATATGATATATATATATATATGTATGTATATATATATATATATATATATGTATGTATATATATATATAGATGTATATATATATATATATATATATATACATACATATATATATGTATGTATGTATGTATATATATATATATGTATATATATATATATATATATAGATGGAGCATAACAAAAATCTAACCCTCTATTTGGAAACTAAGGCGTCATTTGGGATGCCTTTCTTAATGATTCTAAAAATAGTTTTTTTAATACTAAAATTTTAATTTTTATACTGTAAAGCTGCTATAAAAATTGTAAGAATGATATATTTAACAGTATTAACAATGAATTGATTGTACAATGGCTTCAAAAACTGAAGACTCGACGAGAGAAATTATAGATGATATTTAAGTTTTTTGTTTTATCATATATTTATCTTTTATAATGAAACTAACAATTTAATAAATAAAAATAAACCGCCAATGCCAGTTTCAAGCCCGGATGAAAAAGGTTTAGGATTTTTTTTACATCAATGATTTGTGCTCCCACATCCAAAAAATCATGGCTCCGCCCCAGCTTCTAGAGCTGAAAGCTTTCTGAAAATTCTGTTTTATTTATGGGGCTTCATAATCCGAGCCAATACTTGTTCCTACTAAAATCCTCTCAAATATTGATATATATGATATTTGTATAATAGTGGATCCCAGGCATCCAAATATTATTTTTATAGCTAGGAAATTCATTGAAAATTCTTAATTAAAAAAATGTCATTTCAGAGTAAAAAATAAACTAGGTACCTGAAGTTTAAAAATTCTATCTCCTTATTTTTACCAAGTGTGATGTCATCTTGTATGAGTGTCAAATCGTGTCCATGGATCGGTTTTGTGTTCAACCAAATATTAACCCAACATATTTTGACTCGGTTCTTGCATTGTTTAGTGTTTACCCCACACATAGCGCGCTTTCTCTCTTTCTTTCGAGTAAAAAATTGGGTCTGTGGGTCTGGCAAGTCTACGGCGGGTCAAAATCGGGTTTTTGGGTTGACCTAAACTTGACCTGGAATTTGAAATGGGTAAAAATCAGGACCCGAACCAGACCCATTTTTAAAATGGGCTGACCATAACCAAAAAAATTTGGGTCATGTTCGAGTCATTTTTTCGGGTCGTGTCAATTTTTGACACTCCTACCTTCTTGAAATCCCATATTTATTTATTTATTTATTTATTATTTTTTTTAGAAAAATGCAACCAAGTGCATTTTAAATTTTTATTAAAAGGTAAAAGTAAGAATTAATAATGAACTATAGATTCCTCCTTTAACAAGGATATAAAGGTAGGAGGAACCTTTTTTAAAACTAAATCATCTCAAATAAACGAACTAACGATGGCATAGTTAGCACAAAGATCTACTAACTTATTGCATCTCCTATCTATACAAGTAAAGATAACATTTCTAAGGTCTTTGAACATACCTCCCAAATCATAATTTTTGCAATAAAGCTCGTCTTGGAGATCCTTGATAACATTTTCATTATCGTTTTCAATGATGATACCGTTATAATTCAGCATCCAATCTTTAAATGCTTCTTTGATGGATTGAATAGCAAGCATTTCAAGCCTTGAGACATCCCAGTGAACACAAGAATGTCAAAAAGTTAATAGAAACCTGTCTTTAAAGTCTCTAAATACACTACCAATTCCACCTTTATAAGATTGTAGAAGAGAAGCGTCAACATTTACTTTGATCCAGCCGGGTGGAGGGGGATGCCAATGAACATCCAACAGCTTATAAAGCTGGTTGACACCCCATTTACCAGGGAAAACTGCAGAATTTGATGTTGAAATTGAAGCCATACTGAGTGACTCCATTGCAATGAATAAGGAACCAACCTCTTTGACCTCATGAACAAGATTGTTCCTAGCTTTCCATGTAAAGTAAATGGTATTACAAAATAGATTTACCATCTAGTAATTTTGATTTGAAATCCAAAATAAACATTCTGTCAAATAGTTAAAGGTTGGTATTCCAAATCCCCACCGGTTTAAATGCTGGAACACCTTATATAGCTTTTTACATTTAACAACTATGTGCTCAATATCTTCTATCATGTTGCAATCTCTAGGACATCCATCATGCATTTGCAATCTTCTATAGCATAAAAACTCATATGTCAGGATTGCTCTGTTAAATAGTTTCCACCAAAATCCTTCAACTCGAGGTGAGAGCTTTGCCTTCTTTATGCAGCTCCAATAACAAAGTGGATGAGAATTCTAAAGTGATGCTTCAAATGCCATGGAAGAGATTGATTTGCCTGATCTTCTGTATATAAGCTACAAATAGTCTTTTGTCATTTATGAAGATATGTTAGCTTGCATGATCAAACTAACTAGTTCAGCACCAAAGAATTTATTTAGTTTCTCAATATTCCATCTTCCACTTGAAATAAACCTGTCCACTGTGACATCTTCTAATCCTTGAGGAATCAAATAAGTTGTCCATCTGTTAAGGTTTTTATCCAATATCCAAGTGTCTTTAAGAGCATTTATAGATTCCCCATCAGCAATGTTCCATCTTACTATTGGTCTTAAGAATTCTCCTCCATTATGAATAATTTTCCAAGCAGTTGAACCTTTCCTATTTGAAAAATTGTCTTAAAAAATGAATCCATATTTGGGAAATAACACTCTATGAAATAAGGATTCTTCCATTTGATTATATCTCCATGCAAGTTTTGCTCTTAAGGGCTCTACTTTATCATAACAAGAGTGAAGTCCTCTTCCACCCCATTTAACCGGCAATCACATTACATTCCAGCTAACAAAATACATTCCATGATTACCATTTTTTTATTCCATATGAAGTATCTACATAATTTGTCCATCTCAACAAGAATTCTTTTTGGAACCATGGAGTGGGTACTACGAAAAATAGTATAAGAAAGCAATACCGTTTTGACCTAATTTATTTTTCCAACCATAGAAATGAATTTGCTTCCCCAAATATTGATCATTTTTAGAGCCTTTTCAATAATAAAATGAAAGACTTGGCCAACTAACCTCCTTAAGGATATCTTTGTCCCAAGGTAATGAAATTCTTTAACACTTTTGATTCCCATAATGTGGTTTATTTTCTTCTTCTTTCTTCTATTTACAGCCTTCCCAAAAAGAACACATGACTTGTTAGCATTCACTTTTTGACCAGTCCAACCACAAAAATCATCTATTATGCATTTGATATTTTTAACCTCCTTCAAATTTGCCTTAGAAAAAATAATGATATCGTCCGCATATAACAAATGAGAGATCCTTGGCCCATTTGGAGAAATTCTTACACCATAATTATCACCTCTTTGTTTAAATGCATTTGCCAATAATTGAGCACAAAGAATAAACATATAAGGTGATAATGGACAACCTTGATGAAATCCACATTTAGCCTCAATCCATTTTGATGAGCTTCCATTAATAAATGAAGAAAAATTTGGATTTGTAACACATTCCAAAATCAGAGAAGAAATTGTAGAAGGAAACCCGAAAAACCTCAGTGCTTTTTCCAATGTTGGCCATCCCATGGAGTCATAGGCTTGCTCCAAATCTAGTTTGAAAGAAACCAAATCACTAGAGGACTTTGAATATCTGAATTTGTGGAAGATTTCATGAGCTACCATGATGTGATTCGACATAGACCTGCCTTTCAGGAAAGCTGCTTGTTCAACAGAAATTACTTTGTGAATGATAGGGGATAATCTATTAAGAATGACTTTAACCGCCACTTTATAAATTGCATTGCATAAACTAATTGGTCTGAAGTTGGATGGGTAAATTGGGTTAGAAACTTTAGGAATCAAAATAATTAGAGTTTCTTTCCAGTTTGAATTCATGTTTCCTATTAGAAGGAACTGATTTAATGCTTTCCGCAGGTCATCCTTGATGATGTCTCAATAGCCTTTAAGAAAAGAGTATGTAACTCCATCACTACCCAGAGTTATATAGTTCCCAGAATTTTTAATAACCGTCTCAACTTCATCAATAGAGAATTGTTTGTTTAGTCTGCTGACATCCTCTTCCTCCAAACAAAAACAAGGCTTCGGCCATCCATCCAATATTCAATTCCTGTACTCCCATTTCCTCAGAAAAAATTGAAAGAAGATGTCTTCAATTTGGTGCAGATCTTCAGTCTCCGTTCCATCTTCATTATTTAGTTTACTTATAAAATTGGCATTTATCCTTGCACTAGCATAAGCATGAAAATTTTTGGAATTGTTGTCTCCTTTCGTAGCCCATTTCACTTTGGCACATTGCCTCCACCAAGTGTTGAGTCGAGCTAAGTTTGAATTGAAATATCTAAGACAATCTTTTCTTTGAGTTAGAGCCTTGTGCTTATCTTTACTCTAGTAGTATAACGCCTTCAACTTCCTCTGCATTTTACTATTCAAAATTTGGCTGAAATCTCCCTCTGTTTTCCTACTCCAAGCTTTTTTAACCACAGCAAAAGATGTTGGATTTGAGATCCAAACATCTTCACATTTAATAATTTTCTTAAAAACTGCATTGTAATCCAAAATATTTAACATCACTCGATATTGATCCGAGGAAATTCTAGCTAAGTGCCTTACCACCAACCGATTAGGAGAACTTAAGGCGATTGAATTTAAATAGCACCTATCCAATCTTTCAAGAATTCTATCAGCTCCAATTTTATTATTGCACCATGTGTATTTGGGTCCAATACAATGCACCTCGTGAAGGTCATTTTTTACAAGAAAATGCTCCATTTATTTAGCACCTAATGAATAAATGAATATTTTCCCACCTCTTTTGTCTTCCTTATTGAGGAGACAATTAAAATTACCTCCAATAATCAATGCCTTGTCCTTTGTAGAATATAACTACAATCATTCCCATAGCATTCTCCTCTTATAAACATCTGTGCTACCATAAATCGTAGCAATTCTCCAACTTCCTTTATTTTGAACATCTATCTCCCCAATGATGAATTGGCTTGAAGATTCCAAAAATCTGAAAGTAGCCAAATATGATCTCCAAAGAACCATGATTCCACCATATAACCCAACTGAAGGGACTTAGAAAAAATGCCAACCAGCTCCAATTAACAGATCTACATCTTTTCTATTAAACACAAGGCAACTTTAGTTTCCAACAAACCCAGAAAAAAAACTCCATTTTCTTTAACAAATTCCTTCAAATATAGGGAAGCTCTTTTCTTCCTAGCTCCCCTACAATTCTAGAAGCCAATGGAAGACATTAATGCAAAAGAGGGGAAGGATTCCTGACTTTTTCCTTTTGATCTCCCTCCAATCTTCTACTCCTTGAAGCCAGTTTTATAGGACCTAAGCCCTTGAGTTGTTTAGAAGCTTTCTTTTTTGAACCAGATTCTTTTGCTTCCTCCAACTTTTTCCCATTACCACTATCCACTATACTATTGTTGTGTTCCATAAGATTAATGTTGCCACAAACCTTTGGAAAATCATCCTTAATAGGAATTACAATTTCTCCTTCCTGAACTTCATTATTTAACAGTTTAAATTTATATTCATCAATAGATATAACTGGGAGAAGAGAATCCATACCAAAACTAGCTTTTCCTTCAGTCTGATAAAAATCTGTAGCTGGTACATCTTCAGAATTTTCCACCCTATCTTCCACAGCTATAGCAACATCATTTAACTCCAAAGCTTGTCCTCCATTGTCTTTGACAAATGTTTTCTCCACTTTCTTATACACCATAGAATTCTTCATTTGAAATTTGGTGTTGCCGGCTTGAACATTTGAATTGTTTTGAGAATTATTTCTTGGACCTTGATTTTTAAACTTTTTCCTTCTGAAGTTTACATGAATCCAAGGTCCGTATTCAGCATCATTTGAAACCACTTCTTTAACCAAGGCTTCCTCTTGGACTAAATTTGCGTTATAAGACAGAGAATTTTTGTTTTGAGATGATTGGAATTCCTTCAATGTTTTATCAAGGCATTGGTCTTTCAGATGTCTTATTTTAGCACAACAAAAACAAAAGTTTGGAATCTTCTCATATTCAATTCTTTGAAATAATTTTCCCGAAGATCCTTCAACCTAAACTCCCAAAGGAAGCTTGGAATCCAGGTTGATACGAACACAAATTCTAGCGAATTCCCTTCTACTCCATTGGAACGAATTCTCATCTATCACATATGGCTTTCCAATCATCGAAGAAATTCCACATATATTAATTTCATCCCAGCATTGGAGAGGAAGGTTTGGCATTCTAATCCAAACCGGAGATGATAGGACTTTCAAGGATAATGGGGAGAATGATGGCGACTACTTATCCATACCGATTATGTTGTCTTTCAAATACCAAGGCCCACTAGAGAAAACTGAATCTAATGCCTCTTGTTCATCAAATGCACACAACACCCATCCCAAACCTAGTATTGTTAGATGAAATTTACCGAATTGAGACCATTGTCTTCTTAATTCCATGCAAATCAATGGAAATGGGAGGCTTTCACCAAAAACTTTAATAACCAGAGATTTCTAAAGCTCATTGAATTCTCCAATTCATTTTCCACATGAAGTTTAACCACCAAGTTTTCTCCTGTAAAATCTTTCCCAAAGTCCAGATTAGAAACATTAATGTTAGACTTTTTTGTCCAAGCATTTGGTAACTAATTACTGGAAGGCTTCAATGTTGATACATGTTGTGCATTCTCCTCTATACAACCAACAAGTTTAGCTTCTTCACATACACGAACTTTGTTCAGGTCAGCAATTTGAAATACATCTTGATTAACACCAGCTTCAGGTTTCCAATTCTCCTTAGTAGAAATATCCAACTTATCATTATAAACTGAATTATTTTCTTCAGCTTCAAGGATTAATTTATGATAATTGACATTGCTTTCTAGATCCAACATAGATTTAGTTGGATTTACCTTCGAATTAGAAGTCGATGCTTCACTGTTTCCACCTTTAGATACTCTTCCGGATTCAGCTGGAGATCCAGATTTATGAAAAACCCATGATTTCTCATAGATGATGTTCTTTCCTTTCCCAATAACTTCAGCTGGTTTCTTCTGAATAAGAATACTGCCTTCATTAATAACTAATGGTTTTCTGAACATAAAATGAACCTTCCCATCCAGATTATTAGATAACAAGTTGTCACCAAATGCCGGAGGGGACGAAGCCAAACTAGAACGAGAAGTGAAAAACGGAGTCGGAATAGCACGTCGGCTCTCAAATTGACCGCCAGCCGTTGAAGACGGCCAACGACCATCCGCCGCCATAAAAATCGTGAATCAGGATTTTTGAAAAAGATTTTTTTTCTCTCACTAGAAAACCGTATCCCATATTGATTACTACTCTTTTATTGCTCCTTTTCTATCTTTTTTCTTCCGCCTAGATAATTGAAATTGTTCATGGAAACACTCGTGAAGGAGGCCAGCAAGGGCTAATAACTGATATTTTAGTTGAACTGAACAAGTTTTAATTATGGCATCTTCCACAAGGGAATATTTGGTATAGAATCGAGTAAAAGAATGTATAAGCCTCACAAAATAATCCAAATTTAAGAACATAGAGGAATACAAGAAAACGAAATTATTACTTTTGTTTGGATCTAATTGAAAGTAAGTATTGTTTATTGCTAGACTTGAAGTTGTCTTCAGATAATTAAGAAAACATTTTGCATTTTTGGCTGGACTCATACAATTTGATGACAAGGTCATCAATAAAGTAAACATATTTTTTATTCTTTTTTTTTTTTAAGAATTTCTGTCTTATTAATCGGCTATAGAACGATGAAATATATAAAAAATATGTAGACATGAACAATGCTGTAAAACAATTGATCTTTGAGGTGACTGACAAAGTTGGGGGTGCTAATTTATGCATCCTTGAACTATTACTCTAACATAATATGCGGGAATCCCAAAGAACATTTTTACCTTCAGAATTTTTATATAATATATCACTTTCAAGATAATATTTATATTGCTTTGGCGTTGAATTAGTTATCTCCTAAAGTAATTATTTGTGAAGATTCAAAACTAGATAACTTTTGGAATGATCTACGAAACAGCTGATGAACTTTCATTATTCTGTAGAAATAACTTTTTTATAGAAAAGAGGCTTTGGTCCTCTGAATTGAGGTTTTCTTAAATAATTTAGCCAATTTACGATTTTTTAATCTTACGACGTTAAATTACCTTATCAAATTTTATCATACAAAAAAAAAAACTCTATTTACGATAATATTGAAGAATTTTTTGACATTTAATATATATCTACACACGGGAAATACAATATTTGTTGCGGACTAGAATATGTGTGGTGATAGTTAGAAATTTTTTGTCTCAGTATTGTACGAATATCCAGCACAAAAAAAGAGAAAACAAGTGGAACTCCAAAAAATTTACGTGGAATCACAGGAAAAGGGAAAAACCACGGGGACATGGCCAGTTGAAAGGATTTTACTAGTGTTTACTTAGTTTACAAAAGGATGGCTCATCCCTGAAATTGAGGATGATCATATTACAATTATCAACTCCCTGGTTGAAATTCAATTACAAACGGAGATTTGAAATCCGACGATGTTCTGGTGGTCGGGCGGAAATCCGGCTTTAATTGACGGTCGAGTAGAATTCCGTCGTCAGTCAGCTATTAGGTAAACTCCGACGCCAGTCGATAGTCAGGCAGAATTCTGGCTTTAGTTGGCAGTCCAGTGGAAGTCTAACGGTGGTCAAAGTGGAGTCTCTTCCTTCTCTTTATTTTTTTCCTTCTCTTGCTTAATTCTGGCGTCGGTCAGCTGCCGGGTGAAAGTCCGACGGTGGTCGAGGAGTCTCTTTCTTCTCTTCCTTTTTTTCCTTCCCTTCTTCCTTCTCTTCTCTTCTTGCTTGGGGTCCCCTCTCAAGAGAAATGAGGTATCTATTTATAGTTTGTGAGAGTGGCATGACCAGTAAATAGAATAAAGATTAGGGGTAAATTAGGAGTGATTAGAATTGATGGCTGATGTTGAATCCCTTTATTATGGACCTTTTATTGAGTATTTGAATGTCTTAATGATATTAGAATTCGGCGATCTTGGGCTTGTTGGACTTGTCTTGTCGAGTCGCTCAATTCGACTATAAGCATGCCATTTTTGGAGAATGTTTGGTAATCCAAATTAAGGATTGAACCTTCTAAATGTGCTTTGGGTCTTTGGTTTGGACTCATATGGGCTCGCATTGAACTGAATTTTGTGTCGTTGGGTTCATATTTTCAAGACGTTTTGTTCGACTGTAACTTTTCTTAAATTGGAATTCATATGGTCCAAAATTTAATTTTTTAAGTTTCTAACTTGAGTCTACCTCAAGCTTTGTGCCTGATCAAGATAATATTTTGATGATATATCAATTGGCCCCTACTTTCGGACGTTGAAGCCCCAAAACTCAGAAAATATGATTCACAACATTTAAAATTTCTCGAATAAAAAGAAATGTTGAAAAAATTTGTTCCAGAAAGTATAATTTTGTTGAAACATGGTCATAGAAGCTCCGTTGACCTCCGAAAATGTGAAAATTGAGTCTAGAACGTCGAAAAAAATTTTTCGGGACCTTATAACTTTCCAAATTAGAATGTCCGGGCAGAAAAATTGGGTCTCGACATGATTTGGTGGCCAAACGTGATTGCCATCCGGCCAGCTGACCGCCGGTGAAGTCATGCATGTCAGGTCAGGTGGTAGGCGCGCGTGAAGAGCCCCTTGGAATATAGTTTTTTTAATAGGTGGGACCCCCCAATTTTTTTCCCTATATGGCGTGCGGTAGCTACTATGCTGCCAGCCTCTTAATTGTTTTTTTTTATTTTTGAATTTTCATTTTTTATTTTTGAAAAAATTCAGAAAATAACATTTTGGGACCAAAAAATTCAGAAAAACTAAAAATTTTGAAAAATTCTCTAGATGCCTCCTCTGTCCAATTTTCAAAAAATTTCTTTTTTAAAAAATTTCCCCCATTTTCAACCTATTAATTCCTCCTGGGGTAAGGGGAAAAATGCACCTTTTCTTCTTCTCCCTTCTCCCTCTAACTTTCTTATAATTGAGGTATTCCCCGGTTTTTGCTAGGTGACATCCACTACTAAAATTCAGGCCCCCCCCACCTTGTGTAGAAGTTAGAATTTTTAGAGTCATTTCTTTTTTACTCCTTCCTCATTCCAACTTTCTTACAGTTAAGGAATTCCACTATTTTGATAGGTGGCATCCCCTACTCAAATTTAGGGCCCATCTCCTTGTGTAGAAGTTAGAATTTTTGCAACATTTCCTTTTCTTTGTCCTATGTTTTTCTTCTTACTATAGAGGCATTTCACTACATTTAGTAGGTGGCATCCCCTACTCAAATTCAATTGCCTATCTTTAGTGTAGAAGTTTAAATAGGTGGTATAACGTCTACCTGAATCCCCCCAATCAAAGGAGATTTCCCTGGTGTCATAACTAAGGGTCTGAGGAAGACTCAGAAAGTGGTCAAAGCTGATGACATCGTATCCACTATAACTAGTTATTCCTTGATCATCTTCAAAAGAAATTTCACTTCCCTAATGATCTTGTGATGAAAGTGCCTAAAAGATTCGCTCGTGCTTATTCCCCTTCCCTAGTAATTTTGATAGTGTACGTGTTCAGTTTATGAGCGAAGCTACGATTTCCCCCTCCTCTAGAGTTGATTGACATTTTAGCGATATGGGTAGTGAGTTTATCCCAAATTTTTTTATAGATCAATGTCAATCATAATGGGATTGATCATGTTTTTTAAGAGATCGTGGAGATGCACTGTCTCCTGAGTGCCTTTCTCAGATGGCTAGACTTTTTGGTGATACGCAGGGTCATATCTCTTTTAAATCCAATTGGTTGGATATCTGCACTTGAAGCCCATTAAAGAGCTGGGTTAGTGATTTCTTTTTTATGCAAAATAACTGGAATCTCTCGAAAATAGGAAAAGTTGAAGGATTTACATAACCCCTACACATTGGAGTAGAGGATTTACTGAAGATACACAATCTCCCCGATATAGACACTCTCCACTATAAGGTGCACTATTTTAGTAGATATATTGATGAAGAACATTTGTTCAAGGTGGGCTTATCTACTCAAATAAGAAGATTACATGCTCGAATGCTAAAGAAGTCGGTCAAAGTCTCAATGACAATTATCCAACCATGAAAGGCACCTACTAGACGATCAAGGAATGAGGGTGATCCATAGACATCCAAGAAGAAAAAGTTGGAGGAGATTTTAATAGTCACTAGCAAAGTTGACCATGTCTCTCCATCCAAGTCACACATTCTAGAAGAGATTTTAAAACATCAATGTGTTATCCATCGATGTGCTGAGGAATTTGTGAGTTCTCATTCTTTTTTTTTTCTTTTTCTTTTGACACTCTCATAAGGATATATCCCTTACAATTTTGTTTTTTATTATTTTAGTTGGTAAAAAGCATGGATCTTGAAATTGAAATGATCAAGGCTTTAAATGACTAAAATAATGAATGTGTGAAGGTCGAGTATCTCTAGTGAGAGTATAAAAAGAAGTATGATAGCAAGATCAAGAAGATGAAAGCTGTGGAGGAGCAGCTAGCAAAGTGCAGGGCAGCCTTGGCTACAATAGCAACTTCATCCTCTTTACAGAATCAACATATAGACTTTCTGCATATTGAATTGGTGGATGCATAGGAAGTAATCAATCAGTATGTTAAATATCAGCATGTTACTGAAGAGAATATTATAGCCATTGAAAATGATGTGAAGAGGATCCATAGCTTGTTGTCTGGGAAGGAAGGCATGGGCAAGTCAGAACAATCACCTCTCTGAGCCATAAAAGAATTCAAGAAGTATGTTGCCTTTAAGATGAGCATCCAAGATCAGATTCAGGAAGCTCGTGATCACATTTATGATTTGGAGGTAAAGGTATTAGAGTTGGAGTGTATGGAGGAAGGCTTTATCAGAGGTTTTCTGAAGGGCATCCATCTAATACAGCGCACGATTAGAGTGGAGATCGTGGGGTTAACAACTAGTCAGGCATCTAGTGACTCTTCTTTAGATTTTGATGGTGATGAGGTTGAGAGTGAGTTGCATAAGGTATTTTCACTTGAGGAGAAGGATGATGATATTGAAATTCTATAGTATTGTTCTGTTGTTGGTTGTACCACTTTATATGTTGTAGTGATTATTGCACATATTTGGCGTTGATGTTTTCATATGATGTAAATGATATTCAGTGATATATTAAAAAGTTATTGGTGTTCTTCTCTTTTTTTTTTTTCTCATATGCATATAAAATTTACTTAATTTTATTTCAATTTAGAAGATGAGAAATATTTTAGTGGGCGCTTTTGACTTGATTGAATGTAAGTGATATTCTCCTTGGATATTTTGACCTATTTGAGGTTATTAACCAAAATATTTTCTTGATGATATTTAATATGTATTGAAGAGGTCAAAACAAATCCTCTTGGGATTGATCATCCAATAATTTGAAATTTAGGACATCCTCTAAAGATGTTTGACCTATTTGAGGTTGTTAGTCAAAATCTTTTCTTGATGACATTAACATATATAAAAGATGTCAGATCAAATCTCCCTTTGATTGATCATCCAGTGATTGAGATATAATATAAATTGTGTATTTCTCGAATCATAGATAAGAGGTTAAATTCTATGTTGGTTTTTACCTTTTACAGGATGAGATAATATCTCAACAAACTGGATATCACATTACTTCATTATATAAGATAGTATAATAGTTCCCAATTATAATTTAGGGATACAAGGGCTAGAAGAGTTTTACCACAATCAACATGTAAGGGAGGTATATGAGGTCAACATAACAATACTGAAGGGATACATACGAGGACAGCATAATGGCTTGAAATAAAATACAAAACACAAGATAAATTTATACTATTAACACCTATTGATAATACCTTTGAAGGTTTCTAACATTTCAAGTTTGAGGGGGCATCTTCCCTTTACCATCCTTCAGTTTGAAGGTTCCAGGCTTGACTATAGTTACCACCAAATAAGGACCCTCCCATCATGGAGAGAGTTTATTGCGTTGGAGGCCTTTTCTAGTTGTCAGATTGCTACATAGAACTAGATCCCCAATTGAGATACATTAATGTTTTACCCTCCGATTATAATGAGGGGCAACACTTTGGTATATGTAATGACTCAAAGTGAGGCTACATTTCTTGCTTCTAGTATGAGATTTAAATTATTTTTGAGCTTTTCTTTGTTATTACTGAAGTTGAAAGTTTAAACTCTATTACTTAGGACTCCAATATCAACCGGTATGACTGCTTCCATACTAAAGAAGAAATAATATGAGGTTTCTCTTGTAAGAGTTATGGCGGTGGTCTGATATGTCCTAAGAAATTTGGGAGTTCTTCAGCCCACTACTTAGGCATGTCTTTAGCCCTTTTAGAATTGTTCAGTTTATAAACTCTATTTTCCCATTTACTTGAGGATGGCCAACAGCTGTGTGGACCAGCTAAATATAAAAATCCTTACAAAAAGATGTAAATCTTTTCCAGTAAAATATGTCTTGTTGTTAGTGATGACTCTTGTAGGAATGCCAAAATGACATATTATACTATTCCATAGGAACTATTTAGCATTAACTTCAATAATCTTTAAAAGAGGTTCTGCCTCCATCCACTTGGTGAAGTAATCTATAATAAGGATGATAGATTTTTGTTATCCAATGGCTATAGGGAAGGACCCCATTATATCAATTTCCAATTAGGCGGAAGGTCAAGGGCTTTGAAGTGATGCAAGATCTAGAGCAGGTGTATGGGTGAGAATGGAATGCAATGAATAGTTTTTACACTTTTGAGTAAACTCATGTGTGTCCTATTTCATTGTAGGCTAGTAAAATCCATGTCTCATGATCTTATAGGCTAATGTTTTTCTCTAAGATGTTCTCTACAAACTCTTGAATTAACTTCTCAGAGTACGTAATTGGCTTTTGAAGGTGGGAGATATATGAGTTATGGCCTAATGAAAGCCTATTTGTACAACTCTCCACTAATAATAGTGAAATTTGTTACTCGTCTCTAAAGTCTTGTTGCAGCCATGGGGTCTTCAGATAGCACTCCATCATGTAGAAAGGACAACATGGGATCGATCCAAGAATTCTCTCTTGGTTCATCGATTAATTGTATAACCCACAAACCTTGGATATTTGGAAAGTGGATATCCTTGATACACTTCCTCTTGTAGACATCTGCCATCATTGATGTAGCAAGTTTAGAAAGAGCATCAACTTGTGCATTTTGCTCTCGGAGAACATGGATGATGTGATGCACTTTTATATGAGTTATGAGTAACTTTATGATGTTGCAAACTATGCCAATTATGGGTTATGGATGTCAAACTCCCCTTCCACCTATGATGCGAATAATTATGAATCATTATGGACCACCAAGTTTTGCACCTCACAGTCGATTGCCAACCAAAGTTCGATAATAAGGACCTCGTACTCTACTGTATTATTTATTACAGAAAATTTAAGTCAGAGCCCATACTCTAGGGTAACTTAATGTAGAGAGATCAACAAAGTTCTAGCCCCGGCACCAGAATTTCTAGAAGTTCCATCAACATACAACACCAAACCTGAGGGAGAAGGACAAGTACTCGATGGATCATCAGATATGGGGATGGTACATTCAACCACAAAATTTACAAGTGCTTGAGATCTTAAATCAAATCTAGGTAGGTAGCGGATATCAAACTCTCCCAGTTCTACAGACCACTTGATGAGCCTGCCAGACACTTCTACCTTTGCAGGATACTTGTCATTGTCAGATTTCCGTAAACTATAATTATATGGCCTTGTAAGTAAGGGCATAATTTACTAACGGAGTAAATTAACACCAAAGCTATTTTATCTATTAGGAGATAACATCCCTCTATTTCAAATAAGATCATACTGACATAATAGATGGGACATTGCATTGTATTCTCTCATTTCAAACACGATCTACATCCACTCCCTGAAGACTCCCTCATCAGGTATTGCACTATTACCAAAGTGTCTCTCATTTTTCCCCCACAATAAGGCGGAGAAGCCTTTGCAAAAAAACCTCTCTTCCACAAATCCCTGGTACGATAGAGAACCGTCATCCTTTCACACTCTCCAAGTGTCGGTAGAGAATCATCGTCTGTTCACGCTCTCTAAGTGAAAGTAGAGAATCGTTGTCCTTTTACACCCTCTAAGTATCAGCAAAGAACCATCATCCTTTCACACCCTCCAATTGTCAGTAGAGTATCAGATCTTCTTCAAAGATCTTCTCACGAGCAACTAGAAAGAAGAAAAGAAGAGTAATCACCAAAAATACAAAAAGATCGTTACCTTTGAGTAACCTTATGAACCTTTCACACTCCACTTGCAAGAAATCTCTCTCAAACACTCTCCCTTTCACTTGATCTTAAAAAATCATGAAGACAAAACTTTTTCACATCAATTTTAGTGGACCTTTTATATCAAAGATACAAAAAATTGTCCAGAAAATTGAAATTTTCAATTTTTAGCATACACGATTATACAGTATGATCGTATTTTCATATATACGAACAGTTCAAAAATTGTTGCATACAAACTTATTATGAAATGGTACAAAATGTTTTTTTACACATTGATCATCTGACACGAACCAAGTTTGTATGGTACGAATAGTTAGAAAATTTTTCACCTTCATCGAGATAAAAAGGGACCCCATAATTTCGTACCCTGGATGGCGTATGCACGATGATGACATCGTATGATATGATCCATTCATAAATTTTTTAGTTTCATCTGTATGAAAAGGGACCCGTCCAATTCATAACCTGGACGGCGTAATACGATGATGACATCGTACGGTATGAACCATTTAGAAATTTTTTAGGTTCGTCTAAATGAAAAGGGACCCGTCCTATTCGTACCCTTGACGGTGTATGTATGATGATTACATCGTACAGTACGAACCGTTCAGAAAATTTTTAGGTTTGTTTGGACGAAAAGGGACACATCCAATTCATTCTCTGGATGGCGTATGTAAGATGAAGACATCATACGATACAAACCGTTCAAAAATTTTTTAGGTTCATCTGGATGAAAAGAAACCCGTGTAGTTCATACCCTGGATGGCGTACGTACGATAACGACATCATACAGTACAAACCTTCAAAAAAAATTTTAGGTTCGTCTGAATGAAAGGTGACCTGTCCAATTCGTACCCTGGATGGTGTACGTACGATTGTGATTTCGTACAGTACGATCACTACTTAGAAAATTTTTCTACTCCCTATTCGTTTGACTGCTCATAAGGGAAAATAACTGATAAAATCATCCCGTATGAAAAGACTTTGTACAATACAATTAGTTTAAAAAATATAGATTTTAAACTCTTTTCCGATATGTGTGTACAAAGTTACTCAATTACAATCACACTCTCTGAGATTCAATAAAATGAAAATTAAAGACTTCATTTACAATAAACTCTAAACTGATTTGTTTTGAAGTCTTCAATAATCCGGAGTATGATTTTCCTAAAATGTTAGTACACACAAAAGTAAAGTAATTCTTCCAAAATATGTTAAGTGAAATAATAATCAAAATAATAATATTTGGAATCACCAAAAACATATAAGTTGTAAGAATTTCAACATTCAAGAATTAAATAGCAACTATTTCAACAGAGGCGACTCTAAAAGAGCACTTGGCAGGGTTAAGTCATATGTTGTAGCATTATAGCAAGTGGAAGCACAGTTCTAAGTCAGATATATGTTGAGATTTTTTTAGACTTCTCACCAATATATCATCAATGTACACTTCCATTGAACAACCAATAAGATTTTTTAAAAAATTTATTCATGAGGCGTTGATATGTGGCTCTAATATTTTTAAGCCCGAACGACATCACCTGATACCAGTATAACCCTTTGTCTGTTTAAAAATTTGTTGCCTCCTCATCAAAAGGATCCATCCTTATTTGATTGTAGCAAGAGTAGACATCCATAAAGCCTAACATCTGATGCCTGGAGGTGGTATCGACTAACTAGTCAATACAAGAAAGCAAAAAGTTATTTTTTAGGTACGCTTTGTTAAAATCTACATAGTCTACACACATTCTCCAAGCTCTGCTTGCCTTCCGTACCATGATAACATTCACCAACCAAGTGGGGTAGTATACATCCCATATAAATCCAGCTTCAAAAAGATATTCCACTTCCTACTTGATTGCTTGCTAACGATCTGACACAAAATTTTACTTTTTTTGGATTACTGGCTTGCACGTTAGGTTGACTTTGAGGGAGTGAAAGATTACTTTAGGGTCAATTCTAGGCATATTTGCTGGACTACATGAAAAAATATCCTTATTGTTATGTAGAAAATATACATATTTTTTCTTCAACTCGTATGAGAAAAGAGATTCGATTTGCACGGTCCTTGAAGGGTGTTCTTCTGATATAGATACAATAGTAAGATCTTCTACAGGAGAAGCCTTCTAAGGGATATCCTTGCTCTAAAGGTCAAAGTCCTCAATGCTTAGGGTAACTAATAGATGTGGTCAAACCTCTCTAAGATAGCAGGTTTGTGTTATTTATTGATCTACATGTACTATACTGACTCCAGCCATGTTAAGAACTTCATCTTGATGTGAGGGATGGAAGCAATAATTTCAAATATTGATTGGAGTGGCCTTCCAAATATAACATTATGAACCGGTTCTAACTTTACTATAATGAACTTGATCGAGTGTGTAGTTTGTTGGGGAAGTTTTCCAAGTACAATTAGGAGACTAATTATCCATTCTGCTCATACAGGTTGATTTTCAAACCCATATAGTGGACATATAGCAGGCTAAAGCTTTTTTTTTAGAGAGACCCTTGAAAAAATTAGAGTATAATAAGACATCCATGGAGCTTCCATTATGGACAAGAATTCTTTTGACGTTGTAACACAGGTCACCTATCCCTGCATTAATTATAATTGAATATTGACAAAGGGTTTTAACTCCCTCCAATCAAAATAGTAAAAAATGATAGAATGATCAATATGAGCCTTCTTTCGTGCCAGATTTTAATCTATAGCCAATAAGATCTGATCAGATAATAAGGGGCCTATTGCAATGGTCTCAATTTCACCATCTATTAGAAGATTATTCAATGATTGTCTCTACTATTGTTGACTCCCCCCCCCCCCACCCCCCAAGTGGGATGAGCTTCTTTTAAAGCAAGTGGTTCTTAAATAAACCATCGTAGATAACCTTGGCAAATAAGCCTTTCAATTTCATCCTTTTGCTGCTTACAGGCTTTAGTAGTGTTTCAACGACTATGATGAAAATGATAGTATTGATCCTAATTTCATATACTTGCCTTTAAAGGATTAGGTCACTTCACATTCTCTTAATCTTGGATGGCCATCAATACATTTGCATGTGATACGTTCAATAGTGTATACTCCTTATCCAATCGAGGTTCACATCATGGCATTGGATGCTGAGGAGGCAGATTATTCTTCCCTTATTTCTTTTATAGTGGGAATGAATTATCCATCCTAGGTATACTTTTTCTTTTTCCATTTATTTGCACAAACTGCTTCTTATGAGCATTTATGTCTTCATCTGTAGAGATTTATGCCTCCATACGATAGAGCAGATCGGCATATGAATGAACTGTGTCTTGCATGAGTACTGAATAAAAGAGGCCATGATGAAAGACACCAAGAAAGACTCCTCTCATCAATTCAGGATCTACTACTAGAATTTCTTGAGCTTCGGTGAAGAATTATTAAAAATACTCCTTCAATGATGCTCCTTCATTTTGGTGCATCTTAGAGAGGTGAGAAGAATCCTTAACAATTCTTAGATTGGTAAAAAAAAATTTAACAAACACTTTAGCAAATTTGATGAATGTCACGATCATTTCGACTAGAAAAAAGAATTGAACCACATTCGAGCTTATCCTTTAATGGTAGCAAGAAAAACTTGGCAGACGATTGCATCTTAGGCCACTTGATATGCATGATGGTTTTATAGTGTTCAATAAGCTTATATGGATCAGATGTCCTATGGTAGGAATTGATGCTCAATAGTTTGAATCCAGTTGAAATGGGGTATTGAAGAATAGATTCAGTCAGCGGTGATGACTCTTAGAAGTCCCACTTACACATCCCATAGAGAACTCTTCTTGGACAATCTTTTAAATTCATGGGGTAGGGCATTATGAGGGAGCACAGCAACGTGCGGACTGGCTAAGTCTTTGAGGAGGTTCAAAGGAATGCAAAGTTACAAACCTGTATGTAAAGGATAGGTAGAACTTACTGTGTCAGCAAGTTTGTTGTCTTTATGTGATTACGGATTCCTCCTTGGTGGAGGAAGAGTAATCTCTGCATGAATATGTTTGAGTTGAACACCTTTGTGCAATGGTGGATCTTGAGGGAAAATAATCTCCTCATGTGGTTCTATCCCCAGTTGCCGAGTCTCTCGTAGAAGTTGAAGGATCTCATTTTTAGATTCTTCCATCTTTTGGATTAGCTCCTCCAGAGAAGGCCCTAAAGTTTCTTCTCTAGAAGTGTTTTGTCCCCTAGAATAAAAAGAGGCAGATACTTGGCGTCCATGATTCATAGATTTATTCCTTGATTGGTGGGAGTTGGAGTAGGAAGCTCCCAAAATATGATTGCAACAACTGTTGGCCTTTGAAGAAATACTTAAAATTGTGGGAATGTTTCCCACAAATAGAGTCAAACTATTATGGGATAGAATATACGTGGCAATAGAGTTAGAAAATTTTCATCTCCACATTGTATAGCTATTCAGTACATAAATAGAGTAAAAAATGTAAAACAAAAAATTTTGGAAACCCACGAAAGGGGAATACCATAAGGCTCTCCAATTGAAAGGATTTCACTAGTGTTTACTTAGATTAAAAATGGCTGACTTGTCCATAAAATTAAGGACAATCATATTATAGTAATCAACTCCCTGGTTGAAATTCCATTACAGACAGAGACTGGAAATCTGATGACATTCTGGTGGTCGGGAAAAAATCCAACTTCAATTGATGGTCGAGCAGAATTATGGTATCAATTAGCTATCGGGTAGAACTCCGGTGCCACTCGACAGTCAGGCAGAATCTGACGTTAGTTGGCAATCAGATGTAATTTTGATGGTAGTCAAGGACGAGTCTCTTCCTTCTCTTCATTTTCTTCCTTCTCTTCTTACTTCTCTTGCTTAATTCCGGCATTGATTGGCTGGCAGGCGAAAGTCGGACAGTGGTCGAGGAGGAGTTTCTTCCTTCTCTTTATTTTCTTCCTTGTCTTCTCTTCTTGCATAGGGTCCCCTCTCTAGAGAAATGAGGGGTCTATTTATAGTTTATGAGAGTTACAAGGCCAATAAATAAAAGGAATATTAGGAGTAAATTGGGAGTGATTTGAAAGGATGGCTGATGTTGAATCTCATGATCATGGACCATTTATTGAGTATTTAAATGTCTTAATGATATAATAATTCAACAATCTTAGGCTCGTTGAATTTGACTCGTTGAGCGACTCGATTCGACTATAAGCATGCCATATTTGGAAACTGTTTACTAATCCAAATTATGGATTTAACTTTCCAAATGTGCTTTGGGTCTTTGATTTGGACTCATATGGGCTCGGATTAAGTTGAATTTGGTGTCGTTGGGTTGTATTTCCTAGACATTTAGTTCTACTGTAAGTTTGCTGAAATTAGAGTTCATATGGTATGAGATTTAATATTTTATGTTTCCAACTAGATTCTGTCTTGAGATTCATGTCCGATCAAGATAATTTTTTGATGATATATCAATAATATATCACATTAAAATTATTCTAACATCATAGTTACGATATCAGATTGATGATTCTGCCATTATGTCATAGTATTCCCAAATTAATTTTATATTGTGGTGTCTTTCTTTAATGTTATTAAAAACATAAGAAAATTAAAAAAATATATCATTAGCATGGAGTGAATTATTCCTAACTTTCATTAATATATATATATATATATATATATATAACCATTTGAAATGGTAAATTTAACTTTATATCTATATGTAACTCACCTTGATCTCACAATAGGAAAATCAATCATTATTGGCGACTCATATATACTGAAAATAAAAAATTCCACTAGAAAAGCTACATTTCTTGCAAAAATGTAGTAGAAGGTAAAACACTCGTCTGAAATCTTTTTTGGTTGAATTTTTCTACCAAAAATATTTTCAGTTGATTTACTGATGGAATTCTGGCAAAATTGAGCTATAATACTTGTCGTTTACGAGTCACTCATACCAGTAGTTTATCTGCTTCCGGCGGAATAATTCTGCCAGAAGTTTTGGCGGATAACTTATTAGAAATTTCTGTCTGACGTATAGTAGAGGATATTTCTGATGGGTAATCCGTTGGAACTTCAGACAGAAGTTTTCTTCCCGAAATATGATACATTTTCACTGTATCTCCATTTCTAGTGGATATTTCATTGAAAACCTATAAAAAAAAATATACTCCCTCTTATGTTTTATACAACACAACAAACTTGTATAAAAATATACATATATCATACTTATTCAAATATTAAACATAAAGACATGTTACATGCATCAAATAACAAATTTGATCATAATATTTTTTTTTGAACATTCACAAAACAATTTAAAATTATACATAAAGTTCATTTACTGCATAGTTTAAAATGGATAATAAAATGTACAAACAGACAAATGAAATATCCAAAATATATATTAAATGTCCAATAATAATAAATGAAATATTTAAACATAATCAATCTCCTCTTCTAATGATGTTTTCTGCTTTCCACTAAACTGCTCCCTTAATTTTTGTAGCTCATCCAACAATAGAGTTTGCTACATCTGTATATGCATCTGCATTTACATGTCAGCTTATGATTTTCTAACTTGCTATAGCTCAGTTGTAAGGGAAGCTACTTGTTGTCTATATAACAACTCCTGGATATTTACTAAGAAGTTGGACCTATGAGATATCTTCCCTCATATATATATGCTTGCAAGCCTAAACCATAAACTTGACCTTGCTACATTCCACCTACTGCTTATAACCAAGTATGGTAGTCAAGATAATATGATAATCCCTCATAAGATCCCTCACCTGCTCCTGGCTGACACTCTTGAAGTCGTGTATACTCATTCTACAAAAGTTAATACAAGATTAATCAATTTACATATGAAACCTAAAATATTGAACTTAGGTACTACGTAAGCTCTCCTTGCTCGCTCATCAATCCTATCTCTCATGGGTATATTTATGCAACTCAGTAACGGTCAGTTCTCTATCTAACACCTCTTTCTGTAATAAACTTACATTAGTATACATATCTTAAGTAAACTATTTAAATAATTAAAAATTTCTTTCTAATTGTCGGCTGTGCTCCGTATATGTAATTAAGCCCCAAGTATGGAGTGAACTACCCATGCCCCCAACATCAAAAGCTCAATTCTATCTATTCTTGTCCCTCCTCCTAGTATAATCTGGGCTACTCCAAGCAATGGTCAACTCGCCCCATACATTCTCACCATTCTAGAGTGGTCACTCGCCTGACTTTCTAATGTTTATAAATTTGTCTCACATGCTTGTCAACCTGAGCTTTGAAAATTCTTTCTGCTTTTATCATTGTGCTCAAGCAACCAATAAAAACTTTTCTACATTAAAAATATACAACATAGTTAGCTTAATTAAAAAAGATATAATATAGAAAATATTTTTATAATAATTAACCTAAAACTCTCAAAACCATATGTCTCGCACTTATTTTAACATTTTCTTCCAAGAAATATAAGGTGCATCAGACCTGCTCCATATGATGTCCTGTATTTTATGTATCGATTGCTTTGATTGATAAAACCTGCAAAAAATGTGTTGGGTGAAAAATTATTTATTAAATTTTAATTTCATGTTAAGGATATAATAAGTACATAAATATTACCCTCATGTACAATCAACATGCACCCCTCTGATATCTGTTCTATTGCAAATAGGGTGGCAGTTCCATTTCGACAGGGCTGAGAGGGAGTTGGGGGAAAGAATGGCAGGACATATGGTGGATATAGATAAGTGGGAAGGCCTCCATGAGAATGTTGGTGTTATTAAGGGTAGATGGGAGTACTGTGCATGGCATCTAGTGAACGAAAGCAGGGGTTTAGTGAGTAAAACTATGGGATACTAGCTTGAGGAGTAGGTAAAAGTGGGCTAGGCCGACTCTGAGTGGCAAGCTAAGAAGAAGAGATCCCCTCACCACGTACAGACCTACTGGCTTAGCCACTAGTCACCTTCTTGTGCCTACCAAAAATATTCTTAATTAATTCTCGGTGAGGATCAGCACCTAAATCCATATGCAAAAAATATAGAAGAAATATTAGTGACATAAGTTATAAAAAATTTGTAATATAAAATAGAGCAGCAATAAAATAACTAAAGTAGAACAACAATAAAATAACTAAAATAACTAATACTATGATGTTAAAAATAAAATTATTTTTTAATATAAATTATTGACTTATAATTGATTATAAAAAATCATTAAATATATTTACCCCTATGTTTACTTATTATTTATTGGTTCACTTCCATATGATGAAACATCTTCACCACTATGAGATTTCTCATGGCTTTCCTCTTTGCTTAAATATACTTCCTCTAACTGCAATTCACTCTCATTAATTTTAATTTTATTGTCCACATCATTAGTATGATCTTTTTATATTTTGGCATAAGCTCTTCTTAATGTGCTGGTGGTATTAATATAGTTTTCTCAATGACTCCCCTAAATTTGGTCTTTATAACTACATTCCAATCATGTTGGCCTAGTACTCTACTTAGATAGTTACTAAAATAGACTTGGCTTATCTAGCTTACAATAGTAAAAGGGGAATGTACTTTTGTACCTCTATTCTATACTGGATAAAACTAGTCACAATTGAATAGATACACATTATTCTCTCCTCTTGGATATTCCAACTATAATGTTTATTGTAACACCCCATAGTACTCAAAATCATCACCTGTATGGGTGGTCCCTCTTACATAAATATCATAATTATTTGTATTTGTACCTTCGCACTAATATTTAGTTTGGAATTCGTAGCGTTTAACTAAAAAATTTGGCCAACATTTCACTAATCTATTTTATCTCCAAGCTAGATCAAGTAGTCCCTAATACTGCAAATTAAAATATTGAGTATACACTTAATTAATTGATCAAATATTTGTATATTAGTAGAATTTTTATTTACTACTATGTTAACTAATTAAGACAAATTAGTATAAAAGAATAGTCGAAATAAATATTGTATTTTTGAACTAGTTTGAGAATTCTTTTTCCATTATATTTTGTACATCTATTGATATTGATGTGCTCAAATCATTAATGAAATTCCTATAAATTTTAAATATTTATGATTTATGAGTAACAAATATATGAACAAGCTAACTCATGCTAACTTGAGATATGACTAACCTTCATCATAGTTAAGCAAGGTAGACAATGTGGAAACTCTCATCTCCTTATTAGTCAAATAGCACATGGTGCTAGGCCCTATGGATTCACCACTTTTGTTGAACACATACATATTTAAGGTTTTATATGAATCTGTATGACCGAAATTTTGAGGTGCAATACTCTTAGTTAATTATAACATTGTGTCAAAGTAATACAGACAAAACTGGAGTGTCTCGTATATTAGATATGCTTCAGAAATTGAGCCTTCAAGGTGTGTTTTATTCTTAGCAATCTTCTTAAGTTTATTTAAATACCTCTTAGAATGATATATCCACCCATATTGAACATATGATAGTCTCTACTAAAAAGTCACGGTGAATGGAGCTTTTAGTTTGAGAAATTTTCTATTTTCACCATCCTTTAATTCTATAATTTTCCTCCTACAAATCTCCTTTAAGTCTATCCTTTCTTTTGTATTATCTTTGGATTTAACTTTGATGTACATTACCGTATTGATTATATTATAAAAAAAAATTCTCTGTATGCATTACATCAAAGTTATGTCTGGTTATGTTTGTTCTCCATTATGGCAAGGACCAAAAAATAATTTTTTCCAATTTTGATTGACACTATACCCTAAAAATTTGTAATTTGCTAATATTGGACAATAAACTATCATGGGCAAGAACCATACTCTTTCAAATATTTGTTCACTAGTTAATCTAGGAGGAGACTAAACATCACCATTTTATTTTTAGTAAAAGCATCCTTATTTCATCAGAAAGAATTACATATAGATAATAACATGCGGTAACAGTCTAACCAAGTGTTCTTCCCTCCATACTTTAAACTGAATGACTTTATAAAATTCATATAATATGAACAAGCTAACTTGCCAGAAGTTCTTCAACCTAAAAGCATATCGTATATAGTAAAGTCACCAATTATTCAAAGTAATACTGCCCTCATTATGATGTTTTGACTGGTGGAGATATCATATGTACTTACTCCTTCCAATAATAGATTTAAATCATTGATTTAGTGTTGTAAGAATAGATCAATCTTTATTTTTGAATTATATGGCCCTGGAATGATCAGTGTCAGAAATATGTAAGGAGTAGTTTTACAAAACTTTGGAGAAAGATTTAAAAGTGGTGAGTATCACATGCCAGCATGAGTAAGGTAAAGCAGACTAGCTAAATGGAGAAAAATTATCTACACATTAACCTAATTTTATATTTCTTAATTTTGTGGCAAAGTTAGGATATTAATGATCAAAGTGTTTCTATCCCTCTACTTTTGACGAATGTATAATAACATCTAGTTGTGAGATGTGTTAATTATGCTATCTCATATATGCAGCAGATCTCATAGATGCAAATAACTGTTATAGTCTAGGAATTATGGGCACTACTGACTGGTACTTCCTTCAACTTTTTTCATCTAAAACTTTGATTTAAATCTTAGTGCATTGCAATGATAACATTAAATCTATGATAAATCATTTTTATAATATAACTTTCATCCTATGACATAATAATCTATTTTTGTTTATGTCAAACCAAGTTTCAAAACCAACTTCTTAGTCCGACATAAAAATGTAGGAATTATATTATCTGTCGTGTTAGTTTTTTTAATTAGCCCAACAAATTACTTAAAATATTCATGAGGGATATTATATTATACCTTGATACGTAATATCTTCACAATAACAAATAACTCTAAGTGAGTGGTGTGCCCCTTCCATATTTATTTTTGGGCAGCATACGACCAATTATAAAAATTTTGTGCCTCCTTATTTGGTAAATCTTCAATATATTATTCAAATTATGCCCCAGTTGCATCATAGACTAAGTTCTCATAAGGTCGGATATCTTCTTCTTCATCCATATTAGAACTTATAGATGGACTACATCGAGAATTAAAATGTGGCTCCTACTCTCCATGAGAAGACCAATACCAACATTCTGGCATGAACCATATGTGATATATATCAACAATTACATCATCTGGTCTTAACTGCACTTAATTTTTATTTAGAACATGGGAATCAAAACCAGCCATCTGAGATGAAGCTAGGAAGTTGACATGCTATCTGGATGAAAAATTTACCTAATTAATAAACTCATATATTAATATCTTTCATCATTACGTCAATCGGTTTTTCATCCAATTTCTTTTATTGTTAATATACATAATATAAAAAATTTAGCCCATATATAATATGATGATATTAGATATTAGAACAAAATATATTAAAAGAAAATAGATTGAATTTAAATTGATTTATAAATTGAATGGTTTTATTTCACACAGGTCCCCTATCAGTAAAAAATATGGCAGCCTCCCAACGACTCCTTGTTTAAGGAAATATTATGAGTCTTAACCTGCCTGCCACATCAAGAAAGACATGCAAGATCAATTTCGGGTGACACGCAACCATAGTCTTCAATCTTGCCATGCCAGCAAAGTCGGACATACGTCTTCAGGGGGTACCTGTGTGAAAATAAAGTTTGCGATGGAGATATTTCTGGCAGATTTACTAACAAAATTTAGGCTGAATTGTGCAGAAATATTTGTCATTTTTGAAGTAGTCATTTTCTGGTGGTTTCAAAGCACATTTCCCATGTCATAAACATCCATTTTTTTTTTACCTCTACCTTTCTTAATATAAGTTAAATATATTACCTCTACTTTCCTAACTAGGTCATCGGGATGCCACCATTTTATTAGATCAAACCATCTAAGGCGACTCTCTCAATCTCTAATCTTATATTCAATAGGAGCTTCTTAAACCTTTTCACGTATATTCTCATTTCATATCTTATCTCTGAAAGTTTGATGTAGGATGTAAGCCTAAGTGAACTATCCCTAGGCACACAAAGAGAGGGGATGAATTAGTATTTTAGAAAAAACATACTATAAAACATAAAACTATATTTTTGGGTTTTTCAATAATTAAAGACAAGCAATACTATCACCCAATACAGAAGCTAACAGGCTTATCAAAAGTTATAATAATGGTTGATTTAATCAACACAACTTAATGTTAAGCACAAATTTTCACCGAGAAATTTTTAAGAAAATAAATCGCATAAAAGTAAAGTGCAAAAAACGAAAATTAGAATTAGCACAGCAGAATTTTATAGTTATTCGGTCAAACCTCTATAATGAGAAATGAAGTTAAGGTAAGCTATGTTCATCCTAGCCAACTTTTTTTTAGCCATTTAGGAAAATTAATTGCCAAAAAGCTCACACACAATCGAACATGTCCAACTTCAAATTCATAATCCTTAAAATAAGAAGTAAAGATCTCAATCACTAAGGTTTCATTTGGGATAACTTTTTTAATGGTTTCTAAAGAAATTTTCTAATAGAAAAAATTATTGTTCAAAAAAATTTGTACAAAGATGTTGCTTTAGAAACAATAAAAAAGCTGTCCAAAGAGTATTTTCAATCAAACGACATTTGGTCATTTATAATTCGCTCAAGCATCCAATCAAGCGTCATTCAGAAAGTTATTTTTTCATTTTAGACAGAGCAACCACATCAATTTTTTTCTTAGAAAAAAAATTTACACAAAACAATCATTTTGTGTTAGAAAAAGATATCAATTGGAGATAATTAATGTCTGATAGAATAGAGATACAAAAAAAACACTAAAAGGGAGCTCTCTGTGGTGCCCTAGCTGATTGGTTTTTTCCAGCACCGCCTTCTCTTCTCTCCCCCTGCCATGAGTGGACCTGTATCCCATGTGCTCCCCTCACCACCTAAACGATTCCTACCCAACCCTCCCCCCCTTTCCCCCCCCCCCCGCTCACCATCCCACGACTATTCCTACATCATCCTTCAACTGCCCTAACATAGTTAGCCAAGAATGCCTATCTTTGAAAGACCTTCCTGTGGAGTTTCATAAAGAGCCAGATGAAGTTCTTATCTTCCAGAATGTAAAAATTGATGATGCTGCTAAGGAATAAAATTTGACATTGGTAGGTTTCTCTGTCAGTAGGAGGCCCTATTACAAAGCTCTTATGACAGCTTTACAAAAAATTTGGAAGCTCCAAGTACCATTCAGTTGTTTAATTTGAGCGATGGTTTTTTTCTTATCAAATTTTATTTCTTGGTGGATTACAAAATGGCTTGGAATGGCGGTGTGTGGTTTATCTTAGGGAGGTCGTTCATCCTGCAAGAGTGGTACCCTAGGTTTAAACCACAAAAGGAAAAAATTTCATCTATCCCCATTTGGCTCAATATCATAGATATCACTTTGTGTGTTTGGAACTCAAAGGGAATATCTAGAATCGCAAGCAAGATTGGCATATCTCTAGTGGCGGATGCCTTTACTGTGCATAAATCTCATCTTACCTATGCTCAGGTCTACGTACAAGTGAATAACAAAACTAAATATCCTGAATCATCCCTATCTCTATAGGGGATGAAATTATGCACCTCAAAATTCAATATGAGTAGAGGACTTCACCATGTGATATTTATGGCTCTTTGTTTCACACTCCTGCTTCTTGCCCTTATAATCTGGTAGCTTAGCCAGCAAGCGATCCAAACAAGATCCCCCCTCTAAGAGGTCGTAGCACAACTCGAACTCCCAGAATCGATCAAACTAGGGATATAAGAAAGAACAAATTTACTCAACCCAGTACCCCTCATAAGCTAGTGAACCAACAATATCATGAATCCCAAGCTCACCAGCCTCTTAAGCTACCCCCTTCCAGCCTTAGTCACTTAGACGTCTCCTCTACTTTCACCCCCCCCCATACCTCCCCATATTCCTACCCATCAACACATTAAAAAAGAATAAAAACTTAAGCCTAAACAACCCATTACAAAAGGTTTTGCCATTCCCAACTTGAATTCTCCCTCAGAAGAAAATGTCTTAAGCACCATCATAACCCACATAGCTAAAAAATCATTAATTGTCATCATATCTCCAAATAAGTTTGATGCCCTTATTGGCACACAGACGGAAAACTCCTTCACCAGCAATGATTCCTCCACTGAAGATTCACATTCAGCTAAAACTAACCTTGAAATCATATCTCAATTACCTCCATCCTCATCTCATACCGAAAATCCTAGAGACAAACATTCCAGAACGCCTCAATCTTCCACCTCCAAATCTCAATGAATCTCCCTTCCATAGCTTCTTGGAACATTACGGGTTTTAACAACCCTAGCAAAGTTATCATCTACAAGCGACTCATCAAAACTCATAAGTTGGATGTGTTATGTATTTTGGAAAATAGGATTCATTTGAATTCTATCTCTGACCCCTGGTTCATTGCCAATCACTCTATTTTTGAAGTTTAGGAAAATTGTCACAATTTTGAAATGTCTACTTATGGTAAGATTTGGATAAAATGGGATGCTGGTAAGATCCAATTCACTCCTAATTTTAAATCTACTCAAACAATTAGTGGACTAATCACTTTTGGCTTTTTCAAGACCTTCTTTCTCAATGTCGTCTATGGTTTCAACATTACTGAAGAACGGTCCCTTCTCTGGCATTAAATTTGTGCTAATGCACTTTTTTGCTGATATTCCTTGGATTATCATGGGAGACTTCAACTGATTTATACATCAATATAAAAAGATGGATTTCTCTCCTTTAAACTTCAGTTGCTTGGGAGACATTAACTCTTTCATCTTTGAAAACCATCTTCTTGATCTCACTTCTACGAGAATGTTCTTTACTTGGTATAGTAAACAAATTGAAAATCCCATACATATCAAATTGGATAGGGCATTAGTCAATGATGCTTGGTTGGCTAATTACCCTTTATCTCATTATTTAGTTGATGGACCCTTATGCTCTGATCACTGCCCGCTTATACTGAAAAATGGCTGCTCTCAGCATAATGACTTTCAGTTTCAATTCAAAAACTATTGGACATTGAAAGAGGATTATTGGAGCACTCTTCTAAAGTTTTTTATGGAGCCTGTTGCGACCCATGACCCCGAGTTTGAGATTTTGATGATGACAAATAATGTCGCCTGAACTATTTTCATAGAATATCATTTATGTTTTGCTATTCTCCATGAGTACTAACATTTCAGGAAGATCACAAGCCACTTAGGACAACGGGAAGACTCAAGTTTGGTTAGAATAGGAGTATGAGTTTGACAATGTAATTTGTTATTTATTTTATTTTTATTTTCTTGAGTCTGACCACAAATTGCATGTAAGTCTTAGCATCCATGCACACACACAAGGGGAGAGGGTTTTAAAAGTAAAAAAATAAACTTTTTCTTTCCTTGGTAATCATAATGTACGAAGTTATTTTGTACTGTATGATCTTATATTGTAAAACATGTTCTATGAACAAATCGTACAGTACGACTACTATCGTACTGTACGATGTGTTTCAAATCCAAAACCCTAGCCGTCACATAAACTTAAGTTATTCTCCGCAGTTCGTACTTTATAACAACCTTCATACTGTACGATCTATTTTAAATACTTACTTAACTTAACCCGTGATTAGTGCAAAAAATCAAGGCTTAATTATAAATTGAAAATCATATTGTACGAACACATTCGTATAATGTGATGAATAGAGATGAATTCTGATCGACCCAGAGATCGTCTTGGACGATCCCTTATTTTTGTCTCATTATATTGTACGATATCGATCATACCTTACGATGAACAGAGATGACATTTAATCATCCCAGAATTTGTCATGGATGATGCCTTAATTTTGACCATTCGTACTGTATGATGTATATCGTACCATACGATGAACAGAGACGACATTTAATCGTCCTGTACGAGCAGTAGTGTTGAGGATCGTACCATGCGATCTAGTATCGTACCGTACGAATTGATTTTGAACTATTTGTACAAATTCGTACCAGGACGAAGCCTGTTTATATATGTCGTACTGTACTATGTGAAATCATAATGTACGATTATAACGGCTACTTTGAAAATTTTAGGGATTTTGGAGCCCGTTTTATGTGTAAAAATTGTTATGTTTTTGGGAGAGAGAGAGACATAAAGAGGGGAACGTGATTAGAAAGGAAATTTTTTGGAGAGAGCTCTTAAGAAGTTTTACAGGTTGAGAGAGTAAGGAGAAGGTGACCTTGGTGAGGGAGAAGAGGTGTGAGGAAAATCACATGGTTGCTCTGATCTTGCTCCATATTGCTCCTCCTGTGGCCTGAGAAGAACTTGTGGGAGGCTCTCTTAGGAGGAGACTCTTGTACATCCGTGACCTCGAAGGTACTCTGCCTTCTCCAAGAGAGAGAAAAATGAGAAGGTTCTCTACCATCACCAGGAGGGTGAAAATAGCGCTTGGCACTCCGCCATGCCGGGTTGGTGAAAGGGAGTATTGTAAGGGCTTCTCTGCCTTGCCGAGGGGGGGAAAAGGAGAGCTATAGTTTATAGTGAAATTCCCAGAGCGGAGGACTCTAGGGAGTGGACGTAGGTCATGGTTTGACCGAACCACTATAAAAATTCTGGTGTGCTTTTTTCTTATTGCTTTTTATTCTTGCATGCATTTTATTTTCATAATACTTGCTTTGTGAAAACTTGTGAAAGAAAAAGGATTCTATTGTTGCACGTTGAGTTTAATTGTTTACCTTCGTAGTAGTTTAAATTTTCATGTTAAAATTTTAAAAACATCAAAAAAAATTAGAACTCCTACTTAGGTTTTAATTATTGCATTAAAATTTCTCAATTCATCCCCCCCCCCTTGTCCATCTAGTAAATTCAATTGGTATAAGAGCCTGCTTTCAAAAATAGTGTTTTAAAAAACCTTGAAAAATGATCATATCGCATTTTGGTATTCGTAACACCGCGGAGGGTTATTCAAAAACCTTGAAAAATGATCATATCGTATTTTGGTAATCGTAACACCACAGAGGGTTATTCAATAACCTGTCCACCTCTTTTTGATAACATTCCATTTGATTTCTGGAAAATTAGAATGTCTACCTTTTTACAATCTATTGATTATCATATGTGGATGTTAGTCATTGATGGATATATTGCACCTTTTAAAACTATGAATGGAGTGAAAACTCCAGTACCTTTTAATGAATGGAGCAATGAGGATAGAGAATTAGCCCAATTGAATGATAAGTGTTTAAATTGCTTTTTTTGTGCATTCAAGTTTGAGGATTATATGAGAGTTTCTACCTGTGCTACTGGTAAGGATATTTGGGATAGACTGTGCATTACATATGAAGGAATAAGTGAAGTAAAATAGTCTATGCTTAACATTCTATTGCATGATTATGAACTCTTCCGTATGAAACCTAGCGAAACAATATCTGACATGTACACTAGATTCACCCAAATCGTGACATCCTTGCATACATTAGGTAGAGAGATTTCAAATTCTAAGAAAGTTAATAAGATTCTGAGATGCTTACCTAGTTCCTATGATGCTAAGATAACTTCTATCACTAAATCTAAAGATCTTAACATTTATTTTATTGATAATCTCCTTAGGTCACTCATTACATACGAGTAAGGAGTGAGTCAAAGACAAAGTTATGCAGGCGAAAAGAAGAAGGAGCAAATGGTGGAACTAAAAGCAAACAACTCAGAAAGTGACAGCTCTACAAGAGAGGAAGAAGATGATATAGCATTGAAGACCCGACAGTTTAAGAATTTCTTAAAGAGAAAACAAAAGAATCATCAGAACGGCTGGAATAAAGGTAAAAGCTCGAAGTCTAATAAATTTTCATCTGATACAATCTGTTTTGAGTGCAGGAAGGCGGGTCACCTTCAAGCTGATTGCCCCAACTTGAAGAGCCAACCAACTAAGGATAAAGGCAAGGAAAAAGCCAAGTACAAGAAAGGAAAGATGAAGACACAAAAAGCTTTTTGGGCCGACTCTGCCTCAGAATTGTCAGAAGAAGAAGCAGAGGAGGAGGTAACAAATTTATGTCTTATGGCTAATGATAACTTTGATCAATCGGATCAAGATGAGGTATGTCAACTTTCATATGAAAAATTATTGTTTATTTCTGAGAATATCCATGACTCATATAGAAAGTTGAAATAGATGCTTGCTAGTCTTAATATTGAATTTAATTCTTTACAAACTGAGTATGCTAACTTAGTCAAAGAATTTCTGATTTAGATAAAGATCATATGCTACTTCTTGATGAGTATGATATATTAAATAAGAACCATATTGAACTAATTTAAATGCATGAAACCTTGAAAACCACTCATGTTGAACTAGAAGAGGCTTTTCATAGACTAGACAAACTTGCATTAGAAGTATATCACAGTGAGCATTTGTTAAAAATAGATGTCATGGATTGACATATCAAAACAACACTTTCAAGAAAGAATCAAAGAATTAAAAAAAGAAATTGCATCACTCACATTAGCCCAACCTAGTCAACCCCCAACGCAGCATGCATCACACAACTTTAGGAAGAGGTATCACCACCCATATAGGTTAGTGAATCCATTTCCTGGTGTTAGGTGCTTCTCTTATGGCATACTAGGTCACATAGCCTGCACTTGCATAATTCACCATAGGACACACTTAGTATGGAGACCTAAAGTGCATCCATCACAGTATAGCATGCATACATCTCATTCATACAAGCATAGGGAGGAACCCAAACTCACTTGGGTTCCCAAATCTAATCCTTGAATGAAATTATAGGGATGCTCTCATAAAAGACCTATTGAGAGTATGTGGTACCTAGATAGTGGCTACTTGCGACACATGATTGGAGATATGAAGAAGTTCATTCTACTTGAGATCAGAACTGGAGGCAAAGTAACATTGGGAGACAACACTACCAGGAAAGTGATAGGCTTAGGTATTATTGGTAATGCTAAGAATTTTTTAATTAAAAATATTTTATTAGTTGATGGTTTGAAGTATAACTTACTTAGTATTATAGTCAATTGTGTGATAAAAGTTTTGATATAAAATTTCTATCTCATAAATACCTGATTAGTTTAAATGATAAACTAGTTTTAGAAGGAAAACAAATGATGTTAGACCTTGATTGCATTGATAGTTCAAATTCATTTTGTTTGAAAATAATAGTTGATGACTCGTGGCTATGACATAGGAGACTATGTCATGCTAGTATGAAAACACTTAGAAACATCACTCAGAAAAACCTAGTTAGAGGCGTACCTAAGTCAGACTTTACTAAGGATCACTATGTGATGCTTACCAACTAAGAAAACAAGTCAAATCATCTTTCCATTCAATTTGAGATGTGATCACCTCTAGGCCATTAGAAATCCTACACACGGACTTATTTGGACCCGTTAGTACAACCAGCCTAAGTGGAAATTATTATGTTTGAAATATAAAATTTTTTATACATCTCTTGTGCAATGATTTTTCTTTATTTTAATGTCTAAATTGACACATGTCTTTGATAAATTCTTTTTATTGTCTATGTTATAACACTTCTTCACTTATATGAATCTCTATGATTTCTCTAATGACTTAATTTTATTTGCATATCTTATTTCAATCACTTTCAAGATTAAATTATAAACTGAATTTCATACTTCTACTTACATTTCTATCTTTCTTCTCTTTTTCATTTTTTGCTGTTGTCAAAAAGGGGAAGAAATTGTTTATTATTTTTTGTTTTGTTTTGTTTTTTATTTTTTTATTTTTTTTTGTTTTAGTTGTTCTTTTTATAATTAAATGTGTGTTTTGATTGTTTGGTTATTTCTTCAAATTTAAAACAAAATTTTTTTTTCATATATGCCTCCTTATATTTCATGTATTCATCAATTCATGGGGAGTTTAAGGGAGATATTTAGAATTGGAATTCCTATAAACAATAATTATTTTGCCATCATCAAAAAGGGGTAGATTGTTAAAAGAGTTGCTATTTTGCATGTTTATATTCTTGCAACTTGTATTATTTTGATTATTTCAATTATTATTGTTTTACATACATCGCCTAACACTATTTGGAACAGTTATTTCTTGCTCTAGTGTGTACTAACATTTAAGGAAAATCAACTCCAAGATATTGAAGACTTGTAATCAAATTCAACATGTTTTCATAATTTTTTATATGAGAGGGAGTGATTGTAATTGAGTGAAAAATCACAATATACACACTTGGGAAATTTTTTTTAACTGATCGTACAGGATGAACTTAGTTCGTACGGGACGATCATGTCAATTACCCCTAAGGAGAGCAATGGATCGAACAAGCGGAGAGAAAATTTTTCTAAGTCCTAATCATCCAGGACGAATTTAATGTTCGTCCCAGAACGAACGTCTCTGTATTCTCAAAATGGCCTGTTCGTCCAGATGAAAAATAAGGTTCATCCCAGGACGATCTTCTCTGTCTTGAAGCTTGCTCTGTTCATCCAGATGAAAAATAAGGTTCGTCCCAAGACGATCTTCTCTATCTTGAGGCTCGCTCCATTCGTCCAGACGAAACCCATTCGTCCTAGGACGAACTGAACCGACATACGTCAGTTGGTTACGTCCTAAAAAATTTCATGAACTGACTTATGTAATAACCATTTCGTACCGGACGAACTTGGTTCGTACGGGACGAATAGCGTGTACGAAAACATTTCGTACCAATATACATAAGGTTCGTTTCCAACCATTTAAGTAAAATCATCCAGGATGATCCACGATCGTACGGGACGATCCACTGCGTACAGAATTGAAAACTTGCTGTTTTTGGGCGGTTTTTCTTGTCTTTTGTATAAATAGTTCAAATTTGACTGCCACCCAATCTTTTTGCCATTTGAACTTCGTGCCTATTGAGAGAACAGTGAAGGAGAGAGTGTGAGAGAGCATTCAAAGGAGGATTCCTACCACTGGAGCGTGAAGGCTTCACTTGGTGTTTAAAGGTAAGAATCTCTACTTGTGAATTGGGATTACTTCACTCTTTTCTTTCTTTCTTCTAGATTTCTTGTGAGAAGATCTGTCAAGAAGATCCGGTTCGCTACCGACACTTGGAGAGTGTCAACAGCCGAAGGGTTCGCTGCCTACACTTGGAGAGTGTGAACAGCTGAAGGGTTCTCTGCCCACACTAGGAGAGTGTGAAAGGACTGACGGTTCTCTGCCAACACTGTAGATTGTGTAAAAGGACGACGGTTCTCTGCCGCACAGGGTAGTAATGAAAAGAGTGCTTGTAAAGGCTTCTCCGCCTTGCTGTGGGTGCAAAAGGAGAGACACTATTGGTATTAGTGCAATACTCAGAGGGTGCCTCTGGGGAGTGGATGTAGGTCTGGTTTAGACCGAACCACTATAAATCTTGTGTTATTTACTTTACTGCTTTTTATTTTCCACATTTTTCTTTTGTTTTAAAGACTCTGTGATTGAAAAACTTTTTCTATAAAAATTTAATAAAAATTTTTATTTCGGTTCAACACATCTTCAAAGAGGGTTCATTTTTAAGAATACCAATTCACCCCCCCCCCTCTTGGTAGCCTTGGGACATTAACTTAGGTCTAACAACCTATTCACTAGACTCAACAAGTGGTATCAGAGCTTTTTTCAAAATCATAAGTTTAAACTACTTTTTGATTAACGTAGATGGCTACATTCGGAAACCGAAATACACCTAAGAGTTACTCTATTACTAGACCTCCACTGTTTGACAATATACCTTTTGATTTTTGGAAAACATGCATGTCTACGTTCTTACAGTCACTTGATTATCGTATGTGGATCCTAGTCCAGGAAGGTTATATAAAACCAACTAGATTAGTTGATGGAGTTAGAGTAGAAACACTTTTTGCAGATTGGACTATAGAAGAACGTGACTTAGCTCAACTAAATGCCAAATATTTAAATAGCTTCTTTTGTGCTTTAAAATCTGAAGACTACATGCGGGTTTCCACTTGTAAAAGTGGAAAGGACATATGGGATAGACTCTGTATAACTTATGAAGGGACTAATAAGGTTAAGCAATCTAGACTCAATATCTTGTTACATGATTATGAGTTGTTTCGCATGAAACCAAATGAATCTATTTCTGACATGTACACAAGATTCACACAAATTGTCACTTCTTTGCATGCACTTGGTAGGGAATTAACTAATGCTGAAATGGTTAATAAGATTCTTCATTGTTTACCTACTGCTTATGATGCTAAAATTACTGCAATTATAGAGTCTAAAGATCTAAACATTTATTCTATTGACAATCTTCTTGGTTCACTCATTGCTTATGAGCAAGGAGTAAGTCAAAGAAAGATTGATGCAGGTGAACCACGAAAGGAGAAGAATATAGCACTAAAAGTGGAAGAATCAGAGAGTGAACACTCACAACCTGAGGATGAAGACGATATTGCTTTAATGACTAGACAATTCAGAAGCTTTCTGAAAAGAAAGCAGAAGAGACGCCAGCAATGGAATAGAGGTAAGTTTAACAGAAATGGTAAGGTTTCTAATGAAGTGATTTGTTATGAATGCAGGAAACCAGATCATATCAAGACTGATTGCCAAAAACTCAAAGCTACTTCTAGCAAGGAGAAGGTAGAGGAGAAACCAATTGTAAAGAAGGGCAAGAAGAAGTTTCAAAGAGCTTTTTGGGCGGACTCAGCTTCAGACTCATCTGAGACTAAAAAAGAAAAGAAGTCACCAATATTTACTTGATGGCAGATAATATTGATCAATCAGATCAAGAAGAGGTATGTGACTTAACCTATAATGAATTGTTTGAAGTTTCTAAACACATGCATGATGCATATAGGAAAATGAAAAAGATGCATGCTAGTGTAAGTTTAGAATTAGAAGAGCTTAAGAAGGAACATGAAATCCTTAGGAAAGATCATGCCTTAATAGATGACAACCACATGAAATTACTTGACGAATATGATGACTTGAATAAGAATTTTGAAAATTTAAAATCATCCTATGCTGATCTTGAAAGAGATTTTAAAATATTTAAGGATGAATTTGAGAGCAAAACATATCGAATCAATTATACAAATCGAATCTTAGAAGATATGAATTTATTTTATAAATTGACAATAAGAGCTCTTGAGGATAATAGGATACCCCCCAAACTTGAAGATTTTATAAATCCAAAATATTATCCTAAATATATGGAATCCCTTAGAAGACAAACAAATGGAAGAAAACTTAGGAATACTTTTCCTAATGTTAAATATAATAATTGTGGATTTATGGGACATATAGCTCACACCTGTACTTTCAAGATGGAATCTAATTTGGTGAGGAGACCTAAGATGCATAAACCTAGACATATCATACATGCATCTGATTATAAATTTCTAAAAGGTGAACCCAAACTTGTTTGAGTTCCCAGGTCTAACATTTGATATTTTTGCAGGGTTGCTTTCACACAAGACCTCATGAGAGCATATGGTACCTGGACAGCGGATGTTCAAAGCATATGACTGGAGATACTGCTCAATTCATAACGTTGGAAGCCAGGAGTGGAGGCAAGGTTACACTTGGAGATAATACCACAAAGAAAGTGGTTGGATCAGGTATGATTGGAAATTTAAAAAACTTTTTCATAGACAATGTGTTATTGGTTGAAGGCTTAAAACATAATTTGTTAAGTATAAGTCAGCTATGTGATAAAGGCTATAATGTAAAATTTTTACCTACTAGCTGCATATTAAGCCTAAATGGGAAAAATGTTTTAAATGGAAAAGGGTAAACAATGTTTACATGCTAGATTTAAATTGTATTCAATCTTCTACTGCTTTTTATTTAAAAATTGTTTCTGATGAATCATGGCTTTGGCATAGGAGACTTTGTCATTCTAGCATGAAAAATCTTAGGAGAATTACCCAAAAGAACTTAGTGAGAGGTATACCAAAACTAGACTTTACTAAGGACCACCTTTGTGATGCATGTCAATTAGGAAAGCAAGTGAAGTCCTCTTTTAAGTCCAATAAGGATCTTAGGACTAGTAAACCATTAGAAATTCATCACATGGATCTTTTTGGACCAGTAGGAATTGTAAGTCTACGAGGGAAGGTATATGGATTTGTTATTGTAGATGATCACTCAAGATTCACTTGGGTTATATTTCTATTTCATAAGAGTGAATTATTTGAGGAATTTAAAAAATTTTTGACTTGGATTCAAAGAAAATTAGGGTGTGAAATTATTTCTATACAAAGTGATCATGGAGGAGAATTTGAAAATGAAAGATTTGAAAATTTTTGTAAAGAAAAAGGAATTGATTACAATTGTTCTGCACCTAGAACCCCTCAAAAAATGGAGTAGTCGAAAGGAAAAATAGAACATTAATAGAAGCCGCCCAAGCAATGTTGGCAGAATACTCACTTCCTAGATATTTTTGGGCTGAAGCGGTTAGCACTGCATGTTATGTTCTGAATAGGGTGAATGTAAGATCAAATTTAAATAAAACACCCTATGAGTTGCTAAAAGGTAGAACACCTAATTTGTCTCATTTGCATGTTTTTAGTTGCAAGGTGTTCATTCATAATAATGGAAAATTTGTCTTAGAAAAATTTGATCCAAAATCAGATGAAGGAATTTTTGTTGGATATTCAAGTGTTGGAAAATCTTCTAAGGTATTTAACAAAAGAACTTTGGTCATTGAAGAAACCACACATGTTGTATTTGATGAATCTGGAAATTTGGAAGAGCCAAATGTTGTTGAAGATGAGATTGAGGAAAACTCCCAAAAGATTGATAAAATAAATTTGGAAGAAAATGTGGAAGAGAATTTGGAAATAGAAAATCCTTTGCCTAGAGATTTGAGATTTTCTAAAAATCACCCAAGAGAATTGATTATAGGTGAACCTAGTGAGGGTGTTAGAACTAGGCGTGGATTCAACAAGGAAGTCAATCATTTAGCCTTTATTTCAACTATAGAACCCACTAATATTGATCAAGCACTTTCTGATGAATTTTGGATATTGGCCATGCAAGAAGAGTTGAATCAATTTGTAAGAAATAAAGTTTGGGAATTAACTTCAAGGCCAAAAGATCAAAGTGTTGTTGGAATCAAGTGGGTGTTCAAAAATAAAATGATTGAATCAGAAGTAATCATTAGAAATAAGGCTAGATTAGTTGCTAAGGGGTATAATCAAATTGAAGGAATTGATTTTGAGGAGACTTTTGCCCCTGTAGCTAGACTTGAAGCAATTAGGGTTTTACTTGCCTTTACCTGTTTTAAAGGATTTAAATTATTTTAAATGGATGTCAAAAGTGCCTTTTTAAATGAGGTAATTGAAGAAGATGTTTTTGTAGAACAATCTCCAGGTTTTGAAAATTCTAAATACCCAAATCATGTTTTCAAGTTAAAAAAGGCATTATATGGATTAAAACAGGCACCTAGGGCTTGGTATGAGAGGTTGAGCACCTTCCTACTTGAAAGATTTTTTGAAAAGGAAGTATGGATACAACTCTTTTTTTAAAGAAATTTAGAAAGGATATACACATTGTTCAAATTTATGTGGATGATATCATTTTTGGATCTTCAAATAAAAATCTTTGTGATGACTTTTCTAAAATAATGAGTAGTGAATTTGAAATAAGTCTAATGAAAGATTTAAATTACTTTCTAGGTTTTAGCATTAAGCAACTTGAGGAAGGTACATTTCTTAGTCAAACTAAATATGTTAAGGACATCCTCAAAAAATATGAAATGGACAATGCTAAACCTGTTAGTACACCAATGAAATTCTCAGTTCAGTTGGATAAGGACCTTAAGGAAAAATCTGTTGATCAAAAGAAATTTAGAGGGATTATTGGATCTTTACTTTACTTGACTGCTAGCCGACCAGATATTATGTTCAATATTTGCTTATGTGCTAGATTTCAATCAGATCCAAAAGAATCACCTTTGACAGCAGTGAAAAGGATATTAAGATATTTACTAGGAACTCAGAACTTAGGAATTTGGTATCCTAAGTTTAGCTCTTCATTTGAAATTATTAGTTATTCAGATTCTGACTTTACAGACTGTAAAGTGGATAGAAAAAGCACTTCTGGAACATGTCAATTCAATGAAAATTCATTAGTTTCATGGTCTAGTAGAAAACAAAATTTAGTGGCCCTATCTACTGCAGAAGCAGAATACATTGCATTAGGAAGTTGTGTGGCACAAGTACTTTGGTTAAAACAACAGTTGATTGATTTAGGATTAACTATAGACACTATTCCAATTTATTGTGATAATACTAGTGCTATTTGCATTTCCAAAAATCCTATTCAATATTCTAGAACCAAACACATTGACATAAGGCATCATTTCATAAGGGATCATGTATCCAAGGGAGAAATTGAACTTATTTATGTTTCAACTGAAAATCAACTTGCAGACATTTTTACAAAACCTTTAGCCTTTGATACTTTCAGTACATTAAGAACAAGGCTTGGTGTAATTGATTTGAATGCTTATATAAAAATGTTTTTGCAACATTGATGTGTCTGCTTTCGTAGTTTATGTTTTTATGATTTTGTTTTTGTGATTTTTTTTGTTTGTTTTTTGAGTGTTTTTTATTTAGAGTTTGTGCATTTGTCATTGTCTATTATGCTTTGTGTGTTTAGTTTGGTTTTCTTTATTAAAAATTCAAAAATCCAAAAATTTGTGGTAATCGTCCGGGACAAAAAATTTTTGTACGGGACGATGTGTGTAAAATTCAGTTTGCCTGGTTTCAAACCGTCTTAAGAGCAGTTTTTAATGAAGTTTGTCTGTACAATCTACACGATCATCCGGGACGAAATTTTTTTTTTCTCAAACGACGGGACGATTGAATACAGCAGTTGAACGGATAAGGCAGTTTTAATTATGAACTTCATCCGTACGAACCTTTGGTTCGTCCAGACGAACAGTTGTCGGTTCATAGCGGCGGACGATTTTCAACTGCCATCAAAACGAGTTAACTTTTGATCGTCTGTACGAACACGTGTTCATCTGTATGATCCTTTTGGTCAAAAGTCTGTATGAAAGGACGCTTCGTTACTTGTGTGATTACGAAAAGCCGTTATTATTTTGACTCACTCGATCGTCCATACGAAATATTTTCGTACTGGGACGAATCGAATTCGTACGGGACGAACGAATTTTCGTCTAGTACGAACAATCGTAATTCTTTAAATTAATGACATTTTTTTTCTGAACAGTCACTCTCACACATCACTTTCATCGCCCATTATATTGGGCTATCCACTGAAAGTTTTAGGGTTCGTACCTTTCCCACAAACAAATTTGATTGGAGTGAGGTTAATCTAGTCCTTAGGAACGTCGTATTCTATCAACACCAGCCTCTCATCCAATCACTCACTCGAAATGCCAGAATTATTCAACATGTCCAGAGAATCTCTATTATACCCAAAGCTGGCAACCGGGTCAACATGACCCCGACTTTATCTATCACTGCCTATCTGATCATGACCAACACCAAATTTGATGAGGCAGACCTAATTATTGACTACATTCATCATATGACTTTCATTCGCCTCCCTACTACTCACCGGAAATAAAATATAGCTCTTGGTCACCTTATAGGATATATCCTTCAAAATAAATATCAACTAACCTATCAATGTAAACTCGATAATCTTCCACTCTTTTATACGGATGCCTCTTTCCGTATTCTTTTCCGACAGGGACAAGAGCTTGACTTTGATGATGAAGAAGAAGAAGATGCCCCAGCAGCAGCTCCAGCTCGTCCACGATGACATGCAGCACCTCGAGCTCCTACACCAGCTTATGCTCACAATGATTTAGTCGAATATTTCGACCAACTTCAGACTCGTCTCGATACACACATTCAAGAGCAACATCAACAATACGATATTGAAATGCAATGGTTGGGGGAACGCTTCAACGCGATTGATCAATGATTTGACATAATCCTTCACTATTTTCAACCACACCCACCTCCACCTCCAAGTGATCAGGATCCTTTCCTTTGAAGTGTATGTATTTTATTTTTCTTTTATAGTGTTTGCTCCTCTTTTTGGTGCTGTCAAAAGGGGGAGAAGGTTGTTGTGATTTTCCTTATGTTGTAGTTTGTTTGCTCTTATGTTAAATATAATGCATTTCCTTTTATTTCATACTATATTTTCCTTTTTAGTGCCTTTCTTATTCTTTTGTTTAAATTAAAAAAAATACCTTTTAAACTTGCTTACAACAAATATTATTTGACATCATCAGAAAGGGGGAGATTATTGCAACCCATGACCCCGAGTTTGAGATTTTGATGATGACAAATAATGTCGCCTGAACTATTTTTCATTGAATATCATTTATGTTTTGCTATTCTCCATGAGTACTAATATTTCAAGAAGATCACAAGCCACTGAGGACAACGGGAAGACTCAAGTCTGGTTAAATTAGGACTATGAGTCTAACAATGTAATTTGTTATTTATTTTATTTTTATTTTCTTGAGTATGGCCACAAATTGTATATAACTCTGAGCAACCATGCATAGACACAAGGGGAGAGAGTTTTAAAAGTAAAAAATATAGTTTTTCTTTCACTGGTAATCGTACTGTACGAAGTTATTTTGTACTGTATGATCTTATATTGTAAAACGTATTCTGTGAACAAATTGTATGGTACGACTACTATCGTACTGTACGATGTGTTTCAAATCCGAAATCCTAGCTATCATATTAACTCAAGTAAGTTATTCTCTGTCGTTCATACTGTACGACAACTTTTGTACTGTACGATCTATTTTAAATACTTACTTAACTTAACCCGTGATGAGTATAAGAAATCAAGGCTTAATTACAACTTGAAAATCATACTATACGAACACATTCGTACAGTACGATGAACAGAGATGAATTCTGATTGTCCTAGAGATCGTCCTGGATGATCCCTTATTTTTGTCTCATCATACTGTACAATGTCTATCGTACCATACGATGAATAGAGACGACATTTGATCATCCCAGAATTCGTCCTAGACGATGCCTTGATTTTAACCATTCATACTATACGATGTATATTGTACCATACGATGAACAGAAATGACATTTAATCATCCCGCTATGGTCTTATACGAGCAGTAGTGTTGAGGATTGTACCATACGATCTAGTATCATATCGTATGAATTGATTTTGAATTGTTTGTACAAATTCGTACCAGGACGAAGCTTGTTTATACATGTCATACTGTACTATGTGAAATCGTACTATACGATTGTAACGGCTATTTTGAAAAGTTCAGGGATTTTGGAGCCCGTTTTATGTGTCAAAATTGTTATATTTTTGGGAGAGAGAGACAGAAAGAGGGGAATGTGATTAGAGAAGAAATCCTTGGGAGAGAGCTCTTGAGAAGTTTTAAGTGGTTGAGAGAGGAAGAAGAAGGTAAGCTTGGTGAGGGAGAAGAAGAGTGAGGGAGATCACACGGTTGCTTCGATCTTGCTACATCTTGCTCCTCCTGTGGCTCGGGAAGAACTTGTGGGAGGCTCTCTGAGGAGGAGACTCTTCTACATCTGTGACCTCGAAGGTACTATGCCTTCTTTAGGAGGAATAAAAACGAGAAGGTTCTCTGCCATCACTAGGAGGGTGAAAACAGCGCTTGGCACTCCGCCACGCCGAGTTGGTGAAAGGGAGTATCGTAAGGGCTTCTCTGCCTTGTCGAGGGGGGCAAAAGGAGAGCTATAGTTTGTAGTAAAATTCCCGGAGCGAAGGATCTGGGGAGTGGACGTAGGTCATGGTTTGACTGAACCACTATAAAAATTTCGATGTGCTTTTTCCTTATTGCTTTTTATTCTTGCGTGCATTTTATTTTCATAATACTTGCTTGGTGAAAACTTGTGAAAGAAAAAGGATTCTATTGTTGCACATTGAGTTCAATTGTTTGCCTTCATAGTAGTTTAAATTTTCATGTTAAAAATTTAAAAACATAAAAAAAAAAATTAGAACTCTTGCTTAGATTTTAATTATTACATTAAAATTTTCACAATTCACCCCCCCCCCCCCCCTCTTATCCATCTAGTAATTTCATAGCCTTGTGTTGGCTACCCTATGTTGGATTTCTCCAATAAGCTAAAGAAGCTTAGAGCTTCTATCAAAATCAAGGATTAAGTATCTGCTAACATCATTAAAACAACTCTTAAAAGTCTTCAAGACAAACAGAATGGCCTTCTTTCTATCCTGGATCAAGACTCGACCAATTATCTCCTTAATACTTCCCTTAAATCTGTTAATGGGGAGAAATATAAATTGACTTCCTCTTGGGCCTCTTGGGTATCTCAAAGTGCTAAAGCCAAATGGCTTAAGAATGGTGAAGATGATCTCAAGTTTCTACTTTAAAAAATTCATATGATGAAGAACTTCAATACTTTGACTCTTTTCACTGCTCTAGCCGAGAACTCTGGTAATACTGAAAATGCTAAAAAGATGACTTCTTCCCATTTATGCAACCTATTCAACCCTATAAATCCCACGTCCCCTAATATTTCTCTTTTTCATATAGGAAAAGTCATTCCTCCAAATATGCAAAATATCCTCATTAGCCCTATCACTTGTGCAGAGATCAAAGCAGTTATCTTCTTAGGAGCCTCCTCTGCTTCCCCCGAACCTGATGGCTTTAATTTTTATTTCTAAAAGTCGGGTTTGCATAGTCTGGGGCCCTCTGTTTGCAAAGCTGTGATTTCATTTTTTGATAAAGGGTACCTTCCAAAGAACATTAAAGCCACTGCCATTTTCCTTATACCCAAAGCCCCTCATGCTAATGCCATATCTAATTTTAGACCTATCTCCCTTTGTAACACCTTATATAAGATTATATCCAGAGTTCTGGACATGAGACTCAAGTTTATTATGCCCTTGATCATTAATCCTGCTTAGGCTGGCTTCATACACAAGTGTATTTCTACAGATAATATTATTTTAGCTACTGAAATGCTGAGTTTTTTTCAAGAGATGTGATAATACTTCCTAAATGTGTGCCAAACTGGACATTAAAAAGGTATTTGACTCTCTTTCTAGATAATGTTTGTTGCAAAGAATGGCTCAAAAGGGAATTCCTCCTATTTTTATTAAATAGGTGAAGGCTTGCATTACAAATGTGCATTACTCTATCTGTCTAGAGGGCGAGCTGGAAGGTTTCATCCCCTCAACGGCAGGTCTGCGTCAAAGATGCCCTCTCAATCCCAATATATTCTACTTTGCTATGATGCTTTATCTTGCTTATTCGATAACCTAGAGGGGTATAAAACCTTTTAACCCATGGATATTAATGGTTTCAGGCTTTCACACTTTCTTTATGCCGATGATGTTCTTGACTTTGGCAGAGCTTCTCCCTCTAATTGTAATACTTTGAAAAATATCCTGAGCACATTTGCCAACTCTTTTGGTTTGAAGTTATTCATGATAACAGCTCTTTTATTATATAAGACAACTCACCTCATATCAATGAGATTTGTGAATCCCTTCAAATACCCAATTGTTCCACGAGTTTTACTTATTTGGGCATTCCCATATCTATCAAGAGAACCCTCAACTCAGACTTCTTGCCCTTCCTCAACATTATCAATGACAAGCTTTTTGATTGGAAAGCAATTCCTGTTTCTTTTGCAAGTAGGCTTCAATTCTTACGATTTATCATATGGAACACAATTGCTTATTGGATCAGAGGGGTCATCATACCTAAAGCTTGTTGCAAATAGACTTCTAAACTTGTTGCAAAGTTCCCATTTTTTTGGGATATCAATGAAAGGAAACTTCACCTTATCTCTAGGGCTAACACTAGTAAACCCAAAAATAAGGGAGGCCTCGGACTTCCGTCCATTAAAGCCCTTCGTTATGCTTTCGATTGCTCCTTGGTCTTAAGGATGTATAACTGGGCAACACCCCTATCTGCTTGGTTTTTTTTTAATTATTGCTCCCCTTGGAAGAAGCCTCCCCTTAAATCTACTACTATGTGGAAAAGTATTTATACCACTGCCATTTCTGTTAAGTCCAACCTGGTTTTTAAAATTACAGAAAACGCTCCTATTAGCCTTAGGTGGGATCATTGGTTAAATGGTTGTGGTATCCTTGACCTCCCTCAACATCACACTCTTACTAGTTATTTTCTTGACACAGCTCTTCTCTCTGTTCTCTTTGATGCTTTGGGTTGGAACATTCATGTTGCCTGCTCCGTTGAGTTACAACAACATGCAATCTCTTCTATTCCCATTACTAGAGAAGGCAATAGTCATTATTTGTTTTGGGGTAATGTGCCTGCTACCAATTTCAACACCTTTATTCAAGATTTTTACAAACATGAAATAGAGGTTTCTTGGTCTAACTATGTATGGCACAAACACTATGCACTAAGATACTCCTTATTTGGTTGGCTTTGTTTCGTTGGGGGACTTAAGATAGCAGATGCTCTATTAAAATGAAATAAGGCGGTGGAATCGAGGTGCAATTTATGCCACATTAATCCTTAAATCTCAGCTCGCCTTTTTTTTTTTGAATGTGACTATATGTTTTGCATTGTTTTTGTGCTAACACCTTGCCTTAAGACGTTTATTAAAAGACCTACACTTTATCAAATTACTGACCTTCTATATGCAGAAGGTGCAAATGCTGACAGATTAGCTTTCTTGTTACTTATGCTTTGTGACTCGGTTTACACTATTTGGAGGGAGAGGAACAAAAGAAAATTTTCAAATAGCCATTAAAGAAGCACAACTATTCAGCTGCTTATCAAGAAAGCTGTGGGAATTAAACTATCTAAATGGAAAGGCGGGATGGTTTTAGAGCTCTTCTATAAGCTGCTCTTTCTGTTGTTTTCAGATATTATATTTTTGTGTTCCTTTTTTATCTAATATAGTTTTTGGTTGGTTTTTGGAGCTTATTGTTTTGGTGGCAATGACGTTTGGTTTACAGCGTCTCCCCCAGGTTGACGACCCTTGAAACTAATATTTTAGATGGCAATTATGGCTACTAGGGGATTCATGCATGTGAGGATGTATTCCTTTTCTCCTGAGCCCGAGCGATGTGCCTCCCGCTTCTACTATGCTTTTATAAATTATCCTTTATTTTTATGCTCCTTTGGCATGTGTAATTTTTATGCCTCTTGATGAGCCCCTGTTTTTTGCTCTTTACACATTTTTGCAACTGTTTTTTTCGGTTTACACATGTAACTAGTTTCTTTCTTCTTTATTAATGCAAATTCGGTTGTTGCCCTTAACTTTCCCAAAAATAAAAAAATAAAAAAGATAATTACTGTCTGATATGTCCTTTACTTCTTTTTAAAGTGAATTATTATTTTTTCAGTTGAAGAGGTCCTAAACCAACCCTAAATTAAGATAAGCTGCGTTCATAAAAATGCAATTTCCATTTTCAACTTAAAATAGATGATTGATGACGAAATAGAGAGGAAACAAAGGTCGCTCGTCTCTCTCCTTGTCCGTAAGATGATAAGAAGATCCTTCCCGTCTTCGATCTCACCAATGGGCAATATTTGGCTATATCCACCACGTTTCTCAATCTCTCCGCCAACTTTTCTTTCTTCCATAAATCTTAATTCATGGGACCCAATTCAACAGATTATAGCTCTTCCGCTGTCCTTTAATTCCCATCTTGCTTTAAATACTTCACACTCTCAAAAACTTACTCAGAAGTTCCCTAAACCTTCCGTCGCGTCCTTGCACCTTTCAAAATCGAAGTAACTTTTTTTTTATGAAATTTTAATCGAAGTTACTTATATTCCTATGGATTCGAGCCCAACTTCTCTGCTCTTATTCCCTTCACATGAACTCATGAATACTCACGGAAAAGATTCGTACACTGCAAGCAGTCTCATCTTCGACTCTTCGTACCTACGCAATCAATCTTCCATTCCTCGCCAGTTCATCTGGCCACATAGAGAGAGTTCGAGCAAGGTGAATGAGCTTGAAGCACCCGTCATCGATCTTAAGGGATTCTTCCATGGTGACGAAGCATCGACAAAGGTAGCTGCCGAACTCGTCTGTTCTGCTTGTACTGAACACGGCTTCTTCCAAATCACCAATCATGGCGTCGACTCGTCTCTCATTCACAACGCCTTGAGTTGCATTGACGAGTTCTTTAATCTCCCACTGAAGCACAAGCTGAAGGCACGCAGAAAGCCTCAAAGCATGTGGGGCTACACCGGTGCCCACACCGACCGCTTCACCACAAAGCTCCCATGGAAGGAGACCCTCTCCTTCGGCTACGATAGCGCTGACTCACACTCCTCCATTGTCCTTGACTACTTCACATCCACCCTGGGGAATAGTTACAAGAGAATGGGGTAATAACATGGAGATAAAGTCTTAGTTCTGTGAAAAATAACAACTAATCAAATAGCAAATTCTTATTAAGTTATAAAAATTTCTAAATCATTAAAAATGCAAGCTTTTTTTATACATTTATTTGATGAATACGAATTAACCATCCAGTAAAAATATGCTTGTGGAAAATCCTAGAATGGTGTATCAGAGATACAGCGAAGCGATGACAAAGCTATCTCTTTCGGTCATGGAGCTTCTAGCGATAAGCTTGGGGGTGGATCGATCCCACTATCGTGAGTTCTTCGCAGACAGCAGCTCAATAATAAGGTGCAATTACTATCCGCAATGCCAGGAGCCAGAGCTCACGTTTGGTACAGGGCCGCATTGCGACCCGACCTCGCTCACAATCCTTTTGCAGCAGGAAGGAGTCGAAGGGCTGGAGGTGTTTTCCGGGGGAGAGTGGCGAGTGGTGCGGCCTGTGGCCGGCGCCCTGGTCGTTAACATCGGCGACACATTCATGGTAATCTTTTCATGCAAATCTATTTAACTATTTCTTTATAAGTATACAAATATAAATTTTATTTTAATAAGAATATAAACATATTGATGGATTACAGAATAGGAAGAAGAAAACGAAATGACAAGAATCTAGTTGGGTGTGTTAGAAAGGAAAAATTATTGCACAAGAAGCTCAGACTCGGGACTCTAATGTGTACAAGATAAATGATTTGCACATACGATATGCACAACTTGTACATATGATATGTATATATAATGCATCTCAATTAATTTTGAATTAACACGTAGGCCCGTCAGTGGATTTTAACAAAAAAAAATACATTTCCTGTATATAAACTGTCTTAATTTCATTGATTTCTCATTAGAAAGACACTCTTTTTCACACTTTATTTTACTTGAATAAGGCATACTTTTAGAAAAAAAAAATTATATGCTGATATAGAATACAGCAAAATGAATTTTTAAATTATTAGATTTATCTAGAGATTACTGTAGTATGATATCTTAAATTATATTAAATTTAATATAAATTCGAAGACTTAAACTTTTTTTGAGATGCATTTTGTACGGAGATATTCTTACAGAAATAAATTTTTTTCTTGTTTGTTAATGCATGCATGTTTTTTTCTATTAACGGTTTATTCTGGATCAACGTAAAGATGGAGTTTTACTTACAAATGATGATTAATGATCTTGGTAAGGTCCAAGTCATGCAAGCCATAGTGTCTTTATGGGGTGTTGGTCTTGTTGTTTCTGCCGGAATAAGTTAACTCACCATTTGAATATGAAGATAGATGTTTAAGCAGTATATGAAAAGATGAAGAAAAACATAAAATAAGGTAGATGCATAAAAATGATACGGAAAACTGTATTTAAATGGTTTAACTGTAAATGTATTTAAACGGAAATGGTTTAGCTGTATGTATATATTCATAAGTAAAGTATTCCTGAAATGGTTTAGCTGTAAGTTGATGTTGCCATCAATATGACGTAGCAGTAGCAGTGGAGAGTGAGTTTCGAGCAGTGAGCAGAATTCAGTCATATGTCTTCTTAGTTATCTGATATGTCTTCTTATTATTGATTGTAAGTTTATTTCATAACGATTAAGGCTTCGTTTGGGATGATTTTTTTAGTGCTTCTTAAAACAATTTTTCAGTATAAAAAAATTTTATTTGTTGTATTAAAAAAATGTTCTAAGAAATAATGAAAAAGTCATCCCAAATAAATTATAAAACATTTGTCTTAGAATTAGTATCAGGAATACAAGAACAATTAATATATTCAAACTTTGGGGCCATGGACTTTAATAGGCTAAGATTTTTTCACAGAAAATATTAAAAGAGAAAAAAGAAATATTCACATATTTGCAAAATTGAATATTACGCTCCAAAATTGAATGGGCATTAATTAGGAGGAAAACAGATGCATGAAAACTCTCATTTAGAACGTGTGCTATTCTACGCTTTACAAATTTATCTATGGTCATTTTGGCAGGCACTATCTAATGGTAGGTACAAGAGCTGCTTACACAGGGCAGTGGTGAACAACAAGCAGGAACGATTGTCGCTTGCCTTCTTCCTGTGTCCAAAAGAAGACAGAGTGGTAATCCCCCCAACGTGCATTGTGGATGAGGAGAATCCGCGGAAGTACCCTGACTTTACCTGGGCTGAGCTATTCGACTACACACAGACTCATAGAGCTGACATGCGAACACTACAAAACTTCTTCCACTGGCTGCTTTCCTCCCCTGGCCTGTTGTAGCTCTCTGTTCATCATCAAATATTTAGTTAACTGATGTCATCATCTATATAATATAGTAATTAGACATACATCGTTCTTGTTTGTTGTGTTTGTGAGAATATCAACTTCTGGCTGTAAGTCACCACACAGATAATCAGAATTGTGTTTGAAAATATGTCGTTTATAAGGACACGATGAGCAAAATGAATAAACGTATGAAGTGATTTGTAGGGAAACATGAGGCACGAGACCATCCAGCTCTAACAAAGAACATTAACATGCATTAAGCTCCTAGAAGAGCAAGGAATAACAGATCGAAACAAAATCATACATATTATACACTAGTATATATTTTCATAGGTATTTAGTAGGTATCCAACATATCTAGATAAAGAAACTCATCTGAAGCTCACAGGAGGACTCGCCTGACCAGATCAATAGACATCACTTGCTTAGATCCCTAGAAAACTCACCTAGCACAAGGCCGCTCGAAGGTTCTTCACCAACTCAGTAGCTCGACCTCTGCCAGATGTTATCCTTCTCACTTTCTCTAAGCGTAACCACTGTTTTGTCCAAGCTCAATTACAGGAACATACCTACCTATGGTTCCCAACTCACCCTTGAAAGTTTGCAAATAGCTTCAATACTAATTGATAGTGCTATGAGGCACGCCAAAAGGTGTGGGGGGTGCCAGGTGTGAATTGGTAGTTTTAAAGATTTTTTACTTAAAAATCCATTGTTTAAAATAAATCTTGAAATATGCGGAAGTGATTAAATAAACGAAATTGAACAACGCAAAACAAAAGTAAAAGTAAGTACAAATTTTTGTGTTTTTAAATTTCAAAGAAAACAAATAATTTTTTTTTTCATTTCTGATATATATTTTTTCAAAATAAATTTAAATAAAAAAATAATCACCATTATCCTCTATCACAAATATGATTACAATCAAATCAAAGTGCAATAAATAAATTGTGAGAAAAAGTAAAATATAGTAAGCAAGAAAATGCAAATCAATATTTATAACAGTTCAATCAACTTGACCAAAATACACTCTGAAAAAGATCCTCATCTTTATGAATTCCACTAAACATTGACTCTTTTTCCTCACACAACTCAACAAAGATGCCCTTCCCCCTTACTACAGGCGAAGAATCACCCTTACAAACTCTCCACACCCGAAGAATCTCCTCTCACCTCCATGGTCTTGCAGATCTTGCATCCCTCCTTTCGCCTCCAAGCTCGACAGAGATGTTGAACCCTCATTTCTCCTCCAAGACCAATGGAGATATTTATCCCTCCTTTCGCTTCTAAGCTGGGGGAAGTTGCAAAATCCTTAGCTTCCTTAATTAATAGGTATTTGGCCCGATGACTCTCTTCCCTAAATATCTTCCTCAATAGCTCCACACACACACAACAAGAGGACCCAAGGTGTAGGTGATGGGTGCGGTAGAGTAACCTAAATAATTATGAAGATAATTTAAGGCTCTATCAATCCCTAAACAATACTTAGGGCTTCTAATTTTAAAATTAGTAAAACTAACTTAATCTATGCAAGTATTTATGCTGATTCAAGTAATATAGTGATAGAGTAGCATATCAATCCCATAGAAATAATATTTACTTCCAAATATTAGCATTATCTACTTCAACTACAATAATTATCCTACAAATTAAAATTAAGTTTGGTATATAGAGATTCAATCACTTAAATTAAAATAAAAAATAATTAAATAAATAACTATTTGTATTAAATTTTTAGTGATTGAAGAATATAAATACAATATATTTTCTAATGATTCTCTTTTATATTGATGCTATCCAGAGCATAGGCATCACCGGCACTCAGTCAGCATGAAGTGACAAATGATAGATTAAACATTCCAACCTCATTACCACTCTAAACTACCACAGTCTGTCACCCTATGAGAATCTTTGAATAGTAAGTAAAACATATACTGTTAAACCTCCCTCATGATAAGTCATCTCTATAAATTTTATACATGATAAACACTTTCCCTATTCTTGCATCATACCAATCTAATATATCTGGTTGTACCTGCTTTCCTATTTCTAGGATCCACATTACATTTGATATTAATTACACATATGGTAACTATGTGTATTAAATGAAGACATGATATATTGAAAAATTATAAAATTATTAATGAAGAGAATTCATTAATAGTCCATATTTAATTTACACCATCAATCCAAAACTAAAGAATTTAGTCAGACATGAAGAACAAGTTAAGCAAATTCATTATCATTAATTGCATTAAAAAGAATAATACAAAAGAAAAGACTTCACCACATGGGTTCAATGCTCTCCTCCACACTCCTCTTTGAACTTATAGAATTACTTTTTCAAACATAAGGAAACCACTCTAATGAAATGTATCTATTATTTCTCTAAATTCTCTTGGTATTAACTCATAAGAACAAGTAGATATGCACTATTAAGACTGAAATTAAATAAGTGATCGAACTCCTCTACTAACATTACAAATGAACTATTTATAAAAAATATTGAAAATGGATTCTAGCGGCATGAAACTTGAGACACTTGCGCTGTAACACTCATAAAATGAACTAACATTACATTGCTGAAGGGGTTCCTCTACTGTGATGCTTACTGACATTGACTTACTATTTAATGAATTGACGCATCGCTTCGCTAGTAGATCGTGGCCTAAATAATTACAATAGTAGTGCTACGGTGCTGCTGACGGTTGAGCTATACGGTGTCCACATGGCACTCCCCTTGGCTTAGTAGTGCTAGACTTCAACACCGCAATGCTTTAATTGTAGACAGAGACTGGGCTTTACAACACTGACTCCTCTGATGCTACGATGCTGTCAAATAGAGGCTGGGCACCACCATGCCCATATTTGGATGCTTTAGTGATGTTAATTATGGCATAGTGATGATATTATTTTCGATGTTGTGGTATTGTACCATACTTAAAAATTTTTCCATTTCATATATTTTCCTAAACAAATAAAACTATAACATCAAAATTTTAATGAAAAATTAACATATAAAATGTAACATTATTTACTCTTATCAAATCCTCTCCAGCTTACACTCTTGCTTATCCTCAAATAAATAAAAGTTTATCTTTTTCTTTTGATAATTTTCTTTTTTTTTTTCTTTTTAAGAACTATTTATAGTTCTTTTTCTTTTTCTTTTTCTTTTTATGGAATATATAATTAATAATTTTGCTTTTGGATTCTAATACAATATTAATAATTTTAATATACGTACTTGATGAGATTACACATTCCATCTTTAGGTTAGCTATGAATTCAAATTTTAATTTACTCATATCTAATTTTTAATAATAACTATTAATTTAAATTCATAAATGTATCGCTTATAAATTCAAATTAGGATAATAACTCAAATGTTTTATTGGGTTAAGTATTACTTTTTCTAACCTATGAAATATAAATAGAATTCATTCAAACTAAGATATAGGGTTTTATTTATTATCTTAATTTTTCATAAATTTTAATTATCATTTTTTTAAGGATTAATTAAATAATCAGAATATAAAAGTATTTTGAGAATAATAACAATTTAAGTATGAAGAGAATTTGCTAATACATAAATAAACACATAAACAAATACTAAAAACACATACTTTTATATAAGTGATTAAAGGAGCATAAAATATGTGTTGAATACAAACATAACATAATGAGTACTAGGATAACACATACATGGTTGCATCCCAAAAGTTTTAAGTTTTATATCTTCAACCAGACTATAAATAAAATGCAAAATAAAATAACAAGAAAATTCAACACAATAAACTAAAAATAATAATCTCTCTCTCTCTCTCTCTCTCTCTCTCTCTCTCTCTCTCTCTCTCTCTCTCTCTCTCTCTCTCTCTCTCTCTCTCTCTCTCTCTCTTATGCCTACCCCTTAAAATTAGGGTCTTCCACATCTTCTTCCTTCTCTTTATCTCCTCTAGGCTGCCAAATAAAATGTCAGTACTTGGGTGCAGTTGGAAACTCATACTGCTCTAGCCTTTAATAAATGGGCAGTTTTTAAATATTCTAATAAGAGCATCATTAAAATTAGATATATGCTGGAAGTATTTTTCTCATTAGTCCATAGTATGAGCCATCCGCATTTTCATCTCAATTTTCCAATCACATGACTCTTCATAAAATTGAGTCACCCTCTCCATTTTTTAACTCAAGTCGCCACCTAATCACTTAAAGATTTAGGAGTCGTTTCACTCTTCCTACTGCTATTGCTCCCTACCGCTCTAGAAGACCTAGGCTCACTAGGATTCCCCTCTTCTCAATCTGATTGTTCAAAATTCAATATTTTTCCTATGGTGAGAGTAGCTATGGGGAATAATTATTCTTCATCACCCCTCACTCCTGCTACAACATAAAGAGAATATACTAAAGAAGGGTGGCCTAGACTAACTGAAGTAGATCCTTTCATAAGTATTTAAGGGAAGAAAGAATCAACTTTACAATATTAAAAGTGTATCCCTTTTGAATGGCAAAATTTAGGAGGGCTCTATTATTTGATACTTCACTAATGTTCTTGCTAATCTGTCCCAAGTGACTTATTTCAATTATTTGGATTCTGAGTGTTATTAAGAGGGAGCTTTGAGAAGACGTTCTAGGAGAGCTTTGGGAAAAAGAGGGAGAGCTTGTGTGTGAGGGAGAAGTATTGTAAGGGGATGACAATGTTGCTCCAAGTAAGTGTCATGCCTTATTCCTTTAATTGTTTGACTAGGTTTCTTAGATGGCTCCTGGGAGAAATTCTTCAGCTCAAGGATGGGGCTCTCTACCATCACCAGGAGAGTAAGAATGTTGTTCAAGGTACTCTACCTTCTTTAGGAGGGAGATAAAGATTGAAGATCTGTTGTCGTCGCCTAAAGGGTGACAAAGCTTCTGGCTCATTGCCCCACCAGATTTGGTGAAAGAGATTTGTGTAAAGGCTTCTCCACTTTGTTATTGGGGAAAAAGGAGAGACATTATAGTGATAGTGCAATACTCAAAGTTGAGGACTCTAGAGAGTGAATGTAGGTCATTATTTTACTGAACCACTATAAATTTCTAGTGTGTTTGTTCTATTTTTTAATTTTCACATTTTACTTTTTGCACCTTTATTTCGTTATAACTACTTGGTGAAAATTATACTCAATGCTTAGCTATGTTGATTAGAGTTTCATCATCATTATTTTCATGTCTTGATATGTACTCAACTAGAGACTCTCCATACTTCTACTTTTTTACAGCCAGATCACCATAGTTATATGTTGAGCACCAAAAAATCTCTTTAAGAATATACTATCTAGCTTAGCAAAGGTTCTTATCAAACCATTCGGTAAATCGACATACCATTCAAAGATATTCTCGAGAGACCATTAATAAATTGGAAAATTTATAGAGCATCTGACGCTCTTGGGTTGCAATAACTTTTATAGAAGTGGGTTAGTTGTTGAATCAGGTTTTCAATTTCACTAAAGATTTTAAAAGAAGGTGGTGTAAAGCCCTTCAGGTAAGAAACTAAGTCATATTCCTCGAGGTAGGACCTACCCTATGGAATAGATGTGGCTCCTTGGGAAAAGGCTATAGCCACCCTTACCTTAATTTTAATCATATGCTTAATAACTTTTTTTTATTGGGACTGGAGGTACTGAAGGGACTGTTTGCACTACTTAAAGGATCACTAGGGTTGACTCTAGATTTTTTAAGATTAACTCTAGTTTTGTTCTCTGGTCTTTCTCTTTGTTAATTGTATACTAATGTTGCTCAGGCAGAGGCTGTCGTATATTGGCCTTAATTTTTAAATTTTTAGAAAAGTTGCATATTTGATTGAAAAAAAATGGCCAATCAAAAAAGTGGCCAATGACTCCAAATCAAAAGATGCGCAATGACGCCAAATTGAGAAAGTTACACAAAGTGTATCAAAAAGTAAAAGAAGTGCAAAGAGCACCAAAAACTAATAAGAGGCATAAAATAAGCCCAAGAAGAGTATGCTAACTTTTTCTGTTTTACTTAAAGCTTAAGAAAACCCTTAATATTTTTGATACGATCTTGAAAATCATGATTCTTGATTAACCAATTTTTTGTATTAATCTTCTATTATATATGTTTTTATTAAAGGAGTTCTAAAAAATTAATATTTCTTCTTCTAATTTATTCCTTGATTTAGATATTAGATTGAAAAGTTTTTTAGCCTTTAAAATAACTTGAGCTTCTATTAAAAATTTCTGAATTTATAACCTTTTCTGGATTATGCATTGTCAATCCATTCCTTACTAAGTTTTTGAATAAAATCAAGAGGTAACTTTTTCATTTTAAGAATAATTATTTTGCTTTTTTTTTCTTTCTTTTCACTAAATCAGGGATTATTTTTTAATTATTTTTATTATTCTGATTGTTTGTGCCCCTTCTCTTTTTGATAATGTCAAAGGGGAGAACATATTGTTGTATTTATATCTTTTTTTTCCTTCAAAAATTAAAAATAATAAAAAATTTTTATTTTCCCTATTTTTAAAGTTTTATTTTAGTAAAGGGGAGATTATGATAATATGATTTCTTTTTTGAAATTTTAACCAGGAATGTTTGCCATCATCAAAAAGGGGAGATTATTGCGAATTTGAATTCATGGATTATGATTTTGATGATAGAAAACACTCTTTTTTCTCTATGACTGTCTTGCCTACTGATATTTCAGGTCCACGAGATCAGATTGCAATTGGAACCAGCTCAAGATTTGGTATAAGAGGTATGATTCAGTTTATACCTTTTCCTTTTTTCTTGAATCTATTATAATTAGTGTGGCTCCTGATGCTAAGTAACCTTGCACACACACACACACACCTTGGAAGAATTTCTAATTGTTCCCTAGAGTTTACTATTTTTAGTAACATCGTCCGGGATGATATTATATCGGCCTGGACAATCGGTTCAAAAATAGAAACCCTAATTCGAGCATCTTTATTAAGGCAGTCGTCATTAAGCTGATCAGCCTGGACGATACTTATATCAGCCAAGATGATAGGCTCAAATCAGAAAGAATCAGCAGTTATGATCAATTTAGGTATGCTTTATTTTAGGACATCATCCAGGATGATATCCACATCGGCCTGAATGATGCAGCATAATTATGCCTAAATTATTCTGGTAATTAAGGAAAGAAATTAAGGTTGATTGCACAATCACATCAATTGGGTCGATTGCAAGGATGATGTCCTGGATGATTGATATTGGCCAGCTTCTATTCATGGCAATGTTCAGGATGATTTATGCTCGAATTTAAACTAATTATCCCGGATGACATTTTACCATCCTAGACGATATGAATAATTTTCTTTTGTTTGTCCCAGATCTTCCCGACTGATTAAGCTTAAATTGCACTGATCGTACAAGACGATATTTATATCATCCTGGATGATAAAGTCGACAAGGTTCATTAATGAGCTCATATTGAGATCTTCTATTTAAGATTTGACAAGTTACTTAATAAGTGTCTTTCATTGCCATTATAGCTTCATTCTTTTGGGGGAAACTTGAAGAGAGAGCTTGAAAGGGAGAGAGGAAAGGTTGGAGTTTGAGAGAGGGAGAAGATCCTTAGAGGGAGGCTCAAGGGAGTGTGGAGGGGGATTCCACTTGGTTGCTTCGACGAGCTTGCACTTTAGTACCATCGAATTCAAGGCTTACCTTGAGGGAAGTTCACAAAAGAAGAAGTTCTCTTTGATGTCAAAGGACCCGGCTACTCCGCCGCACCGATAAAGGTGAAAGTGATTTTGTAAGGGCTTCTCTACCTAGCTATGGGGGCTAAAGGAGAGACACTGAGTTTAGTGCAATACTTCGAGGGTGCCTCTAAGGAGTGGATGAAGGTCAAGGTTTGAACGAACCATTATAAATTTGGTGTGTTCTTTCCTTTATTGTTTCTGTATTTAATTTTTGCACTTTGATTTCTATGGTGAATTTTGGTTTGGTTTGTGCTTTGATTTAAAGATTATTTTAAAATACCAATTCACCTCTCTCTTAATTAGCTTTGGGCTATTTCATAAGAGCCTAACATCCTTAATGAACTTTCAACAAGTGTGTGAAATATGTCTAATCATCCCACAAGTAAAGCACTTAACTCCAGAAAAAAGATTTTTTAATCTCCAATAAAAAAATTATCTCTTCCTAGGTTTTAATATTTTTTATCTCAAAATAGTATTAGTAAAATCTTCAAGTTTTGGGGATATCCTATTATCCTCAAGTGCTTTCACATTCACTTTAAGAAATGAATTCACATCTTCTAACACATTAATATCATATTTCAAATAAAGTTCTTTATTTTGAGATTCATCCTTAAAAGATTTAAATTATTTTTCCAATTCAGTGTAGGATGATTTTAGTAATTCATTTTGCTTATTCAAATCATAAAATTTATCTAGTAAGCTCATATGGTTGTTATCAATCTATGCATGATATTTCCTAAGGTTTTTTTCCTCTTTTGTTATTCTTGCAAATTTAAGTTTAATCTAGCATGTATTTTCTTGAGTTTTCTATATGTAGTATGAATTATTTTAAAAACTTCAAGTAATTCATCATAGGTTAAGTCATATACATCTTATTGATCTGACTGATCAAGATTATCAACCATTAAGCATAAGTTGGTGACTTATTCTTCCTTTTTTATTTTTAACGAATCCAAAGCTGAGTCCGCCTAGAAAGCTCTCTAAAATCTCTTGCCCTTCCTCACATTTTCTTTCTCCTCTACCTTCTTGTTGCTAGGAGTGGCTTTAAGATTAGGGCAATCTGATTTGACATGTCTAGGTTTCTTGTATTCATAGCAAATAACATCATTAGAAATCTTAACATTTTTGTGGAATTTACCTTTATTCCACTACTAGCATCTCCTTTACTTCATTTTAAGAAAACTCCTTAATTGCCATCAAGGCAATGTCACTCTCATCCTCAGGCTATGACTGATCACTCTATGAGTCATTCACTTTCAGTGCTATGTTCTTGTCCTTTCACTATTCTCCTACATCAATCTTCCTTTGAGTCACTCTTTACTCGTAAGAAATTAGTGATCCAAGAAGATTATCAATAGAATAAATATTTAAATCCTTAGACTTTGTAATAGCAGTTATTTTAACATCATAAGCAGTAGGAAAATAATGAAGAATTTTATTAACTATTTCAGCATTCGTTAATTCCCTACCTAATGCATGCAAAGAAGTGACTATTTGAGTGAATCTTGTGTACATGTCAAATATGGATTCATTAGGTTTCATACAAAATAATTCATAATCATGTAATAAGATATTTAATCTAGATTGCTTCACTTCATTAGTCCATTTGTATGTAATACAAAGCCTATTCCAAATGTTCTTTTCACTTTTACAAGTAGAAACCTGCATGTAATCTTCAGACTTAAGTGCATAAAAGAAATTGTTTAAATATTTTGCATTTAATTGTCCTAAGTCATGTTCTTCTACAGTCCAATCAGCAAAGGGTGTTTCAAATCAAATACCATCTACAAGTCTAGTTGGCCTAGTATATCATTCCTAAACTAAAATCCACATGCGATAGTCAAGCGATTGAAGAAAAGTAGAAATATGTGTTTTCCAAAAATTGAAAGGGATATTATCAAATAACGGAGGTCTAGTGATCGATTACCCTTCAGGTGTATTATGGTTTACAAAAGTAGCCATTATCATTTTCAAAAGGTAATCTAAACTTTATGTTTTAAAACAAAGTTTTGATTTCACTTGTAAAGTCCATATAGGTTGTTAGACCTACGTAATTATCCTAAGGCTAGCCAAGAACGGCGGGGGGTGGGGGTGAATTAGTAATTTAAAACCCCTCTTAAAATTTTTATAGAAAAATTGAATATTAAAAATTTTGCAACTTAATTTTATATTGAAATATGCTTTTCAACCACAACATTAAAATTGCAGAAAATAAAAATATGAAAAATAAAATGACAGAAAGATTTATAGTTATTTGATCAAACACAACATACATCCACTCCATGAAGACTCCCTCCTCAAGTATTACACTATTACCAAAGTGACTCTTCTTTTTCCCGTACAACAAGGTGGAGAAGCCTTTGTAATTCCTCTCTTCCATCAATCCCTTATGCATTAGAAAACCATCGTCCTTTCACACCCTCCACATGTCAGCAGAGAACCAGCATTCTTTCACACCCTCCAAGTATTGGTAGAGTACCGAATCTTCTTCAAAGATCTTCTCTCAAGTAACTAGAAAGAAAAAAGGAAGGGTAGTAACCAAACAACAAAAGAGGTCCTTATCTTTGAGTAATCTTGTGAACCCTTCACACTCCACTTGTATAAAATCTCTCTCAAACACTCTCCCATATACACTCTTTCACTTGCTCATGAAAAATCATGAAGAATAATCTTTTTTATGTCAGTTTCTAAGGACCGTTTTATATGAAAGACATGAAAAACCATCTAGAAAACTCAAAATTGTCATTTTTAACATACATGATCGTACAGTATGATCAATGTTTGTCCTGAACAAACATTTCAAAATTGATTGGTATGATCCTATACAAAATGTTTTCATACAAGCTTATCATACAGTATGATATATATATATATATATATATATATATATATATATATATATATATATATATATATATATATATATCATATAGTAAGAACAGTTATAAAAAAATTCTCATTCATCTGGATGAAAATGTTCCCAACAATTTCATACTCTCGATGGCATCTATACGAAATCCATATCGTCCCATATGAACTATTCAAAAAATTTACATGTTCATCTGGACTAAAATGTTTCCCACTTTTCATAATATAGACATCATCTGTATAAATGCCAGATCATCCCGAATGAACAGTTCAAAAAATTTACATGTTCATCTGGATGAAAATATTCCCCACATTTTTGTACTATGGACGTCATCTGCATGAAGCCAACATCATACAGTATGAATATTACGTAGAAAAAATTTTCGCCAAATTTTTGATTAACTGCTCGCTGGAGGAAATAAACTAACCAAATCATCCCATATGAATGAAAATTGTATTGTACAATTAGTTTAAAAATTTATAAATTTTAAACTCCACAAGTATGTGTGTGCATGATTACTCAATTACAATCACACTCTCTCAGACTCATTAAAAGTAAAATTATAGGCCCCATTTATAATAAACCCAAATCTATTCTCCCTTGAAGTCTTCAATAGTATGGAGTATGATTTTCCTAAAATGTTAGTACACACAAATAATAAAAATAATATATTCAATATATGTTAGGAGAAACATTAATTAAAATAATAATATTTGGAATCCTAAAAATAAACATGTTTCTAGAATCTCAACAATCGAAAAACTAATTTGCAACAATATCAACAAGCTGCTTGTGTAGTTAGAATTAACAAAGCATCCAATTCAAAATCATTAGTTACCTTCCTAGGGTTAACTCTTCCGAAAGGAAATTAAAAATTATAAGTAAACATCTCCTTAATCAAAGCATATGTCTCATCAAAAGACTTTGACATTAGAGAACCACCATTAACATATTAATGATTGATCGATGATAAATTATAAGGTTGTTATAAAATGTTTGAATGATTAAACAATCAGGGAGGGCTTGATAAAGACATTTTGTAAGGATTTCCTTAAATCGGTCTCATGAATAATAAATATATTCTCTATCAAACTTGGTAAATGAGTTAAAATTTATTTTGGGTTAAAAGGGGTTTTCAAAAAGTTTAGTTTTTTTTTGGAATTTAAAATTAACTTTAAATTTTAATTCTAAAATTGAACATCCCATCAAAAAATATACACTACCTCGAGAAATAAAAATAAGATTCGAAAATGGGGTCCAAATTTAGAATTGTTGCAAATTGTGAATGAAAATTGAGATTGTGATTTTTTATGATAATAAAATATCATTGGTATGATTTAATCATTTCTCCTAATATATATTGGTTATTTAAATTCATTTCTAGGTATACTAATATTTCAGAGAAATCATATATCACTCCAGATTGCTGAAGACTTTAAGACAAGGTAGAATAGGATTTTATGGAATAAAGTTTATATTTCTCTATTTTTATACTTGAATCTAAGCTAGTGTGATTATAATTGGGTAACTGTGCACACATATACACAAAGGGAGAGTGATAAAATTTTTAAAACTGATTGTATTGTACGAAACCTAATCATACTGTACAATTTTACATAGTTTTTTCTCAAGAATTCAATTACTTAAAACCATGGCTAGAATTTTACTTAACAGTTTATACTGTACAATGTCCAGTCATATACACGACTAACAAAGTATGAAATATCTTTCATATTAGATCAAACTTATAAAGTCATTCATTTTTTAATGGTTCATACAGTATGATGGCAGGTCGTATAGATAGTTGATAGAGTGTGAAATATCTTTCGTACTGGATCATACCATACAAACTCGTTCATTTTTAGACTACTTATACCATTCAATGTCAAGTCATATATTCCTTTCATACTGGATCATACTATACGAACTCGTTCATTTTTGAACTATTAATATAATACGATGTTAGGACATGACTAATAGGTTCGTACAAGATTGTACCATATAAATATATTTGTTTTTGAAGTATTTATACAATATGATCTGAATCATATAGATGATTGATAGAATATGAAACTATGTTTATTATGAAAGTTCGTTAGGATTGTTAAGCCCTTATGAACTAGCCTGAGGCAAAACAAGAGGGGGGTGAATTGGTAGTTTTAAAAATTTCTTAAACAAAAAGCACGATATTTTTGAAATATTTTAAAACATAAAACATATGATCACCCACATGAAAATAAAGCGCGGAAACTTAAATACGGAAATGTAATAAGAAAGAGTACACCAAATTTTGTAGTGATTGGGTTAACTTGACCTACGTCCACTCCCTGGTGCCTCTCTTCCAGGTATTGCACTAAAACTCAGTGACTCTTCTTTTGCTCCCACAACAAGGCAGCGAAGCTTGTACCAAACACCTTTCTACCGAACCTAGTGAGGTAGAGAACCAAACTTCCTTTTGCTTCCTCCTGAAATAGGTAGAGAATCTTGATTGATCGATTGTTGAAGAAGACCTCCCTTGAGCCTTTAAGGAACTAGGTTCGATGATTGGAGAAGGTGACTTGGATCCTTGCTTGGAGCAACCTTTGTGAACCCCTCACAAACTCCCCCTCATAAGATCCTCTCTCTCTCACCCAAGCTCTCTCCCTCCTTATCTTAACTCTCTCAGGTCAGGACAGCAGCAAAAGATCTCACCTTGAGAAATAAAGATATCTTATAAAGAAGGGCTTAAAATTTGCCCTAAATCTCAACAAGCTGTCAAAGATCATCTAGGACGATCATCCTATACAATCAGTGTATTTTTTAGCCAATTCACCCAGGATGATCTATGGGGGCTGGATGATTAGAATCTTTGTTTGTTCTAATCTTCCAGAATGATGTGAACATCATTGTGTATGATTAGTACAAAACAATAAATATTGTTAAAAAAATCATTCTATTCAGCCAGACTTTACATATTTGATGATGAAAAAATTAACTTATTATCTAAGCTGATTCTTGGATCATCCTATATGATTAGTTCAAAATAATAAATATTATCCAAAACATCATTCTATTCATCCATGACAACTCAAGAAGAAACTAATGTTTTTTAATTGATCATCCATGATGATCCTACAATCATCCAAGATGATATGATCAATCAATCAAACCTTAATTATTTTTCTTAATTATTAGACTAATTTAGGTATAATTATAATGCATCATTCAGGATGATGTCCTGTAGGATGTTTAAAAATAATAGCATGCCTAAAAGAGTTGGCAGCTGATTCTTTCTAATTTGAGCCTATATTCCAAGACGATGTTAATATTATCTAGGACTATTTGCTTAATTTGGTTATCTTAACAAGGATGCCCTAATTAGAGTTTCTATTTTTAACTTATCATCTAGGACAATTTTGGATCGTCCTGTATGATGTGATCAAAAATAAAAAAACTCTTAAGCCTATAAGATTTTGTCCCCCTGAGTGTGTGTGTGTGTGCAAGGTTACTCAGCATCAAGATCTATATTATTACAATTAACTCAAGAAAATATAAAAATACTAAAAATACACTTACAGACCGACTCAATCCTAATCTACCCAATCTTGAGCTAGCTTGATTTGCAATTGACCTTGTGAACTTCAAATGTTAGTAGGCAGAGCAATAATAGAAAAATAGAAATGTTAGAAATATTTAATATCATCAAAAGTATAATCCTTGAATCTATATTTGTAATAATCTCTTCCTTTTTTATTATGGAAAATATTTGGTAGGAAATTCAACTTAAGCAGTTAAATGAAATCTAATGTAAAGGAAAATATTATGAACAAAGCAATGCAAATTTTACTAAAAGCAAGCAAGTGGTACAAACATTAACCATCAGTAGTACAAAAAAAAAAAAACAAAAATTCAACGAAACAATATGAACACACTAACTTTACAACTACTCTCACTTTTAACATCACAAAAAAGGATGAGAAAATAAAAAAAATTTAGAAAAATACAAAATAGAAACTAACAACATCATAAAGAACATCACAAAAAAATAGTCTAAAAGTATGGAGGGCCCTGATCTCTAAAGGAGGTGGTGGTGGTGGCTGAAAGAATTTGAAAATGGAAGCAAACTACTCCCCAAACCAAGCCATATCCTAGTCATGCTGCTACTACTAGTGTGTCACTTACGCATCAAATTTAGCCATATCCTCCTCTTGTTGCTGCTCCTGTGCAACAACATAAGAGTCAAACCTAGCCTCCCATTGGTCGAACCTCTCCACCAGCTAATCCAACTATGATTGCTGGCGGATTGGAACAGGTATAGGCACAGGTGCAGGAGCAGGTATAGGAGCAGCTTCCCCATTAGCTCCCTCAACCTCCTCATCCTCTGGATGGAGATGAGCACTGTGAAGAACATGGAACGGGCAATTGGTGTAGAAGACAGGCTGAAAATTAGTTGGGGAAGGATATTAAAAATTGTATTTAGTTTCCTGGATGTAAGCAATGATGTGTCCTAAGGCAAGGTTAGTCTTTCTTTTATGCCTTAGATCCCTAATACTAGTAAGATGTTCAATGTATCAAAAAAGAAGATCAGTAGTACTGAACTCCCTATAGACCATTATGTAGAAGATAGTGATTGAAAGGAGATGAGTAATGTGGACATGATCAGTAGCCTTTGGGATTATTGAGGTGAGAATAACATGTTGGATTATCCTAGCATCTTTGACTAAGGTGCTAGATGCCCCATCATGATAGGAGACATGTGTGTTCCTCAGAAGGTGGCTGGAAAGAGCCTAGTCATAATTAGGATCTAAAGATAAGATGTGAATCTTGTCTCTAGTAGTGGAAACTTGAAGGAGTTCATGACAATCCTAATAAGCAATTTCTATGGGTCATTTATTTACATAGGACTGAAGGGTAGTATAGGTGGAGTTGATCCTAAGGCTCGTAAAGAATTCATAAAGGAGTTTAGAGTTGAAAGGGAAAGCAAGTGTAAAATTGAAGGTGGGGGAGGTGTTAGAAAATAGATTTAAGACCGAGTAAGTGAGTGTGCGAGGGTTGATGGTCCTTGAGAGGGTGATCCAGTAGTCTTATAGAGATGACAGGTGACTTGGTCAGCCGCCTCAATAAAATGAGGGTTAATAGAGGCCCTTGAGGAACTATTAGTCGCCATCCTAAATCGCTTCCACTAGCCATTGGCAGAAAATTAGAGCTTGAGAAAGAAGAATTTGAAGAAATGAGTGTGAGAAAATATTTGAAATGGGCTTTTTTAAAGAATTGGCCACGTCATCTAGGATAATCGCAGAATCGTCTAGGACAATCAGGCAAAATTATGATATCTAGGATGATCGATCAAAAAAGGCAATCTTATCATCCAAGATGATCAAACATCATACGGGATGATCAGACTCAAGCGATCGTCCAGATGAGTCAGTCTGAATGATCATTGATGAAATGGATCATCTAAGATTATTAGGTGGATCGTTTAGGATGTTTAATAATAATGATTATACAAACTGAATTTAAAATGTGTATCCATTTTTGCCTCATGGATCATTAAGGACGAATAGGTATATCATCCAGAATGATTATAAATAATTGAGTAGGATTTGATCAAAATTGTTTAGGACAAAGTGGATTATCCAGGAAGATCTCAAATAATTAACTCAGATCAGCCGTCGGATGGAATATGAAGGGTGGATTCATGATATCGTCCAGGATAATATGGATATCATCCAGGATGATATGATCAAAAATTGAAGATTTTGTGGATGGATGGAGGTGATTAGAAGAGGCCCTAGAAATTAAAAAACTTGTAAAAAAATAAAATAATGAAAAAGACTATAAAAACAACAAAAAAGAATGAAAAATAATTTTTTTTATCAAAGCAAGAATATGATAAATTTTCCATATAATTGAATTAAAAATATATAAGAAAATGAGTTTTCATTGAAATCCAAAAAATAATAGAATAATTGATCTTGTTAATCCCAACTCAGGCTTCTTACAGGGCAAGCCATCTTTTGAAAATAAAGATCTAACTCAGAAATAGCAATTGGATATGAAAAAGTGATCCGCTCAAAATTTATTTTCATAAAATTATCTTATAAAATAATATAGCAAAGTAATTAGTTACAATCATGAATTTTCAAATCATATCTTCGAAACTTTCAAGTGACATATGAATTCTTCTAAGATTTAAAGGTTTGAAAAAGAGGGAAGCTTTCTTTCTTGTGGGCACATTTTATTCCTCTAGTCAATTGGTTGGCGCACTTTACGCATCTTTTAATTTTTTGATACACTTTGTGTATCTTTTAATGTTTTGGCAATCTTTGCGCATCTTTTCAATTTTTCTTTTTGAAACTCATTTTATGCTTATTATTATTTTTGTAAGCCAACTCCCTTTTGAAATATTTAAAAACTCTCAATTGTGAGAATATCTTTTAGATATTAGAGAAGAAAAACTTACTCTTTAATATAAGGAAGTGTATATCACAAAGATGAATAAATTCATATGATAAATGCAATGACAATATTAAGAAAGCTTGAAAGTTAGTTAATGACTTTGAACATTATTTTTATAAGATAGATTACTGTAACTAGATAGAAAAGAACTCAATTGTAAAGTCCAATTATTAATTCAAGATAGACTTTTATTTAAAAAAAGTAAATTACACCGCTAAAAGAAGTTAGAGGAAGGGAAACAATCAATGATGCTTCTTTCTTTAACTAATTTGGGGATGTAAATCATTGATTATAAATTTTAAAAACAAAAAATAAGATATAAAATATCATTTTAGTAGTGATCAAAAGAAAAACTAAAAGAAAAACAAAAACTAAAAGAAAAACAAAAACAAAAACAATAGAAAATGAAAACATGGAAAATAATAGCAAATAAAAAAAATCAACAATTAAAATAAAAATAAAAGAATGGTCAGAAATAAAAGAAAGAACATAAAATAATAACAAACAAAAGATTAGAAAAACATAAAGTTCAGATTTTAGAAAGCATCAAGTTCATGGATTTATGTCAATCACACCCAATCTCGTCTTTAAGATGTTGAATGTGTCAAAGGCCAGTGGTTTAGTAAATATTTCATTCGGTTCATTCTCAGTTGCCAAATGGTCTAACTCAATGTCTCCTTTGGTAACATGGTTCCTAATAATGTGATGTCTTATGTCAATGTGTTTGGTCCTTGAATGTTGGATAGGATTCTTTGATATGTAGATAGCACAAGTGTTGTCACATAAGATTGAAATTGTGGTAGGTAATCCTAAATTTAGAATTTGTTGCTTCAACCAAAGGACTTGGGCCACATAACTTTCTAAGGTAATGCACTCAGCTTTAATAGTGGAAAGTGCAATAGAGTTTTATTTTTTACTGGATCAAGAGACTAAAGATTGTTCTATGAATTGACAAGTTTCAGAAGTGCTCTTTCTATCCACCCAATGCCCTACAAAGTAAGAATCAGAATATCCAATAATCTCAAAAGAAATGTTGTGCATAGGATACCAAATTCCTAAGTTTTTGGCCCCTAAGAGATACCTAAGGATTCTTTTAATAGCAGTCAGATGGGATTCTTTAGGATCAACTTGAAACTTAGTACGGAGACAAACACTAAACACTATATCAGATCCACAATTAGTCAATAGTGATCTAATCATTCCTATGTACTTCTTTTGATCAATAAATTTTCCATTTGAGTCCTTATTCAACTAAACACTGGAGCTTATGCGATTATTTATTGGCTTGGCTTTATCCATTTCATATTTCTTTAAGATGTCCTTAATGTACTTTGATTTATTAAGAAAAGTTCCATCATCCAATTATCTTATACTAAATCCCAAAATGTAGGACAACTCTCCTATCATACTCGTCTTAAATTCCTTACTCATTATTTTAGAAAAATCATCACATAACCTTTTATCAAAAGATCCAAAAAGTATATCATCAATATAAATCAGAATAATAAATAACTCATCTTCTACTTTCCTCAGAAAAAAGGTGGTATCTACGCTCTCCTTAACAAACTCCCTCTCTAGTAGGAATGTGCTAAGCCACTCATACCAAGCTCTAGGTATTTGTTTAAATCAATATAAGTTTTTTTTTAAATTTATAAACATGATTTTGGAAATTGGGAACTCTCAAAACCCAGGGGTTGCTCTACAAACACATCCTCTTTAATTACCCCATTCAATAAGCCACTCTTAACATCCATTTGGAAAAGCTTAAATCCCTTATAATAGGCAAAGGCTAATAGCACTTTAATGGCTTCCAATCTAGTTACAGGGGCAAAGGTCTTCTCAAAATCAATCCCTTCTATTTAGTTTACCCCTTAGCCATGAATCTCGTCTTATTCTCAACCACCACACCAAAATCATTCATTTTATTCTTAAAGACCCATTTGGTTCCCATTACACTTTGATTTTTAGGTCTTTCTATTAACTCCCAAACATAATTCCTCATAAATTGGTTAAGTTTTTCTTATATAACTATGATCCAGAATTCATCAGAAAGGGCTTGATTGATATTGGTGGGTTTAGTCATTGAGATAAAGGCAGAGTGGTTTATTTTATTCCTAAGTCCATGCCTAGTTCTAACACCTTCATAAGGATATCCTAAGGCCAGTTCTTTAAGATGACTCAAAGAATATCTCCAATCTTTGGCAAAGTGTTTTGAGGTTCTACCCTTTCCTCCAGATTTGAAATTTCTACTCCTTGGGTAACCTCACCAACTCTATCAATGTTTTAAGGCTATATCCTTTTCTCCAAATTTGTACTTTCTACTTCTTAGGTAGTCTCTCCAACTTCATCTTCTTCCTTAACTTTAGACTTCTTGCGATCAGGTTCATTAACCACTACATGAGTAGTCTCCTCCACCACTAATATCCTCTTGTTAAACACTCTAAAGGATTTCCCCATACTTGAATATCCTAATAACACTCATTCATCAGATTTTGGGTCAAATTTTCCTAAGAGTGAGTTCTCATTATTGAGAATGAAATCCTTATATCCAAAGATATGGAGGTGTGAAAGGTTGAGTATCTTACCCTTAATAATCTCATAAGGTATCTTATTCAGTTTGGATCTACCATTCACCCTATTCAACATATAATAAGCTATATTTATCACTTCAGCCAAAAAGTATTTTGGAAGTGAATACACAGTAAGCATGGCTCTAGTAGCTTCAACTAAGGTCATGTTCTTCCTTTTAGCTACCCCATTTTACTGAGGGGTCCTAGGAGTTGTAAAGTTGTGACTAATCTCTTGATCCTCACAGAAGGTTCTAAATCTCATATTTTCAAACTCTCCACCATGGTCACTATGAATGTTCAAGATCTCATAACTTAGCCTTTTCTAAATCTAAGTGGAGAAGGATTTATATTCATCAAAAGACTCACATTTATGTGACAAAAATCTTATCCAAGTGAACCTTGAGTAGTCATCAACAATCACAAATCCATAGACTTTTTCCCCTAAGTTGGGAGTGCTAATAGGTCCAAATAAATCCATATGAAGGACTTCTAAAGGTCTAGAGGTGCTAATGACCTTAATTGAATGGAAAGAGGATTGAACTTGTTTCCCTAGTTGGCAGGCATCGCACAGGTGATCCTTAGTGAACTTAAGCTTGGGGATACCTCTAACTAAGTCTTTTTGGGTTACTCTCCTAAGGGCTTTTATGCTGGCATGACATAACCTCCTGTTCCATAACCAAGACTCATCAAAAATAGTTTTTAAATACAAAGATGGAGCACTTCCAATATTATTTAATTCAAGCATGTAAACATTGTTAATCCTTTTTCCCTACAAAATAGAATTTTAATTTAAGCTAACAATGCATGTGTTTGACAAAAAATTTATGATAAAGCCCTTATCGCAAAGTTGACTTATACTGAGCAAGTTGTGTTTCAGTCTATCTGCAAACAAAATATTTTCAATCAAAAGGTTCTTAGAGTTTCTGATTATACCTGCGCCCACCACTTTTCTGGTGGTGTTGCCTCCAAGAGTTACCTTGCCTCCAGCCCTGGCTTTTAATGAAATGAATTGATTGGCATCTCCAATCATGTGTCGTGAGCATCCACTGTCCAAGTACCTCATGCTCTCATAAGATCTTTGGTGAGAGCACACTTACAAAATCATTAAATATCATATTTAGAAACTTAAATAAGTTTGGGTCCCTTCTTATGAAAAGGAAAATGCAATGCATGTGTGTTATGATGTGAATAATGTAATTTGGGTCTCCATACCTAATGTGTAATACGGTGAACAGTACAAGTGTGTGAGATGTGTCCTAGCATGCCATATGAAAAATAGCTAACACCAGGAAAAGGGTTTACTAATCTACTCGAATTATAGTACCTCTTCCTAGGTTTTAATGAAACATGCTAATCAGGTGGATTGTGAAACTCAAGCATTATGTTTATTTTCTTTGCATGCAATTAATTGAGCTTCTAAAAAATTGTTTTAGTTTTCAAGAATAAAAATTTTTATTTTTAAAACATGCTCTTTACTATCCAAATCAGTTGTAATAGTATCCAAATCCTTATATACAATTCTAGTTCAACATGCAATGCTTTCAACGAATCATGCTCAACAAATAAATAAGAATGCTTTTTATTTAACTCATTAAATTCATCAAGAAATCTCATGTGATTGCTATCAAGTGAAGAATGATCTTTAAGCAAAACTTCATGCACTTCTTGCAAGTTCAAAAATTGAAGCTTTAGACTAGCATGCAATTTTTTAAGCTTTCTATATGATGAATGAGTTTTCTTAGAAACATCAAGCAATTGATCATAAGTTAATTCAAAGCAAACCATATCAGAATAACTTTTAAAATTCTTTCTACTCTTACCTTATTTCCATTTCTGATGGTGCTTTTGTTTCTTCCATAGAAAGATTTTGAATTGCCTAGTGATTAAGGCAACATCATAACTCTTAGACCCAAAAGAATTAGTGCCCGTTTCATTAGCCTTCAGTGCCACATTTTTTCCTTCTTTTTCTCACCTACATCAAGTTATCTTTGGTTCACTCCTTGCTCATAAGCAATGAGTGACCCAAGTAAGTTATTAACAGAATAAGTATTCAAATCCTTATACTTAGTTATTGCAGTAATCTTAGCATCAAAGAAAGAAGACAAGCATCTTAATTTTTTGTTAACTTTTTTATATTTAGTTAGCTTCCTTCCTAAGGCATGTGGCAAGGTGACCATTTGAGTAAACCTAATATACATTTCAGATATTGATTCACTAGGTTTCACGAAAATTTTTTTTGTAGTCATGCAGTAAAATATTTAACCTAGATTGTTTTACTTCACTTGTAACTTCATAAGTAATACACTATCTATCCCATATTTCTTTACCAGTAGCACAAGTTGAGATGCATATGTAATCTTCAAATTTCAGTGCATAAAACAATCAGTTTAAATATTTTTTGCTTTAAGTTGTGCTAAATACCTATCATCAAATATCCATTCAGTAAAAGGAATTTCAATTTTGATGCCACTGAATTCATGAGTTGATGTATAATATCCATCCTTAATAAGCTTCCACATGCGATAATTTATAGATTTTAAAAACATAGATATGCAAGTTTTTTAGAAATCAAAAGGTATATTATCAAAAAGATGTGGTCTAGTAATTGAATAACCTTCCATAATATTTTTATTACCAAAGTTAGCCATATATTGAAATTCAAAAGTTTTAAAAAACTAGATTTTATGAATCCCACTCTAATACCACTTGAAAGTTCATTAGGGTTGTTAAGCCCTTATGAACTAGACTGAGGGTAACTAAAAGCGGGGTGAATTGGTAGTTTTAAAAAATTCTTAAACAAAAAACATGATCTATTTGAAATATTTTAAAACATAAAATATATGACCACCCACATGAAAATAAAGAGTGGAAATGTAATAAAAAATAGCATACAAGATTTTATAGTGATTTGGTTAACTTGATCTATGCCCACTCCCTGGAGCCTCTCCTCTGGGTATTGCACTAAAACTTAGTGACTCTCCTTTTGCTCACATAGTAAGGCGGAGAAGCTTATACAAAAACTCCTTTCCACCAACTTCGGTGAGGAAGAAAACCTGAACTCCTTTTGCTTCCTCCTAAAAAAGGCAGAGAACCTTGATCAATTGCTGAAGAAGACCTCTCTAGAGCCTCCAAGGAACTAAGGATGATGATTGGAGAAGATGACTCAGATTCTTGCTTGGAGTTCATAAACTCCCCTTCACAAGATTCTCTCTCTCTCTCCCAAGCTCTCCCTTTCCTTCTCTGGGCTCTCTCAGGTCAAGACAACAGCAAAAAATCTCACCTTAAGAAATCAAGAGATCTTATAAAGAAGGGCTTAAAATTTGTCCTAAATTGCAACAAGCCGTCAAAGATCATCCAGGACGATCGTCATATACAATCAGTATATTTTCACACAATTTGGCCAAGACAATCTAGGAGGGCTGGATGATTAGAAGCTTTGTTTATTCTTATCATCTAGGATGATGTGGACATTGTCCAGTATGATTAGTACAAAATAATAAATATCGTCCAAAAAATTATTCTATTCGGCCAGACTTTACATGTTGGATGATGGAAAAATAACTTATCATCCAGGCCAATTCTTGGATCATCATATATGATTAGTTTAAAATAATAAATATCATCTAGAACATCATTCTGTTTGTTCAAGATGACTCAAAAAGAAACAAAGGTTTTTTAACTGATCATCTAGGATGATCCTGCGATCGTCTAGGGAAATATGATCGATCAATCAAATCTTAATAGCATTCCTTAATCATCAAACTAATTTAGGCATAATTGTAATGCATCATCTAAGATGATGTCCTGTATGATGTCTAAAAATAATAATATGCCTAAAAGAGTTGGTGGCTATTTCTTTCTGATTTGAGCCTATCATTTAGGATGATGTTAATATTGTCTAAGACGATTTTCTTAATTTGTTTGTCTTAATGAAGATGCCCTAATTAGAGTTTTTGTTTTAAACTGATCAACCAGGATGATTTTGGATCATCCTATATGATGTGATCAAAAATAAAAAAAACTCTTAAGCCTATAGGATTTATCCCCCTGACTATGTGTGTGCAAGGTTACTTTGAATCAGGATCTACACTATTATATTTGACTTAAGAAAAGGTAAAAACACTAGAAATATACTTATAGATTAAATTAGTCCAAATCTACCCAATCTTAAGCTAGCTTGATTTACAATTGACCTTGCAGACCTGAAACATTAGTAGGCAAGAAAATAGTAGAAAAATTGAAATGTCAGAAATGTTTGTTATCATCAAAATTATAATCATTGAATCCAGATTTACAGAACATCCCAATTCATTCCAAATAAAGTCCTAATTTTTTGAATTGATCATACAATACAAATGTATGTCGATTCACTTGAAATTTTTAGTTTTTGGACAATGTTTTATGTTGTTTCTATATAAAGAGTCATAAAAACTGTCATATTATCCTTTGCTTGAATTTCTCTTGAGAGGGAACTTTTAGATAGTGTGTTTCAGAGAGATTTTGTGAGTGAAGAGTGATAGATCTAGTGAAGGAAAGTTGCAAGGGATTCACAAGGTTACCCAAAGTGAGGATCTCTTTTATCTTCTTCAAGTTTGTACCCAACTTCTTTGGAGTCTCTTAAGAGAAGATCTTCATAACTATATGAAGGTTCTCAACCTTAACCAGGAGATTAAAAAAGAATGAGAAGGTTCTCTATCTTCACCAGAAGGGTAAAAAGGATGAGTAAGTTCTTTGCCTTCATTAGGAGGGTGAAAAAGGATGAGTATGTACACTACCTTCACTAAAAGGGTAAAAAAGTAAAAAAAAGGTATGCTGCCATCACTTTGAGAGAGTAAAAGGTGACGGTTCTATACCATAAAGGGTTGGTGGAAGAGAGTTTGTAAGGGCTTCTCCACCTTGTTGTGGGGGCAGAAAAAGAGTCACTTGTGTTTAGTGTAATACCTGGAGGAGTCTTTAGGGAGTGGATGTAGGTCTAGTTAGAACCAACAACTATAAAATTTAGTTTTCTTTTGTTATCTTAATTTTTTCACATTTTTATTTTATTACACTTATAATTTTGTGGTTAAAAATTATATGTTGTAATCATTTTTATAAACCAACTATATGTTTCAGGATTAGTGATTTAATATTCAAAAAGATCTAAAAAGGTATTAAAAAATTCAAGAATTTTTTTTGTTAAACCCCCCCCCCCCCCCCCTCTTGGTTAGCCTTAGGACAGTTTTATAAGGTCTAACAACCTACACAAACTTTAAATGGTATCAGATCCAATTTTAAAAATTAAGGTTTAGAATAATTTTTGAACAAATAACATGGCTAATTTTGGAAGCCATAATACTCATGAAAGAAATTCAATCTCTAGACCACCTTTATTTTATAATATTCCTTTTGATTTTTGGAAAACTTGCATGTCTACTTTTCTATAATCACTTGACTATTACATGTGGATATTAGTTTAGGAAGGTTACACCAAACCTACTAGACTTGTTGATGCCATTCAAATTTAAACACCATTTATTAATTGGATATTAAAAAAAAAAAAGTACCACATTTAAATGCCAAATGTTTAAATAATTTTTTTCATGCTTTGAAATATGATGCTTATATGTGTGTTTCTAATTACAAAATTGGAAAAGAAATTTGGAATAGAATTTACATAACTTATGAAGGATCAAATGAGGTAAATCAAATTAGGTTGAATATTTTGTTACATGACTATGAACTATTTCACATGAAACCAAATGAGTCAATTTCTAATATGTATATAAGGTTTACTCAGATTGTTATCTCTTTACATGCTTTAGGTAGAGAACTTAAAAATTTAGAAGAAGTTAATAAAATCTTACATTGTTTACCTATTGTTTATAATGTAAAGATAATTTTCATAACTAAGTCTATAGATCTGAATATATATTCATTGATAATCTATTTGGATTACGGATTGCTTGCGAACAAGGAGTGAATCAAAAACAGATTGATGCAGGTGATAAGTAAAAAGAGAAGAATATAGCCTTAAAAGATGATGATTCATAGATTGATCAATAAATGCCTGAGGATGAAAAGGATATAGCACTTATGACTAGGCAATTCAAAATTTTCCTGAAGAGAAAGCAAAGAAGATGTCAGCATTGGAACAAAGGTAAGTTCAATAAGAATACAAAAGTTTCTAATGAAGTCATTTGCTATAAATACAAGAAGCTTGAACATATAAAGACTGAATGCCCAAATCTCAAAGCTAATCCAAACAAGGATAAAATTGATTAGAAAATAAATATTAGGAAGGGCAAGAAAAGAATGTAAAGAGCTTTCTTAGCTGACTTAGTGCTTTAGATACTTCAAAAATATAAGCAAAAGAGGAGGTTTCAAATTTCTGCTTAATGAAAGATGAATTTGATCATTCAGATCAAGAGAATCTATGTGACTTATCTTATGATGAATTATTTAAAGTTTCTAAGAAAATTCATATTGCGTATAGGAAACTTAAAAAATTGCTTACTAACCTCAATATCAAGTATCTGAATCTACAAAAAGAAAATAAAAAATTGAGGAATGATCATGCAAATATATATAGCAATCACATGGCTTTTCTAGATGAATTTGATGATTTAAAAAAGATGCATGATTTATTGAAAATATCTTATAATGAACTTGAAAATGATTTTAAGGTGTTTATGGTTGAATCAGATCAAATGTAACATGATTTAAAAAATTGAAAATTCAATTTTAAAAAGTGCAAACTCATATCTTCAAATAAAATTGAAAGCTTTTAAGATAAGACACCTCCCATACTTGAACTTTTTTATAATCCTAACCAAAAGCATACAACTTCAAAACTTAGGAAAAGATATTATAACTTATATATTTGTAAATTGTTTTCCTGGTGTTAAATGTTTTTCATGTGGAATGTTGTGGAATATTTCTCATACTTGCACTATTCATAATAGAATATATTTAATGTGGATACCTAAGGTGCATCAATCATAGTATATCAAACATGCATCTGGATTATAATTGTTAAGAGGTCAACCCAAATTTATTTGGGTTCTCAAGTCTAGTGTTTGATAATTTTATAGAAACATACTCATATAAGCCCTCATGAGAACATTTGGTACATTCATATTCCAAACATATGACTAGAGATGCAAATAAATTTTTATCCCTGGAGGCCAGGAGTGGAGGCAAAGTGACACTTGGAGATAACACCAATGGGAGAGGGGTAGGTTCAGGTATGATTCGTAACACAAAAAATTTTCTAATTGAAAATATTTTATTGGTTAAAGGCTTAAAACATAATTTGCTAAGTATAAGTCAGCTTTGTGATAAGGGTTATAATATAAAAGTTTTGCCTACAAGCGCATTATAAGCTAAAATAGAGTTGATGTATTGCATGGGGATAGGGTAAATAATATTTACATTCTTAATTTAAATTATGTTAAATCTTCTAATAATTTTTATCTAAAAACTATTATTGATGAATCTTGGTTAGGATAAAGAAGACTTTATCATGCAACCATGAAAAATCTTATGAAGATTACCCAGAAGGACTTGGTTGAAGGAATACCTAAACTAGATTTTACTAAGGATCACCTAAGTGATATGTGTCAATTAGAGAAACAATTAAAGTTTTCCTTTCATACAATTAAAGATCTTAGAACTAACAAACTATTAGAAGTCCTCATGGATCTTTTTAGACCTATTAGCACTGTATGTCTAGGGAAAAATGTATTTGGTTATATACTTGTTAATGATTATTCAATATTCGCTTGAATTAGATTCTTATCACATAAAAGTGAATCATTTGATGAGTTTAGAAGTTTTTCTACTTGGATTCAAAAGAAGCTAGGTTGTGAAATTCTTGCAATTCATAGTGACCATCAAGGAGAATTTGAAAATGTAAAATTTAAAGTTTTCTATAAAGTGCAAGAAATAGATCACAACTTTTCAGCTCCTAGAACCTCTCAACAGAATGGGGTTAAAAGAAAGAACAAAACTTTGGTAGAAGGCGATAGAGCCATGTTGGCTAGCTAAATATTCAGCACTTAAATATTTTTGGACTAAAGCAGTTAACACAACTTGTTATTTTCTAAATGAACAATAGATATAAGTTGAATAAGACACCTTATGAGCTTCTTAAGGGTAGGACTCCAAACCTCTCACATCTATATATCTTTGGATGTAAAGATTCATTCATAACAATGGAAAAACTCTTTTAGGAACATTTGATCCTAAATTTGATGAGGCGATTTTCTAGGATATTCAAGCATTGGTAAATCCTATAGAGTTTTTACAAAAGGACATTAGTAGTAGAGGAGACAAAACAAGTAGTATTTGATGAATCTAATATTTTTGGTGAGTCTAGATTGGATGAAGAACATGTTGAAGATATTTTCGAAGGATTTGAAAAAGGAAATCTTGAAGAAATGTTGGAAGAGAAAATACATTGCCTAGAGAATGAAAATATTCTAAAAGTTATCCTAAAGAATTGATTATAGGAGATCCGAGTGAAGGAGTTAGAACTAGACATAGACTTAACAAAGAAGTGAACCATTCAGTGTCTATTTCAATGATTGAACCCATTAATATAAATTAACCACTTTCTGATTAATTTTGGATATTAGCTATGCAAAAAGAGTTGAATCAATTCATTAGAAATGATGTTTGAGAGTTGGTAGAAAGGCTTAAAAATTAAGTATTGTTGGAACTAAGTGATTTTTCAAAAATAAGATGAATGATTCAAATGTTGTGGTTAGAAATAAGGCAGGATTGGTGGCTAAAGAGAATAATAAAAAAGAATGGATTGATTTTGAGGAGACTTTTCCCCCTGTAGCTAGACTTGAAGAAATAAGGGTGGTTCTAGCTTTTTCTTGTCTTAAAGGATTTAAACTATTTCAAATAGATGTTAAGAGTGTCTTTCTTAATGGGGTGATAAAAGAATACATTTATACTAAGCAACCTCCAAGTTTTGAAAACTTATAGTTTCCTAATCATGTGTTTATATTGAAGGCATTGTATGAATTAAAACAGGCACCTAGGGCATGGTATGAAAGGTTAAGTACATTCCTTCTTAAAAAGTGTAGGTAATGACATTCTCATTATTCAAATATATATTGATGAAATGTTATTTGGATCCACTAATAAAAATCTTTGTAATGATTTTTCAAAAATAATGAATAATGAATTTGAAATGAGTTTGATAGGAGAATTGAGTTACTTTCTTGCTTTTAGCATAAAATAGAAAGAGGATGACACATTTCTTATTCAATCAAAATACATTAATGATATCCTTAAGAAGTATAAAATGAATAAAACTAAACTAATAAGTACTCCCATGAGTTCCTCATGTCAGTTAGATAAGGACTCTAAAGGCAAATCTATTGATCAAAAGAAATTTAGATGAATGATTAGATAATTACTTTATTTAACTACTAATATACTTGATATCATATTTAGTGTTTGTCTTTATGCTCGATTTTAAGCTGATTCAAAAGAATTCCATATGACTGTTGTTAAAAGAATTCTTGGATATCTTTTAGGAACTCAAAACTTAGAAATTTAGTATTTTAAGAATAGTACTTCTTTTTAAATCATTGTATATTATGATTTAGATTTTATAGAATGTAGGGTTGATCTAAAAAGTATATATGGAACTTATCAATTCATTGGAAACTCTTTAGTTTCTTGCTATAGTAGAAAATAGAATTTAGTAGCCATTTATATTACTGAAGCAGAATATATAGCCTTAAGAAGTTGTGTGGCACATGTTCTATGGTTAAAAAAACAACTTGTAGATTTAGGCTTTTCAACTAGTACAATTCTAATTTATTGTGATAATATAAGTGTCTTTTACATTTCAAATAATCAAATTCAACACTCTAGGACTAAGCATGTAGATATAAGGTTTCACTTCATTAGAAACCATGTCACTAAAGGAGAAATTGAGCTACATAATGTAGCAACTAAAAATTAACTTGTAGAGATTTTTACAAAATCATAGATTTTTGAAACTTTCAACACCTTAAGAACTAGATTGGGTGTTATTCATTTTCATGCTTAACCATTATAATTATATAAATTGCATTTGTTGTTTACTTCTTTTGTGTTTATGATTGTGTTTTTAATTTTTGTTTGTGATTTATTTTGTTTGACTTTTCTCTATTTTAAGGTTGTTGTTTTTATTATTATATATTTTTTTTATTTTTGTGTTTTGTGGATCTTATTTGAATTATTTTTGAAAAGTATCTTGATCATCATGTAAAAATCTAAAATTTCTCTATCCATTCATGCTGTACAAATCACTTTCGTACTGTATACTCCATATTTTCAAATAATTTCTTTTTTGAATTAGACATATTATAAGTTGTTTTTTCTTTGGGTAATCATACAGTACGAACACATCATCATCATCTGTATGAATCATTAATTATTCATCTGTACGAGCATGGCAGGCAATCTAAGGATAATTATTTTTTGAATATCGTCTATACGAACACCTATTTATCTGTATGATGCAGATGTTGATATATGTGGGGACAAATTTAACCGGTAGGTACGATCATTATTAATTGATCATACCGCACAAACACTTATTCATCTCTACGATCATGTTGGTCAAAGGTCGTATGAAATGACTGTTCAAAAAGGCAACTTTATGAAAAGTTGTTTCGCTGCAATAACTATTCTTGATAGTTTGTGTTTGTCTATACAAACTCAAGATCATATTGTACAAACTTCACAATTGTATGTACAAACTCAATTTAGTACTGTATGAAATTGTCCAATTTCTATTAGAGTTATTCCTTGAACTTATTCAATCTATTCTACATTCAATCACTTTCAATCCTTCTCAAATGGCAAGAAAAAGCAAATGATCACATCCTTCCAATGGAACTTCATCTCATTTTTGAATGAGATGATAATTTTCTTTCAAGGGAACATGAACAAGCTTATACTCAATTTGTTCAAGCTAAGATTGCTTCTTTTTGTCTTCTTATTCAAGAAGATATCAACTTTTCGATTATGCCCCTTTTTAACATGACTCAGTTTATATTCAACATCACTTTGATCTACCCTTTAATTCTAAGACCTTTTATTATTTTCATGTCAATTTGAGAATGAGAGAAAATAATAATATTATGTCCTCGTATGTCTTTCACCAACATGTTGAAATCACTAAAGATGATTTGGTCACCTTTTTTCATCTTAGAATTGAAGGAATTAAGGCTCATTCTATGACTTCTAGAAGTGATTTTGATTGGTATAAAGTCAATTGAACTCTTAGTGGTATACCTTCAATCCAACATTTACCCCTTATTCAAACTCTGAATCAAAATGCCAGAATAATCTAGCATGTTTTAATAACCTCTATTTTTCCTAAAGCTGGTGATCAAATCAATATCACTCCTTTGCTTAGTATAGTCACATACTATTTTTTTTAAACACTCCATTTGATGAAGCCCAGTTGATTATGGACTACATCTGAAACCTTACCGACAATTGACTTCTTGACACTAGAAGGAAGAAGAATGTGTCTTTGGACAATTGATTGCCTACATTATTGAAAAGAAATACAATCTTATATATCATGATCCCCCAGATAATCTTTATGTCTATTTTATTGATGCTTCATTTCATATTCTTTCCCATTGGGATCAAGGGGATGAGGGAGATGAATTTATGATGAAGGAGGACACACTCCAGCATGTGCTCCTGCTCCTGCTCTTGGACCTAATCAATAATTCTACCAAGATATGGTCTAGGGATTTTATTATCTTGAGTTTCATTTTGATCAATGATTTGATCATATTGAGACTCGCTTGGACCATCAGGACTTTATATAAAATGAAGATATGGTTGTGTTAGAGGACAATTTGATCTACTCAATACTCAAGTAGCTACCATAAATAACTACTTTACCTAGTTCTCTCCTCCACAACCTCCTCTAGATCAAGATCCACCTGGCTATTAGTTTGATTATTGTATTTGTTTTTTATGTTTTAGTTTGATTGTAGTTTTTTTGATGCTTTTAATTTGATTGTAGTTATTGGGATATTTTAAGATTGATTATAGTTGTTGTCATATTTCTTTTTAGATGTTTTAAATTTGAGATTGTTATATTTCCTTTGTATTTGAGTCCATGTTTTATTTAAAAAAAAAAGAAAAAGATTTGGTTATTGCTGTATTTTTTCTTTTTCCTCTTAAATTGTCTAAGTTAGTATTGTGTAATCTAAAATATTGATTTTAAGGATGAAAATTTTAAATTGATTGCAATACAATGTTATTTCCATTTTTTTTTAATACACTCAGCCTAAATCAAATTACAATTAGATTGAGATAAGGAGATCATAGTCATGTTCTATAGACATTAATCCTATAGTTATAATTGTTGCAAAAATTGTTGTTTATTTTTCTTTTATTTTCTTGCTCATTGTGTTGATTTTATTATTATCTATTGAGTTTTGTTTTGTGATTTATTCTTCCTTATATGAGAAATTATTTTCTTGTGTTTGGAAGATAATCACACAAGCTAAGATTTGCTGATTTACTTGATGGAAATAACAAAATGTCGAAAGATACACAAAGTGTGCTAAATTTTGAAAAGAGACGCAAAATGAGCCCGACCTGAAAAGATGCATAATGTTTGCCAAATAAAGTTCAAATTAAAAAGCTATACATTTGCATGGTATCAGGAATTTAATGTTGATAAAAGAGGCATAAAATGAGCCCACACTACATTCAATTCTTTCCTCTATATCTATAATTCTTAGGAAAATCCATTCATTTAACAATCATCCCAACCATTGAATGTGAAAATAGTTAATTCTTATTCAATTCTTTTTGTGATAATTATTTTATTTGAGCTTTCTAGAATGAACATTAAAATCTGGTCATATATTCTTACCTTATTTGTTCTTTGATTTAAAATATGAGTTTTTGCCTTAGGAATTTAATGTTTATCATGCATTTATTTAGAAATTCTTTTCCTTATATACTTTTTGATTCGTCTATAATTACTTTCAATCTCATGGGATTTTTTTTCTTTCATCTTTTTTTTGATGTCTAAAGGGAGAGGTAGTTTGTGTTTGTTTGAAGTTTTATGTCCTATATTTGTGTCTTGCTTTTTTGTGTGGTATCATTTTGTGGTTTGGTGTCTTGTGTCATGTGATTTCTTTCTTTTGTGTTTTTATGTTTTTTGTTTTGATTTCTTGTGTATTTCTTTCGAGTTTAGGGCTTTTTTATTAAAATTTCAAAAAAAAAAGAAAGATTTTTTTTTCTTCCCCGTGTTTTTTTAATTTTCATTCATTGAGGGGGGGGGGGGGGGATTGAGAGAGTTGCTACTTAGCTTTGCATGCTTCACATTCTTGCAACTTATATATTTTGATGATTCCAAATATTATTGTTTTGAGTATTACTTTCTCCTAACTCATTTTGGAAGAATTAATTTTTTTTGGCTCTTGTGTGTACTAACATTTCAAGTAAATCATACTCCAGATTGTTGAAGACTTCAAATCAAAGATCTACTTATTATTTTTTGTAACTTGGAGTCTGTATTTGTTTTACTTTAGTCAGAGAGAGTGTGATTATAATTAAGTAACTCAGCACACACACACCGGGGGAGAACTTTAAAATTCACAATTTTTAATAATGATCATACAGGACGAACTATGTTCGTACAGGACGATCAGATCAATTATACACCTCCAGGAGCAAATGGAACGAATAGAGGGTGAGTAAAACTTTTTCTAAGTGTTGTTCGTCCAGACGAATAGTCCAATTTCTCTCTGGATGATCTCCTCTGGATTTTTAGTTTGAACTGTTCGTCCAGATGAATAGTTCCATTCGTCCTTGGACGATCTTCTCTGGATTTTCAGTTTAATCTATTTGTCCAGATGAATCGACACCATCATCCCTGGACGATGTTTTCTGTTCTTTAAACTTATGATTCATCCTATTTTTTTGTCCCAACAAACCTTTGAAATAATTGTTCGTACCGGACAAACTATGTTCGTACAGGGACGATGATCGGGTACAAAGGAATTTCATATCAATGCACATTGAGTTCGTACGCAACAATTTTTAAACTATTTATATGTATGAAATTTGATCGTATGGGATGATCAAGTACGTACTAAATTGAAATTTTGTAGTTTTTAAATGGTTTTTCGTGTCTTTCTTATAAAAGGTCCACTTAAAACTATCTTGAAATCTTTTTGTTTACTGGTCTTCATGCAAACGGAATAGAGATTGAATGAGAGAGTGTGAGAGAGTGTTTGAAGGAGATTTTTTATAACTGGAGCGTGAAGAGTTCACTTTGTACTCAAATGTAAGGATCTTCATTTGTGAATTGTGATTAATTCACTCTTATCTTTTGTCCTTCCAGATTTCTCATGAGAAGATCTTTTCAAGGAGATCCGGTTCTCTGCCAACACTCGAGGAGTGTGAACAGCAGGGGGTTCTCTGCCTACACTTAAAGAAGTGTGAAAGGATGAAGGGTTCTTTGCCTACACTTGGAGAGTGTCAATAGCGGGAGGTTCTCTGTCTAGACTTGGAGAAGTGTGAAAGGACGAAGGGTTCTCTGCCTACACTTGGAGAGTGTGAACAGCGGGAAGGTTCTCTGCCTACACTTAGAGAGTGTGAACAGCGAAAGGTACTGTGCCTACACTTGGAAGGTGTAAAAGGATGATGGTTCTCCACTGCACCGGATAGTGGTGGAAGAGAGTTTTTGTGAAGGTTTCTTTGCCTTGTGTGGAGGTAAAAGGAGAGACACTAAATGGTAATAGTGCAATACTTGAAGTGGGAGACTTTAGGGAGTGGATGTAGGTCGTGTTTGACCTAACCACTATAAATCTTGTGTCTTTTTATTTTTCGCTGCTTTTTTACTTTATTATTTTCTATTGATATGTGGTTGAAAAATCTTTTTCAAAAAATTTTACTATAAAATTTTTTATTGATTTAAAATATAAGAGGGAAAATTTTAAATTACCAATTCACCCCCCCCCCCCCCCCCCGCCCCCCTCTTAGTTAGCCGCTGGGACGTAAGCTTAGGTCTAACAACTTAATTCCTATTTAACAAGTTTCAACAAGTGGTATTAGAGCTTAGTTTCAAAATTATAAGTTTAGACTACTTTTTGATTAATGACCATGGCTACATTTAGAAACCGAAACACACTGAAGGTTACTCTATAAATAGACCTCCCTTGTTTGACAAAATTCCTTTTGATTTTTGAAAAACACGCATGTCTACATTTTTACAGTCACTAGATTATCGTATGTGGATCTTAGTTCATGAAGGGTATACAAAACCAACAAGATTAATTGACGGAGTAAGAGTTGAAACTCCCTTTGCGAATTGGATAGTAGAAGAACGTGACTTAGCACAACTTAATGCTAAATGCCTGAATAATTTCTTTTGTACTCTTAAATCTAAAGATTACATATTGGTTTCTACTTGTAAAAGTGGAGAGGACATATGGGATAGACTTTGTATATCTTATGAGGGATTAATGAAGTTAAACAATCTAGACTAAATATCTTGTTGCATGACTATGAATTATTTTGCATGAAACCAAATGAATCAATTTCTGACACGTACACAAGATTTACACAAATATTCACCTCTTTACATGTATTGGGTAGGGAACTAATGAACATTGAAATTGTCAATAAGATACTTCATTGTTTGCCTACTGCTTATGATGCTAAAATAACTATAATTATAGAGTCTAAAGATTTAAACATTTACTCTATTAATAATCTTCTTGGATCACTAATTGCATACGAGCAAGGAGTGAGTCAAAGAAAGGTTGATGCAGGAGAGCCACGAAAGGAGAAGAATATTGCACTAAAGGTGGACGAGTTAGAGAGTGATCAATCTGCACTTGAGGATGAGGATGATATCACATTAATGACTAGACAGTTCAGAAGCTTTTTGAAGGAGAAGCAAAAGAGACGCCAGCAACGGAATCAAGATAAATTTAATAGAAATGTCAAGGTTTCAAATGATGTTATTTGCTATGAGTGTAGGAAACCTGGAAATATTAAGTTAGACTGCCTAAAACTCAAAGCCACTCTTAGCAAGGAGAAGATAGAGGAGAAACCAATGGTGAAGAAGGGCAAGAAGAAATTCCAAAGAGCTTTCTGGGCGGACTCAGCTTCAGACTCGTCAGAGACTGAAAAGGAAGAAGAAGTCACCAATATGTGCTTGATGGCCGATAATCTTGATCAATCTGATCAAGAAGAGGATCACTCTTACATAAGGCCTCGTGAGAGCATATGGTACCTGGACAGCGGTTTCTTAAAGCATATGACTAGAGATACTGCTCAATTCATATCGGTGGAAGCCAGGAGTGGAGGCAGGGTTACACTTGGAGATAACACCATAAGGAAAGTGGTAGGATCAGGTATGGTTGGAAATCTTAAAAACTTTTTATAGAAAATTTATTACTTATAAAATTCTTAAAGTATAATTTGTTAAGTATTAGCCAACTATGTGATAAAGGATACTATGTAAAATTTTTTCCTACTAGCTACATATTAAGCCTAAATTGTAATGATATTTTGAATGGTATAACGGTAAATAATGTGTATATGCTAGACTTAAATTATATCAAAACCTCTACTGCTTTTTGTTTAAAAACTATTTCTGATGAATCATGGCTTTGGCATAGGAGACTTTATCACTCTAGTATGAAAAACCTTAGGAGGATTACCCAAAAGAACCTAGTGAGAGGTATGCCAAAACTAGACTTTACTAAGGATCACCTTTGTGATGCATGTCAATTAGGAAAATATGTGAAGTCCTCTTTTAAGTCCAATAAGGATATTAGAACTAATAAACCATTGGAGATACTACATATGGATCTTTTTGGACTAGTTGGAACTATAAGTCTAGGAGGTAAGGTATACGGATTTGTAATTGTGGATGATTATTCTATATTCACATGGGTTAGATTTCTATATCATAAGAGTAAATCATTTGAGGAGTTTAGAAATTTTTCGACTTGAATTCAAAGAAAACTAGGATATAAAATTTTAACAATTCAGAGTGAATATGGAAGAGAATTTGAAAATAAAAAATTTGAGGATTTTTGTAAGGAAAAAGGAATTGGTCATAATTTTTTTGCAGCTAAAACCCCTTAGTAGAATGGGGTAGTCGAAAGGAAAAATAGAACATTAATAGGAGCCGCTCAGGCCATGTTGGCAGAATACTCACTTCCTAAATATTTTTGGGCTGAGGCGGTTAGCACAACATATTATATTCTGAATAGGGTTAATGTTAGATCAAACTTAAATAAAACACCCTATGAGTTACTAAAGGGAAGAACACCTAATTTATCACATTTGTATGTTTTTGGATGTAAGGTGTTCATACATAATAATGGAAAATCTGCCTTAGGAAGATTTGATCCAAAATTAGATGAAGGAATTTTTATAGGATACTCAAGTGTTGGAAAATCTTATAGAGTATTCAATAAAAGAACTTTAGTAATTGAGGAGACCACTCATGTTATATTTAATGAATCTAGAATTTTGGAAGAACCAATTATTGAAGAGGATAAGAAAGAGATTAACTCCCAAAAGATTGAGAAAATAAATTTTGAAGAAAATTTGGAGATAGAAAACCCAGTGCCTAGAGATTTGAGATTTTCTAAAAATCACCCAAAGGAATTGATTATAGGTGAACCTAGTGAGGGTGTTAGGACTAGGCGTGGAATGAACAAAGAAGTTAATCATTCATCCTTTATTTCAATGATAGAACCCACAAATATTGATCAAGCACTTTCGGATGAATTTTGGTTATTGGCAATGTAGCATGAATTAAATCAATTTATAAGAAATGAATTTTTGGAATTAACTGTAAGGCCAAAGAATCAAAGTGTAGTTAGAACTAAATGGGTATTCAAGAATAAAATGAATGACTCAGGAGTAGTCATTAGAAATAAGGCTAGATTGGTTGTTAAGGGGTATAATCAGATTGAAGGGAAATATTTTGAGGAGACTTTTATCCATGTAGTTAGACTTGAAGCAATTTGGGTTTTGTTAGTCTTTTTCCTATTTTAGAGGATTTAAATTGTACCAAATGGATGTTAAAAGTGCCTTTTTAAATGGGGTAATTCAAGAGGATGTATATATGGAACAACCTTCAACAACAACAATAACAACAACAACATCAAGCCTTTATCCCACTACGTGGGGTCGGCTACATGAATCCTTTTTCTCTATTGTGTCCTATTAAAAGTCAAATTCTCGTTTAAATCTAATAAAGAAAGGTCATTCCTAATATTTTCTAGCCAATTCTTTTTAGGTCTACCCCTACCTTTCTTAACATAAATCAAATTTAATACCTCTACTCTCCTAACCGGGTCATTGGAAGGCTGCCGTTTTATGTGACCAAACCAACTAAGGTGACTCTCTCTAATCTTATCTTCTACTGGAGCTACTCCAATCTTCTCACGTATATGCTCATTTTGTATCTTATCTCTAAGGGGAAAGCCACTCATCCACCTGAGCATCCTCATCTCTACCACACTTAACTTAGTATTATGCTTCTCTTTTAATGGCCAACATTAGGCAGCATAAAGCATTGCAGATCTCACTACCATCTTAAAAATTTTTCCCTTAAGTTTGAGGGGTATATTTCTATCACATAACATGCCCGATGCATTCCTCCACTTCAACCATCCAACTTGATTTCTACTGAAAATATCCCCATCTATTTCACCATCACTCTGAATAATAGATCCAAGATATCTAAAACGTGTACTCTTATTAATGACTTGATTTCCCAAAGTCACAATCCCCTCACTAGATCTATTACTACTAAAATTACGCTCCATATATTCCATTTTAGATCTACTCAAGCAAAAACCTTTAGACTCTAAGGTTGACCTCCATAATTCAAGTTTACCTTCAACTCCCTCTCTAGTCTTATCAATAAGAAGAATATCATCAGCAAAAAGCATACACCAAGGTACATGCTAGAACCCATAAATATTGATCAAGCACTTTCGGATGAATTTTGGATATTGGCAATACAGGATGAATTAAATCAATTTATAAGAAATGAAGTTTGGGAATTAACTATAAGGCCAAAGAATAAAAGTGTAGCTGGAACTAAATGGGTATTCAAGAACAAATTTAATGACTCAGGAGTAGTCATTAGAAATAAGGCTAGATTGGTTGCTAAGGGGTATAATCAGATTGAAGGGATTGATTTTGAGGAGACTTTTATCCCTGTAGTTAGACTTGAAGCAATTGGGGTTTTATTAGCCTTTTTCCTATTTTAGAGGATTTAAATTGTACCAAATAGATATTAAAAGTGCCTTTTTAAATAGGGTAATTCAAGAGGATGTATATGTGGAACAACCTCCAGGTTTTGAAAATTCTAAACATCCAAATTATGTTTTCAAATTTAAAAATGCATCATATGAATTAAAATAGGCACCTAGGGCTTGGTATGAGAGATTGAGCACCTTCCTACTTGAGAGATCTTTTAAAAAAGGAAGTGTGGACAAAACTCTCTTTTTGAAGAAATTGGAAGAGAAAATACTCATTGTACAAATTTATGTTGATGATATCATCTTTGGATCTACAAATAAAAATCTTTGTGTTGATTTTTCTAAAATAATGTGTTGTGAATTTGAGGTGAGTCTAATGGGAGATTTGAGCTATTTTCTAGGCTTTAGCATTAAGCAAACTGAGAAGAGTACATTTCTTAGTCAATCGAAGTATGTTAAGGACATCCTCAAAAAGTTTGAAATGGACAATACTAAACCTATTAATACACCTATGAGTTCTTCAGTTCAGTTAGATAAGGACCCTAAGGGAAAATCTGTTAATCAAAAGAAATTTAGAGGGATGATTGGATCTTTGCTTTACTTGACAGCTAGCCAACCCGATGTCATGTTTAGTATTTGTTTATATGCTAGATTTCAATCAGATCTAAAAGAATCACATTTGACAGCAGTAAAATGGATTTTAAGGTATCTGTTGGAAACTCAGAACTTAAAAATTTGGTATCCTAAGTTTAGTTCCTCATTTGAAATAATTGGATATTCAGATTTAGATTTTGTAGGTTATAGAGTTGATAGAAAGAGTACTTTGGAACATGTCAATTCATTGGAAATTCGTTAGTCTCTTGGTCTAGTAAAAAACAAAATTAAGTATCCCTATCTACTGCTGAAGCTGAATACATTGCCTTAGGAAGTTGTGTGGCACAAGTACTTTGGTTGAAATAACAGTTGATTGATTTAGGATTAACAATAGGCACAATTCTCATTTATTGTGATAACACTAGTACCATTTGTATCTCTAAAAATCCTATTCAACATTCAAGAACCAAACATATAGATATTAGGCATCATTTCCTAAGGGATCATGTAACCAAAAGAGAAATTGAACTCAATCATGTATCAATAGAAAATCAACTTGCAGACATTTTTACAAAACCATTAGCTTTTGATACTTTCAGTACATTAAGAATAAGGCTTGGTGTGATTAACTTGAACGCTTAATTAAATGTTTCTGCAACATTATTAATTTTATTTGTGTGTCTTTTGATTTTGTGATTTTCTTTATGTATTTTTTAGTGTTTTGTTCGTGCTTGATTTTGCAATCTCCTCTCTGTTTGTTTTGTGTACTTTCACATCAAGATTCATGATTTTTGAGTGTTGGCATAAAAATTTCAAAGTGTGAAATTCATCTGTACAAAATTATTTTCGTACGGGACGAATCGTGTAGCGTATTAACTATTGATTCGAATGGTTTTGCATGTAGTTTTTTAATTTTTTTAAAACGGTTCGTCTATACGATTGTGATGATCATCTAGATGATATGTATTCAATCGTATGTACGCATGTAGATGGTTATACGGATAAGATCAGTTTCTTTATTTATGATCATACGTACAAACATTCAGTTCGTACATACGAACACATATCAATTCAATATGGGGGACATTTCAAACCGTCATAAAAATAATCTTAAATAACTGATCATCCCGGACGAACACCTGTTCATCTGTATGATCATTTGGTCAAAAGTCTCTACGAAGGGACGCCTCATAATATGCATGTTTACGAAAAGTCATTTCATATTTGGACACATTCATTCGTACATACAAAATTTATTTCATACGACAAACTCAAATTCGTCCTGGACAAAATAATTTTCGTTCAAACAAAAATTTGTTTTTTCTTTAAATTAGAAGATTTTGAACTCAAATCTCATTTACTTCAAAAACTCTTTTAATCCTCTAAATCTTCTTGATCATCTCCATGGCTAGTTCAAGCAAAAGAGACAGGCAAAAGATACTTGCTAAGGGAACCCCCTCTAGAAACCTTGGAGAAAACTTTCTATCAAAAGAAAATGAGGAGTCCTTCCTTAGGTTCATATCCGCCAAGATCACCCCCTCTTGAGTCCTCCAAGAACAAATCACTTTTAAAATTATGGAACTTTTTGCTTCTACACATTTTGCACTTATTCTGAGTCTTGTCCACTTCTACAATAAGGAAACTTTCCACTACTTCCTTGTAAATATGTCTTTTAACTCTAACAAAACTATGATTAGGTCGTATATTTTTAAGAAGAAAGTAGAGATAACAAAAGCAGATTTGAGAATATTTTTGAACTTACGAACTCAAGGGATTAGAGCCCATATTTTGACTTCTTCCTCCAACTTTGACTAAACTGCGATAAATGAGGTTATTAGAGGGTTTGAAAATGAGGTTCATTTACCTAAGGTGTCCACTCTTAATCGTAATGCTCGAACCATTCAGCATGTTCTTCGAACCTCCAATTTCCTAAAGCTAGGGATTGAGTAAATATTACCCCTATTCTTTCCATAGTGACTTATTTGATTATGACAAGCTAACCAATAGATGAAGCCCAACTGATCATTGATTACATTTATGGACATTCTGAGATTGGCCATATCTCCTATAAGAGAAAGAAAAATATAGCCTTAGGACATCTTGTGACCTACATTTTGGAGAAGAAATATGACCTAGTCTATCCAGTTCAAAATCTAGAAGAGCCTATCTACTACAATGATGGATCATTCCAAGCAATCTTTTATAGAGATCCACATGTGCTAAGTAGTGACTCTGAGGAGGATAGGAGAAGAGCTACACCTACAACTATACCTACTATTAGACAAAACATTCAAGATTTGGTCCAGCATTTTGATCATCTTGAGAGTCATTTTGATTACCACTTTGATCAAATTAAAACTCATCTACAACAACAAGACGTGCAGCACCAATAGTACATGGGTTGGATGCTATAGGCTCGAATATGGCTATGATGAGTATTTATTATAACTTCTTCAACCAGCCACCTCCTCCTCCAGATTAGGGCCCCTTTGAGTGATGACTGTAGTTCTTTATGATTCTCTCTACCATATGTGATGCAATGTAATTGTTAGCTGTTATGTTTTTATGTATTTATGTCTTTGTATTGATATCATCCATGCATAATGTACTTTCTTTTACTAATAATATCAATAAAAATTATCATGTCTTGTTTTACTATTTTTTCTTTCATTTCAAAAATATGTGTTAGCCTATATGATCATCTTTGAAATATTGATCTCACAACTGTTATATTTAGAATTGCAATACAAAATTGATTTCATTAGAAAATCCAATTTTTCAAAAATTTAAGTTGTGATTATAACTTGATCTAGTTAAAGAATGTCAATCTCATGTCTCTTATTAAACTAACATAATTTTTATATTATTATTGCAATTATGATGTTTTCCTATTTTGTATTTTTCTTATCAATATAAATAATGTTGTACTTAGAGAAATTTGAGATTTGAGATTATTGATTTTGGAAAGATCAAGAATACACTTGAAATGTACAAATGTACAAAATATCAAAAGAATGCGTAATGGTTTGCAAACTAAAGAAGAGGCACAATATTAGCCCAAAAATAAAAAGATGCTCAAAGTGCGCCATAAAAATTGTAAAGATGCGCAAAGCGCCACAAGTATATGCTCTTTTCCTCAATTTTTTAATCTTTAAATTCAAATTAATTTTTCTGTGCAATTTTATTTTGTATTGAATTTTGAAATATAGAAATTTTTTATTCATCTACTTTGTAATAATTTTGCTTATTTCATTCTCTAAACTGATTCATGATTTTGATACTTTTTTTCTTGTATATGTTATATCTATACTTAAATCATATGAATCTTTATATTTCTCTAATGACATTTAATTTCTATTTGCAAATATAACTCAATCTCTTTAAAGGATCAATTATCAAAGGCTTTTTATATGACTTCTTATATTTCTGGATTAGTTTGTCTTGTCTCTTCTTCTCTTTTGTTGTTATCAAGAAGGGGGAGAAATATTATTTGAAGTATTTTTTTTAATGTGTTATTCATAAGTGTTTTAACATGTTGTTCATATTTTTGTGTTTGTATAAAAATTTAAAAATTTGGATAAGTTAAACAAATATGACCCTTATTCTCACATGCTTATTTATTCAGGGGGAGTTTAGGAGAAACTTAGGAATTTGAAATTTATATAAACAATAATTGTTTTGCCATCATCAAAAAGAGGGAGTTTGTTGAGAGAGTTGCTACTTAGCTTTGCATGCTTCATATTCTTGTAACTTATATGTTTTGATGATTCCAAATATTATTATTTTGAGTATTACTTTCTCTTAACACACTTTGGAAGATTTTTTTTTGGCTCATGTGTGTACTAACATTTCAGGAAAATCATACTCCAGATTGTTGAAGACTTCAACTCAAAGATCTGCTTGTTATTTTTTGTAACTTGGAGTCTGTATTTATTTTACTTGAATTAGAGAGAGTGTGATTGTAATTAAGTAACTCAGCACACACACACCGGGGGAGAACTTTAAAATTCATAATTTTTAATATTGATCGTACAGGACGAACTATGTTTATATGGGACGATCAGATCAGTTATAAACCCCCAGGAATGAATAGAGGGTGAGTAAAAACTTTTCTAAGTACTGTTCATCCAGACGAATAGTCCCATTCATCCCTAGATGATCTCCTCTGGATTTTCAGTTTGAACTATTCATCTAGACAAATAGTCCTATTCATCCTTGGACGATCTTCTCTGGATTTTCAGTTTATTCTATTTGTCTAGATGAATTGACACCTTCGTCCCTGGACGATGTTGTCTATTCTTTGAACTTATGATTCGTCTTATTTTTTCGTCCCAATGAACCTTTGAAATAACTGTTCGTACCGGATGAACTATGTTCGTACAGAACGAAGATCCGGTACGAAGGAATTTTATAGCAATGCACATTGAGTTCATACGTAACAATTTTTACACTGTTCATATGTATGAAATTCGATCGTACGGGACGATCGAGTACATACTAAATTGAAATTTTGTAGTTTTTTTTACAATTTTTTGTGTCTTTCTTATAAAAGGTCCACTTAAAACTATCTTCAAATCTTTTTGTCTATTGGTCTTCATGCAAATTGTAGAGAGATTGAAGGAGAGAGTGTGAGAGAGTGTTTGAAGGAGATTTCTTACTATTGGAGTGTGAAGAGTTCACTTGGTACTCAATGGTAAGGATCTTCTTTTGTGAATTGTGATTACTTCACTCTTTTCTCTTGTCTTTCCAGATTTCTCATGAGAAGATTTTTCAAGGAGATCCGGTTCTCTATCGACATTCGAGGAGTGTGAACAGCGGGAAGTTCTCTACCTACACTTGCAGAAGTGTGAAAGGATGAAGGGTTCTCTGCTTACACTTGGAGAGTGTGAACAGCGGGAGGTTCTCTGCCTACACTTGGAGAAGTGTGAAAGGATGAAGGGTTCTCTGCCTACACTTGGAGAGTGTGAACAATGAGAAAGTTCTTTGTCTATACTTGGAGAGTGTGAACAGCGGGAGGTACTCTGCCTACACTTGGAAGGTGTAAAAGGACGACAGTTCTCTGCCTTACCGGGTAGTGGTGGAAGAGAGTTTTTTGTGAAGGCTTCTCCGCCTTGCTATGGGGGAAAAAGGAGAGACACTAAGTAGTAATAGTGCAATACCTGAAGTGGGAGACTTTAGGGAGTGGATGTAGGTAATGTTTAACCAAACCACTGTAAATCTTGCGTCTTTTTATTTTCCGTTGCTTTTTACTTTATTATTTTCTGTTGATCTATGGTTGAAAAATCTTTTTCAAAAAATTTCACTATAAGATTTTTTATCGGTTTAAAATATTAGAGGGAATTTTTTAAATTACCAATTCACCACCCCCCCCCCCCCCCTCTTGATTAGTCGTTGGGACATAAGCTTAGGTCTAACAACCTAATTCATATTTAACAATTTTCAACAGGGAGGCTTAGGAGAAAAGACCTTTAATTTGTTATTTAAATAATAACTATATTTTTTCTAGAGAGGGAGAGTCCGGGTTTTTAGAGAGAGAAAACCTCTTTTCCATTTTGAATTTGTTTCTCCTGCTGTTTTGTTTCCGGCTGGTGGCGCCGTCCTCGGCAGCTCATTGGCATTCTTGGCTGATGTCATGGAAGGTCCGCATCATTCCAGTCCTCTTCGATTGGGTGGTAGAGGTAGAAGTGGTTTGGTGATTAGAGAAGGATCGCGATCGGTGATTCGGCCAATGGTGATTGAAGGTAAAGGCAAGAAGATCTTGAATGAAGGTTTATCGGGACGGATTGCTGCGGAAAGAATAGGAAATGATAAGAATTGTATTCTTGATAATCTTGAATCATCGAAGATAAAGAATACTGTCTTAAAGGTAAATAGTTTTTCTGGGATGAACCAGTCTCGTCCTGTTCAGGATGATGTTGATCTCAACCCCAAGAATGATGGAATTTCTGGAAAAGGAAACATCTATGATAAGGAATTACTGAATGAAACTTTGAATTGTAATGAACAAGGCAATGTTGGTGAGGTAATTGGAGCCTGGTCGAAGCCAAAGCATATTACAATTGATTTTAAAAATGAGCAAGTTGAACTCTCTGATGATGGTATTGCGGTGAAGCTCAATCCAGTGATAGAAGCCAAAAATTTAGATGTGCTGAAAAATTCGATTGTAATCAAAGTCCTTGGAGGAAATGTTCCTTATTCTGTTTGTAGTTTTGATCTGAGAAAACAATGGAACAAATTTGGCGGATTTCACATGACTTCAATCGGTATGAACTGGATCCTCTGCTCCTTCAAAACTAGTGAGGTGGTGGATGAAGTTTTAAATGGTGGACCCTGATATGTCAATGGATACATTGTTGGTATGGATAGATGGTCACCGGCATTTGATCCGTATTCGTTTAAAGGGATTTCAGCTCCGGTGTGGATCAGACTCCCGTGCTTAGCTCTGTTCTGTTGGGACGAGGATAGTCTTGCGAGAATTGCTTCTCGGTTTGGCACACTGTTGTATTTAGATGGAAATACATTTCGGTGGGGAAAGAGAGAGTTCGCCTGCATCTGTGTCAAGATTGACTTGGAAAAGAAGCTCCCAAATGGTGTCTGGATTGATGGTCTTGCCAGAAGATTCTTCCAACGGGTTGAATATGAGAAGATAAATTTACTCTGTTATCATTGTGGTCGAGTGGGGCAAAAATTGAAAACATGCTTTAAGAAGTTGGTTCTGGGTATTAAGAATCAGGCTATGAGAAATTCTAAAAAAGTTATTAGTGAAGTAAGGAAAACGGATGGAGGAATTAAAACAGCAGTGACCAATGCAGAGTATGGGCCTTGGATTCATGTCCAGTTTAAGAACAGACGGGTTTTTAAAGGTGTGGATGGATATAGAAATAACAACTCTAGTAAGAACAATGTGAAGGATAACTTGGGAAAGAATGACCAGAACAAAGTTATGCAAGAGCAGGATTCCAATGGAAAAGAAAACAATGCACAGATTGAGGAAAATCGAGTTCCAGGAACCAATGTAGACAAAGGTGTAGTGGCAGAAAACTGCAAAGCAGGAATTTGTTTGAATAATTCTTTTTCGGTTTTAAATGAAGACAATGACATAGTTTGTCATGAGGAGCAGGAAGATTCTGTTAAGTTGCTGACTAAGAGAAAGGAAGGAATGAGTACTGATGCTGTGAATGAAATTAAACCCAGCTTGAATGGTTCTGCTAGAGTCAAACTGGCCAAGGAGTTGAAATCCTTGGGCCCGGTTGATCAAGAAATAAAGAAGAAGAAAAGAGATGGACGAATGGTGTCCCTTATTGGGGTGAGTTCCCCTACCTTTGTTTAAATGTCTTCACTTTTATTTTGGAACTGCAAAGGGGCTAGGAAGAGGGAAGCTGCTCTGTATTTGAAAGAGGTGGTTAAAGATCATGATGTTTTTTTCATTGGCCTTATGGAGACTAAGATGAGTATTATCAATAGAAAGGATGTTGATGTTCTTATTGGTAAGGAATGGGATTTCTATCATTTTCCTGTAGTGGGTCTTTCTGGTGGCATCTTAGTGTTATGGAATACGAAGATTGGGAACTTTGTGATTACTGATACTTCTTCTCAGGTGATTGTGGGAGATTTATCTATCCCTAGAATGGGATCTTGGAGGATTGCTACTGTGTATGGTAGTAGATGTTTCAAGGAGCGTGAAACTCTTTAGAGCTTGTTGGATAAATGTATGGTGAGTTCTAATCCTACTATCATTGGGGGAGATTTTAATTGTGTGCTTAATAGAGATGAGAAAAGAGGTGGTAAAAGATTCCTTTTTACCAAAGGACCTAGAGATATAAAGGGTTTCATAACTAGTTGTGACTTTCATGATGTGGGAATTATTGGTCCAAGGTATACTTGGTGTAATAATAAGGAAGGGACATCTAGGATTTGGGAGAGGCTAGACAGATGTCTGTTGAATTCTATTGCTCTAAAATTGATTCCTTCAGCTGCTACTAGGCATCTTGCTAGAGTGGCTTCGGATCATAGTCCTATTACCTTCAAGGTCAATGATAAGGAGGGTGTAAAGTCTAAAATCATTAGATTTGAAGATACTTGGAGGATGTATCTGTTGAGTCTAGTGAATAGGTTGTTAGACCTAAGTTAATTTCCCAAGGCTACCAAGAGGGGGGGTGAATTGGTAGTTTTAAAACTTAACCCTCTTTGAAGTTTTGTTGAACCGAAATGAAATTTTTTAATAAAATTTTTTATAGAAAAGTTTTTCATCCACAGAGTTTTTTTTTTTAATAAAAGTAAAATGCAGAAAATAAAAAATAGTAAAGTAAAAGACACAAGATTTATAGTGGTTCGATCTAAACCAGACTTACATCCACTCCCTTGAGGCACCATCTGAGTATTGCACTAATACCAATATTGTCTCTCCTTTTGCACCCACTGCAAGGCGGAGAAGCCTTTACAAACACTCTTTTCACCACTACCCGGTGCGGCAGAGAACCGTCATCCTTTTACACAATCCCCAGTGTTGGCAGAGAACCGTCCGTCCTTTCACACTCTCCTAGTGTGGGCAGAGAACCCTTCGTCCTTTCACACTCTCCTAGTGTGGGCAGAGAACCCTTCGTCCTTTCACACTCTCCTAGTGTGGGCAGAGAACCCTTCGTCCTTTCACACTCTCCTAGTGTCGGCAGAGAACTGGATCTCCTTGACAGATCTTCTCACAAGAAATCTAGAAGGAAGAAAGAAAAGAGTGAAGTAATCCTAATTCACAAGTAGAGATTCTTACCTTTAAACACCAAGTGAAGCCTTCACGCTCCAGTGGTAGGAATCCTCCTTTGAATGCTCTCTCACACTCTCTCCTTGACTTTTCTCTCAATAGGCACGAAGATCAAATGACAAAAAGATAGGGTAGCAGTCTAATTTGGACTATATATACAAAAGACAAGAAAAATCGCCCAAAAACTGCAAGTTTTCAATTCTGTACGCAGTGGATCGTCCCGTACGATCGTGGATCGTCCTGGACGATATTACTTAAAAGCCTTGAAACGAACCTGTTTATATATGTGTACGAAATGTTTTCGTACAAGCTGATCGTCCCGTACGAACCAAGTTCGTCGGGTACGAATGGTTATAACAAGGTTGGTTCCAAAAACTGCAGAATGAATATAGAAAAACTGTCCTAAGTCGGTTATATCGTCTGGACGAAAATATGTTTGTCAGGACGAAAATCTTACAGAGACCAATTCTTCCCTGACGTTAATTAATTTCGTTTGGACGAAATTCTTACAGAGACCAAATCGTCCCTGACGATAATTATTTTCGTCTGGACGAAATTCTTACAGAGAGAAAATCATCCCGGACGATATTTAATTTCATCTCGGACGAATAGGACTTAGAAAATTTTTCTAGCCAGTTCCTATTCGTTCCATGTGATCTTAATAGGAGATAACTGTCTGATCGTCCCGTATGAACTGATATCGTCTCGTACGATCAGTATAAATTTTATATGATCTCCTTATGTGTGTGTGTGTGTGTGTGTTTTTATTCACTCAATTACAATCACTCCCTCTCAATTAAAATGACATTTTTAAACTTCAAAAATCAAAAGAATTTCTTGCTGAATTTGATTTGAAGTCTTCATGTTTGAGAGTTTGATTCACCTGAAATGTTAGTACACATAAGAGCAAATACAAATCTTCTAAAATTATTAGGAGATAACTACACATTTGAACAATAATATTTAGAATCATCAAAACTATACAAGTTGCAAAATGTAAAACATGCAAATAGCAACTATCTTAACAGTATCCAGCGGCTAGAAGCATTGTTTATCACTCTTGGATGAAGAAGGACTTTGGGGAGGAAGGTATGGTTCTACAAAGGAAGATTAACAGAACATTGAAAGCTCTTTTCTTTTGGAGTAAAAGCAAATGCAAAGATCTAAATGAACTTAAAGTTCAGCTGAAAATAGAAATTCTGGAACTTCAATCTAAAGAAGCTATGGGGAATGATTGGTCAGCTCAAGACCTGATTTTACTTAGAAGCAAAATTCATGAACTTAATGTAACCTTGAAGAGGTTATCTACATGGTGGAATCAAAGAGCTAAAGCTAGATGGCTTGAGGAAGGTGACTACAATTCCAAGTTGTTTCATAATTTTGCAACGGCTAGAAGGAATGGTAATAGAGTGAACCAAATTAAAGATGCTTACAATATGATGCAAACTGAAGAAGAGGAAATTGAAAAGGTTTTTATTCAACATTTTGAATCAAAATGAAAGAATAGAAGCTGTCAACTTTTAGGTTGGCCTGAAATTTTGAATCACCAGAAGATGAAGGATGAGGATATCCAGGTTCTTAGCTCAGATTTCTCGGTGATGGAGCTTAAGAAATCAGTCTTCCAGCAAGGGAACAATCGTTCCCCAGTTATGGATGGTCTTACTTCCTCTTTCTATAAATACTATTGGGATATAGTTTGGAAAGATTTATGGAATGATGTCAATAGTTTTTTTACTAATGGTTGTATGAAGAAAGAGTGGAAAGACACTTTAATTGTTTTGATTGCAAAAGTAAAGAATCCATTGCTTCCTTCCAATTACCGTCTATTAGCCTATGCCATACAAATTACAAGGTTGTAGCTACTATGCTAGTTAATAGATTGAAGATGTGTATGCCCAAGATGATTACTGAGGAACAAATGGCTTTTATTCCTGGGAGATCTATCTCTGAGCACTGTCTCTTGGCCCAGGAGATTTTACACAAGTTCAAAGTTTCCAGAAATAGGAAGGGGATGATGGCTCTGAGGTTTGATATGGAGCAAGCTTATGATAGCATGGGATGGCCTACCCTTGATCACGTCCTCAAATGGTATGGTTTCCCTTCTGGTTATTCTAATCTTATTATGGAATGCATTATTGATGTGATGTTCTCTATTATCATAAATGGGAGGAATTCTAAATGGATTATGGTTCATAGTGGCTTTCGTCAAGGGTGTCCTTTATCCCCTTATCTCTACATCTTGTGCTCTCAATTGCTCTCCAATTCCATTTATGAAAGGGGTCTTAATATTGGTATTCAAATCTCTCCTAGAGGTCCTAGAATTACTCATCTCTTATATGCTGATGATGTTATTATTTTTTCACAAGTCTCTAAGGAAATTGCTAAGGAGGTGAAGAGTATTGTGGATGACTTTTGTAATTGGACTAGGCAAAGGGTTAATACTAATAAATCTCAAATTATTTTCGAAAATATTGTTAGTAATCGTATGAGAAAGAAGGTTACTAAAGTTTTGAGCGTCAAAGTAGTCAAGGAGATGAGCTATCTTGGGATAAAGTTATCTCTTAATCGGTTGAGGGCAGCAGATTTTCATGATATCTTAACCAATATGATGGATAGACTCAATACTTGGGGGAAGAAATTTCTTTCTTTGGGTGGTAAGGTTACTCTTATCACTAGCTCTCTTTTGACCATGCCTAACTTCTTAATAACACACTTTATGATCCCTAAGAAGGTGTTGCTTACTATGGAAAAACTTTGTAGAAGTTTTATTTGGGATAAACATGATGGTAGTCATGGTATTCACTACATTGCTTGGGATGATCTTTGCAAACCAAGAAGTATGGGAGGTTTGGGATTACAATCTCCAATGCTGAAGGCTGGACCTTTAAGAGCAAATCTATCTTGGAGTTTTCTTCAAAAACCTGATACAATTTTTCATAGAACTATGAGAGCTAAGTATGGGAAGAGTATCTTGAATGGTACTCATAATAAGGTTACTTCTAAAGCTTGGAAGATCTTATTAGATGGTGGGAAATTTTTTAAAAACATTACTAGATGGAATGTTGGTAATGGAAAAGAGATCAATTTGTTGAATGATATATGGATCCTTGACAGATGTATCAACCAGTGGCCGACTTTTGCTGATTGTGCTGCCTTGGAGGGACTGTGTGTTCAGCAGTTAATGTTGGAGAATGGTAATTGGAATACTGATTTGCTTCAGGAGAAGTTTCATCTGGAACTTGTTAAGATGATCAGCAGTATCCAGGTTGATTCCAGCAGAGATGACTTGCTGGAAATGCAGAAGTTCTGTCCCGGTAGAACAATTTCTGGATTGGCTTTTGAACAAGTATTAAGAAGAAGATTCAGTTTAATTGATGATGATTATTATAATTGGCTGAATAAACTCAAGTTAAGCAAGAAGGTGGAGATGTTTTGGTGGAGATGTTTTGGTAAAGACTTGGGAATTCATCTATTCCTACCAACCTATATCTTAAGAACCGTAAGCTCCTGGATGATGATTCTTGTGCTAGAGGTTGTGTAATGGTGGAGAGCTATGAACATATCATTGTTCAATGCAAGTATTCGATTGAAATCATCAATCAGCTTGTTGGTTGTGGTATTTCTATTCCAATTTTTCATTCCTTGGATCATTGTCTCAAGGAACTTAAGAAAATTTCAGCAAATAATCTTGGTACTGTACAAATCTATTGTACCATTGTTTACTTCTCTTGGAAAAATAGGAATGAGATTAAGCATGGCAAAACTGCACTTCCTTCTTATGTGGTTGCTTCTAACGTATTATCAATGGCCATTACCAAGACAAGTCCGTCTCTTTTGAACTGGAGCACTAACCTCCTTAGGGAGTCTCATGTTTCTTGGTGCCCCCCACCGAAAGATTGGATGAAAATCAATATTGATCCTTCCTTAACTACTTCGGGCTTAGCTGGAATTGGTGGTGTGTTCCGAGATTGCAATGGTAGGTTCATACTTGCATTTGGGGAGAAGATGATGCATTGGGATATAGCACAGTTGGAGATGGGAGCAATTCTCTCGGCCAAGGACTATGTCAAAAGCTGGATGAGGGACTATAAAGGTGTGATTGTGGAAAGTGATAACATTAATGTTATGAACTACATTCAAAACTCCTTGAAGTAGAACAAAGGGATTCTAAACTTCCATTTGGTATGAGATTCTTTATTTGTGAATGATTTCAATAAAGTTGTCTTTCTACATGCTTATAGGAAATGTAATAAGGTAGCCTACTTGTGTGCTACTATGGCTTTAGAGAGTAGTTTTTATTTTGATAGCTTTTCTTTTGATGATATCCCTCCCTTGATGGCTAGTTTGATCAAGGAAGAGTATCATCCTTTTGCTGTTTGTAATTAGTTCTTTTCGTTTTTCTCCTTAATGCATATTGCATTTCTTCAAAATAATAATAATAATAATAATAATAACTATATTTGCCATCATAAAAAAAGGCAAGATTATTACAAATTGGGAATCAAGATTAAGATTATAATTTTTTATGATAGCAAAATATTATGGTTATCATTTTATTATTTCTCCTAGCATATATTGGATATTTCTATTCGTTTATGGGTATAACTATATTTCAGGGAAATCATATATCACTCAAGATTATTGAAGACTTCAAGACAACAAAGAATAAGATATCATGGAATAAAGTCTATATTTCTCTATTTTTATTCTTAAGTCTAAGTGAGTGTGATTATAATTAGGTAACTATGCACACACATAGGGGGAGAGTGATAAAATTTTTAAAACTGATCGTATTGTATTATATATAATCGTACTATATGATTTGACATGGTTTTTTCTCTAGAATCTAGTTACTTAAATTTATGGCTAGATTTTTTTAATTGTTCGTACTATAAGATGTTTAGCCGTAAAGATGACTAACAAAGTATGAAATATGTTTCTTATCAGATTATACCATATGAACTCATTTTTTTAGAATGGTTTAGATAGTATGATGTCAGGTCATACATACGACTAATAGAGTATGATTTCATACTGGATCATGCTATACAAACTCATTCATTTTTTAACTATTTATGTAGTACAATGTTAGGTCGTACATACGACTAACATAGTATGAAAAATATTTCATGCTGGATTGTACAGTACGATGTCAGCTCATACAGACTACTTTTAGAGTACAAAATTCCTTTTGTATTGGATCCTACCATACAAACTCGTTCATTTTTAAAATGTTTCTACAGTACGATGTCATGTCGTATAGTTGTCTGATAGTGTATGAAATTAGGTTCATTCAAGATCATACCTTACAAACACATTTGGTTTTGAACTATTCGTACAATATGATCTGAATCATACAGATGACTGGCAGTGCATAAAACTAAGTTTGTCTCAATTCATACCAAACAAAGCCCTAATTTTTTGAACTAATCATATCATATGATCTATGATCGTATAGTACAAATGTATGAAAGTTCACTTGATTTTTTTTTTATGTATAGTTTTTCATTTGGTTTTTATATAAAGAGTTCTTAAATCTGTCATATCATCCTTTGCTTCGAATTTCTATTAAGATGGACCTTTTGGAGACTGTGTTGGGAAGAGATTTTGTGAGTTAAGAAAGGGAGATCTAGTGAAGGGAAGTTGTGAGGGATTCGCAAGGTTGTCCGAAGTGAGGATCTCTTTTATCTTCTTCAAGCTTCTACCCAACTTCTTTATGGTCTCTTGAGAGAAGATCTTCAAGACTGGATCAATGTTCTCTGCCTTCACCAGGAGGGTAAAAAGGATGAGAAGGTTCTCTGCCTTCATTAGGAGGGTGAAAAAGGACAAGTAGGTTCTCTGCCTTCACTAAGAGGGTAAAAAAGGATGAGTATGTACTTTCCCTTCACCAGGAGGGTGAAAAAAGGATGAGGATGAATGATACATCTCTTGAAGAGTGCAAAAGGTGACGGTTCACTACCCCATCGAGTTGGTGGGAGAGAGTTTATAAGGGCTTCTTTGCCTTAATGTTTGGGCAAATTGAGAGTCATTTGTGTTTAGTACAATACCTAAAGGATTCTATATGGAGTGGATGTAAGTCTAGTTGGACCAAAACACTATAAAATTTAGTCTTCTTCGGTTATCTTTTATTTTTTTTGCATTTTTATTTTATTGCACTTATAACTTTGTGGTTAAAAATTATTTTTGGTAATCATTTCTATAAACCAACTGCATGTTTCAAGATTAGTAATTTAACATTCAAAAAGATCTAAAAAGGGTTTGAAATATTTAAGAATTTTTTTTCTTAACCAATTCACCCAGCCTCTTGAAACATGCAGTTGGTTTATAAGGTCTAACAACCTACATGAACTTTTAAGAATAGCAAATCCATCTTGAATATTATAGAAAAATTTAAAAAAGAACTGCATATAGCCCCAGAAAGCCAAAGTGAAGTTAAATCAATTACCTAGCTATAATAATCTAGTTGAATTATCATTAATTTTATATTCAAAGTTTTTTCAACAAATGTTATACCTCCCCAAAAGAAGAAAATATCATTCATTATCAATTTTTTTAACATAACGATATCGATCGTTGTTAATTTTAATTTTTCCAAAGAAGACTAATTGAATCTTGAAAATTGATTTTTGAAAAGTTTATGTGGGTCCTAAATCACCTACAAGTTTAAACCCTTGTAGTTAACTACATCTCTATGAATACTCTAAATTAAAATAACGGCAAAAAATATGTTCAAAAATTTTCTAGGAGTGCTATTAAAGGAGGTGAAATTGCAGTTTTAACAGGGATTAGATAAAATTTTGAACACTTATTTTTAGAGTTAAAGAAGTAGGGGTAAGAGAAACTATGAGTTTCTTAAATAATTCAAAAGTGTCCCAACCTAATCTAAGTGTTGGGCTTTAAATTTTAGATTGAGAGAATTCTTTTTAATTTGAGTTAATTATATTATTAGAAATTTGAGAATATAATTCTAGAGGTTGGGGTCTTATGATTCAAAATCTTCCCCATATCCTAAATTTTAATTGGGCACTAGACCATAAGAGCCCAAACCTAGCTAATGCAGTATAAAATCTGGACTTTGTCGAGCTTGATTAGGGAGCTAACTAAACACCTAGTAGATTTAAAATCTGTGAGTGTCATCATTTTTATGAAAGAGTGGTAGAAAAGTTATTGTTAAAGATTTTGAGAATTAGGACTCACTTATAGAGCAAATCTTAGTTGGTTCTTGACTTATGCTAGGCAATAATGCCTGAATCAAATATAATTAAAATTTTATATTCATTTAATTATTTTCTAATGTAATGTATGCTGATCAACATGGTTAAATATATAAAATGTATATGAAGCCATTTTAAAAAAGCTTAAAAATAATATGTTCATAGAGATTACACAATATCCCCTTAATAGATCTACACCCTCAAAGGCCAAGTGTTATGTTAGAATCTATAGGTGGGGAGGTGCCTAATAAGGAAGAGAAAGTCAATGATATGCTTTATAAGGACTCCTGGCAATCCCGGGCTTACTTCTTAGGCCGTTAGAGTTTTTAAGTTAGCCTAAAAATTTATTTAAATTTAAGTAGAAAATGTTTTTAGCATACCCTCACTAGCCTCCACATATCCAGGCTAAAACAAAAATGGCAAGCAAATCACCAAAAAACTAAGAAAAGCATGTTACCCTAATTACAATCAAATTAAATCAAACACATCAATAAATCAAATCAATTCAATAAATGTTCATAAGAAAATTATTTGTTTACTATTACTCAAAATTTACACAAATTAGAAGTAGTCAGGCATTACTAAAAATAAACCTGGATTCTAACATATAATCAATACAAGTGGACTTTAAGTGAGATACTCTTTATCTTCAACTCCTCATCCTCCCCTTCTTTGGGCTCCTTGGATTCATTGTACCTAGACATCCAAATGAAAAAGAAAACTCTTCCCCCAAAGGGGAGGTTATTCTTTTCACTTTGGGTATTAAGATTATCCAAACTTAAGCTACCAAATAAAAAAGTATTATTCCACTAAGGGGTATTCTTTCCTTTTTGGAATCTAATTTTAGATACGTGTATCCCAACTCAAATGTTTAACTTTCATAACTCTTAAGTTTAAACAAAATGCCAGTATTCAAATGAAAAATCTAGACTCCCATGGAATGTTATCCTAAGCTTTTAAAAATAAAATACATCCCAAGAAGATTTTATGTATGGAATAAAAGTAAATCACACTTAGCCACACTCCTATTTCTTTGGGGGCTAAGCAATAGAAGCACATGTAGGACTTGCTAAAAATTTTATTATGTTAAATCATTATTAATTTATGCCTTTTATTGCTCTATATGAGCATGGTCACCTATAGAAAATTCAGAAAGTAACTAGATCATCCCTAACCTAAGGGTATTCTATCGCCCATCACATAAATTCATCGATTACAATTGAAGTAAGTAAATACTATATCAATCAATTTTTAATCATAGCATGCAATGAAAACATGGAAAACTAGGCACACAACACTAAAAGTAAACATTGGCCTAGCCTAAATTAGAGTTAGTTGTTCTAGCAAACCATCTAAAGAGTGTACAAAAAGGCTATGTCTATTGGACATGTCCTAAACTGGGCAATTCGTTAAAGTTATTTAATATTCGAGTTTGTTAAATGTTGAAGACAGAAATTTATGCTTGAGTTTAAATATTAAAGTGTTAAAGCTTAATTTAGGTATGTTTTAATGGTTTAATGATAACTGTCTTTATTGTTCACAAAGGCTGTAAAGTTTATTTCACCTTTCTTGGGGCTAAGCTAATAGCCTCTTAGGCTTGGGTTACCTAGTAGTAACCAAGGTTAATTAAGTTTATTTCATTGGTTAGGGATTAAAGGTTGATAAATTTTAATCCAATTTATTGATTACTAATTTCAATGATTAAATTAGAAATTTCAAGAATTTTAGGTTAATTATTGAATTTTTGAATTATTTAAGTTATTTAATTAAAGTGTTGAAAGTTTACTTTTAAAATTAAAGTAATTTTTTTACTTTAGCATTTTTCTTAGACATTAGACCATAAAATGAGTTGTTAGACTTTAAGTTTTCTCAATTTAGAATTTTCTACATTAAGTTATGATTTTTTAAAACTTTGACCTAGTTTTAAACTACAATTGACCGTGGAGTTGACTTTTTAACTTTAACTTAGTTTTGGAGATTTGACATTTATAAAAAATTATATATTTTAATTAAATTTGAATGGATTTAAGCTTGATTAAAGTGGATTTTTCTAGAATTATTGGTATTTTTTCAAACTTAAGGTATTTTTGGAATTTCTAAAATTGTCTAATTTAGGGGATATTTTGATCGAAATAAGTCCCAAACCCCTTGGAATCACCCCCAAATGTTAGAAATGACATAAGAGGATGTTTCCAATTACATAGGAATTTTTTTAAAAATTTTATTTTATTTAATTAATTAATCTAATTAAATATGAAATTTCTTTAAAAATTATATTAAGGCTAAATTAGAGGTCTTATCATGGAAGTTTTACTTTTCATGGATTAAGGGTTCTATTATAAATAATTAGAGAGCTTATTTGAGTTTCTAGGATTTTATATAAATTAGTTGTGATCAATTAATGTAATAGGTCCAATCTAGGAGGAGATTTTGGAATCCCTAGTTGGTAGACCAAATGGCTTCCATTTCTAATTAAATTCACCTGATCGCAAGGTCAAATCCCTCTAAATTTGTCCTGAAGTGGGACTCTCTAAAATGGTTAACCAAACCACCAAAAGCAACCTCTAGGTTACCTTCAAAAATTCCCAAGTTACTACTTAAGCATAATCAACAGACAAACACTCAAACCCTATATCCCGATTGATATGTGAATGTTTTGATTTAAAATTAAAAGTCAAACCATGACCCTTAAGCCCAAATAAACTTAAAATAGCCCTTAATCAAATCAAATAAGGAAGAAACATTTTGGAAATGTTAGTGACATGCCTAAAATTAATCCCCAAAAATTCCAATCCCGAATGAGTTGTTATAATTAATGTCATAATTGCAAAATTATCCCTACTATTATAAATGTTATAACATAACTTTTATACATGCTCAGGAATTGAAACCATATGGTTTTTATAGGTCTCCTCAATACCTTTCCAATAAGCCTAAGGACACCTAAATTGGACAAGTATGAGAAGAGATATGGTTTTTTTGAAGTTCCATGCAATTTCTTGTGAAATTAAATCCTTATTTACATAGTCACTCGGCTCTTTACACGCGGGAGACATCCGATTGGCTAGCCAATCATTATGACAGACTATGTAAGTGCAAAATTGATTATAGCCATTGGATCATTGATCAAGTGGCTTCAATTAAATGGTCTCTAAAACCTCATGATCTAATCTAAATTATGAATTAAAATCAACAATTTGGTTTATGTCTTCAACCTCCCCCACAGAACTAAAGTCGTTTATGTTCTTCGGCATGATCAGGGATATCCTGCTGGTGAACTCTAACAAAATTTCAAAGGAAGGATCAAGATGATGAGGAATTTCAATCCAATGGTGGGACTGTGTTGGATTGAAAGTTTCTTTTATACTTGACCAACACTACCTAGGTAAGAGCTCGGGAAGGGATTCTCACCATGTAGAAAGCCACATAAAATGGGTTTTTCTATCAAGATGCTTGAGGGTATGATGGCAAAGACTTCTCTGTCAGATGTCTCGGCCAGAGGACCACCAAAAGTGTGACTTCGAGTGGAGGGCGAATAGCTTTCACAGAAGTTTGCTCAAATGGATGGTTTGAAGAGGTTGGAAAGCTAGGGATTCAAAGACGAAGACTAGGGGAACTCTGGGAATGATTTCAAAACACTAGAATCAAGTGAGTCACTATGGAGAGGAATACCCTATTTAAATCGATATCATAAGCTTATACAGGTAGGATTTATTTGGAAGGACGTTGGATGACTGTGAAGTGGAAGGGGAGATGTCCCTTAATCTCGTGAGCTCAAGGTAGATAAATAAAGACTCTGGAAAGCTTTGGATGAGGCCTGAGATAGAGGGGACCACCAGAGCTCAAATCTACTTGCTTCAAATAATGGCAACCACTGAATGGGTCAGGATGAAGTGGAAGGGTGTCTGGAGGTCTAGTGAGCTTAAACGTGAGCTAAATTGGGAAGGAGGTAGCACAATTTGGTGGATAGACTTGTGTTGATGTAAATCTGTATGGTTTGGGTCAACTTGGGTGCTGCTTGAGCTGAGTCAGATCATGGAATTGATTTGGAAGATGTATTGGGTTAAGGGGAAACCACTCAAAGTGTCAATTGGATATGGTTCAACCTAGTGGACAAATTAGCTCAAGTCAAAGTAGTTTTGACCACTTTGGGATAGCATAGAGGTTGACCCAGGTCAACCCAAGGGTGGGGATGACTAGGGTAGGTGTTGGATCTAAGGCCACCTAATGGAGGTGTTGATTTTGAATAGTGAGGCCTAACTTGGGAAATGGCTAAAACCATAGTGGTTTTGACCACTTTGGTTTAGCCTAATTCCTAACCCAAGGGCTAAGTAAACTAGCGAAGGTGTGTTGGGTCATGGGGGACCCAAAGCCATTATTAGTTTGATCCAATTTGGCTAGGATTGGGAATTAGCTCATAGGGCACCTCTCTTTAAGTACTTAGGGCAAATCAAGTAGCTAACCCAAGTGGGCCCACATCTTGGGTCCTCAAAAGGGATCTACTAAGAACCTAATGGGTGTTTGTATAGGCTTGGCAAGATCTTGGCCAAATGATTTGAATGGGTTGAAGGTATATGTGTATTTGGTCAATGGTCAACTAAGTTGACCTAGGGTCAAGGGTTGGGTTAATTAAGTTCAAATTGATCATATGAACTCAATGGAGGTGGTTTCACATCAAGAGGAGGTCATTTAGTTTGAAATTTGTGTTTAAATACTTAAGGGTCACTTTGGTCAACCATGGTAGACTTGGTCAACTAGATCAAACTAAAGAGTGGATTTGGGTCCAATGTATTCCTAATTATATTTAAGATCCATTGGGATAGGTTTTGAAGGTTGATAGCATGTTGAGTTTTGGGGAAAAGACCAAAAACCCATTTAAAGGGCATTTTAGTCATTTTGACACCAGGTCAAACTGGGTCCAACAAAGTATAGGTTACTAACCAAAAAGTCATCACAAGGGCCATGGATGTGGTTGAAAGGTTTGGAAGGAGTCCGAATGCCAAATTCCACTGAATGGTAAGTCCAGTGGCATTGGATGTAAATATTTAAAAGTTTTGTAGTGTTTGGAAATCAATTTAGTTCTTAAGGCTAGGGATTTGAGAATGAGCTCAAATTTGTGGGTTTCAAGGTGGTACAAAAACCACCCAAAAAGGATTTCAAAACCTAGGTCCTTAACCTCATGATTTGGTTTAGAAACTTAGATTTGGATTTGATTTTGACTTGAATGGTTGCATTTAAACTAGCCACATCAATGAAAATCAATTGAATGATTGAGATTGATTGAATAAGATTTGAAAGTTGTCGGAAGGCTGGACTAGATATTGAATTAAAGGGTGGAACTATATTTGATTAGACTTAAATTTGGTTTTGACTAGGACCTATATGATTGAGGTGTGGACACCTTCCAATCATTTGGTCATTAGAAAGAAATCGAGGTAGGTCCTAGTAACCTCATAAAGAAATGAGGTCAATAAATGGACCCCCAATAAATGTGGTAGAATGAAGTTCTAGTACATATATTGGCATGGACTGAATAAAAGGGTGGAATTTGGGACCTTAACCCTAAGGAGAAGAAGGACCAAACCTTAACAAAATAAAGTTTAGTTGATAATAGGTCAATAACACAAAGGGCATTATCCACCACTAGTAGATGAATATGTGGTGGGGTCAAAATATGCCTAACATAGAGGATCAAAGTTGGATGATCAAGTGGGGGGGTCAAAAACATACCCAAAATAGAGGATTGGGGTTGAATGATTGTGTGGTGGGGTTGAAACATGCCCAACATAAATGATTGAGGTTGAATGATCATGTGGTGGAGTTAAAATATGCCCAACACAAAGTATCGGGGTTGAATGATCATATGATGGGGTCGAGATATACCCATCACAGAGGATCGAGGTTGAATGATTATATGATGGGGAAGAAATATGCCCATCATAGAGGATTAAGGTTGAATAATCAAATGACGAGCTTGAGAAATGCCTATCATGGAGGATTGAGGTTGAATGATTATATAATGGGATAGAAATATGCCCATCATAGATGATCGGGGTTAAATGATCATATGATGGGCTCGAGATATGCCAATCATAGAGGATCAAGGTTGAATAATCATATGATGCAGTAGAAATATTCCCATCACAGAGGATCAAGGTTGAATGATCATATAGTGGGCTTAAGATATGCCCATCAAAGAAGATTGAGGTTGAATGATTGTGTGGTCGGGTCAAAATATGCCCAACATAGAGGATTGAGGTTGAATGATCATATGATGGGGTCATGATATGTCAAACATAGAGGATCAAGGTTGAATGATCAATTAATGGGATTAAAATGTGCCCATCACTAAAGATCAAGTTTGAATGATTATGTGATCGGGTCAAGATATGCCCAACATAGAGGATCAAGGTTGAATGATCATATGATGGTTAAGATATACCCAACACAAAGGATCAAGGTTGAATGATCATATGATGGGGTCGAGATATGCCCATCATAGAGGACTGAGGTTGAATGTTCATATAATGGTCAGATGATTGAAACTTAAGGGAAGGTAGCACCAATCCTTAAGGCAAAGAGAGAAAAATGATTGATTAAGGATTTTGATCTTTTTAAAAATTTCTTTGACATTTAAAATAAAATTGACCAAAATGAATCCAAGACATTAAAACATTTCATTGATTGAGAATTTGAGCTACAATAAATATATCATTTCTTAAGGAAATGTCAATTGATATATAATATTAGGTGATTTCCTTTACAATCCACTTATTGGCACGAGCCCCCTTTATATGTTGTCTTCATAACAAAGGGTCCTTTCTATGTTGGTTTAAACTTCCCACCAATCTTTTGGTGAGATGAGATAGGCCTCTGAAGAATAAGGACCAAGTCTAATACTTGGAAGGTTTTGTTGCAAACCTGATCCAAGCACTATGATTTTAATAATAACAAACATTATGGTGTATGTTAATGCTTTATCATATTTGTATAATATTTTGCTTTGTTTTGTGCGTACTAATGTTTCAGGAAATCAGTCCACCGTACACTTATAATTCAGATCAGCTTAAGACTAGTAGACTAGGGTTACAATTGGTTTTCATTTTATTCTCTATTTTTTTCTTTCTTGAGTTGTATCATGTAATTGGGTGGATATCATTGCTAAGTAGTCTTGCACACATATAGGGGGAGAGAGAAAATTATTTTTTAGTGATTTTTTTTAAGTACATCATACTATATAATTTTGGAATCGTATTGTATGACCTTATTTGGTATTGTATGATTTTAATTTGTACTAAATGATCTGTAATGCTTTGTCAAAATCCTAGCCACTATAGGTTAAGAAATATATCAATTATGTGTTGATTGTACAGTAAAATTTGGTTTATACTATGTCCTAATTAAATCTTTCTTAATTAATCTCTCATTATCAGTAAATCAAATCATGGAAAATTATTGTGATTGATCGTACTGTGTGATACAGTTCATACTGTATGATTGCCTGTGTATGAAATTGGTCATCCCTGAGATTGTACTTAATGAAATCCATAATTTTTCTAATGAACATACTGTAAGATGTCTATGGTTCTAGATGATCGATAGTGTATGAAATCGGACATCCCAAGGGTCGTCCCAAATGAATAGAAGGAATTTCTATAGTTTGTAATGTACAATGTTTGGATTGTACTGTATGAAATATTATAAAGGTTGAATAGTTTGTATGCATGATCTTCTTATTTTCTAGGCGGCGGCGGTGGCTGTTGGCGAGGGCTACCAGGGGATGGTGGTGGCAGGCAGTGGGTAGCAGGTGGCAGTGGAGATAGTGTCCACCATAGGTGGTCAAGAAATTATTTGATTAGTGTAAAGTAATTCTCACTCAAATTGGGAGATAACGCTTTACCTAAAAATGAACTAAAATGGAATAAATTATATTTAATTTACTTTACTTTGACTTGGATTTGCTTTTCATTCAACCAAATGCTTAAATTTGAAAAAGAAATAAATTTACTTTACTTTGCATTACCTTTTCTTCCAACCAAACAACCCCTAAGTAATTTATAAAGATTAAACATACTTTATATAACTCATGGATTTTAGATAATCATAGATTCAAAATTAATTTATTAACTACACATGGAGACAAAATTACATAGAATAAACCTTTTCATTTTACAAACAAACACAATAGAAATTACAAAGAAAAACATAAATGATAGAAGAAAGGTTAGAAGTCAGATCTAAAGTACAGACTTCTTTGCACTCCTCCACTTTGTTCGACCCTAATATAAGACACCAAATAAGTATAATAGAGTTAATTCCTCTCTAAAATAGTCTCTAATACTCACGCACATAGACATGACTCCCGAAGGTTCCTACATCTTTACATTAATAATAAGGCTACTACTTATAACTTTATAAAATAACTAAATCGGTGATGCAGCACTAGCTTGGTGCCATTATGGCACTACTAAGACTGTGCGTCGAATCACCATTCATCTTATTGGTTCACCAACTTAACTATCTCCCACTACGATATTGGGTAATTTAGGGTGGTGATGCTCCATTCGGTGCTGCGACGCTTCCTTTATAGCACCTTAGTGTTAAGCTCTCTAGCAATTTGTTGAGGCCCTCCACTATAGCGTTGCTTTTGTGCCACTGTGATGTTGGTTCAATTTAAAAAAAAAAATTAACAAATTTTTTGCATAAAAATATAAGGAATAGAAGCACATCTATTATAAAATATGAAATTTGGACTTAGAATTTTTTTCTCTTATCATACCACAGTTTCGTCAATGACTAAGATCTAAAAAGTGAAAAAAGAGTAACAGCATGAGGTTGAGAACTGAGAATGAAAACTTATTAAATAAATAACTAATCACGTTTACTGCAAGAGAGTCTGATAAGGTAAGATTCCACCTACTTCTCCTTTTTTGGGAGGTAGCTGATTCCATCCTCTCTTTACTGCCTATGGAGAAGATGATGATAAAGTAATAGCAAATTAAACTCCTCCATACATTTGATTGTACCATTATTCCATCATTAGGAGAATGGAAGAGAATGTTTAAAAGTATGCTAAAATGGATAGTTTAGTGGTGTGTTGATACCTTTGGACATTCCAAGAAAGAGTTCTTGAATGATTAATGTGAGTAATTAGTGAAAAAGTTGGAACTAAAATTCTAAAGAAATATATTTTTAGTATTGGGAGAAAAAGAAAAGTTGAATATTAGAAGTTGAGATAAAAAACTAAACTTTATTATGTGTTTGTGATCATTGATGGATATCATAGAGAACCTATCAAGTTCTCAAGAAATACTGATAATATAATTTTAACTAGTGGACATCACTAGAAAGTCCCTACCAAGCTTGAATAAGTAAGGCGTATTTCTTGTCAAACTCATCAACATTTATCTTCATCCACATCCATAGTCTTAATAATGTTGTTAAAGTATCTCATCACACTTATGTGCATCAGTCACACATAGTTTACTAGCACTATATTGAGGGTGGCTGATTGTCTTTAAACTCTGATGTGAGGAGGTCGAACTCTTCAATTCAATTGACCTTAACATCTACTAAGAAGAACATTTGGTGACCTTAATTTGTAGCCACTTCAACATCACCAGTTGTAGTTAAAGATCAAGTGGAGCGAGAAATGAATGAAAGGAAAAGAATTAATGAGATATACACCGAGTAAAGAGTATCTCCTATAAATCCTCATTATGTATTCAAAAATTCTATCAAAGAAGTTATGGATGAATTAAAGAAAAGTATAAAGTAGATAAAATAAAAGGAAGAAGAAGAAGAAGAAGAAGAAGAATCTATTGAGCTAGAAATGGAGCATAATAATGTAGAGATGTTTGCTAAAATTTGCATGGCAAACATAAGAGAATCCTACAAAAAGAAAAAAGTATTAAAGCCAGCCTATTAGATGTTGAAGTTATGTAAGGTGTTGCATCATACTTCACTCAAACATCTCTTAAATAAATTAAATGAAAAAATGAACAGATTTTGAGAATATAGAAGAAAATACAGGAGATATGATGGATGTTAACTGCATTGTAGATTCAAGTGTTACAAATTTGCCCTAAGTACTTTGGATTTTATGATATCAAAAATTATTTTTTCTTTACTATTACTATTATTGCATATCTATTTTCTTTTCCATGCTCACTAACCTTTCAGGTCCATAAGTTCATTTGTAATGCAAATAAGCGTAATAAGATCGGGTAGACTAAGATTGAGTCTATCTATAATTTCAATCTCATTATTATTTTTACCTTTCTTAAGTCAAGTTATGTATCTAAAAGACCCCAAGCTAAATATGCATACACACACTCAAGTGGATGAGTTAGTGAGGTAGGAAAAAATGGATTTTTGAACTAATCATACAGTATGATGTAAATCATATTGGATGATTAGTTATATAAAAAACCCTAATTATGGCACCTTTTATTAAGAAAGAATGATTAACTAATCAAAGTAGATGATTCAGATCATACATGATGATCCATCATAGACATGAAAAATAGCCACCATTTATAATTTAGGTAATATATTAATCTTTAAATTTTGTTTTAATCATACGGGATGATATACATCATACTGGATTATTTATGACAACCATACTTAAATTAATTATATGATTAGGGGACTAATTATGATTAGATTGCTATATCAGATCTTATATGATGATCTATGATGACCAAACTGGATAATCTTTGATATTTTATGGGATGATCTCCCATCTTCCAATAGGAGATCGTACTGGATATCCTAAGGGATGTTCAAGATAATATGTAAATCACCACCCATCGTTCCATATCATCATGGATGATCAATAAAGTATCATGACCTAATTAACTTGGACGATCGTAGAATCATATTGGATGATTTGTATAAATACTTGAACTTATCGTACAGGCAATGCTTATCATACTAGCTAAAAGGGCTATTTTGTACTAATTGTATAGAATGAACTCAGGATCATACTAGATAATCTTTAATGGAAAAATAAAAATTAGGGATTCTTTTGGAGGCTCTCTATTTAATCTTTCATATTATCTGTTGAGAGATCTTTTGCTATTGAGTTAATATGAGAGAGAGCTTAAAGAAGATCGAGAGAGAGCTTTGGAGGGAAGAAAGTGAGAGATCCTTATGAGGGGGAGTTTTTAAGGACTCACAAAGGTTGCTCCAAGCAAGGTTTCTACCATCTTCTTTAAGCTTCTTTCCTAATTTTTTGGTGGCTATAGGGAGACTTTCATCAGAATAAAATCTAGGTTCTCTGCCTACTCCATAAGGGAGTAAAAGGATCCAAGGTTATATGCCTACTCCAGAAGGGTGTAAAGTAATTTCCAGGTTCTTTACCTACTATAGGGGGGAGTAAAAGGATTCAAGGTACTCTACCTTATCGGGTTGATGGAAAGATTTTTTAAGGAGTTCTCTGCCTTGCTATAGGGTCAATAAGAGATACACTACTTTTAGTGTAATACCTGGAAAGGAGATTTCTGGGTAGTGGATGTAGGTCAAGTTGACCGAACCACTATAATTCAGGTGTGTTTTTTTTATTTACTTTTTCACGTTTGATTCTCACATTTTTTGTGATTTGTTTTATGTTTGAAATATCTAATTTTAGCCATTTTGAAAGTGGTTTTGCTTCTGCATTATGGAATAAAATTGTTTGTTTTAAAATATTTAAAAATATTTCAAAAGATTTTCTTTTTGCCTTGCAATTTTTTAAAATAACCAATTTACCCTTTCTTAGTTAGCCTCAGGCTAGTTCATAAAGGTTAAACAACCCTCATGAACTTTCAAGTGGTATTAGAGAAGGATTCATAAATTAAGTTTTAAAAAACTTAAAAACAAAAGATCTATGGCTAACTTTGGTAAGCGTATTAATATGGATGGATATTCAATTACTCAATCACCTCTATTTAATAATATTCCTTTTGATTTTTAGAAAATTCGCATGTCCATAATTTTACAATCAATTGATTAATGCATGTGGATGTTAGTTTAGGAAGGTTATTATGCACCTTCTTACTTTGTTAATGGCATAAAAATTAAACTTCCATTTTTTGAATGGAGCATGAAAGATAGAGATTATCCCAATTGAATGCCATATATTTGAACTACTTTTTCTATGCTTTAAAATATGAAGATTATATGTGTATTTCTACTTGCACTACTAGTAAGGATATTTGGGATAAACTCTGCATAACATATAAAGGAACAAAGGAAGCAAAATAATCTAGGTTAAACATTCTTCTTCATGATTATGAACTTTTTTACATGAAACCTAGTGAAACTATTTTTGAAATGTATATTACGTTAACTTAGATTGTTACTTCCCTATATGCCTTAGGAAGAGAACTTACAAACTATAAAAAAGTTAACAAGATTTTATGTAATTTACCTTCTTCCTATGATTCAAAAATCAATGCTATTATTGAATCTAAAGATTTGAATGTTTATTCCATTTATAATTTATTTGGGCCACTCATTGCCTACGACAAAAGAGTGAGTCAAAGGTAGCTTGATGTAGGTGAAAAGAGCAAATTATAGCTTTAAAGGCTTTAATTCTGGCAGCAACTCTTTTAGATTATTTGATGATGGCATTGAACTGATGACTAGGCAATTCAAGAGCTTTTTAAAGAAAAAACAAAAATGTCATCAATAATGGAATAAAGATAAGAATTGTAAAAATTCTAAAATTTCTTTTGATGTTATATTCTTTTAATACAATAAGCCAGGATACTCGAAGTATGATTTTCCAACTCTTAAAGCTCACCCAACCAAGGCGAAGGGTGAAGAAAAAGCTGAATTCAAGAAAGGAAAGTAAAGGACTCAAAAGGCTTCTGAGTAGAATCTTCTTCATATTCATTTAAACTTAAAGCAGAAGAGGAGGTAACCAACCTATGCTTAATGGTTAATGATCCTCTTGACCATTTAAATCAAGAGGAGGTATGTGATCTTACATATGATCAATTATTTGAAGTTTCTAAAAACTTCATACTGCATATAGGAAGCTCAAAAAATCACATGCTAGCCTTAAATCTAACTTTTTAATTTTGCAAAAAGAGCATGAATACTTAAGGAAAGATCATTCCTTTTTGGATAGTAATCACATGGCTTTGTTAAATGAATATGATATTTTAAATGAGAAGCATTTTGAATTAACTACTGAGCAAAATTTCTTAAAATATCACATGTTGAATTAGAAAATGTATTCTAGGAATTAAAAACTCTTACATCTCAATTAGATAATAGGGAGCATGCATTAAAAATAAAAAATTCAATTCTTGAAAGTAAAAAAAAGATTTAACAAGTTCAATTAACTACTTTTAACGAAAATAAAAAACCACCTTCATTTGAATAGTTTCAAAAACCATCATCAAAGCATGCATCATTTTAACCTAGGAAGAGGCACCATAACCTAAATAGAATAGTAAATCCTTTTCCTAGTATTAGATTTTTTTTTGTGGTATGCTAGAACATATCTCCTACACTTGCACCATTCACCATAGAATATATTTAATGTGGAGACCAAAATTTCAAAAACCACAGCATAGTAAGTATACATTTGATTCTACTTTGCATAAGATGGGACCCAAACTTATTTGGGTTTCCCAATCTAATATCTGTTGATTTTATAGGTGTTCTATCACAAAAGGCCTCATGAGAGCATGTGATACCAAGATAGTGGATGTTTAAGGCACATGACTGGAGATACGATTCAATTCTTTTTGTTGGAGGCCAGGGCAGGAGGCAAGGTGACACTTGGAGATAACACCACCAAGACAGTGATGGGATTAGGTATAATTGTCAACCCAAAAAATTTTATAATTAAAATTTTTTTTTTGGTAGATGGTTTAAAACTTAATCTACTTAACCTAAGCCAGCTTTGTGATAAAGGATTTAGCATTAAAATTGCGTATATCAGATGCACGATTAGCTTAAATGGAAATATTGTTCTACAAGGAAATAGAATTAATAATATTTACATGCTTGATTTAAAGTATGTTAAACCTGCTACTTTTTTACCTAAAAAATATTGCTGATGAATCCTAGTTATGACATAGGAGATTATGTCATACAAGCTTGAAAAATCTTAGAAAAATTACCCAAAAAGACTTTGTGGGAGGCATACCTAAACTAGAGTTCACTAAGGACCACCTGTTTGATGCCTGTTAGTTAGGAAAGCAAGTCAAATCCACCTTCTACTCAATTAAGGATATTAATACTAGCAAACCCTTAGAAATCCTTCACATGGATCTCTTTGGACATGTCAGAACGGCAATCCTAAGAGGGAAAGTCTTTGGGTATGTGATTGTTTATAATTATTTGAGATTTACTTGGGTTAGATTTATATCTCATAAAAATGAATCATTTGATAAATTTAGGACATTCTCCACTTGGATTCAGAGGAAGCTAGGTTATAAAGTTCTAACCATTCATAGCGATAATGGTGGAAAGTTTAAAAATGAGAAATTTGAAACCTACTATAAGGAGCAAGGGATATATCATAAATTTTTAGCTCCTAAAACTCCTCAGCAGAACAAGGTAGCTGATAGAAAGAACATGACCTTGGTAGAAGTCACTAGAGTCATATTAGCTGAATACTCACTTTCTAAATATTTCTAGGCAGAAGTGGTAAATATAGCCTGTTATGTTTCGAATGGTTAATAATAGATTCAATCTGAATAAGACACTTTATGAAATCCTTAAGGGTAGGACACCCAACCTCTCTCACCTTTATATCTTTTGATGTAAAATGTTCATTCTGAATAATGGGAAATATCTACTAGAAAAGTTTGACCCCAAATCTTATAAAGGAGTCTTCCTAGGTTACTCAAATGTTGGGAAATCTTATTGAGTTTTCAATAAAAGAATACATGTAGTAAAGGTGACCACTCATGTTATATTTGAAGAATTTGATAATTTTGGAGGGCCTAGGTTAGAAGAAGAAGAAGAGGTTTTAGAAATTACCCAAGGGTTATAATATGTAAATTTAGATGAAAGAGTAAAACCTAAAAATACACTGCGTAAAGAATGGAGATATTCTTCAAATTATCCTAAATAACTGATCTTAGGAGACCCATCTGAAGGTGATAGAACTAAGCATGGACTTAGATAAGAAGTAAACCACTCAGCCTTCATTTTAATAACTGAACCCACCAACATAAATCAAGCCCTATCTAATGCATTCTAGCCATGTATGAAGAGTTAAATCAATTTGTGAGGAATGATGTTTGGGAACTTGTTGAAAAACCTAAGGACTAGAGTGTGGTTGGAACTAAATGAGTTTGAAAAACAAAATGAATGATTTTGGAGTTGTGGTTAGAAATGAAGAAAGATTAATGGCTAAGGGGTATAACCATATAGAAGGGATTAACTTTAAAGAGATATTTGCCCCTGTAGTTAGATTGGAAGCAATTATTGTGCTACTAGCTTTTACCTGCTTTAAGGGATTTAAACTATATCAAATGGATGTCAAAAGTTCCTTTTTAAATGAGATAATAAAAAAATGTGTTTGTTGAACAACCATCAGGCTTTAAAAATTCATAATTTCTTCATATGTTTAAATTAAAAAATGCATTATATAAACTAAAATAGGCACCCAGAGCATGTTATGAAATGCTAAGCACATTCCTACTAGAGAGAACCTTTGTTAAGGGGAATGTAGACATTACTCTATTTTTGTAAAACATAGGAGATGAATAACTCATTATCTAAATTTATGTTGATGATATTCTATTTAGATTTTCTTATAAAATTTTATGTAATGAATTTTCAAAAATAATAAGGAGTTTGAAATGAGTATACTAGGAGAATCGACCAACTTTCTTGGATTAGTATATGGCAAAAGGATGATGAAATTTTTCTTAGTCAATTAAAATGTATTAAGAATATCCTTATGAAATTTGAAATAGGTAAAGCCAAGCCAATAAACACTACCATGAGTTCCACTATTTAATTAGATAAGAATTCAAATAGAAAATCTTTTGATCTAAAGAAATACAGAGAAATAATTGAATCACTTCTTTACTTGATTGCTAGAAGACCTGATATAATGTTTAGTATTAGTCTCTATGTTAGATTTCAGGCTAATTCAAATGAGTCCCACTTTACTGCTGCAAAGAGAATCATTAGATATCTCTTAGGAATGAAAATATAGAAATCTGATATCCTAGATATAACACTTCCTTTAAAATCATAAAATTTTTTTATTCAAATTTTACAAGATTCAGAGTTAATAGGAAAGCACTTCTAGAATATGTTAATTCATAGGAAATTTCTTAGTCTCTGAATCTAGTAGAAAATAAAACTCAACTGCACTGTCCACTACTGAAGCTGAATATATAATCTTAGGAAGTTGTGTAGCCCAACTCCATTGATTAAAATAACAAATAATGGATTTAGGATTACCTGTAGGTGTTGAGTCTAGTAATTAGGTTATTAAGCCTAAGTGAATGTCCCACGGCTACCAAGAGGGGGGTGAATTGGTAGTTTTAAAAAACAAAGTTAAAATTTAAGACCCCTTTTTAAATATTATTGAACCGAAATAAAATCTCTTTTAAATTTTGTAGAAAAAGGTTTTTCAACCACAGAATTTTTTAAACTGAAATAAAAAGTGCGGAAACGTAAAAACAGTAAAGTAAATGACACCAGATTTATAGTGGTTCGGTCTATAACCAGACCTACATCCACTCCCCAGAGGCACCCTCTAAGTATTGCACTAATACCAATAGTGACTCTCCTTTTGCACCCACAGCAAGGCGGAGAAGCCTTTACAACACACTCTTTTCACCACTCCCCGGTGCGGCAGAGAACCGTCCGTCCTTTTACACAATACCCAGTGTTGGCAAAGAACCGTCCGTCCTTTCACACTATCCCCAGTGTGGGCAGAGAACCCTTCGTCCTTTCACACTCTCCTAGTGTGGGCAGAGAACCCTTCATCCTTTCACACTCTCCTAGTGTGGGCAGAGAACCCTTCGTCCTTTCACACTCTCCTAGTGTAGGCAAAGAACCCTTCGGCTGTTCACACTCTCCAAGTGTCGGCAGAGAACCCTTCGGCTGTTCACACTCTCCAAGTGTCGGCAGAGAACCGGATCTCCTTGACAGATCTTCTCACAAGAATCTAGAAGGAAGAAAGAAAAGAGTGAAGTAATCTCAATTCACAAGTAGAGACTCTTACCTTTGAAATCCAAGTGAAGCCTTCTCGCTTCAGTGGTAGAAATCCTCCCTCGAATGCTCTCTTCAACTCTCTCCTTGGCTATTCTCTCAATAGGCACGAAGATCAAATGACAAAAAGATAGGGTGGCAGTCTAATTTGAACTATTTATACAAAAGATAAGAAAAACCGCCCAAAAACTGCAAGTATTCAATTCTGTACGCAGTGGATCGTCCTGTACGATCGTGGATCGTCCTGGACGATTTTACTTAAATGATCTGAAACGACCCTATTTGAATATGTGTACGAAATGTCTTCGTACAGCTGATCGTCCTGTACGAACTAGGTTCGTCCAGTACGAACGGTTATTACAAGGTCGATTCTAGAAACTGCTGAAAACTGTCCTAAGTCGGTTAATCGTTTGGACGAAAATATATTCGTCTGGACAAAATTTTTACAGAGGACTGATCGTCCTGTACGATAATTTATTTCGTCTGGACGAAAATTTTCCCGAGGACTGATCGTCCTAGATGATAATTTATTTCCGTCTGGACGAAAATTTTCCAGAGACCCAATCGTCCTGGACGATAATTTTATTTCATCTGGACGAGAATTTTTCAGAGAGCCAATCGTACTGGACGATAATTTTATTTCGTCCTGGACGAATAGGACTTAGAAAAAATTTCAAACAAGTTCCTATTCGTTCCAAATGCTCTATAGGAGATAACTGTCTGATCGTCCAGTACGAACTGAATATCGTCCTGTACGATCAGTATAAATTCTACATGATCTCCTTATGTGTGAATGTTTTTATTTTCTCAACATATAATCACTCCCTTTCAATTTGATTTCTAAGAAAAGTGCAAGCTTCAAATATTACAAAGTATCTCATGCTGAATTTAATTTGAACTCTTCGTAGTTTGGAGTTCATTTTTTCCTGAAATGTCAGTACACACAAGAGCAAATACAATTCTTCCAAAATTGTTAGGAGATAACTACACATGTGAACAATAATGTTTGAAATCATCAAAACTTTATAAGTTGCAAAAATGAAAAGTATGCAAATAGCAACTATCTTAACAATCTCCCCCTTTTTGATGATGGCAAAACAATTATTGTTTGTATGATTTCAATTTAAACAAATCTTTCTATCTCCTAAACTCCCCCTGAATTGATGAATACATGAAAATAAGGAGGCAATTTGAAGCATAAAAAAATAACCCAAATAAACTAGTAAAATAAACTAGAAACTCAAACATACAAACATATGAACAAACAAAGCATACAAACATAGCATACAAACACAAAACATAGCATACAAACACAATGATTTCTCCCCCTTTTTGACAACAACAAAAAGTGAAGAAGAAATAGACAAGAAATGTAAGTAATTGTATGAAATTCATTAGAACATTTAATCTAAATGGTGATTGTTACAAGGTATGCAATTTTAAAACTAAAAACATTAGGTGAATCATAGAAATTCATGAAATTTAAAAAGTGATATAACATTGTAAGTAAGAAGAATTTAGCAAAGACATGATTCAATTTAGACATTCCAATATAGAAAATCATTACTAGAGAGATGAAGAAAAAATTCGATATTTCAAAGTTCAAAAGAATATAAATGAACATAAGATCAATTTGAATTAAGAGATTGAAAGAATTTGGAAAGAAGAGAATTACCACAAGTGGCGCTTTGCGCATCTTTTTCATATAGCTGGCACATTTTTGTGCATCTTTCTTTATTGGGCTTATTTTGTGCCTCTTTTTCACATTTGCAACTTTGTTGCGCATTCCTTTTGATTTTGTACATTTGTACAATTTTTAAGAGTAATTGAATTCTTTCCAAAGATAATAATCTAGAATCTCAAATTTTTTAAGTGCATAAATATTAATTGAGCTAGGAAATACAAAATAAGACAACATCTAAATTGCAATAATAATATTAACTTTTATGTAGTCTAAATGAATAGACATGAATTTAAAAGTTCTAATTACAACAAGTTATAAACAACTTTTAAATTTAGAAAGATTAGATTTTCTAATGTAGATAATCTCAAATTACAATTTAATTTAAGCACTATGAAGATTAAATAATACTAATGAAATTCATAAAAATTAACCACATTTTAATAACAAATCAACATTGAAACAAGTACGAAATGCATTGATATTTATGAAAGGATTACACATTTCACAATATCTAAACACAACTTAAAAGAAAAGACAAACAAACACTTAACATAAACACTAAAACAACAACTACAACACGAGTACAACAAAGACACAGAAATTCATCTCTACTGTTCTGGAGGAGGAGGAGGAGGAATGCCACCGAAAAGGTTAAAGTAGGAGGCCATCAACATTACATTGGTATTGATATCATGTACTTCATTTCTAATTATACCAATGTCATGTTGTTGCTGCACAAGTTGAGCATCAAATTGATCAAACCTTTGATCAATATGAGTCTCTAATCTATCAAATTTCTCAATCAGATTCTGATAATCTCACTGAGGTACAGAGGTTTGCGCTCCTTCTTCTTCTTCTTCTTCTGAAGCACTGGTATGCACTTTTTCTTTTTCTTTTTCCTCCCTGAAGAGCAATCTGAATGATGCATCATTATAGTAAACTGGCTCTTCATATTCTTCATCAGGATGCACCAAATTATATTTCTTCTCCAAAATGTAGGTAATTAAATGTCCCAAAGAAATATTCTTTTTCCTCTTCTGTTCAGCATGTCCTATTTCTGAAAGCCTATAGAGATGATCTATGATAAGTTGGGCTTCGTCGATAGGGCGACGATCCATAATCAAAAAGGTTAGAACAGAAAGGAGAGGAGTAATGTTTATCCTATCACCAGCTTTAGGAATGATTGAAGATCTAAGGATATGCTGGATGATACAGGCATTTTGGGTCATCCCAGATACTCTAGCAATATGATAGGTTACGCCACTTTTTCTAATTACCATATTGACATCTTCCCATCTGATTGTGTTTTCGGTCATAACAGTGTGAGCTCTATATCCTTCAGTTCTTAGGTTTAGAAATGCACCAATGTCATGCTTGGTGATTTCTACTTTTTGCTTGAATACATAGGAACTAATGGAAGAGTGGTCGGAGTTAAAACTCATGTTGGCTAGAAAGTAGATAAATGTTTGCTTGTTGTAGAAATGGACGAGAGAAAGTATGAAATGGAATTGGGTTGAGGCAAAAAGGTGTATTACCTTAAAATTTATCTCGCTTTGGATTAAGATGCGAGATGGAGTTATTTTTGCGGAAGCAAAACGAGAAAATGATTCCTCATTTGCCTTAGAAAGGAAGTTTTCCGAGGCATTCCTATTCGGCTTCTTCGCTAACACCTTTTGTCTTTTGCTTGAGGAGGCCATTTACAATTTGAAGTAGAAAGGGATTAAAAGAGAAGTTTGAAATTGTGATTGTTGAGTTAGAAAGCCTCCATATTTAAAGAAAATGATACGTTCGTCCTGGACGAAAAAAAAAAGTTCGTCCTGGACGAAAATCATCGTTCGTCTGGACGAAAATTATTTCGTACAGACGATCAAATTTGTCCAAAATGTAACGGCTTTTCGTAATCAACACAACTTACGATGCGTCTCTTCGTACAGACCTTTGACTTGACCGATCGTACATACGAACAAAAGTTCGTACAGATGATCTAGAATTAACTCATTTAAATGTCTTTTGAAAACCGTCCCCTACACTGAAACGACATATGTTCGTCTGGACGAACCAAAATTTCGTACAAACGAAATCCATATTAAAAACTGTCTTATCCACTCAACCGCTGCATTCAATCGTCCCGTCGTTTGAGAACAAAAAGTTCGTCCTAGACGATATTCAGATCGTACAGACGATTTAATTAAAAACTGCTCTCAAAACTGGTAAAATGCACGCAAACCAATTTTTCTCACATCGTCCAGTACGAACCAAAAGTCGTCCCGAACGATTTCCTCCAATTTTTGAATTTTTGAATTTTATTTATTTTTTTTTTTAAGAAAATCAAACCAAACTTAAAAAAAGAAAACAAACAAGAAAAAAATTTACACTCAAAAACAAACTCATTCAAAACACACAAAAATTCACATAATCAAAAATAAAACAAAAACATAAACATCAATGTTACAAAGACATTTTGTTTAGGCATTTAAATCAATAACACCTAACCTTGTTCTTAAAGTACTGAAGGTATCAAGGGCTAAAGGTTTTGTAAAAATGTCTGCAAGTTGATTTTCAGTTGAAACATGTGTGAGTTCAATTTCTCCTTTGGATACATGATCCCTTATGAAATGATGTCTTATATCTATGTGTTTGGTTCTAGAATGTTGAATAGGATTTTTGGAAATGCAAATAGCACTAGTATTGTCACAATAAATTGGAATAGTGCCTACAGATAATCCTAAATCAATCAACTGTTGTTTTAACCAAAGTACTTGTGCCACACAACTTCCTAATGCAATGTATTCTACTTCTGCAGTAGATAGGGCTACTGAATTTTGTTTTCTACTGGACCAAGAAACTAATGAATTTCCAATGAATTGACATGTTCCAGAAGTGCTTTTCCTATCCACTCTACAGCCTGCAAAGTCAGAATCTGAATAACCAATAATTTCAAATGAAGAGCTAAACTTAGGATACCAAATTCCTAAGTTTTGAGTTCCTAGTAAATATCTTAAGATCCTTTTCACTGCTGTCAAATGTGATTCTTTTGGATCTGATTGAAATCTAGCACATAAGCAAACACTGAACATAATATCTGGTCGGCTAGCAGTCAAGTAAAGCAAAGATCCAATAATCCCTCTATATTTCTTTTGATCAACAGATTTTCCCTTAAGGTCCTTATCTAACTGAACTGAGGAACTCATTGGTGTACTAACAGGTTTAGCATTGTCCATTTCATATTTCTTGAGGATGTCCTTAATATATTTGGTTTGACTAAGAAATGTTCCTTCCTCAAGTTGCTTGATGCTAAAACCTAGAAAGTAATTTAAATCTCCCATTAGACTCATTTCAAATTCACTACTCATTGTATTAGAAAAATCATCACAAAGATTTTTATTTGAAGATCCAAAGATGATATCATCCATATAAATTTGAACAATGAGTATTTCTTTTTCAAATTTCTTTAAGAAGAGAGTTGTATCCACACTTCCTTTTTCAAAAGATCTTTCAAGTAGGAAAGTGCTCAATCTCTCATACCAAGCCCTAGGTGCCTGTTTCAATCCATATAATGCCTTTTTTAACTTAAAAACATGATTTGGGTATTTTGAATTTTCAAATCCTGGAGGTTGTTCTACATAAACATCTTCTTCAATAACACCATTCAAAAAGGCACTTTTGACATCCATTTGAAACAATTTAAAACTTTTAAAACAGACAAAGGCAAGTAAAACCCTAATTGCTTCAAGTCTTGCTACAGGGGCAAAGGTCTCCTCAAAATCAATTCCTTCAATTTGATTATACCCCTTAGCAACTAATCTAGCCTTATTTCTAATGACTACTCCTGAGTCATTCATTTTATTTTTGAACACCCACTTTGTTCCAACAATACTTTGATCTTTTGGCCTTGTAGTTAATTCCCAAACTTTATTTCTTACAAATTGATTTAACTTTTCTTGCATGGCCAATATCCAAAATTCATCAGAAAGTGCTTGATCAATATTAGTGGGTTCTATGGTTGAAATAAAGGCTGAATGATTGACTTCCTTATTTAATCCACGCCTAGTTTTAACACCCTCACTAGGTTCTCCTATAATCAATTCTCTTGGGTGATTTTTAGAAAATCTCAAATCTCTAGGCAAAGGGTTTTCTCTTTCAAAGTTTTCTTCCACATTTTCTTCCAAATTTAATCTATCAATTTTTTGGGAGTTTTCCTCAATTTCTTCTTCAACAATATTTGGCTCTTCTAAATTTCCAGATTCATCAAATACAACATGTGTGGTTTCTTCAATAACTAAAGTTCTTTTGTTGAATACCCTATAAGATTTTCCAACACTTGAATATCCAACAAAAATTCCTTCATCTGATTTTGGATCAAATTTTCCTAAGGCAGATTTTCCATTGTTATGAATGAACACCTTGCAACCAAAAACATGCAAATGAGACAAATTTGGTGTTCTACCTTTTAGTAACTCATAGGGTGTTTTATTTAAATTTGATCTCACATTCACCCTATTCAGAACATAACATGCAGTGCTAACCGCCTCAGCCCAAAAATATTTAGGAAGAGAGTATTCTGCCAACATTGCTCTAGCGGCTTCTATTAATGTTCTGTTTTTCCTTTCAACTACCCCATTTTGTTGAGGGGTTCTAGGAGCAGAAAAGTTGTGATCAATCCCTTTTTCTTTACAAAAATTTTCAAATCTATCATTTTTAAATTCTCCTCCATGATCACTTTGTATAGACATTATTTCACATCCTAATTTTCTCTGAATCCAAATTGAAAAATTTCTGAATTCCTCAAATGATTCACTTTTATGAAAAAGAAATCTAACCCAAGTGAACCTAGAGAAATCATCCACAATAACAAATCCGTATACCTTCCCTCCTAGACTTACAGTTCCTACTAGTCCAAAAAGATCCATGTGAAGAATTTCCAATGGTTTACTAGTTCTAAGATCATTATTGGATTTAAAAGAGGACTTCACTTGTTTTCCTAATTGACATGCATCACAAAGATGGTCCTTAGTAAAGTCTAGTTTTGGTATACCTCTTACTAAATTCTTTTGGGTAATTCTCCTAAGATTTTTCATACTAGAATGACAAAGTCTCCTATGCCAAAGCCAAGATTCATCAGAAACAGTTTTCAAACAGAAAGCAATAGGAGTATGAAATGAATTCAAATCTAGCATGTAAATATTGTATACCCTTTTTCCATTTAAAACTTCTTTCCCATTTAGGCTTAATATGCAGCTAGTAGGTAAAAATTTCACATTATAACCCTTGTCACATAGCTGACTTATACTTAACAAATTATACTTTAAGCCTTCAACCAATAGCACATTGTCTATAAAAAAGTTTTTGAAATTACCAATCATACCTGATCCAACCACTTTCTTTGTGGTATTATCTCCAAGTGTAACCTTGCCTCCATTCCTGGCTTCTAGCGATATGAATTGTGTAGTGTCTCCAGTCATATGCTTTGAACATCCGCTATCCAGGTACCATATGCTCCCACGAGGTCTTGTGTGAGAGCAATCCTGCAAAAATATCAAATGTTAGACCTGGGAATCCAAACAAGTTTTGGTTCACCTTTTAGCAATTTATAATCAGATGCATGTATGATATGTCTAGGTTTATGCATCTTAGGTCTCCACACCAAATTAGATTTCATCATCAAGGTACAGGTGTGAGATATATGTCTAAAAAATCCACAATTATTACATTTAACATTAGGAAAAATATTCCTAAGTTTTCCTCCATGTGATTGTCTTCTAAGGGATTTCATGAATTTAGGATAATATTTAGGATTTGTAAAATCTTCAAGTCTGGGGGGTTTCCTATTATCCTCGAGAGCTCTTATTATTAGTTTGTAAAATGAATTCATATCTTCCAAGATTCGATTGGTATAATTGATTCTATATGTTTTGCTCTCAGATTCATCCTTAAAATTTTTAAATTCCTTTTCAAGATCAGTATAGGATGACTTTAGATTTTCAAAATTCTTATTCAAGTCATCATATTCATCAAGTAGTTTCATGTGGTTGTCATCTATTAAAGCATGGTCTTTTCTAAGGATTTCATTTTCCTTCTTGAGCTCTTCAAATTCTAAACTTAAACTAGCATGCATCTTTTTCATTTTCCTATATGCATCATGCATGTGTTCAGAAACTTCAAATAATTCATCATAGGATAAGTCACATACCTCTTCTTGATCTGAGTGATCCACTTTGTCTGCCATCAAGCAAAGATTAGTGACTTCTTCTTCTTTTTCTGTCTCATATGAGTCTGAAGCTGAGTCCGCCCAGAAAGCTCTTTGAAACTTCTTCTTGCCCTTCTTTACCATAGGTTTCTCCTCCACCTTCTCCTTAGCAGGAGTGGCTTTGAGTTTTGGGCAATCAGTCTTGATATGACCTGGTTTCCTGCATTCATAACAAATCATTTCATTAGAAACCTTGCCATTTCTGTTAAACTTACCTCTATTCCATAGCTGGCGTTTCTTCTGCTTCCTCTTTAAAAAGCTTCTGAATTGTCTAGTCATTAGTGCAACATCATCTTCATCCTCAAGTTGTGAGTGTTCACTCTCTGACTCTTCCACTTTTAGTGCTATACTCTTCTCCTTTCGTGGTTCACCTGCATCAATCTTCCTTTGACTTACTCCTTGCTCATAAGCAATGAGTGAACCAAGAAGATTGTCAATAGAATAAATGTTTAAATCTTTAGACTCTGTAATTGTAGTAATTTTTGCATCATAAGCAGTAGGTAAACAACGAAGAATTTTATTGACCATTTCAGCATTAGTTAATTCCCTACCAAGTGCATGCAAAGAAGTGACAATTTGTGTAAATCTTGTGTACATGTCGGAAATAGATTCATTAGGTTTCATGCGAAACAATTCATAGTCATGTAACAAGATATTAAGCCTTGATTGTTTAACCTCATTTGTCCCTTCATAAGTTATACAAAGTCTATCCCATATGTCCTTTCCGCTTTTGCAAGTGGAAACCCGCATGTAGTCTTCAGATTTTAAAGCACAAAAGAAACTGTTTAAACATTTGGTATTTAATTGTCCTAAGTCACGTTCTTCTACAGTCCAATCAGTAAAAGGTATTTCTACCATTACTCCATCAACTAATCTAGTTGGTTTAGTATAGCCATCCTGGACTAATATCCACATGCGATAATCAAGTGACTGTAAGAAAGTAGACATGCGTGTTTTCCAGAAATCAAAAGGAATGTTATCAAACAGTGGAGGTCTAGTAATAGAGTAACCCTTAGGTGTGTTCCGGTTTCTGAAAGTAGCCATCTACGTTAATCAAAAAGTAGTTCAAACTTATGATATTGAAACTATGCTCTGATACCACTTGTTGAGTCTAGTAATTAGGTTATTAAGCCTAAGTGAATGTCCCACAGCTACCAAGAGGGGGGTGAATTGGTAGTTTTAAAAAACAAAGTTAAAATTTAAGACCCCTTTTTAAATATTATTGAACCGAAATAAAATCTCTTTTAAATTTTGTAGAAAAAGGTTTTTCAACCACAGAGTTTTTTAAACTGAAATAAAAAGTGCGGAAACGTAAAAACAGTAAAGTAAATGACACCAGATTTATAGTGGTTCGGTCTATAACCAGACCTACATCCACTCCCCAGAGTCACCCTCTGAGTATTGCACTAATACCAATAGTGACTCTCCTTTTGCACCCACAGCAAGGCGGAGAAGCCTTTACAACACACTCTTTTCACCACTCCCCGGTGCGGTAGAGAACCGTCCGTCCTTTTACACAATACCCAGTGTTGGCAGAGAACCGTCCGTCCTTTCACACTACCCCAGTGTGGGCAGAGAACCCTTCGTCCTTTCACACTCTCCTAGTGTGGGCAGAGAACCCTTCGTCCTTTCACACTCTCCTAGTGTGGGCAGAGAACCCTTCATCCTTTCACACTCTCCTAGTGTAGGCAGAGAACCCTTCGGCTGTTCACACTCTCCAAGTGTCGGCAGAGAACCCTTCGGCTGTTCACACTCTCCAAGTGTCGGCAGAGAACCGGATCTCCTTGACAGATCTTCTCATAAGAATCTAGAAGGAAGAAAGAAAAGAGTGAAGTAATCTCAATTCACAAGTAGAGACTCTTACCTTTGAAATCCAAGTGAAGCCTTCTCGCTTCAGTGGTAGAAATCCTCCCTCGAATGCTCTCTTCAACTTTCTCCTTGGCTATTCTTTCAATAGGCACGAAGATCAAATGACAAAAAAGATAGCGTGGCAGTCTAATTTGAACTATTTATACAAAAGACAAGAAAAACCGCCCAAAAACTGCAAGTATTCATTTCTGTACGCAGTGGATCGTCCTGTACGATCGTGGATCGTCCTGGACGATTTTACTTAAACGATTTGAAACGACCCTATTTGAATATGTGTATGAAATGTCTTCGTACAGCTGATCGTCCTATACGAACTAGGTTCGGCCAGTACGAACGGTTATTACAAGGTCGATTCTAGAAACTGCTGAAAACTGTCCTAAGTCGGTTAATCGTTTGGACGAAAATATATTCGTCTGGACAAAATTTTTACAGAGGACTGATCATCCTGTACGATAATTTATTTCGTCTGGACGAAAATTTTCCCGAGGATTGATCGTCCTGTATAATAATTTATTTCCGTCTGGACGAAAATTTTCCAGAGACCCAATCGTCCTGGACGATAATTTTATTTCGTCTGGACGAGAATTTTCCAGAGAGCCAATCGTACTGGACGATAATTTTATTTCGTCCTGGACGAATAGGACTTAGAAAAAATTTCAAACAAGTTCCTATTCGTTCCAAATGCTCTATAGGAGATAACTGTCGGATCGTCCAGTACGAACAGAATATCGTCCTGTACGATCAGTATAAATTCTACATGATCTCCTTATGTGTGAATGTTTTTATTTTCTCAACATATAATCACTCCCTTTCAATTTGATTTCTAAGAAAAGTGCAAGCTTCAAATATTACAAAGTATCTCATGCTGAATTTAATTTGAACTCTTCGTAGTCTGGAGTTCGTTTTTTCCTGAAATGTCAGTACACACAAGAGCAAATACAATTCTTCCAAAATTGTTAGGAGATAACTACACATGTGAACAATAATGTTTGAAATCATCAAAACTTTATAAGTTGCAAAAATGAAAAGCATGCAAATAGCAACTATCTTAATAGTAGGAACTATTCAGATCTTATATGATAACACTAGTGACATCTGTATTTCAAAGAATCGAATCCAACACTCCAAGACAATGCACATAGATATAAAACAGAATTTCATTAGGGACCATGTTACCAAAGGAGACATAGAACTACACCATATAGCCACTAAAAATTAACTTACTGATATCTTTACAAAACCACTGGCCTTTAAAACCTTCACCACTTTAAGAACTAAATTAAGTGTAATAGACATTCATGCTTGAAATAGATATTTTTTGTTTCTTACTTTTTGGTTTTATTTATTTATTTATTTATTTATATTTATGTGTTATTATTTTATGCTTTTAATTTTCTATTTATTTATGTTTATGTGTTATTATTTTATGCTTCAGTGTTTTAAGAATTAACTTACTGTAGATGTTGATTTTGTTTTTTTATGAAAATTTTATCTTATTTTAATTTAGAAACATGTAAGCAGTGATTGACTTCTCTACAATAGTTAAATAAAGAAACATTACTGGTTATTTCTCTTCCTCTAACTCCTTTAGTGGTGTATTTTCTTTTTGAATCAAAATATATTTCAAATCAAAAATTGCACTTTGAAATAAAGATCTATTTATTCTTCCTACAATAATTTATCTCATATGAATAATGTTCCAAGTCAATGAATCATTTTCAAGTTTTCTTAATCAGGTTGTTGCATTTATTGTATGAATAGGAATCTATTTTTTGGTTTACTCTCCCTTATGTAAGAGTAAGTTTATTCTCTATCATATTTGGAAGATAATATCACAATTAAGAAATTTTTTAAGATTTAGAGAGAAAGCAAGCATGTAAAAATGAAAAGAGGCACAAAATGAGCCTAAAAATTAAAAAGATGCGTAATTACCACATAATAATTGCAAAATGTATGAAAGTGTATAAAAAATTAAAAGATGCATAATGTACACTAAAAGTTAATAAATAGGCAGAAAATGAGCCTACTAAGAGTTAGCTTGCCTTTCTTTCAAATTCTTAAAATCTTAAAAGGCTCCATGTACTAATTGATATCTCCTACACTTGAATTAGAAAATCATGATTTTTTATTCATTAATGCAATATTGTTCTATCAAAGATTTTTTTTAAATGAAGTTTGAAAAGAGCACTTTTCCTATCTAATGTTTTTTCTGAATTAGATTTTTATTTAAAAAGAACTTTGACCAATAAGGAGTCCGAGCTAGGGTTAACACAATCGATTTTTTAACCTTTCTAGATTTTAGCGTTATCAATTCATTTCTTATGGGTTTTTAGGTTTAATAATAAGGTAAATCTATCATTTACTAGAGTTGATCGATTAAAAAAAAGTGTCTTTAATTTTGATGTATGACTATTTTTGGCTTGTTCTTATTTTGTTTTATGTATTTTGTATTTTAAATTTTATTTCTATGTTTGTACTAGTCTTTACTTTTGTACTTGGTGATGTACTTATTTTGTTATGTTTAGTATTTTTCTTTTTCCTCCTTTTAGTGATGTCAAAAGGAGGAGAAGTATGTTGTTTACTTCTTATGTTTTAATAAAATTAGTTTGTTTTTTGCTTACTTATTTTCTATTTTTACTTATGCCTAGTATTTTTCTTAAAAAATAATAAATATAAAAATAATTATGTTAACTCCCCCTACTTTTAGAATTTCATCTTCTAAGGGGGGAGTTTCAGAGAATGTCAAAGGGCTTTGAAAATTTTTAACAACAATGTTTTCCAACATCAAAAAGGAGGAAATTATTACAAATTTGGTCCCAAGTAAAGTGATTTTGATGATAACAAATATTATTGTTTCTTTAATACTTTTATTATTGTATATATATTTTGTTTGCCCTGCTCACTAACCTTTCAGGTCCACAAGTTCACTTACAATGCAAATAAGCTCAAGATCTTGGTGATGTACAATCTTAATTTACTTTTTTACTTTTCTTGAGTCAAGTCATGTATCTAGTTGACCCCAAGCTAAGTAATCTTACACACACACTCAAGAAGGTGAGTTAGTGAGTTAGGAGAAAAATAGATTATTGAACTAATTATACAGTACGATGTAAATCTTAATGGATGATTAGTTATGCAAAAAACCCTAATTAGGGCACCTTTTGTTAAAGTAAGATTGATTAACTAATTGTATTAGAAAATTTAGATCGTACATTACAAAGGGATGCCAATCATAATTTAGGAAATATTTTAATCTTTAAATTTTGTTCTATTCATACAAGACGATATACACCATACTGGATGGTTTATGACAATCATACTTAAATTAATCCTATGATTAGGGCTTTTAAGAGATCATAAAGGATGATCATAAAATTAGGGATTCTTTTGGAGGCTACCTATTTAATATCTTATATTATCTTTTGAGAGACCTTTTACTATTAAGTTATTTTGAGAGAGAGCTTAGAGAAGGAAGAGTGGGAGAGAGCTTTGGGAGAGAAGAAAGGAAGAGATCATTGTAAGGGGGAGTTGTGAGGGATTCACAGAGGTTGCTTTAAGCAAGATTTCCACCATCTTCTTCAAGCTTCTTCCATAGTTCCTTGGTGGCCCAAGGGAGACTTTCATTAGCATCAGATCCAGGTTCTTTGCCTACTCTTAGAGGGAGTAAAACTATCCAAGGTTCTCTTCCTACTCTATGAGGGAATAAAAAGATTTTCAAGTTTGCATTTTTATGTGATTAGTTTTATGTTTGAAATATCTGATTTTAGTTATTGTGATTGTTGAGAGGTTGCTACTTAACTTTGCATGTTTGACATTCTTGCAACTTGTATGTTTTTTATGATTCCAAATATTATTATTTTGATTATTATTTTCTCCTAACACATTTTGGAACAATTCTTTTGCTCTTGTGTGTACTAACATTTTAGCAAAATCATATTCTGGATTGTTGAAGACTTCAAATCAAAATCAGTTTAGAGTTATTATAATTTAAAGTCTGTATTTTACATTTTATTGAGTCTGAGAGTTTGATTGTAATTGAGTAACTAAGCACACACACACCGAGGAAGAGTTCTAAAATTCACATTTTAAAAATGATCGTATAGTATGAAATTACTTTATACGGGAAATATGGTCAGTTATTTTCCCCAATGAGTAATGGAGCGAATAAAAAATATTAAAAAAAATTCTATGTATAGATCATACGGATGATATTTTTCGTTTGTACCGGGATGATCTCCTATGGTTTGACCTCGAACACTATTCATATGGATGATATTTTTCATTCGTACCGAGACAATCTCCTCTAGTTCGACCTCAAACACTATTCATACGGAAGAAATTTTTCGTTCGTATCAAGATAATCTCCTCTGGTTTGACCTTGAACATTATTCATATAAACGATAATTTTTTATTGTACCGAGATGATAGGCTTTGGAGCATGCACGAATAAAGTTTGTAGAGACGATATTTTTTTTATCGTACCGGGACGATGGGATCTGGAACGTACACGAATAAAGTTCGTATGGATGATATTTTTCAATCGTACTGGGATGATGGGCTTTGGAGTGTGCACGAACTAAGTTTGTACGTATGATATTTTTTGATCATATCGGGATGAAGGGCTTTTGTGTGCTTTCATTCATTTCGTCCAACTGGTTCGTACATATGTATTTTGACATTTCTTCTATGCGTATCAGACAAACATAGTTTGTACCGAATGATGATCGGGTATGAATACATTTCATACTAATTCATAATGAGTTTGTACACAATAGTTTTTGAATTGTTCGTACTATGAAATATGATTGTACGGGACGATCGTGGACGATCAAAATTGAAAATTTCAGTTTTCTGAACAGTTTCTCGTGTCTTTTCTATAAAAGGTCCATTAAAAACTGACCTTTAATCTTTTTATCACTTGGTCTTCGTGAATGGTAAAGGGAATTTGAAGGAGAGTGTGAGAGAGAGTGTTTGAAGGAGATTTCTTTATATTGGAGAATGAAGAGTTCACTTGGTTACTCAAAGGTAAGGATCTCTATGTGTTATTTTATGTTTTCTTCACTCTTTTTCTCTTATCCTTCTAGATTTCTCGTGTGAAGATCTTTCAAGAAGATTTAGTTTTCTACCGATACTCGAGGAGGGTGAACAGCCGAGGGATCTCTACCTACACTTGGAGAGTGTGAGCAGCCGAAGGTTCTTTGCCTACACTTGAAAGGTGTGAACAGGCGAAGGTTCTTTGTCTACACTTGGAGGATATGAAAGGACGAAGATTCTCTGCCTACACTTGGAGATTATAAAGGGATGATGGTTCTCTGCTGCACCGGGGATTGGTGAAAAAGAGTTTTTAAAGGCTTCTCCACCTTGCTGTGAGGGCAAAAGGAGAGTCACTTTGGTATAGTGCAATACCTGAAGTTGGAGACTTCATGAAGTGGATGTAGGTCGTGTTTGACCAAACCACTATAAAATTTTATATCTTCTTATTTTCACTGCTTATTTACTTTACTGCAAGTTTATTTTTCTGTGGTAAAAAAATCATTTTTGAACAACCTTAAAATCAACTTGCTCAAGTTCATAAATTGATTTCTATCTTTTTAAAATCCAAGAAAGGGCTAAAAATTTAAATTACCAATTCACCCCCCCCCCCCCCCCCTCCTCTTGGTTAGCCTTGGGACATTAGTTTAGGTCTAACAACCTTTTCTAAAATCAACAAGATTCAATAAGTGATATCAGAGCTTTGTTTCAAAACCATAAGTTTATACTATTTTTTGATTAACGAGCATGGCTACTTTTGGAAACTAAAACACACCTGAAGGGTATTTGATCACTAGACCTCCTTTGTTGATAATATCTCTTTTGATTTTTGGAAAACATGCATGTCTATATTTTTACAGTCACTTGATTATCATATATGGAACATAGTATAGGAAGGGTATACAAAACCAAATAGACTAGTTGATGGCATTAGAATAGAAACACCCTTTGCAGATTGGACTGTAGAAGAACATGACTTAACACAACTTAATACAAAATATTTAAATAGATTCTTTTGCGCACTTAAGTCAGAGGACTACATGTGGATTTCCACTTGGAAAAGTGGTATGGACTCTGTATAACTTATGAAGGGACTAATGAAGTAAAATAGTCTAGATTAAACATCTTATTACATGACTATGAATTATTTCGCATTAAACCTAATGAATCTATTTCTGACATGTATGCAAGATTCACTCATATATTCACTTCTTTGCTTGCATTAGGTAAGGAATTTACTAACACTGATATGGTTAATAAGATACTCTATTATTTGCCTATTGCTTATGATGCAAAAATAACTGCTATAATAGAGTCTAAAGACTTAAATATTTACTCTATTGACAATCTTTTTGAATCACTAATTCCTTACGAGCAAGGAGTGAGTCAAAGAAAGAATGATGTAGGAGAACCACGAAGGGAGAGAACATAGCACTGAAAGTGGAGGATTCGGAGAGTGATCTATTATAATCTGAGGATGAGGATGACATCGCTTTGATGACTAGACATTTTAGAAGCTTTCTGAAGAGGAAGCAAAAGAGACGCCAACAATGGAACAGAGGTAAGTTCAATAGGAATATCAAGGTTTCTAATGATGTGATTTTCTACGAGTGCAAGAAACCTGGACACATTAAGTTAGAATGCCCAAAACTTAAAGCCAGTCCTAGCAAGGAGAAGGTAGAGGAGAAACCAAATGTGAAGAAGGGAAAGAAGAAATTTGAAAGAGCTTTCTGAGCAGACTCAGCTTCAGACTCATTAGAAACTGAAAAGGAGGAGGAAGTCACCAACTTGTGCTTGATGTCCAAAAATCTTGATCAGTCAGATCAAGAAGAGGTATGTGACTTAACCTATGCTAAACTTTTAGAAGTTTCTAAAGAATACATGATGCATATAGGAAGTTGAAGAAAATGCATGCTAGTCTTAACTTGGAATTACAAGAACTTCATAAAGAGCCTGAAATCCTTAGGAAAGATCATGCATTAGTTGATAGCAACCACATGAGCTTACTCGATGAGTTTGATGATTTGAATAAGAATAATGAAAATTTAAAGTCATCCTATGCAGAATTGAAAAAAAGAATTTAAAGATTTTAAGGATAAATCAGAGAGTGAAAAATATCAGTTGAAATATATTAATAATGTGTTGGAAGATATGAACACATTTTTGAAATTAAAAGTGGAAGCTCTCGAGAAAAATAGAAAACCCCCAAGACTTGAAGATTTTATAAATCCTATTTTAAAACCAAAATTTTTACAACCTAAGAATAGACATAATAGTTATAAAAGATTGAGAAATCTATTTTCTGGAATCAAATGTTTTAGTTATGGCATGAATGGACATATCTCATACACTTATACTTTAGATAAAAAAAACTCATTTAGTGTGGAGACCAAAGATGCATAAACCTAGACATATCATACATGTATCTATTTTAAAATTGCCAAAAGGTGAACCCAAACTAGTTTGGGTTCTCAGGTCTAACATTTGTTTTTTTTTGTAGGTATGCTCTCACACAAGGCCTCGTGAGAGCATATGGTATCTGGACAGCAATTGGTCAAAGTATATGATTGGAGATACTAAGCAATTTGTATCGCTGGAAGCCAGGAATAGAAGCAGGGTTACACTTGGAGATAACACCAAAAGGAAGGCGATTAGATCAGGTATGATAGGAAATTTGAAAAAAAAAATTATTAAGAATGTACTACTAGTTGAAGGCTTAAAGCATAATTTTTTGAGTATTAATCAGCTATGTGATAAAGGATACTGTATTTTTTTTCCCTACTAGCTACATATTAAGTCTAAATGGTAATGATGTTTTGCATGGTATATGGGTAAATAATATTTATATACTAGATTTAAATTATATTAAAACTCCTATTACTTTTTTTTAACTATTTCTGATGAGTTATAGCTTTGGCATTGGAGATCACTCTAGCATGAAAAATATTAGGAGGATTACCCAAAAGAACTTAGTGATGGGTATACCAAAACTAGACTTTACTAAGGATCACCTTTGTGATGCATGTCAATTAGGAAAACATGTAAATTCCTCTTTTCAGTCCAATAAGGATCTTAGAACTAGTAAACAATTGGAGATTTTGCATATGGATCTTTTTGGACCAGTTGGAACTATAAGTCTAGCAGGGAAGGTATACGAATTTATTATAGTTGATAATTTTTCAAGATTCACATGGGTTAAATTCTTATATCATAAGAGTGAATCATTTGAGGAGTTTAGAGATTTTTTGACTTGGATTCAGAGGAATCTAGGGTATGAAATTTTAACAATCCAAAGTGATCATGGTGGAGAATTTGAAAATGATAAATTTGAAAAATTTTACAAAGAAAAAGGAATTGATCACAATTTTTTTACACTTAGAACCCCTCAGCAGAATAGGATAGTCGAAAGAAAGAATAGAATATTAATAGAAGCCGCTCGAGCCATGTTGGCAGAATATTCACTTCCTAAATATTTTTGTGCTTAAGCGATTAGCATTGCATGTTATATTCTGAATAGGATTAACATCAGATCGAATTTGAATAAAACACCCTATGAGCTTCTTAAAGGGAGAACACCTGATTTGTTACATTTGCATATTTTTGGATGTAAGGTGTTCATACATAATAATAGAAAATCTGTCTTAGTAAAATTTGATCCAAAATCAAACAAAAGAATTTTTCTAGGATATTCTAGTGTTGGAAAATCTTATAGAGTATTCAATAAAAGAACTTTAGTAATTGAGGAGACCACAAATATTATATTTGATGAATATGGTATTTTGGAAGAGCCGAATGTTGAAGAGGAAGAGATAGAAACAAACTCCCAAAAGACTGAGAAAGTATATTTGGAAGAAAATTTGGAGATAGAAAACCCTTTGCCTAGAGAATTGAAATTTTCTAAAAACCACCCTAAGGAATTAATTTTAAGTGAACCTAGTGAGGGTGTTAGGACTAGGTATGGACAGAGCAAAGAAGTTAATCATTATGACTTTATTTTTATAATTGAACCCACAAATATTGAACAATCGCTTTAGATGAATTTTAGATTTTGGCAATGCAAGAAAAATTGAATCAATTTGTAAGAAATGAAGTTTGGGAATTAATTGTAAGGCCAAAGGATGAAAGTGTAGTTGGAGCTAAGTAGATATTTAAAAATAAAATGAATGACTCAGAAGTTGCTATTAGAAATAATGCTAGATTGGTTGCTAAGGGGTAAAATCAGATTGAATGAATTGATTTTGAGGAGACTTTTTCTCTTGTAGCAAGGCTTGAAGCAATTAGGGTTTTGTTAGCCTTTGCCTGTTTTAGAGGATTTAAGTTATATCAAATGGATATTAAAAGTGCCTTTTTAAATGAGGTAATTCAAGAGGATGTTTATGTTGAACAACCTTCAGGGTTTGAAAATTTAAAATGTCCAAATCATGTTTTTAAATTGAAAAATGCATTATATGGTTTGAAATAGGCACCTAGAGCTTGGTATGAGAGGTTGAGCACTTTCCTACTTGAGAGATCTTTTGAAAAGAAAGTGTAGACACAACTCCCTTTTTAAAGAAATTAAGAGATGACATACTCATTGTATAAATTTATGTTGATAATATCATCTTTGGATCTATTGATAAAAAATTTTGTGATGATTTTTCTAAAATAAATGAGTAGTGAATTTGAGATGAGTCTAATGAGATATTTAAGTTACTTTCTAGGCTTTAGTATTAAGCAAATTGAGGAAGAAACTTTTCTTAGTCAGTTGAAGTATGTTAAGGATATTCTCAAAAATTATGAAATTGATAATATTAAACCTATTAGTACACCTATGAGTTCATCAGTTCAGTTAGATATGGATCCAAAGGGAAAATATGTTGATCAAAAGAAATTTAGAGAGATTATTGGATCTTTGCCTTACTTGACTGCTAGCAGACCCGATATTATGTTCAGTATTTATTTGTGTGCTAGATAACAATGAGATCCAAAAGAATCACATTTGACAGCAATGAAAAGGATTTTAAGATATCTCTTGGGAACTTAGAACTTAAGGATTTGGTATTCTAAGTTCAGCTCTTCATTTGAATTAATTGGATATTCAAATTCAGACTTTGCATGTTGCAGGGTTGATAGAAAGAGTACATCTAGAATATATCAATTTATTAGAAATTCATTAGTTTATAGGTCGAGTAGAAAATAAAATTCTGTAGCCTTATCTATTACTGAAGCTGAATACATTGCCTTACGAAGTTGTGTGGCTCAAGTTCTTTGGTTGAAATAACAGTTGATTGATTTAGGATTAACAATAGACTCTATTCCAATTTATTGTGATAACACTAGTGCCATTTGCATTTCAAAGAATCCTATTCAACATTCTAGAACCAAACATATTGACATAAGATATCATTTCATAAGAGATCATGTATCCTAAGGAGAATTTTTGTTTTTTTTTAGAAGCTGCAAATGCAATTAGATAAAAGAACATATTACAATCTACTCAGTAATAGAAATCCTATCACTTTCCTCCTTAACCAAAAAAAAAAGAGGAACATTATTTAAATATTTCCACCAAAAATCACCTTTTAAGACTAAGTTAGCACAAAGATGGGCTAAATTATTACAATCTCTATTAGCAAAGTGAATTAAAAAACTCACAAAATCATTAAGAACAGAAAACTCTTTACCTCTTTCCTTTTCATGTTGCAAGCCTAGATTTCCAATTGATTTATTGAGATAATTGACAATATTCAAATTATCACCTTATATGATAATGCCTTTAAAATCCAGCATCCACTCCTTAATTATGTTCTTCAAATGCTCAAAAGCCAATAATTCCAAGAAGCCACTATCCCAATGCAAACACATATAACCAAAGGCCAATAGCAATCTTCTTCTAGAGTCTCTAACAACAACATCGAGTCCATCATCATTAGAATGATATAAAGCTGTATCAATGTTGACCTTAATCCATCTGAGTGGAGGGGATACCAAAATGAAGAATTCAACTTAGAAAGGAGGTTAGCACCCTAGTGATACGAATAAAGATTACATTTAGATGAAATTGATGGAAAACAAACCACATTAGAAACATTTTCCACCAAGCCAAATTCATTTCCATCATGACTAACTTTTTTCTGCTTTTCCATGTGAAAAATATCAAAGAACAATAAAGATGGGCTATGAAAGGATTTGTTTTAACAAACCTTTTCAGATTCTCTACACATTCTTGCATACATGAGAAACCTTAAATTCGAAAGCCCCATTGATTAAGTAAGGCAAATGCTGAAGCTATCTTACAACACATGATAGCCACATGCTTTGTATCCTCAACCATCCCACAACCTCTTGGGTAAAGGTTGTCATTCAGCAATCTCCTCTTTATTAGAAAATCTGTAGTTGGGATCGCCTCTCTTAACAGCTGCCACCAAAAGTAATCAACTCTCAGATTCAATTTGAGCTTCTTCAACCACTTCCATTTTTGAACAGGAACAGAATAATCTGCAGACACATGAATTGCTGCTGCCACAATAGAAGATCCAATAAAATTCTTAATTAATTCCAGCTCATCCTTCAAGATATTTGGATAAATCTTAGTAGCAGTAATCGTATCCATCAATGAGGACCCAAAGCATTTTTCCAACTCTTCCTTAATCCAACTCCCATGAGCAATAAAATTCTCCAGCGGAGGAAATTCAGCTTCATTTATAGTAATGAAGGCAGACCACTCCTCCAATCTCCTGTCTAAAATCCATATATCTTTAAGAAAATTTACTGATGTACCAGAATGAATTTTCAATCTCACACATGGTCTTAATGCATTTGCACCACTACATTAAATCTTCTAGGAAGAAGAAGCGATCGGCCTATGCACATTAGACCAAATGTCATAGCCATACTTAGAAGCCAATGATTTATTCAAAATGGAATCAAGATTTTTAATAAAATCCCAAGCAAACCTTTCTCTGAAAGGGCCCATCATAGAAACCATCGAGTGAATACCTCTGCCTCCATTATCTACAGGTTTACACATCTCCTCCCAAGCTATAAAGTGTATACCATGACTCCCATCCTTCTTGTTCCACAAAAAATCCCTACACATCTTCTCAAACCCTCTCAAAATGCTTAAGGGAATAAGAGAAACGGCAACATAAAACAATGGAATTGACAAAATAACTGATTTAACAAGCACCATCTTTCCAGCTAGTGAGAAAAACTTATTACCCCATACTTCAAATTTAGAAGCTACTTTCTCTAGGAGACTAAGAAAATCAGAGCCAATTAATCTTCTTAAGGAAATCTTGATACCCAAATAATGCATTTCTTTAACTTCTTTGAAACCCAAGAATCTAGTAAGACTTCATCTCCTATTCCTTTCCACTGATTTGCCAAAAAGAATTGAAGATTTATGCTTATTCACTAGTTGACCCGTCTAACTACAATAATCTGAAATAAGCTTTTTGAACTTCCTCAATTGTCCAATTCTAGCATCTGAAAACATAAGAATGTCATCTACAAAAAGAAGATGAGAAATTCAAGGAGCTGAAGGAGTCGCTTTTACTCCCAACATACTACCTTTGGGCAAAAACCCATTATTAAGAAGTTGAGAGCAGAATATGAACAAATAGGGTGACAGAGGATACCCCTTCCTAAATCCGCTTTTGGCTTCAAACCACCTTGATCCAACTCCATTAATTTGAATTGAGAACAAAGGGTCAATCACATAATCCATTACAAGATTAGAGAATCTCCTTAGAAAACCAAAGTAATACAAAACTTGTTTAAGAGAATCACAAGCCATACTATCATAAGATTGTTCCTTATCCACCTTAATAGCCACCAATCCTTTCTTAGATTTTGAAATTCTAAATTTATGAAAAACTTCTTGAGCAAGAAGAACATGATTATACAAAGATCTCCCCCTAATAAATGCTACTTGGACATCAGAAACCAAATAATGAATCATCTTTGACAATCTATTTAAAAGCATTTTGGCAACAATCTTATAGATAGAAAGGCACAGACTAATAGGTCTGAAATTAGGAGTAAGAGGATTACTGATTTTTAGAATAAGGACCAACATCGTCTCCTTCCAATTAGAGCACATCTTACCTAAAGAAAAAAAGAGAACAATTGCTTTCCAAACATTCACACCAATTATTTTCCAATAAGCATTAATGAATGAGTATGAAATTACATCCACACTAGGTGAAACATTATTACCAAGTTCTTTAATAACCAGCTCCAATTCTTCAAACCAAAAATCAGAGCTAAGGAAATCAGAATCTCTTTGCCTTAATGAATTCGGGTTAGGAGGCCAACCATGCAAACAGCAGCTTCTAAGTCTCCATTTGTTAGTAAAGAATTCCCAGAATACATCCCTAATACGTTCGGGGTCTTCCACTAGACTTCCCGTGCCATCCATGATTTGCTTTATAAGATTCCCATTTCTATGGCCATTAGCAAATGCATGAAAGAAGTTCGAATTGGCATCACCTTGTCCTATCTACCATGTTTTAGCCCTCTGCCTCCAGAACGTACTCAATCTAGTAAGAGTATAATTATACTTATTAACCTTTGACGTAAGTAGAATAATTTTGTCCTGGGTAAAATTCTGGTCCACCGATTCCTCCATTTGAAGTTCATCTATTTCCTTTTTTAATTTCACCTTCAACTCTTTAAGACTTTGATGTTTTGATTTGCTCCAAAAGTATAAAGCTTTCAAAACCCTTGAAAACTTCTTATTTAAAACTTCCATAGCATCACCTCTTGTCTGTTCAGTCCATGATCTTCTAACAACCGCTGTTGTAGCCGGATAGGACAACCAAACATCTTCAATTTTTTGAGAAGTCCTTCTACAGACCGCTAGCATAATAATTTTCAAAATAATAGGACAGTGATCAGACGCAATCCTCGCCAAGTGTCTGACCGAAGCTTGAGGAATTAACTCCAATGCCTTGGTATTTAAAAAATATCTATCCAATCTTTCATGAATACGTGTCGTACCATTCTTATTATTGCACCAAGTATATTTATGTCCAATGATCCCAATGCCATGTATATCAGATTTATTCATAAAACTTCTCATCTCCATAGAGCCTTTAGAAAAGGAGAATTTTTTACCTCCTTTCTTTTCATCTTGAGAAAAGATGCAGTTAAAATCTCCCCCAACTACATAAGGAAGATCCGGCCTAGAATGATGCTCCAAGCACTCCCATAATCCTCTTCTACCATAAAGGTCTCTACCACCATAAATAGTCAAAACCACCCAATAACACACTGATCAGAAGCTTCTAACAAAGAAAAATATGCCAAAGAATCCCTCCACAACACCATAATGCCTCCAGACATTCCGTTAGATGGGAAAACAAGATAATCCCATCCCACTCCCATGAATTTAACAAAATCATCCCTAGCAATAGAAGAGACTTTGGTCTTAACAAAACCAACAAAAAGAATATCCCAATTTCTAACAAATTCCTTCAGGTATAAGGAGGCTCCTTCTTATGAGCCCCCCTATAGTTCCAAAAGGCTAATGAAGTCATTTGGACAAGAAAGGGGAGATTCCCCCACTTCTTTTCTTATTTACATTCAACTTATTTAGCCTAGAGGATGCATTCAATGGACAAAGATCTCTGAGCTCTTTAGCCAACTTATGTTTAGTCCCTCCAGTCACAACATTACCCAAGCAAACAAGTTCCTTTCCTTTTGGTTCCAAAGAAACATCTCTACTTAAAATAGTAAATCCCTCTTTCTTCACATAGACAGAATGTTTAATAGATGACTCCACCACTTCACCTTCTTCCAATTCCACACAATTACTCCCCTCATTATGATTTAAATCAACATCTTTCTCAATAATTAAATTGAGAACTTCAAATTTATTGGATTCAGAAACATTTAAAATAGGAGGAAGAGCTTGTATGTTACCGAGAATTAAGTGATCACCATGAACCAAGTCCTTTCTAACTACAACCAGATCCTCTGGAATAGGGCCTTCATCATCAATACCAACCGCCACCGTGATATTATTACATAACTTATTCCCTTCTACCTTAGGAGAACTCGATGGATTACTGTCTTCCAAAGAATTCCCTTCAATTAAAGCACTGGGCACTGAAGACATCTTCATACTTGCCATTGCCACCATTTTACCATTAGTAATAACATGCTTTGGAATAAATAGAGATTGATCCCCAATAGAGGATAGTCCCTATTCACCCATTCCAATAGAATTCCCAGGTATACTCGTTGCAGCTTTATCCACCTGTTATTTCTAGACACCTCTAGCTTTTGGAATGAAATTATTTCTAAGAACTCCTACTTTCCTTCTAGTGTTCCTCTTGTTATTGACCAGTACCCAAGGGCCATACGAAGTTCCCTCTTTGACATCAACATCCCCGGACTTCTCCAGAATTCTTCTAGATTCATTAGCCTTCTCCACACTTCTTATAACATTCTGATCCTTCAGCTCAAGACATTCATCAACAAAATGCCCAATTTTACCACAATGGAAACATAAGGAAGAAATTTTTTCGTACTTAATTTTTTGAAAAAATCTTCCCTCCCTTCCTTCAACCCAAACTCCTAAAGGAAGTTTTTTATCAAGCTCACACGGACGCAAACTCTTGCAAACTCCCTTCTCTCCCTTTGAAACATATCATCATCAATCAAAAGAGGTTTACTAATCTTGGAGGCTATCCTCGACACATTTGTTTCATCCAAGCAGTATAAGGGGAGATTAGGCATTCTAATCCAAATGGGAGAAACTAGTCCCTTAAGTGAATCCGGATTGAAGCAAGGATTCCACCTATCCATTCCAACTATATGGCCATTCACAAACCAAGGCCCACCAGTTAAGACCTTCTCCATATCTTCAATAGCATAAAAAGAGAAAATAATCTATCCTGAGCCCATAACAGTCAAATGAAATTTTCCAAACTGTGGCCATTGCCACCTCAGTTCTCCCGCAATCACATAGATAGGAATTGATTTTCCAAAAACTTTCATTACCACAGAATATTGCAGCTTCAACAAATTTGCATGAACAACTGAAATTGAATTAAATCATATTTCAACTGAAAATCAACTTGCAAATATTTTTACAAAACCACTAGCCTTTGATACTTTTAGCACATTAAGAATAAGGCTTGGTGTGATATACCTGAATGCTTAATGAAAATTTTTTGCAAACTTGATATATGTGTTTTATGTATTTTCTATTTTTGAGTTTTATGTGTGTTTTTGTATTTGTTTCAATGTTTTTATGTTTTTGTGTGACTTCAAATTGTTTTCACATCGAATTTCATGCTTTTGATCGATCGTACAAAATTTCCTAAGTGTTCTATTCGTACTGCATGAAATTTATTTTGTACTCGATGAATTCTGTAGCATATTTACTGTTGGGTAGAACATATTATGTATCATTTTTGTTTCCAATGCAGTTCATCTGTACAATTACTAGATCGTCTGAACGATGTGTATTCTTTCGTATGTATGCATATAGAAGGTTATATGACAGAAGTAGTTTTTATTTCTGATCATACAAAAAAACCTTGAGTTCGTACATACGAATACATGGCATATCAATGTGGGGGATGCTTCAAACTGTCATTAAAACAATTTTAAATAACCAATCATCCCGGACGAACACCTGTTTGTCTGTACGATCGTATGGTCAAAAAGTCTGTACGAAAGGATGCCTCATAACTTGTTTGATTACAAAAAAAACCGTTTTATTTTAAACGCATTCATTCGTACATAAAAAAGTTTATTTCGTACGTACGAACTCAAGCATCGTAATGGTACGAACCTATGTTCATATGTATGAAAGGTCTTTTTTCTTTAAATAGAAAGACTTTAAAACTAAAATTTCATACACTTCAAAAGCCTTTCCAAACCTTCTTATCTTTCAAAATCTTTCAATGGCTTGCTCTAAAAAAAGGGGTAGATTAGCTAAGGGTCCATCCTCTAGGAATGTTGCAGACAACTTTTTGTCCAAAACCAACAAGGAATCTTTTCCTAGGTTTGTTTCTGTAAAAATCACTTCTTCTAGAGCTCTTCTGCAAGAGAATGTTATTTTTCAAGTAATGCCACTTTTCACTTCTCCCCAATTCGCTTTTATCCTCACTCTAATTCACTCCTACAACAAGGAAACTTTTCACTATTTTCTTGCCAACATGACTTTTAGTACTGACCAGAGTAAGATTAGATCCTATGTTTTGAAAAAGAGCGTTAAAATAACCAAGGAGGATTTACGAATATTTTTGAATTTAAGGACCAAAGGAATTATAGCCCATACTTTGACCACTGCTTCTAGTTATGACTGAATAGAAATAAACCAAGAGACTAGAGGGATTAGAGATGTGTCAATTGCCTAAGGTATCCACTTTACATAAAAGATGTCAGTATCATCCAGCATGTTCTTAGAACCTCCATAATTCCTAAAGCTGGTGATCGTATCAACATTACTCCTCTTCTTTCAATTGTAACTTACCTGATCATGACTAGCCAACCTATTGACGAAGCCCAACTCATTATTGACTACATTTATGGGCTTTCTGAAATTGGTCATGCCTTTCATAAGAGAAAGAAGAACATAGCCTTAGGACACCTTGTGACATACATTCTTGAGAAGAATTACTATCTAGTTCATCCTGATTCTCACCTAGAAACTCCTATCTACTATATTGCTCCTTCATTCTGAGCAATTTTTGGGAGAGGTGATGGAAGTGAGGATTCTGAGGGAGAAGGAGGAGCACCTGCACCTGCGCCTGAGCCTACTTGTGGACTAGCCTTTCAAGATATGGTCCAGCGGTTTGATCATCTTGAGAGTCATTTTGATTAATTCTTTGATCAAATTGAGACTCACCTATAGCAGAAGTATGCTCAATACCAATAGGACATGGGTTGGGTTTAAGGTCAGTTTGACCAGATGAATGCAAATGTGGCTATGATGAGTAGTTATTTTACTTTCTTCAACCAACCAACTCCTCCAGACTAGGGCCCCTTCGAGTGATAGATATACGTCTCTATACTTGTCATTGTTAGTACTTCTGATATGATGTGATGACCTTTATAGTTTTTTTGACTGTCTTTTATTTTTGTTTTTATGGTTGATGATCCGTGTAGTTGAATTGATATCATGTGAGCTTCCCTGTATTATCTTATTTTGATATCAATAAAACATGTCCTATTTTTTATTTAATTGATTTTGTTCTTTATTTTGGAAATGTTCATTAGCCTTTATGATTATCCTGACTTAATCGATCTAAAAAGTAATATAATATGATCAACAATACAAAATTGAATTCATTAGAAAATCTAATTTTTCAAAAATTTTAAGTTAGCTTATAACTAGATCAAGTTTAAGGCTATCATTCTCATGTTCTTTTTAGGCATACAAAAACTTTAATATTATTATTATAATTTTGATGTCTTACTGTTCTTTTATTTCTCTTTTTTATATAATTATGTTTGTACTTAGACAATTTTGAACTTTTATATTATTAATTTTGGAAAGATCAATTAAAAAAATGGATGGAGATGTACAAGTGTACAAAAATTAAAAGAATACGCAATGGTTTGCAAATCGAAAAGAGACACAAAATTAGCCCAAATATAAAAAGATGCACAAAGTGTGCTACAAATATTAAAAAGATGTGCAAAGTGCGACAATTATATGTTCTTTCCTCAATCTTTTAATCTTCAATTTCAAATTAATCTAATGTTCAATTATATTTTGTATTGAAATTTGACTTAAATTAATTTTTATTTCATCACCTTTTCAATAAATTTTCCTTATCTAATTATCTAGAATGATTCAAGACCTTGATATATTTTAACTTTTCTGTGTTATATCCTAATTTAAATGATATGAATCTTTATTTTTCTATGATGAATATTAATCTTGTTATTGCAAGTATAACTCAATCTCTTTCAGGATCAATTATCAAAGGATTCTCATATATATGACTTCTTACATTTCTGTAGTTTGTTTCTTCTCTTTTTGCTGTTGTCAAAAAGGAGGAGAAATATTATTTGACATTTGAATGCTTTGTTCGTGTTTTGAGTGTTTTGGTCTTGTTTTATTTTGTTCGTGTTTTATGATTTGTTTCTCATTTTAGTGTCATTTTGTTTGTGTGTGTAAAACTTAAAATTTAAAAATTATGTTTTTGTTAATAATAAAAACCCCTTATATTCACATGCTTATTCTTTCAGGGGAAGTTTAGGAGAAATTTCGGATTTTCAATATTACTCAAATAATAATTATTTTTCCATCATAAAAAAATGGGATATTGTTGAGAGAGTTACTATTTAACTTTATATTTTTTACATTCTTACAACTTGTATATTTTTTATGATTCCAAATATTATTATTTTGATTATTATTTTCTCCTAACATATTTTGGAAGAATTCTTTTGCTCTTGTGTATACTAATATTTCAGGAAAATCATACTCCATATTCTTGAAGACTTCAAATCAAAATAAGTTTAGAGTTATTATAATTTGAAATATATATTTTTCATTTTATTAAGTTTGAGAGTGTGATTGTAATTGAGTAACTGAGCACACACACACCGGGGGAGAGTTCTAAAATTCACATTTTTAAATTGATCATACAGTATGAAATTAAATCATTTGGGACGATCTGGTCAGTTTTTTTCCCCAACGAGCAATGGAAAATGAAAAAATGTTAAATTTTTTTCTAAGTATAGATCGTACATATGATATTTTTTGTTTGAATCGGGATGATCTCCTCTGGTTTGACCTCAAACATTATTCGTACGGATGATATTTTTCATTCATACTGGGAGGATCTCCTCTTATTTGACCTTGAACACTATTCGTACGGACGATATTTTTTATTCATACCGGGACGATCTCCTCTGGTTCGACCTCAAACACTATATGTACGGACAATAATATTTTATGGTACCGGGATGATGGGCTCTGGAGCGTACATGAACAAAGTTTGTACGGATGATATTTTTGATTGTATCGAGATGATGGGATCTAGAGCGTGCATGAACTAAGTTCGTACGGATGATATTTTTTAATCATATAGGGATGAAGGGCTCTGGTATGCTTTCATTCATTTCATCCTGCTAGTTCGTACATACGCATTTTGACATTTCTTCTATTCGTACTAGACGAACACAGTTCATACCGGAAGATGATCGGGTATGAATTCATTTCGTACCGATTCATAATGAGTTCGTACACAACAGTTTTTGAACTGTTCGTATGTACGAAATACGATCGTACGGGATGATCGTGGATGGTCAAAATTGAAAAAATCAGTTTACTAAATGTTTTTTCTATAAAAGGTCCATTAAAAACTGACCTTTAATCTTTTTGTCACTTAGTCTTAGTGAATGGTAAAGAGAATTTGAAGGAGAGAGTGAGAGAGAGTGCTTAAAGGAAATTTCTTCCTATTGGAGCAAGAAGAGTTCACTTGGTTACTCAAAGGTAAGGATCTCTATGCTTTATTTTGTGTTTTCTTCACTCTTTTCTCCTATCCTTCTAGATTTCTCATGTGAATATCTTTCAAGAAGATCTGGTTCTCTGCCGACACTCGAGGAGTGTGAACACCCAAGGGTTCTCTGCCTACATTTAGAGAGTGTGAACAGCCGAAGGTTCTCTGCCTACACATGGAAAGTGTGAACAGCCGAAGGTTCTCTGCCTACACTTGGAGGGTGTGAAAGCTTGAAGGTTCTCTGCCTACACTTAAAGAGTATTAAAGGATGGTGATTCATTGCCGCACCGGGGATTGGTGCAAGAGAGTTTTGTAAAGGCTTCTCCGCTTTGCTGTTGGGGCAAAAGGAGAGTCACTTTGGTATAATGTAATACCTGAAGTTGGAGACTTCAGGAAGTGGATGTAGGTCATGTTTGACCTAACCACTATAAAATTTTATATCTTTGTATTTCCGCTGCTTATTTACTTTACTGCAAGTTTATTTTTCTATTGTTGAAAAATCATTTTTGAAAAACCTTAAAATTAACTTGCTCAAGTTCATAAATCAGTTTCTATCTTTTTAAAATCCAAGAAAGGGCAAAAAATTTAAATTGCAAATACACCCCCCTCTTGGTTAGCCTTGGGACATTAGTTTAGGTCTAACAACAGATTCTAGAATCAATAAGATTCAACAGTGAAAGTAGTTTTGCTTCTGCATTGTGGGATAAAATTATTTGTTTAAAATATTCAAAAAGATTTTAAAAAGATTTTCTTTTTGCCTTAAGAAATTTTTTAAAATAATAAATTCACCCGCCCTCTCTTGGTTAGCGTTAAGCTAGTTCATAAATGTTTAACAACCCTCACAAACTTTCATCAAGGGTCTCCCTCACCATGAGCACCAATTGAGTTATATATGTTCGTGTTTTTTTAGTGGTCCATAAAAAGAAAGAAGTTATTGATGTGTGTGTAATGTGATATCACAGCCCTAACACTTTGTGTCAATTATGGGTTATCACTAGATCTATGCAAGTGTACATAGCATGTCAAATAATAAAGTAGTGAGTCAAATATCATTCCCATAAGGTGTACCCTTTAAAACTGCTCTAGCACCTTTACTATGAATTGCTGGATTTATCGTATTGCAAAAATATTGGAGTGATCTAGTTTAAGAAAATCAACTAGGTTTGTGGAAAATTAAATCCTATATTTAAGTGATTCTGAATCTATGATAGTTTATAACTCATGAATGTAAAATTTAGATCTCCTATAATATAACTAAGAATTAGAGCAAAAATATTCATCATTTTTATCGAGCTAGTCGGAGTTTTTAGCTAAGATACACTTAACTACAATGATTATATCTCTATAATGATTCTAGAACCATAGTTACTATATGTCTTTGTATAACAAAATCCCCTTTAAAATTCCCAATTTTTTCCACTATGCCTCCATCGAGGAAGTAAATCAAACTAAATTTTAAATTCGTGTCATGCCTATACACAAATTAAATTAAGCATGGAGGATTTAGAAACAACATAGCATGATTCATACAAATAGGATCTATTCTTATACAATCATCATTCTAAACATATCATAAGACCAAAGAATTAATTTAGCCAACCATTGTAATTAAATTACACAAAAAAATATTTTAATTCTATTATGAACAAAATTATAATAAAATAAGTAAGAAAAGATTGAATCACCTATCCTTGCAAATGAAAAAAAAAAAACACTCCTTGCATACTTGGTCCCCCTTTCCCTTAGCTTTCAAACACTCTCACTCTTCCCTTTAGTCTCTACTTAAGACACAATACAAGAGAATAAATAGCCACCCTCTCACAAAATTTGACCAAATTATTTATATTTAACACATATAACTGATTCAAACGTAATGGCGATACTAGTGGTTGCACTATGGTGCTGATGAACTAAACTAGTGCCTCTGTACTAACAAGGTCCATCACTAAAGTGCTCTGACAAAATTGATGTGTTGCTTTCCTATGGTAACATAATTAACTTCTCTATTGTGATGCTAAGGATATTTGACACTGTGGTGCTAGGCACTGTAACATAATTAATTTTTCAGAGCAGAATGTAATATTGCTTCAAAAAATTAGCACTGTGGTGTTAGGCCTTTTTCTTCAATTTTGTAGTTTTTTAAGCAAATTCCACTGCACAAAATTATCAAGTGAGGTTTTTTTCAAAACAAAATAGTATATTATAAAATAAATTAAATTTTTTATTAACATAACTCACTTCTCTCTCTTTAGGTGATATGAGGCCTTCTACCTTGGTTGCTGGTAACATCAGCAAGTCTACTAGTCATAGGCTGAAATTACTAGATCGCCAAGAGGGGGGGTGAATTACTAAAATTTATTGTAATAAATTAAAATCCTAAACAAAACTTCTAATATTTTTTATGTTTTAAAAAATTTTTACAAGAAAAATTTAACAAATGGGGAAGCAATTAATTGAAATCAAATTGCAACAATGAAATTCTTTTTCTCTCACAATTATCACCAAGCAAATGTAATGAAAATAAGTGCAAGCAAAAATAAAAAGTGATAAGGAAAGAGAACACCTGAATTTTATAATGGTTCGATCAAGCTGACCTACGTCCACTCCCCGGAGTCCTCCACTCCGGGAATTTCACTACAAACTATAGTTCTCCTTTTTCCCCCTCGGTAAGGTGGAGAAGCCCTCACAAGATTCACTTTCACCAACCCGACATAGCGGAGTGCCAAGCGCTTTTCTCACCCTCCTACCAACGGCAATGTACCTTCTCATTTTACTCCCTCCTGGAGAAGGCAGAGTACCTTCAAGGTCACGGATGTAGAAGAGTCTCCCCCTCAGAGAGCCTCCCACAAGTTCTCCTTGGGCCACAGGAGGAGCAAGATACAGCAAGAACGGATCAACAGTGTGATCTCCCTCACACTACTTCTCCCTCACCAAGCTCACACTCTCCTTCCTCTCTCAAACCCTAAAAACTTCTCAAGAGCTTTCTCCCATAGATTCCTTCTCTAATCACATTCCCCTCTTTCTGTCTCTCTAAAAATATTACTATTTTGATACTTAAAACGGGCTCCAAAATTCCTAAAATTTTTAAAGTAGTCGTTACTATCGTACAGTACGATTTACATAACAGGCTTCGTCCTGGTCCGAAGGTTTACGAACAGTTCAAAAACTTCTAAATATAATTGTACAGTACAATTTACAATCGCACGATACAATCATCAACTCTTCTGTTCGTACAGGACGATAGCCGGGACGATCAAACCTCATCTCTATATATTGTAGGGTACGACCTACTTTGTACAGTATTAATAGTAAAAAATGAAGGCCTCATCTAGGATGACATCTGGGATGATCAAAAATCGTCTCTATACATCATATGGTACGATATACATCGTACAGTATGATTAGGCAAAAATAAGAAATCATCCAGGATGAAGTCTGGGACGATCAAAACTCATTTCTATTCATCGTATAGTACGAACATGTTTGTACAGTATGAGTATGAATCAGTGATTAAACCTTGATTTACTCCGCTAATCACGAGTTAATTTAAGTAAGTATTCAAAATAAATCGTACAGTATGAATTACTTCGTATAATACGAATAGCTAATAGAACTTACTTAAACTAATCTGGTGGCTAAGGTTTTGGATTTGTAACACATCATACTGTACGATATTGTTTGTACAATACGATCTGTTCACAGATAATCGTTTTACAAGATCAGATCATACAGTATGATATCTAGTCGTACAGAATAATCACTAGAGAAAAATCTTCATCATTTTTTTCTTTTAAACCCTCTCCCCCTATGTGTATGCATGGTTGTTCAGACTTACATACAGTTTGTGGCCAGACTCAAGAAAAGAAAAAATAAATAAATAGAAAATTACATTGTTTCAGACTCACACTCCTACTCTACCCAGTCTCGAGTCTTCTTGTTATCCTAAGAAACTTGTGATCTTCCTAAAATGTTAGTACTCATAGACAATAGCAGAAATCAAAAGATATTCACTGAATAGAAGTTAAGATGACATTATTTGTCATCATCAAAAGCTCAAACTAGGGGACATGGATTGCAACAATCTCCCCCTTTTTTATGATGTCAAATAATATTTGTTATAGGCAAGTTCAAATGGCATTTTTTTTTGTTTATTTTTTTTTAATGAACAAATAATTGTGGGTCTCCGAAAGGTTTCTGCTCGTGTGGTTCGAATGCAAAGAGTACGATCGCACTATCCCGTAGGACAAAGTGGTCGTAAGCCTTTACAATCGACACAAGCAGGCCGATAGAAGAGCAGATGGAGTTATAGATACGATTAGCCATGGAGGATAGCGGCTTTCACCTACCAACCTCGATGGATAATAATATCTATAACCCAAAAGTTCACGAGATTTCCCCTATTCGAGACATCGGCTCGAATAGGGTTTATTTGATTGTGGGGATCGGTTTCCTACGGGCGCAAGCCCCCGTAGTTAATTACATCTTAGACCTTGATCTAAGAAAACTCTCGATTAGGGATGTTAGATTATCTTCTCGAATGGGTTTAGTGTAAGGGCAAATTCTAGGCTTTCCTAATCAAAGGGAAGAAGGTCCCAATTTGGCTCAATCAATCATGCGTGGTTCAGTCAACATCCGGCCGGCCTGAGGAAGAGAAAACTGGAGAAAAAGAGAGGAGACACTGCACTCAGATGCACGAGAGAAGGAAGGAGGTCGCATCATCCATGTGACGCAGATGGGTAGGGTTTATTGCTTCCGAAAGGATGGAGAGCTTATCCACCAATAAGGTGCATAGAGGTACACTCGTACCCCTCACCTTTAGACCCTAAATATATAAAAGATGTAGTGTTGTACGCACAACACTAACATCTACGATCTAACTAATGCAACCTGGACTTATATCCCTGCCTGAAAAGAGAAGCCAGCTAAAATCCTAAGCACAACCAATCGTCCTACATGTATGCAAGATAGGAAGACTCTGTCCTAAAGAATCAAAGATTTGTAGTTCAAAAGGCTTAAATCAAGGACTCTACAATATGCAAACGAACATATATAGCGTTGTTAATGATGCATGAAACAAATGCACGAGTAAGAAAGATTCTTAGGTCCACTAATGTAATGCATGTATGCAGGTAAAGTGCATTGTGGAGAAAAGTGTGTAAGAACGTATGCATGACATCCAGAGTACAGAAAAAATAAATAAACACCCTAAGGGTATCCTTCAGGCAAGGTACCCGCACAGAAAATCATTCAAATGATGCCCACTGGCACAAATAGGTGGCCTACTCTACAGGCCTAAATGACCCTAATGGTCTCTAAGGCTCATAGAAAAAAAGGGGGGGGGTATCGTACCCAAAACCGAAAAAGGCCAAAATCCTAGCAGAAAAACAACGATGCCCGCTTCGTGTGGGAAAACAACGATGCCAACCGGCATAATAGGTGGCCTACTCTACAGGCCTAAATGACCCTAATGGTCTCTAGGGTTCACAAAAGGGAGCAAGCTTTGACCTATAGGGCCAAAGCTTCGTTAGTGCACTACCCTATGGATGGCTACCTAAACATGCTAGAATACCTATTAACAATTTGTGTGTAGAGTGTAGCAGTTCCGATATATAATTAAAAGAAAATTGCTTTCCAAGTTGCAGAAGTTATACCTGATTGTGCCGCTGCCACATACAAGCTCAAAGCCAGCAATTCCAGATTGTGGCGCGGCCACTTAAAAGCTTCAAGCGAGCAAGTCATCCAAATGTACCTCGCAAGACAAAGTGAAAGAAAAATACACAAATGAGCGTAGATGCCATTCAAAAAATAAATGCATGTAAGTAAGAATGTAACAAACTGAAAATCTAATAATAGCAATTATAAAGCACGTGCATGTAGTAAATACTGAATAACAAAAGAAAATGTAAGCCTAACATAGAACTAAAAGTCTTGTCCTAACCAAACAAGTCTAAGGTGTGTGTAGGCTGTGCAGTTTTGGATAGATCCTATATAGAATGATTTAGTTGAAATTGTTTGTATTTTGATTTGTTAAAGGGCAAAAGGGAGATTTTAATTGAAGTTGAAATATTAGTAATTTAGGATTGATTTTAGAGATTTTTATTTTAGAATTTGATTGATTATTTTGTTGGTTGTAAATTAAAAGAAAAGATGGATTAAATGATTTATTATCAGTTAAGGTTTGATTTAAGCTAGTTAAGAAATTAGTTTAAGTTTTGACGCTCCATTAAATCCATTCGTGGCGTTGTGCCACCAGGCTCGAGGAACCAGGCATCCTTAGGACACTTAGCCCCGCAGCCCGGAGTAGTCCATCCAATAAACTTCATCTTTGGAGTGGTTGTTATGTATTAAAGGGTTTGTTGATTGATTTTAAAAGATTAATCTAAGGTTTGATCTTTAAGAGTATTTTAATCCTAATGAATTTCATTTATAATTTAATCTCCTAAGGAAATCTACATCTTTTAGATTTTAAATTGGTTGGGAGTTAATTATTAGATTAGTTAGAATTGATTTAGGTTTATGTCTTAGGTTTATAGTTTAATGATTACGAATATTAACAATAACTTGATTAAGAATTAAATATTTTAACACATTTTAAGAGTTAGGTTATAAATTATTGGTTGATTATTATGGATTAAAGAAAGAAAAGGCTAAACCTAGGAAGACGTGTCGCTAAGTTTAATTTTTATATCTCTACCCTACAGGGAGCATGCACTCTAAGTATAAGTTATCTAAGACTCGGTCCTTAATTTTTGTCCTTAGATGTCACTAGTATTGTAGGGAATGAAAGGAGGTGTTTTGTTTTCTAATCCTTAGGACTTTCGTACGCGTACCAAAGAACTTAAGGTTTTATAGATAAAAGCATTATACTAAGTAGCAAAGCAGTAGAAATAAAAGAATAAAAATTAGAAATAAAAGGAATGTAGGCATTGTTGTTTTGGACACACTTCTTTAAAGACAAGTGTATCCTAAAGCAACATCAACAATGCCCTTTAATGTTCCCACAATCCAAACGAGGCACTTGATATGTTTAAGACCGCTACCTACAACACCCTACAAACGGAGCCTTAAGCAACTAAAGGAAACAAGCCTCTAAAATTAAACGTAAAATTAGACTCATCCAAAAATTCTTTTCCATCTTTAGAGGCTAACACTAAAGGAAGAAAATTCCAATCAAAAAGGATTAATCAAAGAAACTTACAAAAAGACATAAAAACCTCTAACATAAAGCTCCTAAAATTTCAAATCCAAACACTTATTTTTTAGAAGGGACTACTAAGAGAACCTAACTCACATGGTAAAGCACTAATCATTCCCAAAAGTTATCTACCAAAATCTTTTCTCCTTTTTTTTTTAACACAAAAATAAACTCTACAAAAATTCCTTTACCAAAATCCCCCTTTGACACAAAATCCTACCCAACAACCTATAATCAAGTGCCTACTTTCATTTGGAGTGGGGTAGAAAAAAAACAAAGCTTTCCAACGAGAAGATTTTATAGAAACTCCTCATTGTAGAGCCCTCGTCATAAAACATTCACAAGACGAAAACACATAAAATTCCAACACAAGCCGATTTGCAAAACTCATAAAATAAAACTTCTCGATGCAAAACAACTCATAAAGCCTTTTGCAAAACTTACAACCATGGAACGATTCACAAAATCTTTCAATACAAAATAATTCATAAAATCTTCCAAATCATCCTCATTCCTTTTTTTTTTTTTAAACAAAGAAATACAAGCAAAAAAAGACTATTCAATCTTGCCAACCCAAACTTTATAGAAATTTAGAAATCCACAAATGTATGCTACTCTAGATGCTAACGGAAGAAGAAATAAACTAGTCTCCAATCATAAATACATGGACCATCATTGCCAATCATATATGAGATATTGAGAAATACCTATAGGTTCAAACTTCTCTAAACATGAAAGTAGACAAATGCTTACATGACATCAAAAAGATGAATGAAATTGCAAGTAAGAGGGATACATGCTTTCGTGTGAGAAACTATAGAAACTACCAATATAATCTTTCAACCTTCCCTCCTCTTTATGCCAACCATGAATGAATAAGAATATAATTGCATAGCACAAGACTTTCCAAACTTAGCACCTATGCCAAATTTACTTGGTAGAAGTTCAAAATGAACTCCTAGAATTTGCCACCATTCCCATCCAAAATATTGTCTTGTACAACATGCTTCAAGTACTATTTTCTTGAACCCATAGTTCACTCTTAAACCATAGAGATCAACACGTGATATCTTATGTCAACTTTGCAAAATATCATAAAGTTCCACATAAAAAGTAGAAGCATTCACTAGGAATTAATAGGACCAAAAGTGTAATGCCTTATACATCATGAAAGCCTCATCCGCACTTAAAACAAGAGAACCTCACATATAAACCGTCAACAATATCTTAAAGACATGGAGCAACCAATCTCAATATTTAAAAAGCAACATGTATATACCAATGCCAAGATCCATAGAACGATAAATCTTTAACTCATAAATGGGATTCCAAAATATATGAAATATGCCACTAGCATCAAATTGAAAGTTTGAATATTCAAGTCTAGATATAAGCTTTAGTTCTATCCATTAACCTACAAGAAGATTTAGAAACTCTAGGTTTCTTTAAACTATAATGACGGTGCCGAGAAAGCAAAGTTCCCATTACAACAATCAAATAAGAATCACTCACATCACATAAATCGTTGATTCCAACTTAAGTACTTAATGTCTCCAAGCATACAATCTTTCATACCACCTCAAGTGAAAGATGTTTCAAATGTAGTGAAAGCAAGTGGTGGAAGGCAATAAGTACAAATAAAAGGGAATTCAAATAATATCATAATTTCTTGAATGAATTAATCAATGTTTGCAAAACATCCTATACAACTATAAGCTATGAGTTACAAATACAATGGAACTTTAACTCAAACAAAAACATCACAACCTTCCTATAGTGGCATTTAAACAAACACTTGATATGCAACATTCATGAGATCACATGGAACAATCTAACATAGAAATCCAATCTATACACCTAATAGATTTTTCAGTCTCTAGGTAGTCCACACAAGAGCTTCATGACTTATAAGACAAATCATCTCAATAAGAGTACATAGAAGCATAAACATAGGAAAATGATGTAAAGAAGATTTTATTCTCAAATTTTTGTAAATAGATTCCACGAATTCTTTTTTTCGTTCATTTATGAAGAGGAATAAGAAGGGAAGAAGAAAGAAGAAAGAAGAAAGACAAAGGAAAAAGAGAAAGAAAGAAGAAGGAGAAGGAGAAGAAGAAGGAGAAGAAAGAGGAGGAACTCACCTTGCAAGCAACGAAGCTCACGGCTAGGGGTGACGGGAGCAGATCCATCCAGGAGGGAGATCTGGGCTAACTCGGGCGGCGTCAGATCCCGTTCGGGTGTGCGAAGCCTGGAGCGAGAAGACGTCGGGTCGCTGGGTGGCTTTCGACCGAGAGCAGGAGGGAGCAGGGTCTTCCGACCTGGACCGTGCGATTTCGGGAGGGAGAGGGAGAGGGCGACGGAGAGAGGGGTGCTGCTCGGGCTCTGGTCTTCTGCGAACCAGAGGGAGACGGGAGAGGGGGGGCGGAAGTCCCCCGGCTTGTGCGAATGCAGTCCATCAGGGAGAGAGAGAGTGAGAGAGTGAGAGTGCCGGGTGGGAATAGGAGATGGAACCGAGGGAGCTTGGCTTCTTAGGGCTTATACCAACTAGCAAGAATGGAGGAGGCCCAGGCTATGTGAAATCTAGAGATTTTTTTAGAGAAGGAGCTCCTCTTTCTGCCTAGCCGAGAGCCATCGTTTGGGTAAATTAAACCTGTTGCCGAGAGAGGAAGCCCGCCCTCTTTGATCCATCACAGCAGTCGCTCGAAGCATGCGAATGAAGCCTGCAATCTGCTTCGTATCGCTGCTCTGTCTGTGAAGATCGCAGATAAACGGTCGATTGATTTAAACTGTTAGATTAAATTCTTGTTTAGAAACTTGGATTCAAATGGGTCAACAGCAGATTAGAGATTAATTGAAATTGATTTAAATCAATTAAGATGAGATTAAGTCGAATTGAACCATATTAGAGCACATTTGGGTTGATTTAGGTTCAAATGGGATCGAGCCAGCTCAACGAATTTAATCGTACGAGTTGAGTTTAAAATTGACAACAATTTTAAAAGTCGAGTCTAATTTAAATTAATTCGGATCAATTCGAGTTAGAATTGGGCTCGACGAGGTCTAATCAAGCCGATCGAAGGTGCTCGAAAATGCTTGAGCGAAAATCGAGGTCAACAACAATATGAAATAGACAAGAAAAGAAAAGAAATGCATTCTATTGAAACATAAGGAAACATAAACATAAACATAAGCAAACTACAACAAACTTCTCCCCCTTTTGATAGCACCAAAAAGAGGAGCAAACAACACTAAGAAAGAAAGTACAACACATATACACTTCAAAGAGGAGGATTCTGATCACTTGGAGGTGGAGGTGGGCGTGGTTGGAAATATTGAAGGATTGTATCAAAACGGTGATCAATCGAAATGAAGCATTCCCCAAACCACTGCATGTCATCATTATGTTGTTGATGTTATTCTTGTATGTGTGTGTTAAGATGAGTTTGAAGTTGATCAAAGCGTTTGACCAAATCATCGTGAGGGTAGGCTGGTGCAGGTGCTCAGGGTGCTGCTTGTCGTCGTGGTCTAGTAGGAGCTGCTACTGGGGCAGCATCTCCTTCTTCGTCATCAAAGTAAGGTTCATCTGGCTCTGGACCCCGATGAAACAAGATATGGAAGGAAGCATCCATATAGAAAATAGGAATGTTATCAGGTTCTCCATGATAGGTTAATTGATATTTATTTTGAAGAATGTACCCGATAATGTGGCCAAGGGCTATATTTTGTTTTCTACGGGTGGTAGGGAGGTGAATTAGGGTCATATTTTGAATGTAGTCGATTATCAAGTCTGCCTCATCAAATTTGGTGTTTGACATGATTAGATAGGTAGTGAGAGATAAATTAGGGGTCATGCAAATTCGATCGCCAGCTTTGGGTATTATAGAAGTTATAAGTACATGTTGAATAATTCTGGCATTTCGATTGAGGGTTTGGATGAGGGGAAAGTGTTGATAGAAGGCTTCATTTCTAAGGACACGATTGACATCACTCTAGTCGAATTCATTTGTGAGAAAGGAATAAACTCTAGGCCCTTCAGTGGATAGCCCAATATATTGGGCAATGTCAGCTTTGGTAATTTCTATGTTTTGGCGACAAACAAAGGAGTGGAAAGACATGCTATCAATAGTGTAGGTAAGGTTGGATAAAAATTCTAATAGGAGTTCAAAATTGTAGGGGAAAGCCAGGGTAAGAAGGAACTGGAAAGTGGTGGAAGCGAAGAGGTTTAGTACCTCAAAATTTAGAGTGCATGATTGAGCATCTTGGACAGTGTAATCATGCAGGCTTTGAACTTGTGCTATGCATCCTCATTTTTAGCATTTAAGAAGAGAGCGCTATGACTACGAGAGGAAGACGAGCTTCCCACTATGAGACGACTGCGCTTGCTAGAGCTTGACATTATGTAAAGGCTGAGTGAAGGTGAGGAAGTGATTGTGAGTGGAGAGATCTACCAATCAATGAAATTTATAGAATTTTTCATGCATCATATAGTATGATATGGTATCGTACAGTACGATGTGGCAATAATTATTCTGACGGATCGGTTCTTGAAAAGGTGGTCAACTCGTACAGTACGATATTTATCGTACAAACGATTAGAAGGATTTCGATCGTCTCGAGGGTTATCAGTACGACCCTTGACCAAAAATTTCATACAGTATGAACATGTGTATCGTATCATACGAATAATAATTATATCGTACCAGATACTTTAAGTCATTCTCATCCATTTTTGCTGAGGTGGATCATACAATACGAAGCGAGATATCGTACAGTACGATCAATAATAATGTCATACCAAACTGATTAAATTCATCCCAATCCGTCGCTGACATGGATCATACAGTATGAAGAGAGTATATCGTACTGTACGATGATCAATAATGTCATAACAAGCGAATTGAATACATTGTCACCATATCGTACAGTACGAAAACCTTCATATAGTACAATGAACAGAGACAAAACTTAAGTCTGTGTATGGTTTGTGTAGGAGTAGATGTATTATACAATACAATCTAGGATCGTACTGTACGATGAGAAATTGTCAGTTGTCCAGTTTTGTGTGGTAAATGTTGTTAAGAGAGTTGAATTTGCATGTTTTACATTCTTACAACTTGTATAGTTTTGATAATTCTAAATATTATTATTTTATGTGTAGTTATCTCCTAACACTTTTTGGAAGATTTATTTTTGCTCTTGTGTGTACTAACATTTCAGGAAAATCAAACTTCAAATTATAAAGACTTCAAATCAAATTCAGCATACAATCCTTTGTAAATTAAAGCTTTAAATTGTTCTTTAAATTAAGAGGGAGTAATTGTAATTGAGTGAGTAAAAATACACACACTTAAGAAGATCTTAAAAAATTTATACTGATCGTACGAGACAAACCTAGTTCGTACAGAACGATCAGGTCAGTTACTCTTAGTAAGAGCAATGCGAACAGGAGTTGGAAGAAATTTTTCTAAGTCCTAATCGTCCAGGACGAAATTATTTTCGTCCCAAGACGAGTTAGGCTCTGTAAAAATTTCGTCCAGACGAAATCCAAATCATCCCAGGATGAAGTCTTCTCTGTAAAAATTTCATTCAGATGAAATCTATAATCATGCTAGGACGACTTGGGCTTTGTAAAAATTTCGTCCAAATAAAATCCAAATCGTCCCCGGACGAAGTCTTTGTTGTACATCTATTTTTTCATGGCTTGTGTTTTGATGATTGACAAACACTACTTCTCTTGGACTACTTGTTGCTTCTAACTTTTTAGGAATCGAAGACCGGACGATCATGAAGAAGCCAAGTTCAGAATTGCGTAGGTTTAGGGTTGAGTCAGTCTGTACTTTTGTTTTTCTCTTTTTGAGTCTACTTGTAATGGTCAAAGAGACTGATGCTAAGTAACCCTACACACACACACACTTGAGAGAATTAGAATTTCTGTTTTTGCCCACATCGGCCAGGCCGATATTCATATCGTCCTAGACGATCAGCTTAAAACAGAAAGTCTAAATATGGATTCTTAATTAAGGCAGCCATCATTAACATATCGGCCTGGACAATATGTGTATCGGCCAGGACGATAAGCTCAAAATAGAAAGAAGTAGTCGCCATAGACAATTAAGGTATATTGTATTTTTAAATTATCGGCCAGGACGATCCACGGATCGGCCTAGACGAAATTATCAAATTATGCCTTAATTGATCAGCAAATTTAGGGAGTAATTAAGGATGATTGATACGATCATATCGTCTTGGACGATCGTAGGATCGGCCATGATGATTTATTTAAAATCCTTAAGTTACTTCAGGACGATAAATATTGAAAGTGCGTTCAGGATGTTAAGCCCTATGAACTTAGTCCCAAGCTAACCAAGAGGGGGGGGGGGTGAATTGGCATTTAAAAAAACTTTTAAGACAAAGAAATAAAAACACAAACCAAATCACACCACAAGAAATTAATGCAGAATAAAAAGTGCGGAAGCAAAAATAAGAACACAAGATTTATAGTGGTTCGGTCGACTCGACCTACATCCACTCCTTGGAGGCACCCTCCAAGTATTGCACTACAAAACGTGACTCTCCTTCAGCCCCCACGGCTAGGCGGAGAAGCCCTTACAAGAACCTCCTTTTTGCCACCCCGACAAGGCAGAGAACCTACCTCCTTTTGCTTCCTCCTGAAGCTGGCAGAGAACCACAACCAAAAGCAAACTCCTTACCTCTACCGACCCTTCCACGGACGATAAACTTCAGACAAAAGACAAGCAGAGCGATCCTTGAAGCAACCCTTGTGAATCCCCCTCACAAGCTCCCCCTCACAAGATCCTCTCTCTCTCCCTCTCTCTCTTTCTCTCCTCAAGGTCTTCTCAGGTCAAGGCAGCAGCAAAAGTCTTTTAAAATGTTTGAACAAGAGCTCTTAAATAGAAGAGCTCTCAAGGAGCTCATTAATTGCAAGTAGCCAACTTTATCGTCCCGGCCGATCTGGACATCGGCCTAGCCGATCAGTACAAATCAAAGAAGATCGGCCAGAGCATCGCCCTGGGAACAATCCTGGACGATTGAAATTTGGCTTGATCGTCCAGGCCTATCATACAATCGTCCTGGACGATTAGTTTAAATCAGACGCAAATAGTCCTGAGCATCGCCCTATTTATGACCTGGCCGATATTTATCGTCCTGAAGCAACTCAAGGATTTTGAATGTATCGTCCTGGCCGATCCTGCGATCATCCAGGATGATTTGATCGTATCAATCATCCTTAATTACTCCCTTGATTTCCTGATCAATTAAGGCATAATTTGGTTATTTCGTCCAGGCCGATACGGGGATCGTCCTGGCCGATAATTTAAAAATACAGTATACCTTAACTGTCTAAGGCGGCTGCTTATTTCTGTTTTGAGCTTATCGGCCTGGCCTATACACGTATCGTCCAGGCCGATATGTTAATGTCGGCTGCCTTAATTAAGAATCCTTAATTAGACTTTCTATTTTAAGCTGATCGTCCCGGACGATATAAATATTGGCCGGGCCGATGTGGGCAAAAACAGAAATTCTAAGTCTCTCAAGTGTGTGTGTGTAGGGTTACTTAGCATCAGTCTCTTTGACCATTACAAGTAGACTCAAAAAGAGAAAAATAAAAGTACAGACTGACTCAACCCTAAACCTACGCAATTCTGAACTTGGCTTCTTCATGATCGTCCGGTCTTTGATTCCTGAAAAGTTAGAAGCAACAAGTAGTCCAAGAGAAGTAGTGTTTGTCAATCATCAAAACACAAGCCATGAAAAACATAGATTTGCAACAAATATCGGCCAGCTCAAAAACAGGGCAATGCTCAGGATGATTTTCCTCTGATTTGAACTGATCGGCCAGGACGATCGTGAGATCGGCCTGGACGATCAAGCCAAAATTCAATCGTCCAGGACTGTTCCCAGGGCGATGCCCAGGCCAATCTTCTGAGATTTGTACTGATCGGCCAGGCTGATGTCCAGATCGGCCTGGACGATATTGTCGGCAACTTGCAATTAATGAGCTCCTTTGAAGGTCTTCTATTTAAAGAGCTCTTGTTCAACATTTTTTAGAGACCTTTGGCTGCTGCCTTGACCTGAGAAGACCTTGAGGAGAGAAAGAGAGAGAGGGAGAGAGAGAGGATCTTGTGAGGGGGAGCTTGTGAGGGGATTCATAAGGGTTGCTTCAAGGATCGCTCTGCTTGTCTTTCGTCTGGAGTTTCTCGTCCGTGGAAGGGTCGGTAGAGGTAAGGAGTTTGCTTCTGGTTGTGGTTCTCTACCAGCTTCTGGAGAAAGCAAAAGGAGGTAGGTTCTCTGCCTTGTCGGGTGGCAAAAAGGAGGTTCTTGTGAGGGCTTCTCCGCCTAGCCGTGGGGGCTAAAGGAGAGTCACGTTTTGTAGTGAAATACTTGGAGGGTGCCTCCAAGGAGTGGACGTAGGTCGAGACGACTGAACCACTATAAATCTCTGTGTTCTTTTTCTTGCTTCCGCACTTTTTAAATTCTGCATTTTATTTCTGTGGTGTGATTTGGTTTATGCAATTTTCTTTCTTTGAGAAAAGATTTTTTAAAAATACCAATTCACCCCCCCTCTTGGTTAGCTTGGGACTAAGTTCATAGGGCTTAACATCCCGAATGAACTTTCAGTCTTCTCTGTAAAAATCTCGTTCAGATAAAATTCATAATCATGCCAGGACGAGTTGCCCTCTGTAAAAATTTTGTCCGGACGAAGTCCTGTTCGTCCCAAGACGATGGGAACCGACTTAAGTAAGTTGGTTACATCCTGTGGTAATTTGGGAACTGGCCTATGTAATAACTGTTCGTCCGGACGAACCAAGTTCATATGGGACGATGATCGTGTATGAACATAGTTCATACTAATATTCATTAGGATCGTTTCTGACACTTTAAGTAAAATCGTCCAGGATGATCCATGATCGTACGGGATGATCCATTTCATGTTAACTTGAATATTTGCAGTTTTTTGACGGCTTTTCTTGTCTCTCCTATATAAGGTCCAATTTGTACCGCCACCCAATCTTTTTTGCTCATTGATCTTCATGCCTATTCAAAGAAGAGAGTTTTGTAAAGGCTTCTCCGCCTTGCTGTGGGAGCAAAAGGAGAGTCACTATGGTATTAGTGCAATACTCGGAAGGTGCCTCCGGGGAGTGGATGTAGGTCTGGTTTTGATCGAACCACTATAAATCTGGTGTCTTTATTTTCCCGCTCCTTTTTTATTTTTGTGATTTACTATTTTAAAACTGTGGTTGAAAAACTATTTCTATAAAAATTCATTAAAGTTTAATTTCGGTTTAAAATACTCAAAAGAGGGATTAATTTTTAAACTACCAATTCACCCCCCCCCCCCTCTTGGTTAGGCGTGGGACATAAACTTAGGCTTAACAACCTAATTCATAGTGAAAGAGTTTCAACAAATGGTATCAGAGCTTTGTTTCAAAATCATAAGTTTAGACTACTTTTTGATTAACGTAGATGGCTACATTTGGAAATCAAAACACCTGAGGGTTGCTCTATAACTAGACCTCCACTGTTTGACAATATACCTTTTAATTTTTGGAAAACTCGCATGTCTACTTTCTTACAGTCACTTGATTATCGTATATGAATCTTAGTCCAAGAAGGATATACAAAACCAACTAGATTAGTTAACAGAGTTAGAGTTAAAACACCTTTTGCAGACTAGACAGTAGAAGAATGTGACTTAGCACAACTTAACGCCAAATGCTTGAATAATTTCTTTTGTGCTTTAAAATCAGAAGACTATATGCGGGTTTTCACTTGCAAAAGTGGAAATGACATATGGGATAGACTTTGTATAACATATGAGGGGACTAATGAGTTAAGCAATCTAGACTTAATATCTTGTTGCATGATTATGAACTATTTCGCATGAAACCAAATGAATATATTTATGATATGTACATAAGATTCACACAAATAGTCACCTCTTTACATGCATTGGGTAGGGAGTTAACAAATAATGAAATGGTTAATAAAATTCTTCGTTGCTTACCTACTACATATGATGCTAAAATTACTGCAATTACAGAGTCTAAGGATTTAAACATTTACTCTATCAACAATCTTCTTTGTTCGCTTATTACTTACGAGCAAGGAGTTAGCCAAAGAAAGGTTGATGCAGGTGAACCACAAAGGGAAAAAATATAGCACTGAATGTGGAAGAGTCTGAGAGTGAACACTCACAACCTGAGGATGAAGACGACATAGCATTGATGACTAGATAATTTTGAAGCTTTCTAAAGAGGAAGCAGAAGAGACGCCAGCACTGGAATAGAGGTAAATTCAATAGAAATGCCAATGTTTCAAATGAAATTATTTGTTATGAGAGCAGAAACCTGGACATATAAAGATGAATTGCCCAAAACTCAAAGCCAATCCTAACAAGGAGAAGGTAGAGGAGAAACCATTTATGAAGAAGGGCAAGAAGAAGTTCCAACGAGCTTTTTGGGAGGACTCAGCTTCGAACTTGTCAGAAACAGAAAAGAAAGAGGAAGTCACTAATCAATGCTTAATGGCCGATAATCTTAATCAGTCAGATCAAGAAGAGATATGTGACTTAACTTATGATGAACTTTTTGAAGTTTCTGAACACATGCATGAATCATATAGAAAAATAAAGAAAATGCATGCTAGCCTTAGTTTAGAATTGCAAGAGCTTAAAAAGGAACATGAAATCCTTAGGAAAGATCATGCTTTGATTGATAACAACTACATGAAATTACTTGATGAGTTTGATGACTTGAATAAAAATCATGAGAATTTAAAATCATTCTATGCAAAACTAGAGAAAGATTTTAAAAACTTTAAGGATGAAACAGAGACCAAATTATATAAAATCAATTATTTAAATCAAATTTTTGAAGATATGAATTCATTTTACAAATTAACGATAAAAGCTCTCGAGGATAATAGGATACCTCCTAAACTTGAAGATTTTACTAATCCTATTATGTATCCTAAATTTATGCAATCCCTAAAAAGACAGATGAATGTTAGAAAATTTATAAAACCATTTCCAAAAGTAAAATAGAATAATTGTGGAATGTTTGGACATATAGCTCACACCTGTACTTTGAAGATGAAAACTAATTTAGTGTGGAGACCTAAGATGCATAAGCCTAGACATATCATACATGTATCTGATTATAAATTGCTAAAAGGTGAACCCAAACTTATTTGGGTTCCCAGGTCTAACGTTTGATAATTTTGCAGGGTCGCTCTCTCACAAGACCTCATGAGAGCATATTATACCTAGATAGTGGATGTTCAAAGCATATGACTGGAGATACTGCTCAATTCATAACGCTGGAAGCCAGGAGTAGAGGCAAGGTTACACTTAGAGATAACACCACAAGGAAGGTGGTTGGATCAGGTATGATTGGAAATTTTAAGAATTTTTTCATAGATAATGTGTTATTGGTAGAAGGCTTAAAGCATAATTTATTAAGTATAAGCCAGCTATGTGATAAGGGTTATTGTGTAAAATGTTTTCCTACTAATTGCATATTAAGCCTAAATGATAAAGATGTTTGAATGGTAAAAGGGTAAACAATGTTTACATGTTAGATTTAAATTGCATTAATTCTCCTACTGCTTTTTGTTTGAAAACTGTATCTGATGAGTCATGGCTATGGCATAGGAGACTTTGTCATTCTAGCATGAAAAACCTTAGGAGGATTACCCAAAAGAATTTAGTGAGAGCACATAAACTAGACTTTACTAAGGACCACCTTTGTGATGCATGTCAACTAGGAAAGTAAGTGAAGTCCTCTTTTTAGTCCAATAAGGATTTTAGAACTAGTAAATTATTGAAGATTTTGCATATGAATCTTTTTAAACCAGTTGGAACTGTTATTTTAGGAGGAAAGGTATACGAATATTTATGATTGTGGATGATTACTCAAGATTCACATGGGTTAGATGTCTATTTCATAAGAGTGGATCATTTGAGGAATTTAGAAATTTTTCAACATGGATTCAAAGAAAACTAGGATGTGAAATTATTTCTATACAAAGTGATCATGGAGGAGAATTTGAGAATGAAAAATTTGATGAATTTTATAAGGAAAAAGAAATTGATCACAACTTTTTTGCACCTAAAACCCCTCAGCAGAATAGGGTAGTCGAAAGGAAAAACAGAACATTAATAGAAGCCGCCCGAGCAATGTTGGCAGAATACTCACTTCCAAAATATTTATGGGCTGAAACGGTTAGCACTGCATGTTATGTTCTGAACAGGGTGAATGTGAGATCAAAATTAAATAAAACACCCTATGAGTTACTAAAAGGAAGAACACCTAATTTATCTCATTTGCTTGTTTTTGGTTGCAAGGTGTTCATTCATAACAATGGAAAATTTACCTTAAGAAAATTTGATCTAAAATCAGATGAAGGAATTTTTGTTGGATACTTAAATGTTGGAAAATCTTATAGGGTATTCAATAAAAGAACTTTGGTAATTGAGGAGACCACACATGTTGTATTTGATGAATCTGAAAATATGAAAGAGCCAAATGTTAAAGAAGATGAAATTGAGATTAACTCCCAAAAGATTGATAAGATAAATTTGGAAGAAAATGTGGAAGAAAATTTGAAGATAGAAAACCCTTTGCCTAGAGATTTAAGATTTTTTAAAAACCACCCAAGGGAATTGATTATATGTGAACCTAGTGAGGGTGTAAGGACTAGGCGTGTATTAAACAAGGAAGTCAATTATTCAGCCTTCATTTCAATTATAGAACCCATAAATATTGATCAAGCACTATCGGATGAATTTTGGATTTTGGCCATACAAGAAGAGTTGAATCAATTTGTAAGAAATAAAGTTTCAGAATTAACTACAAGGCCAAAGGTTCAAAGTGTAGTTGGAACTAAGTGGGTATTCAAAAATAAAATGAATGACTCAGGAGTGGTCATTAGAAATAAGGCTAGATTACTAGCTAAGGAGTATAATCAGATTGAAGGGATTGATTTTGAAGAGACTTTTGCCCCTGTAGCTAGACTTGAAGCAATTAGGGTTTTACTAGCCTTTGCTTGTTTTATAGGATTTAAATTGTATCAAATGGATGTCAAAAGTGCATTTTTAAATGGGGTAATTCAAGAGGATATTTTTGTAGAACAACCTCCAGATTTGCCAGATTTTGAAAATTCTAAATATCAAAATCATGCTTTCAAGTTGAAAAAGGCATTATATGGATTGAAACAGGCACCTAGGGCTTGGTATGAGAGGTTAAGCACCTTCCTACTTGAAAGATCATTTGAAAAAGGAAGTGTGGATACAACTCTCTTTTTGAAGAGATGTGGAAAGGATATACTCATTGTTCAAATTTATGTTGATGATATCATTTTTGGATCTTCAAATAAAAATCTTTGTGATGATTTTTCTAAAATAATGAGTAGTGAATTTGAGATGAGTCTAATGGGAGATTTTAGTTACTTTCTAGGATTTAACATTAAACAAATTGAGTAAGGCACATTTCTTAGAAAATCAAAGTATGTTAAGGACATTCTCAAAAAGTATGAATGGACAATGCTAAATCTATTAGTATACCAATGAGTTCCCCAGTTCAGTTGGATAAGGACCCTAAGGGAAAATCTATTGATCAAAAGAAATTTAGAGGGATAATTGGATCTTTACTTTACTTGATTGCTAGCCGATCCGATATCATGTTTATTGTTTGCTTGTGTGCTAGATTTCAATCAGATCCAAAAAAATCACATTTGATAGCAGTGAAAAGGATTTTAAGATATCTGTTAGGAACTCAGAACTTAGGAATTTGGTATCCTAAGTTTAGCTCATCATTTGAAATTATTGGTTATTCAGATTCTGACTTTGCAGGTTGTATGGTGGATAGAAAAAGCACTTCTAGAACATGTCAGTTTATTGGAAATTCATTAGTTTCATGGTCCAGTAGAAAATAAAATTCAGTAGCCCTATTTACTGCAGAAGCTGAATACATTCCATTAGGAAGTTGTGTGGTATAGGTACTTTGATTAAAACAACAGTTAATTTATTTAGGATTAACTATAGGCATTATACCAATTTATTGTGATATTATTAGTTCTATTTGCATTTCTAAAAATCTTATTCAACATTCAAGAACCAAACACATTGACATAAGGCAACATTTCATAAGGGATCATGTTTCCAAGGGAGAAATTGAACTCATTCATATTACAACTGAAAATCAACTTGCAAACATTTTTACAAAAATATTTAGCCTTTGATACTTTCAGTGCATTAAGAACAATGCTTGGTGTGATTGATTTAAATGCTTAAATAAAAATGTTTTCTACAACATTGATGTTTGTTTTCTAGTTAGTGTTATTGTGTTCGTTATGAGTTTTTGATCTTGTTTTTATGTGATTTTTTTTAATTCTACGTTTTATTGTTGTACATGATGTTTTTGATGTGTTTTTTTAAATTTTAGTTTTGTTTGTGTGCAAAATCAAAAATTTTTTAAAGTGACAATCGTCTGGGATGAAAAATTTTCGTACGGGACGATTTGTGTAATGTGTCAAAGTGTCAGATTTTAAACCGTTTGCATGCAGTTTTCAGTGTTTAATGGTCACTTCGTCTGGACGATCGTTATGATCGTACGAGATGATTTGTTTTTCAATCGACAGGACGAATGAATGAAGCAGTTGAATGGATAAGGTAGTTTTTAATACGAACTTCGTACGTACGAACCTTTGGTTCATCTGGACGAACACATGTTGGTTTGATGTAGGGGGCGATTTCAACTGTCATTAAAATGATATAAGTTCTGATCGTCCCGGAACGAAAACGTGTTCTTCTGTACGATCAGACTGCTCAAAAGTCTGTACGAAAGGATGCTTCGAAAGTCACGTTGATTATGAAAAGCCATTTCATTCTGGTCGCATTAAATCGTCTCTACGAAACATTTTCGTACGAAACGAACGAAAATTTCGTACTTTTAGTACGAAAATGTTTCGTACGGGACAAATTATTTTCGTCTGGTACGAACAAATCATTTTTCAATAAATAGGCGGTCTTTTCAACTCAATTGTCACTCTCTAAACATCACTTTCAAATCCTTTATTACTCTAGATCAAGAAACCACATAGGAATTCATCCAAAAAAATTTTGTCCAAAGCAAATGAGGATTCTTTTCCTAGGTTTGCTTCAGCCAAAATCACCCCTTCCCGGATCCTAATCCAAGAAGATATTACCTTTCAAGTAATGCATTTATTTGCTTCAACTCAGTTTCGCTTTATCCTTACCCTCGTCCACCTCAATAACAAAGAAACATTTCACTACTTTCTATCCAATATGTCCTTCAACTCTGACCACTCTGTGATTCGCTCCTATGTCTTCAAACAAAAAGTTGAAATCACCAAGCATGACTTAGGAGCATTTATAAATTTAAGGACTGAGGGAGATAGAGCCCATACCTTAATCACCAATGATCAATATAAATGGTATAAAATCAATAGGGTGATTAGAGGAAATGGTTTAAATGAGTATGAGGCTAAGGTATACGATCTTGTCCGGAATGTACGCATTATCCACCACGTTCTTAGAACTTCAATCATTCCAAAAGCTGGTGATAGAGTTAATATTACCTCATTTCTCTCTATGGTGACCTTTCTAATCATGTCAAATGAGCCTATAAATAAAGCCCAACTTATCCTTGACTATCTTTATGGGCTTTCTGAAATTGGCCATGCAGAACAGAAAAGAAAAAGGAATATTGTCTTATGACACTTAGTTACCTATGTTCTGGAGAACAAATACAACTTGGTTCATCGAGATCAAGAATATGAAGAACCGCTCTACTACAATGATGGATCATTTAGAGCGATCTTCAAGGAGGAATCAGGTAAAGCACATATCATAAGTGATACAAAGGAAGAGCCAGAAGATGCACCTGCTCCCGCTAATAAACCAAATTATCAGGATTTGGTTCAAAGATTTGATCAGTTATAGACTCATTTTGATCAAAGCTTTGATCAAATTGAGACTCATTTACAACAGCAGGCTACTCAATATCAACAGGACATGGCTATATGAGGGAGCAAATGAATGATATTAGTACCAATGTACTTTTGAAGAGTATATACTTTAACCTCTTTGGTGGTGCTCCTCCTCCTCCTCCTCCAGATCAGGGACCATCTGAGTGATAGATGCACTTGATGTTATGTGTTTGTGTTATTATTGTTTTTTACTTTATGTGTTAGTTATCGTTTATTTTTAGTAGTTTGATTTATTTCTCTTTTATTTCAAATGTTTTATTTTGTATTGATATCCTGATGTATCATTGTAATATCTTCAAAGTGATATTAATATTAGTTCTTGTGTTTTGATTTGAACTTATTTTTGAAATGTTTATTAGTCTTTATGAAAATCATTAGATTTTTTAATCTTAATTGTGCTATAACCTGAATTGTAAGTTAAAATTAAATTCATTAAAAATCTAAGTATTCTAACTTTAAGTTTTGGTTATAACTTGATATTATTAGAATTTTTAATTTCATGTCTCTTATTTAGACTGCCTTATTATTAATATTATTATTGCAATTGCGATGATTTCTTATTTTATATTTCACTTATCAATCATTATTTATCCACTTAGAAAGATTTGAAATTTTAGATTATTATTTTTGGAAAGAATAAAATTACTCTTGCAAATTATATAAAAGTACAAAAAATTAAAATGAATGTGCAAAGGTTCGTAATATAAAAAAAAAGAGGCACAAAATAAGCCCAAAGTAAAAATGATGCACAAAAATATGCCACAAAGGTGAAAAGATGCACAAATCGCCACATGTGGTAGTTATTTATTTCCAAACTCTTTTAAACTCTTAATTCAAATTGATCTTATGTTCATTTATAATTGATATTGAAATTTGAAATATACAATTTTTTATTCATCCTTAGTATAATGATTTTCTCTATCTTAGTGTTTAAATTGACTCATGTCTTTGATAAATTCTTTTTATTATTTATGTTATATCACTTCTTAAATTGTATGAATTTTTTTTATTTGTTTAATGTTTTAATTTTATTTGCATACATTATTTCAATCATTTTCAAGGTTAAATTGTCAAATGATTTTTATATTTTTACTTACAATTCAAGTATTTTTCTTCTTCACTTTTTGATGTTGTCAAAAAGGGAGAGAAATTGTTTGTTGTGTCTTGTGCATTTGTGTCAAGAGTATGTATTTTTGAATTTTTTATTTATTTTATCGTATGTTGTCATTGTGTGTTTTTTTATTTTTGTTTTGTGTGATATTATTTGATTTTGTATAAAATCTTTGAAAAACAAAAATTTTGAATCAATGCCTCCTTATTTTCATGTATTCATCAATTCACGGGGAGTTTAGGAGATTCTTAAAATTTGAAATCCTATAAACAATAATTGTTTTGCCATCATTAAAAAGGGGAAGATTGTTAAGAGGGTTGGAATTTGCATGTTTAACATTCTTGCAACTTGTATAGTTTTGATGATTCCAAATAGTATTGTTTTATGTGTAGTTATCTCCTAACACTTTTTGAAAGATTTGTTTTTGCTCTTGTGTGTACAAACATTTTAGAAAAATTGAACTCCAAACTATGAAGACTTCAAATCAAATTCAGCATAAAATCCTTTATAAATTAAAGCTTTAAATTGTTCTTTAAATTGAGAGGGAGTAATTGTAATTGAGTGAATAAAAAAAACACACACACACACACTTAAGGAGATCTTACAAAATTTGTACTGATCGTACGGAACGAACCTAGTTCGTACAGAACGATCTAGTCAGTTATCTCCTAGTAAGAGCAATGCGAATAGGAGTTGGAGGAAATTTTTCTAAGTCCTAATCATCCAGGATGAAATTATTTTTTCCCAAGACGAGTTAGACTCTATAAAAATTTTGTCCAGACGAAATCTAAATCGTCCCAAGACGAAGTCTTCTCTATAAAAATTTTGTTCAGATGAAATCTATAATCGTGTCAAGATGACTTGGGCTCTATAAAAATTTCGTCCAGACAAAATCCAAATCATCCCCGGACGAAGTCTTCTTTATAAAAATTTCGTTCAGACAAAATTCATAATCGTGCCAGGACGAGTTGCCCTCTGTAAAAATTTCGTCCGGACAAAGTCATGTTCGTCCCAGGATAATGAGAACCGACTTAAGTAAGTTGGTTACATCCTGTGGTAATTTGGGAACCGACCTATGAAATAACTGTTCGTCCAGACGAACCTAGTTCGTACGGGACGATGTTCGTGTACGAACATAGTTCATACCAATATTCATTAGGATCATTTCCGACACTTTAAGTAAAATCATCCAGGACGATCCACGATCGTACGGGACGATCCATTTCGTGTTGACTTGAATATTTATAGTTTTTGGACGGTTTTTCTTGTCTCTCGTATATAAGGGCCAATTTTTACTGCCACCCAATCTTTTTGCTCATTGATCTTCGTGCCTATTGAAAGAAAAGTTAAGAAGAGAGTGTGAGAGAGTGCTTTGAAGAAGGATTCTTGCTACTGGAGTGTAAAGGCTTCACTTAGAGTTTAAATGTAAGAAGTCCTTGCTTTTGAATTGTGATTACTTCACACTTTTCTTTCTTCCTTCTAGAATTCTTTTGAAAAGATCTGTCAAGGAGATCTGGTTCTCTGCCGACACTTAGAGAGTGTGAATAGCTGCGGGTTCACTACCCACACTAGGAGAGTGTGAAAGGACGAAGGGTTCTCTACCCACACTAGGAGAGTGTGAAATGATGAAGAGTTCTCTGCCCATACTAGGAGAGTGTGAAAGGACGAATAGTTCTCTGTCGACATCAGAGGAGTGTGAAAGGACAGACGGTTCTCTGCCAGCACTAGGGATAGTGTAAAAGGATGATGGTTCTTTGTCGCACCTGGTAGTGGTGAAAAGAGTTTTATAAAGGCATCTCCGCCTTGCTGTGGGTGCAAAAAGAGAGTGACTAGTGGTATTAGTGTAATACTCGGAGGGTGCCTCCGGTGAGTGGATGTAGGTCTGGTTTTGACTGAACCACTATAAATTTGGTGTCTTTATTTTTTTGCTACTTTTTTATTTTTGTGATTTACTGTTTTAAAACTGTTGTTGTAAAACTATTTCTACAAAAATTCATTAAAGTTTAATTTCGGTTTAAAATACTCAAAAGAGGGATTAATTTTTAAACTACCAATTCATCCCCCTCTTGGTTAGCCGTGGGACATAAACCTAGGTTTAATAACCTAATTAATAATGAACGAGTTTCAACAAATGTGTGAGGATCAGGAACAACCTTAGAAGAGTTTTTTTTATGCATTAATGTCTATGACACCTAGTCTAGTCCTTAAGGTGCTAAAGGTGTCGAATGCTAGTGGTTTTGTGAATATGTCTACCAATTGATCTCCTGTAACGATGTGATGTAATTCTATATCTTCCTTAGCAACATGATCTCTTATGAAGTGGTGTCTAATATCTATATGTTTTGTTTGAGAGTGTTGAATTGAATTTTTAGAGATGAATATTGCACTTGTGTTATCGCACATGATTGAGATGGTTCCTACAAGTAATCTAAGATCAAGAATTTATTGCTTTAACTATAGTACTTGTACAACAAAACTTCCTACAACAATATACTCGGCCTCGACTATAGAGAGGGCTACTGAATTTTGCTTCTTACTAGACCAAGAAACTAGAGAGTATCCTATGAATTGGCAGGTACCAGAGGTGCTTTTTCTATCTATCCTACATCCTGTAAAATTAGAATCTAAGTATCCTAAGATTTCAAAAGAAGTGTTATGCATAGGATACCAAATTCCTAAGTTGGGGGTGCCTAGTAGATATCTAAGGATTTTCTTGACCGCAGTTAGGTGAGACTCTTTAGGATCAACTTGAAAACGAGCACAGAGGCACATACTAAACATTATATCCGGTCTACTAGCAGTCAGGTAAAGGAGATATCCAATCATTCCTCTATATTTTTCTGGTCTACTGATTTTCCATTCGGATCTTTATCTAATTGAATTATTGAGCTCATTGGAGTGTTCATGGGCTTAGCACTATCCATTTCATATTTTTTCAGAACATCCTTAATGTATTTTGTTTGCTAAGGAATATTCCATTATCCATTTGTATCACACTAAAGTCAAGAAAATAGTTAAGTTCTCCCATTATGCTCATTTCAAACTCATTGCTCATTATTTTTTAGAATTCATCATACAAATTTTTATCTGAAGAGTCAAATAAGATTTCATCCACATAAATTTGAACAATGAGAATTTCTTCTTTAATTTTTTGTAAAAAGAGTGTAGTGTCCACACTACCCTTTACAAATCCTCTATTTAGTAAGAATGAGCTAAGTCTTTCGTACCAAGCTCTAAGTGCTTGCTTTAATCCATAAAGTGCCTTTTTTAATTTGAATACATGGTTTGAAAATTGTGAACTTTCAAATCTGGAGAGTTTCTCAATATAGACATCCTCTTTGATTAACCCGTTTAAAAAAATACTCTTTACATTCATTTGATATAGTTTAAAGTTCTTGAAGCAAGCAAAAGCTAAGAGCACTCTTATGGCTTCTAGTCTAGTAACAGGGGAAAAGGTTTCTTCAAAGTCTATTCCCTCAATTTGGTTGTACCCCTTAGCTACTAGTCTGACTTTATTTCTTATTATTGTTCCTGAATTATTCACCTTATTTTTGAAGACCCATTTTATTCCAACAACACTTTGCTCTTTAGGTCTCTTTACTAACTCTCAAACATCATTCCTGGTGAATTGGTTCAGCTCTTCTTGCATTGCTAGAATTTAGAATTCATCTCCTAAGGCTTGATCTATACTTGTAGGTTCTAGTATAGAGATGAATGCTGAATGATTAACCTCTTTCTTAAGTCCATGCCTAGTTCTTACACCATCTGAAGGATCTCCTAAAATTAACTCTTTAGGATGACTAGAAGAATATCTCCATGCACTAGGCAAATCTTCCTGAGATTTTACCCTTTCTCCTAAGGTCATTGTCTCTACTCCTTGAATTGCATCTATTTCATCATCTTCAATTTTAGATTCAAAGGGCTTGTCTGATTCGTCAAATACTATATGGGTGGACTCTTCTACTACTAGGGTTCTCTTATTAAAGATTATGTAGGCCTTACCTACAGATGAATAACCTAAGAAGACACCCTCATCAGACTTGGGATTGAATTTTCCTAAGGGTAGTTTGCCATTAATCATGATGATGCACTTGTATCCAAAGACATGTAAGTGTGAAAGATTCGGTGTTCGACCCTTAAGGAATTCATAAGGAGTTTTATTCAGCTTAGATCTAATGTTCACCCTATTTAAGATATAACATGCCGTGTTTACTGCTTCTGCCCAAAAATATCCAATAAGGGTGTACTCTGCTAATATTGTCCTAGCAGCTTCTACCAAAGTTCTATTCTTTCTTTCTACTATACCATTTTGCTGAGGTGTTTTGAGGGCTAAGAAATTATGCTATATTCCTACCTCTTGACAGAATGATTCAAACTTTTCATTTTGAAACTCTCAACCGTGATCACTATGGATTGTTGAGATCTCACATCTTAATTTTCATTGAATCCAAGTGGAGAATAACTTAAATTCCTCAAACAACTCATTCTTATATGTTATGAATCTTACCCAAGTGAATCTAGTGAAGTCATCTATAATTACAAATCCATAATTTTTTCCACCTAGCTTGTTGTGCTAACGGGTCCAAATAAGTCCATGTGTAGGATTTCTAATGGCCTAGAGGTGATCACTTTTTTAATTGAATGAAATGATTATTTGACTTGTTTTCCTAGTTGGCAAGCATCACATAAATAATCCTTAGTGAAGTCTAACTTAGGTACGCCTCTAACTAGGTTTTTTGAGTGATGTTTCTAAGCATTTTCATACTAGCATGACATAGTCTCCTATGCCATAACCACGAGTCATTTACTATTATTTTTAAGCAAAAAAAATTTGAACTATCAATGCAATCAAGGTCTAACATGTAAATATTGTTTATTCATTTTCCTTATAAAACAAGTTTGTCATTTAAACTAATCAGGCATTTGTCAGACAGAAATTTAATGTCAAAGCCTTTATCACACAATTGACTAATGCTAAGTAGGTTATGCTTCAAACCATCAACTAATAAAATATTTTCAATTAAAAAATTCTTAGCATTACTAACAATACTTGAGCCTATCACTTTCTTGGAAGTGTTGTCTCCCAATGTTACTTTGCCTCCGATTCTGATCTTCAGTAAAAAGAACTTCTTCATATCTCCAGTCATGTGTCGCAAGCAACCACTATCCAGGTACCACATGCTCTCACTAGGTCTTTTATGAGAGCATCCCTACAATTTCATTCAAGGGTTAGATTTGGGAACCCAACTGAGTTTGGGTTCCTCCTTATGCTTGCATGAATGAGATGAATGCATGCTATACTGTGATGGATACAGTTTAGGTCTCCACACTAGGTGTGTCCTACAGTGAATTGTGCATGTGCGGGCTATGTGACCTAGCATGCCGCAAGAGAAGCACCTAACACCGGGAAAAATATTTACTAACCTATGTGAGTGGTGTGCCTCTTCCTAAAGTTTTGTGATGCATGCAGTGCTAAGGATTTGTTATATTAGGCTAATGTGAGTGATGCATTTTCTTTTTCTAGCTCTTTGATTTTTTTCTTTAAAAGTGTTGTTTTGATATGTCAATCCATGAACTTCTATTTTTAACAAATGCTCACTGTGATTTACTTTTAATGCAAGTTTGTCTAGTTTGTGAAAAGCCTCTTCTAGTTCAACATGAGTGATTTTCAAGGATTCATGCACTTCTGTTAGTTCAAATGCTTCTTATTTAATGCATCATACTCATCAAGAAGCAACATATGATCTCTATCTAAAACAGAATTTTCTTTAACTAAGTTAGCATGCTCAGTTTGTAAAGTACTAAAATTAATATTAAGACTAACATTGATCTTTTTCAATTTCCTATACGAGTCATGAATTTTTTCAGAAATAAGTAATAGATTCTCGTATGAAAGCTGACATACCTCATCTTGATCCGATTGATCAAGATTATTGCTAGTCATTAGACACAAATTTGTTACCTCCTCCTATGCTTCTTCTTCTGATGATTCTGAGGCAGAGTCGGCCCAAAAAGCTTTTTGTGTCTTCATCTTTCCTTTCTTATGCTTGGCTTTATCCTCCCTTTTTTCCTTAGCAGGTTGGCTCTTTAGGTTGGGGCAATCAGCTCAAAGGTGACCTGACTTCCTACACTCAAAACAGATTGTATCAGATGAAGCTTTATTAAACCTCGAGCTCTTACCTTTATTTAAACTATTCTAATGACGCCTTTATTTTCTTTTCAAAAAGTTCTTGAACTGTCGAGTCATCAAGGCTATGTCATCTTCTTCCTCCCTTACAGAGCTTTCACTTTCTGAATTGTTTGCTTTTAATGTCACCGTTCGCTCCTTCTTTTCACCTGCATCACTTTGCCTTTAACTCACTCCTTGCTCATATGCAATGAGTGACCCAAGGAGATTATCAATAGAATAAACGTTAAGATCTTTAGATTAAGTGATAGCAGTTATCTCAGCATCGTATGAACTAGGTAAGCATCTAAGAATCTTATTAACTTTTTCATAATTTGAAATTTCTCTACCTAATGCATGCAAGGATGTCACGATTTGGGTGAACCTAGTGTACATGTCAGATATTATTTCACTAGGTTTCATACGGAAGAGTTCATAATCATGCAACAGAATGTTAAGCCTAGACTGTTTAACTTCACTAGTTCCTTCGTACGTGATGCACAGTCTATCCCAAATCTCCTTACCAGTAGCACAATCTATGTAGCATTGCACTGGTATTTTATGCGATGCTATTTTTTATACTTTTTGATTTAGCCCTTCATGTAGCCCTTAAAATCCAATAAATAAGGGGTGTTGAGAAATTTTTTTGAGACTACTATTTAATTAATTCGAGTGGATTCTACGCTGGCTTGAGACTCATAATTTTTTATGAATATTATGCAAATTCTCTCTTCCTCCCTAGCTCACCTTTGTATATTCACATATAGGTTTCATGTCACTCACTCATTGAGTCGTCTTACTAGTAAAGTTATGTGTCTTCCATGGATAAATTTAGATCCAACAATTGTGATGTGTTTTAGTTATTGATTATACTATGTTATTTCTAATGTTGTTGGACTGTATTCAAAATTTATACGAATCTTATTCAAACAATATATGATTCTATCTTTGAATCAAAACACATGATTTGTGAAGAGTACGAACATAACATAAATTTTCTCTTATATGATTTCAATATTTACTGATTGTTGTTTAAATTTTGTTTGAGTTAGGTTTAAACAAAATTTTATCATAACAAGGTCAAGAGCGGCGTATTTAGGATATATACATGCAGTCAATTTGATACATAAAAAATAAAATATCTGATATATATTTGTCAATTTGATCAATTTAAATATAAAATCAAATCTCATTAAAATTAATGATAGTGTCGGATGTGACAAATATCACATCTTGAATTAAAAATTTATGAAACTATTTTGCCACAAATTCGTGGGTACTAGAGGAATCTCAGAAGAAATCAGATTATTTTACTTCACTTTTCCAGCGGTTATGACCTCCTACGCTTATGCTTCATCTTTATCAAGCGCCATTAGGGTTTTCTGGTCGCGTTCGAACCCTAACGCCGTCTCCCAGCTATTTGGGTATGGAAGTCCTAAATCGTCGCTTCTTCTCTTTCATTCACAAGCACTCCGGTTCTCCTCCCTATTAGACTGCTCTCGCCGAAGGAAGAACTGTTCAGCTGTTGCTCAAGCTAAACGTTCGAAGCCCAAGGTAGCAGAAGGGGAATTTTTTTTGTACATTTCTTAGCTTTACTTAGGACGGAAGATGTCCCACTAGCCGAAACTTCATTCTTCTCGCATCATTTGTTGTTGATTTTTCTTCATACTGTGATTTTCTTTTTGAATTTGATTGTTTTATGCTCTATCTTTAAAATAAGGCTCTTTGTTAATTAATGATTAATGCATCCCAGGCCTCAATTCCTAAAACCATACCACCTATGTTCAGTGAAGATTGTTGAAAGAACAAAATTGATTTTTTGATTTACAAACACACTTGGTCGATGAAGAATTTAAACGACCTTGTCTACTGTCTTGACAAGCACATATTATTTGTTGACATTCTTGTTTAACCAGGCTATTTTACAGTCGTAATCAATCAAGATTGTTCGTTGATTGAAATTAGTCCGCTAGGGGGCTGTTTGGCAACAATATTTGAGCAGAATTTAGCCAAGAGGGATTTAAGCGCTCGATAAATCTCATGGCGGAATAAATTCTCTGTTTCCCTCTTTTTGCCAAAAATCACAGAGTTACTAAATCTTGTAGTTCGGCAGATTTATGGGATTTAATTGAAGAAACACACGAAAGGGATAAAGATGGATTCTTTCGTAGCGAGCAGGCTCTCGTCATGGCTTCCAATTCGATGTCGTCGAAGGAGGCGGAGAAGCTTCTTTAGTGACTCTTTTAACCCACTACTTTACGCGAAGCCTTCAGACTTCACGTGTAGCATGCGAGGTCAAAGTTGGCACGCAGAAATGACGACCAGGAAAAGCAATAGTAATGAATAAATGAAGAAGATGAAAAGCAAGCCCTATATTAATTAACTAATTAGTAATTAAAAATTAAAAACAAACAGTTTAATTAATATAATTCAAATCGAAATAATTATTGTATAACATTATAAATAATAATTAATAATTAATTAGTAGTAGAATATTTAAATAATTAATGAGATAATTAATAATTAAAAATAATTAAATAATACTTTAAAGATTAATTAAATCATTTGTTGGAGTAATAGTTAAATAATTAGTTAGTTAAAAAAATAATAATTAACTAATTAATTAGTTAATTACTCTGTTTAAAATTGCGCAACAAGAGGCGCGCCTCTACGCAATTCTGGGCAAAAGCGCCTCGAGGCGCACGCAATTTTGGGCTTTGTTGAGGCGTACGCCTCACCCCTAGTGAGGCGCGCCTCAATTGCGCAATTTTGGGTGAGGCGTACGCCTCTTCCAAATGGCCCCACCCACTTAAAATGAGCTCTTCTTTTCCCCCACACCCGTTCGGCCAGCTTATTTCCGAAAAATTCCGCCCGCAAGCTCAAGTTCACGAAAACCAGAGGAGCTCGCACGGTCGGCCACCCTTCACGCCGCCTATCCCGCCAGCGCCGCCTCTCTCCGGCGAAGTTGAAGTGTTCGGCCGCCTTATAGGAGAAGTCCACAAACGATTTTAGGTATTTTTTTTGACTTTTTGGTTAGGTTTTGAAGTGAAAGAAATTCTAGGGTTTTAGATTTTTTGAATTTTTTGTGTGATTTTCGATTCTTTCATTAGGGATCATGGTTAGAGGCAAGGAAAAGGGGTCTTCGTCATTGCAGAGGGACTCTTCTTGGAAATATAGTGTACAAGTTGACATTGGGAGAGAAGAGCTATGTTTATTTGAAATGTAATTTTTGCGATAAAGTGGTGAAGGGAGGTGTTACCCGCATGAAGGAACATCTATCATGCTCGCACAAAAATGTAGCTCCCTGTGCAAAAGTGCCGGACAATGTGAAGGAAGAAATAAGTGCTTACATGAAGAAAACTACCACTGCTAAACACTTACAACAGGAGCAATTTGATGAAAGGGTCGAGCATGGTACTTATTTTGGGAGCGAGAGTGAAAAGGGCTCTTCCTCCACTATACATAGTAGAGGTGCACGGGGTCCTATGGATTAGTATATGACTACTCCAGGAGTGGATAGAGGAGAAGCAGAGATGATGTTTGCAGCTGGTACTAGAGAGGGTCGGCGACAGGTTTGCATGGACATTGGGAGGTTTTTTTTTTTTTGAGAATACATAGGACACACCTATATTGGACACCCTGCGCAGCACATTGTATCGATCTCATTTTGGAGGATCTTGGTGACTGATCTCAGCACAAGAGTGCTCTTTCTAGGGCAAAGAAGATTACAAAGTTCATCTACAATCACTCTTGGGTCTTAAGCTTGATGAGAAAGTTTTCAAAGAAAGAAATCATTCGCCCTGCAACCACTAGGTATGTTCTTAATTTTGTCCATTGCAAATCATTCATACTGTATGTTCATAGTTCTTACATTTGTGCACTGTGAATCTATAGGTTTGCCACCTCATATTTGACACTGCAGAGCTTGATGGAGGTGAGGCAACCTTTGGAAGCCATGTTTACATCAACTGAATGGCTTAACTCTACTTGGGGGAAGAAAAGTGAGGGGAAGAAAAGTGAGGGGAAGAAAATAAGAAAGATAATTCTAAATGATAAATTTTGGGTTACTGTAACATATGCCATTTTGAGCACGAGACCCTTAGTGCAAGTTCTACGCTTAGTGGATGCAGAGAAGAAACCAGCTATGGGTTTTATTTATAATGTTATGGATGAGGCCCAACAAGAGGTTGAGAGAGAGGAGGTTGAGGAATAAGGGGTTGAAGGATGATGAGGACCCATTAGTGTGTGATGATGTGTCGTCTGATAATGAGTGATTCATAGATGATGAGACAGATTTGCCATTATCAAACTTACAGTTAGAAGATCTAAGTGTGGATGTCTTGAGGGGCGAAGCAGATCAAGTTGACACATCCACTAGTACTACACCACACACATCCACTAGTTCTGCAGCACAACAATCAAGTAAAGGTATTCCACAACTTCTTATATGCTATTACATTACATTTATGTCAAGTGAGCAATGAACATGATAATGATCTTTTCTCTTTGATGAACAGGGAAGAGAAAAGTGAGTCATATTGAAGATGATGATGACATGGCATTCATAGATACAATTGGAGAAGAAGATTCACTTGAAGACCCATTTAGTGATGGGATATGATTTCATTTTATATGTTTTTTGTATTTTGGGAGTTTTGTTAAACTAATATTTTGTGATTTTGTACTTTGGGACATGATTTTATTGCATCTACTTTCTTATTTTGTACTATTTTCATATATAATTTAGATGTTTTTATTGTAAGATACAATATTGCTATTATTTTCCTGCTAAAACCCTTAATTTTTTATTCACGCAATTCTATGTCCGTGAGGCTTACGCCTCAGACCGCCTCGAGGCTTACGCCTCAGACCGCCTCGAGGCTTACGCATCGCCTCACGGACGAAAACCGCCTCGAGGCTTTATTACGCAATTTTAAACCTTGGTTAATTATTAATGTAATTAGATATTAAATACTTATTAAATTAATAATTAAATAAGTAATTTGATAAGTAGTATTATAATTAATAATGAAATTGTTTAATAATTAAGTTAAGTTTTAATTAAATTTTTTATCATTATAACTTATTGATTTTAATAAAAATTGAAAGTAATAAGTAACTTGTACTTAACATGCAAATAAATTTATAGCACATTAAATTTAATTTTTAAATTAGTCAACTATCTTAAATCCTTGATTATGTTGTTAAATACTGTTATTGAATTTAGAATTATTCGATGGATGATGCCAGGCTGTATTTTATGGATCTGCCCGTGAGTTGAGAGCCTGTAGGTGAAGATAATGAAGACAAAGAGAAAAAGGGGGAGATAGAGAGAGAGAGTATGAGAGCGAAAGTTAAATCTAGGCAACTTTTATTATCCTAGTCAGAAGTAAAAGTGCGAGGGCTCTATCCTGTAGAGCTCGGGCTAAAAAAAGTAAAACTGACGCAATGTCTTTCTATGTATGTCTTTTTGTTTTATTTTAGTGATTTCTTGTTTGTCTCCTCTTCTTGTTTATGCTTCCTCCCCCTATTTATAAGTTTTAGAGAGTTATAGTTGAATATATATGAAATATAATTATACTATTCTTTTTTTATAGAGCTTGGATGGCTGTGCCGGGTGGTGTGGCGATCTTGTGAGAGAAGATGCGGGTAAGGTGATCCCATGGGGAATCTGGAGATCGAGCCTGCATTGGGTAGGAAGTCGATCTGATGTCGCCCCGTTGGAGTGAGAGGGGGCGAGTAATGACTTGATGTAGGTCTCTGAGTTCGGTGGTGATTCGATTATAAAGGATGTCTTATGGACGAGATGTGTGCCTTCAGCTTCACTTTTGATAGGTTTAGCATAGAAGACTTGACTTTGGCTGAGATGAATAAAAACTTTTTCAACTGAGAGAGGAACTTTTGTGGTCATCCTTACCTAGGAAGGCAGCTACCTGGAGGATTTGGCTGAAGGTGATCTGCCATGCTCTAGTGATAAGCTCCTTCCCAGCTCCTAAGAGAGTCTTTCGAACGGACTGTCCTGAAAGAAGAGAAAAATCTCCTTCCACACGATTTGAATGTAACCTGTAAGGTACCGACTAGACGGTAACTGCACAAGTAGTGATGGGTATATATTTAGTTCTCTGATTTATTCGACCCTTTGATCATTAGATGTTGAAACAGTTTGATAAATTAATCATAAACCAGAGAAAAGAACGCAAATAAATGTGAATTTATTCCCCTTAATCTTTTATGGACTCAAGGTTTATGTATTTTCAAAGATCGAATGATCCTGTCATCGGATTTCCTTATAAATACTCGCTTTGAGTCAAGCAGATACTTGCTTTTTGTTTCTAACCTGCAAGCCTTGCGCTTAAATTCGGCGAGATAGATCTTTTCTCTCTTCTTGGCGGTCGGGCTTCTAGGAGAATTGCATACAAAAGAGCGCGAGTTGCTTTTGGTATGGTGGCCTTGAATGTGGAAGAGACCATCTTGAGGAAGGTCGTTTTTTAAGAGGAGGCGCGAGTATCAGTAGACTCGACATATCTTACTATCATTTCTCTGGTGAAGAAAACACATGTTGATGCGAAGGATTTGGTTGTTATTGATGATGAACGGTCATTTGATTATACTTTAGGGATGATGGAGACTGTCACTCTCGTTATTTCAACTACGGGAGAGAGGACTGGTGATTAAGAAGGGCTTTGGATGAAGGGAGGAATCATTCCTTCCCTCTTAAGAGCATGCAAGAATGTACGGGTCAAGCCTCTCTAAAGGAGGTGAGTGCCCTAGAGTGGATTGTAGTTGTTGATGATATTGTTATTGTTGTCGAAGAGGTTGCTAAGGAGCGGACCTGCGAAAGATCCTTGAGCAGCCGCTGACTTCCTTCTCGTATACTTTATATATAGACCTCGATTTGCCCTTGGAGTAAATTTCATTGGATGAAATTTTAGGAATATTGGTGGCCTTGGAGTCGGCAGTCAAGACAGGGGACATGGGCGAATCCAATGTTGGCGGAGAGGGAGTTGCTACCGTAGGCAATGTCGATCTAAGAGGTGTTGTGGCTTTGTAGATTGATTAGATGGCTACTGTGTGGAGTCGTATAAATTCGATGGAAGTCGAGTGATTTTCTTTTTCTTAGTCAGACTAAGCATGAGGGATTTCACCAGGGAGCTCAATACATTGTTGAGTATCTCGACAAGATGAGGAGATTAATATCGAGTATGGTGAAGGATCCTTTGTCTGTGTAGTCGCCGTATAGGCTGATTTTATTTTTCTTTTTCCAATCATTATGTGTCTGGAAACAAGGGCGTGATTTCCTTTTTCATGAATAAGATCTTTGGCTTCTTGAAATGACCTGCAATGAAATTTCGTCGAATAGGATAAGACAGCAGGTGTCCCATGGATTTCAAGAATTGTCGCTACGGACGTTCAGAACGAGTGCAATATTACTGCTTGGATTTTGTAATGATGATACAAAATGGTGGGATCTTTCGCATTGAATTTGATTTGAGATGTTTTGATCTACTTTTGCTAGATTCAGACTATAAATACAAGAGGTGAGGCCATGAGAATTAGATCATTTCTGTCTCTATTTGTTTCCTCTGTTCTTGGATACCTCTGTTGACGTGTATGGCTTGTGCAAGTATGTGAGCAAGTTTTTTCGTGAGAGGCCAAAATTGGGCTGAGGCGACTGCTATTGATTTTTAAACAGTCGTGAAGGCTAAGGATTAGACTGAAGCAACCATTGCCGAGTTTACTTGGAAGCTAGATGATGTCCTCCATATTGTTCATAAAGACGACTTAGTGTTTGTTGGATGATTGTTATTTTGATGGGTGATGATTGCATTTGAAGGCTGGTGGCTAGATGTGTGCTCTATCATAGATTTAAGGATCCTTCCTGTTACTTTTGAGAATTTCATGATAGCAATATTGAAAAAGATTGAAAGTGAGTGCAACTTATAAATGAGCTACATTGGCCCTAATTTTGTAACTTTGCTATACTTTTAATTTAATGGATATAATTAGATTCTTTTGTTAGTTATTTTTTGTACCTTTCCATACCTGAGTCGTGATGTTATCTAGTTTTTGTGCACTAATTTTAAACTTGCTGAGCTTTTTGTGAGGAATTGAGACTTCGAACTTTTTTTCTTTTTGTGATGCAAGTTGACCCTCTCGACTCAGTGGTGAGCAAGTTCGTCGCTTGTGTACGAAGTTGTCTTTGATGAGTTGTGCCTTATACCAGACTTTTGGTCTTTGCAGGGGTAACCATCAAAACTTTCCAGTTGAGGGGACTAGCAATTTGCTCTTGTTGCGGAGCTTGTTGCGTTAAAGGGAGAGGGAGTCATCTGTTAGAGCCTTTCATTCCCATCGTCTGTAGTGTGAGACTTTGCTGACTACTAAGTAGGAAATAGCACATTACTTTTTACGGAGCTTGTTACAAAAAAGAGAGAGGTTACACCGTATAGCGGCTATTGGTATGGTTCCTATAGTTGCATATAATGTCGGGGCAATTAAGACTCTTCTTCTATTGGGGATTTGCATGCTACTCATCATGGAGCTTGTTGCAACGAGGGGAGTCGTACAACATTGGCTTAGACATTTTGCTTTTGATGATGTGATCGTTGTCTCACCATGACGACGTTTATCCTGTTTATATGGAATACTAAATATTTTGGGAGGTGAAATAGATTTCCTCATAGCTATAGATGGCGCATTTATTCTGATATGTCATTATGATGTCCTTTCTATGTAATGAGTCACTTTTTGATTTATGGCTTCTGGTGTGATGCTTCATGGTTGCCCTCCTATAAATAGAATGAGTTGGTTCTTTGGAGTGTGAATAGACTTACATGTGGGTAGTTTCTATTGAGATGGTGGTAGTCCTTGAGCTTGCTTTTCTATGGGTAAGCTTACATTCTGATGGCTGGTGTGGCTACGAGCTTTCATTGATTTCGTGATTCTCCCTATGACATAGGGGGAAAAAGAAAGAGAAAGGAGATCTTCCTTCCTAATATTAGCCTTTTGGTGTAAATAATTTTTTACATAGGGGTGATTTGCGACTCACTTTTTAAGAAGAGTGAAAGGGCAGATGATGTGAAACATTCACGAATTGCACATGAAATTCATTAAAAATCACAAAGTTTACCAAAGTAAGATTAGGCTTTCCGTAAATTAAGATTCAAGCAATTTCCTTTGATGAAATGTTATGATAAGCAGTTTCAAGCTAGTGTTTAGGCACAATTAATGATGAATCTTCAAAAGTTCACAACAAAGCAAATGCGGAAAATTTATAAAATCCCACGGCTAATGTTTAGAAATTTCACAATGAGTACCTTGCTCACTCACACTCAATTCGGGTTAGCGGGAGAAGGCCTTTATCAAACTCAACGATGCCACGAAGATGGTGGCCACACCAATGGCCTTTAGCCACGGAGAGGTTGACGGTGACGAGGAGGGCGTGAATGCTTGGCTCTCGAGACTCCAAGTGTACTTTGAAAGTTGTCGGTCGTAGATGCTTGCAAGGATCGGGACGACTCTCTCCAAGTACTCTTCCACGGTGGTTTCGTCTTCAAATCCTACGTCGAAGCACGGCGATCGCAAGATGTTAATACTTCCGTCGGCGTTGAAGACTAATCCCCACTCAAACTCCGGATCCGCCATACATGCTTGATGTTGGGGAATTCTTCAAGAGGAGGAGAGCTAGGGGAAGGTAGTAGAGACTCCTTGCGTTGGGGAAGAAGGGAGGCGAGAGGAGGGAGGGCCGGCGGGATATCACTGGGGATGGGGCGGCGGGTTCCAAGAGGAGAGGAGTAGGGTTTGGGAAATTCAATCCTAGTTAATTCCTCAATAAATCTGAAATAAATTTCAGAATTAATGGTGTTTGGAGGGAATTAATTTAGGATTTGAATTTGATTTCAGCATGGCTTGGAGCTAGAATAGGAAACAACACGTGGAAGCCCAATGAGGGGGCCGGCGGGTTGAGAGAGGGAGGGATGAGGGAGTAAAACAAAACCTGAAATTTTATTTCAGGTTTTGATGCAATTAAGAGGGAAAATTATGAGGATTTTGAATTCAAATGAGGTGCCATCAATGCCATAAATGGGGGCACTAATTGTGGATTCCTCTAGGTGAGGCCGGCGGCATGCTCAGGGGAAGAATTGGGGAAATCAAATAGTGGAGCTTCCAAATTTGGGTGATGACATGGCACTTGATATCATAACTCCCATCTAATTCAAATTGAAATTAAATCTCTTCATGAAAACATTCCTAAATTGGATTTCCAAATTAGGAAAGAATTCGAAATTTGAAATTTCAAATTTCAAATTTGAACCTTGTGGATGGAAGGGGTCGGGTGGATGATGGGGGCGTCACCGGCAAGGTGGCCGGTTGGAATTTGGGTGGTGGTCGGCGGCGGGTTCCTCACAGGGGCGGCGACAACATGGGGAGAGGGATTTCTTGTGGAGGAGAGGGAAAGGAGATGGATGGGAACACGATCGAAAAGATAGAAAATTCTAACCACGAATCGAGGACTCTTCCAACGATTGGTGGGCCTTGCGATTTGCTCCCCTTGGAGCTCTCTCTCTCTCTCTCTTCTTCAAGCTCTCATGCAAGAAGACAAAGAAGAACAAAGTAGATTTTCATTTCAATCATCATTAACCATAATACAACATAAAATGACCTATATATAGGTCCCAACACAAAAGAAAATACAATGACTCTATTGCCCTCGGGGCTACACTCATGACTCAGCTTATACTAAGGGTGCAATAGGAAATAAAAGAAAAATGCATAAAAGAAATACATAAATAACTAGAAATATAAACTCTGAATCGCTGCCGTCGATCTGCGCTGTCTACGGCGATACACATGTTTGAACCTCTGGTCGATGTCCACATCATTCTCCCCAGGTGGGAGAAAGCTCGACCCCGTCGAGTAGAAATCTCTGGAGCTCTCGTACATCTCTAGGAGATCTGGATCCAACCTCTGCAGCTCCTCTCGATCTATCCACGTGTCCTCTGTCACCTGCTTCCCTCTCCAGTGTACCAAGTACCTTTGGCGACCACCTTCCTTCGTGGAAATGATTTCATCGTCAAGTATAGCTTCGACCTTCTCCGCAGTGGGTAAATGGGGCAATTTGGGGAGTGGAGGTAGGTTGGGGATCTCACTGGGTGGGTTCTCACAAGGCTTATCATGAAGTGGATTATCAGGGTTAAACTCGGGTCCCTCGAAAGCTACTAAATCTTCAACATTAAACGTAGGATTCATATTAAAGCCTTCAGGAAGGTCTAATACATAAGCATTACTGTTTACTTTCGAGATTATCTTAAAGGGGCCCGCACTTCTAGCATGTAACTTTTTAACGGCTCCTTGGGGGAACCGCTCCGGACGAATCCGTACCATAATAAAATCTCCAACTTCAAATTCTTTAAATCTCTTCTTACGATCAGCATCAATCTTATAATGAGTATTATTTTGTTGAATTCTTTTGTTTATTTTTTTGTGCAATTCTTGAAGATGAGATGCGAATGCAGATGCAGACTCAGACACCCTAACCTTAGGACTTATAGGAATCAAGTCAATAGGCTGTCTAGGTAGGTAACCATACACGACTTCAGCAGGACTTAGACCCGTAGATCGGTTTACAGAGTTGTTGTATGCAAATTCAGCTATCGGTAGTTTAGAGTCCCAGTCCCTAAGATTCTCTCCTACCAAGGTCCTTAAAAGATTTCCTAGACTTCTATTTACTACTTCGGTTTGGCCATCCGTTTGGGGGTGGAAAGCAGTGGAGAATTGTAATTTGGTTCTCATTTTATGCCATAGAGTCTTCCAAAAGTAGCTAGTAAATTTCACATCTCTATCTGACACAATGGTTTTGGGTAGGCAGTAAAGTCTCACAATTTCATCAAAATACAGCTTGGCTATTCTAGAGGCGTCAAAAGTTTTGGAGCACGGGAGAAAATGGGCCATCTTAGAAAACCTATCTACGACTACACATATCGAATCATGCTTCCTAAGGGTCTTGGGTAATCCTAAGACAAAGTCCATGCTAACATCTTGCCAGGGTTGGTTAGGCACGGGGAGAGGTGTGTAAAGGCCGGTGTTTTGTTTACGTTGTTTGGCTAACTGACAGGTGTGACACCGCTTTACTAATTTGTTAACGTCCCTCTTAAGACTTGGCCAGTAAAAACGATTTTCAACCGCGGCAATGGTCTTGGCTTGACCAAAGTGACCTGCTAAACCTCCAGCATGTAATTCCCACACAAGAAATTCACGAAGTGACGTATTGAGAATACAAAGTTGTTGGGACTTAAACAAGTATCCATCCTCCAACATAAAATCTCCTATAATCCGTTCGTCTCCATTGGTCAGCGCAGAGTATGTTTCCTTAAAATCAGGGCAGTCTGGGTAGTCTTCCTTGAGCCGCTCAAAGCCTATTACATCAGTAGTCATCTTCCTAGTAATCATCATCCGACGGCTTAAGGCATCAGCAGCCTTATTTTCAGATCCTGCTTTATGTCTGATGGTATACGTGTACTCTTGCAGGAATTCAACCCAACGGCCGTGTCGAGCATTGAGTTTCTTTTGAGAATTAATGTACCGCAAAGCCTCATGGTCCAAAAAGATAACACATTCTTGCGGTAGAAGATAGTGACGCCAATGCCTAAGGGATTGAATGATGGCGTAAAATTCTTTGTCGTAGGTGGAGTACCTTTGCTTAGTGTCATTCAATTTTTCGCTAAAGTAAGCGACCGGGTGTCCCTCTTGCGATAGGACTCCACCTATACCAATTCCAGACGTGTCACAAATTACCTCAAAAACTTTAGAAAAATCAGGTAATCTCATCACAGGGGCTTCCATCATTCGCTTCTTAATCTCCTCAAAAACTCTAGTCGCCGTTGTGGTCCAAAGAAACTCACCTTTCTTAAGGCAGTCCGTTATTGGCGCTATTATGGTGCTAAAATTTCGAATAAATTTCTGATAGAACGTGGCCAATCCGTGAAAACTCCGAACATCTCTAATGTTTTTGGGTTGTGGCCACTCGTTTATAGCTCGCACCTTTTCGGGGTCAGCAGATATGCCTTGAGAAGATATGATAAATCTAAGGAAGGTTACTTGATTTGCGAGGAAAGTGCATTTCTTAGGATTGGCATACATCTGCTCCCTTTTTAAGATCTCACAAACTTGTCTTAGATGATTCAAATGTTGTTCCACCGAATGACTGTAAATTAAGATATCATCAAAGTATACTACAACAAATTTTCCAAGGAGGGGCCTAAGGATCTGAGTCATTACTCTCATAAAAGTGCTAGGTGCATTACTCAACCCAAAAGGCATTACAGTCCATTCATACAACCTATCTTTGGTTTTGAAGGCGGTCTTCCATTCATCCCCGGACAGATCCTAATTTGGTGATAGCCACTCTTAAGATCGATCTTAGAAAATAGGGTGGCTCCGGTCATCATGTCCAACATGTCATCTAACCGAGGGATTGGAAAATGGTACTTGACGGTGATTTTGTTGATAGCACGGCTATCAACGCACATTATCCACGTCCCATCCTTCTTAGGGGTCAGAAGGGAAGGAACCGCACACGGACTAAGGCTCTCCTTAATGAATCCTCGTTCCAACAACTCATCCACTTGTCTCTTGAGCTCCTCATGTTCAGTAGGGTTCATTCGGTAATGGGGCAGGTTGGGTAAGGAAGCTCCAGGCACCAGGTCTATGGCATGTTGAATGTCCCTTAGAGGTGGCAGTTGGTTGGGCAAATCTTCAGGGAAGACATCAGAAAAGGCTTCCAACAGTGGTTTTACCTCCTCGGGGATTGGCTCTTCGTGATCTATACTTATTTCCCGGGCTACTAAAGCGTACAGGGGGGCTCCTGTCTCCAGCTCCATACTTAAGTCTTTAGCAGTTAAAAGATTCAGGCTCGTGTTGGGTTTCAGGGAGTTGGGTTTAACTTCTTCTTTGGTCGACTTAGGTTGAGTGGGTAGGAGTTTAATTTTCTTGCCCTCGTGTTCAAACACACAGGTGTTTGATCGGCCATAAATGTGTACATCGTTGTCGAACAACCAAGGGCGGCCAAGGATGATTTGACCCACATCCATTGTCAAAACATCACACCAGATCTTCTCCTTGTATCCAACGAATTCGATAGGAACAAGACTCCTATCTTTCACCTCCAAGGTGGTTGAGTTTATCCAAGCAACTTTGTAGGGGTTCGGGTGTGGTGTAGTCCTCAATTGTAGTTTCGAAATCATGGCAGAAGATACGGCGTTAATGCAACTTCCGCTTTCTATTATGACTTTGCAATTTTTGTCTCCAATCTTAGTGAAAGTGTAGAAGATCGAGGTCCTTCGCCAGTCGTCGCTAGATTTAGGTTGGGAAAAGGCACACCTAACAACTTGCAGATCCAGTCGGTTCATCTTTTGGAGGCAGTGAACAACAACAGTATCTTCCTCGTCGAAAAATTCTTCATCGTCGTCCATATGGTGGACTAAGTCAGTTTTAGGCTCATCTTCTTCTTCTGTCACTTCCTCAATTATTGTGACCTTAAACAGGCTGGAGCACTGAGACGCAATGTGTCCGTACCCATGGCATCTAAAACACTTAGTGCCGGCAGTGGTTTTGGGTGTCTCTCGATCAGGCGTTTTCCCTTTATAATCGGATCGAGGTTGGGCTTGGCTAGGAGCAGGCCGACTACCTGAGGGTCCAGTGGGTTTGTTGTACGGTTGGCTAGAGGAAGACTTGAAGGGATTAGGTCTGGAGTCTTGGGTCCTAGTGGCGTGGCTCCTTGATTCTTCTAAATCTAGCACAAGACTACAGGCAGCCTCGTACGTATTCACTCCTCTAGCAAAGAGTTCATTTCGAAGATCTTCTCTTAATCCGGCTTTGAACATTGACAGGAGTTGCGTAGGAGTGGTGGTCTCTTCTCCGTTACAACGAATCAGGAAATCATCGAAGGTCGAGATATATTCCTTGACGGTCTTGCTTCCTTGGGTTAACCTATTCCAACGATCTAGAAGTCTTGGGTAATATGAGGGGGGAAGGTATTTCCTTTTCAGTTCTTGCTTCATTGTTCCCCAGTCAGCAATAGGGTATTCTCCTCGAGTCTCCCTCATGTGCTCTACATTGGTCCAGTACTGGTTTGCTCTACCCGTCAACTTCATCTCAGCGAATCGAGCATGTACCTAACGGTATCGAGGTTGACGGTGACGAGGGGGAAGGTATTTCCTTTTCAGTTCTTGCTTCATTACTTAGCGGTATCGAGCATGTACCTAACGGTACCGAGCATACCTGTTAAGTTATAAATTCTTGTAAGAAATAACCGTGCAAAACAACAGAGCTGTGCGGAACAGACGGAGGTTGCAAATCAGAGTCAGCTGGTAAGATTTTTTATTGGAACTGACGAAGGAGGGGGCGGATTTGGCAGAAGCACTGCTCTGCGGGATGATTCGGCGGAAACAACGACTTCAACTTCGGGACAGATTCGGCTGGATTCGGCGGAAGCAGCGAATGTAGCAAACAGAAAGTAGAAAACCTTCGACTTCGGGATAGATTCAACGATCAAGACTTAGGGACTGCGGGATGTGTTCGGCGGATGAAGCAAAAAGAAAATCTTTTGTGAAATTAGGGCAATGAATAGTCATTTATCTTAAAATATAGATATATTTTTAAATATAAAAAATATTCATAAGTATACCGAAATTTAAAAACAATTTGGCGCGCTATTTTGCGCCGTGCGCAATGCGCCATGGCTCACATGTGGCGCAAATAGCGCGCGCTATTTTAAACACATGCGCCTCGCCATGAACATGGCGCCGTAGGTGCGCCGCGCCGCGCCGTGCGCCATGGCGCGCGCTATTTTGCGCCATTGACAAATATGGACACAATAGAGAAAAAGGATCCGACCCCACTTAGTGGGATAAAGGCTTGTTGTTGTTGAATGGCTATACCAAATTTGTTATCAATGTCAAAGTTTGGACTTTGGCAAATTGAAGACAAAGTGTGCATCAAGGTCATCACAATTGGGTTTCATGAATCGACAACACATGAAGTAGATAAAAGTATTATTCTATTGAATAAGCACTACCTTCATAACTTTATGATTCTATATATTAGTAAAATTAATTCGTAATAGATGTATTTAGTTACAATCTGATAAATTGCCAAACTTTTAATTTAATTCCTTAAGTTAGATTAACTAATTCCATTATATAGCTTAGCCATTCACATGGAGCTGACCTTAACCTATATTTTCTTGAATATTATATATTAGAGAGGGTGTGATCCACTTAAAAAACTCAATGAACTACTTTTTTAATTTAGAAAAAAGTTATAACATTGTTGCTATATTTATTTTATTGTGAGTTAGGGGAAATTGAGCACATTTATTGTCATAATTGAAAACTTTTATATGCAATACTTAGAAGTAAAGAAATTATATTTCATGCATCTATTTCATTATTAGTTTGGTACACAATGTGTTTGAAATAAAATAAAATAATAATAATCATACTTGTTAATGGCAAAATGGTGCGCGCCATGGTGTATGCTGTGGCGTGTTGCACCTACGTCGCCAGCTACATGGCGCGGTGAACATGGTGCGTGCAATTTGAATTTTAGGGATTTTTTTAATAAAATTATAAAGAATTTTTAATATTTATATATTTTAATTTCTAAAATGATGTAATAATTAATTTTAAAATTATTTGATATGATTAAAATAGCTTAGTTAGGTTTTATTAGACTTTATTTTAGTAGATATTTTGGACGAACTTGAAGCTCACTTTAATTGTTTGAACTTTGGACCACAAACATATTCAACCAAGCCTTACACAACTTGATTAATACTCCAAAATAGGTTCCATATAATTATTTTTTATTTTAAATTGGGTTCAAAATGGTGCGCGCCTCACCGTGCACTATGTGCCATGACTCCATGGGAAATTTTGCGTCACATTGTGCAATTCATCGTTGACAAGTATGATAATAATTTAAAAGTACTTATCTACATCAGTATTTACATCATTTCATTAAAATGACATCTAAGGATTATCATCATGAAATATTGATAATAAGGGAAGAATCATACCTTTATCTGATATCTTATATGCTTTTGAATTAGGAAAAGGCATAAGAGAACATATTTTTAGTTTACTCAATTTGTATGTTCAAAATATATCAAATGGTTTAAGGGAAGGCTAACATTAATGGTATGTAACCATTAGCAATTAAAAGAGCAAACCTAATCTTGGCCTCATCCTTACTCTTTCAAAATGAATTGAGACAATGACACATCCTATCTTGTGACATTTAGATGCTTGATTCCCATTAAATTATGTTGTTATATGGATCACATCTATGATGCACAGACACGAACATGGCGACACGGACACGACATGACACATACATGAGATAGTTAATTATTAAAAATTGCTAGGTCGAGCATCAATGTCAAGATAGTGTTAGACTTTGATATTGATATGACATCAGGCATTGTTGTGAAACCAAAGTCGCGATCCGCCAAAGAGAAATAAAAATGAGAATATTCAATGATTGGGGTATTGAGTATGGGCAATTGATTTAGCATTTTGGATAAAAAATAAGAAATTTAGTTTTTATATTTTAAATAAATAAAAAATTTAAGTATAAGAAATTATATTAAAAAAATTGTAAAATATTTAAGACACGCATGTCCAATTTGTACTTAATATATTTTTTTATCAAGCACATCTTTGGCGTGCTTGAAACGTGTTGGAGGTGTGTCGGATGCGTGTCTTGTCAAATGTGTGCCGGACACTACACGCCTCTTTGAGAAAAAAATGTTAGTGCATCATAGGATCACATATTGTGCTATGTCATCCCTATGGTTAGGATCAATAATTCAATATCTTTTTAGCTGTCTTAAAGATAATAAAATGATTGTTACATATAAATATCATGAGAATGTTTGTGTTTAAAACAACCACAAGTCGAGGCAGAAGTCATGCGTATCAAGGCTTACGCCTCGAACCATCCAGCGAAGCCTACGATTTTTTCGCACAAGGCGTACGCATTAGAGCGTAACGCCTCGAGGCAATATGAGGCACCGCCTCGAAATTTTTTCTTCGGTACATATGTAAATACGACGCAGCCGATTCGTGTATTTTTTATGCTATTATTGTTTCATTCTAGAGCTAACGAAATATTAACTGATATAGGGGATAAAGGAAAAAATATTATAGATGAAGAAGAGTTTGAGGATGACTTTTGATATTAATTATGAAGATTCTTCTGAAGAAAATCAAAGTGATGATGAGCCTGCATTGGGTCTTGATCTTATAGGATGTTTTATTTTTAAGTTAATTTATTTTAAATCTTCTTTTCCAGTAATATACTAATGTTATCTTAGAACAAATCATCAAATTCACAATTAACGTAATATTTTGTTATTTTTTGACATTTTTGTCATTATTCATAATTTTAAATTGCTTTATTTTTATAATTTTTTAGGCTTACGCCTCAATCCGTCTCGAGGCTTACGCCTCGCCTCGATTCCCGATTTCGCCTTTTAAAACTTGGTTTAAAATCAATGATAAAACACTCAAGTTACTTTCACTCAAGTCATTATATTAGAGCAGTCCAAGTTGACAGTTTATGACTTACCCACTATTGCACCTACCTTCGATATTTCTTTGGTTGTCTATGAATTACCGTCTAAGTTACATATTAATTATGCATCTAGCTTGGCAATTTGTGATGATGGACCAGATAATGTACCACGTGTGCCATCCATTAATATACCTGTTATTGTTTTTTCTTTTGATGGTTTTAGGTTTCAGTCTATCTTTAGAATTTTTAATTATTTAGAGCTATTGTAATATTTAAGTAATGCCTTGGAATTAATGAAATAATTTTTGTTTTAAAAAAATAAAATTGAGAAGTGAAATTCTCTAGGTTGGAGCTTGGCGGTCGGCCTTGGACAAGCCTTGGTAGAAGAGATGGTTATCCAATTTTTAGTTTGTCTTTTTTAACCACTTCTTCATCAACCTTTACATTCTCTCCTACATTAGTTCCTAAAATCATCTAAGGGCAATCCCAATGTCCTCTCAACCATCAAACCATTTAAAATCAATACAAGAAATTCTCAGCCAAAACGAGGAGTCTGTATACCTACTTTTTGGCTCAACTCTCTCCATTATAGTCTAAACACTTGGAATCTTTACCAACAAATTGATATGTACACATCATTTTCAAGAAAGCTGTTTTAAGAAGCAGTAAGAAAGCCTTCCCAAACAAAGCCTTAGTTCATCCTCTTTTCTTTTTTTTTTTTTTTTTTGAAGAAATGCAAAATTTGCCTTAAGATGAAAGAAAAAATGACCTAATACAAACTAGGAAATATAAACTAAAAGATCCTTGTTCAAGAGAAAAAGGTTCCTTATTTAGAGCATTTTTGTTTAAATTAAACTCATTATTTTTGAAATGAAACCCACTTTTTCCTATTTTGAAACCATTGAGATGCAGGGGATACCAAAGTTTTAAACAACCCAAGGGTTGGTTAGTATCTCAGAGTTCCCATCCGATTAAAAAATAGGATCTAGTATAAATCCCATAAGCAAATATAATAAGTTTAAAAAACAAAAAAAACCAAAAAAAAAAAACTACAAAAGAAAATGAAAAGGAAATTACAAATAATCCATGAGAATCGTAAAACCCCTAAGAATAGGTATTTCAGATGTCTACTCCAATTTCCCGTGATGTAGTCCAAAGCAGGAGATTTAAAAATCTCTTTGATCAGATGCTCCAACCTCATGTATCTTTCCATTTTGATGTTTGCAATGAGAAAATTGGCTAGCATATTACTGAGATGATTGGGAAGAACCTCTCGAGTAGTTCTTCATTCTGAGATCAGTAATCCTCCTTCTAGTTTGTTCCTTCACCGGTCCTAGAGCTTGTAGTTCCTTGAATAATTTGTGTTTAGATCCGGAAGAACCAAGCTCTTTGATAGAACCCTTTTTATTTTTCAATAAGACAGTTTTTTTTTAATTTTAAACTAATTGTTGAAGAAGGAGAAATGGTTTCATAATAACCATCTCTAGATCCATTATTATAACCATCTATTTCAAAAGTCTTTGCTGTCTTTGTTGGAGTCAATACCGAGATCTGCTCCTCATGAAATTCTGACTCAGTCATGACAGCTTCTGAATTCTCGCCAACTACTGAGTTCGGTACATAAATTTGTTCAGGTAACAACTTAGTTTCCGAAATCTTAGCTCCCTTATCTGCCTCCAGAATATGTGGGAATTCAAAATTAGAATTTTCAATTTCCGAAATTCCAGCATTTTTTTGTTGATCGACGGGAACAGCTTCATTGTCTATTGGAACATGCACCAAGACAGATTCTGCAAAATCTGTTCCAATTTCATCAAGCGTTGCTTGAGATTGATTAAATTCAAAATTTGAATTATTATCTACAAACGGCTCAATAATCAAATTTGAATTATGGCTAACAACAACTTCATCTCCTTCCTTGATTTCAGCATCTTCTACAATTTGGCAATTGGTATCTTCATGATTCAATGGATCGGCCACCAAATTGTTGACATTAGAATTACGATCTGCAGTTCATCCTCTTTTCAAGTATTCAGAAGTCCGGTGGTTTGATATCTTTATATCATCTCCCTTGCATACTTTTTTGTTTTCAATTCATCTTGCAATAAGGCTTCTATCATTAAAGTGCAGCATTCTGATTGCCGGCTACTAGGGAAACTTACTGATTTGTTTATTTCTGCGATCCATCATTCAGGAAACTCATTTATTTTGCACCCTTGTTATTTATTTCTTGTTATTGTGATTTTTATCTTAAGATTCATAGTTTATTTTCTCCCAAAAAATATGGATTTCTCTTATTCTAATATGAAATTTATTTCTATCAGTTGGATTTTATGATGATCTTATTCTCATATAATTAAATGATGCCATCAGCTTCATTGATGATTTCTGTATGCATTGTTGTCAGAAAACTCCAGAACATAATGACAGAGAGAAAGATGAGATAGATGAAGATGCCTTTGAAGCGCTTTTTAGCCAACTGGAGGAGGATTTGAAAACTGATGTGATATTTTCTGAGGACGAAAAAGATGAAATAACCGAAGATGATCTTGTTAGGCTTGAACAGGAGTTAGACGAAGCCCTGTGTGATGAAGAACTTGATGAGGCTTTGCCCTCTAGGTCAGATGACATGAATTATTCTGACGATGATGAAGAGTTGCAGCCAAAGCTTAAGAATTGGCAGCTTCGACGGTTGGCATATGCGTTAAAGATTGGTCGTCGTAAAGCTAGTGTAAGCACACCTGATTCCTGATTGTAATCACATATTTTTAAGTTTCCTACAATCAAATTGCCTGTTATTCTTAATCTTAATCTAACTAGAATCCATATTGAGTTAATTGTCTTGCTATGTTAGGTTTACAAGGTTCTTGATCTAATTTACTTTTGCTTAAGCTATTTGCTAATGGCTTTATGTTGCAATGAAAAGCTAGTTTTCTTTCTAATAAAATGTTTACAATGGATCTCTATAGATAAAAAATCTTTCATCAGAGCTTGGGCTTGAAAGAGCTCATGTGCTAGAACTTCTTCGTGAACCGCCTCCGAATCTCGTAATGATGTGTGCTTCTTTGCCTGAGGAAGTTGCTAAAAACCCTGAACCTGTTTGTGAGCCAGTGGAATCTTCCTTTGATTCTGATATCAGCATTTCTAAAAGTGAACCCAAGGAAGTTGTTCCTGTTCATGTTATGCAAACAAGATGGTCAATGCAAAAGAGATTAAAGAAGGTTCAACTTATAACCCTTGAAAGGGTTTATGCCAGAACTAAGCGTCCCACTGTGAGTATGAACTTGATACACTTAAATATGATTATATGATTATAATACCTTACTGTCGGTCATTCTTCGACTTGAAATTTGAATGAATTGGAGTTTTTCTATTAAGATTTGTATTTGATTTTCTCCAAATATTTGCTGTTGTGGTGCTGTTTGTTCATTATGTGAATCTGAAGTTGCATATATGCATATTTAGATAGTTGTTTCTAACTTTTATTTTTGGCTGCACTACCTTGAAGAATGCAATGATTAGCAGCATCGTTCATGTGACGAATCTTCCTTGGAAGAGGGTCGTGAAATGGTTTGAAGATAAAAGACTTGAAGATGGAGTTCCTGTTCACCGTGAACCTTTTCATAGATCATCTGTTGGTAAGACTATTTAGTTTGGTCAAAGGCTGCTGCGTCAACCAAGTGGAAGAGTTTAAAAGGCAAGTTTTTAATAGAAGATTTGTTAAATGAATATGATATTAGAGGAAATTAGTCTTCTTGTACAGTTTGGCTGTGTTAGAAGATTTTAGGTTGATAGATCTTCAACATAACATTTCTTTCTTACAAGTATCTAGCTTCCCCCATTTGGGGCAGGTTTCTATTGTTTGTAAAAGCGCTGTGATTTTTAACTTTATTATTTTATTTTATTTTTTAAATTCCTGTTGAGATGCTATTTATAAAGTCGAAAGATATTTGTTGTTTTGTAACCTTAATGTCATATTCATTCGACACAGCTCACCTTGGCCTGTTGGTTGAGAGCTTATATTTCCAATTAAGAGGTCTTGGGTTTGAGTCTTTGTGTATGCGTTGTGTGTGTGAGTTTGTCTTAAATAGCCTAAATGTCCAAAAATATATCTATATTTCATTCTAAAACTCTTGTTCTTGTCAGAACATGTATGAATAAGTTAGTATTCCTCAAATTGTTTTAAATATAAGAACACCTATTGCTTAAAATAGTTTATATTTTAAATGTTATTTTTTAATAAATAACTGATCGGAATCTGAGCTCATTCAATTATTAAATTTTAAACATAATGATATGAACAATTAAACACTGGATTTAGCAATTATAGAACTTCGAGTGTTAAAGAAAGTTTTGAATAAGCCGAGTGGATTGCAGAAATGAAATTACAAGTTAGCAAAATTGCTCTGTGGGTGTCGTGGTGATGAAATTGGCAATACTATCACATTAAGCTCTCATCAAAATGAATAATAATAATAATAATGTGCGTTGTAGTGTTGGGTGGCTCCACCCAATCTTTCACTATTGAGATTTTAGGAGAATACTAAGTTGTTGGAAAATTGAGTGCTATGGTGTTTGATCAAGTTAGTGGTTTTTAAATATTAAAATATCTAAAATTATTTATGCAAACTTATTTTCCCCTGCCTTGTTTCTTTGTTTTTCCCCTTGCCTTGTTGGAGAAAAGAGGAGAAGAGAAAGGGATGAGAGGAAAGAGAGGATTTCATGGCTAAAACTTGGGTTGTCTTCGTCAGGCTTGTTCATGATGTTATAGAGAATAAGGAAGACTACTAAACTCTTATCTTTGATTTCAATTTTAGCGAGTTTATAAAAAGTTATGAATAAAAACATGATTTTTTTTGGATTTTACAAAGTTTTCACTTTATAATTTTTAATATATTATTGTACTCCTTATTACAAGCAATTTGGTTGTATGAAATCAATGTTTCATCAACTAGTTTTTCCTATGTGAATATTTGAGTACATAAATTAATTTAAGCTTTTATGGTAATTATAATAGTTATGTAAAAGTCTTAAAATATTCATATAAATTCCCCTTTGAAATTAGAAGTTAAATAAAAAAAAGTTTAGGAAGTGTATTGTTAAACATACAATATAGTTCTTTTTTAGTAATTCATGCATTATCTGAGTTAGCATTAGATTTCTAATGTAATTACTGTTGCATTGTATTTGCATTCTGCAAAATATGATGTTGGAGCTGTTTGATATGTAAAAAAGTGCATACTCTGATATGTTACAAGGGCTATATAGGTTTTGTTTTTGCCTCATTTACCTAGTGTGGATGTGGGATAGATTTAGGCTCTACTTGTTGAAAGCAAGTGTGTGGGATGTTACGTGGCATGATTCTGTTTTGATTCTGACCCCACTTATTATAAAGGGGTGCAAGAGGTTGTGGGCTCCAAAAATTTGTGCCCCGGCCTCCCTCGCCTACGAGAAGAGTTTTAACTGATTAAGTTTCGAGGTAAATTTTAGGAAAGAAGACTGGGTTTGTAGATAAGACACTACCTAGAGATTTTGCCCTCATTTTGTGAGTCCTTTAGACCTGAGTTCTAGTTTCCTATATGCATAAGCCCCTATAGTTAATTACCTCTCCCGATAAAGGGAGAGAACTTTTGATTAAGGCTAGTCATCAAAACATATACGTAGAGATACATGTTATCTTGTATTTAGTAGTAGCATGGAATGATATTTGGGAATTTTATATTTAAAATTTAAAAATTTCACCATCTTGCACTTAAGCGGATGGTGAGGGAATGATTATGAGACGGATCAAGATCCCATGGTTACATCATCCTAGGCCATTGTGGTCCCTAGTCTACTTAGTCAAAGGAGATAGTCGACCTAACTTAACAAAAAGACCCTTGGCAGCAGAAACCATAGGTTGTGTCGTCCAAGGGTATTTTGTTGACTTAGGGTGAATATTTTCCTAAGGGGACAAATTTAAATCCACTTTAGTTAACAAAGGGCTTTGTGCCCTATCGATTATATCATATTGATTCATATCTCAAAGATGTAGTGCCATTGGGGAGCTTACGAGCTCTGGTAGTGACCATAGTTTAGGGGTGTCATTTGGCGGCAAACCACCCGATTTATAGGGACTTAGTCATAACCATTTATCTGCAGTGCCATTTGGCGACAAAATTACCAGTTAGAGGACACATGTCACATTCTTGCTGGCAATAAATTATTTGAGAATAAATTCTACTGATATTCTCGACCAGAAATTAGCTATTTGTAAGCTGAAGTGATACTTGAATTTGTCCACCTCGACAAATTATTTTCGCAGGTGGATGTATTTTCCTTTAAGTGTTTTGATTATTAATTTTGATTTTGGAATATTTAGAATTTTAAACTTTGAATCTTGTGGGTATTTAGGTGGAGTTTTGATTTTTTTAGAATTGACCCCTCCGATTGAGATCTATGTTCAACAGGGTCATCATCAGGGTGTTTATGAGCTATTTTATTCATGGATTTAACCCTGTCGACTCTATTACTTTTTTGACACATGATCGGGTTAGTTGTGGGCTTTATACCTTTGTTGGAGAATTTTATTCATTATAGGCCTTTGAAGGCCTAATATAAATATATAACAATAAATATCTCGGTTGATGTCGTGACCATATATTTGTTTGATAGGTCAAGCCATATTAACTCCTATTTACTTGTACAGAAGGATAATCCTCAGATGTTATGTGCAACTCATAACACACTCGTCAAGGCCCATATGGGTATTTAGGGGGGATTTTTGTAATTATCTATTGAACATTATAGACTCTACTTATTTGCTGATAAGGGATCGGGTTCATTTTCGGTCTTATGTCTTTAATGATGAATTTTTCTTGTTATAGGACTTGTGTTGCAAACTTGATTCAAGCACTATGATTTTAATGATAATAAGCATTATTATGTCTGATATTGTTTTCTCTTATTTCTTTGATATTTTATTTTATTTTTATTTGAACTAACAATTCAAAAAATCAATTCACCATTCACTTGTAATTTTGATCAGCTTAAGATTGGGTAGACTAGGGTTACAGTCATTTTTCATTTGATTATGTATATTTTTCTTTCTTGAGTCGTATCATGTAATTGAGTGGATATCATTGCTGAGTAATCTTGCACACACACAGAGGGAGAGATAAAAAAATTTTTGAGAGAGTTATTTTTTTAAGTAATTCATACTATATGATCTTGGTTTCATACTATACGAAATAATTCATACTGTACAAAATGTTGTGCTCTGTCAAAACCCTAGCCGCCAAAGGTTAAGGAAGATACTAATTTTGTACTAATTATATAGTATGATTTGGTTTGTACTGTATGCCCTAATTAAAATCTTTCTTAATTAATCTCTCAATATTAGGCAATCAAATCATGAATAATTATTATGATCAATCATACTGTACGATAGAGTTTGTACTGTACGATAGAGTTTGTACTGTACGATTACCCTTGTACGAAATTGGTCATCCCAAACATTGTACCAAAAGAATTCATGATTTTTGTATTGATCATATCATACAATATCTATAGTGCTGGACAATCACCCCTATATGAAGTTGGCCATCCTAAGGGTCGTCCCAAACCAATAGAAGGAATTTCTGCAAATCATATTATATGATGTTTTGATTGTATTGTTTGAAATGATATAAAAGTTAAATAGTTTGTCTGAACGAACTTACTGGATGAGTCTGAAATACACTAATCATATTATATGATATATGTATCGTACTGTACAAATAAAAGACAAATCTCTTGAAATTTAGGTTTTTTTGTAGCCTACTATTTAAGAATTTCTAATACACTTATTAGAAATTTTTTACTAGTAAGTTGACCTGAGAGAGAGCTTTGAGAAGGAATAGAAGAGAGCTTAGAGAGAGAGAGAGAGAGAGAGAGAGAGATCCTTATGAGGGTTAGTTGTGAGGGATTCATAAATGTTGCTCCAAGCAAGGTTTCCACCCATCTTCGTCACGCTTCTTCCTTAGTTCCTTTGTGGCTCTTGGGAGGCTTCCATCAACATTGGATCTAAGGTTCTCTGCCTACTCCAGGAGGGAGTAAAAGGATTTATAGGTTCTCTGCATACTCTAGAAGGGAGTAAAATGATTTTTAGGTTCTCTTCCTACTTTAGGAGGGAATAAAAGGATTCAAGGTACTCTTCCTCACCGGGTTGGTGGAAATCTTCTTTAACCTAAAAAATTACATTGGTAAGTGAATCTATTTCTGAAATGTAAACTTGGTATACTCAGATCGTTACTTCCCTATATGCCTTAGGAATATAACTTACAAATCATATGATGCAAAAATTACTGTCATTACTGAATCTAAATATATGAATATTTATTTTGTTGATAATTTACTTGGGTTACTCATTGCCTACGAGCAAGGAATGAGTCAAAGGCAGCTTAATATAGTTGAAACAAGAAAATAGAAAATCATAGCCTTAAAGTCTAATGATTCTGATAGTAAATCTTTTGGACAAGATGATTATGACTTTGTACTAATAACTAGGTAAGTCAAGAGCTTTTTAATGAAAAAGCAAAAATGTCATCAGTAATGGAATAAAGGTAAGAATTATAAAAATTCTAAAATTTCTTCTCATGTTATATGATTTGAATGCAGGAAGCTAGGGCACCTAAAGTCCGATTTTCTAACTCTCAAAGCTCACCTAAGCAAGGAAAAGGGTGAAGAAAAAGTTAAATTTAAAAAGGGTAAGCAAAGGACTCAAAAAGCTTTCTAGGCAGACTCAGCATTAAACTTTTTTTAAATTGAAGAAGAAGATGAGGTAACCATCCTATGCTTAATGATAGATGATCATCTTGATCATTTTGATCAAGAAGAGGTATGTGAACTTACCTATGATTAATTATTTAAAATTTCTAAAAAAATTCATACTACACATATGAAGCTTAAAAAATCACATGCCTGCCATAAATCTGACTTTTAAATTCTGCAGAAAGAGAATGAATGCCTAAGTAAAGATCATTCCACTTGGATAGTAATCACATGGATTTTTAGATGAATTTAATGTTTTAAACAAGAAGCATTTTGAATTAACTGCTAAGCATGATTCCTTAAAAATATCACATGTTGAATTAGAGAATGCATTCAAGGAATTAAAAACTCTTGCATGCCAATTAGATATTGGTGAGCATGCATTAAAATTAGAAGTTTTAAGCTAAAAACAAGCTAATGAGTTTTAAGAATAAAAGTCATTGCATTAGAGAATAATAAGAAACCACATTCATTTTAAGAATTCCAAAATCTTCATCAAAGCATGCATCATTCAAACCAAGGAAGAGTCATCATAAGCCAAATAAATTAATAAATCATTTTCTTGGTGTTAGATATTTTTCTTGTGGCATGCGAGGACATATCTCCTACACTTGCACCATTCACCATAAATCACATTTGGTGTGGAGACAAAAATTTTAAAACTCACATCATAACATATATGCATTTCAATCTTCTTTCCATAAGATGGAGTCAAAATTTATTTGGGTTCCCAAATCTAACATTTGATGATTCTATAGGGATGCTCTCATAGAAGGCCTCATGAGATTATATGATATCCAGATAGTGGATATTTAAGACACATGATTGGAGATGAATATCAATTCATTTTCCTAGAGGCCAGTATAGGAGGCAAGGTGACACTTGGAGATAACACCACCAAGAGAGTGGTGGGATCAAGTATAATTGATAACTCCAAAAATTATATTATTGAAAATATTTTACTTGTAGATGGCTGAAATATAACCTACTTAGCATAAGCCAGCTTTGTGATAAATTATTTAGCATTAAATTTTTGGCTACCAACTCAATGATTAGATTAAATTGAAATACTGTGATATAAAAAAATCAATAATATTTACGTGCTTAATTTAAACTGTATTGAACCTGCTATCTAAAAATTGTTGCTGATGAATCATGGTTATGACATAGGAGATTGTGTCATGCAAGCATGAAAACCTTAGGAAAATCACTCAAAAGGACTCAATGACAGAAATTTCCAAACTAGAATTCACTAAAGACCACTTATGTAATGCATGTCAATTAAAGAAACAAGTTAAATCCTCCTTCCACTCAATCAAAAATATTAACACTAATAAACCCTTAAAAGTCCTTCATAAGGATCTCTTTATACATGTTAGCACTACAAGCCTAGGAGGGAAAGTCTTTGAATATCTGATTGTTGATGATTATTAGATGTTTACTTGGGTTAGATTCCTATCTCATAAAAATAAATTATTCTAGAAATTTATATTATTTTCCACTTGGATTTAGAGGAAGATAGGTTGTGAAATTTTGATAAATCATTGTGATTATGGTTGAGAATTTGAGAAATAAAATTTGAATCTTATTGTAAGGAGCAAAGGATAAATCACAATTTTTTAGCTCCTAGAACCCCTTAGTAAGATGGGGTTACTAAAAGAAAGAACAGTATCCTAGTGGAAGCCACTGGAGCTATGCTAGCTAAATACTCACTTCTTAAATATTTATGGGCAGAAATGGTCAATACAACCTATTATGTTCTGAATAGGATAAATGTTAGATCCAAGCTGAATATACACCCTATAAAATTCTTAAGGGTATGACACCCAAACTCTATGACCTTCATATCTTTGGATGTAAATTGTTCATTATGAATAATGGGAAATCTCTACTAGAAAAGTTTAACCCCAAATTTGATGGAGTGTTCCTAGGTTACTAAAATATTAAGAAATCCTATAGAGTTTTTAATAAAAGAATATTGGTAGTAGAGGAGACCACTCATATTGTATTTGATAAATCTAATAATTCTAGAGGATCTAGGGTAGAAGAAGAAGAGGTTGTAGAAATTGCCCAAGGATTAGAATTTGTAAATCTGGAGGAAAGGGTAGAACCTGAAATTTCACTTCATAGAGAATAAACATATTTTTCAAGTCACCATAAAGAAATGATCTTAGGAGACTCATCTGAAGGTGTTAGAACAAATTCTTAATACATTCTGAAGACAAAACTTAGTTGCCCTATCCACTGCTGTATTTACATGTTTGCTTTTATGACACCCATTGGAATGTCTCCTTATCATTTAATTTTTGAAAAAAAAACTCATCTTTTACCTTTAGAGTTAGAGCATAGAGCATTTTTTGTGGTAAAAGAATTGAACTACAATCTTAAGGAAGCTGAGGAGAAGAGACTAATAGAGTTGAATGAGTTAGAGGAGTTTAGAAATGAAGCTATTGAAAAAGCTAAATTATATAAGGAAAAAAATGAAGAAGTTGCATAATTATAAGCTTCTTAGGAAATAATTTACATCTATATAATAAGTGCTTTTATTTAACTCAAGATTAATATTATTTCCATAAAAATTAAAGTACATGTGGTCATGACCATTCACTGTTGTCATGGTGTACCCTTATGGAGCTAAAAATATTAGGGATATCAAAAGCAACCAAATTTTTAAAGTCAATGGGCAAATGTTGAAGTCATACTTCAGAAGTTATGTATACCATTTGAGAAGTATGGTTGAGTTGGCTCATCTTGAATAAGACTTTTTGAATAGTCTGGCTGAAGACTATAAACACAACACTGTTTGGGACACAATTGAATTCTATTTTGTGATTTTAGTGAATAACTTATATTATTGTCTTATTTTAGTGTGGAATTTTATTTGTTTAAGACAAGTGTGTGCTCAATAAATATTACCAAGATGAATGGTTGACTTTTCCTTTATGTCTAAAATAAGTGTGTAAAATGAGCTATAATGCCACCACATCATATCCTCTAGCACCATAGTCCTCCAGCAGCATAGTGTTAAAATGATTTAGCACTGCTACACCAAATTCTTTAGAAAAATGAAATTAATTCAATAACATGGACCTAGCAACGTAGAATTAGTTTTTTTCCAAAATTCCTCAGTATTAGATTATACACCTTGGCATTTTGTGCTCTAGAATTTTGTTGAAGTCATTAGAGTGACATAGTGCCTAGTCAAAATAATTATTAAAGTATATGAAGCATTAAGGTGAAGGTTATTTTGTATTCCATAACACCACCATAAGTGAAATGTCATGGCAATGGACAGATTAAAGTATACCATTTCTAGTTCCAATGTATAGCACTGTAGTGGTATTTAACCACAATGTTATAGTGCTTGTCCTTCCTTTGACTAAAATGACTATTTCACGAAATAAGCACCGTAGTGCTCCAACACCCAATGATGCATTAATAAACACTTATATATGAAAGGATGGTTAATTTCCTCATTTCACACGACACTTTAAATTCCTTCCCCCCTTAGCTCTATGTCTCTTGTGAATTTATTCCTTTAAGTAGCAATTGCTCCTAAGATTACAATTTTAAAGAAGTGATCCTCCTCCTCCTTTCATAATAAAAAGAGGTTTGTAAGATTTATTGAAGAAGATATGTATAATAACTTTATTATATACAAGTAACTTATCCCTAATAAAAGTTTTAGAAATATTGGGGGTGGTAGAAAGGATGATAGTAAATAGATGGAGCAAAAATTTTTATGTTGAGTTTGATGCATGCTTAGTTTATATTGCTTGAGAGTTCTTTGCTAATGTAAGTGAAGCCCAGGAAACTGGGGTATTTGTTAGGGGGAAGTGGGTAGCATTTGATAGTATGACTATTGATAGAGTGTATGGGACCTCCAACCTAAAATTTGATTACTATACTACCTTTATTAACACTCTTATAGACCCCAAAGAAATTCTTAGGGTATTTTCTGGACACCACTCTAGAGATGTGTGGAAGGTGATGAAGGGAAAAATAGTTAATTTTCCTATGTCGACACTCAATGGAGGGTCAAAAAGCTTAGCCTTACATTATTTATGTCTGACTTATCCCAAGCACTAATTTTAGCAAAGTGACTAAGAATTGAGCACTTTTAAATTATTTTATTCAGGTTTGTCACTCTATCAATATAAGAAAAGTTATCCATCATTCCCTCCTGTATATGATTTAGGGATCTACTTCTATGGATTATGGGCACCCTTCTCTTATTATTCTTTATGTTTACAAGGTGGTGTCTTAGGTGAATCTGGGGAAGATAAACTCTTCCCCATTTATGCTATCACCAAAGCTAAAATTGAATAATTTAATAATATCACTAGGGGAAGGGGAGGGACCTAGTCAGTTTAGTTAGCCTAATTTGCCTAGCCAATCCAGTACCAATCAACTCAAGTCCAGAGCCCCCAAGACCCTGGGAGATCAAGATGCTTACCTTAGGGAGCAAGTTACTGGCATGCATATTTATTTTGAGGAGAATTGGTAATGGAAGCAAAGAATGAGGTGCATAGTAAACTATATGATGGGAATATACTAGTGATAATATCAAGATACTTCTAATCAATGATGTGTTGGTTGGAATGTTCATAAACTGCTAATTGTTCTAGGATCCTGATCAACCCCTATTCCCTATAGCCCTGACTTATGAGCCATACCTATGATAGACAGCACCACCACCACTAGTAGCAGAAAAGGAAGAGGAGAAGCTGGAGTGAAAAGATTATTTTGTTTTTTATTATTATTATTATTATTATTATTATTATTATTATTATTATTATTATTATTATTATTATTATTATTATTATTATTATTATTATTATGTTATTATTTTATTATTTATTTTTATTTCATGTATTTTGATAGAGTTCTTTTTGTATTTCTTTATTATGAAATTAAATATTTAATGAATGTTAGTGTACCCTTTATTTCATGCTCAAGTCTATTACTTTCTCCTTAAGCTTTACTATTTGCACTTGAGATCATTTGCATTAATTATTAAAATTGAAAATTGGAATAAATAAAAATAAGAAAAATATATAACTAAAGGTGATTAATTTAATATAATTTGGGAGATAATAGAAATTAAGCAATCTTAACAAAAAATAATAGAAATTATTAAGACAATTAATTCTTACTAAAGAAAACTCCTAAACCACTAAGGATCACTTGACTACTTAATTTAGGTTTGAATAACTAAAGATTTATTAAAAATGTAGTTATCATAATAATTAGAAAGTTCATTATAAACATTTAATTATGGAATTATCTATACTTGAAAAGAACCCTTAATTAATCATAACATATGTTATTATAGGGGGAGAGTAAACTAAGTATTCAACATCATTACAAACATACTCTAATAAAGCTAAAAAGAAAAGAGAAAAGAAATGAAAATGAAAAAGTACTAAATATCAAAAATTGATAACTAAAAAACCTAAATCTACCTAAAGAATCTAAGAGTGAATTAAACTAAGGGGAATTGTAAGAATTATGATATATAATCAAGCTTGTGGGTGAGCTAAGAGATTATCTAAATACAACATTTTTATAAATCTAAAATCATTCAACCTAATTAGTTAATCAACAATTGAATGTACACATTTAGAAGATAAATTTAATAAGAACATTCATTTCAATGAAGAATTAGGATTCTTCTTATACATTGCATTAATTAAAGTTATCAACCATTAAACTATTACACATAACATCATTCAGAGAGTATTTTCTTACTTTTTAATAATTCCAAAATTGTAATTTAGTAAAAAATTAATATAGCATAATTAAAAGTGCATTGAAATAACTTGAGGACAAGTAATGACTTTAATTTGGGGGAAATTGTTAGGGGAAAATTTTGTTATCATTTTGTTATCTCTTTCTTTATGAAAAAACCTTTTTTTTATTTTTTTTTTGTAGGAAAATTCCACATAAAAGGGCTACAAATTAAAAAAGGGCAATAGTACTATAGTGTCATATTATTAAACACCACAATGCTAGGGCACAACATTGATGCGCCTTCATCTCATAAATTTTCCATATTAATTTAGCACTCCATCTCTACACTGTGGAGTGCCGCAGTGCCTAATCCCTAATGATTTACAAAAAAGATAGAAAGCACAATGTCAAAATTGAGGAAACTGTGCACCACATTACCATTCAAACATCGTAGTACAAAGGAAAGAGAAACACCATAGAACTAGGGATAGCACCAAAAGCCAAATTGCCTCAACATCACAACACAATAGTTGGGATAATTACTTGGTGAGATGTCACATTGATTCAAAACCAGCGCCATGGCAAAGGGATTCATGAGCGTCATAGTGCTGAGTCTTTTATTAGTTCGACAACACTATCATTAGTTCTACCACGGTGCTACTGTCAGTTAATATGCTTAAATATAAATGGTTTTTTAGTAAAATTTATTACGATTGGCCTCATTTTCATGTGCAAATAGTCTAGGGGAGTTTGTAGAGAGTGAAGGAGTTGGAATACATAAAGGAAGTCAAATATTTGTATAATGAGTGTTTGTATTAATTATAAAAGCATTTCTGAGAAAATCTATACTTGAACTCCTTGTGTATTTTGTTTTTGCTAGCAAATTGAAGTTATTTTACTTTTTTTCTCAAATCATGGTTGGCTAAATTCTTTGTTTAGGGTTTATGATGTATGAGAAATCAAGTGTGATTAAGTTTGGTTTGTATGTTTATGAAGTGAACAATATTATTTGTAATTCTCCCATTCTTCATTTAGCTTTGCATTATATGCATTCGCTTAAAAAGGTGTGATATATTGCCTCGATAGAGGAATAAAGAAATAATTAGGGAAGTTAAAATAGAATTTTATCATGCAGAGATATATGATGGCTAGGGTTTTAAAATTATAGGAGATAAAATCATTGTAGTTAAGTGAAAACTTAGCTTGACACTCTTACATGCTAGATAAAGATCTAAGAGTAAAATTGTTCTGATTAACATAAACTTAAATCAATTCCAACTTTTATATGCTTGAATTTCTACATCATCATAGGTTCAAAACACTTTTAACATCTAAAGTTTTCTCTTCAAAATTGTAGCACTTTTTACACACATTTCAAATTATATTGGTAAGATAAACTTAGTGTTTCACATAGACAATACAAGAGTAGTATTAAGATATACATTTCCTCATTGGAATGATACTTGATTCACTTCTAGATTATTATAGATGGGACATTCAATTGCGTGAACACAAGGTTTGCATCTATAAAATAAAACTATCACATGTAAGTCCCTTCAATTGTTGTGTTTGGGTGATTACCTTAGTAAATACTACAAAGCCTCCAAAAGGAAATGCCCACCAAAGGTGATATCTTTTCAAGTCAAATATATTTATCTACAAATATAGTGCTATAACTCAACATTAATGAGCAAGTATGGTATTGACCTCTCAAATTCAAGCATCAAGTTCGCAACATACTCTTATTATAGGTTTTCACTATCAAGAATGCTAAAAGTTTTTATTCAACTAGTACTAGCATATAATTTAAATGATCTTTCTTTAACTCACCTAGTGTAGGCCTATAATGAAATTGCCCATATTTTGACCAAATTAAATAATTTTTTAGGAATCATTATAAGTCTAATATATATATATATATATATATTATAATTTTCTCCTAATTTTTAGAGGCTGTGTAGAAAATTGACATTTGCCAGTACAAGTGAGTTTTTTGGGTCCGTTAGTTGTCCATTTTGCAAATAGATTTCACCTTTTTATAGTTCAATTTCACCAAAATTTTATAGACATATTGTTTTATTTTATGTTTTTTCCCCAAATTTGAAGATATAAAAGGATTTATATGAAATTTATTCTAAAAATTAAATAAACTATATAATTACCTTTGTATCCTATTATTATTTTATTATAAAATATCATTGTTAACTATCATACTCCATCAAATGCCCTTTCCTTAATCATTCGGCTGAACCGAGAAATAGAAACAAAAAATTTGGAGAGGAAATGAAAACCTAGGTTTGGGGGCTCGTAGAGTTAATTTTGCCGGTCAGTCCAATTGTGAAAGTTGCTCGTCCTATTATAAGTTATCATTACCCTACCTCTAATGTCAATGATTTTATGTTTTATGATTTTTAATTTGATTAAAACATAAAAATTTTACAATATGTTGATTTTTTTAGAAAATTTTCATCATGTAACTTTTTTATATATGATATTGTGAAGTATTTTGGTTGTAGTATTATTGAATTTCACTCGGTAAATTAGAAGTTGTGATTTTTTGAAGTAAATATATAGCAGATAAATTTTTTAGATTTTTCTCCATTTTATGAATTATTGCATTTCATACATAATATTGACTTCTATTGCACAAAAAAGGTAGCATTTTCATGTGAAGAAGGAAGTCTGGATGTTAACTATAATTAATATAGTTTAGCTCTTAAAATATAATATCATGTAGAAGAGGATGGGTCATCGGGGTTTCCTTTAAATAACAGATTGGCGATGTAATCCTACTTGTAGCCTATAACTTATTGACTTAATTATGCTGACAGTTGGAGGGTGACGAATCTTATATGATTATTGAAAGCCAACTATGAAAATAAATGATAAATAGAAATATATGAAAGATAAGATGAGATTGATAAATTGATACATATGATATATAACATATGGGAGGATGAAAATTAATACCATATTAAAGTTGGATGTCCTACTGTGCTCTTTATAATTATATTTATAATTACATTTATATTATAGTGCATTGAGCTGATTGGTAAATAGATTTATATAACATACTGATAGACAATTCTATATGGCATAATGATTGATGGAAGCATTTAATAGAATTATCAACATGAATATAATTGATAGATAATTGATAATTTCTTTATTAAAATAACTATTATATATTTACTGATTTTTTATTAATTTTCTTATAGATTGATAGATGCCTTTTGCTTAGTGATATACTCTTATTTTACTGATCATATTGATTTGTTACTATTAGTTGATACTGATTGCATAGAATATTTATCATTCATGTTGATAGCTAATTGATTGATATTGATTAGAACTAGAGGAAGCATATTGAATCGTCTATCTTGTATTGAAGGTAGTGGTAAGTTTTGGTTACTTTCTAGGCCTAGTAAGCTTATTATGTAGTTTTCACATGATTTTGGAAAGGAGCCTACAGATTGAGGCTTAGTAGTAGTGATACTTTAGTTTTATTTTAAGTCCTCTAGTTTATATGTAATTTTTTATAACCGATAGTGGCTATTTTATTTATGCTTTTTAGACTTTAGATTTTATAGTAAGATGTAAATATTAATAGTAGTAATGTAATTATATTTTTTCTATAGTTTATTTTTTTATCTAATGCAATTAAGCTGTTCTAGATGTTAGATTGATATGGTTGAAAATGAATGATTATTGGTTATTAATTAAAATAAAAATGAATCTAATAAGTTGAAAATATAATGAAGAGAAATGACAATACAGGAAAAACGTTAATTTCCGACGAAATTTTTAGCGAAAATAAATTTGTCTGCAATTCCGACAGATTTTTCGACGAATTTTCAATGAAATATTTCTGGCGGATTATCCAGTGTACTTTTGATGGAATTTTTGAAGATATTTTCGGTGCATTTTCTGTTGGCTTTTCCGGTGAAATTTATGGCGGATTTTCGACGAAATTAAAAATTTTCTGGAAAACGGCAATTAGTAATATTTAAAATTATTCATTTTGTTAAATTAAATTAAATATTGCTAAAATAAAAAAAAATTAAAATGTTTAATAATTTATTGCTAAATTAAATATAATAATTATTTTGATCTTAAAAAAATATAGCTTTTAAATATAGTAATTATTTAAATATAAATTAAATTAAACAAATATAAATTAATTTAATTTTTTATTTTAAATAAAATATAAACTCAGATTATAAATATTTTAAATAAATTATATTAAATATTTTAGTTATTTTAATATTTTAATATATTAACTTTTTTAAATAATACTTTCTATTTTTAATAATATAAATAAAAAATAACTCACAAGTTTATTCATTTTTGTAGTGGTGGCCTGATGGTTTGGTGGATAGTAGGATTGTTGAAGGGCGGGGGTTCGAACCTTGCTAGATGAAAGCGTTGCAGGTATGTCACGCGGAACAGGCAGCAGGTCACGGGTCAGCATGGGTTGAGCTAGGCGGGTCGCGGGTCAGCGGGTCGCAGGTCCCGGGCCGCAGGTCTCGGGCCAGCAGGTCATGGGCTTTGCACAGTGGGTGAGGGGAATCAGATCACGAGCGGGTGAGCCCAGCTGGCTAGATGGGGGGAGGGGGGCTTCAACAGGATTAGGGTTTTTTTTTCATTTTTTTATATTTTCGGCATAGTTTATATTCGCAGAAAATATTTTCGATGAATTTTTCGTGGTGTTTTGCCAGAAATTTTTTTCTGCGGTAAGTTTTATGCCAATAACACTTTTCTGACGGGCATTGAACCGCCGGAAATAATGCGGATTTTGGCCCTTTTCCGACAAAAAATAGACGCCGAAAATTGACATTTTTCCTGTAGTGTGAAAATAAATTATTTCACTTTAGATCTTGGGGTGTTAAATATAAATTTTAGATTCATCAGGTCCAATAATTAAGAGTATCATCACATTATTTTAATTATATTGCCTTGCATTCATTTAAATGCGATGAATATTAACATGTTCTTCTTAATAAACTAAATTATTACTATGTTCATTATACGATTATAGTTGTTGTGATATCAAAATAATTTTTTGTTATTTTAAGTGAGTATTGATATTGTAGTCCACTTTAAACATTCACATATGAAAGTTAGTTTGAAGACAGAGAAAAATTTTATCTACAACGTAATGTAGGTTAATAGATGTATAAATTAAAAGATAAAATATGAGTAAGCAAAAAAAAAAATCTTTCATTCCATTTATTTAAAGATTACATTATTATTTCCTAGCAATGCAAAAAAATGTGTTATAATTTGAGGCGGCCTTAATAACTGATTGAACTTGCGCATCACCCTACTCATCCATAAACAAGACTTAGGCTTCGTTTGGGACGGCTTTTTTATTGCTTTCTAAAACGAAGTTTTAGTACAAAAATAAAAAAATTTGTACTAAAACTCTGTTTTAGAAAGCAGTAAAAAAGCCGTCTCAAACGAAGCCATAGTAGCGTTTTGTCTTATCTTAGACTAGGTTTCCTAGCTCCTTGAAGGCAATTAGCCTCTTCAAGAAGTACTCTACCTCTATATCAAACTTGTCACTAAGTATTACATCATAATTGGAAAAGCAGAAGAAGGCGATGAACTTATCCTCTCACCTTGAACATAGACATAAACTGAGCAATGTTTGCATTTACTTGCACATTCAGTGATTGTATTACCTCCTCTATGGCTACTTCCTTCTTCTCCAACTACTCCCTATGAGTTGCCTCCTTCCTAGCTAGCTCAACCTTCAAGGCTTTGACATAGGGGTTTGACCTACTCCCTTATTGTTTGGAAAATAGTGCTCTCAGCCAATGACTATAGGCTAAGGTAAACGTCATCTACCAATGAGAGCCAAGCAAATTCATTGTATCAAAGATGAGTTTGTCCTCAAGATTCTTCTCCAATGTATTCTTGAATGCCTTTGAGTAGAAGAACCACCTATTAAAGTAGATCCTCCTTGGGTTTTGGTGAAATTTGTATTGCCTCAAAGAAAGCTACCTCATCTGAACACTTCAGCTCCAATGGGAAGCTAGATCCAACATAGGCTTCGTTTGGGACGGCTTTTTTACTGCTTTCTAAAACAGAGTTTTAGTGCAAAATTTTTTATTTTTGTACTAAAACTCCGTTTTAGAAAGCAATAAAAAAGCCGTCCCAAACGAAGCCATAATCTATCATGTTGAAGAAACTGCTAAATGAGGGAGGCCTCTCTTTATTTGAAAGAGATTATCAAGGATCACAAAGTCTTCTTTGTTGGTTTGATAGAAACTAAAGTTTCTTCTATGGATAAAGAATCATTTACAAGGATGATGGGACAGGATTGGGACTTTTTTCTGCTTCCATCTGCTGGGCTCTCTGGTGGCATTATGGTGATGTGGAGGTCAGATTTGGCATCTTTTTCTGTTGTGAAAACTTCTGAACAATGTGTTATGGGTGAACTCAATGTCTTCAATAGAGGAGTTTGGATGATCACTATTGTTTATGCTAGTAAAGAGACCTTGAGAAGGAGGTGTCTATGGGATCTTGTACAGGGGGCTACTCAGAGTAATATTCCTTCTATTATTGGAGGGGATTTCAACTGCATTTTGTCTAAAGAAGATAAGAAGGGAGGTAGGAGATTCAAATTCAATCAAGGTTCTCTAAAGATGGTGAAGTTTATGAATGAGAATGATTATCATGAAGTTGGTTTTGTTGGACCAAGATTCACTTGGTGCAACAACAAGAAGGGAGGAGAGAGAGGATTCTGGAAAGGCTTGATAGGTGTCTTCTTAATTCCATGGCAATCAACAAAATACAAATAACTTTGGTTAGGCATCTTGCTAGAGTTGCATCAGATCATTGTCCGATTGCTCTGAAGGTGTTTGAGACGGCTTGTAAGGGTAGAAGTGGGTTCAAGTTTGAAGACACTTGGCTTTCTTTCAAAACAACTGAGCATATTGTTGCTAATAGGTGGAAGAAGACTGTCTTGGGAGATGACATGGAGATTCTCAACAAAAAATGCAAAAGAACGTTAAAGGATTTATTTTATTGGAGCAAGACCAGATTGAAAGAATTCTCCTTGGAGAAAGATATACTAAAAGCTGAGATTGTGAAATTGCAAGAAGAAGAATCTGAATTCGGGTGGTTGACTGAGGAAAAGATTTGGTTACTCAAAGCTAAGGTTAAAGAACTTAATTTGGTTCTTAATAACCTTAACACTTGGTGGAAACAATGGGCAAAAGCTAAGTGGATTAATGAGGGTGATGTAAACACCGAATTTTTTCAGTCCTTTGCCAACTCTAGAAGGAATGCTAATCGGATTTCACAAGTTAAAAACTCTAATGGGATACTAACTGAAGATACGAAGGAGATTGAGGAGGTTTTCAGGAGGTTTTTTCAGGAGAAATGGAAGTACAGAAACATCAGTTTTTCGGGTTGGCCAGAACCGAGGAAAGTGTTGGATGACTGTGATAGTGAACTGTTGATTAAAGACCTGGAAGAGGCTGAGATTAAAGAAATTATAGTCAACTTGGGCAGTAATAAATTGCCGGGCTTTGATGGAATTACCCATTCCTTTTTCAAAGCCTTTTGGAATACAATTCGTATGGATGTGGTGAATGCAGTTAAGCAGTTTTTTGTCACTGGTTTGATGAATAAAGAATGGAAAGACACCTTAATTGTGCTCATTCCTAAATCTCCTAATCCCAGCACTCCTATAAGCCTTTGCAATACAATTTACAAAATTGCTGCTAAAGTTTTATTGAATAGAATGTTGGGTATTATACCCAAGATCATTTCTGAGGAGCAAGCAGCTTTTGTGAGAGGTAGGGCTATCTCTGATCATCTTCTTTTGGCTCAGGAGGTCTTCAACAAAATGAGACTTTCAAAGGCTTGCAATGGCTTCTTAGCTATTAAAGTGGACATGGAGCAAGCATATGAAAGTATGTGCTGGTCTACCTTGGAGAAAATGATGCTTGATTCGGGTTTTCCTTCAAGATTTGTTCATTTAGTGTTGGGATGTGTTACTACCCCAAGGTATTATATTATGATCAATGGTGAGAGTTCCAGCTGGATTGAGGGGAAGAGTGGCTTTCGTCAAGGATGCCCTCTATCATCGTTTCTCTTTATTATTTGTTCCCAGTTGCTTTTGAATGCCTTTATTAGCAGGAACTCTGATGTGGGTATTAGGATCTCTTCTAATGCCCAGAAGATTTCTCACCTCCTTTTTGCAGATGATATTTTACTGTTTCTTGAAGCTAAATTGAATGTCATGAAGAAGGTTAGAGATACTATGAGGGACTATTGCAATTGGACTGGTCAAAACATCAATTACCACAAATCTTCTTTGGTTTGTAGCTGCTCGGTGGAGAGAAGGAGGAGAACCAAGATTTCCAAATTTATGGGTATTAAGTTGGTTAATGAATTTGAGTATTTGGGCATCAAACTGGCATTAAGACGTCTAAGGAAGGAGGACTTGCAGGTGTTATTGGACAGGTCCAGTAAAAGGATTAATGCTTGGGGTAACAAATTTATTTCCTTAGCCGGTAGACTGGTTTTAATTAAATCAGTTGCTCACTCTCTTCCTTTGTTTGTCATGACTCATTCCCTTATTCCAATGAAAATTTTGTTGGAATTTGAGAAAATGTGTAGGGACTTCATTTGGAACAAAGTTGATGGTAATAGAGGCATTCATTATGTTTCATGGGAGCAATTATGTAAGCCTAAATAGTTTGGTGGATGGGATGTACATTCTATTGTGGATAGGAAGGATGCAATGAGAGCCAAGATTGCTTGGAAGTTAATTGACAAACCTGACTCTTTTTTGAGCAGACATCTTATTGCAAAGTATGGAGTAAATTGGTGGAGCTATGGGCTGAGTAGGAACAGCTCCTCTACGTGGAAGTTAATGTCATCTAGTTGGAAGGCACTCAAGGATCATGCTAGACGGAGAATTGGAAATGGATGTAAAATTAAAGTGCTTAAGGATACCTGGATTTTAGATAAGCCATTACTAAAATGGCCAACGTTTGTGGGTTACTTTGAAGATGAGGATGCTTCTCTAGATGGCTTTATTTCAGATGGCTGCTGGGACCGTGTAAAATTGGGTAGATTCTTTGGGACAGATCTTGTTGCTCTCATTTGTGAAGTTAAGATTGATAATGGTATGCAAGAGGATGGTATGGAATTGAAACACAAGTTGTCTGGTAAGTCCTTGTCTGCATTAATTATGCAAGACAACTTCAAAAACCTGGATGACTTGATGGCATTAAGCTGGATTTATAAATTGGGTTTAAACGCAAGAGTGGAGGTATTTATTTGGAGGATGGTGTCAGATGCTCTCCCTTCAGGTGCTTTCTTATTAAGGAGGAAAATTGCTGTTGATTCTGATTGCCCTTTGGGATGTGGTGATGTGGAGGATATCAATCATATTGCAGCCAACGGTTGTAAACTCAGGAAAGTGTTGTATGTGCTGAGAGGATGGGGTTTCCAGGTTCCAGTTTTTAATAGTTGGGAGAACTGCTGGATAAGTCTTCAGGAGCTCAAAGATGGGAACTTTTTAATGGTAAAATTGTATTTTACTGTTATTTGGTTTGTGTGGAATCATAGAAATAAATTTAAACATGGAGAACCGGATGTTAGTGAGGTGTTCTTAGCTACTTCAATTCTCAGCTTTATTTGCCTGGATAAGCAGAATCTTGGCCGATCGAAGAACTGGGTTGTCTATCAGTCCCATGGACTGTCTTCCTATGAATGGCAACCTCCTCCCCCCGATTGGATCAAGATCAACTTTGATGCTTCACTTAAAGGCAATTATGAGGCAGGTATTGGTGGTATCACAAGGGATTACAAGGGAAGGTTTCTTCTTGCTTTTGGAATAAAGAAAATGCATTGGGACATTGCCCAGTTGGAGTTGTCCGCGGCTTCAACTATTACAGAAATTATACGTGATAGATTTGATGACATTGGTGGGATTATAATTGAAGGAGACAATAAAAATGTTATAAAATTTCTTCACAATTTGCACGGTACACCGAAGAAATTGGATAGGAGATTGGATCTTGAAGACTCTTCATTTCTTAATAAGGTAAATAATGTGATTTTTCATTGGGTGAACCGTAGTTGTAATAGATTAGCTGATTTCTGTGCTAATCATGCTCTTATTTCTGACTTTTTGTGGGATTTGTTTTGTGAGAGTGAGCTACCTTCTTCCTTTTGTGAGTTGTTAAAGGAGGATTGTGTGAGAGCTCTCCATTATCAGTAGTTTGTATCTAGGTCTTTGCTTTGGTTTTTCTTTCTATGCAATATTAGCATTCTTCAAAAAAAAAAACGGTCCATGATTAAAGGATTCAATATCGGTCGTCCATCTGAATCACTACATATTTGCCCCTAATCTCTCATTTATTTATGGGCCATGCCACTCCATAATACCTATAAATAGACCCCTCATTTCTCATGAGAGGGGACCCATACAAGAATAAGAGAAGAAGAAGATAAAGATAGGAGGGAAGAAACTCCTCCTCGACCACCGATGCTGAAATTCTACCCAAATGACACCGGAATTTTGCTCGGCGCCCAAGTGATGTCAGAATTCTGTCCGACGTTCAAGTGGCGCTGGAACTCTGCCCGATTTCCAAGTAACGCCAAAATTCTAAGTGATTCCGAATCCAGCTTGAATACGTAACTTGTTTGTAATTGGATTTCAATTCAGAAGTCAAGCATTGTAATCTGATAGTCCTAAATTTTAAGGATGAGTCAGCCTCTTGTATCTCAAACAAATACTAGTGGAATTATTTCAACTGGGCATAACCCCGTGGTTTTTCCCTTTCTAAGGTTTTCCATGTAAAAATTATGGTGTTATTATTTCTCTTCTATTTGTGTGCTAGATATCCGTACAACGCTGAGACAGAAATTTTCTAACTCTATCGCCGCGTATATCCTAGCCCGCAACAAGCATAAAAGAAAAAAAATCATTTACAACATAAAATAATAAAGAGCAAGAGGATTATATCTAATTATATGATAAGAGGCATGAAACTTTTACGTGGGTCAACCAACACAAAGGCCTTCTTCAATTCATAGTTCCTCTCCATTAAAATGGGATTCTTATATCCATTCTTGCAACCAAAAGATCAATGCATTAAGGGAGAAGAATCCTCTACCAAACATTTTGCATTCAATAGCTTGTAACTTAAACACAAAATCCTTCTAAGGAAGATTGAGAAAGTGAATCACTGATATAAAAGAAAATAACAATCCAAAATTCTCTTAAATTTTGAAAAAACCAAATGATGATCTCCTGCCATTAATGACACAAGAAAATAAAAAAATAATTAAAAATCAAATTTCTCATGCTTAGATATTAAAAAACAAATGAATTAACTACATAAATGAAACCATAATTAATGGAAATTTCTTTGATGAATACATACTGGCTTTTTTTTTTTTTTTTGAATAAGCCAAAATGATATTGTAATAAAAGCTCTAAAATTTGCTTCTAAATTAAATTTTTTTCTTAGCCTTCAATTAAATACTTAAAGCCTCAAAATATCTTAATTTAACTTTTAAAATAAATTATATGAAGTTCTCAAAAATATCTCCCCAATATAAGACTCCAATGGATGGTGCAAAAGTAAATGAAACGACAAGACTAGTTCCCAAAAAAAAGTAAGAATTAAGCTATAATTAATGAATAATAATAGTAAAGTTTCATTATTAACATTATATATATATATATATATATATATATATATATATATATATATATATAAAGTAAAATAAAAATTTTAAACTTATTAAGAAAATCACATGAAATAAATTAATCATCCTTAATTTATAACATTAAGCATGAAAACATGTAAATAAAAAAAGGTTCGTGTATAATTATTAAACATAAATTAAGATAAACATTTAAATAATATTAGTAATTAATTTGTAGATTAAATAAAGTTTTTTGTAATATTTTAATTGTTAAACTTTAAATAAATATTAAATATCAATAAATTATATGAATAAAAATAAATTGAAAGACATTATTTAGAATAATGTAGAAATATGATTTAGATTTATTTGAATTATTATGATATAATCTACTAGAATGCACAAAAAATAAATTATCTTTGGAGCTTATGATCTACATTTGTGACTTTAGCCTTGTATGATCGAGCTTTCCTTTAGAGAGTGTCCTAAGTTCTTATTGAAAACGTTCTTCATTGTAGGCTTCGAAAATTCAGCCCTGGCCTCCACCCATTTGCTTTTTCGGGGAGTTTTAATGGATTAAGTTTCGGGTAAATTTTAAAAGGCAGATGGTTTTGTAGATAAGACACTACATAAGTAATACATAATCTATCCTAGGTTTCTTTATCAGTAGCACAAGTTGAAACACGCATGTAATCTTCATATTTCAATGAACAAAAAAATTGTTTAAATATTTTGCATTAAGTTGTGCTAAATCTCTATCATCAAATGTCCATTCAGGAAATACAAGTTCATATGCCATTGATTTCACATGTTGGTGCAGTATACCCATCCTCAACATATATCCACATGCGATAATCTATAGATTGTAAAAATGTGGACATACAAGTTTTCCATAAATAAAAAGGTATATTATCAAACAATGGTGGTTGGGTAATAAAATACCCTTCCGCGGTATTTTGTTTACCAAAGTTAGTCATGGATCAAAATTCAAAAGTTTTCAAAAACTAGATTTTATGAATCCCGCTCTGATACCACTTAGAAGTTCGTTAAGGTTGTTAAGCCCTTATAAACTAGCCCAATATTAACCAAGAGGGGGTGTATTAGTAGTTTTAAAAATTCTTAAACACAAAGTAAAATCTTTTTGAATATTTTAAAAAAAACACAATCAACAACAGAAATTAAAATGCGAAAAAGTAAAGTGCAAGAATAACATAGAAAGAGCACACCAAACTTTATAATGGTTTAATCAACTTGACCTACGTCTACTCCCTGGAGCCTCTCCTCCAAGTATTGCACTAAAACATAGTGTATCTCCTTTTGCTCCTATAGTAAGGTGGAGAAGCCTTTATAAACTCCTTTTCATCGATCCCGATGAGGCAGAGAACCCGAACACCTTTTGCTTCCTCCTAAAGCAGACAGAGAACCTTAATTAATTACTGATGAAGACATCCCTAGAGACACCAAGGAGTAAAGGATGATGAATGGAAAAGACAACTCGAATCCTTACTTGAAGCAACCTTTATGAATATCTCATAAACTCCATCTCATAAGATTCTCTCTCACACACATAAGCTCTCCCTCTCCTTCTCCACCCTCGGCGGCGCGCAAGCAGGAAAGAGAGGATGCTCGGCGAAGTCCGGTGACCGTCGGCGACGTCAATCCACGGCGAGCGACGGACGGCGACAGGCGAAACACGCAAGGTGAGAGAACGGAAGGAAATGAATGAGCGGCCAGAGGGGCTCGGTGATGAAAAATAGGGCTTTCACCGGCGGACGTTCCGGCGGCGTAAACGCCGGTAACATTACTGACGCAATTTGCGTCGGAATTAATTCGTTGAGTTTAAATACGCCGGCGCAATATCCGCCGGTCATTTGCGCCGGTATTTTTCCGCCGTAACGTGCGACGGAAATGGTTCAGAGCGCGTTTTACCGACGCATAGACCGGCGCATGAGCCGCCGGAAGGTTTCCGACGTATGGTACGCCGAAAAATGCGTCGTAAAGTTTCCGTCGCAGTAATCCGCCGTTACCTGCGCCGTTCGTAGCGGAGCAAAATTTTCCGCCGGAAAATCCGACGGTAATCGCGTGTTTTCCCGTAGTGTGTATAATTTTTAAAAATAATTTCTTGCCTAATAGAGTTTGACGGCTTTATGATTTGAGCCTATCATCTAGGATGATGTGAATATCATTCATGATAATTTGCTTAATCTGGCAGGCTTAACACAAATGACCTAATTAGGTTTTTTATTTTTACGTGATCATCCAAGATGATTTTGGATCATCCCGTACGATATGATCAAAAATAGAAAACTCTAAAACATATGATGAATGGAGAAGATAACTCGAATCCTTACTTGAAGCAACCTTTATGAATATCTCATAAACTCCCTCTCATAAGATTCTCTCTCACACACATAAGCTCTCCCTCTCCTTCTCTACACTCTCTCAGGTTAGAACTTCAGCAAAAGATACTCTTAATAATAATCAAGAGATCTTATAAATAAGGCACTAAAAATGCACTAATTTCCAATAAGCCGTCAAAGATCTTCTACAATGATCGACAGATCATCCTATACGATCAATATATTTCAGCCCTTTCAGCCAAGACAATCTGGGTGTCATGGACGGTTAGAATTTACTATTTGTTCTGGTCATTCAGGATGATGTGGATATCATCCTATACGATTAGTTCAAAATTATATATATCATCCATAACATCATTCTGTTTATTTAGAAGATACATGTTGGACGATGAAGAAATATAACTTATCATCCAGGATGAATCTTGGAACGTCCCGTACGATTAGTTTAAAATCAAGGATTATCATCTAGCAAATTATTCTAATCATCCAGGAGATACACCTAGATGATGAAGAATTTTAATTGATTGTTCAATAAATTATTCTGGTCATCAGGTGATTCAGGAGAAGACTAAGGTTTTTTTAACTAATCATCCAAAACAATCCTGCGATCATCCATGATGATATAATCAATCAATTAAACCTTAAGTACTTTTCTTAATCACCTGACTAATTTAGTTATTATTGTAATGAATCATCCAGGATGATATAGGATCATCCTGTATAATTTTTAAAAATAATTTCTTACCTAACAGAGTTTGATGGTTTTATGATTTGAGCCTATCATCTAGGACGATATGCATATCATTCATGATATTTTTCTTAATCTGGCTGGCTTGACACAAATGACCTAATTAGGATTTTTATTTTTACGTGATCATCCAAGATGATTTTGGATCATCCCGTACGATATGATCAAAACTAGAAAACTCTAAAACATATAAAATTTCTCCCCCTAAGTGTGTGTGTGCAAGGCTACTTAGCATCAGGATCCACCATATTACATTTGGCTCAAGAAAATGAAGGAATTATACTTACATATTGAATTAACCCTAATCTACTTAATCTTGACTTGGCTTGATTCACAATTGACCTTGTGGACCTGAAAAGTTAATAGCATGGTAACCAAAATAGTGTGCAGTAGTAACAGTAATAAGGAAATAGAAATGTTATGAATTTTGCTATCATCAAAATTATAATATTTGAATCCAAATTTGCAAATATATTAGCTCTGGCCATAACCATAATTTAGTTGTGCCATTTGGCAGCAAAACCACTCAGTTTAAAGGGCCCCGAGTCATAACTATTTTTCATGCAGTGCCATTTGGTAACAAAATCGCCGGTCAGATGTCAATGTCACTTCCTTACTAGTAGGATATTATTTGAGAATGGATCCTATTTATATTTTTGTCTGGATATTAGCTCTTTGTAAGCTGAAGTAATTTTCAACTTGTCCACCCGATAAACTATTGCAGAGGGTGGATGGATTATATTCTTTAAGTATTTGATGATATGATTTCAATTTTAAACATTTGGAATTTAGAAATTTTGGGTTTTTTTATTTCAAATGGGTTTTTTTAATGTGGCATTTAAAATTTTCAAAATTAACCTCTACGATTGATATATACGTTCAATACGACCCTCATCAGGGTATGTGTGGTCATTTGAAAATGTTTAAATTTTATAGAAGTTTGCGAGCATTTAAAAATGTAGGATCCCCTTCGATTGAGATAAACATTCAATATGATAATCATCAGGGTGTATGGGATTACTTCCATTTATCAATTGAACCTTATTGACTCTATCGAGATGTCGACAAAGGATCGTGTTTCATAGGCTTTATGCTTTTATTGATGAATTTCTTCATTGGAGGCCTTGGAAGCCTAATATGAACGTATAAAATAGATATTATAGTCGACGCCTTGATTGTATATCTGTTTGATAATTCAAGTCGTGTCAACTCCTATCTATCCATATAGAAGAATTGAGTCTGGGTCTTCCCATCACGCACAATAAAGGCATGTATGGTATATGTCCGTAAACACTTGAGTTGTAGTCTTTATTCCCACCACGTGCAATAAAGTCAAGTATGGGGTCGGCGAAGGCACATGTTTTAAAAGACAATTGACTTTCCCTACTCGAAGGTACTTATAAGTAACTCTGCCTCGTCATAGAATCGCACCGGATTCCCATCCCACCACACGTAACAAAGGCGTGTATAGATGGTTTCTGGTGCGCCGCGAACGACGAAATGGGGGCTTTTGGATCACCTACTTCATCGCAAGCATCACGAATGACTTCCTCCTACCATGCTTACAAAAGCGTGTATATGTGATTATTTTGTCGCGCTGCAAGCATCGAAGATAGGCTCTCAGAGTCTTAGGGCTGAGAGGTTATATTTGCGCGGTGTCGGCACGTTGAATGAGGCGAGAAAATGTCTTTCTATTTTTCATATATAATTATAATTAAAAATAACTAATTATAATTATGTTTAATTATTTATAACTAATATATAATTAATTACAATTAAATATAATCAATCATAATTAAACTTAATTAAGTATGATTAATTTATGGTTAATAATAATTATTTATAATTAAATTTATTAATTATAATTATATTTAACAAATTATAACTAATTTATCATTAATAATGATTAATTATAATTAAGAATACTTTATCATAATTATTTTTTTTTGGGAAAATTTGGCCGAAGCCTGTATATTAATCAGAAACGGTTACATGTAAGAAAATAACTAATTATAGCCATTAATGGCCGGCTTGAAGAAGCCCAAAAGAAAAAAGACTGAAAGGACTAGTAGATGGCCAAATACAAAATGCCATCTTAACAAAAACTCAAAAGACATTAAAATAACAGCAAAAACGAAACAGAGGGTAGCAGAAAATGGCCAAAGAACAGCCACAATGGTACTCCGTCTGATTACGCAAGAAACACCTCATCCCAGTCATTCCAAGAGCTTCAGAAATAAAGATCCCTATCAGCATGTGCAACCAAACAATTACCAGATCCAAAAAGAACCAGCTCCAAAGCCTAATAGTTTTGGACTCATATTTGAGAAGAAAATTCAAAAGGGACTCGATTCCCTGGTAGCCCGAAGACCGTCCAAGGGAGCAGCATAGAGGAGCTTCATCATCGTCCAGGACGACTATAACACCTGCTGCAGAAACGAAGCAAGAAAGCGTCCAGCAGTGACAGAAAAATAAAATCTGAGCAGAAAGTCCACCCACAATCATAACAATTCCAGCAGATAGAATGAGTTTCTCCATGTTAAAATCTTCTCAAATACCACTCTTTTAATCCCCAAAGCAGCCGTAACAGAGCTGCTCATGTTGCCACCAAACCTCCTAGCATTTCTCTCCTTCCAAATGTAATAAGTAGAACAGCAAACCAGGAATTTATAAAATATTTTCATATTTTTATCATAATTAATTAAAACTGAATTTATACAGGATCTAGCAGGACTTGTCGGGTTACAGGATTTTTGTAGGATCTCAACAGGATTAAAGCAGGTTTAAGAAAATCCTAATGAAATAGGATTCAGGCAACTATTAAATCTATCAGATAGTAAAATCTTTAGTTTCCTTCTTTTGATCTGCAAGGTTTACTGGACTTTGCCGAAGAAGCACGCGAAAGGGAGTAAGTTACCTTCACAGCTTGCGAGCTCGTGTCTTTTCTTCCGATCGAAGTGTCGTAACTTCCGCTCCAGTATGAAGGGAATGGCGTCGAATGAGCGAAGTTGTCCAACAACGAAGGATCCGAAGTCGAACAGCGGCAAAGAGGCGAAGCAGACTAGGGGTTTCGTCTGCGGGAGCTTCGACAGGATTTGGTTCGGTCTGGAGCTTGCGATTCTTCTGCAGGGAGGCGGGTAGATCGTGGGGTTCAGTTTGAAGAGGCTAGAATAGGCATCTAAGTCAGACAGGGGTTCGGGATTTGAGCTACAGGCTCTGTAGAGCTCGACAAGAGCGGTTGTATGGGTTATGTAAATGGGAGAGATGTGGCGTCGGATGGACAAGGCAGAGGTTAGATAGGGTTTGGGAGGAGGGTACGACAGTGGAGTGGAGTCAGTTCGCAAACAGAAAGTTGTGGGAGTCGGGTGTGGCGAGGTTTGGAGGTTGGGGATTCGTGGGGTTTGCGAATGAAAGCAGTCGCGTTGGAGAAGAAGAAGAGTTTGATGTAGTTGAGTAGTTCGCAGAACCGAATGAAGCGGGCTTCCTCTCCATTTTATTAACACGAATGGGGCTCATTCGAGGGGCAAATTATTGGGTCAGGTGACCGAAGCCATCTCTCCGTTCGGTCGCCAATGGAAATGCGACATCTGTTAGGCGTTTTTTTAATTTAATATTAACACTTTATGTCTTGTCAGAGTTAGCGACCCGACCCGATAACGCTTTTCATTTGAATTCCGGAAAATAAAGAATGGAAACGCCGCGCGACATCTTCACTGTTACTCCAGCTCCAACTTTGGTAAGCGCTCTCGGATTCCTCCATTTCCTTCGGTTCTGCATTAGCTTATTCCTGCCGGAGGTAGACGACGAACCTGTAGAAGATCATAAATCAGGAAGAGGTATGGTTGCGCCTAACTTGCGCTTTACTTGCGCTTTCGTTGCGTTTAAGTTATACGTTAAATTTTAGGGTTTAGGGTTTGGTTATAATTTTTTCATAATTTGTTAATGTACTGTTCAAATGTTTATTTTCTAATTTTTCACGCTTCTTCTCTTCGTAAACGAATGACTTTAATGGTTTAGTAATAGTTGTATAACTAGCATATATGTTCAATGAGGTGTTAAATATTTGTTTAGTTTTCGGAATTTGAAACTTCTTGAAGCTAAATAATTACGAAATGTGAAGTTGCGCTAAGGTTGCGCTAAGGTTGCGCTATGGTTGCGCTATGGTTGCGCTATGGTTGCGCTATAGTTGCGCTATAGTTCTGATTTTTCTTCTTTTTATAGATGAAGACTCCATATCAAAGGCCAGTAACATCTAGATGTTATGTTACATCTTTCCGTAAACATTGTGATGCTTATGCCGAGATCATTGATGATGAAGTGGAACAAACATTAAAGGATCTGAACATTCATCAATTTTTGAAGTTCCCCGCTTTCCAGCAGTGCATACCACTTCTTTTTGAAGTTCTTAAATTTTGGAGTCCTGCTGATGAAGGCTTCATCGTCCTGGGTCATGTTTTGAAATTCACTTCTGACGAGGTTGCTTTGTTGATAGGTAATATTTTGAATATGGAAATTTTATTGCTATATGTTTTTTTAACTTTAACGACTGATATTTTCTGACAGGTATGCCAAACAGATGCATTGATATAAAATGGAGGATTGATCCTCTAAATGGACCTCTGTCAACTGAAGTTAAAACAGATATTGCAAAATTAGACAGATTAGCTGATAATGCAACAAAAATTAAGACCTTTATTATGTTTTTGTTATCTAACCTTTTCTTTCCCCTAAATAGTCATAAAACCCCTAGAAGGCTCACAACTGTTGCAAATAATTTAAGTGAGTTCGCTTCAATTAATTGGGCTTCAAGCTTAAGGAACTTCATGGTTGAGGAGTTCAACACAATTTTTGAGAAGTATAAACTCCAAAGACCATTGAGTTACATCAATGATTTTTTTTCTCTTCTACTGGTACGTTTCCACTCCTACTGGTTATTCTACATGTTTAATGTTTTTTAATGTTAAATTTAAAATTTTTATGTTTGGAATTATACAGATTTGGTTTTTGGAATATTTTTCTTTGAATAAACCAACAGATTCAGAATTAAGGCCCCGTTTTCTGAGATGGCAGGGGTATACAGAATTATACTTCACTCAAGAGAATGCAGCAAAAATATTTAAATTTTTAAAGATTAGTGAGGTAATTTTTTAGCTTACATTATGCAATTTGCGCTATGGTTGCGCTATAGGTGCGCTATGGTTGCGCTATGGTTGCGCTATGGTTGCGCTTTAACAAATTTATATGTTTTTTGTAGATTTTTGCTTGTCTTGAAAATGTTAGCAATGAAGAGGCCGAAAAGTACGGGGCTGATATTATTGCCATAAAGAACTCTGAAACCTGTTCAGGCCATGAACCACTGAAATTGCAGTCACCCCAAAAGATAAAGGCTTCCGCAAGAAAAAAACTTGTCACCACCCCACCTCCCTCCCCACTTCTCTCTCCCCCTCTCTCCCCTGATTCTCCACATATTGAACCACCAAAAACTCAAACTCCGCCGCCGTCAACTCAACCGTCTACTCGTCCACCTACTCAAAAAATTTCCTTTAGTCAACCTTCTGCTGAACAGCCACCTATTACAAGGGCAGATTTAGAGGCTGTTCAGAATAAATGTTTTGAAATATTTGAGAAAATGTTGAATAAAATTCAAGAAAATGTTGGAGCTAGATTGGATCGGCTTGAAGATAATGTGGAGAAACTGCAGACAGATCAAGACTCCATGAAGTACAAATTTATTGAATTTCAAATGCAGTGTGATCACAAGCAAGAGAAGCCGCATATATCCAGTTCTGCCTCCAGCTTCCAATCAGTGAATAATACGGCTTTGCATCCTTCAGCACAAGCACCAATACAAGTTGTTCATCCACCTCCACCAATGGTCAAAGAAATTCCTCCACCTCCACCAATGGTCCAAGAAATTCCTCCACCTCCACCAATACAAGTTGTTCCTCCACCTCCACCAATACAAGTTGTTCCTCCACCACCACCAATGGTCCAAGAAATTCCTCCACCTCCACCAATGGTCCAAGAAATTGCTCCACCTCCACCAATACAAGTTGTTCCTCCACCTCCACCAATACAAGTTGTTCCTCCACCACCACCAATGGTCCAAGAAATTCCTCCACCTCCACCAATGGTCCAAGAAATTCCTCCACCTCCACCAATACAAGTTGTTCCTCCACCTCCACCATTGGCTAAAGAACTTCCACAACCACAAATACAAGAAGTTCCTCCACCATCGGCCAACGTTGTGCCACCACTAAAAGCTAGTTCATCACCGAAAAGAAAAAGAGAAGATGGTGAAAAAGAGGAGAGTTCATCAAAAAAAGTCGTTCCATACGTAAAGAAGAACACCAAAGAGGTTATCTCTGTAGATAATATAATAGTTGAATCACATCCTGCATTGGAAATAATGGACTATCCAGGGAAACCTTTTCTAGCAGAACAAAAACAACAATTTATGGATGAATGTTTCAAAAAATTTAATACAAAGTAAGTTTAGTTCTTTTTTGGTTGCGCTAAGGTTGCGCTAAGGTTGCGCTATGGTTGCGCTATAGTTGCGCTATGGTTGCGCTATTGCTGCGCTATGGTTGCGCTATGGTTGCGCTACGGTTGCGCTATGGTTGCGCTAAGGTTTCGCTATGGTTGCGCTATGGTTGCGCTATGGTTGCGCTTTGGTTGCGCTATAGTTGCGCTACGGTTGCGCTACGGTTGCGCTATGGTTGCGCTATGGTTGCCCTATGGTTGTGCTCTAACATTTTTTTTTTTTTTTTTTGTAGGGAGCACAAAATATTTGTATCTGGAAACATTGAAATAAAAAGATCAGATATTGACTTTCTGCTCACAAATGATTGGTTAGGTGATAACCATGTTGATGCATTTGCTTACTTTTTACTTGAGCAGAGTAGGTTAATGGCGGAGAAATTTCAACGTTATTTATATATTTCTCCATTGTACAGGGTAAGTATAAATAATATTTTAATATTTTTATTTCACGTTTCTTTTTCCTTATGGAACTGAATTACTGCATGTATACAAGTCATTAAATCTGGATTATCAAATTTTTATCGAACACATTAATCCAGTTTCAGTTCAACAAAGCAAACTTATTGTTCAACCCATAATTTACGAGAAGCACTGGGTTCTTCTTGTTGGAAAATTGAAGGAGAAAGTCTGGAAACTCTATGACTCATTACCTAATCCTGAACACAAGCATATTTGTCATAAAGTTGTAAGTGCAATTTAAATTTTAAGTTGAATCCAGATTATTACTATGTTTATATACATAATAAATGTTTAAAATGTTTTATTCGTACAGATAAATTATTTGCACGAGGATGCCGTAGGATGCTTTTCTAGCGATATAACAAAATGGAACGTCCAGGAGGTTCGTGGAATTCCAACACAAACAAACAGCTACGATTGTGGAATGTTCGTTTGTAAATATATGGAAAAGGCAGTCCTACAAAAAAAAACAGACTGGAGTGCTCTTAAGGATTGGCAAAAGCACATGCCAAAATTTAGGGCAGAGTTAGCATATTTTTTTTTTCTTCAAACAAAGAAGTAAACAATCTGTAACTTATTGTAAATATTGTCCATGAATTATAAATGTACATTTTATCATGTTATTATATAGTTTTTTTTTTTAATAACATGTGCATTTTCTATAACTTCTACTTTGTGTATAATCTGTAGCTTCTGCTCACATATTCTGTAACTTTTATATTTTCTTCTTCTCCTTTAATGAAGTAAACAATCTGACCTTAGCGTTTCATAGCGCAACCATAGCGCAACCATAGCGCAACCATAGCGCAACCTTAGCGCAACAATAGCGCAACTATAGCGCAACCATAGCGCAACCATAGCGCAACCATAGCGCAACCGTAGCGCAACCGTAGCGCAACCGTAGCGCAACCGTAGCGCAACCTTAGCGCAACTATAGCGCAACCAAAGTGCAACCATAGCGCAACCATAGCGCAACCATAGCGCAACCATAGCGCAACCATAGCGCAACCGTAGCGCAACCATAGCGCAACCATAGCGCAGCAATAGCGCAACCATAGCGCAACCATAGCGATAAACATTATTACATTTCAAATTTAAACTTTAGCGCATTTTTATTACAACCAATAAATGAAATCAATCAGTACAAATAAATATTATTACATTACATTGCAAATTCATTAAATTCCAACTCCGCAGAAAGAAAATCCATCATCAACTTGGTGTATTCAGCTCCAGGTTGGCTTGATGGTATGCCGGTTATATATTCCTCACTGAAACATTCAGGCATGCTTGAAAAGTTCATCTGAGTTGAAGTAGGTTGTGTTGAAGAAGGTTCATTCATTGGGTTATCACCAACCGAAGACTTCTTATCTGTAAGCTTACTCTTAGGCCGTTTCTTCTTCTCCCAATGGCTTTTCAGTCTTGCATTTGATATGCCTTTAGGTCTACGCTTTAGAGGATCTTTCAAATTAGCAGTTCCACCTTGGGAACTAGGAACATCCTTCTCATTTCTTTTCTTGCCACCAAGAATTATGTATAATTTTTTATACATGTCTTGCAATGAGGAAAGAATAAACTCCTCTGCCTCCTCATTCCCTTGAGCTTCCGTGCTCATTTGATATGCAAACCTGCTCACCTGATTTCTGAATATGAATCCCCTACCACTTTGGAAATTATTACTTCTTTGAGAATTAAGCAAGTAACCTGAATAAAAAACTTGTCGAGCCCTTGCTGACCAACGAAGCAATAAGTATTTCTCAGGGAATTTAGCCATATCCAACTGTTTAAAAACCCTCAAACAATGAGAACACAGCAATCCCATGGTTTCATACTTCTTACAGCTGCATTGAATGTTACCTTCTGTTGCATCAAATTGAACAACCCAAGGATGGTTTTGATTTTTTTTCTCTATGTAGTTGACTAGAAACTTCGAAGAATCAGTCGAGACAAAATCTATACTCATTTCTCCCACAGCCTTTATAAATTCTTCCTCAAAAATTGAATATATTCTTCTTGAGTAAAATCTAGCTGCTTGTTTTAATATTGAGCTATTCTTTATCACGGGAACAATTTCAGATTGACTGCATTTGTAATCCTCGTCCTGCTCATTTCGCCTCCAATTCATCAGTACCTTTTCCAAGCCAAGAAAACAATCAGTTAATGAACTTGTTGGCTTTGAAATGCCATGACACACATTATTAGTACACTCACTACGCTGCGTTGATAAAATGCCCATGCAAAAAGAATCCTTGTTGAAAGCAGTTGACCACTTTCTCCTTATCTTATAAAGATCCTGCAACCATTCATGGTTATGAAGATTCCCTTCCTTGATCATTTCATCCCAGGCTTCCTCAAACACTTCCTCAGAATCACACCACCTCATACACTTATGGAAGAGTCCTCTAACTTTATTATTGCTATTGTAGATGGAAACTTTTGATGGAACCTTTTTAAAGATGTGCCATTGGCATAATCTATGACGAGTGTGAGGTAATGTAACTTCTATGGCCCTGGCAATAGCTTGGTCCTGATCAGTGAATATTGTTGTTGGATATTTATTACCCATTATTCGTACAAATGTTTTAAACAACCATGTAAAACTTTCAATTGTTTCCTCTGACAAAAAAGCAAGCCCAAACAAAATATTCTGCCAATGATTGTTAACACCAACAAATGGCGCACAAACAAAATTATACTTGTTCAGCCTGTAACTAGTATCAAAAATCAACACATCTCCAAAACATTCATAATCTATCCTGCTTCTGCCATCAACCCAGAAAAAATTTACCAATCTATCCTCATCATCATATTGAACATCCCATGCGAACATGTGGTCCTCAACTTGTCGATCTTTAAATAATTGAATCAAAGAATTAGTGTCACCAATTTCAATCCTTGCTCTTTTCTCCTTCTGAATAAAATTGTATGCATCCCTCTTAGAGAATCCGACATTCTCACATCCACCAACTTCCTCTGCAAGGTAGGCATATGCATCAACGGTTCTAATACCTGCATCTGTCATTGATTTCAGGACGGAAGCTTTTTCCTCAATCATATTCCTACATGATCTTAAAAGGTGTCGGTCAGCTGGGCTAGCTAATTCATGGTTGTGGGATTCAATAAATCTTTTGACATGCCAGTAACCATCTTCATCTGTGACAAACCTCACCATGGCTGGACAACCAGTTCTGACAACTGGTCTAGTGAATCTCTTTCTCTTTCCTGAATTATGATCATCACTTTTCTTGAAACCAGCTTTTGAACAAACAAAGTCCTTCGATTTTATCTTTCTAGAATTTGGCCAAAAACTGTGATGATCCTTTCGGACACTAAATCCATTATCGTGAGCATAAGTGCAAAAACATTCATATGCTTCTGTCTCATCTTTATAAACAGCCTGAAAGAAAAAGTAAAGCGCAATTAAAGCGCAAGTATAGCGCAAGTATAGCGCAACTATAGCGCAACTATAGTGCAACTATAGCGCAACCATAGCGCAACTATAGCGCAACCATAGCGCAACCATAGCGCAACCATAGCGCAACCATAGCGCAACCATAGCGCAACCATAGCGCACCATAGCGCAACTATAGCGACAAGTTCAATTTTTTTTATTTATCATCTTCAACCTAAAATCAATAATGAAACCTAAGAAACAACAACATTAGATTTTCTTTTTTTTTTTAATTTTTCGACAAAAGAAATTTATTCTGCTTAAAAATCGCAAAATCAAAGATCCTAAGACTAATGAGCTGAAACCTACGTCTTCTTTCTGCGGCGATAATATTAAAACTAACTGTTTACAACTTTCTAACTTACCGATATGTTGAAACCAGAGGAATTGCCAGCTAAGTTAGGTGATTCATGCACCAGCCCTTTCGATTCATGCATCCTTTCCGATTCATGCATCCTTTCCGATTCATGCATCCTTTCCGATTCATGCACTCCCTCTTCCATGCCCTCTTCCACCTCCCTCTTCGCTGAGCAGTCCATTTCTTCTTTGCAATTTTCTGGCTCGTTTTTTCTTCTACAGCAGTCTTTATTGCGTCTTTCGCGGCTTTCAAAATGAAAAAATAGGGCGGCAAATGCTTAAAAGATCAAATGAAAAGCGTTATCGGGTCGGGTCGCTAACTCTGACAAGACATAAAGCGTTAATATTAAATTAAAAAAACGCCTAACAGATGTCGCATTTCCATTGGCGACCGAACGGAGAGATGGCTTCGGTCACCTGACCCAATAATTTGCCCATTCGAGGAGGCGTAAGCGGGAACCCCGCAAGGAGACGTGAATGGTGCCGAATGAATAATGTTTTCTGCAGGTTTTGAGCAGGATTTCGTGGATTTCAGCCGGGATTTTAGCAGGTGTGATTTTTTAATCCCATTTTTGTTTTCTCTGTGGAAGTCAACATTCATCTTGATGGAAGCTAAAATAAGATTCCCTAAAAATTCTTAGCGATCTCTTAGATAACACCATATAAAGCCTATTATCTTCAATTAAATATTAAGCTAAGTATAAGTTAATGGTATGTGTAAACCATAACCTATATTTGTTAGAACACCAAAAATAACTTTGTATTCTTGTTGTCCAATCGGTATTAGACACGTAGGCATAGCTATTACTTTAGGATATATAAGATGTACTTCAGATTGTTAATATGATTTGGGGTTTTACTTTTCTACACCTCTCGGTCTTCTTGAGCCTGAGAACTTCTTCCTCTTCCTTTCTTCTTGTTCTTACGATTCCACATGGTATCAAGAGCAGGTTAATTCGCTGGCATTTTATCCATGGCAACATCTGCAGAGGCATCCTCTGCTATCGCCGGAAGTGCCAGTACCTCCTCTCAACTATACCCATCGCTAAAATTTGTCGTCTCCAATCTTAAAACACTGGTTCCGCATCAACTCTCATCGGAGACATATCCGATCTGGCGAACTCAGATTATCAAAGTCTTCAAAGCGAATGGGTTCGCAAAATTTCTTGATCCTCCGACTGATCAAGTCGGATCGAACAACAGTCAAGAACAAGAAGCCGACGAGCTCAATAACTGGATCATCACCGACCAGAATCTCGCGGCGGCTCTCTGTTCCACCATTTTCGCTCCGATCTTACCATACGTAATGCATCTTGATACAACACATGAAATCTGGACTGCATTGCAAACAAGATTTCAATCCTCGTGTCGATCGAAGGTAATCCAACTCAAGAACGAGTTACATAACATCTCGATGAAAAATCTGTCAATGCAAAACTACCTGTCCGAAATCAAGAAATTAGTTGATAATATTGCCTCGGCGGGAGCAACCATAAATACTGAGGACATTATTTTATACATCCTCAACGGTTTTTCACCGGCATACCAATCTTTCAAAACGACGATACACACAATGCAGTCCAGCATGACTCTGGAAAACCTCTATGCTTTGTTGATCAGTGAAGAAATTCATATTCAAGCTGATCTTCAACGCCTTGCCATAAACATGGACAATCAAACCGCGTTATATACAAGCAGGGGACGCGGTCGTCGTGGAGGAGGACGAACTACACTGTTATCCACCGGAACTAACAAGATAAATTCCAAATCGTCCATCCAATGTCATATCTGTACAAAATGGGGACATACGGCGGATATCTATTGGCACCGTCACAATGCCAACTACATAACGCCAAGAATTCAATCGGAGAATCAAAATGCCTTGCTAGCAACAGCAGACAATTCGTCTATTGACTGGTATCTTGATTCAGGAGCTTACACGCATATGACGAATCGCTCCGAGAATCTTGATCAAGCTTCGGCATACAATGGATCCGATCAAGTGTTTGTGGGGGATGGAAGAACCATACCGATAGCTCATTCAGGCACTAGTATTCTTCCCACCCCTGACCGTAAGTTATTCTTAGCTAATCGGCTTCACATTCCAGAAATCTCACATAATTTGTTATCTATTTCTAATTTGGTTAATGCAAATCAAATTTCTATTACTTTCTCTCCTAATGGTTTTGTGTTTAAGGATCTGCAGTCACACAAAGTCATCCTTCAAGGCCCATGTAAAAATGGTCTGTATCCTGTCACGGTCAAGAAAGATTTCGCTCACCACAAGGCAATGACGGCTACTCAAAGGGAGAAAATTAATTAGCATCACCGATTAGGCCATCCTCATCACTGGATTCTTCAGAACATTGCGGCTGCAAATCCTCTACTCAATATACCCAAAGTTTTTAATTCCTGTGTACATTGCAATGTCTGTAAGAGTCATAAGATTTCTTTTGACAAGTCTGTACACCGAACAATAAAACCTTTAGATCTCATTCATTCGGATGTGTGGGGGCCATCTCCGGTTACATCTCACAATGATTTTCATTATTATTTACTCTGCGTAGATGATTTTTCGAGGTTTAGCTGGCTATTTCCTCTAGTACATAAATCTGATGTAACTACAGCTTTTATCAATTTTATTACTCTTATAGAACGACAGACTGATCGCAAAATCAAAGCTATCCGAACAAATGGAGGTGGTGAATTCATCAACCGCAGATTTCAAACCTTTCTGCAAACCAAGGGAATACTGCACCAAACTTTATGTCCACGTACGCCAGAACAAAATGGCGTAGCGGAACGCAAACATAGGCACATTTTGGAAACGGCAAGGACATTAATTCAAACTACATCCCTACCTCAGGAGCTCTGGCCAGAAGCCGTATCCACGGCAATATACCTAATTAATTGCCTTCCTACACCTAATACAAACAACGTCGCTCCTATTAAACTTATGTTCAATACTAATCCTGAATACTCTCATTTTAGGACGTTTGGGTGTGAATGTTTTCCGCTGCTCCCACCGAACTCACGACACAAGCTTATGCCGAAGTCTACATCCTGTGTCTTTATAGGATATGCGAACAATCAAAAAGGCTATAAGTGTCTTAACAAAGACACAAATCATATTACTGTGTCTCGTCATGTTCGGTTTATCGAAAACTCATTTCCATTTGCCCAAACTAATGTTACTTCTGTCTCTCCAGATCGGGAACTACCTGTATCAATGCTCATACCAACTTCGGTTGCTCAACAACAACCACCTACTCGTCCTCTAGTCTCAAGTCCAACTTCATATCTGCAACCAGTCGTTACTTATCCGCCACAACAAGCTGACAACAATACTCACCCCTGTGATTCAACACATGAGCTCATAACTATCTCTTCATCTAACCAACAGCGTCATCATATGATCACCAGGTAGCAAACCGGATCACTAAAACCGGTATCCAGGCTCAATCTTCTACACTTGACGGCATCTGCACGAGACAGTCCGGAACCAACAAACTTTGCCGACGCCAACAAACATCCTGAATGGCGACAAGCGATGGCTGATGAGTTTCTGGCTCTACAAAAACAGGGTGCGTGGGATCTAATTCCACCACCAGCTAAAGCATCCATCCGAGGATGTAAATGGACTTTCCGCAAGAAATACAACTCGGAGGGTCAAATAGCTCGATTCAAGGCACGGTTAGTTGCTCAAGGAAATAGACAAGAGCACGGTATTGACTACGAGGAAACGTTCAGTCCGGTTGCAAAGCTTCCCACGATTCGCATCATGTTCGTAGTCGCTCTTCATCATGGCTGGCCGATCCGGCAACTAGACGTTGCAAATGCGTTTCTTCATGGTACGCTTAAGGAAACAGTCTATATGCGACAACCAACTGGGTTCGAAGATTCAAACTATCCAAATCACATTTGCAGCCTTCGCAAAGCCATTTATGGTCTCAAGCAGGCACCACGCCAATGTTACACCATGTTCACCGATCATCTTATTAGTATCGAATTTCAACACAGTAAAGCAGATCCATCCCTCCTCACATTCAACCAGAACAACACTCGAATTTTTCTGCTCGTCTATGTAGACGACATACTCATTACGGGATCCAGCGAACAAACCATCAAAACGTTCATCAACAAACTTCATGAAAATTTTAATATGAAGAACTTGGGGCTGGCGAAACAATTCCTGGGGATCAACATCACCATGGAACCAGCTAAGTATTTTTTATCCCAAACATCTTACGCTCAATCTATTCTCCACCAAGCCAAACTTTCAACGTGCAATCCCTTGGCTAATCCTTCTTGTACTAAGCTTCAAACTCAACTATTACAGGCACAGGAAATCACGGACCCAAACACTTACCGCAGGATTACGGGAGCTCTGCAGTACCTTACAATTACTCGCCCGGACATCGCTTACGCTGTCAACATACTCTCTCAGAATATGCACAGTCCGGACACACAACATTTGTATCTCCTTAAACAGCTTCTCCGGTACATACAGGGAACTCTCATGTTCGGTTTGCCAATCGTCAAATCCGGCCTGCAGCTACGATCGTTCTTCGATGCAGACTAGGCAGGAGATCCGCTCACTCGCAAGTCCACATCAGGCTACTGTACATTTCTCGGTGACAATCTAGTGGCCTGGACAGTGAAGAAACAAAAGACGGTGTCTCGTTCCTCGACGGAATCGGAATACCGGGCGCTGGCAGCTGCTACCGCAGACATTCTATGGATACAAAGGCTCATATCTGATTTTGGCATACCCTTGTCTGCGCCAACTCAACTATACTGTGACAATACCTCTGCAATCGTACTCGCTCACAATCCTGTGTTTCATGCCAGAACGAAACATATTGAAATTGATCACAGATTCATTAGAGACAACATTCAGAACAACCATATTCATCTACTACCGATCAGCACATTAGATCAACTGGCGGACATCCTAACGAAACCTCTATCTACCGCCAGATTTAAATTGCTTCGAGACAAACTAACGATCAAACCTGATTCATTAGTTTGTGGGGGGCTCTTAGAACACCAAAAATAACTTTGTATTCTTGTTGTCCAATCGGCATTAGACACGTAGGCATAGCTATTACTTTAGGATATATAAGATGTACTTCAGATTGTTAATATGATTTGGGGTTTTACTTTTCTACACCTCTCGGTCTTCTTGAGCCTGAGAACTTCTTCCTCTTCCTTTCTTCTTGTTCTTACGATTCCACAATATTAGCCTTATTTGCCACTCTTACATGCATTTTACCCATTATCCTACCAAGATGCATTTTTATGGGTATCCATGTTGAACTGCCTAAAAAGCCTACTTAGTTTAGACCTCAATAAACCCATGACCTAGTCCTAATATGATTGTATTCATTAAGAACCATATTGAATGTATCCCCACTTGAACATTTAAACCCCATTGTTCTTTAAACAAATATCCATTAAGCATTAGGGTAGAGTAGTAATGATATGAAATGTTAACCCTAATCTATGTAAGAGTGATAGTGCATTCACCATTAAATCTTAAGGCTTTTATATCCATCGATCCATGATTAGCCATATTAAATCCCATATATTCCAGTGATAATAATCACAAACTTGGATCTATAAATATTTTTAACGGTTCCTTTATAAATTCACTGTGGACTCCACTATTTTGTTAATGTACCTTGTTCACTAACCCACTTATTTTATATGGTGGTGCAATGATTTGAAATCATTGGACATGTGCTTTCCAATAATATAATCTTATTTAAAGGACTTTAGTGTTGCATAATCAAATGCATAATTAGCACTAATTATGTTAAATGGATTCGTATAATTTCTAAATGTGTTTGGGGCTCATATAATTAATAATGGCTTTTATTTAAAAAAATTTATAATTAATTTTAAGAAATTATACTCTACTTTTAATAATTATAAAAATTATCAAATTAAAATAAAGTTTTAGCAGTCTGTATAATTAATGTTTTGGACTAAACAAATTGTTTATTTTTTCTAATTAATTATATAATATAAACATTCACATAAGATTTTAATTTCATGTATTTCTCAAAATTGCAAAAAATATTACATAAATTTATAAAAATACATATATAAATAAGAGCACCATTCCTAACTGATAGTTTTTTTTTTACATGTCTTTTTTTTATTCTATTTTTCAACACATGATATGTTTTAAATTGAGAAAAAGCTTTAAAATGATCTCTAGATTATTTATGTTGTGTTGTTATAGTCCAAAGCTATCTAATATATTCAGTTTAATCCTTTCACTCATTAAATCTAATTCAAATCCATGGACCCCAAATTAATAATCCAAAATAATCTAATAGAGAAATTATTTATATCAAATTTGAGGAGTTAAGAGACTAAATTGATCACATTTTTAATATAGGACTAAAATAGCCATAATCAAATAGGACAAAGGCCATTTTGGCATTTTTTTCCTTTTTAAAATGATAAAATATCAAATACAAAAGAAAAAAATTATGAGTATTAGGCACATTTTCTTACATGATATTCTTAATCAAATCCTACATATTTCTTTTGCGCTAATTATCTCACTTTCGAAAAGTATTTTTGAACTAAATTTGTTGCATAGAAAAATGAGCCTTCATTACTACTTATATTCACAGCAATTCAAAAATAAAGAATACATACATTGGGAGAAAATAAAGTAAAAAATAAAATAGATGGCAAAGATGAATCAAGCTGTTAGAATCGGATGGCTACATTATAAAGAGGATTGCAACAATGGCAGGTAGGGGAAAAAAGGCTTTTTAGTGGGGCAAAATTGATTTTTAAGGAGGGACAAAAAGAATTTCTTACTTTCCTATAAGTTTGTTCAGCATAGCCTATGTAAATGTGATGTGTCTATGATTAGTATTGCATAAATGTTTAGTTTATCAAAAGAGCATGACTAACCCACATTATATTCCTACCCCTATGAGCTTCTATATAAATATGATTCACATGAAGGTAGATAATTGAATAAAAAAGAAAAACAAATCAGCATGTCACGTCACCCATATGCATCCAAGTTCTAGAAGTCAATACTTTGTGTTACTCACGTTGTATCATATAAGCAAAGTACTTTAATTGAGAATTCATTTGAGAGCCATTCCCAAGATGTAACTTAATATGGGCTTGCTCTTATGAGTCATAGTTAACGTAACTCATGTTTAAATCCCTATTTTATTCAGGAGAAATATCTAACATACAATACTCAGTTTTCTTTCTAAACCTTTCACAAGACATAGGTGACAAGTTCTCTTGTCCAGGGTAGTAGATCACTTCCCTCAACTTTTCCCAATAAGGCCATTTTCGTACACTCTAATATACAATGTGCCATAATATTAAAACATTATTATTCTAAGATATTAGGAAATAACTTCAACAATGATTGTTATCAAAAGGTATTAGCTTTAATTTATAAGCAAATGAAAACATAACTTTTATTATTAGACCTCTTTGTAAATCATTGCTAAAACATAAGCATGTAGTACAAAGATCTTACAACTAGCTCAGGTTATCAAATTGGAGATTGTCACTCGTGAAATCAATCAAAAGTAAAATATAAGAAAATTGAAAGATAAAATTATGCAAGTCTAAGAAAAGGCATTCTAACTCATGGAGTTGAAATAATGAGCAAAGACTTTTTCTTCACCATCTAATAATAAATTTCTGGCCTCTATCACACATCATTTATAAATTATCGAGCTTTCTAAAATTGGAGTCTGATCTCATTGAGTATTCTGCAACGAGCTTTGCAAACATGGATGTCTTATTCTCTAGCAAGCTTAACGGTGTGTTGTGTTCAACGATAAATCCTGCATAGTACAAAAGATACACCCATTAATATTCTACGCAAAAGTTAAATGATGCAGAAACCATGAATAGATTATAATGAAGACTAACCATTATCGAGAAGAAGGACCATGTCACTATCAAGGACTGATGTTATCCTATGAGCTATTGTGATGACTGTCGAATCACAAAATTGTTGCCTTAATGTTTTCTGAATCAGGTTATCAGTTGCAGTGTCCACTGAAGCAGTTGCTTCATCAAGAACCAGTACCTTGCTTCTTTTTAGAATGACTCTTCCAAGGCAGACCAACTGACGTTGACCCACACTCCAATTTTCACCATTTTCAGTCACTGCAATTTGATTTTATTACCAAATACTATCTGTTATGAATGTGAAAATATAAGGTTCTTAAACTAAGTCCAATATGCTAATGAATCGGCACCTATCAACCCCAGAACTTAAGCTAACTGGTAAGAGACACTTAAAATAGATCTTTACTATCACTAACGATATTAGAGTATTTTTCACTTCATGAGCATCTCAGCACTATGGAAACATAGCAAATGAATTAACTGGATAAAAACAACATTGTTCCGAATGAAAAAAACTCAAGAATGAAACCTTACCTATTGAATCTAACTTTTTTTCTTTCTTTCGAACTTCATCCCCTAGCTGGCAGCAATCTAATGCCTATTCAATCAAGATGAGGAAAGTAATAAAATGTATATGAGTCACTAAAAAATCAGGTCTTCAAAAACGTTTAAGAGATTAGCATAGAGAAATTTAAAGCACCTCCCAGATTTGTTCATCTGTGTACTCTTCAAGTGGATCAAGATTGCTACGCACAGTTCCCTCAAACATTGTAGGATCTTGTGGAATAATGCTCAACTTAGATCTTAAATCATGCAGTCCAATAGTTGAGATGTTGATGCCATCAATAACAATTTCACCAACTGTAGGATCTATGATGCGGAAGAGCGTTTGAATTAGGGTAGATTTGCCACTACCAGTTCTCCCAACAATGCCAGTCTTCAAACCTCCAGGGAAACTGCATGTGAGGCCTTTTAAAACAAAAGGCATGTGTGGTGCATACCGAACCTACACTGAAATCAGTTAGTATTGAAGGAAGTTTTGATATAAAAATTAATTAGAAAAAAGCCGATTACCATATTATAAGAATATATTTGCAAAGCTTTTTAATGACAAAATACAACAGGTGTTGTTAAAATGGGGAAGAAGTAGGCATTCCTAATGTTGCTATAATAGGTTTGACTCTCAAGTAGAATTAACTTGAATGCCAAAGAATGAGGATCCATAAAGTCAAGTCTAAATACTCTGTATGAGGTATAAAAATGAAAATGATTACAACAAAGATGACAAGAATGAGAATGATGATGATGATTTCTCCAAATTTTCAAAAGAAATCTCAACAATTTGCCTTAATTGCCTCACTCATTTTCTTTTGTCAATAATATTATGCTCCTGCTCAACAAGCCTATTAAAATTGCAAAGAAAAAAAATTAACATGTAAAAGATTTTATTCTTGATCTTACAATTTACATAATACTTTAACAATATATAACTAGTAGTGCTTCTTAAAATAAATTTTGAAACCAGAAAAAAGGAAAAATAAAAAATCCAATGTTTGGAAGATGTCAAGGAAATAAAGTAAAATACTGATAAGAAGAATATATGTTGTTTCAAAGTGAAAATTCATTAAATCTTATGTTCCTTTATGTAAATAACTTTTTATGCCTAATAGGGACATTTTTTGTAGGAATCTTAACTAGAATCTTGTTTCAGATATTTTTAGATGGCGATTCAACTACTTCTTAATCCATATTTGAAAGGAAGTTAGAACTAGAGGATCATGGTACCTTGAGATCATTTGTGTGCTATGAAGTTTTGCAAAGGGGTCAAATATTTCTAAGCCACCAAAACTAATTATGTGCTCAACTCTCAGAGATAAATTTATATTTTGACTTCTAAATTCTTTTGCTTTTCAGTTTCACCTACATTTTGTTAGGTTCTAGTTGGAGATAAAAAATTTCTTGCACGAGTGTCATTAATAGCCTTAATTATAAACAAATCTTCAAAGAAAAATAAAAATTAACTTGATAGTAGCTCCACCAATTGAAACTCCTCCCATATCAACCACTTTCATTCCTCTCTTAAGCAATTTGTAGCACTCATAACTATAGCTCAAATTTGATTATTTCCTAATAACTATTCTTAGCTCACAAATTTGATTATTTCTTACCCAATAGTACTTGATCATTATTTATCAAACGCTTTAAATATTATGCATTTTTCTTGGTCAAAAAATAATTAATAGTATGGTAATGAAGTTTCCCATTAAACCTTGTATATTTTTATCAAATGACTTTTCTTTCATTGAGTATTCCCTATGTTTTCCTTTGCTTTCAACTTAATATCATCATCATCAAGCCTATCTTAAATGGTTCTTATTTCTAAATTCATCTTTATTGAATCTTGCATAAGGAACCTATTTGGTGCAATTTCTTTTGCAATTCTCCCCAATTTATCTGATTGCTTGCCCATTTTCACTCCTAATATTTTTAGATAAGTTTTATATGCCCATCTTATTAGTGCATCTTCTACTCTTAGTTGTACATGCATATAAAATATTTAATTCTATTTTCTATAATCTCATCTTTAATAGATTATATTTTTTTATTCCCTATAATATAAGCATTTCTCAGTCCATCTTTTCAAATTTTTTTATGCATCTAGCTTAACATTTATTCATCCAACTTTCAAATTTTCTCATACATCTAGTTTAACATTCTTATGTTTGCCCTACTCAACTTATCTATCAATAACTTCTTTATAATCTACTACTAGGATTCATACAATATAATAGATCAAATTATACGATATTAAAATTCACCTTTATGCATCAATGAGACTCTTATTAACATAATTTTGAAGCATTTACCTATATTAATCACCTATCCGCACTCTAAAAATTATATCATCATCTAAATCTAATTTATCTAAGTAACATATCTAAAATAAATAAACATATCATATTTATCACTTAATTTTTTAAAATATTGGTTAAAAACTAATAATATCATGCCCGCTAAAAGTGAATGGCATAAATAAAAATTTTTAGCCTTTAATTTACTATAAGCAAGAATGAATGTGGAGGATTACCTGCAGGTCATGAAGGTCCAAATCTCCTTTTGATGGCCAGTTAACATCTGGCCTGTTCATTTCTATAACAAGAGGAGGTTCACTAGGAATGTTTGTATATTGAAGTATCCTCTCCACTGCTATTATTTTGTTTTCAAGGTTACATAGAGTCCAAATGACCCATGCCTGTAGCATATTCAGATTAAGACCATATGTAACGGCAAGACCAGCAAGACCTGATAGGAAAAGAAAAAAAAAATTATCCTATTATCATATATTTGTTGCTAGAGTAAGTTCAAAATGATATTTCAGATATTTCTTTAAAAAAATTACCAGGATCAATCACCCCTTTTGGCAAGCTAATCAAGAATATCAAACAAAAAGCAAACACAATGGATGACAACATATCCAAACGAAAGCAAAGCCACTCCATTGCAGTATTATTATAAAACCTTGGTCGATTACATTCATCCAAGCGTTTGGAATTAATGTCTATAAATCTTGATTCTTCACCGAAGCTTCTGATAGTTGTTGATCCTGACAATGATTCTGAAAAATGTTGTATAACTGGAGCTTTCAATAGCCCCACCAACCTTGCTAGTTCTCGCGCTGTGTCAATATAATATCGCTGAAGCAAAAAAATAAGAAAATGAATGCCATGTTCATAGGACAATAGAAACAAATCAACTTAAAACAGCAATTATCCTTCTTTAGCGTAAATAACTTTCAAGAAAACAAACAGATAAAGGATGTGTCACTTATTTTAGTCCACTCAAATGACTCAACCAACTCAAAAAGTAAACATGAGTTTTGATTAGGTAATACCTGATACCAAAAGCATAATCCAATCACTGGAATAAAGATGATGAAAACTTGCCATGCAACTTGTGACATGACTGCAATAATTCCGATAAGTTGTATGATTGTAAATGCAAATGCGCCAACTTGGTAAGGTATGTTTGTATCTACATCACTTTGATCGGTTGAAGCCTGCAACCAAATAATTTTTAATCCATTATTTCACGCCTAACTGAATGAAATACTTCTAACAAAATTGAAGTTATGTGGATTAGCAAACCCTGTTCAAAATACGTCCGCTGGGGGTGGAATCAAAAAAGGACATAGGAGCACGAAATATGCTGAAATGCATCCTATTAAATAGTATTGTTGCAGTTTTGAATCCAGCCATTGCAAGTAGAAAAGCTCTTATAAGGATGCATATAGAACTCCCAATGGCTAATGCAATATAGACAAAGATAAGAGTAAGCACAGTAACTGGAGCTTCCACATCTTTGGACACTGGAGCTGCCCAAGCCATCCAGTAATTGCTAGCTATCTGAAGGACTTGAAAAACAATCTGGGCAAACAATATTAGTGGCACTAGAGAACCTTTATATGCTGTTGTGATATACCTCCAGTAAACCCAGAACCCAACTCTTCCTTTCTCCCTTTCTTCTTCTTGCACAAGCTGGCCTTTCTGAATCTCTTTTTCATCAACTTTAGAATTCATTATATCTTTCTTATCTTCATAAAGAGTCTGCTTGCTGCTTTTACTATTAGCTGAATCATCTTCTGCAATATCGCTTGAACAATCTTTAGGAAGTTCCATATTGTCAAGAGCTGACAAGGCTTCTTTATGAGCACCTACTAATTCCATCAAGTCCCTTCCCGAAGTGATTATGTCATTGTATTTACCGATTTCTGTAATCTTTCCATCTTTCATTACCTAACAAGAAGGTTTCATTCCATTCAATATCGACGTCCAAAGTGAGAATAAATGACATTTTAAATTGAGAAAAGGACAAAAAGGAACAAAGCAATTTGTGGAACTCACCAATATAAGATCAGCTGAAGGTAGAAATTCAACCTGGTGGGTGACATAGACTACGGTCTTAGAAGCCAAATGTCCAAGCAAGCATTCCTATTATTAGAAATATGATTGTCAATGGCTTTAATCATTTGATAAGAAAGTGTCATAAAAATTTAAAGATAAAATTTATAAAATTATAAATAGGCCACTACATGATACGTACGTTAGAGTTGAATAAAAAAATCATTAATAGTCAAATTAAGGGTGGTGGAAATGAGAATATTAGAATGGCTCGCTTACAAGAAAAAAATTTAAGGAAAAAAAATATTATATTGCAGAGTTGATGGGAGGAACATCTATTAAATCTAATGCAATAAAAAAAAAATTTAAAAGCTTGGACATGTAGAACGAAAGATAGAAATTATCCTATTAAACAAGTAGAGGAAATTAGTGCAAGGGGTAGAGCTGAGATAATATGATAGAAGTTGTTCAAAAAGATTTTGACGATATATATTTAAACACCTAATATGGCACTTAATAGAAAAGAACAGAAAATAAGAATGCATGAAAACACCATCAATGAATTGGGATAAAGCAAATGATGATTATGTTATGATGGTTTTAAAAGAGAGAAGTCATCGTTAACAAAAGACTATAAAAGTGCAAAAATATATTATTAATTCTGAGCATATAGGTAATATATTTAGAACAACACTTGTAGTAAAAAATGAATTTAGCATCAATCAAAGAACAAGAAATTCTAAATGTCAATCTGTTTGATGAGTTAAAAGAAGTAAAAGTAATGGTTAGAAGACATTTACCTTAAAGAGATGGGAGCCAGTGTGAGCATCAACAGCACTAAATGGATCATCAAACAAAAAAATATCAGCTTCTTGGTATAAAGCACGTGCAATCTGAACCCTTTGCTTCTGTCCCCCACTTAGGTTGATGCCTCTTTCCCCTATTATTGTTTGGTCACCAAAAGGGAGAATCTCCAAGTCCTTCTTCAATGAACAAGCTTCGAGGACATTATCATAATTTTCTAAGTCCATTTTCTTACCAAATAGTATATTGTCTTGAATCTTTCCACTCTGTATCCATGGTGATTGTGCAACATATGCCGTCAACCCACATAATTTCACTGTTCCATCTATTTTAGGAACTTCACCTAAGATACAAGAAAGCAAACTAGACTTCCCAGAACCAACAGTTCCACAAACTGCTACTCTCATACCTTGTAGTATTTTAAAATTTAAATCTCTCAGGGTAGGTGACGACTCAGGTGAAAGGTCCCATGAGAACGTTCCGTTGCTCACTTCAATTGCAACATCAGAACTTCCTTTAGGAAGCTTCTCTACGACATTCTTTTGCAAGTCCTCAAGACGAAGGAATGTTGTTATCCTGTCAAGTGAGACTTTGGTTTGAACAACCATGGAGATGGTGTCAGGTAGAGTATAAATTGGTTCCTGCAACACTCTAAATGTTGCAAGTGCTGATAGAACCTTTCCTGACTCTAAAGTAATCCCCATAAGTACGCAAGTTCCAAAAGTAACCACAGCTACAAATGTAGGTGCACCCCAAAACACAAAAGTAGTCATTGCAGATGTGTAAACATATTTTTTCAACCAATTTGTTTCATTTTTTCTGAGCTCAGCAATCTTTTCTAAGAATTTCATCTCCCAGCCTTGAAGCTTGAGAATTCTCATATTTCTTAGGATTTCTGAAGTGGATTTCATCCTTATATCTTTTGATTCCATCATCTTTTCTTGGTATTTCTCCTGCATTTTACCCAAGGGAACATTTGCAAACATAACAACAAAAGTAGCTGCCAAAGCAGCTAGTGAAGCAATGCCCAATCTAGCATACAAGATAAATAAAGCCAAAGCTACTTGAACAGGGACCATCCATAGATCATGCAAATACCAACAAAAAATTGAAACTCTATCGGCATCCACACTCATGATATTGATGATCTCCCCGGTGGTACGTCCTTGTCTTGAATTGCTCGATAGGGTAAGACCCTTCTGGTAGATAATCGATACTAGGAATGACCTAACTCTCATACCAATTTGCTGTAATCGAAAGTACCAATGCCTCTGCGTAAGGCATTCAAATATCTTCGCAACTATGAATGCCACTACTAAAACATAACCTTCATTAGCAAACGTCTGGTGACCATTAAGATACTGAACGAAGTAATCAATAAGATAGGGTCCGACATAGGAAGCTACGGTATAAAGAAGCGCATAAATAGATGTAAGAAACACAAGTCTCCAAGAAGATAAGATTAATGCCTTTGCTAAATTGAAAGAAGTAATATGAGCAGCTTGTTCACTATTTCCACCGCTATTGTTTTCGCAACTACTTGCATTGCAAGATTCAAGCTTGCTTTTGAAAATTGGAAGAACCCCATCAACACTATCTCTGTGATCAAGCTGAGGTATATCTCTAAGGTCTAAAGTCTTCTTATTACCAGCAGCAATCAATGGACTCAACCAAGAGAAGGTAAGGATGCTAAGAAAACTAGCATTTGTGAACAAGGAGACGTCTCCAGGACCACTATCATTCTCACTTAGTTCCCCACTAGGATTACTTACCCCACCATTCAACAGAGATTCTTGAAGATGATTACTCCCATCTTCAACCCTCTTTCCGAAAAATCCAGTATAATTAAGAACCAGAGCAGAAAAAAAAGATCCAAGATCCATTACCCACATATAGCTTTCCATGATGTCAAGCTTGCTATAGTAGAAATAATCTAAAGCAATGGAAGAGCAGGACATTAGCAAGTAGATACCCCACCATATCTTAAGAAGAGCAGGGAATTTCTTCCGACTAGATGGAAGCATAGACAAGTGCAAGTAAGCCGAAATGACAAGCCAAGTGATTGCTCTAACGCCCAAATCCAAAGGAATGGCAAGTTGTTTAACAAAAATCCCTTTGTCATCGCCATACCAAAAGAGATCATAGATGCACAGGAAGAAATAAAACAAGGATAGAGTCAAGCTGGTTGAGAACGTTACTCTGTAATACAAAAATCTATCATTTTCTATTCTATCTTTATTCAAACTTCCACCACTAGACCTCCTACAGAACCAAAGCAAAGACAACGCAATCAAGAGCAGAATGTGACAGGAAGCATAGAACCAATGAAGAAATACAGGTTCTAAGAAGAATGCACCGCTTGGATTCGGAAATGAGGCTCGCAAACCATGAGCCGCAAATCGTAAAAACTCCATCTTTGCCTCTTACTATCGTCTAGGATTGAAAAGAATATTCCACCTTCAAAATTGTTACTTGGCGTACAGAAGGAGAGCATTGGGGTTTATATACGCAAGTTTCAGCGCGGTGATCACTGTCACTCTACAAGTCATCCAAACCGAGGCTGCTTGCCGGGCAAGTTTGCTGGTTCGTCGTTTTCATTCCGGTAGGACGGAGTGGGTCCGATTTATCCGAATAAATTAATGATGCCGTCAGCCATGGGGCAGTGGGGCACAGATTCGACAGGTGAGAGAATTCGGGGAAATGACCTGGTTCAGTTTGTCCTTACCATGCCTTTCACTTGGCTCTTCTCCTGTACCAACTTATTTTGATTAGGCTGAATTTTTAAAAGATTATATATAGTTATAATATTTAGGAATGAGTATTAAAAAAAAATGTTAGAGCTCGTCGCCAAAGCCATGGTCTACAAGACCAAGCAGTCCCGGCTACCTGCCGCCCATATAGATATATATTTTTTTAATTTAATTATATGTATTTAAAATATATAATTTAAGATTTGAAATATTTATATAAATTTAAATTATATTTTATAAGTGTGAAAGTATGACGAATTGCAATATTTAATTAAAATTTTATAACTGATATATCATCAAAAAAATTATCTTGATCGAGCATGAATCTTGGCGCAAAATTAAGTTGGAAACTTCAAAAATTAAATTGGGAACCATTTGAACTCCGAATTCAGTAAACTTATAGTCGAACTGAACGTCTCAAAAATACAAACCCAACAACACTAAATTCAACCCAATCCGAGCTCAAATGGGTCCAAATTGAAGACCCGAAGCGCATTTGGAAGGTTCAATTCATAATTTGGATTATCAATCAGTTTCCAAATGTGACGTGCTTATAGTCGAGTCGAGCTACTCAACGAGAAAAATCCAACGAGCCCAAGATTGTTGAATTATGATATCATTAAGACAATCAAATGTGAAATAAACAGTCCATGATCAAGGGATTCAACATCAGTTGTTCATTCAAACTACTCTCAATTCACCCATGATCTTCTTCCTATTTACTGATCATGCAACTCTCAAAAAACTAAAAATAGACCACTTATTTCTCATGAGGGACCCAAGCAAGATGAGGAGAAGAGAAGGAAGCAAGAAAGCAAGAAGAGAAGGAAGAATGTGAAGAGAAGAAAGAGATCACTCATACCACTAGACTCCTCGATCACTGTCGGACTTCCACCCTGTAGCCAACATACGTCAAATTTCTGTCCAACTGCTAACTGGCGCTAGAGTTCTGCTTGACCGTCGATTGATGCAGGAGTTATGCCCGACTGCCGACTAACACCAGAATTCTGCCTGACCGTTGTCTAAAGTCGGATTTCTGCCCAACTGTTAATTGAAGTCAAATTTCCGCTCAACCACCAAACAAGGTCGGATTTCTTATCTCTGTTTATAATTGGATATCAACCTTTTTGGTTGATTATTGTAATATGATCGTCCTCAAACTTGGGAACGAGTTAGTAACTTTTAATCCAACCAAATATTAGTGAAATCATTTCAACTAGGCATGGCCCCATGGTTTTTTTTTTCCTTTTCTAGGGTTTTTCATGTAAAATTATGGTGTTCCTTTTTTATTATGTTTGTGTCCTGGATATTCATATAAGGCTAAGGAAAAAAATTTCTATCTCTATCAACGTGCATTTTCTAGCCCGCAATAATAAGAAAACAAAAATATTAAAACTTTAAAACAATCCAACAAGTTGAAATTTTGATGAAAAGAAAATATATAATATAATTATACTTATATTTTTATTCAGAAAATAATCATTTTGAATAAAAAATAATGAAGAGTAATTGATATCAAAAGTTATTATTTCAAAGAATGTATTAAAATTACATAAGAAATGTACGCATAAATTATTTGCAAAATTACATGTATGTCATGCCTCTTTATCATATATTATAAGATGAGTATTATCTTCTTATGACATTATTGCGCTCCATGCAGGAGTGCGTGTGACTTTGGAGTGTATTGACCTAATCCTTTTCTCAATGGTTCCTAAAAGGCATGATTAAGTTCTTCAAGATTTTGTTCCTCTTCATAGTATCACTCATCGTCAGCTCTTCCTTGTTATGAGGACTACTGTTGACCAAAAATATTGTCAGTTTAAGAAATAAATACATTGTAGAGAGAAGGTACCCCTTGTTATTGATTGTTGTATTGGATTTGAGGTCATTGTATATTTGTAGGAAGAAAATAGGCTATATTAATGAATTAGGTAATTTTATAATTGTTTATCCCATCCAACATTAAATGATGGCCATTGATCGTGGGGATGCATTGGAGAAGAATTTGGAGTTGGCATTGATGTACCAACATTCCACAGGCTTTATTGTGAATTACCTTGGATTGCCTCCATGTTGCCTCGAGTTTCATCGTTGGTGTCACTGAAAGTTACAGAGTGCCCCATACTTCATAAATGTTGGGCCTCTACATTGAACAAATTGATAGCAAGCATCATCCCGCTTGCATCTCATCCATTGCTCCCTTAAAATGGTCATAATAAAATCTCCATTTGCTCGATTGTCACTTCCTAGATTTAATTTATCAATGAAATAACATGATAGAAAAATGAATTTTTAAAAAAGAAAATGTGGTGCTTACATAAAATTGTTCAAATGGGGTTCTATAATAATAAGATTTTAGAGGCTAGGGCATACCTTGAAATAGATACAATGAAGCCCATGAGTTATATAAACACAAGTAATGAGTGATTACACAATTATTGTTACCTTGTCTAATAATGGGCTTACTGTGTAAACCAACCACTTATTCCAAATATTAATACTAGTATCTTTATCCTCCTCCTCGTTATTATCATCTTCATCATCAAGTCAGGTCCAAAATAAGGACTAGTTGAAGTAGTAGGAAAATACAGTTGGTTCATATTCTTCACAAAGGTGCTCCTCCTAAACATCCCCAGTAAGGCCTCATTAAATTCGATTGTGTGGTGGTAATACTTTTCCTGCATATCTTAGTAAAGAGCTTGCCATTTCCTACTCTCCTCTCAAAAATAAAACCCTCCATCTTCTTTCTCAACTTATCCACTTGTTCAACTAAAGATTTAAGAGTCATAGAACTCCTACTACTCTAAGTCTGCTAGTCATTCTAGGCTCACTGGGTCCTTCTTCCTCTACACCTAATCTCTTAAAACTTTTAAATTTACTTTTGGTGAGGACTAAAATGGAAAAAAAAAATATTCTTCACTAAGATCTCCCCTCACACTAGCATTAACACACAAAGTATAGATTAAAGAAGGATGGTGCAAACACATAGAAGTAGTGCCCCTGATGATGTAATTTAAAGAAGAGTATATAAGCTTTTCCACATATATAGTGTAATCAACCTGAATAGCATAATTGAGCAAAGCTCGGTCTTTGGTTATCTCACTAATATTTTAGCTTGGTAAAAGATGAGTATGAAAAATTAATGTTACGCTTTGAAAAGTTGAGTTAAGCAATATGCAAGAAAATTAATAATTTTATCCTCCTTCTTCTATACAGCCCCACTATGAGGCTTATATAGAACTGTTAGCAACTCATCAAAATTTATAAGTGCTAGACTAAAAGGGTATACTCATCAGATTTAAAATCCCTCGGTTTATAGAGATAATTAATGGTTAGTGGATAAAATGGTACCCACTTACCTCTCACATAATACCTATTATCCACAACCTCCTTCCCATTTGCAAAAAACTCTCTCATTACATTAACTATAGCAATATAGGGTTCCTCACACAAAAGCTCCCAACCTTGGTTTACTATCATCTGAATTACTTACCGACCCAGGTTATGAAAGTCTCGCTCATGGATTAATTATTTATTTACCACTAATGCTTTATACCTTTGCTTAGCCTCAATGGAGATGAATATGCTCTTATTAAACAATGATGAAACACACTTCTTATTGCCAAATATTTTTCAGAGACAGATCTCAAAGAATAAGCAAGAAGAAAAATTATGAACTTGGAGAAAAACAAAAGTAAAAATATATTTGAGAGAACTTGAAACAAATATATCCTATTTATAAATAACATCAACACTATAGTGCTTAAGGGATCAGTGTTGCAATGCTTAAAGACTTAAAAATAATAGAGGGCCAAAAAAAAGAATGTTGCAATAGTGTAGGACACTTGGCGTTGTAGCACATAATTTTGAAAATAAAGCACTAGCTTTTTTACTAGAGAAACACAATGGCACATGATACTTATAAGCGCTACGATGCTAACAAAGACCACCATTGTGGCACTTAAACTAACATAATAATGATTTTGACCTAACATTGCGGTGTTAAAAAATAGTGCTATGATGCTATATTAAACATCATAATAAAAATATTTATGAGATCAATAATCTACTCTATCACTATATTACTTGATTTGACACATATACTTGCATATATTAAATGAGATTTTTATAATTTTTATATCATTAAAAACTAAGCATGTTTAGGGATTGATATAGTACTAAATAATTTTTATAATTCTTTAAGTTGCTCCACTACTCCCTTCAATTTACAAGGTAACTTTGGACTAAGGAACCCATGGCTGCCAATAAAAATCCTTCTGTCAGGTTGGGTCGATAAGGCCATCAATTGCTCCACTACCCCCATCAATTGCTCCACTACCCCCATCTTCGCTCTTTATTTATAGGTCTTATAAGGCCACAAGAAAACTTTCATGTAATAAAAAGTAAATGATACAATCTTTGATATCACTAATTTTAAATTATATGGAACATTTCGTGGGATGGCAGATACCTACACGACTCTAAGCTTTTGACAACATCTTCTTCCAAGATACACCATGCGAGTCTTTATGATGAGTCACATGAATAAGTCTATAAAATGAGTCCTCTAAAGGTGATGGTGAGTCTTACCATAATATTTATGACCTTTGGGCATAAAAGGCAAATCCTTTTGGATAATGAAATCCACGAGCCCTTATGGTTTACACTTCCTATCCTTATACATAGCCTCCAGCACAAATGTTTAAGATAATTCCTCAATTTAATTGGCTGAGACAAGTCATCCTCCATGCTGGCGAGTTCTTTAGATGGGCAATATGACTATTCTGACCTAATTCTCTTCTTGAAAACTACCGGCAGATACGATATACCTGTGGACATGCATAACTATACAATACCTTACTTTTTTGCTCGGATAAATTTTTTTATTGAATTTTCAAGATGACTAACTCACAAAATAATAAAATTGTTGGGGCATAAAATTTCAACTTAGGCGGACATGCAAGCAATGAACATGCCAACATTTTAGCTCATAGGTATACAAGTCACTAAAATCACAAATGAGAGGGCACAAGATTTTGGGCTTATTGTAACTCTAACTCTAATTTGATCAAATTAAGGGTGCATTTGAAACAAGTTTCTTGTTACTTTATAAAACTATTTTTTAAAACAACTTTCTAGCATAAATATTTGTTAGACTAATATTTTTTTACTAAAAATTCACTTTAAAAAACAAGAAAAAAGATGCCAAAATAAGAGCTAAATCAAACTAAAGCTTCGTTTGAGACAATCAAGAATTAGTAAAAAAATCATCCCAAATAAAACTTTAGACTTTATTTGAAAAATCTTTGTTATTATTTTAAAATAACTTTTTATTACAAAAAATTTGAGTTCAAAAATATTATTTCAATAAAGCTTTTTTTTAAAATTAATTTTAAAAAGAAACAAAAAAAAAAAAAAAAAAATGGTCCCAAACAAAATCTTAATCTCACAAAAAATTATTTTAAACCAAATAAAACTTTAACTCAACAAAATTTGTTTCGTATTTTAAGAAACTGTTCTATTTTCAATAAGAGAAACTTAAGGCATGATTTTTTTTACTATATCTTACAACTGTGCGTCAATGAAGCACTATTTTCGTTATGCTCATCAGTCATTTATAGGCTTCAGTTGGCCAAAATGCATGATAAAAAATCAATATATAATATAAAACAAATGCAAGATATTATTTTCTTAACTTTGTTTAAAACAAAATAAATTCAATGTAAAGATTGATCACGATAGACTAAGGCTAACTACAACAGTGGTACCTAATTATAAATCTTGCGGTAAAAACTAGCGGTTACAACTATGAGACAATGAGAATTTAACTTATTTGGCATAGCTAAAAACAAAGTGCTTGTAGTTTCAGGAAAGGGCATTTTGATAGCTTTGATATTTACAAGCTCAAAATAATGGTACCTAATTAACCCACAACAATTTAGAGACATAGAAGCCAAACGGAAAGATAAATATATAAGGAATAACAAAAAAAAAAAAAAACAGTCTCAAGTTGGAGGGTTTGTTTACATGTCAAGCCTAACAGTAAGGCAAAACCCAACCAAAACGTTGTACACCTATTTGATCTAATGACGGGAGAGTATCAGATAAGCAATGGAGACCTGATAAGAAATTCTGCAAAGCCATGATGTAAAAGATTAAATTGTGTGCTGCATAGTGGATGGTTGAAGTGGAGGAATGCATCTGGCTTGTTGTGCAATAAAAGAGTCTCCCTCAAACTTAAGGGAAAATTTTATAAGATGGTGGTGAGAACTGCAATACTTTATGGTGCCAAATGTTGGCCATTTGAAAAGAAGCATAATACTAAGTTAAAGTGTTGCAGATATGAGGATGCTTAGGTGAATGAGTGGCTTTATCCTTAGAGATAGGATATGAAATGAGCTTATATGTGAAAAGTTGGAGTAGCTCCAGTGGAAATTAATATTAGAGAGAGTCGCCTTTGATAATTTGTTCATATTAAACGGAGGACTTCCGATGACCCAATTAGGAAAGTTGAGGTATTAGATTTGACTTATGTTTAAAAAAGGTAGAGATAGACCTAAAAAGACTTGGTTAGAAAATATTAGAAATGATCTTTTTCTATTAGATTTAAATGAGAATTTGACTTTAATATAACACAATGACAAAAAAGGATTCATGTAGCTAACCAAACGTAGTTGGACAAAGGCTTGATGTTGTTGTTGTTGTTGTATAGTCCTGTCATAAGAAAATATTAAAGATAACTTATACCAAGTCAGCACTTCGCTGCGGCATGCAAATTGACTACGATAGCCAATATTTCTATAAATGTGTGATAAACATTCTCCTCCATGCTTTTTTAACAATGGAAAAACTTTATGAGGGTTTTTTTTCTCCTACTTTCAATGTGAGTTATGTACAATAATTTGTCCATGATAAGTGAAAAGCTACAGAGTGGATCGCAGCCGTTGAGGACAAGGAATATATCAACTTGTTCTATGGAAATGCTTTGAACGTACAGGGAACTGTAACCAGCAATGATATTGTTTTAAGCATTCCCAGCATTAACTACATGAGTTACTCTTTACGTTTTGCATTGCCCATGCAGGAGACCTGAATAATCAGGGACCAGAATTCAATAAGCCTGTAAGAAACATATCCATAGAAGATATCAGAAGATGGCTACTCGGCACTTACTATGTGAGATTTCCATTCTACTTTACTCCGCACCTCATTACAAGTAGACTGAGGCTGATTATAGATGCAATGAAATATGTGAACTAGCACAGCGGCATCAAGGGCAGCGTATTCCATCTGCATTATACTTCGAAATTTTCATCAAAACAATAATTTGGTGCACTTTAAAAGAAAAATTCATGATTTTTTTTAAATAGTACTTGGATAAGTGGTTTACTTCATACTGTTTAATACTATTTGAACATCGAAGTACCAATTGGTTTCTACAGTACACGGAAAAAATCCAGAGAAATGAATAAAAAAATATTTTATTATCCATTTTCAAGGATTATAGGAGTAAGGTTGTAGGTTAGAGACCTGATTTTGACTTAAAGGTCGCTGCTCCCAGTTGCTATTCCTTCTTGTCTTGTTCAAACCAGCTCCCAGTACTTTCTGTTCAAGCACGAAGCTAATCCATTGTCAACATAATAATAAGATTATTTGTCTATCTTTTATCGAAGGTGACTAGCAGTTTAAATACAGATGAGAGCAAATCAAAAACAAATTACAGTAGAAAAACATTACTAACATAAAACGGAACATTATATGCTATGAATGTACCTCCGCTAACCCTGAAAGACCACCGCCAGACTCATTAAATAGTTTCTGAACGTCAAGCAGCATTTTGTAGTATCTAAAACACTCTAGATCTCCATAAGATTGAGAAAGTTGATAAAGATCACATTGCAGGTTATAACCTGAATTGAGAAATGGAAAGAAGGTTCATCTCATGCATTCAGTCTTTCAATCATGAAGGAACTGTTTTAGAAGATAACTATAATTCCAATTGTCATACCAAGCTTTAAGATGTTGGGAGAACACAGAAGGTTTTTGAAACAGCTGTCTAACTCAAGTGGTACATCTTGATGTAGCTTTATTAAATCAAAAATATAAGCTCGGTTCTCTGAAGCAATCTGCATTATGGAAACCTGGAATGGCACAAAATGGAATAGCAACAACACAGATGTATGTGAAAATAATAGAAAAAAAATTGATGGCTTAAAGAACGAAGTAGAAAGCTACAAGCACGGGCACTGAACACAGCAATACATGTGTCACGAGAAATTATTTTGTGCGGAGTCCGGACGGAAAAAACCATCCGTATTGCTGCTTATTTACTGAGTATTTACTGAGAATTTGTAAATAGTCAACAAATACTCAGTAAACACTAAATACAGAGTAAATCAGCAAATACTCACAAAATATTCAGAGAATATTCACAAAATACTCAGCACATACTCACAAAATACTTAGTAATACTCACAACGGAGTATTGATTGAGTAATTGCAAATACGCAACAAATCCGGACGATTTTCCCTGTCTTGCATGTTTAAATTATATATATATATATATATATATAGAGAGAGAGAGAGAGAGAGAGAGAGAGAGAGAGAGAGAGAGAGAGAGATCACGTTGAGTATTTGCTAATTACGTAACATAAATTAGGACAACTACCGTAATAGGCATGTGGAACTCAATGGTAAGAGGCAAAAGCTCAAGTAACTAGCAGAAAGAGTAAAGGGAACAAACTAGTGAGGAGTTCAGGAGACTCCCAGAATGAGAAAATATGAAAATTTTCATGTATGAAAAGCTTGCATACAAGAAATAAGAATAAGGAGAAAAATACAAGACCTAAAAAGCCTAAACGAAAGGTCACACCAAAATATGTGCATACGAGCAAGCAAAATTTAGAGTATGGCATTCCATTCCAAAGGAAGACCGACCAAGGGTGATAGAAGAAAAATAATTTCCAGTCAAGCCTAATAAAGGAGAATGCTTGCGTAATAAGGAGGCTTGGATATGCTATTTTCAAGGAAAAACCTTAATTCAATGGGTAGTTTCTTTGGTCAAAGAGATAAGCTAGAAGAAGAATTCAATAGATCCAAAGTCTACTACATCTAAAAAGTAAAAAATGTTGAAGGCAAAATTCAAAGCAATCCCATTCCATTACAAAGAGAGAACTAAATAAAGGGGATAGGTAAGAGAATCTCCGTGTAAGCTTGATAGAGGAGAGTATTTGTGTAACAAGGAGGCTTGAATATCCTATTTGTAAGGAGTCTTAATTTAAGGTATAGTTTCTTTAATCAAGGGAATATTAAGGGATTATCTTGTTTTATCTTAGTTTCAATTCATCAAGTAATTAACTAATTTTAATTAATTATTTATTTCAATTAGTTAATTTTAATTAATTAATTATTGTGATTAATTAATTTGAATTAAATATTAATTAACTTAATATATTAATTAATATTTAATTTCAAAACGGTCATATCGACCGCACAAGGTAAGTTTCGAAAATAAAAAAGCACGGCATCACACGAAACTTACCTAATGCGTGTTTACCGAAAATCTAAATCGTTGAAATGACCTCTGTTTGCAAAATGGATAGTGCCAACGTGTATGGAGCTACAAGAACAGTTAAGATCAGCATCCACATTAATTGAAATCATTGATCGACAAATATAAAATTTCATGCGCACGGATCGAGGTGGCTTTGACGTGCGTGCACGATGACAATGACGTGGTGACTAAATCGATGCATGATTATTAAAAAAATTATTATTAATTTCATATTTTAGAACTAATTACAAATAATAATTAACAAAAAAGGAGGAATTAAAAAATAAGAAAAGCTAAAATCTAAATAATCCCTAAAACACCCTCACTCACACACATTCCCTCATAAGACTCGCAAACCGGACTCCTTACGATTCTCATGCATGGAGCTCACGCACAAGCCCTCTCCTCTCTCGGTTTGCTCACTCTCCCTCACATGACCAACCGCTGCGAACCATGCCTGTTGCCACCAAGGTAACTCCAAACCTCTATCTTTTTCTTCTCTTCTCTTCTTCTTTCCTTCTCCATCTCCTTCATTCTTCCTTCTTCCTTCAATTTTCTATCATCTTCTTCACCTCTTCTTCTTCTTCTTCTTCTTCACCTTCGTCCTCCTCCATCTTCCTAAACCTAACCCTAACCTTAACCCTAACTCTGATTTATCACTTTCTCCCTCTCAATCCCTCAAATCCCACATCCCCCTTCATCAAAAACATTCCCCAACACCTCTTACCCCTCCAACAAGATGTCCTATTATCCCTCACTTTCTCTCTAGACCAAGTGAGAAAATTCTCTCTAAAAAGAGAAAAAATTCATAATTTTTCCTTTCGAACACTTCATTCTTCATTCTCAAATACCCCCACCCTCATTCCTTCTTTTCCCACTAACTAGAGAGAAAACATTTTCTCTTTCTCTATCTAAAATTAGAGGGAGAGAGATTTTCTCTCTCTAACATCCTCCTTAGCACAAACACATTCCTATATCTTTCCACCAAAACACTAACCAAATCCCCTCTTTTCCTTTCTCTCTCCCAAGAAATAGAGGTTGCATCATCTCTTTCTCCGCTAGCCCACCATTGCACAAAAATATAAACATATATAAAATAACATAAAATATTATCATTAAAAAAAATTATGGATCACAAGTCTCATGCGCCTCGTCTAGCCGTCGTCGCATCCATCGTGCATCTAAGGTATAATCTCGACACTTGTTATTTTAATTTTTTATACATGAAATAAGTACCCGTGACCTTTTTTTTAGTAGACGGGGAAATTCATGTGCATAAAAATAAGTACCTGTGACTTTTTTTTAGCAAATGAGAAAATTCTTATGCATGAAAATAAGTACTTATGACTGCTTTTTGTAACAAACGAAAAAAATTGTTTACATGTTGATAAGTGTAAATAATGTGTTATTTTATGTGTTATATTTTCAGTAAAACTGTTGTTTAGTTGTATTGTGTAGGAAAAAAAAAAGAAAAAGGCAATAAAATTATAAATATCATCTAGCGCCGTCGCATCGGACCAAACAACGCCACAACACCATCAAAGACACGACCGGAGCGCCACAATATCGACATGGCAGTGCCAACTTCTTTGTTGGACAACATCGCTATGACAAAAGAGTCAGCTTTGCAACGCCCAACTTATTGTCTTCAAGTGCCGCAGCCTCATAATCTATCACACCTCGACACCCAAATTGCCATTCTGATGTCGAATCGTTCGAAAGTCGGCAGCACCGCGATGTGGCAGTTGTAATTGTCCAAGAACACGACCTGTTAGTAAAATGACGCAATTGTTCACTAAGTAACTGATGCATGTCAGCAAGCACTTGGCGAAGCCAAAATGCGTCGCGACGTTAATTCATTTTTGGGCACAACAGCATCGACCTTTGAATTTCATTAGAAAAAAAATATGCAATTTATATTAATCAATCTAAAACATTTTTTTTTCAAATATTGTATCGATTATTTTACTGTTTTTATTCCGTGATTGAGTCTCCACAACAAACATTTTAATTTAAGTAGAATAATTGTGATTAGAGTAAACAATAGTGGTTGATTGCTCAAAAGTATACTTTCTCGTGGGTTCAACACTCTACTAAATCACTTTATTAATTGATTTAACATGTATACTTGCATATATAAAATGGGGTTTGTTAATTTATATTAAAAAATCTAAGCATTATTTAGGGAAGTTAGAGTCCTAAGTATATATTTTTATAATACAAAATTGCACTCCATCATAGCCCCATCCCCATCAAATTTTTGGCGCAATTGTCAGGGAAGTATTTTAATTTTTGCAATATTTTAACTATATTGTTGAATTAATTGCATAGTTAAATCTACTTAAATATTTTATTTTATTTTATTTGATCATTATATATATATATTTTTTTTTTTCAATTGTATGCTTTATAGCCATAGAAAGAAATATGTCATTTGATCCTAAAATTGAGTGAATTTTAAAAATGGTTGAACCTGAGTTGTAGCAAAATCATTGTAGACCTATTAAAGATCATGCAAACATTTTAGTAAACGAAATTCATTGGAGCAAAAATATACGTACAATCCAAGCTAAAATATTTGAGTTAAAACCCGTTAATATTTAAATGGTTCAAAACTCACAGTTTAGAGGAACTCCTGTAAAAAATTCTAATTTACATTTAGCCAATTTCTTAGAAATTTGTGCAATATTTTAGTACAATGGTGTCAGTAATGATATTATTAGATTTAGATTGCTTCCATTTTCTCTAAAAGATAAAACTAAAATGTGATTGAATTCTTTATCTCTAAGCTGTAAAACAACTTGGAATGAGTTGACTCATAAGTTTCTTGCTAAGTATTTCTCATATTAAAAATCTGCCAAACTTAAAAAAAAACATAACTTCTTTTACTCGATTTGAAGGAGAATCCATTTATGAGAGTTGACAAAGAGTTAAGTAAATGCTTAAAAAATGCCTACATCATGCATTACATGCTTGTTTGATTATTCAAATATTTTATAATGGATTAAAATGCTCTCTTAGAGCTATAATTGATGCTGCAACTGAAGGATCATTAATGTCTAAACTCAAATATCATTAATGTCTAAACCATTTGAGAAAGGTTATGAATTAATAGAGAAAATGACTAATAATAATTTTCTCGTGGCTAGCTAAAAATATAAATATTGAAAAAGTAACTGGAATTTATTAATCTGATTTTTTATTAATCTTGACTACAAAAGTTACAGTGATTTCAAAGAAATTGAATACAATAGAAGTATATTCTAGAATAGGAACTGAATCCTCAAGGGATCAAAATTTAGTTGAAGATAATGATATGCAAATATTAATGTAATTGAAAGATAAAATTATCCCTATTCAAATACATATAATCCAGGTTGGAGGAATCTTCATAATTTTAATTGGTCAAATAATATGAGTGGTAATAATCAATTGAATAATAGGAAGAATAATAAAGGAGTAAATTGGAACCCTTCTCAACAACCTGTTGTTAATCCTAGACTTACATATCCTTCAGGATTAAATCAAAACAAACAATTTGGAAATAAAAAAAATATCATTGAAAGATGTAGTTATGCAGTCATGAGATCGATTGCAAAATTAAGTGGCCTCTATTAAAAATTTGGAAACCTAATTAAGTCAGCCTGCAATTTCAATCAAAGTAAATATCTTGAATCTTTACCTAGTAATAATGAAGTTAATCTGATAGAAAAAGAAAAAGATCTTAATGGAAGCCATTTGAAGAATAGAAATAATATATCTCAATCGAATTAAAAAATCTAGGCAAGTATGGCTTAAGACTATAAACTTAGTGCTCTATGGGAGGCACCTCAGAATTAGGTTTAATATGTTATTAAGTATGACTGAAGATTATAAACTTAGCGCTTCAAGAGAGACAACTCAAGTTATAGCTTGTGTGATAATGAAAGTTTAATTTTCAATTCTTGTTAATTCTTAGGTATAATGCAATCTTCGTCCTGAAAATTCAATTTAAGCAATGGATATAATCAAGCAAAGACATTCCTCCTCTAGAATTAAAAGTGAAGAACATTTGGAAAATGAAAATTCCTTTTCTCTTCTCCACATACAAAGTTCTGCTATCATTAATAAACTTTATAAGCTCAATGATGAAGTTCATGAGGATACAAGAAAATACAAGGCATAAATGAAGAAAATGTATAAATGTGAATTTTTAGAGTATGAATTTAATCCTAGTTAAGATGTTTTACAGTTTGATTACAAGAAGTTTTGCCATGAAAAAATTAAATATGGATGGGTTGGCCCATATTTTGTTATTAGAATATATCTCAATGGTGCATTTATATTCAAGATAAGAAAATTTTTCACATTTTCAAACACAATTGTCATAGATTGAAACCATGCTATTAGATGAATAAGGAAATCTTGAAGTTGGAGGAAAGGATGTGTGCTTGTATCTTGGTTGCACTTCATATTTTTTAGAAGATAATGCACTTATGTGAGTAATTAGAGTATGTTTTATTGTATTGACTTTAGAAGCCAATATGCTATGCATTGTGCCTAGTGCACAAGTTATCTTGTAACCTATGTTATGTTATGTTAAAACATGTTTTATGAGTCTTTTATTATTTATATGAAAGCATGTGCTATGTTAATTGTTATTTTTGTTCCTTTTATTTACATTTTATTAAAAAATTTCTCATGCTTGCTATAAGTATTGCATTCAGATTACTTAATTAATCTTAATAAAAATGATAATTAAAAATTATATAAGAATAATAATAAAACCCTAAATAATAGTTTAAATGAACACTATTTATATTTCATATACTGAAAAAAAAAATAATTAACTGAATTAAATCATTTAAGTTATTGCTTTAACTTAAAATTATAAGTAACACCTTTACACATTATTTTTTGAAGTAAAGATGAATAGTTGAAAATAAAGATTAGATATGAGTAGATTAGAATTGGAAATCATAAGCAATCCAAAATTTGGAATTAGTAATCTTATTAAATCCTTTAAGATTGTAAAAAGGTTCAAAGATAAAACTGATATTCAATATTAACTATGTACTCAATAAAATAAAATAAAAAAGGATGATTAAAATTGTTCTTTCATAGAAAGACAAATAAAAGATGAGTACATTTAAAAATGGGTATCAGTTAAAAGCCTAGAATTCGATTACAATCTTATACTTAAAATTCACAAAGAATAAAATAAGAAAATCAGTATAAATGATAGTAAACTAATGAAAACTTCAATTTTAAATACAAACATATATAATCCTTTGTGGGCTCCGAAAATTCGGCCCCGGCCTCCGCTCGCCGCGCGATTTCTTATTCGGCGAGGGGAGTTTTAACTGAATAAGTTCCGAGGTAAATTTTGGAAGGCAGATGAGTTTGTAGATAAGACACTACCCAGAGATTTCGCCCTCATTTTACGAGGACTTTATGATCTGAGTTCTGGTTTCCTATAGGCGTAAGCCCCTATAGTTAATTACCCCTCCCGATCACGAGAGAGAACTTTCGATTAAGGCTAGTCGTCAATCAAATACGTGTAAAACACATGGTATCTGGCATATAGTAGCAGCAATAGGTTTGAAATTTGGAGAACTGGATTTGGATTTGGGAATTGAGTTGAAAGTTTGAAAATTTGAAAGGTTTGATATTTAAAATAGAAATTGCACCATCTAACACTTAAAGCGGATGATGGGGGAATGGATGATGGACCCGATCAAGATCCCATGGTTCCGTCGTCCCGGGCCATCGTGGACCCTGGTCTACTTAGTCAGAGGAGGTAGTCGACCCAATCTGACAGAAGGATCCTTGTCGGCAGCCATGGGTTGCTTCGTCCAAGGGGACCTTGTAGACCTGGGGTGGGTATTTGTCTAAGGGGACAAATTTGAATCCGCCTTAGCTTACAGAGGGCTTTGTGCCCTATCGATCATATCCTATTGATTCATATCTCAAGGATTTGATGCCAATAAGGAGCGTATTGGCTCTGGCCATAATCGCTATCTATGGTGCCACTTGGCGGCAAAACCACTCGGTTCAGAGGGCCCCGGGTCGTCGTAACCGTTTATCCTGCGGTGGCCATTTAGCGGCAGACCGCCGGTTAGAGGACACGTACCACGTCCTTACTGGCAGGAGACTGTTTGAGAATGAATCTTAGTGATATTTTCGACTAGGCATTTCGCTCTTTTGTGAGCTGAAGTAAATTTTAATTTGTCCACCCCGGCAAACTGTTGCGGAGGGTGGATGGATTTTGCTTTAGGTATTGGGATGGTTGAATTTCAAATTTTAAATATCTGGACTTTGGAATTTGTTGGATTTTGGCATTGTGGGTAGAGCTTGGAAGACATTTGGATATTTAGGGGACATTAAAAAATATTTGGGAACCCCTCCGGTTGAGATCTGCATTCAACACGGCCATCATCGGGGTGTTTGGTGGTCATTTCCATTTGATTGAACCTTGTCGACCCTATCAACTTATTGATGGGGGATCGGGTTCCTCATAGGCTTTGCGCCTTTTGTTCATGAACTTTCTTTGTTGAAGGCCTCAAAGGCCGAATAAGAATGTTGTAGACACCTTCTGTCCGCTTGTATCAGTGTTGCAGATCCGGTGGCGTGGATTTTGTAGATCGTAGACGCCTTCTGTCTGCTTGTATGAGTGTTGCAGATCCGGTGGCGTTGCGTTGTAGATTGTAGACGCCTTCTGTCTGCTTGCATCAAGGTTTAAAATTGCGTAAATAAGCCTCGAGGCGTTTTTCGTCCGTGAGGCGAGGCGTACGCCTCGAGGCGGTGTGAGGCGTAAGCCTCATCGACGAAGAATTGCATAAATGATAATTTAAGGGTTTTAGCAAGTAAAAAATAGTAAGATTCTATCATACAATAAAAACATCTAAATGACAATTAAAATTAGGGGAAAGTAAGAAAATAGATGCAATAAAATCATGTCCCAAAGTACAAAATCACAAAATATTAATCTGTCAAAACTCCCAAAGTACAATTAAGAAAGAACATATATAATCCAATCATGTCCCATCACTAAATAGGTCTTCAAGAGAATATTCTCACCCCTTCCTCCTCTCTTATAGAGTCCAATGTCTTCCAATCAAAGCATGCACTCATGAAGAAGTAAACTAACACTAACAACTAGTACTAAAGATGATGAATAGAATAATATGCCGGACTGCCGGTGGTCCAAGGGGGCGCTGCCCCCTGGCGGGGTTCGACCTGCCCGGTCAGTAATTTTTATGGGAAGATACCGAGTGGTACCGAGCATGTTCCTTAGCAGTACCGAGCATGTACCTAGCGGTATTGAGCGGTACCGAGCATGTACCTAGCAGTACCGAGCAAATACCTAGCTCTACCAAGCATATACTAAGCGGTACCGAGCATGTACCTAGTAGTACCGAGCAAATACCTAGCTGTACCGAGCATATACTGAGCGGTACCGAGCATGTACCTAGCAGTACCGAGCAAATACCTAGCTATACCGAGCATATACTAAGCGATACCGAGCATATACTGAGCGGTACTAAGCATATATTTGAGGCGTACGCCTCAGCCAGAATTGCGCAATTGCGCCTCTGAGGCGCGCCTCAGTCCAAGTGAGGCGTACGCCTCTGCCAGGAGAGGAATTGCGTAAGCCTCGAGGCAGTTTTGGGTCAAATTGCGCAGAGGCGCGCCTCAAGGCGCGCCTCTTATTGCGCAATTTTAAACAGAGGCTTGCATGAGTGTTGCAGATCCGGTGGCGTTTTGGTCTTGATGTTGACCTCCCCTTTCTCAATCACCGGGGAGGGGATTCTTTCTGAACTTTGGAGTATTGGACTTGATATTGACTCCCCTTTTCTCATTCACCGGGGAAGGTTTTCTTTCGGACTTTGACGTCCACTAATTGCTGCTTTGCTTTGAAAAGATCTCCTTTCGAGATATTTAGTGTAATGGACCTTTTTGTACATTAGGTTGTAGTTGTACTCGAGGTACTTGTAGATCTTGATCACCGTTGCTGTAGGTGATATCTATACTTGTGCCCACAATGGTTCGTTATGCTTACGATATATTCACTGTTGTTATCCACAAGTCTTGATCACCGTTGCTGTAGGTGATATTCATACTTGTGCCCACAGTGGTTCGTCGTGCTTGCAACACACTGTTGTTATCCACAAGTATCCATTTGCAGGGGACCCGTTATATCCGCTACGACCTCCTAGTAGTATTCGTAGGAGAGCCCTTGATGTGCTTACGATATGCCCACTGTTGTTATCCACAAGTAGCTCGTATTTGTTTGTAAGGACCCGTCGTATTTGCTACGAGTTCTTAAAGATGTTCGTAGGAGACCCTTGTTTCCTACATCATGCCCACCTGTCACCAATCTCAGGTGGGATTTGTCGGGTTGCATTTGTTTATAGGAATGGGTCTTTGATTATTGATCTCCAGTAATGCCATCTCAATCAACAGGCATTTGTTGAAATTGTTGTTGGAGATGTTTGTACTTGTTTGTAAGGATCCGTCGTGTTTGCTACGAGCTCCTAGGAATGTTCGTAGGAGATTCTCGTTTCTTGCATCATATCCACCCTTTCACCAATCTCAGGTGGATTTGTTGATTGTACTCATTTGTAGAAGACAGGTCTTTGATTGCTGATCCCCAAATATTGCCATCTCAATCAACGGGCATGTATAGGGATTGTTGTAGGAGATTTCAATAGTGCATGGATACTCGTGCATTTCATTCTTGCAGATATGATGCACCCAATTTCGTAGAGATTGTTGTAAGAGTCTACTACATTCTTTACTTGTAAGCACTGAGATCTGGTGTATTGTTCTTGAAAGTTCAAGTTCTTTTATTGCTCATGACAAGTTTGGATCCAACTTGAGTTCAGTTTGTGTTCCTTGCTCTCCACATCTCATTCCAGTTTTGAGTTCAAGTAGTGAGCTTGAGTGATCTTACTCAATTCATGTTAGAGTTCATTTGAGTTTGAGTTCTATGTTCAGGTCCCCTGATATTGCACAGTTCGAGTTCCAAGAACAAGTTCAAGTGCTTGTTCAAAGTTTTTTGAAGTCTTTGTAGGTTCATTTTTGTTTAAACTGATTTGAATTTGGTCCAAACTTTGATTTTATTTCATTTGGATTTTGGTCTTTAGAAATCATTTGAATTTGTTCAGGTCCTCTGCACATGTTCAATCAAGTTCAAAAGTCCACTGCCCTTTCTTATTTGATCCAAATCTTTGTTCTTTTGAGTTCAAAACAGGTCTGAGTGTAGTAATATTTCACCCGAAATTTCGGCAGCCTCCCGGCGTCTCCCCCGTTTAGGGGAAAACTACGAGAAAACTGGGCCTTCCCACCACGGCCAATAAAGGCGTGCATGGTAGGTGCCCTCTTTCGAGGACACCTCGGCCATGATTTTTCTCCCCACCACGGCCAATAAAGGCGTGCATGGGGTCTTTGACGGTACCTGTTACAAGAAGAGCAGTTGCTTTCCCCCCGCCGGGGGTATTTATAAATTATTCCGGCCGTGCAAAGGAGAGTACACCAGGCTCGCCGTGTGCGTCGAACCGGTTTCCCTCCTACCACGGCCACTAAAGGCGTGCTTAGGTGGTTTGCCGGTCCGACACGTATGTCGAGACAGGAAGGCGTGGGCCGCACGCTTACCTCAACACAGGTGTCATGTCGGTTGCCCCTCCTACCACGCTCAATAAAGGCGTGCATAGGTAGACCGCCGGCCCGACACGTTAGTCGAGATAAGAGGGCGAGGGTTGCTCATTTAGCTCAACACAGGCGTCGTGCCGGTTCCCCTCCTACCACGCTCAATAAAGGCGTGCATAGGTAGACCGCCGACCCGACATGTTAGTCGAGATAAAAGAGCGGAGGTTGCTCGCTCACCTTATCGTAGGTGTCGCGCCAGTTGCCCTTCCCACCACGCTAAGAAAAGCGTGCATGGGTAGACCACTGACTCGCCACGCATGACGAGGTAAGAGAGCGAGAAGGGAGGCGACTGTCCGCCTCGTCGTAGGCGTCGAACCGGGGTCCCATCCCACCACGCGCAATAAAGGCGTGTATAGGCGGTTTTCCGGTCCGTCGTACACGTCGAGGATGAAAGCCTGAGTTTAGGGGTTATACCTTCGGGGCCGGTGGACTGGCGGTCGTCGGTGGAGGCCCGGATGCTGAGGCGAGAGAGCGAGGCATGTTCCTCTCTTTTGTAATTAGTATTAATTATAATAATAATTAAATAATTATAATTAATAATTAATAAATAATTATTAATTAATTATAACTAATAATCTAATTATAATTATAATTAATAATTGATTATAATTAATCGAGACTAATTATAATCAATCAAATAATTATAATTGATAATTAATTATTAATTATAAATTAATCATAATTAATAAATTAATCACTGTTGTAATTAAATAATAATTAAAATAATTAACGATAATTAAAATAAGCTAAAATCCTCCATTTTCCCTCTCTCTGTTTCGGCGGATCCACGGGATTCGGCCGGGGATTACAGCGGGAGTCAAGTCGGATTTAAGCTAAATCCAGCCGAACGGCTTATGTGCACGCGTTAGGTCCCGGCAATGGGTAAATCCCGGATTTAAGGATTTACAGCTTAAATCCCGTATTTACTAAATCCCTAGGTTCGGTGGATTTTCGGGATTTGGCCAAAGAAGTGCGTGAAAGGAAGAAAGTTACCTTCCACAGCAAGCGGGCTCCCGATCTTGTGTCCGACCAAAATGCCGTAGCTTTCGGTCTAGCAGCAAGGAGGGATCGTCAAAGGAGCGAAGTCGGACCAACCGTTGGGAGTCGAAGAAGCGGCGGGTAGGGAGAAAGTTGCGATTACAGCAAGCGAGCTCCCAGTTGTGGCTTGCGATCAAACTGCCGTAACTTCCGTCCGACTGGAGGGAAGAAAGTCGGAGGTGCGAAGTCGAACCAGCCACGAATGAGCCGGAGCAGTGATGGGAAGAGGAGAGAGCTCACGGAGGAGAGAGCGGGAGAGATCGAGAGGGAGAGCCGGACGTGCGTAAGAGAGCCGAAGCCCTCTCCTCTTCGATCCTTTATTGACGCAGAGAGATCGTGGGAGCGATCTCGACGTGCGACGTGCGAGTCGTGTCGAAGGTCGTGTGAGCTGTGCCGACGACGTGCGGGAGCAGAGAGAGCAGGTAAGATTTTTTTTTTGATTTGATTTCTTTTTTTTTTTTTTACATACAGCAGGTCAACAAATGCCCCCCAACAAATGTGGTAGGCGTCTGGAGCGGGCCACGTTTGTTGTATGCTGATTGACCCTGTGGATCTCTAGATATTCGTTCTAGATGTCACACTAGGGTTTCCATTTAGTGGATCTCCAAAATTTCATTTGGATGTCACACTAAGATTTTGTTTTAGTGGATCTCCAAAATTTCATTTGGATGTCACACTAGGATTTTCTTTTAGTGGATCTCTAAAATTTGTTTGGATGTCACACTACTTTCTTTTTTTTTCTTGTATTTTTGAATGTATTCATAGATGGTTGATATCTTGTTGAAATTTTAAATATTTATTTGGGGATCTCGGCACGCACTGCGATGTCGACCCAAATAAATATTTAAAATGCCCTCAGTCTTTACGGACATTTGTAGATGTCATCAGGGTTCTCATTCTGCAACTTTAACCTGAGTCCTGAGATTTTGATCCTTCTGTCTTGTGCTTTGTGCTGCGGACTTGGTGAAGGGTTGTCTGATTTGTCTTTACTGACTTGTCAGAAATTTTGTATTCCTTCCACCCTTTGCTTCTAGCTTTGGCGGGCTTGATGAAGGGGTAGATGCCAGTGACCTAAACCCTTAGGTTTGTATTAGGTCGATGGCGAGAAGTCATCGGTCCTGAGCTTTGTGCATAGCGGACTTGTTGATGACGAAATCCTCTTAGTTCGGCCATAGGCTTTTCATGAACTTTGGGATAGTTTTCTTCTGTCCTTTGCTATGTGCTTTGGTGGACTTGTTGAAGAAAAATTCTTTCGATCCTCGCTTTGTGCTTTACGGATTTGCTAAAGGATTTGCAGGTTCTGGATTCAGTTGATAGTACCGAATGTAGGTAGTATCTTGATCCTTGACCACTTGAGAAGACTTTAATCTGAGTTACTTGAGTTCATCAGATCGGGAGAGCTGGGATTTGACAGCTCTTCGTCCTCTGGTTGCTGAGATGGGGGTTCCTTTACTACGGCCTTTCTTATGGCTTATTGAGTAGATGGAGCTGCCAGCGATCCGGCCATATTTGGGCTTGTTGGATCCGACCTCTTACACCCATTCAGGTTTCAGACTTGAGCTATGGGAATTGCGCTCCCCAATGCTGATTTTGCTGAAGTTGACAGATTTGGAGTCATCCTTCGTGGTTGTAGATTTTGGAGCCTACGAACATTCAATAGTTGCTCGAGACTCATCCTTTCACTGGAACTTTGATTCTCCAGTCATTTTGGAGAACTTTGTAGACTACGATCACTTGAACTGGTCGAGTCAAATTTGCCTTCGTTCTTTCTTCAGTCCCTACTGACGGGTTGACGAAGTGGGGGTTCCGCTACTACGGCCGTTCTTATGGCTTGTTGAGTAGACGGAGCTGCCAGCGATCCGGCCATATTTGGGCTTGTTGGATCCGACCTCATACACCCATTCGAACCTTAAGCTTCAGGCTGTCGAAAGACTTCAAGCTTTTTCAGCTCAATTTTGTAGGAGTGTGTAGTTTCAAAAGTCTCTTTCTTGACTTTTAAACCTCGGTTTGTTGGAGAAGGCGTTGTCTCGATCTTTTGAGAGATCACCTGCACAGACTTTGAAAAGAAATCTTTGTATTCTTTAGCACAAAGTAATAGAAATCTTGAAATGTTAAATATTTATTCGGGGATCTCGGCGTGTAGCGCGATGTCGACCCGAATAAATATTTAAAATGCCCGGGACATTTTAGGGCAGAATAGGATTGGAATTTTGAGATTTTTAAATATTTGTTTGGGGATCTCGGCACGCAGCGCGATGTCGACCCGAACAAATATTTAAAATGCCCACAGTCTGATAGGGAATTTTGAAATGTATTATCGTAACGCAAGAGAATTTCAAAATACAGAATATATATACGCTAATAGACATGTATGAAAACATAGCGTATTAAACGTGACGTCTGCTTGAGCAATTCATGCGTAGTATTTCTTTAGGTATCTGCCATTGATCGACGGCATGGGCCTTTGACCATTCAGATCGACCAGTTGATAAGCTCCTCCTTGAAAGACTTTCTCGATGACGAAAGGTCCTTCCCAGCTGGAAACAAATTTGCCACCAATTTTTCTGTGCGGGATGATTGGCCTTCTCTGCACCAGGACCAATTCCCCTTCTTGAAATGATCGAGGACAAACCATTCGATCAAAGGACTTTGTCATTCTTGCTCGGTAGATTTTCAGGTTTTGCTGAGCTTGTAACCTGATTTCATCGAGTGCATCGAGCTCCTCCATTCTTAGACGAGCATTTTGTTCTTGAGTGAGCTCATTCTGGACTGCTACCCGAAGAGATGGAAGTTCAACTTCTAGTGGCAGTACGGCCTCAACTCCAAATACTAGAGAGTAAGGAGTGGCTTTAGTTGGCGTTTTATAGGTTGTACGATACGCCCATAACGCTTCTGCCATTTTCGTATGCCACTCTCTTTTGTTCTTGGTAAGGATTTTCTTCAACAATTTCACCAGTGTCTTGTTGAAGGCTTCTGCCAGGCCATTTGCTCTTGGATAGTATATAGAGGAATACCGCCAATCGATTTTGTGCCGATCAACGAACTTATAGATTTTTGTACTTTTGAAAGCAGTTCCGTTGTCTGAGATTATACGGCGTGGCACACCGAATCTTTAGACAACATTATGGGTGAAGAAGTTGATCACGTGCTCAGACGTAACTTCTTTGAATGGAGCCGCTTTTGCCCACTTAGAAAAATAGTCTGTCGCTGCCAAGATGAAGCGGTTTCCTGCTGATGACGGCGGATCTATTGGCCCGATAACATCAGTACCCCAACATTCAAATGGCCAGGATGCTATTGTTGGGTGCAGTAGATTTGGCGGTTAATGTATAACATCACCGTGGATCTGGCACTCGTGGCACCTCTTAGCATGATTGATACAATCTCTAACCATGGTCGGCCAATAGTAACCCATTCTTTTGATCTTGACTGCCATCTTAGGACCTAATTGGTGTGCTCCACAAAGCCCTTCATGAACTTCTATCACTACCTTATCAGCTTCTCGGATCCCTAGGCATCTTAACCACATTTGATCGAAAGCACGTCGATACAATGTGTTGTTGACAAATGCATATCGTAGTGCCCTCTTTTTGATTTGAGTGGCTAAAGATTTGTCTGTTGGCAATCTGCTTTCTTTGAAATAGTCAATGAAAGTCTGCCTCCAATAATCATCTTCCTCGACATCTAGGCAATTCCACCATGACTCTGAAGCTTGACTATTTAGGGTTTAGGGTTTAGGGTTTAGGGATCCGGCGATTGTGCACCATAATTATGATGGGCCATTCATCATCCATATTTGCCATCTCTTTAGCCAGTTTGGCGAGGGAATCAGCTTTGCCATTTTGACCTCGGGGAACTTGAGTTAGTTTAACAACTGGAATTTGCTTCATAAGCTCAAGAACTCGCCGATGGTAACAGGCCAACTCAAATTTGGTGATTTTGTAAACTCCCAGTACTTGATTTACAACAAGTTGAGAATCGCCAAAAATCTGGAGATTTCGAATTCTAACATCGATTGCAATCTCCAATCCTGCTATTAGGGCTTCATATTCGGCTTCATTGTTTGTCCGAGGTTCAGTTAAACTGAATGAGAATCTCATTATGCCTCTCTCGGGCGCCACGAAAATAAGTTCGATTCCGGCTTGAGCTTTTTCTAGATTTGGAGGCCGAGCACGTTTAATTGATGATGCTCTATCAAAGTACATTTCCCATACTCGTAGCATCTCCTCTTCTTCAACATTCATGATCTGCTCGTTAGGTAGATCATCGTTGAGCGGTGAATCTGCAGGGATAGGATGTGCTGCAAGAAAGTCCGCCAACACCTGTCCTTTCACTGCCTTCTGTGGCACGTATGCGATATCAAACTGTAGTAGGATCACTGCCCACCTTGCCAAACGACCTGTCAACGCTGGTCTTGTTATCAAGAACTTCAGCGGATCGATCTTTGATATCAAGGTGATTTTGTGAGATAACATATAGTGACGAAGCTTCTGAACTGCGAAGATCAAGGCCAAGCAATGCTTCTCAATTGGAGAGTAGCGGATTTCTGCTTCTATCACAATACGACTAATGTAGTAGAGCGCATTTTCTTTTCCTTCTTCATTATGCTGGGCCAATAATGCTCCGATGGACTCTTCTAGTGCTGCTGTATACAATATAAGAGGCTTCCCCGGGATTGGCGCCGCGAGAATAGGAGGACTTAACAGATATCTTTTAATGTTGTCAAATGCTTCTTGGCACTCTTCGTCCTATTTGAATCGGACGTCTTTCTTCATCAACTTTGAAAATGGCTGGCACCTACCCGATAGATTCGATATGAATCTCCGAATGAAAGCCAGTTGACCTTGTAAGGAATAGAGTTGTCGAAGGCTCTTTGAAGGTGGCATCTCCATGATTGCCTTGATCTTGTTGGGGTCGACTTCGATGCCTCGATGTCGAACAACATATCCCAGAAATTTTCCTGAGGATACCCCAAATGCACACTTGAGAGGGTTCATCTTCAGATCGTACTTTCTAATCCTCTCGAACACAATTCTCAAATCATCAAGGTGATCTTTTCGATCCATGCTTTTAATGACCAAATCATCTACATAGCATTCGACCTTTTGATGGATCAAATCATCAAATATACGAGTCATCGCTCGTTGATAAGTGGCACCAGCAGTCTTCAGACCAAAAGGCATAACTGTGTAGCAGAGTATGCCCATGGGTGTTCTGAATGATGTATGTCTTTCATCTTCAGGTGCCATTTTGATTTGATTGTAGCCTGACGATCCGTCCATGAATGAGAACATATCATAGTTGAAAGTGTTGTCAACTAGAAGTTCTGATACTGGGAGCGGAAAATCGTCTTTTGGGCATGCCTTGTTGAGATCCCTGAAGTCGATACATATACGAATCTGACCATTCTTCTTCTTTACAGGGACGATGTTGGCGATCCAATCAGCGTACTTTTCTTCTCGGATGAAGCCTGCTTCTATGAGCTTCTTCGTTTCTGCAATCACCTGTTCTTCAATCTCCAATCTCATTCTCCTTAGAGCTTGCTTGATAGGCGCTGCATCGGATTTGATTGCTAATCTGTGAACTGCCACTTCAGGGGATAAGCCAGGCATCTCAGCATATGTCCAAGCAAAACAGTCCCTGAATTCACAGAGGAGCTCTTTTATTTCTTCTACTTGATCTTCCAGCAGAAGAGAGCTAATGAAGGTTGGGCGAGGGTCCTCCTCAGTTCCCAAGTTGACTTCTTTAAGCTCGTCCATCGTAGCAGCTTGTCCACCATCTTCCAGTTCTTCTGGTGCAGGCTCAGCTTCTACGGGTTGGTTATCATAATCATCAGCTTCGCGTGTCTCTTCAACACCGCCTTCTTCAGGTTCAATTTCCATGCATGTGATTGCCCGGCAAGTCTCTTTCTGGAGGAATATTCTTTTTGATGAATCCGATGCCTTTATATGCATCTGTATCTTTCCGTCGTAACGGACGCGGATTTCTTCCATACCAGAGGCCCAAGCTTGTACGAAGCTGTCGTTTGGTGGTAGGAATATTGACTTGCTTTCGTAGCATTCTTTGAATATTCTTGGTATTGAACTTGGGTAGCCTCGTAGGAAATAATTCCTCGGAGTCGAGGAGCATGCAATCCCAATCATGATTTTCCTCTTCACGAACTCCCGTGGAATATAGTACATTTCCTAGTGCAGTCCCCTTCTTCAGAGGAGGCAGATAAAGAGTGGAGAGTTCTTCAACCTTATGCACCTCACGTGAAATGATTTCCTTGAAGTGTTGTAAGGGGATACGCGTGACTACGAGTAAGCTATCTGAGATTGACAGACTGTCTATCCTCCTGGAAAATACACTCTGCACTGTGTTCATGTAGATAGAGTCATAGTTATAATCATCATTTGAGTATTCAACCTCCTTGCTCCATTTGGATGCAGCTCGGCCGACTCTTCTGGATTTTGTAGGGGCGACATCACTTTCATCACTATCACTCCCAAGGCGAGGCACATGTTTCTTTTCTTTAGGAATGATCGGTGATTTGGGAAGAGTCGGCGCTGCCTTCTTTCTTCCTACATGCTTCTTCTCACCTTCTTGCTTGGATTTCTTTGTAGTCTTAGAATTTGATGCTTGAGCCTCAAGAGAACTTGACGACTTTTGCTTCTTTGGCATGAAGTACTTAGCATCTTCATAAACTGTTACTTCATGTACTGCAAAGGGTTGAATATCACCAGAAATTCTGAATTCTTCTCCTTCCTTCAGATATTTCATACACTGATGTAATGTTGAAGGGACAACGCCGTATTCATGCAGCCAGGGGCGACCCAATAACGCCTTGAACGAAGTGTCCGCATCAATTACATGAAATTTGGCTTCCGTATGGAGTTCCCCAAATACAAGAGGAAGCATAAACGAACCAAGGGTTTTCTGTCCCTTCTCGTTGAAGCCGTGCACCATCAGTTTATCTTGGCCAAGATGTTCCACATCGAGGCACAGTGATCTCAGTGCTTTAAGACTCATGAGATTCACGGAAGATCCAGGATCGATCAAAATTTGACTGATCACCATATCGTCGCTCTCTGCCGTAACATACAATGGGCGATTGTGATCTGCCGTTCCAAGCATCATATCATCCTCAGCAAAGGTGATAAGGGGCTCATTTCGAGCTTGCAAGACTTCCGTCAAGTTGCGTTCAGCAAAATACGCCTCATATCTTTCAGGGTCCTTGAGAGCTTGGATCAAACTCTTCCGAAGGTCTTTAGACATTAGTAAGGCATCATATATACTGAGTTGCGCTGGGATCTTCCTCAAGTGGGATAAGATATTGTAATCTATCCCCTTAGAAGAAGTATTATTTTTCTTGGGATCTTCAGGGATAATCTCTTCATTGGTAATTATCTCTTTTCCCTTATCTTTATTAGGGATCCCTTCCTTTGGTGGAGGCGGCAGTACCTTGCCACTTCTCAACTGTACTTGGGCCACCTCATCTGATTCAGACTTGTTCGATGAATCATTCTCTTCAGAGTCAGCCATTGTTGCGTCTGGGGATTCGCCGGCGGACTCAGAGTCGTTCCCCAATTTCACATGTTTCATTTGCGACGCTACGCTTGGGTCTGAATCTTCATCATCGGGAAAACATAGATCTTCTTCTGAACTGTATTCCATTGATGACACCATTAGACAGAATTCAGGGGCCACTTCTTCAGCGTATTTCTTCCTATCTGCTATTTCTAGTATTGCTAAGATGACTCGGCATGTCTCCGCAGGAAGGGATTCATCCTCAGCTTCTTCCTTTTCATCTATTTTAAGCTCTTTCATAAAATCACCGGGCTTAATAGGCCTCCTGACAGTCTGGTAATATTCACCCAAACTATCAATAGCCTTTTGAGTTGCAGTCTTCTTCGCCATAGGCTTCTTCAACTTGGCTTTCTTCTTAGAAGACTTTGGCTTTGCTTTGTCAGACTTTGATGAGCTAGCTTGGCCAGGTTGCTGTTTAGAGGTGGATGCTTGTGACACAGGCAACCATTTTAAGTTCAGCACTGGTTCGGTAGGAGACTTCCACTTGACACCCGGAACTCCTTCCAGCTGTTTCAACATTTTAGTTGTCTTCTTGGAGACCACAGTCTCCCATTGTTCCTCTTGAACAGATTCTTTTGTTGTTGTTTCTTTAGGTGGGAGTACGGAAGAGGACGTGACTACCCGGGTGGATTCCTTTCTGGGATGAACTAACACATTATCTGATAATGTCAATTCTCCCCTCATGTACATCTTTTCTAGCCAATCTTTGAAGACATAACAATCTTCAATTGGGTGGCTAACTACCCGATGATATGGGCAGTAGTTTGGGTCGCCACTGTGTTTGGACTCTTCAGGTCTTTTGCATTCTGGCAACTCCAGACCATTCTTGAGTGCTTGTCGGAACAATTTAGCGACACTCTCCCTCTTAAATGAATATTCTTTATTCATTTTCTCCTTGAGGGAGGGGAACGTTTTATCCCCAGCTCCTGCAGTCTGCCTCTGGCGCTCTCCTCCACCAGGAAAGGCTCGAGATTTGTCATTTCCTCCGAGAACAAGCTTTGGTTAAGGATTAGGGTTGTAAGCCTGCTTTGGTTTTTCTTCATATTGCATAGGCTGCTTTCCTTTGTCTACATTATACACTACCCGTTTACCTTTATCAGGTCTGGGAGGAAGTGCGGAGTAAACTTCGTTCCTCCTAGCATCAGGAGCTTTAGCCTTTTTGGGTTTATCAGGGAGGCTTTCAGACTTTGATAAGTTTAACTTCTCAAATTTTGCCACCCTGTCCAGCAGATCTTGGAAAGTAGTGATTGAAGCCATGCACAGGAAGGGCTGCATTTTATCATCAATGTTCCCCATCAACAATTGAACTGCGTGCTCTTCTTCTAGTTGCTGCTCGTACTTCATACTGAGATTGCGCCAGCGTGTTATGTACCTCGTTACTGATTCATCTTTTCTCCTCTTATCAAGGGCAAGATCAGCAATGGTAGTCTTCTCAGTCGCACTAGCGAATCTTTTCACGAACAAGGCCTCCAGCTCCACAAAGGTCTTCAGTGAATCATTTGGCAATTCAGCGTACCATTCAAAAGCAGTTCTACTCAAGCTGCTCACAAATTGCCTGAATAACAGAGCATCATTGCCCCCTGTGTTTCCACAAGTGGCTTTGAATTGTGCGAGGTGCTGTCTGGGATTTTTATTGCCATCAAAGATGTTGAACTTTGGTACAGAATATCCCTTTGGGTATGGCACCTGATCGTACTCTGCTGGGTACGGGCGACCTTTTCCTACCAATTTCTCTGCCTGTTCAGCAGCTATAATAGCCTTAATCTTTTCACTGATTAAGCCTTCTAACTGCGCTGCGGTTACAGGTTCAGATGCGCCTGCCACATTTGCGGAATACGCTGGCGGGTAGGACCATCATTCTTATCACCACCTTCAGGTACACCTTTCACTCCTGAGGCTTGAGGCGCTTGAAGATTAGTAACTTGATTGACGGGCTGAGCTGGCGCAGGACCTACAGAAGTGGTCTTCTGCATCATTTCCATCATGGCCGTCATTTGAGTCATCATCTCAGTCATTTTATCATTTAATTGAGAGATTTCTCTATCTTTTGCTTTCATCTGCCGCCTCATCTGTCTTCGCATATCCGCGAGTGTGATATTTTCAGCGGCGAAGGGATTTTCTCCAACTTCTTCTTCTTCCTCTCCTTCTGAGGAGCGAATACTTCGGCTGGCAATGGATCGAGCTCTATGGCGACGGCGATAAGCACGTTCACGTGGCTGTGATTGCTGGTCTTCTTCACCATCATCACCATCATCATCTTCTTCATCAATGTGGCTGACCATACGAACCACCTCGATCTCCATAGTGTCATCATCACCGTATTCTTCTTCATCTTTATCTTCTTGTACCCGAATTTCTGAGCGGCGTCGCCACTGAATTTCAGGTTCTCGGTTTGGAATGATTACTTCTTCAATTCGCGGACTGCGATCGAAGTGAACTTCCTCTTTGGTTGAAGTAGGAGAATGACGGGATCTCTTGGAAGACTCCAGGATGTCGACCGTCGATATAATTGTTGTCATTAAAGACCTTCTTTTGGACCCATTTCTGACGAGTTCTACTAGTAGGGGGGATTTCCGGGAGGCTGCTCCGGATGTCACACCCGAATTGGCTCTTCCTTCAATCACCTTTCCTTTTCGAGGCTTCGGCCTCTAAACTTGTTTGCCTTTCCGCTGGGACCTTTCGGCAGCGGATCCCCGAATATTTGGTTCAGGTGTCACGCCCCGATGTTCACCGCGCGGAGCTTGTTGTCGGTAATCTCTTCTTTCAACTATCGCAGCAGACAATAGTCTATCTCTTGGAGGAGTTCTTCGGGCCTCAACAATCAGTGGCCGCTGGAACTTCTTTTTCATTAGCCCTCTTTCCTTGACTGTTTTTAGTACACGGTGTACCCGGGCAGACAGGCGTTCAGGCTCTCTTATCTTCCGAGGGGCTGGAACTTCAGGTTGACGTTCCCAGAAAGATTGCTTGAGTTCGCCAGAAGAGCTGTTTCTTTTGATCCACCTCAGGTTAGAAAACCTGTTCTAAGTGGGAATGTTGACTTCTAGATCTTGTGCTGGCAGGTTGGAGGGATGGACTGGTACAGGTAACTGCTGAGCACGTAGCTCTGCATTTCTCTTCCTCCTCTGCCTTCTATTGAGCCTTCCTCCAGATGAGGAAGCCTCAGCATCATACCTCCCAGGTGCAACATGCTCTCTGGGCAGGGCAGTGGTGTTGGCAGTCACCACAGAAACTTTATTTCCATCAACAACCCTCTTTGCAGTAAGGGTTTCAGGTTGGGATAGTCTTTCAAATACAGAAGTTCTTCCTTGAGCAGCACTTCTGGCAGTAGTCCTTGCAGAGATCGCCGGGAAGTCAACGCTACCAAATTGAATAGTAGCTCCGGCATCTCAAGTCTCTATGACAGCGTTCGCCAGCTGAATCCTGGCTCCTCGTCCCAGTTGGACGGTCATCGGTGTGTCCTGCATTTCCATTCTACACAAATGAAAGGCAGGGATTAGTGATCAGAATTGATACATCACCCCACATTTTCATGAAACAAGAATAACGCAGAACGAATGATAGAAGCAGGAGAGTTAGCATGGAATTAAAACCCTGCTAAACAAATTTTCATTGATCTTATTTAAAAGATTTATTTTCGGGACCTTTCAGTGATGGATCTTTGGATATAAGAACCAAATGTCACATCCTGATGTTCACCGTATAGATTTCCAGATCATCATTTTTTGCTGCTACTATAGCATTTAAACGACTAGCCAAAGATGGAAAGAGAAACCAGTCCCCAGCGGAGTCGCCAGAAATCTGTGGGCTCCAAAAATTCGGCCCCGGCCTCCGCTCGCCGCGCGATTTCTTATTCGGCGAGGGGAGTTTTAATTGAATAAGTTCCGAGGTAAATTTTGGAAGGTAGATGGGTTTGTAGATAAGACACTACCCAGAGATTTCGCCCTCATTTTGCGAGGACTTTATGATCTGAGTTCTGGTTTCCTATAGGCGCAAGCCCCTATAGTTAATTACCCCTCCCGATCACGAGAGAGAACTTTCGATTAAGGCTAGTCGTCAATCAGATACGTGTAAAACACATAGTATCTGGCATATAGTAGCAGCAATAGGTTTGAAATTTGGAGAACTGGATTTGGATTTGGGAATTAAGTTGAAAGTTCGAAAATTTGAAAGGTTTGATATTTAAAATAGAAATTGCACCATCTAACACTTAAAGCGGATGGTGGGGGAATGGATGATGGACCCGATCAAGATCCCATGGTTCTGTCGTCCCGGGCCATCGTGGACCCTGGTCTACTTAGTCAGAGGAGGTAGTCGACCCAACTTGACAGAAGGATCCTTGTCGGCAGCCATGAGTTGCTTCGTCCAAGGGGACCTTGTAGACCTGGGGTGGGTATTTGTCTAAGGGGACAAATTTGAATCCGCCTTAGCTTACAGAGGGCTTTGTGCCCTATCGATCATATCCTATTGATTCATATCTCAAGGATTTGATGCCAATAAGGAGCGTATTGGCTCTGGCCATAACCGCTATCTGTGGTGCCACTTGGCGGCAAAACCACTCGGTTCAGAGGGCCCCGGATCGTCGTAACCATTTATCCTGCGGTGGCCATTTGGCGGCAGACTGCCGATTAGAGGACACGTACCACGTCCTTACTGGCAGGAGACTGTTTGAGAATGGATCTTAGTGATATTTTCGACTAGGCATTTCGCTCTTTTGTGAGTTGAAGTAAATTTTAATTTGTCCACCCCGGCAAACTGTTGCGGAGGGTGGATGGATTTTGCTTTAGGTATTGGGATGGTTGAATTTCAAATTTTAAATATCTGGACTTTGGAATTTGTTGGATTTTGGCATTGTGGGTAGAGCTTGGAAGACATTTGGATATTTAGGGGACATTGAAAAAATATTTGGGAACCCCTCCGGTTGAGATCTGCATTTAACACGGCCATCATCGGGGCGTTTGGTGGTCATTTCCACTTGATTGAACCTTGTCGACCCTATCAACTTATTGATGGGGGATCGGGTTCCTCATAGGCTTTGCGCCTTTTGTTCATGAACTTTCTTTGTTGAAGGCCTTAAAGGCCGAATAAGAATGTTGTAGACGCCTTCTGTCCGCTTGTATCAGTGTTGCAGATCCGGTGGCGTGGATTTTGTAGATCGTAGACGTCTTCTGTCTGCTTGTATGAGTGTTGCAGATCCGGTGGCGTTGCGTTGTAGATTGTAGACGCCTTCTGTCTGCTTGCATGAGTGTTGCAGATCCGGTGACGTTTTGGTCTTGATGTTGACCTCCCCTTTCTCAATCACCGGGGAGGGGATTCTTTCTGAACTTTGGAGTATTGGACTTGATATTGACTCCCCCTTTCTCATTCACCGGGGAAGGTTTTCTTTCGGACTTTGACGTCCACTGATTGCTGCTTTGCTTTGAAAAGATCTCCTTTCGAGATCTTTAGTGTAATGGACCTTTTTGTACATTGGGTTGTCGTTGTACTCGAGGTACTTGTAGATCTTGATCACCGTTGCTGTAGGTGATATCTATACTTGTGCCCACAGTGGTTCGTTATGCTTACGATATATTCACTGTTGTTATCCACAAGTCTTGATCACCGTTGCTGTAGGTGATATTCATACTTGTGCCCACAGTGGTTCGTTGTACTTGCAACACACTGTTGTTGTCCACAAGTATTCATGTGCATTTGCAGGGGACCGCTGTATCCACTACGATCTCCTGAAGGTATTTGTAGAAGACCCATTGTCTCTGCGTCATATCCACCCTTTCACCAATCTCGAATGGTTTGTTGCCTACATCTATTTGTAGAGGACGAATCTTTGATTGCCAGTTTCCAGCATTGCCATCTCAATCAACAGGCGATCGTATGGATCGTCGTAGGAGATATTTGTACTTGTGCCCATAGTGGCTTGATGTGCTTACGATATGCCCACTGTTGTTATCCACAAGTAGCTCGTATTTGTTTGTAAGGACCCGTCGTATTTGCTACGAGTTCTTAGAGATGTTCGTAGGAGACCCTTGTTTCCTACATCATGCCCACCTGTCACTAATCTCAGGTGGGATTTGTCGGGTTGCATTTGTTTATAGGAATGGGTCTTTGATTATTGATCTCCAGTAATGCCATCTCAATCAACAGGCATTTGTTAAAATTGTTGTTGGAGATGTTTGTACTTGTTTGTAAGGATCCGTCGTGTTTGCTACGAGCTCCTAGGAATGTTCGTAGGAGATTCTCGTTTCTTGCATCATATCCACCCTTTCACCAATCTCAGGTGGATTTGTTGATTGTACTCATTTGTAGAAGACAGGTCTTTGATTGCTGATCCCCAAATATTGCCATCTCAATCAACGGGCATGTATAGGGATTGTCGTAGGAGATTTCAATAGTGCATGGATACTCGTGCATTTCATTCTTGCAGATACGATGCACCCAATTTCGTAGAGATTGTTGTAAGAGTCTACTACATTCTTTACTTGTAAGCACTGAGATCTGGTGTATTGTTCTTGAAAGTTCAAGTTCTTTTATTGCTCATGACAAGTTTGGATATAACTTGAGTTCAGTTTGTGTTCCTTGCTCTCCACATCTCATTCCAGTTTTGAGTTCAAGTAGTGAGCTTGAGTGATCTTACTCAATTCATGTTAGAGTTCATTTGAGTTTGAGTTCTATGTTCAGGTCCCCTGATATTGCACAGTTCGAGTTCCAAGAACAAGTTCAAGTGCTTGTTCAAAGTTTTCTGAAGTCTTTGTAGGTTCATTTTTGTTTAAACTGATTTGAATTTGGTCCAAACTTTAATTTTATTTCATTTGTTTTTGGTCTTTAGAAATCATTTGAATTTGTTCAGGTCCTCTGCACATGTTCAATCAAGTTCAAAAGTCCACTGCTCTTTCTTATTTGATCCAAATCTTTGTTCTTTTGAGTTCAAAACAGGTCCGAGTGTAGTAATATTTCACCCGAAATTTCGGCAGCCTCCCGGCGTCTCCCCCGTTTAGGGGAAAACTACGAGAAAACTGGGCCTTCCCACCACGGCCAATAAAGGCGTGCATGGTAGGTGCCCTCTTTCGAGGACACCTCGGCCATGATTTTTCTCCCCACCACGGCCAATAAAGGCGTGCATGGGGTCTTTGACGGTACCTGTTACAAGAAGAGCAGTTGCTTTCCCCCCGCCGGGGGTATTTATAAATTATTCCGGCCGCACAAAGGAGAGAGTACACCAGGCTCGCCTGGCCTCGCCGTGTGCGTCGAACAGGTTTCCCTCCTACCACAGCCACTAAAGGCGTGCTTAGGTGGTTTGCCGGTCCGACACGTATGTCGAGACAGGAAGGCGTGGGCCGCTCGCTTACCTCAACACAGGTGTCGTGTCGGTTGCCCCTCCTACCACGCTCAATAAAGGCGTGCATAGGTAGACCGCCGGCCCGACACGTTAGTCGAGATAAGAGGGCGAGGGTTGCTCATTTAGCTCAACACAGGCGTCGTGCCGGTTGCCCCTCCTACCACGCTCAATAAAGGCGTGCATAGGTAGACCGCCGACCCGACACGTTAGTCGAGATAAAAGAGCGGAGGTTGCTCGCTCACCTTATCGTAGGTGTCGCGCCAGTTGCCCTTCCCACCACGCTAAGAAAAGCGTGCATGGGTAGACCACTGACTCGTCACGCATGACGAAGTAAGAGAGCGAGAAGGGAGGCGATTGTCCGCCTCGTCGTAGGCGTCGAACCGGGGTCCCATCCCACCACGCGCAATAAAGGCGTGTATAGGAGGTTTTCCGGTCCGTCGTACACGTCGAGGACGAAAGCCTGAGTTTAGGGGTTATACCTTCGGGGCCGGTGGACCGGCGGTCGTCGGTGGAGGCCCGGATGCCGAGGCGAGAGAGCGAGGCATGTTCCTCTCTTTTGTAATTAGTATTAATTATAATAATAATTAAATAATTATAATTAATAATTAATAAATAATTATTAATTAATTATAACTAATAATCTAATTATAATTATAATTAATAATTGATTATAATTAATCGAGACTAATTATAATCAATCAAATAATTATAATTGATAATTAATTATGAATTATAAATTAATCATAATTAATAAATTAATCACTGTTATAATTAAATAATAATTAAAATAATTAACGATAATTAAAATAAGCTAAAATCCTCCATTTTCCCTCTCTCTGTTTCGGCGGATCCACGGGATTTGGCCGGGGATTACAGCGGGAGTCAAGTCGGATTTAAGCTAAATCCAACCAAACGGTTTATGTGCACGCGTTAGGTCCCGGCAATGGGTAAATCCCGGATTTAAGGATTTACGGCTTAAATCCCGTATTTACTAAATCCCTAGGTTCGGTGGATTTTCGGGATTTGGCCAAAGAAGTGCGTGAAAGGAAGAAAGTTACCTTCCACAGCAAGCGGGCTCCCGATCTTGTGTCCGACCAAAATGCCGTAGCTTTCGGTCTGGCAGCAAGGAGGGATCGTCAAAGGAGCGAAGTCGGACCAACCGTTGAGAGTCGAAGAAGCGGCGGGTAGGGAGAAAGTTGCGATTACAGCAAGCGAGCTCCCAGTTGTGGCTTGCGATCAAACTGCCGTAACTTCCGTCCGACTGGAGGGAAGAAAGCCGGAGGTGCGAAGTCGAACCAGCCACGAATGAGCCGGAGCAGTGATGGGAAGAGGAGAGAGCTCACGGAGGAGAGAACGGGAGAGATCGAGAGGGAAAGCCGGACGTGCGTAAGAGAGCCGAAGCCCTCTCCTCTTCGATCCTTTATTGACGCAGAGAGATCGTGGGAGCGATCTCGACGTGCGACGTGCGAGTCGTGTCGAGGGTCGTGTGAGTTGTGCCGACGACGTGCGGGAGCAGAGAGAGCAGGTAAGATTTTTTTTTTGATTTGATTTCTTTTTTTTTTTTTTACATACAGCAGGTCAACATCCTTAAACTATATTATTCACTTTAAAATTCAAAAATTAATAAATAAATCTATAACCTAGGAATTTAAATTAAGCAATAATAAAGATGACTAATTAGTGTAAGTATTAGTATTTCTTCTAAACTAGAATTACAATCTTGTTCATTTTTACTACTTTAAAACCGTGATGTATTATTCTATATTTTCTTCTTTTTTCTATTCCTAGAGAAAAAAAAATTCATCTTTCTCTCTCTAAAATTAAAGAGAGATTGTCTCTCTAACATCCTCCTCACCACAAACACATTCCTACATCTTTTCCACCAAATCCCTTCTCTCTCTCTCTAGAAATAGAGGTTACATCATCTTTTTTATCTCTAGCCCCAATTGTACATATATATATATATGTAAAATAAAATAAAATATTATCATACAAAAAATAATATTTATGCATCATAAGTCTCATGCGCCTCGTCTAACCGTAGTCGCATCCACCACGCATCTAGGGTATAACCTCGATACCAGTAATTTTAATTTGCTATACATAAAATAAATACCCGTAACTGTTTTTTTTAGTAAGCGAGGAAATTCATGTGCATAAAAATAAATACCTGTGATCGTTTTTCTTAGCAGACGAGAAAATTCATATGCATGAAAATAAGAACCCATGTCCAATTTTCTTAGCAGGCGAGAAAACTTGTTTGCATGTTGATAAGTGTAAATAATTTATTATTTTATGTGTTATATTTTCAGTGAAAATATATTGTTTAATTCTATTGTGTAAGAAAAATGTAGGAAAAGGCATAAAATTGTAAGTTTTATTCAGCACCGCATTGTCGGAAAAAATAACGCCACAACGCCATCAAAGGCACCGCCGGAGCACCACAATAATGACAAGGCGGTGCCAACTTCTCTGTTAAATAGCGCCACAAAGACAAAAGAGTCATCTTTGCAGCGCTCAGCTTATTGTCTTCAAGCGCCACAGCGTCACAATCTATGAAGCCATGGTGCCCAAATTGCCATTCTGGAACCGTAGTGTTTGGAAGTCAGCAGCACTATGACGTGGCACTTGTAACTTCTTAGGGATACAACCTATCAATGAAATGATGTGACTGTTCACTAAGTAATTGATCCACATCAGCAAATGTTGCAATGAAGCCAAAACAATAGCGCAGCGGCGTTAGTTTATTTTTGGGCACAGCGGTGCCAACCTTTCAAGTGTTGTAGCACCAGTTGTGTACTTTATGTTTTTTTATAAATAGTTGATGTGTTATGCTTGTAAAATAGTTTGATCACTTATTTAATTTCAGTATATTTCAGAGTACTCCCCTAAATCTCTCTTAGGATGACAATTAAGAGAATTTAGAGAAGTACATGATACACTCATTAGAGTGTTAGACTGTGTTTGTTGGAGAAACTGCATACATTGTAAAGGCCATTTTTCTCCCAGGATCGTCCGGGACGAAGTTGGATCGTCCCGGGACGATCGATACAGGTTGTGTTGGAATTTTGGAGACTGAACAGTTCGTCTGGACGATATGTGGATCGTCTGTACGAAAATCTTACAGAACCTGATCGTCCAAGGACGATATTTAATTTCGTCTGGACGAAAATTGTCCAGAGCCCAAGTCGTCCATGACGGTAATTAATTTCGTCTGGACGAAATTCGTCCAGAGCTGAACGGACGGAACGAAGTTGCGATCGTCCGGGACGATCCGTCTGGATATATATAGAAATGAGATATTTTGAAGAGAGAGAAAAGCCCAGGAGAGAGAAAATCGAAGGAAAAGAGAAGAAAAGTGATTTTTGGGCGACTCCGATCCGTTTTCGTCCGTTGCTGTAGTTAAAGAAGTTGACCGACTCGAGGTAAGGCACATTCCGCCTTTCTCAATTTTCAGAAACGAGGATTTTGACTAGTTTTCTGTTTTGTATTTTATTTCCGTTAGCGAATTTCGGGTATTATTTTCTTTTGACAAAGGTTTTACCGCGTAACTTTTGGTATGTCTATGAGATGATAATTGTGCACGTTTTGAGTACTTTCTGAAAAAATTTTACCGGATATTTTGGATTCTGCGGTGTTTTAAGTGAACTACAAATTATCAGGATGTTATAAAATATTTTGTCAGTACAATGAAAGTCTTACAATGTTGTTGTGAATGTTCCGTGGTAATTTGGTAAATTTCTGAATCTGTGAGTTTTGTGTAAATTCCGTATACTGCCGTTATGCCGCTGAAATTTCGTACGAATTCCGATCTTTCTGAATTGATTCCTTGAATGAATTAAAGTGTTTGTGTGCTATCAAAAGGAAGTTATAAGCGGCCAGAATCCGTCGAAATTTTGTAAGTGTCAGGGAAGGGAGACATGAGGGGCCAGAATTCGTCGAGATTCTGTAAGTGTCAGGGAAGGGAGACATAAGGGACTAGAATCCGAGATTCAATAAGGGTCTGGGAATCTGAATATGTTATCTGAATATGATGTTTGATATCTGAAATCTGTTATGTGACTTATCTGATCTGTTTTATGAATCATCCGATATATGTACGATTCTGGTTATTCCGTACGATTTTGTCTGCTCTGTGACTTGAAAGCTTTATGACATCTGTTCTGAGCTCCAATTCGACATGACTTCAGTTTCTGCATTAATTGTTGCTTTATGATTGATCAAGTATCTGTTCTATGATTTTCGTACGGCCATTTCTGATGTGAATTTCTGATGATTTGGATTGGTGAGTGATGTCTTGCTGAGCTGTTAGCTCATCCTTGTTTTCTACGTGGTTTTTAGGTTCTGGGAAAGGGAAGGAGGTCTTGGATTAGACGTTCTGAGTCTGATCTGTGATTAGGTATTTTGTACTTTTGATTTTTGTACAGTCATGGCTTATCTGTTCTGTTCTGGTCTTTCTGTCTGTAAGCCATGCACTGTATCTGTATATGATCATTTTGATGAAAGAAAAGATAGATGTACTGCGTTGTATTCGGATGTTTATAGTAGCTCTGTGTTTTTCTGTCTGTGTTATATTTGGAAGAAAGTTCTGAAGCAAATTCCAAAGCCAGATCCTGGATTTGTTGGCTCCGTCGCGACCCGATGCGAGCGGGATCCGTTCCGGTCGGGTTGGGTCGTGACAAGCTTTAGTGGTATCGAGCAATAGTTTTGGAATTTGGATTGTAAGACAGAGCTATAGGAAGTGATATGTGAGTCTGTATGGGGTAGTTTTAGTTTGTTTGGATTTTTATTCTGTTGTTTTGTGCTTAGTTTTCTGTGTGATCATGGATCTGCCAGACCCAGATATGACAGATGGGCAGAGTGTTAGTCAGGCAGCTCCAGTGGGCCGTACTATCCCAGTGGTTGGTTCTGATACACTTTCTCAGTTTGCTACATTGATTGCTCAGATGATGAGCGAGACTCAGAGTAGAGCCTCTACTGTCCGATCTGAAGATATAGATAAACATCTGCAGTTGTTTCTAAGACTGAAACCTCCGAGGTTTGAGGGCACTGTTGAGCCCAGAGCAGCTGAAGAATGGTTGAGGAGGTTAGAGAAGACTTTCGATGGTATGCAGTGTCCGTTGGACAGGAAGGTACCGTTGGCAGTTTTTCTGTTGGATGGGGAAGCACAGCACTGGTGGATGGGCCAGCAGGAGGCGAAGTTCCAAGAGAAGCTAAATTCTTTAATTACTTAGGAAGAATTTTCTGAGGAATTTCGATCGTGGTTTGTACCTCCTTCTGCACGACAGCAGATGCAGGAGACTTTTCTGAGACTTATTCAGGGGAGCAGGACTGTGATGCAGTATGAGGCAGAATTTACTGCTTTAGCCCGTTATTCTCTACAGTTGGTAAGTACTTCTGCTGAGAAGTGCTACAGATTTCTGAGGGGACTATGAGATAGTCTGAGGCAGCCTCTGGTGCCATTTCATATTTCTGATTTCTCTGAGCTTGTGGAGAGAGCTCGTCTGATAGAGAATGATTTGATGGCTACTCAGCAGAGGTGGACTGCAAGTAAGAAGAGATTCGGGGGTGATACCTTTAGTAGTGGTTCCTCTGGCAAGAGGAGATTTGTTTCTAGAGACTCCAGGAGGAGTGGACAGTCGGGATCCACGACAGTTTCTGGTACTGTCGCTACCGGTACGACCAGTTCGGGATCAGTCAGTGGGACACCTGTGTGTCAAATATGTGGATGACAACATTTTGGCCAGTGCTTCAGAACGACTGGTCATTGCTTTAAATGTGGTCAGCCAAGACATCGGATTGCAGAGTGTCCACAGGCTGGATTCGATAGACGATCTGAGTTTCGATCTGATAGTAGACCTGTTGGTTCAGCAGGACGACCGAGGACTGTTCCTCCACGTACTGTGACTGAAGGATCCTCTGGTGGTGGATCTAGTTCTGGGGTATGGAGACCACCTACTGGTAGTCAGCAGGAGTCTAGTGGTTCAGTAGCTCCAGCCCCAGTTCAGCCTCGAGTGTATAGTTTGAGTCAGCAGGAGGCTCGAGACGCTCCGGATGTGGTGACATGTACGATTTATATTTCTGATCAACCCTGTCGTATTTTGTTTGATTCTGGAGACAATCACTCTTTTCTTTCCGAGCGTTGTTTTGATGCTTTGCATCTGGATTCTGTTTTACTACCGGTTTCTCTTTTTGTTATTTTGCCGGCTGGAAGTAATTTGATCGTCCGGAAGTTTTGTTTTTGTGAGATTGATATTTCAGGCAAGAAGTGGAAATCGAGTTTGATTTTGTTGCCAATTTCTTCTTACGACGTAATTTTGGGCATGGATTGGTTGAGTCTGTATGAGACTCAGATTGACTGTTTGAAGAAGCAAGTGAGCTTGTTTATGGATGGAGAAAGATGTGTATTCCAAGGATTACGAGGTGTTCTATCCTGTCTGATTTCTGTATTGGAAGTCAGAAGAATGTGGAAGAAGGGTTGCCCGGTATTTTTGGCTTCTGTACGGGATATGAACATAGATGTGAATTATATTTCTGATATCCCGGTTGTACGGGAGTTTTCTGATGTATTTCCTGATGAGTTGGTTGGTTTACCTCCGGATAGAGATGTTGAGTTCTCTATTGATGTTTTTCCGGGTACAGCTCCGATATCGAAAGCTCCATACAGGATGGCACCGAATGAACTTTCTGAGTTGAAAGTTTAGCTCCAGGAATTGATGGATAGAGGATTTATTTGTCCTAGTGTTTCCCCTTGGGGAGCACCAGTACTGTTTATAAAGAAGAAGGACGGAACACTCCGTATGTGTGTTGATTACAGAGACTTGAATAAAGTCACGATCAAAAGTAAGTATCCATTACCACGGATTGATGACTTGTTTGATAAGCTTTCTGGCTCTTTTATATTTTCAAAGATTGATTTAAGATCCGGATATTATCAGGTGAAGGTGAAGGAAGCTGATGTGTTGAAGACAGCTTTCAGTACTCGGTACGGGCACTACGAGTTTTTGGTTATGCCTTTTGGGGTAACCAATGCACCAGCTATTTTCATGGATTTGATGAACAGAGTGTTCAAGGAGTATCTGGATCAGTTTGTGATTGTCTTCATCGACGATATTTTGGTGTATTCTGCTTCTGAAGATGATCATGCTAGGCACTTGAGCATTGTGTTGGAAACTTTGAGGCGGCATCAGCTATATGCTAAGTTTTCAAAGTGTGAATTCTGGCTGAAGAGCATTTCTTTTCTGGGACATGTGGTGAGCGGTGAAGGTATTTCTGTTGATCCCCAAAAGATTTAAGCTGTTGCTGATTGGCCAAAGCCTACTACGGTATTTGAGGTACGTAGTTTCTTAGGCATGGCTGGATATTATAGGAAATTTGTGAAAGGATTTTCTCAGATTTCTACGCCTCTGACGAGACTGACTCAGAAAGTCAGTAGCTTTTTTTTGGACATTGGAGTGTGAGGCTAGTTTTTAGAAGTTGAAGGATTGTTTGACTTCAGCTCCAGTGTTAGCACTTCCGTCAGGTACGGAAGGATTTCAGGTGTTCAGTGATGCTTCACTGAAAGGTTTGGGCTGTGTTCTGATGCAGCATGGTAGGGTAATTGCTTATGCTTCGAGACAGTTGAAACCACATGAAAAGAATTACCCAACGCATGATTTGGAGTTTGCTGCAGTTGTGTTTGCTTTGAAGATTTGACGTCACTACTTGTATGACGTCAGATGTGAGATTTTTATAGACCATAAGAGCTTGAAGTACATATTTACTCAGAATGATCTGAATTTGAGGCAAAGAAGGTGGCTTGAGTTGATCAAGGACTACGACCTGACGATTCAGTATCAGCCTGACAAGGCTAATGTGGTAGCAGACGCTTTGAGTAGGAAATCTTCTGGAATGTCAGGTATTCACCTTACTTCTGATGAGTATTTGATATGGGATATGGAGAGATTACAATTAGAGGTGATTTCCTCTACTGGTCCGAATTCTGTTATTTTGACTCAGATGAACATTCAGTTTTCCCAGGAAGAAAGGATTCAGGAAGCTCAGAAGTCAGACTCCGATTATTTGAAGTTGATTGCTCAGATTGAATCTGGTAAGAAACCTGAACTCCGAGTTTCTGATTCTGGTGATATTTTCTGTAAGAATAGACTATGGATTCCTGTGTTTGGAGATTTGAGGAAAGAGATTCTGTACGAATCTCATCATGTAGGCTATGCGATACATCCAGGAAGTGGCAAGATGTATGGAGATATGAAAAGTTTGTTCTGGTGGCCTAGAATGAAAAAGGATGTAGCAGATTTTGTTTCGAAATGCGAAGCCTGTCAGTTAGTGAAGGCAGAACATCAGCGACCAGGAGGTCTTTTGCAGTCATTGCCTATTCCTGAGTGGAAATGGGAGGAGGTAACGATGGATTTTTCTATGGGTTTTCCTCGATCTAGGCAAGGGCATGATGCCATCTAGGTGATTGTGGATCGATTGACGAAGTCTGCACACTTTCTTCCGATCAGGCAGACATATCCGGTGGATAAGTTGGCACAGGTATATGTGAAGGAGATTGTCAGATTACATGGTGTGCCTAAAGTGATTGTATCTGATCGAGATGGACGGGTTACTTCCAGACTTTGGAAGGGTGAGCAAGTTCAATTCAAGGTCCGACATACCTGGCAACCTTTTGAAATCCTTGAAAGGATTGGTAAGTCTGCTTACAGACTGTTACTATCTGATCAGATGTCTGATGTGCACAATATTTTTCACGTATCTACTTTGAAAAAGTGGATATCTGATTCTAAAAAGAAATTTTCTGCTGATGAGGTTGAGATTCAGGAGAATCTGCAAGACAAAGAAGAACCTGAGTTGATTTTAGCTTACGATATTCGTAAGTTAAGAAGTAAACAGATTCCTATGGTTAAAGTTCAGTGGAAGCACCGAACAGTACGGGAAGCAACTTGGGAGGAGTCAGACATGAGGCAGTTGTATCCGTATCTGTTTTGACTGAGTTTTGGATTGGCAATGTCGAGGATGACATTTTTCTGAAGTTGGGGAGATTGTAAACGCCATTTTTCTCCCAGGATCGTCCGGGACGAAGTTGGATCGTCCCGGGACGATCGGTACAGGTTGTGTTGGAATTTTGGAGACTGAACAGTTCGTCTGGACGATATGTGGATCGTCTGTACGAAAATCTTACAGAGCCTGATCGTCCAGGGACGATATTTAATTTCGTCTGGACGAAAATCATCCAGAGCCCAAGCCGTCCGTGACGGTAATTAATTTCGTCTGGACGAAATTCGTCCAGAGCCAAGTTGTCCCGGGACGAAGTTGCGATCGTCCGGGACGATCCGTCTGGATATATATAGAAATGAGATATTTTGAAAAGAGAGAGAAAAGCCCAGGAGAGAGAAAATCGAAGGAAAAGAGAAGAAAAGTGATTTTTGGGCGACTCCGGTCCGTTTTCGTCCATTGTTGTAGTTAAAGAAGTTGACCGACTCGAGGTAAGGCACATTCCGCCTTTCTCAATTTTCAGAAACGAGGATTTTGACTAGTTTTATGTTTTGTATTTTGTTTCCGTTAGCGAATTTCGGGTATTATTTTCTTTTGACAAAGGTTTTACCGCGTAACTTTTGGTATGTCTATGAGATGATAATTGTGCACGTTTTGAATACTTTCTGAAAGATTTTTACCTAATATTTTGGATTCAGCGGTGTTTTAAGCGAACTGCAAATTATCAGGATGTTGTAACATGTTTTGTCAGTACAATGAAAGTCTTACAATGTTGTTGTGAATATTCTGTGGTAATTTGGTAAATTTCTGAATCTGTGAGTTTTGTGTAAATTCCGTATACTGCCGTTATGCCGCTGAAATTTCGTACGAATTCCGATCTTTCTGAATTGATTCTTTGAATGAATTAAAGTGTTTGTGTGCTATCAAAAGGAAGTTATAAGGGGCCAGAATCCGTCGAGATTCTGTAAGTGTCAGGGAAGGGAGACATGAGGGGCCAGAATCCGTCGAGATTCTGTAAGTGTCAGGGAAGGGAGACATAAGGGGCCAGAATCCGAGATTCTGTAAGGGCCTGGGAATCTGAATATGTTATCTGAAATATGATGTTTGATATCTGAAATCTGTTATGTGACTTATCTGATCTGTTTTATGAATCATCCGATATATGTACGATTCTGATTATTCCGTACGATTCTGTCTGCTCTGTGACTTGAAAACTTTATGACATCTGTTCTGAACTCCGATTCGACATGACTTCAGTTTCTGCATTAATTGTTGCTTTATGATTGATCAAGTATCTGTTCTATGATTTTCGTACGGTCATTTCTGATGTGAATTTCTGATGATTTGGATTAGTGAGTGATGCCTTGCTGAGCTGTTAGCTCATCCTTGTTTTCTACGTGATTTTCAGGTTCTGGGAAAGGGAAGGAGGTTTTGGATTAGACGTTCTGAGTCTGATCTATGATTAGTTATTTTGTACTTTTAATTTTTGTACAGTCATGGCTTATCTGTTCTGTTCTGATCTTTCTGTCTGTAAGTCATGCACTGTATCTGTATATGATCATTTTGATGAAAGAAAAGATAGATGTACTGCGCTGCATTCGGATGTTTATAGTAGCTATGTGTTTTTCTGTCTGTGTTATATTTGGAAGAAAGTTCTGAAGCAAATTCCAAAGCCAGATCCTGGATTTGTTGGCTCCGTCGCGACCCGATGCGAGCGGGATCTGTCTTGGTCGGGTTGGGTCGTGACATACATTAAGGAAGAAAAATGTATAGAGGAGATTCATTGAACCGTCTTGATGATATCATTCCCTTGTACTTTCTTTTTTCTATGATTTCAATGGTAATGAGTTTGCTTATCTTATCTGTCATATCTGGCTAATTCCTTAGTTTAGGATTGATGATGTAGAAAATATATTAAGTACTAATGAAAATTCTTAAGCTTTAAAGTTGAAAGATGTTTTCAATATTACCACAAAGTGGCCATATATGTAGTTAAAATCTAATATAAGGTATAGACATGATGAAGGAATCAAAAAGTAATCAGAAATGTTGGAATAATGTGTTTGCATACCTAAATATAGGATGTAAAATATGCTAGGCCTTAAGGAGATGATATAACTGTAGGAGATCAGTAGATATTATTTTCACCCCTATAACTTGATAGAGATCTATACATGCATATACTCTGAATCACATCATAATTAATAATTTCATTAGGAAAGATATGCAATTTATATTCATCAATTCAAAATATTTTATTCAAATATTGTATCATTTATTTACTTTTTGTATTCAGTGATTGAATCTCCACAATAAACATTTTTATTGAAGTAAGATAATTTGTGATTAGAGAAAATAGTAGTTGATTGCTGAAAAGCATACTTCCTCGTGGGATTGACACTCAACTCTATTATTTTATTACTTGACTCAGCACATATACTTATATATATATATATATATAAAGTGGGGTATGTTAATTTATATCAAAGAAAACTTGCGCATTATTTAAGAAAGATAGAGCCTTAAGTATATATTTTTATAATTTAAAATTGCACTCCACCGCAGCCACATCCCTATAACGTGTAAAATTTTTAGTACCCGTGACTGTCTTTTTTGGCAGGCCGGGAAATATGTTATGAATAAAGTAAAAAAAATTAAATACCCATGACCGCCTTTCTTCGCAGGTGTGGAAATGTTATGCTTTATAAACAGGTACTTGAAGACTAGTGACTACCTTTCTTAACAAGCATAGATGAAAATTTTGGTCGCGCTTTAACTAGACACCTACCATGCATGGTTTAAAATTGAGCAATATGAGGCCCGCCTTTGCGCAATTCCAGTAAAAAACGCCTCGATGCTTACACCTCGAGTTTTTTTTATGAGGCTTGCGCCTCAACTTGGTTAAGGCCCGCCTCGCCTCACTGGCATGAGGCTTACGCCTCACGCTATATATATTAAAACTTACATAAATCTTAAAGTAAATACCCGACATTGGACTCTATAGGAGAGGAGGAAGGGGAGAGAGCTGCAGTTCACCATAATGATGTTTCAAATGAATAACCCCTTAGTGATGACAGTGCTGATGACTTATGAGTTCTTACGTGATATGTCATTGCTATTTATATTTAGAAATTGGAGTTATATGTTAATGAAAAGAATATTGGGATTTGGGAAAGATAGAATTTTGAGTTGAATATTTCATGTTTTTTTATTGAGATATTTTGATTTCACTTCATATCTTATGTTTTTTTATGTTTTATATTATTCACTCATTAGTATATAAAAAATTTATCATTTTATGTTTACGCAATCTTTTGATTTTGAGGCTTACGCCTCAAAACGCCTTGAGGCTTACGCCTCGCCTCACGAATGAAAAACACCTCAATACCCGAATACGCAATTTTAAACATTGCTATCATGACCATCTTTCTTGGCAGGTTAGAAGGCTTAGCAAACTCGATGCAACCCCCTACATAGAGACTGTACCAGAGTGCTGCTAAAATTTATAACAAAATGCATGACTTAGAAATTTTTTGAAAAAAATTAAAATCTAACTCATTGTTTAAAATTGCGCAATATGAGACTTGCCTTGAGGTCTGCCTCAACACAATTCTAGTGAAAATGCTTCGAGGCTTACGCCTTGGGCTCTTTTTATGAGGATTATGCCTCATCTTAGTTGAAGCATGCCTTAAGGCATGAGGCGTACGCCTAACTCTATTTATGTATTTTTTTATTTGAAACTTACTTAAATTATATATAAAAGAAAAAAAAAATCACGCCTTCTTGCACTCCCAAGTTGCAATAACTTCCCCTCAACTGCCTCGACCTCCAATTCACCGCCTTCGCCATAGCCAACCACCATCATAGTTTTCATCGGGGATCACTTGAAAACCGCACATGACCACATCTATAAACTCTGGAGTATTACTCTAATATTTATGTTGATGTCAAACATTTATAAAAAAGAAAAATGTCTGAAATAAATTAAGAATAAGTAGATTAGGAGATATTGGACCTTACAGTTGATACTTGAGACAATGGAGAGACAAATATTTTATGAGAACGACTTAAATAAAAATCCCTGTAGATTGTAGTAATGATAGTACAAATGATTTTTAAGCTATTGCTAATTATTTTAGATTTCTTTAGAAATTAAATCGGGATGAGCAGGAAAGTGAGAAAGAAGAAATTTAGAGTTGAACTTGAAATTATATGATACTTTTTGCAATTCATATAGTTTATGTTATTTTGCTCCTGTAATATTTGGATTTCAATTCTATTTCACATAATTTATCACTTTGCATCTTGTGCCATGTTTTGTTTCATATGCATGTAAATTTATTTCTTCATAGTTAATTAGAAAGATAATATGTCATCCTTTAACATATTATTTGAGTATTATATAAAAAATCACTTTTACCTTTTATTTTCACTTTACATAATTTTTAGATTTTGAGGCTACGCCTCAAAATTCCTTGAGGCTTACGCGTCGCCTCATAAACGAAAAATGCCTCAATACCAAATTGTGCAATTTTAAACTTTGATCTAACTAAACTCCCAAGTCAACAAAAAAGTGAATGACATCCTAAGTTCAAAACACTGAAAATAAAAATGAACAAAATAAAAATTAAAAGCATAATAGAATAAAACTTACAATGAACTGATAGGAGAACTAGTTGCTTACCAACAATAAGGAACCAAACTTTTTTCTCTTAGCTACTAGCTCATGCACACTCAAACCCCTTAGCAACACTTGCTCTAGAAACTGAATGTGCAAAGAAATGAACTGGGATATGATTCCCTATTTATGAAAAAAAAAATGATCCCCATGTAGGACCCACTAAGCCAAACTCAAAATACAAAATAACAAGGGGACGAGTCACAGATGCACAAGTGTCTTAGATAGTGTGCACGCCAGAGTTAAAGTCAGGAGACTTGTATGCACCTATGAATGTCGTACACCCCGTGAGCATTTTGCCTTCGTAAAGAAATAAAATAGCACATTTTTATGTGTCGCGGATTGTACGACCCCTGATTAAAGTGCACATGATGCGCCAAAATCACCGAAAGAGAGTGCATCCTATGAGTCCTTTTCTATAATGTGAGTGTACCAAATACATACAAATGCAATATCCAGATAGATCAAGGGGTATGTACGTATACCACTAATCATGCGAGCATACTAAGTAACATGCAAACATATCGTTGATTATGCAGCAACTTTGTACAGATGCTAATGATCATGTCATTATACAAGTACATCGAGATTTGTGCGAGTGCGTCATACGAACACACAAAATAAAATATGTGAGTGCACTAAACGAGTGCATTATACAAATACAAATATATTTTACACACGTTTAACAACATGCAAATACATATGTATGCATATAAACACGCAAATGCATCTGCAAGCATACAAATATATAAAAACACGTGCAAATGTGTATGTGAAAACTAATATACATCAAACAAATTTTATTGCATGTATCCACATCATGCAATGGTGCAAAATGTATTATGCAACGGACATCATTCAACATATAAATGCATTATCCATCATCGTAGTGCATTATACCAATATATGAATATATTACACATTACGCAAATGCATTAAGTCGCCACTCAAATATATCATACATAGTTTTGTCCAACAATGCGACATGCATATATACTATATGATATATAAATACATTATGCAAAATGCACTGAAAAGCACACATCCGCATGAGCCCCAACAAGTGTGACACATATGTGACGTCTAAGGATGTTGTATAGACTAAAGATATAATTAATGAGTTTTCAAGCATGCAAAATATATCGTAAAAGTACGTTGAAAGGCATGCACATTATTTAAAATGAAATTTAAATGACCCACATGTGCTCCGACCACTACGCTCAATTTTCAAACCAGGGGTCTGAGAATACTGCACGGGTCAAAAGTGAACTTAAGTTCAAGTCCAATCCTCCTTTTTGAATGAACCGGAGTTGACATGACTTGAACAAACGAACAAATACGCGATCATAATGTCGACCAGAGTATTTACTATTATACAATCATATTAGTCCTTCAAGGTCAAATCCAATACATCTATTCTCCTAACTAAGTCATCGAAATGCCAACATTTTATGTGTCCAAACCATCTAAGGCGTCTCTCTCTAATCTTATCAACCACTAGAGCAACTTCAACCTTTTTCACATATATACTCGTTTCACATTTTGTCTCTAAGAAGCAAGTCACTCATCCACCTGAGCATCCACATCTCTGCAACACTTGGCTTAAATTTTATGTTTCTTTTTTAAAGGGCAATATTCTGTGCCATAAAGCATTATAGGTCTCACCATCTTATAGAATTTTTCCTTAAGTTTGAGGGATTTTTTTCATCACACATAACCCCGATCCCTTAAGTTTGAGGGGTGCTTCTTTATCACACAACAAGCCCGATGCATTCCTCCACTTCAACCATCCAACTTAAATTTTGCTAATAATATCCCCATCTATTTCGCCATCTCTTTGAACAATAAAACCAACATATCTAAAACATGTACTCTTATTAATGACTTGAATTCTATTTTAGATCTACTCAAATGAAAACCTTTAGACTTTAAGGTTGACCTCCATGATTCAAGTTTTCCTTCAACTCCCTCTCTAGTTTTATCAGTAAGAAGAATATCATCAGCAAAAAGCATACACCAAGGCACATCATCCTATAAATATCTAGTAAGAACATCCATGACTAAAGAAAAAAGATATGGGCTTAAAATTGATCTATGATGTAATCCAACTGAAATAAAAAATTACTTAATCAAACCACCTTGTGTTTGAACACAAGTAGCAGCTCATGTATGCATATCTTTAATGACTTAATATAAACATTATTAACTATTTTATATTCCAGAACCCTCTAGATACTTCTCTTTGAACATTATCATATTCCTTCTCTAAATCAATAAATATTATATATAGATATTTTTTATTCTCGCTATACTTCTCCATCAAACCTCTCAATAAAAGTATAACATCCATAGTAGACCTATCCATCATAAATCCAATTTAAATTTGAGAAATATTAGTATCATGTTATCAACTATGCTCAATAACTCTTTCTCATAGATTTAATGTACGACACATTAACTTTATTCCTCTAAAATTCACATCCTTGTGCATCATCTTTATTCTTAAAATATGAATCAACACACTTCTTCTCCACTCATCTGACATATTTTTAATCCTCAAAATATTATTAAAAAGTTTTGCAAGCCTAAGAAATTTCTTCATCAACTAAGCATTTTCAAACCACTACTGGAATATCACCATGTCCAACAGCATTTACACACTTCTTTTTTCTTTAAAGCCTCAATAACTTCAATTTTAGTAATATGACGAAAAACATAAAAAAATTTATATTTATTTAGGGTATTAAGATCACCAAGGTTAATCATATTCATATAATCTTCATTGAAAAGCATATCGAAATATCTCATCCGCCTTTATTGAATATTCTTCTCTAATAAAAACATTTTTTTATCTTCATAGTTAATGCACTTCACTTGAACTAAATCCTTGTCCTATCTTTTTGTTTAACTAACTTATGCATATATTTTGCGCCCTCCTTAATATCTAATCTATAATATAGTTCTTTGCTAAATCACTTGCATTATATATTACTTTCTTAGATTCCTTTGGGCCCTTCTACATCTTTTTAAAATTTTCATACTTTTAAATTTGAACTCATTTATATAACAAAGCTTCTTCTTTTTTATTTTTTCTTGCACATTTTGATTCCACCACTAACTATTTTTAATATTGAGGGTTTTTTCTTTTAATACTCCAAGCACATTATTTACAATATTCTTAATATCACTAATTATTTTTTTCCACATAATATAAGCTTTCTCATGCTCAGGCAAAATCATAAAATAATGAATCTTACTCTCAAAAATATTTTTATTAGTGTTCTTTAAATGCCCCATTAATCCTAAGACAATATTTTACTTTATTTTCATATTCCGTCTTTTCATCTAAAAGTCAAACTAATAAGTGATGTTGAACGCATAAACTTTTACTTAGAATAACTTTACAATTTTAAAATATAAACGATCTAATTTTCTTATAAAAAAATAATTGATTTGAGTTTAATATATCCATTCTTAAAAGTGATGAGATGTCCTCACTTTTCTTAAATAATGTATTAGCAATTATAAAATCATATGTTAAATAAAAATCTAATATAGTCCTAGCTTTATTAGTCGTTTCAAATTTATAGCCACCATGAATGTTTTTAAGAAATTCTATAACTCTACTAACATGTATATTTAAATCTTCCAATAGAAACATTTTCTTCAAGAGATATCTTTTGTATTAATTTTTCTAAATCATTTCAAAATTTTAATTTTGAACATATATCCAAACCTACTTTAGGAACATAATAATATTAATAACCTTAACATCAATAACAATCGTTAAAACTATAATTCTATCATCAACTCTATTAATTTCAATAACATTATCTTTCAAACTCTTATCCATAATCACATCTACAATATTTCTAGCAGGACTCATACATGAATACCATAGTTCCAACTCATACCCACATCTTCCAACTCTTTAGGAATCATACAATATATATTATTTTTTCAACTTTTCATTATTTTATCTGAACATTGAAAAATTCAATTAGAAAAACCCCACACTTAAATAAGGAGCTAATCTCTTTTGAAATTCTTCAAATCTCTTCCTTAATTAAGGAGATTACTCCTAGATATAAACGGAATAAAACACACCACTAGAGTTTTATTTATAATCATCAATACAATTATTGTGCATGCTTAAGATCCCTGTTTGTGATTACAAACCCAATAGAATTACTTATTTGCTAATTACCACTGAAACAAAAATAAATTGTTGAAAACTCGGTTACAATACACGAAAACCTGATAGCAGGGAAGAGTCACTAGAGCTAAGTATTGATAAAAGAAATAAGCTCACATTAAAAATAGTAGAAACTGAAGAGGATGAATTACAATTTATACACCAGGCAATTTGGATCGAGGGAGATGTACGCAAGCAGGAAGATGTAGCTAATGTCGTACAAAGCATGGTTAAGAACTTTGGAAAAAAATATTTCGGTTGGGTTACATCAAGGATCAGCCTTAAGCCCATATCTTTTTGCTTTAGTCATGGATGTTCTCACTAGACATTTGCAAGAGGATGTACCTTGGTGTATGCTTTTTGCTGATGATATTCTTCTTGTTGATAAGACTAGAGAGGGAGTTGAAGGTAAACTTGAATTATGGAGGTCAACCTTAGAGTCTAAAGGTTTTCGCTTGAGTAGATCTAAAACGGAATATATGGAGTGTAATTTTAGTAGTAATAGACCTAGTGAGAGGATTGTGACTTTGGGCGATCAAGTCATTAATAAGAGTACACGTTTTAGATATCTTGGATCTATTGTTCAGAGTGATGGTGAAATAGATGGGGATATTATCAGCAGAATTCAAGTTGGATGGTTGAAGTGGAGGAATGCATCGGGCTTGTTATGTGATAGAAATGTACCCCTCAAACTTAAGGGAAAATTCTATAAGATGGTAGTGAGGCCTGCAATGCTTTATGGTGCCGAATGTTGGCCATTAAAAGAGAAGCATAATACTAAGTTAAGTGTGGCAGAGATGAGGATGCTTAGGTGGACGAGTGGCTTTACCCTTAGAGATAAGATACGAAATGAGCATATACGTGAAAAGGTTGGAGTAGCTCCAGTAGAAAATAAGATTAGAGAGAGTCGCCTTAGATGGTTTGGTCACATAAAACGGCGGCCTTCCGATGACCCGGTTAGGAGAGTAGAGGTATTAGATTTGACTTATGTTAAGAAAGGTAGGGGTAGACCTAAAAAGACTTGGTTAGAAAATATTAAGAATGACCTTTCTTTATTAGATTTAAACGAAAATTTGACTTTTAATAGGACACAATGGAGAAAAAGGATTCATGTAGCCGACCCCACGTAGTGGGATAAAGGCTTGATGTTGTTGTTGTTATTGTATGAAAAAAATAAATGCAAATCATATAAATCTATATGCAATTAAACAAGACTTCAAGTATCAGATTTTACCTTGAGAAGATGGTTCCACAAGAATATGAAGACGCAAGCTCCTTCGGCCTCGCTTGCTCGTGTAATAAGGACTCCTTTCATCCTTCGGCCCCACCTGCTCGCATAAATGAAGACTCCTTTAGCCTCTCCTGCTCGCATAAACGAAGCCCTCACCTGCTCGTGGAAATAAAGACTCATTTTGTCCTTCGGCCTCCCCTGCTCGTGCAAACAAAGACTCCTTCGACCTCACCTGCTCACATAAATGAAGCCCTCTTCTGCTCGCGAAAATGAAGACGACAAAAAACCCTCAAAAATGAATCAAACTTCAGATATGAAAGGATATGGGATAACCTAGAGGGATACGTACTGTCGGCTCATTTTATTTAATTGGAAGACTTTTTTAATATAATCTTATTAAATATATGGAGACGCGTGTTCGTTTGAATTTAAATATTATTTTAATCTGACACGTTTTGGTCATGTCTGATATGTGCCTGACATTGCATACCTTCATAAAAAGGTGTGTTGATATGGGATAAAGGATAACCTAGAGGGATACACATGGTCGGCTCATTTTATTTAATTGGAAGACTTTTTTTTAAAATGTTATTAAATATATGGAGCCACGTGTCCATTTGAATTTAAATATTATTTTAATTTGACGTGTTTCGACCACGTCTAATACGTGTTCGACACTGCATACGTTCATAAGTAGGTGTGTTGATGCATCATAGGGTGTAATCCTTGAAATAGAAAAAAAACTCAAGATTATAAATAATTCATAAAAAAGAAAAATAAAAAAATAAATCATCAATATATTTATTTGATTCATCAGATATAAACCATAAATATCAATTTTTAATGTTATTATAGCATGAAAGTTTGAAATAAGATTCATAGTAAACTCACGTAGAACATAAATAGGACAAGCATCAAGATCCACATATCCTCACTTTCATATTATTCAAAAGAGTCCTCCTATGTAATACTTCTATCTTCAAATTGTATCGCATTATCATCTTTAAAATCTTCTTCAATTACACCATTTTTTCTTTCTCCTATATCGGTTAACATTGCATTTAATATAATTTAAAGTAAACTATTAAATTAATAACATAACAAATAATACATTTTACTTCAATTACCTTATAATTTTTTTTTAAACTCTAAACCCCTTTGCAAAAAATCAAGCTTTTCTTAGGTTTCATTTGGGACAACTTTTTTATTGCTTTCTAAAATAATTTTTTAATATAAAAAATTTCCTCAAACTAAAAATTTTTATACTAGAAAGCTGCTTTAGAAAGCAATAAGAAAGTTATCTCAAACAAAGTCTTAATCATCGATTTGATAAAAGAAAGTCACCGTAATCTCTAATAAAAGAAATGCTTATTAAGTGATCATAACCATAAAAATCACATTTACATAAGCCCTGGGTATTTAAAATGCAAAAAACCCCTGTCTAAGATATATAAAGCCTGAATAAGTCCAAGATATGAAAGCCCTAAGTCAAGCTTTTTAATCGATCAAAAATCTTTGTAGTACAGCAAGACAAAGTCCAAACTATATAAAGCCTTAATAAATTGAGCCAAAAAAGCAAAAGAATGGGCTACTAGTTCATTGACCTAGGTCGAGTAGGAATTTTTAAATTATTTCTTCGACTGAGAAGAAGACATGCACGCCTTCCAATCCTCTCAAAGCCCTAGCATGCAATGCGGTGGAAGAAGATGCATACAAGGGTGCATATAAACAAAGGAAGAAAAAAATACAGCAAGCACGAAAAATACACGGCTTGCTCACAACCTCCCAATCCTACTCGCACTCAAAACCCTAGTGCGCTAGCGTGCGATGATGGGGAATACTATAATGGAATAGAGTATAAATTATTATTATTATCATAAAAAGATAATAAAATTTAATCTTAACGAGGCACTACCTCAAAACACCATGAGCCGTATGCCTCATTTAAAAAATATGTAAGCCGCATTGGAGCAAATGAGGCTTAAGCCTAGAGGCACTCCTTGTGCGTCTCAAATTAAGGCATGCACCTTGAACGATTTTTTAAAACATGACGTGAAGGATAAAATACAAAACTGTATTTTAAATATATAGTTAGCTATTAGATGGATAACAAATATGTGAATAATTTGGATAGGTAGAGGATATTTCAAAGTGCAAGGGATCTATTTAAAGGAATGTCTTCTTAGCCAACAATGACTTGCAATGATTCATAGACAATATTCCTCTCTTTTTGGCTAGGATTAACATTATATAAGGTATATAAGTATGAAATATTGGTCATAAGGTCTTCAGGAGCTAGAAAAGGGCATCACTAAGACTTTTAAAGCATTAATAAAGGCAATATGATCTGAGAATTTAAGAGAACAATTGCATAAGTCTTTCTTATGATTATTTGATGATGCCTTCTTCCACCTTTGATACATAAGCATTATTTTGTTATTTTGCATGTTTTCCTTGTGTTTTCCAGCTTTTGCTCTTTGGTTTTCCTAATGCTTCAATCATCTTTCTTTGGTATGTCATGCATTCTAGAAATAAATGCATCATAGGGAATCTCTATTGATCATCTCAGTTTGATCTGATTGTTCGTAATCATCAGCAGAAAAGAGTTTTGAATTAAAATATTTGATAAAAGCAGCCTTTGTAACTAAGGCCAAACTTTCCATGGGATTATTGGCGATCATAACTTCCCTCCCTTTTTCTATTTGAATGCAAAAATAGAACTTCATTAGGAAAAGTAAATCCTCCTTCCCGAGAATTTACATCCTTACAACATCAAACTCAACATCTAATATAGCAAGAAAAAAATCATAAGTTATTCTTTTTCAACAAACCTTTTAAGGAAAGTTTCATCTTTGTTGCACTCCATTTGGATCGATAATGATCCATTTCTTGCCAAAGGTCTTGTATTAAGTTGGGTATTCTATGACATATCATCTTCCTTACTTTGTTGCTAAGATTTTGGTTTTGATCACATGTAATTCGTGCCACAACATGAACTTCTGATTCACTATAACCTATATTTCCTTTGTTGTATGAACATGCAGGTTTCACTTCAAGAATCATGAAGTTTCATAACTAAGATATCATCATAGTCTTATTCGTCTCAGGCATTGAATGAGTGATCTCCTTGCTTATGATGCCAAGTAAATACCTAATTTTTCACTTTCGTTAAAGAAGGTGAGAACAGATTGTCACTATTTGAGGTAAATCTTTGCATTCAAACAATGTGTTGAATGAATATTATGTAATTCTTTTGTTGGATTTCGGTTAGTGGTCACAATTATAAATGAACCTAAAACAGATAATACGGACATTGTTGTGGTCCAAACAAGGGTAAATTACTGTAGTAATTGATTCCAAAAAAACATAGGGTTTCAGGATGAACATTATATATGAAAAAATTTAGATGAACGGAAGAAACAGAATAGCAACAATGAAAGATTGTAAGTTTTAGGCAATTAAGTGATGAAAGTTGTAGCTTATGGAAATAGTAAGAAAAAACGCATATACTAATGTTATGAAAAAATTGAGAGAATAGGTTTAGTGCTTTATTCCAACATTTGTGTGATAATAATACGAGATGACAGAACCTTTAACAAGATACATACAATATATATACATATATATATATATATATATATATATATATATATATATATATATATATATATATATATATATATATACATATATATGAAACTTTAAAATAACTTGAACTTAAACTAATTAAGAATTCAAACAGCAAGACAAAAGACAGAAGAATAAAACTTACAAATTTTATTACTTCAAGCAAAGCTTTCAGTACAAACGATGCCCTTTCAGGGTCATCTTACAGACTAATTATAGACATAAGTTTAAGAGAAAACTTCGAGGAGAAGAAATAGTACAATTATTAAAGAAAACTTAGTACAATTATTAAAGCAAAAGTTACATACTTTTAATCTGCACTATATTGGCTAATAGCAGCTGGTTGGTGACTAATGACCCACGTCTATGTTGGAGAATATAACACGTCAGAAAGGCAGCATTATTGATTCCATTATGCTGTATGTCAAGCTCCTTTATTAAAAGTCTTCTGTCTCTTCTGATAGTGGAGCTTTTTCAGGTCGATGACTTGGTCCTGCATCTTCGGCTTTGAGCGACGGGTGGTCCCATGTGTCAGGGATTGCATCATCAGAGCGTTGAGAGGCCATCTCTTCATCGTCAGGAAATAATTGGTTCATTTGCGCCCAATAAGCTTTCTGAAGGCGAACTTTAATTTGCTCAGTGGATTCATGAGGATAACGTTGTTTAAACATTTTTTGTAAATTTTTTAAAGAAAATTTTGCAACTGGAGTTTGTCATCTCGTATTATTAGTTCAAGTTCAAGTTATTTTTCAAAACTTTAAAATAACGTCTTAATTAGTTCAAGTTCAAGTTATTTTAAAGCGTTATTTTAAAGTTTCCACAAATTGGTATCAAAGCCATGCGTGAGTAATCTACTCTGGTTGGTACGTTTGTATTTCTCCTGATACATGGGGGAGACAAGGATCATCCTGTAGAAGTTTCTTACTAATTTTAAGACGCTTTTACTAATTTTTTGCATAACGGTATTGAACTTTGGCAGTAAATCCCTTGCAATGGGTAGTTAGTCCTGGATAGTTCTTGTTTTTGTGCAAAAAAATATTAGTGAAAGAATCATATATTATTAAACTGTTTTTAGTTGCTTCTTCGATTTATCAGTTGAAATACACTCTTACCAACAACTTTATCATATGGCTTCTCCTTCTTAATCATCATCATCCATACTTCAAAAGGGCAAAATACCCTCTTTTCGCGACATCAAAAATGCAGAATTAATTGAATATCCCCTTAACGAAGAGGATTTAAATAATTGGTCTCTACCAAAGGTAGATAAACATCTAATCTATCAAATCGATACCTTTGATTTCAAAGGAAAAACTACCATAAAATCGGTAGAACAGTCAATAACTATTGACTCAACAGAGAAAAAAATCTCTCTACTATCTTATGATGATTTAAGATCCTATACGCAAGATTATAAATATCTGCATATTGGTCTAATCCAAATAACATTTAAGCCCTTAACATTAAGAGGACTTAATGCTTCCATCCTTACATGCTTAAGACATGGACGATGCCTTAATTGGGCACAATCATTGATGAGTGTTATGGAAACTAGTCTGTGTCATGGACCAGTCTATTTCAACACATTTCCAAATTTAAGTCTATCATTAACAGATGTTCATCTATTTGAAGCATTAAAACTACATCTTCAACTCTATGGATACAATTTCCTCCTTGGATCTGAAACTGTAGCGCTAATTTATAGAATTCACTTTAAGGTAATGAATACCTTAAGTCCAAGAATTAAAAAGTAGTTCAACCTAATAGCAGAACTACATTAATAGAAATAAACTTATTAGCCTCGAATATAGCCACTAATCGAGTAAGAAATGAAGTAACATTTCCAGACCAATGGACATTACCTCAAGTAATTACACCTCAACCAGTCATAAATCAAGACATCGATCAAATAATTCAAACATCCAATGGCGATGTAGAAGTACGCTTTAATCCCCGAAGATCTATTAATCTTCCAAGAATCTCTATTCCCTCGACATCAGGGGAAGAGATCCAAACTTTTAAATATGATGAATCTGAAATATATTCTAGTCCAGGATTAATATTAAATCGAAATAGAATATTATATCCAGTTAGGGATAATCAAGAATTTAAATCCCCAACTCCCTTAGAAATGCAGTTTTAATAATGTACGGTCAAAATACAGCGCTAAGAGAGACGGTCATTCGTCATTATATGTTACAAAAATTCAAACCATTTCGTAATTGGTATAGAAAAATATTCTTAGAAGAAGAACGTATAAAATTCTCATATCAGTATTTTCTTAGATCTAGAAAATCTAAATAAAAATGTAAGAGCTACAATTCTATTTGCTTATTGGTTTGTTAATAAAATAACTTCTAATATTAGAATGATTAAAGGACAATCGTCAAAACTTGACATTGCAATGGTACCCTTTGGAAATATTCTATCAAACCCATAGGCCATTAAAGAATTGGCCATATTAGTTAAACAGCTCAACTTTGCTAATAGCACCTTGCAAACTATAACTTCCTATTTAGAAATTTTTGATAAAAAATCAGATCTAATAAAAGCTAAATTAGAGCAATGAACAATAGAACCTTCAAATACTATCAATAAACTGGTTATAACAAAGCCAGACATAAAGCTTCCTCCTCCAATTAAAGTTAAATTGGATGAAGATCTTAACATCTCAGAAGTTATAAAACAAATTAAATCACAAAAAATAACTATCTTAGATGAAGAAGTATCTTTTTCTGATCCAGAAGAAGAGCAAACAGAAACTTCTTCAAGCGAATATGACATTGATAAATTGGAAAACCAATTTAAATCTTCAAATTTGAATCTTAATCCAAATATACCATTAACATTAAATAAGTTAAAACATCCTAAAAAAATCCTTAGGCAAATATTATTATCAAAGACCAACTCCCTTTGATCTCTTATATAAAGAAGATCTAAACGAACAAATCTCATATGATCCACGGCAGTTATATGAATGGAATTTTGATGGTCTATCCGATTACAAAATCCATAAAACTATCCATCGAATGTTAATCTACGCCACAGTAGCCCAAAGTAAGGGTAATAAACCTTGGGAAGTGGTGCAAATCATAGTTAACGGTTTTACAGGAATCCTTAAACGATGGTGGGATAATTATCTTAGCTAAGCAGAGAAAAATTATCTGCAAAGTGATAAAAGCTTGTTAGATCCTGACAAGACTAATGACGAAGCTGTTTATACACTTATACATAATATCTTAGAACATTTCTTAGGATATATGACTGATAATAGAGAACAAATGCAATCTCTATTACACAAATTAAAATGTCCTTCTTTATCACATTTTCGCTGGTATAAAGACGTCTTTATAACCAGAGTTATGAACCTTTTAGATGTCAGTTCAAACTACTGGAAAGAAAAATTATTAGGACTCCCAGCCACCTTTGCTACAAAGGTCAAAGAAAAATTAAGAAATGACAATGGGCAATTAATTTTTGAAAATTATACGTATGGACGTATAATAAGTGAATGCATTAAAGTAGGAATTACTTTATGTAATGACATAAGAATGACTCAACAATTAAAACGAGAACGCATATCAGACAGAAAGCAATTAGGTGCCTTCTGTGAGCAATTTGCATGTCCTGGACCCTTAACAAAAAGGGAAAGAAATTTAGCTAAAAAATGCTATAATAAAAGAGATAAAATGATATATCAACCTAAATATAAAAAATTCTCAAAAAGGTCATACAAAGAAAAACGTTTTCCGAAATCAAATGAAAAGAAAGCTGAAAAAACGATCAAATGTTTTAAATGTGGTAAAATAGGACATTATTCCAATAAATGTACTATGAAAAAGAAAATAAGCGAATTAAAATTAGATACATATACAAAAGAATTATTAATGAAAATTCTTCTAAATTCAGTGGAATCTGAATCAAATTCTGAAACAGACAACGAGATAGACGACTCTGATTCGGATTCTTCATCTTGTTGTAATAACTGTTCTAGTAGTGATTACTACAAATATATAGTTGAAAAATCAGGATTACTTGTTCTTACTGATGAACAAAAAAATCAACTTATTCAAATATTAACTACAATCCAAGATCCAAAATCAAAGATCAAATAATTAAATTATTAGGTAACTCAGAAGACTCACTTCTTCCAAAAAATTCAAAAATTTCCTAATTATTCTATGAAGGAAGTTTTAGATTGATTATAAATAAAAGAAGAAGAAACGAATCCATCTCCAGCTACTCTGACTGATTTAAAAATTGAACTAAAAAACTTGAAAAAGGAAGTTCAATTAATTAAATCAGCACAAGATAAATTTTCTGCAAGAATAACGAATCTCGAATTAGAACAGATTTTAGATCAACCTGATCTTGACGAACTCAATGAATCACAGAATAATGAATTACAAAAAAATGAAAATAATGAGAACAACACTCTTATTAATTCCTTACAAAAGGCCATTATCCATAAATGGTTCATCTCTATAACATTAGTAATCCAAAAATCATTAATACTGCCAAATCTTATTGCTTTAGTAGATAGTGGTGCAGACATGAATTGTGTCCAAGAAGGACTAATTCCATCAAAATATTTTGAAAAAACTACTCAAAAACTAACTTCAGCTAGTGGATATAATATGTAAATCAAATATAAACTATCCGAAGCAGTAGTATGCCAACAAGACTGCTGTATTAAAACCCCACTTTTATTAGTAAAAAATCTATCTCAACACATTTACTAGGAAATCCATTCCTATTTAGCATTATGCCAATAACTACTAATATTGAAGGTATCGTATCTCATTGTTGCGATCCTCCTCTCAAATTTAAATTTATTACAGATCCTAAAGAAATCATACTAAATGAAATGAATAAATTCAAAGGAAAACAATTGCACATAAACTATTTAACTAAAGAAATTCAAATAGCTGAACTAACTAGCCAGCTGCAAAATTTGAAATTAAACAAAAAAATTTTGAACTAGAAAAACATATTAAGACTACCGTCTGTGGTGATAATCCTATTAGCTTCTGGAAAAGAAAGACTCACTGTGTTAGTCTTCCTTATATTGATGGATTTGACGAAAGTCAAATACCTACAAAATCTCGCCCCTCACAAATGAACAAAGAATATTTAGACTTTTGTCATAAAGAAATTACCGACCTTTTAGAAAAACAAATCATTAGAAAATCTAGCTCCCCTTGGAGTTGTACTGCATTTTATGTTATGAATGCAGCAAAAAAAGAACGAGGAAAACCCCGTCTCGTAATAAACTATAAACCATTAAACAAAGTCTTAAAATTGATAAGATATCCCATTCCTAATAAACGAGATCTTCTTAATCGATTAGCCAAGCTAATTTATTTTCAAAATTTGACTTAAAATTTGGATATTGGCAAATTCATATTAAAGAAGAATATCGTTATAAGACTGCTTTTATAGTACCATTGGGGCAATACGAATGGAACGCAATGCCCTTTGGACTAAAAAATGCTCCATCTGAATTTCAAAAAATTATGAATGAAATTTTTAATCCATATGATAAATACGTTCTTGTTTATATCGATGATGTTTTGGTCTTTTCAAAACATATAGACGAACACTTTAAACCTCTAAAAACCTTTATCTGGTTAGCTAGACAAAATGGTTTGGTCATATAAGAACCTCAAATAAAAATTTTTCAAACTGAAATCCGATTTTTAGGTCATAATATAAAAAATGATACTATAACTCCTATCCACAGGAATATAGAGTTTGCAAATAAATTTCCTGATAAAATATTAGATAAAAAATAGTTTCAACGATTTCTTGGTGCTTTAAATTATGTATCTAATTTTTATCACAACCTTTACAAAGATGTTGCACCCTTGTTTAAGAGACTTCGCAAAAACTCTCCTCCTTAGGATGACGAATGTAGAAAAGCAGTACAAATTATTAAATGTCATGTTAAAAATCTTCCTTGTATTAATTTAGCAAATCATGCTTATTTAAAAATTGTTGAAACTGATGCCTCCAACTTAGGGTATGAAGGTATACTTAAACAACAAAATCCTTCAACAAAAAAAGGAAGAATTAGTTCATTTTACCTCAGTATTATGGAATCCTACTCAAACTAAATACGCTACTATTAAAAAGGAAATGTTGGCTATTGTTAAATTTATCAGTAAATTCCAAGATGATTTACTAAATACTACTTTTATTTTTCGCATCTACTGTTCTTCTGCAAAATTTATTTTACATAAAGATATTAAAAATCTAGCATCAAAAAAATATTTGCTACCTGGCAAGCCCAACTAGCAATTTTTTATTTTTCTATAGAATTTATTAAAGGTAAAGATAACTCTTTACCAAATTTTCTAACACGTGAATATCTTACAGGAACTACAACCTAACATGGACAATGAGGGGTGGCACATCCCTAAAGGGCGCTCTTCACCATCTGTCCCCAATCGATGACGATGATGGCCAAACTCTTCGCAGAAATCCCCGGGGCAGAGGAGGTGGTCCAATAGGCCGCGGTAGATGAGAGTTTACTCCTTCAAAAATGGTGCCCTTAAAAACTTATCTATATGGGGCAGAAGAGCCCAATAAGCCGAAAAAAACTTCCGAAAAAATTAATTCAGAAAAAACCCCACCAGTGGCCCAACAAACATCCGAAATGTTTGAACCCATGCGCTCAAGATGAGCGTTTTTTTTTTTTTTTTTTTTTTTTGAGAAGATGCATAAATAGCATTAAAATTAAAAAGGAGTTAACCTAATACAAACTAGGCAAAATAAGCATTTGGTACCTTCATCAATAAGAGAGGACCTTATTAAAATTAACTTTGTTAATTTAAACTTATTATAAATTTTATGAAATCCACTATCTCCTATTTTGAAACTGTTGAGATGCAGGGGATACCAAAATATAAAATAACCCGAGAGTTGATTAGTATCCCAGAGTTCCCATCCAGTTAGAGAGTAAGGAATAGTAAAGATCTTATAAATATTTAGGCAAAGTTTAAAGTAACAAGTTAAACTAAGAAAAAGAAAATAAAAGATGAAAGAAAAAATGCAATTCAAGAACAAATTCCAAGAGTTTGGTATAATTATACCAAACTTTAAGATCATATGGTTCATCTCCAAAATAATTCCAAATTTGTTGCTATCCATAAGAGAATCCTTCTTCATATTAGGGAGAAAAAAGGGAAGAAGAACCTTTCGAACCGATCTTCTCTTTGTGTTCAGTCATCTTTCTTCTCGGTATATCTTTCACCGGCCCCAATGCTTGGAGTTCTTTAAATAAAACATGCTTTGAACCAGGGGAAACAATCTTCTTAAAAACTTTTTTGTCTTTTTTAAGAATAGGTTTTGAAAATTTCAAACTAATAGATGAATAACAGTCTTAATTCCAGCTAGCTTAGATGGAGTTAAGTCCGATTGAAGTTTCAAGTTCTCAGGAATATTAGGATAGTCCGTTTGAAAAACAGACATAGGTCCAGCTGGATTTGCAGGAGAAAAATCCGGCTGCAGCTCTTCAATAGCCTTATCCGCCTCCTTGCTTTAAGGGAATTCAAAAATTGAATACTGAGATCCTGAAACATCCTCAATAGCCTCTGAAATTCGAGATTCAGTCTGAAATGAATTCAAATTTGAATTCTGGATAATCGTCCCATCTTCTTCTACCGTGGATTCAGCATCTTCCTGGTTTAGCCGTTTGAATTCTGCACTTTTCAATGGATCAGATATTACTTCAAGCTTGTTCCCATCTACCAATGGTTGAAAATTATTTCCTTTTCAGCAAGTACTAAATCTTCATTTGTGCAAACCGATCCAGAATTTTTTCCTGACAAAATCTTAGTTTTGAACACAGGTTTTTTCTTTTGTTTGAACTTAACTTGCATCCAAGTACCATAAAGATTATCATTATGGTTTGAGATGGAAGGGATCTCCTCAACATTAGGACAAACTGAATCCAAATGCCCTATTCTTCCACATTTGAAACAAAGAGATGATAGATTTTCGTATTCGAACTTTTGGAAAATTCTACCATTCGATCCTTCTACCCAAATTCCAGCAGGGAGTTTGGAATTCAAATTAACTCTAATGCATGCTCTTGCAAATTCTCTCCTTCCCCACCTAAACATGTTGTCATCCAAAAGTAACGGGGTCCCAATTCTAGAAACAATTCTGGAGATATTGGACTCATCCCAACAATGAAGGGGGTAAATGAGGAAGACGAACCCAAATCAAAGATGAAACACCTTCCAAAGATTGAGGAGAAAACTTAGGAGACCACTTTTCTAACCCAACTGCAAATCCCCCGACAAACCATGGACCACCATTAAGAACTTCTTCCATGGCTTCAAGAGATTGAAAGGAGCAAAGTAGCCAATCAAGGCCGAGCAGAGTTAAATGAAATTTTTCAAATTTCTCCCATTGTTTTCTTTTTTTTTTTTTTTTGAGAAAGGAACATCTTTCCCAAGAATTTTAACAACCAAAGATTTATTCAAAACTTGGATATTAGACCTTTCTTTATCCAAATCCAGTTTAACAACATTTGAATCTTCCATCTGTTCTGGCTTTTTAATCCAATTGATTTTAATGTGTGGTTTTTTTATCCACACATTAGAATTCTCAGAAGTAATTGGATTAATGATATTGACATTATCCTTGTCAATAACCTTGTCATTCTTCAAGATATCAACAAAACTTTTCCTTGAAGAAGAAGCTTCTTTGTCATTTGCTCCAAAAATAAAACAAGATAAATGGGATTTTGGTAACTTGTTAGGAAACGACATTACCTCTTTCCCTTTACTCAAATCCGGCAAAAGCTTATTCTTGGCCAACAAACCTCCCTCTTTGATAACAAGAGGTGATTCTAAAATCCGAAAATTGAGAGGGGAGATGCGTTTGAATGAGAGTCTACCTTTTGAATTCAACATTATTGGATTCGCGGTAGATACAGTAGAGTTGGTGTTCCGGTCATCCATAGATGACCGACCACCTTCTACTTTCTCCTTTCCTTAGCACTCGAACCTTCAAAAATCTTTTCCAAATCCTTTCCAAATCCTTCCTTGAATTGTGAAGCTTCTCTCTCCTTCAAGATGAGCGTTGAGCATATTTTACACATAAATATTGAAGATAAAGATATAACCTCCCCATGGCTCATCTTCAAAAAATATTTGAATACTAATCCATTTATCCAAGACTCCACTTACGACCGAGAAACTTATGAAGCTATTCTCGTTTATCTTCAATGTATCGAAGTTAAACATCATTACGACGACAAACGTAATATAACATATAGCCGAGCTAACATTCTCAGCATAATTCATCCTAAAGATTGGGGGATCACTCCTTTTCAAATCAAAAAATTTGATATTCCATTACCTGATAATAATATCAAAACTTGTTCTTTTAATTAATGGACCTACATTCAAGCTATGCACAAAATGTTTTATGTGCTAAATCCTACTCATTCTCATTCTTGGATGTTCATTCTTAATCCTGAAATATTAAACAATCTCATACCATCTTGATTTTATCAATGGTGAGAATATAAAGGAGCAATTATTTCTCTTTTACCACCTGAACTGCAGGCCAGTTATAATATTTGGGTTGATTTATCTCCTCATCTTCAAGTCATGAAAACTGAAGATTATATTGACGGAATGTGTGATTTTTTCTTTTTTGCCCAAGCACAAATTCCATGGATATGTTCCTTGAATCTTGAATTTAATCAGCACCCCTAAAATATTAAATGCCTCATGCGCAATTTTTTTGTTAAATGGTGGTCCGTCATTATAGTTGTTGATAAAAAGAAGCAAATAGATATGGTAATCCAAAATAACCTTATCGAAAATCAAAGACAACTCAAGTTGCAGAATTTTCTTTGAAAAATCTACAAAAAATGTTTAAACAACGTTATGCTCATGAATCCACTGAGCAAATTAAAGTTCGTCTTCAGAAAGCTTATTGGGCGCAGATGACCCAATTATTTCCTGACGACGAAAAGATGGTCTATCAATGCTCTGATGATGCAATCCCTGACACATGGGACCACCCGTCGCTTAAAGCCGAAGATGCAGGACCAAGTCATCGACCTGGAAAAGCTCCACTATCAGAAGAGAGAAGACTTTTAATAAAGGAGCTTGACAGGCAGAAAAATGGAATCAATAATGCTGCATTTCTGACGTGTTATATTCTCTAACATAGACGTGGGTCATTAGTCACTCACCAGCTGTTATCAGCCAATATAGTGGAGATTAAAAGTATGTAACTTTTGCTTTAATAATTGTACTAAATTTCCTTTAATAATTGTACTATTTCTTCTCCTCGAAGTTTTCTCTTAAACTTATGTCTATAAATAGTCTGTAAGATGACCCTGAAAGGGCATCGTTTGTACTGAAAGCTTTGTTTGAAGTAATAAAATTTGTAAGTTTTCTTCTTCCATCTTTTGTCTTGCGGTTTGAATTCTTAATTAGTTGAAGTTCAAGTTATTTTAAAGCGTTATTTTAAAGTTTCCACAAATTGGATATATATATATATATATATATATATACAATTAGGACATGGATTATTAAAGCGGAAGCATGGTTTAAAATTGCGCAATATGAGACTCGCCTTGAGGCCCGCCTTTGCGCAATTCCAGTAAAAAACGCCTCGATACTTACGCCTCGAGTTTTTTTTATGAGGCTTGCGCCTCAACTTGGTTGAGGCCCGCCTTGAGGCCTACCTCGCCTCACTGGCATGAGGCTTACGCCTCAAGCTATACATATTAAAACTTACAAAAATCTTAAAGTAAATGTCCGACATTGGACTCTATAGGAGAGGAGGAAGGGGAGAGAGTAGTTCATCATAATGATGATTCAAATGAAGAACCCCTTAGTGATGACAGTGTTGATGACTTATGAGTTCTTATGTGATATGTCGTTGCTATTTATTTTTGGAAATTGGAATTACATGTTAATGAAAAAAATACTGAGATTTGGGAAAGATAGAATTTTGAGTTGAACTATATTTAATGTTGTCTTATCATTGGGATATTTTGATATCACTTCATATCTTATGTTTTTTTTTTATGTTTTATATTATTCACTCATTAGTATATAAAAAATTTGTCATTTTATGTTTACGCAATCTTTTGATTTTGAGGCTTACGCCTCTAAACGCCTTGAGGCTGACGCCTCGCCTCACGAATGAAAAACGCCTCAATACCCGAATACGCAATTTTAAACATTGAGCGGAAGAAACAATCCTCCTAATCAATCAAGAAGCATGAAGTAAATAACGAAAATGGTTGTTTGTAATAGCTAGCGGAAACAATTTGTTTATGCACGAAGAGGAGAAGTGGGACATCAATTGGCCGTGCGGCAAAAAGATGAATTGGCAAAGGGACAAGCCATAATAGTTGGAAGATGATATCAAAGATGACAATGCAAGAGAAGAATGAATTTGGAATTGACTGAATTGGTATTAATTTCTCAACAAGAAGATGTTTCAAATATACCTCTCATATATTTCCACACCATTGTATACCTTTAAATGTGATTCCTTATGATAATCATAAGCCTAACATATTGTTCTTAAATACAAGTACAAAATATTTCTTTCTCAATTACCTTGCATTTTACTAAACGTAAAAGATTTTTATTAGACAATATTAATTACCAATCCACTCCAACTCCTATAACTATCAAAATAGAAGTTTAATCTTGATGACTTTATCTCTATCGAGATTCTTAACTTTACTCTTTATACATTTAATAATACCAAAATCTATACATCTCCTTTCTTTATCAACAACTATGTTACTTAACCTTCTTTAATAAGTAACCCACCAAACAAATCTCCAATTTCTTACCACCCACTTTCCAAATCTTACAGCTTCCCATTGTATATAGGTTTTAGCAGCTACATCAAGAAACATAGCAAATTATATAACATAAGACTAAATTAATTACCCTTCTAAAATAGAAAAATATGTATGACAATAGTCATGAAATCAACATGAAATAATGAAAATTTCTTTATACAAACATGTTACCTTGTTTGGTTTACAGCCTTTTTCATAATTAGGCTTCCACTCACAATCGATGCCAACAACCTTACATCCCTCAATGTAGTTAGTTGCAGTAATTAACCCATTAAAGTCATCAACCCATATGATATTCTCTATCATCAATTTCTCAGGGTCCAAGTAACAAGCTCCAAATGTTGGCCTATCAGAAACTGCACCATTATTTAAAAAAAAAAAAAACCAATCAGACGATTCATCATATAAGATATTATATATAAGCAAATATCAGGGAACAGGAAAACAAATGTAAGGAAATTCTAATAAACAACCAAAATATTTGTGCATTACACCCATATTATGCATATCCATGTACAAGTAGACTAGTACTCTTGGCCAAGTAACAATACATATTATTAGGTTTTAAAAGGACAATAACTAATTTGTCACTTACACTAAAGAAATTATGTAACTTGCCCAAGTGTATGAAATCCCAATAATGTGGCAAAAGAGGGATTAATGCATGCATTCTTACCCCAACATTTACAAAAAAGCTAGGTCTGTGACTCAAATAAATGATCTTCGAATCATAATGTAGGCAGTCTAACAATTGGTCTGGTACTGCCTACTCCAACCTAACTGCTTTTTGAATTGCATAATAATAGATTATGGAAGTCAACCCTTTCAATGTCTCACCTCAAGAAAACGAGATAAAATTTCAATAACATTCTTAAATTATTATTTCTTTCAGTTCGCCAATTGAATTTTCTACAATATATCGTCAAATTCTCCCTTTTTCATTGTAAGTCTCACTATTTGAGCATCAAAGAAGATTCATGCAAAAATAATTTTGGTTATTTTAAGTTCCTGCTGGAATCAATATTGCAATCATAACTTTTTTTATGGGTTACATCAAATTAAGTTAATCTATTAAATACTTGTATTCTACATATTAATCCATAATATTTGTCTGACTTTCACAACATATAATAAACAGACATCAGCATGCTAGCATTTTAAATACACCATATTTTTTAAGTATTACTGAGAAAGTAAACTGAATTAATAACTATATATAACTCTCCAATTAATAGTCAGCCCGCATTTTGCAGCAAAAGCATAAAATACAGGAAACTGCCCAAAATTAGTAAATTCGGTTTTTAATGAAAAAAACCCAGTTCATAATGTATGCCTGTGTAATTTTACGAGAATTTGAAAGCGAGTGTTGCAGGTATTTTTGGTTTTTTAATTACCTAACTTTTTCCTTATTCCTCGACAAATAGGATCCATTCAAAGGTAAAATCAATGTAGATCACCAAGAATCGGAACTAAACAAACATGATACCCATTGGATTAGCATTCATTGCTAAAACTTAACATAAGCATTAGATATAGTTATCATTCTGTCAAAGAGTTCCTTACTTTTGGATGACAAATATTGTTTATACAAAGTGCAAGGTCAAGAAGATGAGCATTTCATCACGAGAAATAAAAAAACTATGACAACTAATAGAGCAGCATTAAACAGTGAAGCATATTCTATACCCGTTAATTTGTCAAAACCTTCAAGAGAGTACCGGTCACATAGTTCAAAAACCTTCTCTGCATAACCAGCTTCCATCGCCAAATAAACCTTCATAGTTGCAGGAGAAAACTAAATTAGTAATAAACTACAGATTGAAGGAACTATAAAACGGATAACAAACAAGGCAAACATATAACAATAAAATGTCAAACCGATACTTTCTTAAGAACCAATTAAATCGTAGATAAAAGACATCTTCATCCTCTATATAATCTGGGAAAAAAATGCATCCTCTCCCGAAACTTTAATATGTAGCAATCATCAGAAAAAAATAATCCACCTAAAAAGAGAATAATTTATGATACTAAACAATGTATGATCTTTAAAACTTTGGGAGAGAGTTATGGAGCATAGGTTATGACGTGATACTAATGTTTCTCAAAATCAATTTGGATTCATGCCAGGTAGGTCTACTATGAAAGTTATTCATTTATTGAGAGGGTTGATGGAGAAGTTTAGATAGAATAAGAAGGATCTACATCTGATATTTATTAATTTAGAGAAAGCATGTAATAAAGTTTCAAGATAAGTTTATGGAGAGTTCTAGAAAAGAAAGGGGTTACTAATGCTTATATTCAAGTCATTAGGGATATGTATGCAGGAGCTGGTACTTGTGTTCAAACATAAAGTGATAAGACCAAGTATTTTCCTATTTCGTTGGATTACATCAAGGATCAACCTTAAGCTCTTATTTTTCTGCTTTAGTCGTGGATGTTCTTACTAGACATTTACAAGAGGATGTACCATGTTGTATGCTATTTGCTGATGATATTCTTCTTGTAAATAAGACTAGAGAGTGAGTTGAAGGTAAACTCGAATTATGGAGATCAACCTTAGAGTCTAAAGGTTTTCGTTTGAGTAAATCTAAAACTGAATACATGGAGTGTAATTTTAGTAGTGATAGATCTAGTGGTGGGTTTGTGACTTTAAGCATTCAAGTCATTAATAATTATACTCGTTTTAGATATCTTGGGTATATTGTTCATAGTGATGATGAAATAGAAGGTGATTTTAGTAGTAGAATTTAAGTTAGATGGTTGAAGTGGAGGAATGTTTCAGGTTTGTTGTGTGACAGAAAAGTACCACTCAAACTTAAGGGAAAATTTTATAAGATGGTGGTGAGACCTGAAATGCTTTATGACGCGGAATGTTGGCCATTAAAAGAGAAGCATAATATTAAGTTAAGTGTTGCTGAGATGAGGATGCTCAGGTGGATGAGTGAATTTACTCTTAGAGACAACATACAAAATGAGCATATACGTGAAAAGGTTGGAGTAGCTCTAGTGACAAATAAGATTAGAAAGAGTCAACTTAGATGGTTTGGTCATGTAAAACGGCGGTCTTCCAATGACTTTGTTAGGAGAGTAGATGTATTAGAGTTAACCTATGTTAAGAAAAGTAGAGGTAGACCTAAAAAGACTTGGTTAGAAAATATTAGAAATGACCTTTCATTGCTAGATTTAAATGAGAATTTAACTCTAAACATGACACAATTGAGAACAATGATTCATATATCCAACCCCACGTAGTGAGATAAAGACTTGATATTGTTGTTGTTGTTGTACTAAACAATGTATGATGCTTGATAAGAGTGACAAAACTCAACACTCATTTCCACAAGAAAATGTTGCATTTACAGCAAGCTTGTTTTAAGTGCTTCGAAGTGTTTGAATCTCAATTCTAAAAGTGAGTTATATTGAAGTGAGCTACACTAATACAAGATTATTTCATTGAAACTTACTACTTGTGAAATCGTGTTTTAATTTGAATGAATTTCATTTTCATGTACCTTCACATTATTTTATTATTATTTTATTATTATCATAAATAAAATTAACTCTAAAACATCATGTAACGATAGTAATAATACTTCAAATAAAAATAAAGAATAATACAAAAAAGATCATAATCACAAGAAACAAATTTATGTGGACCAATGATATTCACCTATGTCTATGACTGCAAAGAAAGAAAATATTCCATTAAGCTTTAAACGAAGATTACATCAAAGATTTCTACTTATATATTAAAAGATAAAAATAGATATACCACTTTTTATATATAATTGATTGAAAGGCAATACTGCCTACTGCTACAAAAAAAAATGGTTGAATGTGAAGAAGAAGATATTATTATTGCTAATATAAAAATATTTTCTTCTAAACTACGAGAGCATCTTCCTCTCCTCTTTTGTACTACAAAAGCTTCTCTGTTTTATAGCTAAAAGCTTAATTCCCTCTTCCCTCTCTATTTCTTCCTCTTCTTCCTATTTACTTGTGGTTGTGGAGTTTTCTTAACACGTTGGAACCATCACCTTATATGGCGCCTAGGGTGGCAGGTAGCTAGCTTTTTATTTAGGTAGATGGTAGTAGGAAAGAAACTTTTATGAGTTGGGTTGAGGAAATTTATCTTCAAACCTACAATCTCTCCCTTCAATATAAATTTTTCTGATGAACCAACTTAGTGTTTGTGGTCTAAGCATCCCTCTGTATGAAACCCCATATTTTCATTCATGGAGGCTAATTGAGGCTATGCATAGCCTCAATTTTCCAATGTGAGCATTATCAACAGAGTATTCTAATCCTTTGATTTTGACAGGCTATAAAAAGTCTTCTACAAGCAAGCTACATAAGAAGTGGAACTTAGTTGAAAATGTTTTGTCCGAGGGTACAAAGTAGCATTCTTTGCCTGGTGAATGGCACTTTGATTGTCATAGAAAAAAGAAACATCATCTTCTAATCGCTTGAGTTCTTTCTAGAGAGCCTTTAAGCCAAGCCATCTTGTTGTTGGCTTCAATGAAAACTAAATATTTAGCTTCTGTTGTTGATAATACAACTATTTTTAGTAGTTGTGATACCCAACTAATATCAATGCCACCTAAGTATAGATGTACCAGTAGTATTCCTTTGTGTATCTAGGACCTTAAAATTGATATGGAACAGGCATATCACAGTATGGGATGGCAAACTCTAAGGCAAGTTCTCAAACTCCTTAATTTTTCTGTTAAGTTTTTGGAATTATTATTGCAAAGTGTTATGGCTCCAAAATTTTGTATTTTGATCAATGGGATTAAATCTGAGTGGATTGAAGCTAAGCGTGGATTTAGAAAAGGGTGTCCACTATCCCCTTATCTTTTTATTATGTGCTATCAAATTTTGTCTGATGCTTTTAACCAAACTGGCGGAAATATGGGAATTCAAATTGCTCCAAATGCTCCCAGAGTTTTTCATTTGCTTTATGCAGATGATATTCTTATCTTTTCAGAAGCCAACATCAAGAAAGTTATAAAGGTGAAAAATATTTTGACCAAGTATTGCAATTAGTCAAGTCAAAAGGTGAATGACAACAAATCGATTATTTTATTTGGGAAATATGTCAAGCTCAACAGGAGAAAAGCCTTTGCAAATATATTGCAATTCAAGACTGTTAATGAAATGTGTTATCTTGGAGTGAAGATAATGTTAAGAAAGATGGTTGGTTCTGATTTCCAAAAGCTTATGGAAGTAGCTTTGAACAAATTAAACACTTGGGGTAAGAATTTTATTTCTTTGGAAGGAAGAATGGTGTTGGTAAAATCAGCTTTTTTATCTCTTCATATGTTCTTGTCTACACATTCTTTGGTACCTGTGAGGATTTTGAAAGAATTTGACAAAATGTGTAGAGGGTTCTTATTGAAAAAACAAAACGGCAAAGATGGTATGCATTATGCTTCTTGGAAATTGTTATGCAAACAAAAAGAGAAAGCAGGTCGTGGTTTGTTCTCTGTTGTTTCTAAAGTGGGGCCTTTTCGTGCTACATTTGTTTGGAATTTTATCACAGTTCCTGATTCTTTGCTGAACTGTATCTTGAGAGCTAAATACGGTTCAGATATCTGGAATGTATCGGTAAAGAAAGGAAGTTCTACCACTTGGCGAATCTTGTGTAACAGTGCAGCCTATCTTCAGAATATCATAAGATGGAGAGTTTCTAATGGAAATTCCATTAATTGTTTGCATGATACTTGGATATTGGATAAAAATATTTCTAAATGGCCAACTTTTGTAGCTGATTTAGAAAGTATGAATTGTGATCTTGGTTATTTTATTACAAATAGAATTTGGAATGAAAAACTGCTTCAAATATTTTTTGGCAAGAGAATTTGGCTTTCATTAAAGATTTCCACCAAGTTTCTTTTAATTTTTCTAGTAGAGGTTGTAATAAATTAGCAAATTCTTGTGCTAATTTTGCTTTGGTTAAAAGTTTTATTTGGAATGATCTTAGTGATGTAGATATTCCCCCTTCTTTCTTGTTTATTTTGAAGGAGGAGTTTGATGCTTTAGATTTGCTTTGAGTAGTTTGTAATAATTTCTTATTTTAATGCAAATGTGCATTTCCTTTCAAAAAAAAAAAAAGCAACATATGACCCACTTTACAGCTTTTAAGTGTCCCTTTCTTAGATTTAATATATATCAACTAACAACTCCCATAGCATGTGCAATTTCAGGTCTTATACAAACAATTGCATACATTAAACAGCCATCTACTGATGCATAAGAAGCTTTAGTCATATAATCTCTCTCTTCATCTATCTTTCATAGTTATTCTTTTACGAGCTTGAAGTGACTTGCAAGTGGTGTGCTCACCGTTTTTGCTTTTATAATATTAAATCTACCAAACACATTTCTAATATATTGAGATAATGATAATTTCAAAATACTTGTACCGATATCTCAATCAATTCTCATTCCAAGAACCTTCTTTACTTCTCTCATGTCTTTTATTTTAAATTTCTTTGATAATTTCTTTTCCAATAATTGATTTTCTTGATGTTGGCCCCTATAATCAACATGTCATTAACATATAAAAACAAATGATACAATTTTTTATATTAAAATAGCGATGAGCATTATATTAATGAAAGTCAATTTTCTACATGAATTCATCAAATTTATGATACCATTAGTATGAGGCTTGTTTCAAACAGTGAAGGATTTTGTTGGCCTTGTAGACTAGATTTTCTTGTCCTTGTCCAGCAAAGTCTTTAGGTCGAATCACATAGATATCTACTGAGGAAAAATAATCTTGATGTCCAAATTGCTCTAGGTGCAAATAGTCTGCAAAGTTGTTAGTTTAACCACATGAGACAATTTCATTTAAGTCAATATTTCCTTTTGTTGAAAGCCTTTCATTTCTAGCTTCACCTAATATCTTTTACTATCATTTTGTTTATATATATATGCAAATAGTCTGCAAAGTTGTTAGTTTTACTTTCAATTCTAGCTTCACCTAATTTTTAAACACTATGCAATCATACTCTCCACCATTGTTGGATCATAGTCATATTCATTTTTTCTGTAAGTCCATTATATTGACCACTTTTGGCTATTATTTACATACGAATCTCATTAGAAGAAAAATATTTTTTAAAAACTCTGCAATCGCACTCTCCAAATTCAAGGGCTACAATGGGACTCGACTGATGAGATATGTTATTGTCTTTATTACATCAGCCAAAAAATATTTTTGGCAATCCTGCAACTAATTGTATGCTTCTGTCCATTTCATTCAAAGTCATAGTCATTTGTTTGTATGACTCCAGTATATTGAGTTCTTATGGTTGTTCTTTCCATACGAATTTTATTAGAAGCACAATAATTTTTAAACAATATGTAATCATACTCTCCACCATTGGTGGACCGTAGATAATAAATTTTTTCACAAGTCACATTTTCAACTTACAATGCTATTAAACACATCATATTTATTATTAATAAACCAAATACATACCTTTCAGGTGAAGTCGTCTATGTACATGATACAATAGAAAGAGCTTCCTAGCGATGGGAAGGGAGCTGGACCACAATTATCTGTATAAACCCATTTTAGCTTTTTGGTTTTAGTTTATCAGCCTATTTTTGAGAAATTGGACCTTTTTGCTTTCCTAAAATACAATTTTCACAAAAGCCAGATTTAATAGATTTTATATCTAGAAATTTACCTTGAGAATGAAGGAACTTTAGGCACTTCTCACTCATGTGGCCTAATCTTTGATGGCAAATACTAGCCTCTATAGTTAAACTTGTTGAAATTACCACTATTCATGAACTTGTGGTAGTGTAACTCACTAATGTAGCTTAATCTTTGACATTACATCCTTTAGCTATAAGCTATCGTCTAGAGATTAAGTTTCTCCTCAAGCCCTGAATGCTTCCTTCTTTCATGCTTGAATCTGAAGTTTCGTAGAGCAAAGCTCTGATGCAAGTTGTCAGAGTAGTGATAAAACTTCAAATAAAGATAAAGAATAAACACATCAAAAGATAACAATCATGACATACAAATTTACGTGGTCCAGTTATATTCACCTATGTCCACAATCATACAAAGATTAAATATTTCATTAAACTTTACAAAGGAGTACAACAAAGATTTCTTTTCACGCGTAAGAAAAAAAGATAGTTACAATTCTTTTTTATATCAATGACGGAGAGGGTACCTATTGCAAAAATAAGGGCTGAAAGTGAAAAAGAAAACATTGTTATTGTTGTTATTAAAGTAATTTCTTCTCACTTGACATCTTCGTCTCTTCTCTCTTCTACTGCAAAAACTTCTTCCGTCTATAGCTAAAAGCTTAATTTCGCTATCTCTTTCTTCCCCTTATTCCTATTTGCTTGTGGTTGTAAGATCTTCATGGTACATTGGAACCTTCTCCTCATATAGAGCTTAAAGCTGGTAGGTAGCTAGCTTTAATTTATTTAGGTTGATGTTAGTAGGTAGGAAACTATTATGAGTTAGGTAGAGAGAGCTTAACCTCGTGCCTTAACACATCATCGCATTAATTTCATTTATTCAATTGTTATCAAAGGTAAAAAGGCAAAACTACAGGAGACATTTTATCCCTCTTAAATAAAACTCATTTCTTGCATTTTTTAAAGAAAGTTTCAAGAACAAAAAATCACTTTCATTCAATTTCAACCAAACAAACTCTTGAACTCACTTTTGTCAGTGAGATCAAATCCCTTCGAAACTATTGCAGTGAAGCAAAACAATCCTTATTCGCAAATGCAATTAAATTTCCACTTCAGAATCATGATCATCTCAAGGAATTGAGCAGACCAGTCCCTAATAGTCTCAAAAGGCAATCAGGGTATCCAAGTAGATCTATTGTAGCATCTGGCACTAGAAAAGGTAGGTCCATTGGGAGCCAACAGGTTAGGCCTAAAGTGGGTTCATTGAATTGATAAACACCTAAAAAAAATGAATTGATAAACACCTATAAAGGGTTTAACCTACATTGACTTTTGATTCTTACGTTTTACTCTAATCCATTCCATCCCTAGGTTCAAAGATTTTGAATTGGTCCTTACAAGTATTTAAGGATTGGTCATCAGGAATTTGGAAATTTGGTTTTAGACTTCAAATTTTAAGGATATTTTTTTCCTTTAAATTTAACAAATAGTTGGGATTTTGAATTCCCTCTCCGAATCACAAGGACTTATTTGGAAACATGAAAATTAGGAATTTTTAGTTCCCAATTTTGATATTTTAGACCTACTTTTTCTAATAGATACAATTATACACAAGAGATAGCTTTCACATAATTGAAGCTATATTGCCACACCCTTATGTAACAAAATACAAAAAACTAGGAACCATGAACAAACAATGATGACGTAAAGAAAATTCAAGGCCATCCTGAGTGAGATGTTCAATCCCATCAACCTTGAGAGCAAGAGATGTGGAACCGACAGCAATGACTAAGGCAATGATATTGAGAATCTGTACAAGGCCACCTATTTTAATTCTAAATGCAATTGATTTCTCTATACATAATTCTAGAAGAGAATTCAACCTTAATGAAGTTCATTGTAGAGCTATGTGGCAACCTTTAAGGCGAAATGGAGTTGTTCTAAAGCACCTTGATTGGTGAAGCCAGGTGCCAATGTGATGGTTATAAGAGCCCAAAAAATCAATTTTAGATTGGTTAGAAGATGAAGAACCATCAAAGTGAAAAAGGTTAGAAGCAAAAGGTAATGATGAAAGAAAAATCAAGGCTAGAAAAATAAGAGGACTTTCTGCACACAGTGCTAGCTTTTTGACCATACCAACACCAAGTATTGGAAGCTCCACCTAAAATTGAGGTAAAAGACGGGGGAAAGACAAAGTTGATAGTAACCAACCCTCATAACCTTTCAAAGTACAAGCATAATTGTTTATTATACAAAACAGCAGATAAGGCCTCCAAATAGTATTTACAGCACTGTAAACAGCCAAAACAGCAAGAGCAAATGATTGGACAGCAAGAATATCAGTGAATGCAGCCTGCACAATAGCAAGGTCATGTCAATAAGCAGTCCAAAAGATGGGGATAGCTAAACTATGCTCCTATAGCCCCTTTGGCAGCAAGATAAGGCCAAGGAAGAGCTTTTCATGATGAAAATATAAGCCAAGATGACCATAAATTCTTCTATCTTCGATACAAAAAGTCCAGGAACTTAATTCAAAGGAATTGGTTAGCATGTCGAATTTGGATACCACACTCCATCTACATCATTATTCCTTAGTGCAGTTAAACAAGGAAATGGAGCAGAATATGAATTGATAACGCACCTTCAAAGTTCTTAATCACAGAAGGATATATCGATGAGGTCAGCTAAGAAGCTGTAGTACCCAAAAATATATAAAGGTAAATGACAATTTCTCCTAAAATTTATACCCCGTTTTTCCCATATCCTGAAAATGGCCAAAAGCCTTTTCTAAGAAAATACTATTTTACAATGATCAACTTCATATATGCGTGTAAATATTAGCAACTTTTGGCAAAATATACTTTTTGTGGCATGCAACATATGATTTGAAATGGGACGATGGTGATGAATTTAAAGGTTATTAAAGTTAATTAAATAATTATAAAGTACCGAAGATATTAACACTCCATTATCTTTTCCCATTTTCGTAACCCTTCAGGTAGAATAGAGAGGCATATGTAGGGCTGGAGCAGAAAAGAGTAAGGGAGAGAAGAAAACTAGGAAGGAAGCTAGGGCTTAAGGTAAGAAATCCAAATTTTCATGCTACTTCCGAATTGGGCTTGGAATCAAGCAGATAGGCTAGGCTTCGGGCATGAATGAGAAAAAAAAATTTCAAGGAAAAAATGGTCATTTTGAAGTTATTTTGTATTAGGATAAGTTATCAATTTTGTTTAGAATGGAATTAGGAAAATTGATATTTTTAGATTATTTACAGAAAATCAAAATTTCGGGGAGATGATAAGAAGAAAATGTAAGGCAAGTAATTTTATATCAACAATTGACTAACATAGTACATTAAATGATTTGACATTTCATAAATATACTTCATTATTTTATAAATATTCATGTTCACTACTTATAATCAAGTATTGCACTTATCAAATCATCAAAGTAAGTTTTGGCTTGAAAGTTACACTAAGCTAGCTATATTTATGAATATAAATACCCATATTCATGTTATATTCTTTTATCGTGCATTTCAACATTGTATTAGAATAGTTTATGCAATTGAATGCATGGCTTATCAGATATTATAATCGTGATTTTAGGGGAAATAAGGTGGGTTAGTAGACATGTGACTAACTTTTCCCATACCATAGTATTTTTAGGTGTCATTTTGGATGTATTATAGAAAAAATATATATTATGTAAATTAAAGACTATTGATACATATAAATTCTATATGAAGTTTATTTAAAAGCTCTATGGTCCATTTAATGATTTTATTTATGCACAGTTCCATATGAATGCTCATGATGGATCTATTAAGTAATGAAGTGTCATATGTTGTGACAATCAAGAATAAGTAATTTTTCACTCATTTGATCCCAATTAGTAAAATTAGAATGAGTGTTGGCGAGAAATATATTTGATTGAATAGCCAGCTCTATTGCATCTCATGATTGATTGGAGAGGGTCAAAATGAGACGTGATAGAAGTTGTGCCTCTGGATGTACAACACATGAATTTCATGATACACACCACTGAGAGTGTGATACTAACTACTATCAATGATAGTAATCATTCAAATTGATAAGAGATAACATACCCCACACTGCTTCAAGACCCCTCCTCTCTTCTATCATATTCTTGTCTCCCTCAATCAAGTCACCAATCAAGATTTTGCATTGTTTCTCGCAAATGAAATGACAATAGGTAGGACTGCTTTAGTTTCCTTGATGCTTGACCATTTGAGATGCCATTTAAACTTTTTTTATGTGCCAACAAACATTAAGAGACTAATATTTTGACATTTCCTGCATAAATTTCCAATTGTCTATCTAGATGACATGTTGGCATGCAGTAAGAGCTGAATGGAGCATTTTTTCATACCATAAGTAGATTTTTATGCTTCTACAAGAAGCCAAACATATACTTAAGCTCACTAAGTATAAGTTTAGCAACCTCAAAATTGTCTACCTCAACTTCATTGTAAGCGAAGTTTTACAACTAAATATAAACAAGATCATGCCATTTCATAACTGGCTCACCCTACAGCATTTCAGAAATAAGGAGCTTCATGATGCCAACAATACACGATGAAGTTTATCCACTACTTCTCAAAGCTGGCCACCCCTAGCATGTACTTACAGGTATTAGTTTACCATTTCAATGGGGTGGAAGGAAAAATACATTTTATAGTTGTCAAGAAAGACCATTAAGACACCAATACATGCTCTTCCCAACATAAAACGTTCATTGTGGTAGGCGACAAGCGCATCTAAATATGTTATTAGTGTCATACAAGATGGACAACCTGTGATCTACATTCAAAGGTGATGCAATGTGCCATCAGAAACTATCCCAACATATAACAATAAGCTCTTTGCCTTGCATTAGCCAATGAAGCATTGGAAGCATTACTCATTAGAGAAGTAGACAGTTTTGTATGTCAATCATCAACTACTTAAGTACATGCAAACTAAGTCCAAACTACAATAAGCCAAACACAAAGTGAATGTCATATCTATAGCATTTCAATTTGATAGTCAAGTACAGGAAGCGCACAATAAGTTGGCCAATATGTTGTCCCATCCAATTACTAGTGTATCCATAGCATTATTTTTTACCATTTGAGTGTTACAAATTCATCATAAAAAATGTATAGTGGGATGTGCACAAGAGATCCAAACTTCTAGGATGTGTGAGAAGCTCATAAACTAGCATGACATTCAGATGAAGGTATCACACGGCTATCAAATGCAACTAAGGGGCCCTCATAACCCCAAAAGAGTTATGGAAAACATAAGTTTTGTGCCATCGATATCAATGGTTAATATTGTTGGATAAAATGCTTATAATTACAAGGAAGGTACATTGTATTATCAAGATCAGTTGTCTGGCCAGAGAGACTGACCATTTGCCTTGGATAAAAGATGTGCATAAGAGTAATAGAATACTTCAGTATAAAAATGACACATCAAAATCTGACGCAAAACTTCATTTGTCGAAGAAGAACTTAGATGTGAAAATTTTTTTGAAGGTATGTTTATTCTACAACACATCATAGCCTATAAACTTGAATATGGGTTTGTGAACGGCCTTGCCATTACCTAATTGACCTTATAAGTCCACTTTGATGGATTTCTTAAGAGGATTATAATTAATTATATATTTATTTGTTCTAGTGAATCGTGTCATAAATATTTTATCTAATTTTGTGTCAGAAGATCATAGAAGATGTTTAAATATTTTTTTTAGCATTGTTGGATGTAACTTAGGGTTACTTTCATCTATAATTTCTAATAGGGACAGAAAATTTCTCGGAACAATTTAGAAGGTCCTTTGGCGTTTCATAAATACCAAGCTTAAGTGAAGCGTAACTTTTCGCTCATAGCCAAATGGGCAAGCATAGGCAGTGAATCAGACAATGGCTCACATGCTGAGATGATATAATTCACAGCATATAAAGATTTAAGATGGACTCCCACAAATGCATTTTGCCATTAACTAAGCCATTCATGGGTCAACATCAAGGTCAGCTTCTCAGGTGTGCTTGGAGTACATGCCAAACATCCTAACACCTAACAACTCTTTTGAACTAGAGTTTTCAATTGGTATTAAGGAGGATTGTAATGGTGAAGAGTAAGAGCTAGAACAAGCACAAAGATTCTTAGAAGGAATTTGAAAGATCCATCAGGAGAATTTTTGTTATTCTCAAATGAATTGCATATTTTATGATTGAGCACGGCATAGGAATGATGATATATTACCCCTAAGGATAAAAATATCATTTCCTTATGGACTCACAGAGATTTCCCCATTCAATATTTTGGTCGAATGAGGTTTATTTATTTCTAGGGTACGACGTCCCATAGGGGCTTGGCAAGCCCCTATGGTTAATTACATCCCAAGCTTTAACTTGAGAAGACTTTTGATTAAACTAGTGGTTTTCTTGTTTTAGAAGTCATTTAAATGTTGGCTAAATTTGATTTTTGAAATCCATGAAAGTCTTGTTTAAAGGGTTTTAGCCTTTAGGAATTTCAAAGATGAGATGATCAACTTAGAATTGGATTTGAAATGAGGGCCAAGGAGGTGAAGTAGGAACACTTGATTCTGAGGGAAACTCAGAGGTGCTCAAACTATCCTATGTTGGGCTTTATATTTTAGAAATTCAAATTTTGTTTAAGTTGATCATTTTGTTTAGAAGGTTAGGGCTTACATTCCAACAACACTTGTTGGAGGAATTGCCCGGAAGGTGAGGACTTATAGAGTGATTTGGAATCAACCAATGCCTCGAATCCTAAAACTAAGGTGAGGACTATCGAAAGGTAGTGCCTCGAACCTAATTCTAACAAAATGCAAAAGAACTTACAAATTACACCCCACATGAGGCATAATCTGCCCGACCTCTGGATTTACTGTCCTGCCTAGAAAGGACTACCAGCTAAACCCACCTAATCGATTTTAAAACCATGTCGTCCGATCTTAATGCAAATGTTGAGTGGATGACTGTTTTCATTTAGAAAATAGGACTTATAGCTTGGCTTTGAGGCCAAGATGCCTATGCATGTAGGGCATGCAGAATGTAGACTCACAAATGCAAACTTTTTGTTATCTAGTCCTTAAGTGAGGGATAATCTACATGAGATATTATTTTTAGGCTATGCATGTTTCTTTTAATCTTTGAAAACATGGCTCCTTGAAGGGAGCCATGCAAATTTTCTTGTTAGAAAATATGAAGCCTAGATTGATTTTAGATTTCTTATAATTTAAAGGGGTAAAAATTTTATTTTATCCTGAGAGCCTCCCATCTAACTTGAGTTAATGAGATGAGAAGGATCTCTACAATTCCTTTTGAGTTGTAGAAGGAGAAAAGAAGGTGCAACTTATGAGTTGCAAACTTTTAAATACCCTCTAAACATTTGGTGTTTAAAGGGAGGGGTACACTCTCCTAACTTGGGTTTAGAAGAGTGGAACGAAAGAAAATGAGATGCAACTCGGGTCGCAATCTCTTGGAAGTTCTTTGAACATTTAATCATTCAAAGAAGAATGTACACTCTTTTAATTTAAATTAGGAGAATGAAAGCACATTCCTACAATATTTGAGTCGTAGAAAGGTAGAGACAATAAGCAACTTATGAGTTGCAAGTTGAAGGGTAATCCCTTCAGTGTTTGATATTCAAGTGGAAGATATAAATTCTCCAAATATTGAGTTTGGGAGGGTGAAAGAAGGTTTACAAGTTCTCCTACAATCTTGACTCATAAGAGGTGATGATTAGAATGCAACATAAAAGTTGCCAATTGAAGATGCACTTTAGACATTTGGTGTCCAAAGAGAAGTTATCATCCACTTAATTTGGGCTAAGTGAATGGAGAAAGGAGACTTAGATTTAAATTCCAAACCTAAAGGATTCGTTGATTTTGTGTTCCAACGAATAAGTGATTTGATAAACTCCTTACAACTTTAGAGTTGAAGGAGGGAGATGTAACTTTTGGAGTTAAAAAATTTCATGAATTCTCTTTGAATATTTGGTGTTCAAAGAGAGATGATCATTTACTTAATTTAGATTAAGTTAATGGAGAGGCAAGACTAGGATTTATGTCCTCAGTTTAAGCGGGATGTTCAATTGTTAAACTTAAGTTCAAACAAATTGAAAGAAAGAACTTAGTGTTTGGTTCTAAGCAATGTTTAAAATTGTGTATTCGGGTATTGAGGCGTTTTTCATTTGTGAGGCGAGGCGTAAGCCTCAAGGCGTTTTGAGGCGTAAGCCTCAAAATCAAAAGATTGCGTAAACATAAAATGATAAATTTTTTATATACTAATGCGTGAATAATATAAAACATAAAAAAGCATAAGATATGAAGGGAAATCAAAATATCTCAATAATAAGACAACATGAAATATAGTTCAACTCAAAATTCTATCTTTCCCAAATCCCAGTATTCTTTTCATTAACATATAATTCCAATTTCCAAAAATAAATAGCAATAACATATCGCATAAGAACTCATAAGTCATCAGCACTATCATCACTAAGGGGTTCTTCATTTGAATCATCATTATGGTGAACTGCTCTCTCCCCTTCCTCCTCCCCTATAGAGTCCAATGTCGGGTATTTACTTCAAGATTTATGTAAGTTTTAATATATATAGCGTGAGGCGTAAGCCTCATGCCAGTGAGGCGAGGCGGGCCTCAATCAAGTTGAGGCGCAAGCCTCATAAAAAAACTCGAGGCGTAAGCATCGAGGCATTTTTTACTGGAATTGCACAAAGGCGGGCCTCAAGGCGAGCCTCATATTGCGCAATTTTAAACCATGGTTCTAAGTTTAATAACCCCATGTAATAGTAAGTAGAAGTTTAAGAGAAACTTCAAATTACTATACATGAAGGAAGAAGTGACATTTGTTTGTTGAATTTGCGTTTCGACAAACAAAGAAAGGGAAATAACCTAGGATTTGGTCCTAAAGTTAAAGGACTTATGCAATGATATGTTTAAAGGCTTAAGGAGACTTAGAATATCTTGCATGAGAAGGGACTTGTCGTTTTTATGTTCCAAAAACGAGGATAGGAGAACTTGGGATTTGGTTCCAAGTTCCCAATAACTCATGCACTCCAACACTTGGAGCTTTGAGAACGCTCCATGCATTGTACATGGGAGAGGACGGTTCATTTGTTAATTTCATATCTTAACAAAGAAATGATTGGACTTAGGATTTAGTCCTAAGGTCTAACAACCATGTAATGATATTGATTGGAGCCCTTGGAGACACCAAGTTATCATACATGAGGGGGATGTGTGTTGGTCTTGTGCTCCAACAAACAAGGTGGGAGAACTTGGAAGTTGGTTTTAAGTTCCCCCAAGTCATGGAAAGATGTGTTTGGAGCTAAAAGGGAGCCCCAAAAATCATGAATAATAGGCCCAATGTGTAGTTTTGGGACTACAAATTGGTGAGGTCATATACCTAAATAGGTTAGGCAAATGAGATAGGCTAGATTTAGAATCCTAAGCCTAAGGAAGATATTCTTTCGTTGATCTTTGTGTCTCAAACGAATGAAAGAGGTAGCTTAGATTTTGGCTCTAAGCTCTAAGATTTTCATATAATAATAAGTTGGAATTTTAGAGAATTCCAAATCATTATATATCAGAGGAGAAATGTTCATTTGCTAACTTTGTGTTGTTAGCAAATGAAATGGAGACTTAGGATTTGTTTCCTAAAATCTTCATGATTCATGTAAGGGAACATTTAGAGCTTGGGGAGACTCCAAAATGCTACACATAGAGGTAGTATTTTGTTGGTTAGGTGCTCCACAAATAAAGAAAGAGGGCTTGAAAGTTTGGCTTCAAGCTCAAGTGATCCATATAATGGGCATTTGGAACTTAGAGAGGCTCCAAAATGTTCCACATGGAGATACGTATATTTGTTGATTTTGGGTCTCAACAAATAAGGTAGGAAGACTTAGAACTTAATTCCAAGCTAAAAGTTATCATGTCATGATAGCTTCCTAAAGCCATGGAGGGTGCTTCAGATTATCATGCGTGAACGGCGATGGATAAATACTTGTTGATTTTGTATCAACAAACAAAATGCCACGAATTTAGGATTTTGATCCTAAGTCAAGATGATTCATGCAATGAAGTGTTTGGAGCCTTGAGGTGCTCCAAACTATCATGCATGGGAAAAGGGAGATTCTACTAGAGAACTCGCAATACATTGAGACAATCCCTAAACCCATTTTGGCATGATTTAAGAGGTTGGATAGGATGGACTTGCTCCTACGACCTTTTTTGAAAAGACAACACATGGCGTCATCTAAGGAACCTAAGACTTAGGATGGAATTGTCATTGGAATCCTAATGGATAGGTTCTAAGAGTCGGTTTGCTACAATCCAAGGAGGACCTAGGGGTGAAAGCTTTTGATTCGTCTTCTTGAAAGCCTTACCATGTGCCTACATTATGTGTCGATGCCCTTGACCCGTCAACTTGCAAATTGCACTAAACATGCCTAAAAAACTCCAATATGTGATGGGGGTGTAGTCTATAAGCTCTTCGAAGCCATAGAACACTTTATCTTTGCTTTGTAAGCATCCATGAGTTTGGTGGACACATTTATGATTTTGCAAATTGTAGGCGTACAAGAACCATAGCCATTGACATAAAGCGAGTATTCAAACAGGCAATATACTCATGCAAAATCAATTTAACATTAAGAAATGAAAGTATGCAAAAAAGAAAAATTCGCTTTAGGATTTTGATCCTAAGTCAAGATGATTCATGCAATGAAGTGTTTGGAGCCTTGAGGTGCTCCAAACTACCATGCATGGGAAAAGGAAGGTTCTACTAGAGAACTCTCAATACATTGAGACGATCACTAAACAAATTTTGGCATGATTTAAGAGGTTGGATAGGATGGACTTGCTCCTACAACCCTTTTTGAAAAGACAACACATGGCATCATCTAAGGAACCTAAAGACTTAAGATGGAATTGTCATTGGAATCCTAATGGATAGGTTCTAAGAGTCGGTTTGCTACAGTCCAAGGAGGACCTAGGGGTGAAAGCTTTTGATTCGTCTTCTCAAAAGCCTTACCATGTGCCTACGTTATATGTCGATGCCCTTGACCCGTCAACTTGCAAATTACACTAAACATGCCTAATAAACTCCAATATGTGATGGGGTGTAGTCTATAAGCTCTTCGAAGCCATAGAACACTCCATCTTTGCTTTGTAAGCATCCATGAGTTTGGTGGACACATTTATGATTTTTCAAATTGTAGGCGTACAAGGACCATAGCCATTAACATAAAGCGAGTATTCAAACATGCAATATACTCATGCAAAATCAATTTAACATTAAGAAATGAAAGCATGCAAGAAAGAAAAATTCGCTCCCCCCCCCCTAAATTTAGAGAAATTCAACGATGTTTTCTAATCAACCTATTAGTCGCAGGGTTTGAAACATGAATCAAAAGTGCTCATGGACAATCCCACAGCTTCATAAAAATGATTGAAATGCATATTTCAACATCTAAAGAACTTAGAGGGGATTGTGCATGTCATGGCGGTGCAAACCCATTACATGTATATACTAGTTTTGTCGTATCATACAAGTTTTAGGGATCTAGTAATGCATGCCACACCTAGATGAGAGACTCTACGCTTCTACACTTCATTCGACGTTGAATGAGCCACTAAACCTATGATTTGGTTGTAAGTAAGGGCACTAAACATGACATGAATGTTATTGCATGCAAAAATAGGGACATTGAACATAAATTCAATGCACCATCGCCATGCCGCCATCCTTTTAGCTTTCACATGAGAGCAAATCATGGGAAATCACTTGATTTCCATTATTCAAAAATGTGGACAGCAAATGATTGAATTTGGGAGACCAAAAATCAAAGTTTCTAGGGACCTAGGGCTTGGGGACGTCAACCACACATCAATGGCTAGGGGGCCTTAGGGCTTTTCCTAAGTTTTAGTGTTTTACCTCTCCCGGGTTGTCCTAGCGCTCCTATCCAAGCTCCAGCTCGCTGTCCAAGCTCCAATCCAAGCTCTAAGCATTGCCCAAGCCGCTCCGAGGGAGGAAGATCGCTGTCCAAGCCGCTCCGGACGTCGCTGCCGCTGTCCAAGGTGTTCCGAAGGCTCCAAACCGCTGTTTGGAAGGTTTTGAAGCTTTCTCCTGCTGTTTGGAAGCTTACAACAGCTTCCAACTCGCCTCGAGGTCGCCGGAAATGAAGAAGAAAGAGGTAGAAGCCTTCCTTCAGAGGAAAAGCCGCACTAGCCAAGATTTAGAGAGAACTAGGGCCTTGAGATCGGACTTACAGGCCGGCGGCTTCAAGAGGTCCGGCGGATGAGTGAGGTAGAGCTCCTAGAAGACCCGGCCGACTATCCAGGTGGAGTCGGACTTGGGTTCCGCACGGCCGGGAGGTCGCGAACAGGGGGAGATCGCGCGAACGGGGGCTTCGGCACGGGTGAAGGTTCGGCCTGGAACCTTTCCTCTTGCTCTCTCTCTCGCTCTCTCTAGGTCGGGACAGAGAAACAAAAACAACAGGGGAGCCGAATGGCTCTCCCACCCACTCTATTCGCTCCCTTAGAGACGCACGAACCGAGCTGAGAGCCGCCCGATGCATCCCATCGCTGCCACGTTTCATGAAATGAGAGAAAAAAAATCTACTCAAGTAGATTTTCTGCCCAATTGATGTGAAATTAGGGGGGATTTGAGGTGAGAACTCAGCCCTAGATCTCACATTTTGGTTTGAGAACCAAATTCAGCCCAAATTGACTGATTTGGGTTGAAATTGAGTTTGAATCGAACTCGACTTTGATCGATTTAAGTCGATTTGGGTCCGATCAAATTAATTTCATGAAATTGAACTCAAATCGGCATCGAATTGCATCGAATTGGGCTCGACGATGTTCGGTTAGAATTGATTCAATTTAAATTTAATTAAATTAGATTTAATTTAATCAAATTAAGGCTTAATTTGGGTCAATTTCGCCTTACCGACGATCGATTGGAACGATCAAGCACGATCGAGCCTAGTATGACTCGATCGGGGTCGGGTCGATACAAAAAATATGCGTCAACACCATGAGGTAAAAGAAACCCAGAATAAGTCATTAGAAAACGAGATAGCTATAACGCACACCATGATAAACACAGAATTTGCAAGATCCAACATGATTACACTTTCCAGAAAGTGTGATATGATTTGGTTGCACTTGGGCTTGGATAGATTAAAATGCAATAAAGGAAAGATCAAGTCTATTCATTCTGGTCCATTCTTTTTTTTTTTCTTTTTATATATTCTGATCCATTATTGATTTTGCAAAAGATGCTGAAAATGCATTTTGATAAGATCTTCCTTCCTACATGAGGATCCATTTTATTATCAATGCAAAGAAACTGAAACTTTTTTTAACCAACATTGATGAATGACATAAAAGAAGACAGAAGAGTGAATCCCGCAATTGACAATTGAGGATCCCAACTTTAAACTTGAAGGCCCACTACAAGAGAATTGCATTATGGATATGAAGGCCACCCCGATGTGAAGTGAATTAAAGGAGGAGACCTCAAGCTCATAAAAAAGGGCAACCCCAAAGACAAACCAAATGGTATTAAAAGGATGTCTGACTCTTCCCCTACTACCCACTTCTACTAAAAAGGGTAAATGAAGACAAAGGAAAGAACTGTGTCCAAGCAAATCTGCAGTAACAACCGGCACATTCAAGCATGTTAGGAGGAGAATGACAGTGAGTCCATTGGTTTTGTCGGATCCATGGAGAATTGAATTTAGGTTGATTTTTTTCTTCGCCTTTTTCTTATCCATTCATAGGTTTTATTTAGCCTTTTGATTTGGTCTTCTCTTGTATTTAGGGATGAATTACTTAAAATCTAAAACAGGTGGTTCCAGAAATCAAATTTTAAGTAAATTTTTCCTTTATGAATTTAGTAAATCGTTAAGATTTTGATTCCCATTTTTATTATAAAAACAAATATTTTGACTAAATGGAAATCAATGCATTCCAAAATCAAAGATTTCAGTTTACTCTCTCCTCTTCACAAACCCCTCTCTTTTCACTCCTCTTGTCCATTAGCAAGGGAGACAGCTCTAGTTCACACCCTCTCCTTTCTCTTTTCCCCCTGGTTTTGGGTTATGACCAAAAATCAGCAAAGCTGGAAAAGCTGCCAAGCAAACGGAATACGCTTTGGAAAGTTCCAGTTGACGTTAATCTATCAAGAAACAGTAATTTCACAGATTGTCAGCAAGTTGCAGCTACTTGGACAGTCATTCCAGCAATTGTGGAGAAAGAAGAGGAAACTACATCAGCTTGTCATCTATTCTCTTACAACCACGAATTCGATAATTTAATCAAAATTTTGGTTTGGTAATCCACTAGGACATGGACCAGAATAGAGGGGAGCCAAAGATCAGTAAGGAAAAATGTGGCCTTAGGTACTTAAAAATTAGCACAAAGAAGACCTTCCTCTCAATGTCATCTGGGACCATACATGCGTCATGCTAGGGACTCTTCTTTCTATATCTTCCTATTAAATAAAATCAGAGCTAATGAAGTATGATTCAATCGTGTGGCCTTAGATTGCCCGTACACTATGTACATCTTGAGCACATCGCATGAAAAAAAGATCTTTTTCCGGAAGAATTAACATTTCACATCATACGTCCATGTTGAAAAACTTATGAGGGAAAGATTTTTTTGAATTTAACAAAATAATATGACTATTTTTTTATTCCTAGCTAGCAATGAGTAAGTTCTTCACTAAATGTTTTTCCATTTGTATGGGCTGCATTAATTATCTTTTTATGCCAGCTAAATAGCATGCTTGTGCTTGGAAAGATAATAATTATGGACTAAATGTTAATCAGCCAAAATGATTTTAGTTACTACAGCTTGTAACATGAATTTATGGCAAAAAGATTAGTACAGCTACTGCAAATAGTCTTATGTTGATGATTATGATGACTCCCTCTAGAGGATAGAGAAAATCATTTGAAACTAAACCAATTGTACAAATTTATAATACCTTCTGTTATAATCATGAAAGTAAGAACCCATAGAGCAACTACACAACCCCTTAAGTTGATGTTCCACTCTTACCACAAATTCTAAGAGTTGCCGATCTTTCATTGCCCTTAACTCTGCAATATCCCACAACCCTTTTTCAGCCAGCTTTTTGAGTGAACTGCAGAGAGGAAAAATATCCGTATTATGAAAACTCAATGAATTAATGATCTAAATAAACTTTACTAAAATAATGAATTCAGACCTCTCCTTGTATAACCGTTGCACATCTGGAAATTCCTCCTTGAGATTGTTCCTTTTTATTACATCATAAGCATTCTTAAGCATTTTCATTTCAACATACTTTTGAACTAGAAGACATAGCATTGGCTTCCCCATGAACACAGCCCACTTCTCTGCAGCTTTAAAATTATTATTATCCATCATTTTAACCAGAAAGGACTGGCCAAGGTTGACAGAGAAATGTTCCACGAGTACTGTGGCAGTCATATATGACTGAGACTCGATGAAGTCAACTATATGACGTTCAATAAATGCCCTTGCTTTCCCCATATCATCTTTTTTTGTCACAGAACCAAATCTGGCCTCCCCAATATCTTTCAACTCAATTTCAAAAAGTTTCAATATCTTTATGAGAATACGTTCTTCATGGTTAACAGAAGAAGCAAGAATGTCAACAAAAAGCCGAGCAGCAAGATGTTTAGCTTCTGATAAAACTCCAAGTGCAGGTTTTCGATTTTTCAGACGTTTAAGAGAACACATAAGCAAGTGACTGAATCCTTCAGCATACTGGAGGCCCAATAGCGGTAAGATGTAAAGGCAATGAACAATAAAAGTGTATGGATCAGGCTGAGGTGCATTACAGAGCGCGTGAAAAACATGCTGTTGAAGGACGTTAAACTTATGAGTTGCTTTGCGTGTGCCTATCAAAGTCAGCAGTAAATTAGCAACGCATACATACAGCAGTTGGATATAAAGACAAATACAAATAGAATTATTTCCATATGAAGATATAAGTTCAAAAGAAGCTTAACCAGCCTCCAAGAAACAAATACACAATAAGGAGTTAAAAAAAAGGACATGCAAATAGTGAATTAAGTTGCATGCATGTGCCAACATCAAGGTTGTGAAAACCGGACCAGATAACGAACCGAAAGAAGTAGAGATTCATGGTTCGACCGGTTTGAATCTATTCGAACATGATGACATAATAAATAATAATATTATAAAAATTTAATAAAATTTTGGATGTGCCTATTGCAGTATTTAAAGTTAGGAAATATTACACAATGATTTACATTCATATCACAATCTTATATTGTGAAATGATTTTAAATTGAATGGAAAACCTTCTCAAGATAAAATATTTCCGTCATCCACAGATTTAATATGCCTATTGAAGTTTTAAAAGTTAGGAAATCTTGGATGTTATGATATAACTTCAAACTAAGAAAATATGTGCTATATCCACCAACAAGAAGTCAATGAGCATGTTATGACCCATAACACCAAGTATGTAAGCTTGATGTAACATTTAGGAGCCGTTTAATTGCAAGATTAAAATTGAATTAAATCTTATCGAATAATTTTTTTGTGACCATTAAAATCGAATATATAGAATGTAATTTTAGTAGTAATAGATCTACTGGGAGGATTGTGACTTTGGGCGATCAAGTCATTAATAAGAGTACACGTTTTAGATATCTTGGGTATATCGTTCAGAGCATGATTTCAAATTGCGCAATATGAGGCTCGCCTTGAGGCCCGCCTTTGCGCAATTCCAGTAAAAAAATGCCCCGATGCTTATGCCTTGAGTTTTTTTTATGAGGCTCGCCTTAAGACCCGCCTCACCTCACGCTATATATATTAAAACTTACATAAATCTTGAAGTAAATGCCCGACATTGGACTCTATAGGAGAGGAGGGGAGAGAGCAGTTCATCATAATGATGATTCAAATGAAGAACCCCTTACTGATGATATATGAGTTCTTATGTGATATGTCATTACTATTTATTTTTGGAGATTGGAATTATATGTTAATGAAAAGAATACTGGAATCTGGGAAAGATAGAATTTTGAGTTGAACTATATTTCATGTTATCTTATTATTGGGATATTTTGATTTCACTTCATATCTTATGTTTTTTTATATTTTATATTATTCACTCATTACTATATAAAAAATTTATCATTTTATGTTTACGCAAACTTTTTGAATTTGAGGCTTACGCCTCAAAACGCCTTGAGGCTTACGCCTCGCCTCACGAATGAAAAACGCCTCAATACCCGAATACGCAAATTTAAACATTGGTTCAGAGTGATGGTGAAATAGATGGGGATATTATTAGTAGAATTCAAGTTGGATGGTTGAAGTGGAGGAATGCATCAGGCTTGTTGTGTGATAAAAAAGTCCCCTCAAACTTAAGGGAAAATTCTATAAAATGGTATTAAGACCAGCAATGATTTATGGTGCAGAATGTTGGCCATTAAAAGAGAAGCATAATATTAAGTGTTGCAGAGATGAGGATGCTTAGGTGAATGAGCGGCTTTACTCTTAGAGATAGGATTTGAAAAAAAGCATATACATGAAAAGGTTGGAGTAGCTCCAGTGGAAGATAAGATTAGAGAAAGTTGCTTTAGATGGTTTTGTCACATTAAACGACAGGCTTCCGATAACCCGGTTAGGAGAGTAGATGTATTATATTTAGCTTATATTAAGAAAGATAGAGGTAGACCTAAAAAGACTTGGTTAGAAAATATTAGAAATAACCTTTTTTATTAAATTTAAATAAGAATTTGACTCTTAACAAAACACAATAGAGAAAAAAGAATTCATGTAGCCAACCCCACAGTGGGATAAACGCTTAATGTTGTTATTGTTGTTTTCTCCCTATTTTGAGCTAAACCCAAGATTTAGTAACTACCATGTGACCAAGGATTTAATAAAATTTACCTATGAGCAAAGAACTAAAACAAGTGTCATCAACAAAGGAGCAACAACTTCTCTCACAAATTTCTCTGCATACAATCAATCTCGTTAATGTCCCCTTGCAAGATTCTGTCAGCACTTCCTCACCTCTTATTTCAATTAAAGTTTCATGATTTTGGGTAGGAGTGGAAGAATGAAATGAGGGTATCATGTTTTTGGATCTTGGTTCAGGGTTGAAGGGGGAAATATAAGGGCTTCAAATATTAAGTTTTCTATAATTGCAAATTATTATTTAATTTTTATGAATTTTTAAAATTAAAAATTATATATTTAAATTGCTAAAAAAATTTATGATATTTATATAATTAAGAACAGTGCTTTAAAAATCGGACCGGACCGGCCGGTCCGACAGGTTCAACCGTGAACCGGGTTAAGGGCCGGTCCGGTCCAAACTGAAAACCGCCTTCACATTGAACCGGCCGGTTTTTGGTAGAACCGCCGGTTCAATCGGTGAACCGGCGAACCGGTCCCGATTTTTTAAAACCGGTCGGTTCAAGTTTTTTTATTAATATTAGTTAAATAAATTATATAATATTAAATAAATATTAAACTTAATCATTATCAATATAAATATTAATATTAAAACTCTTAAATTAAATTAAACACACTATTATTAGGGTTTAGGGTTTAAAAAAATTTAAATATTTTTTAAATAAATAATTTAACATATATTTAAAAATTTTAATTAATAATAATATATCTTTTATTATAAAACATTTTTATCTCCAAATCATCATGAAGCATTTCACATGGAGTGGTGGTACCAGGTGTGCTCTTAACACAAGAGAACTCAAAATGCTATGTAAACACTAGCAAGAAAGTCTTCTCAAGTGGTGTGAGACTAAAGAAAAGAGTTGAGATGTAAATGAACTCATAACATATATAATGCATATAAAAACTATTTTTAAACAGATTTTTTAATTAATTATTTTTTATGTAAATGAAACTTATTTATTAGTTAATAATAAAAAATTATTTATTTATACATTATAAAAATAATTTATCATTAATAATTTTATGTATTTAATTATTTATTAATTATTTAAGATATAAATTTATAAAAGAAATTTGGTATACAACATAAACATGTAAAATATATTTAATCATATAATATAAAATAAGAATAATTTATATTAAAATTATAAACTTATGTTATAATTAAATTTATATTAAATATGTATTTATATTAGATTATATGGTTATATATAAATTTAATTTACATTAAAAATTAAATTTAAAATTCAAAAAAATATTTAAATTTAAAATTATCATATTTTTATGAGTGTAAATTCTTATAAATATGAGATTTAGAATTTTTTTCTTTTAAGTGAGATTTTAATATAATTCTTTTACTTAATTATATAAAATTTATGTTTCATAGTTTTTTTTTTATAATTAAATTTTTTGCCTCAAACTTTGAATGATAACATTATTATTATATTAATTTTATTAAATTTTAATAATATTTATTATTTATTACGTCATCCGATTCGACCCCGGTTAGACCGGTCGAACCGTGAACCTCTCCTTCTTCCGGTTCGTTGTCCGGTCCGGTTTTCACAGCCTTGATTAAGAATACATATATAAACACATATTAGGAAAAAGGATATGCCATTATCCTAAAATATGAATGACATTAAATTATAAATGTGCTATTAGTTTAAAAAAAAAGTGTGCTATTAGTTTAACATTAAAGGTATATGATGATATAATAATTATAAAATAAGGTCTTAAAAAAAATAATTAACCTAAAACAAATTATTTAATAATTATTTAATTATAAAAAAATTATTTAATTATAATTCTTTTTATTCCAATTAATAATAATCATTTCCATGATTATCTATTTAGCTTAATTAAATTTTAAGTAGATCTTAATATAACTAATTAAACCTCTTTACACTCAAAATATCTAAAAGTTAATCTTATAATTTAAATTAAATATTAATTAATTTTGGTGAATCAAAGTCACTCACAACTCTAATTTAAATCCCTTAAATATAGTTATCCTCTTATTTGTTTATCCAAATGATTTTTTTAGGGATTTTATTATCAAATTGAACTACACACCCACCATATTAATTTTCTTGTTAAATCTCATATTCCTTTAAATCTTAAATCCAGGAAATAATTGACCAACAGTTTAACAGAACTTGGCCAAATTTAGCATTTATTATGCAAAACAATTTTGAAGATTTTAACACTCCTAATAGTCGCTAAACTATGATTTATAGGATTTACTGATCTGATCATCCATGTTCATAGTATTTACAAAATCCTTCTTCTAGTAAGATTTAGCTTTTAACTTCACACCCTTTAGAGGTTGTTTTGTATCTTTTTTTAAGCAAGATTTAGCTTAAATTGCCAAAAAAAAAATTTAAAGACTTTTTTTGAAAAATCACATTTTAATTTTAATATTAGTTAAACCTAGAATAATTTAAATCTCACCATTCAAGAGATTTAATATAATTAAGGATTTCTCCTCTCATAAATTATAAATCCTATTATAATTAGTAAAACAACCCATCATGATTTGACAAAATTTAACAATTGTGATGCCAACCAAATTTCAACTTTAAATCCTTTCAAGATTTAGTTAATCTAGAATTATAGGATTTACTAAATCCTACTTTATTAAATTCTACTTGAAGCCAAACTATCTCTCAACTTCATGTCAATGAGCCTTTGTTGTGATTGTTGAACAACTTCGTAACAACTATGAGTTACCTCATACAAGTCATTCCCTTAAGGATAGAGGTGATGGGTTTCAAAAGTAAAAGTTACAAGTCGGTTATTAAATTGGAGTGCATCAAAAGTAATATGAGATTAGATGGTCATTGTTAATTATGTTGAGCATGGAATCAATTAAAAATGATAAAAAAGAAAATATGAAATGTTTATTTAGGATAATATGAATAGTAGCTATTAAAGGTTTGATTATGGAATTTAGTCTCAAGTGCATTAAGCAGATATGGCATAGCTTGAAGTTGTTTGGAAACTGATATATCATCAAAAAATTATCTTGATCAAGCACTAATCTCGACGTAATTTTGAATTGAAAACTTCCAAAGTTAAATCCGGAATAATCCGAACTCCAATTTTAGCAAACTTATAGTCGAACTGAACGCCTCAAAAAGAACTCTATGACACAAAACTCGGCCCAATCTGAGCCCAAATGGGTCCAAATCGAGGACCCGAAGCACATTTGGGATGTTCAAACCATAAATTTGATGATCAAATGATTTCTAAATGTTACATGCTTATAGTTAAATCGAGTGGCTCGACGAGACGAATCCAACAAGCCTACGTTCATCAAATTCTGGCACTTAAATACTTGATAAATGGTCTATGATGAAGGGTATCTTCTGTCCATTCAAAACACTCCCAACGTGCCCTTGATCTTCTTCCTATTTACTGGCCATGTCACACCCCAAAACTATAAATAGAGCCCTCATTCTTTACAAAAACAAGGGGGGGGGGGGGGGGGGGGGGGGGGGGGGGGGGCAAGCAAGAGAGAGGAAAGAAGAGAGAAAAGAAAGAGAATTTTGAACTCTCTTGTCACCAACTCTTCCTCAACTACCGGCCGGCTACTAACCATTATCGGACTTCTACTGAACTTCCACCCAGCCACCAACTTTCAATGGACTTACATCGGACTTCTGCTCGGCCTCTAACTCTCACCAAACTTTTGCACGGCCACCAACCGTCATCGGATTTTCGCCCGACCATCGACAAACTTCTTCTTGGACACCAACGTCGCACGCCGACTAAGGTCTTTCCAACCGTCATTTCCCAACTATGGTCCTTTCAACTAGTCACCTGTGGGGGAGGGGAGGACCAAGCAAGAGAGAGAAAATAAGAGAGGAAAGGAAGAGAAATTTGATATCTCTCTTGCCACCAGCTCTTCCTCGACTACCCGCCAGCCACTGATTGTCGTCAAATTTCTGCCGAACTTCCGCCCGACCACCAACTTTAGCCGAACTTACAGCCATCGATTGTCATCGGACTTCTACCCGGCCACCAATTCTCACAGGACTTATGTCCGGCTACTAAACTGTCATTGATCTTTTGCCCGACATCCGGCCATTGGACTTCTGCCTGGACACCAACGTCTCATGTCGAGTAAGGTCTTTCCAACCATCGTCGCCCGATTACGGTGCTTTCGACCAGTCACCCGACTACAGTCTTGCCGACCTCTGTTGCCCACCAACTACGATCCTTACAACCACCATCATTCGATTACATTCTCTTCGACCACCGTCGCCTGACTACAGTCCTTCCAACTACAGTCGCATGACTGCGGCCTTTTCGATCTCCGTCACCCGCTGACTACCGTCCTTTAGACCACCATTGCCCGACTATGATACTTCTGACCGCCGTCGCCCAACTACGATTTCTTCGACCTCCGTCACCCATTGAATACGATCATTCTGATCACCGTCGCCCGATTACTATCTTTCAGACCTCCGTCGCCCGAAGACTACGGTCCTTCTGACCACCGTCATCCAACTATGGTCCTTCCGAGCACCGTCGCCCAGCTACGGCCTTTCTGACCTCTGTCACGCATCGATTACAGTCTTTCTGACCTCCGTCACTCATCGATTATGGTCCTTCTGACCATTGTCACCCAACTACGATCTTTCTGATCTCTGTCGTCCTTCCGAGCACCGTCGCCCAGCTACGGCCTTTCTGACCTCTGTCACGCATCGATTACAGTCTTTCTGACCTCCGTCACTCATCGATTATGGTCCTTCTGACCATTGTCACCCAACTACGATCTTTCTGATCTCTGTCGTCCATCGAATATGGTCCTTTCAACCACCATCGTCAGACTACGATCTTTTTGATCTCCATCTCCCACCGACTACGCTCCTTCGGACCACCGTCACCCTACTATAAACTTTCCAACAATCATTACCCGCCGACTACAGTCCTTCCGACCACCGTCACTCGACTATGGTATTTTCGACCTCTATTGCCCGCCAACCAAGGTCCTTCCAACCACCGCCGCCCGACTACGGTCTTTCCAACCTCTGTCGCCCGACTACAGTCTTTCCAACCTACGTCACCCGACTACGATCCTTCCAACCTCCGTCACCCGACTACGGTCCTTCCAACCTCCGTCACCCCACTATGGTCTTTCCAACCTACATCACTCGCCGACTATGGTCCTGCCGACTAAATGAATATGTCAACACTGATTCTTCCAACTCCCACCATGTAATGCACTCTATATGATGTATATTTGTTACATCAAGTCAAAGCCCTTCCCACCTAGGAAGGGCCTCATTTGTAATCGACTGCAAACACTAGTGGATTCATTCAAACTGGGGTCAGCCCGTGGTTTCTCCCATTTCAACGGTTTCCACGTAAAAACTCTGGTGTCTCTTATGAATGCTACACCCTCTTTTTATCTGATTTTGTGTTGGATCTTCGTACAAAGCAAAGACGTTAAACTTTATATATCTCTATAGTCAATAATATTCCAGGACGCAAGAGAGGGGGGGGGGGAAGCAAGAGAGAGGAAAGAACAGAGAAAAGAAAGAGAAGTTTGATCTCTCTTGCCACCAACTCTTCCTCAACTACCGGCCGGCTACTAACCATTGTCGGACTTCTACTGAACTTCCACCCAGCCACCAACTTTCAATGGACTTACATCGGACTTCTGCCCGGCCTCTAACTCTCACCAAACTTTTGCACGGCCACCAACCGTCATCGGATTTTCGCCCGACCATCGACAAACTTCTTCTTGGACACCAACGTCGCACGCCGACTAAGGTCTTTCCAACAGTCATTTCCCAACTATGGTCCTTTCAACTAGTCACCTGTGGGCGAGGGGAGGACCAAGCAAGAGAGAGAAAAGAAGAGAGGAAAGGAAGAGAAATTTGATATCTCTCTTGCCACCAGCTCTTCCTCGACTACCCGCCAGCCACTGATTGTCGTCAAATTTCTGCCGAACTTCCGCCCGACCACCAACTTTAGCCGAACTTACGTCCAGCCATCGATTGTCATCGGACTTCTACCCGGCCACCAATTCTCACAGGACTTCTATCCGGCTACTAAACTGTCATCGAACTTTTGCCCGACATCCGGCCATTGGACTTCTGCCTGGACACCAACGTCTCATGTCGAGTAAGGTCTTTCCAACCATCGTCGCCCGATTACGGTCCTTTCGACCAGTCACCCGACTACAGTCTTGCCGACCTCTGTTGTCCACCAACTACGATCCTTACAACCACCGTCATCCGATTACATTCTCTTCGACCACCGTCGCCTGACTACAGTCCTTCCAACTACAGTCGCATGACTGCGGCCTTTTCGATCTCCGTCACCCGCTGACTACCGTCCTTTAGACCACCATTGCCCGACTATGATACTTCTGACCGCCGTCGCCCAACTACGATCTCTTCGACCTCCGTCACCCGCTGAATACGACCATTCTGATCACCGTCACCCGATTACTATCTTTCAGACCTCCGTCGCTCGAAGACTACGGTCCTTCTGACCACCGTCATCCAACTACGGTCCTTCCGAGCACCGTCGCCCAGCTACAGCCTTTCTGACCTCTGTCACGCATCGATTACAGTCTTTCTGACCTCCGTCACTCATCGATTATGGTCCTTCTGACCATTGTCACCCAACTACGATCTTTCTGACCTCTGTCGTCCGTCGAATATGGTCCTTTCAACCACCATCGTCAGACTACGATCTTTTTGATCTCCATCTCCCACCGACTACACTCCTTCGGACCACCGTCACCCTACTATAAACTTTCCAACAATCATTACCCGCCGACTACAGTCCTTCCGACCACCGTCACTCGACTATGGTATTTTCGACCTCTATTGCCCGCCAACCAAGGTCCTTCCAACCACCGTCGCCCGGCTACGGTCTTTCCAACCTCTGTCGCCCGACTACAGTCTTTCCAACCTCCGTCACCCGACTACGGTCCTTCCAACCTCCGTCACCCGACTACGGTCCTTCCAACCTCCGTCACCCAACTACGGTCTTTCCAACCTACATCGCTCGCCGACTATGATCCTGCCGACTAAATGAATATGTCAACACTGATTCTTCCAACTCCCACCATGTAATGCACTCTATATGATGTATATTTGTTACATCAAGTCAAAGCCCTTCCCTCCTAGGAAGGGCCTCATTTGTAATCGACTGCAAACACTGGTGGATTCATTCAAACTGGGGTCAACCCGTAGTTTCTCCCATTTCAACGGTTTCCACGTAAACACTCTGGTGTCTCTTATGAATGCTACACCCTCTTTTTATCTGATTTTGTGTTGGATCTTCGTACAAAGCTAAGACGTTAAACTTTATATATCTCTATGGTCACGAATATTCCAGGATGCAATAGAAACAATGGGCAAAATAAAATTCTATCTCATATGATACTCAATAGAAACTATTATAAAAGAAAAATTCATAAATCTATTAAATTTAGAGAATTACAAAGGGAAAAAAACTTCATTTTATTATACAAAACTATTCATATTTATAGATCTATATAAGATATTTTAATAAAGAAACAAATAACTATAGAATCATGCATAATTGCCTTAATATAATCCTTCTTAAATCAGCCACCCAAATATAGAAGGAGATCCGCATGATTCAAGTGAGCCCCCCATGGATAATTGCTTAACCCATTTCTGCTTCTTAGAGCTGGCAGTTTGCTTATTTTCCGAGAATCTCACTCTAACTTTTCTTAGAGATCCATATCTACCTCCATTATTACGAAACATTTTGTCAGAATTACTCCAAGCTTTTTTTATTATTATTAACTCCATAACAATCATTGCTAATTGAAAACTGCAATGAAGCATTTTTTCCTCCATTGTGAGAACTTAGATATGACCTTCTATCAGGCTCTATTGTACCCGAATCCAAGCTATGTTCAGTATCAACTCTAGATTTACCACAATGATGGCGAAATTCAACCTTTTGCTTAACAGCCATGAAATCACCATTCCCTCTTTAAAAAGATCCATTATTCGCTACCAGTTTGAAAGATCTGTCTGAAGTAGCAACAAATTTTTCAGGATGAAAATTTCACCTTCCTATTGTGCAGACCCTGAGGCGAGTCGTTAGAAAGGAACCACTCAGATAATTTATGGCCAGCTTCATGATTTTCATCAAAAGCATTCATTTCATTCTGCATCGAATTACCATGTTTCCCTTGAAATAGAGCAGCAACAATTTTGTTGCAATCACTTAACAGAGCACCATTGCCATTGAATTACTTAGCTAAAAAAGGCTTTAGCTTCAAGAAACAGATAACAAGCACATTCTCAGCTAACTTCTTGGTTGTGTACAAAATATTCTTTTCAGCAACTTTCACCATCCAATAGACATGAAAGAAGCTATACAAAAATAATTTCAGACTCCTCAAAAATAAGTGTCATGATAGTCTCCATTGAGGAGAAGACCGTATCAAAATGCTTTGAAATTTTTGTCTGCAGAAAATGCTAAAACATTTTGATAGGAAATACTTGAGTTCGCAAGTAACTCTAAGGTAATACTTAAGTTCGCAAGCAACCCTATCCCAAATGGGTGAGCAAACAGCAGCAAAATTGCTATTTACAGCAGTTAAACAATCCCAAACAGTGGGAAAACAACAAAAACTTGAGTAGAAATCTGAAGAAAATCAAGCCAACCACTTGTATTCCACTAGTATGTGAAAGAAAACAATAATCATACAAGATTCTTCAATTCAAGAGAAAAAGAACTCTCCAAAATCTTTAGCCAAGAAGACTAGAGCCCAAGCCTCCAAGAAGATCCCAAAAAATCAGCCCCCAAATTCAAAATGACCCTCTCAATCCCCTTTCCCCCCTAATTAACTCCAAACCCCATACAAAATCCCTAAACAACCCTCTATTCAAAATTTTCCCCCCTTCCATTCAAAATTTCCCTCCCATACTTGAATTAAACACAAGCGTGCGCCCACTAGGTTACCCCCCTTGCCCTCTTTCTACCTCATGTGGGCCTGCCTTGGAGTAAGTAAGGATCGGTCCCTATTGGACCGATCCAGCCAGCCCCTCCTGGGCCAGCCTAACAGTACTCTCCTCCCAAAGACTCAACTTGTCCTCAATCTGAAATGAAGGGAATTGATCGTTCAATCTTTCAAATGACTCCCAAGTAGCATCGAAATCGGAGAGGCCTCTCCATCTAATCAGCACTTCTTTGTTTCCCTCTTTATCTGATATGACTCTTGTAAGCTCCAGTGGTTCTAAAATTACTTCCAAATCTTCAGTCAATGTAGAAGGTAATTCTGCACTAACTACATGCTCCCCTGGAGCTCTCCTCAACTGAGACATATGGAAAACTAGGTGTATGGTGGCTGATGGTGGTAACTTCAGGTGGTACGCCACTGCTCCAATCCTGTCCAACACCTCATAGGGACCAAAGTATCGCGGTGCCAGTTTCTTGTTCCTTCTTCTCGCCACTATCCTCTGCCTATAAGGGCGTAGTTCTAGAAACACCTTCTCTCCCACTTCAAACTACATGTCCCTACTATGTGAGTCCACCTACTTTTTCATGATTTGTTATGCCCTCAGTAGATGTTTCTCCAATTCTTCTAGCACCTTGTCCCTTCCCCCAAGTACTGCTCAATTGAAGAAACAGGTGTACTTCCCCTCCCATAGTGACTTGGTGTGGGGGATCCCTTCCATATATCACTTTGAAATGAGTCATCTGAGAAGCAGAATGGTACGATGTATTATACCAATACTCAGCCCACGGTAACCACTTCACCCGAATCCGTGGTGTTTCAAAAGAAAAACACCTGAAATAGGTCTCCAAACTTCAATTTACCACCTCCGTTTACCCGTCTATCTAGGGATGGTAGGCGGTAATCCTATTATGAATGGTGCCCTGCAACCTAAATTGCTTCCTCCAAAACTGGCTGAGAAACACTTTGTCACAATCAGTCACAATGGATTCAGGGATATCATGCAGTCTAACCACCTTCCTGATAAATGATGCTGCTACTGACACCGCTGTGTAGGGATGTCGCAAGAGGATGAAATGTACATACTTACAAATTCTGTCAACCACCACCATGATGACAGTGAATCCTTCTGATCGTGGTAGACCATCAATGAAATCTATAGACACTTCCTCCCAAACTTGGTTTTGAAGTGCCAAGGGTTGTAATAATCCTCTTGGAGCCATGAACATGTATTTGTTTCTCTGGCACACTTCACACCTTGCCACCATCTCCTCAACATCTTTATGCATCCCCTTCCAGTAAAGCTTAGATGCTAGCCTTCTATAGGTTTTTTGCACTCCCGAGTGACCTCCAACCGCACTGCCGTGGAACTCCTGTAACATGTGGGGAATGTGTATGGAGATTTATGGTATCATAAACCTCCCCTGATACAACAGCCTCTCCCCCTCCATATAGTAACCAAGGTGGCTACTCATGTCTTTCATCAGATCCTCGATCTTTTGCAACTCTTCATTCAACATGCTTTCTTCCTTGATGGCCCTCTAGTCGACCATCAAGCGTATAGACATAGCCATCTCCTAGAGCTCCCCAACACACAGGGATAAGGCATCAACCGCTTTATTCTCCAACCCCGACTTGTACTGAATCTCAAAATCATAGCCTAATAGTTTGGACAAGCATCTCTAATGCTCCTCGGTCACCATCTATTGCTCCAACAGGTACTTCAATCACCTCTGATCCATTCGGACAATGAAATGTCTACCCAAAAGATAAGGGCGCCACTTCTGAATAGCCAAGACAATGGCAATTAACTCCCTCTTATAAACCGACTTCAATCTCCCCTTTGTGGATAGCACTTGACTGAAGTACGCTATAGGTTTGTGGTTCTGCATCAACACTGCCCCCAACCCATATCCTGATGCATCTGTATCAACTACAAAGACCTGACTAAAGTCCGGCTAAGCTAGAACTGGAACAGTAGTCATGGCTTTCCTCAATCTCCCAAAAGCCTGAGTCGCGGTCTCTCCCCATGAAAAGTTGTCCTTCTTCAGCTGCTCAGTCAAAGGCCATGCAATTATGTCGAACTCCTTCACAAACCTCATGTAATAATCAATCAATCCTAGGAAACCCTCCAACTCCCTTATGTTCCTAGGTAGAAGCCATTTCGACATTGCTTCAATTTTGGTTTGGTCTGCCGCCACTCCTTGGGATACCACATGTCCTAGGTACTCCACACTCAACTGGGCAAAGCTGCATTTCTTCATGTTAGCTCTCAACTGATGCTCCTGAAGTATTCCCAAAACCACCTTCAGGTGTCCAAGATGCTCCTCCACTATCCTGCTATACACAAGAATGTCATCAAAGAATACCAGGACAGACTTTGTGAGGTACTGCTTGAATACCATGTTCATCAAAGACTAAAAAGTATCAGGGGCGTTAGTGAGGCCAAATGGCATTACCAGAAACTCATAATGCCCTTCATGTGTCCTGAATGCTGTCTTTGGAATGTCTGTCTCCCTCATTATGATCTGAAGGTATCCAGATTTCAAGTTAAACTTGGAAAACATCACCACTCCATGTAACTCATCCAAGAGCTCATCGATCACTGGAATAGGAAATTTATCTGACACTGTCCCCTTATTCAACGCTGTGTAGTCCATACAGTATCGCCAACTCCCATCCTTTTTGACCAAGAGAACGAGACTAGAGAAAGGACTCACACTCGGTCTGATGATCCCTGCCTCCAGTATCTCCCGGATCAACTTTTTAATCTCAACTTTCTGTATATGAGGATAATGGTAGGGTCTGACACTGATCGGGGTCTCTCCTTCCTTCAAAGTAATGGCATGCTCTAACTCCCTTGGTGGTGGTAGACCCTGAGGAGGTTGGAAAACCTCACTGAATTGTTGTATGAATGGCTGTACTGAAGAGGGAATGTTTCCCTCTTCTTCCAATCTGCCCCCCTCCAGGCTATGCAACTCCACCAAGTATCCTCCTCCCACTTCCTTCATCGTTTTGATCAAAGACTTGAGGGATATCCCAGTCTTAGTTAACCTCGCATCACCCTGAATAATCACCTTTTTTCCCTTATCCACCAGCTCCATCCTTAATGTCCCCCAATTCACCTTGGTATCTCCCAAGGACTGTAGTCATTTCATCCCCCGGATGACATCAGTGCTTCCTAGTTCTAAGGGAAGAAAATCCTCCCTCACCTTGATCCCCTGAATCATCAGCACCACTCCCTTACAAACACCTCTACCCATCTCTGCCTTTCTTGTGCTCATCATCACCCCATAGCCTCTTGTATCCACTAATTTCATCCCAAGCCGATCAACAATCAAGGTGGAAATAATATTGTGAGCTGTCCCACTATCTATCAATACCACTACCTCTCTATTCGCTATCTCTCCCTTCACTTTCATATTGTGACTAGGAGTGAATCCCACTACAGAGTTCAGGGATACTTCTGCCAAATTAAGATGCAACTTTTCCTCCAATTCTAGCCCGCTCCCACCTCCCTCTTTAGCTTCCTCGTCATCACAGACGGTGAGAACCTGAAGAGTTCGGTCCTTGCATCTATGCCCTGGCATGTACTTCTCATCACACCTGAAACACAACCCCTTGGCCCGCTTCTCTTGTATCTCCTTCTTAGTCAATTTCTTGAAATTTCCCCTTCGTCCGGATCTCTCCTTCGGCACCTCCTTCGTGCTCCCTAGCGATGGTCCCCTGGGAGGTAAAAAAGTGGTGGTCATCCTATATGAGCCCCCTAAGTTGCTTCCTCTAGCCACTCTCTCCATCCTTTGTTCATCCACCAGCTGTGCCAACTCCATGGCTTTCCCAAGGTCTTTTGGCTCCAAGACTCTGATTGCTACCCGTATCTCCGGTTTGAGCCATTTCATAAATTTTCCCTCCATTGTCGTCTCTAAGATATGATCCAATCTGCTGGCCAAATAGTAAAATCTATCGCGTAGTCAGCTACGGTCCCCTCCTAAGTCAAGGCAAGGTTCCCTCCAATTTCAGATGGGCTACTTCCTTTCACGCCATTGATACTATGTAAGTGCCTTTCCTTCCAAACTTAAACATGCTACCGTCAGCTTCTCCTCCTCCGTCAACCCATTGATGGTGAAGTATCGTTCCACCTTGTAAATCCAGACATGGTCGTCCTCACCCTCAAAGACGGGCATCCTCAGTTTTCTCACCCTTGGATCACCATCGTTCCCCCGAAATCCTCCATAACCTCCCATTGCCTGAGAGGGTGGTGCTCCCCAATTTTCACGGTCCTCTCTCCTGCGATTATGCCCAAACCCTTCATCGTACTCCCCTCTCCGTCCTCCAAAATCAACACCCCGACGGTAGACTTCTTTCTCCTTCCAACACAATCAACGCCCCTTCTTTTATATCTCATGCTCATCTCCTCCCTAGACAGCGGTTCTAGCGGAGGCATACCATCCTCTCCCTCGAGAACCTCCACTTCCGGATATTCCCTCCCCTGAATGGGCTCGGAATACCTCCCCTTCTCTGGACGCTGGTGGTCTTCTTTGATTCCGATGTTGCCAGTTTTTGTTTGCCTTAAAGCATCTTCTTCCTCAAATCTTCCAAGGTGGCGAACCTTCCATCTATTTTTTCATGAACGGCTACAAATTGACTTTGAAAATCTGAAATTTTCTCCTCAAAATCTGCCTTCAATTGACCTATTTCTCGCTCCAAGACTTCAACCTTTCGTCCGGCCATAATTCCTCCGATCCGGCACCAAAGAGATTCTTTTATGTGAGCAAAAATTGCTGAAATTACAGATTTTCAGCCTCCGATGGTCCCGAGAAAGCGCTCTGATACCAATTTGATAGGAAATACTTGAGTTCGCAAGTAACCCTAAGGTAATACTTGAGTTCGCAAACAACCATATCCCAAATGGGTGAGCAAACATCAGAAAAACTGCTGTTTACAGCAGTTAAACAGTCCCAAATTGTGGGAAAATAGCAAGAAATTGAGTAGGAATCTGAGGAAAGACAAGCCAACCACTTGTATTCCACTAGTAGGTGAAAGAAAACAATAATCATACAAGATTCTTCAATTCAAGAGGAAGATAACTCTCCAAAATCTCTAGCCAAGACGACGAGAGGCCAAGCCTCCAAGAAGATCCCAAAAATCAGCCCCCAAATTCAAGATGACCCGCTCAATCCCCTTTCCCCCCTAATTAACTCCAAACCCCACACAAAATCCCTAATCAGCTCCTCTATTAGAATTCCCCCCCCCCCCCTTCCATTCAAAATTTCCCTCCCATACTTCAATTAAACCCAAGCTTGGGCCCATTAGGTTACCCCCCCCCCCCCCCCCCCCCCCCCCCCCCCCCCCCCGCCCCTCTTTCCGCCCCATGTGAGCCCGCCTTGAGTAGGTAAGGACCGATCCTTGTTGGACCGGTCCAGCCGGCCTAACACATTTCCAATAACAAATCATCACAATCAAGATATAACATCAAAACATGGTATCCATCCTTCCAAAAGTTTCAAGTATTGAAATAGTCTTAGAAATGAACAGCTTGACTTCTCATCCAAATTCTTGAAAGCTCCAACAATCAGCTCAAATATCTCCTTCATTATATCATCATCATATGGAACATCTGGTGTTGCTATTATTGTTATTTCACTAAGACAATATGCAATGCAAACCTTCACATCCATGTCTGAGTGCCCCAGAAGATTCTTGGCAATCAATACCTTAATAGCAGGTTGAACAACAATCAACATTGAAGTAGATGGATTGCTTCATTCTTGACAATAAATTTTCATCTTATCAAATAGTAGCAGAATCTGTTGTAAATCGGGTGGAGGAGACGCCAATTTGTTCCCGATGTCTTTGACCCCATCCTCTAGCATTAAATCATCAGGTGACATTTGCACGGATGTGCATAAGAGAGAACACAGGTAGGGCAATAAGGGCTCCAAGCTCTCGATCCCTTGCAGGAGCACATAAGACCACCGATCAAAGCATTCGTCTCTTCCCACGCATGCACGCAAAAAACTTCGGCACGACTCCTCCCAGCACTCGATTCTACTTCCGCGTAGATAAGAACTTATGCACAGAGGCTCGACCTCCATCACACATATGAGGGTTCCTGCTCGCTACTCTGCTCGGCTTCTAGGAAGAGACACACGAAGCAGATGACCAAGAGGAACGCTGCTACTCGCTCGATCACAAGCAGGGATGAAGACTGAGCCCAATGTCACTGTTCCAAGGAGGTCCTAGCCACTGTCAAGACGCATTCAGGAGGAGGTCCTGCACTCAACTTCTCTCACTTTTACTTAGTTGACTCTGGATGCCACATGCAAGAATGAAGACCGAGCCTGATGCCTGATGCCACCATTCCAAAGAGGTCCTGGCCGCTATCCAGATGCACGATTAACAGAGGGCAAGAGCAGTTTGGACAGCTCGACTCTCGTTCGATCTCCAACGACAATGAAGGTTGCTTGCTCCTCTCTACTTCCTTCGATTTGTGTATCCCTAAGATTCCAGCAATGAAGTCCAGTGGAATGACCAATATTCCTCATAATTCCAGAAATGAAGGTCGGTGGTGAGAATCTATCTCTAATACCATGTTAAATTTAGAGAATTAGAGAGGGAAAATGCTTAATTTTATTATACAAAACTATCCATATTATAAATCCATATAAGATATCTTAATAAAGAAACAAATAACTACAGAATCATGCATAATTGCCTTAATATAATCCTTCCTAAATATGCCACCTAAATGGAGATCGACATGATCCAGGTGAGACTCCCATGGATCCCCATGCTGGCCGTGGGATCAAGGGCCAAGGGATGGTTGATATTTAATAGCATGGATCAAGGTGAGCCTCCCACAGATCCACATGCTGAACGTGGGATCAAAGGCCAAGGCATGGCTGGGATTTAATAAAATCTAGTACTAAAAAAGTTAAGATATAGTTATAATGATGATATACACCTAATCTAATCGAGAAAAATGATTTCATATGTTAAGACAAGTTAAATATAAGACAAGTTAAATAAAGTGATCATTCATATGAATTCATAAAGTTAAAAATGTGTCTGGTAATATAGACAATATATAGAACCATACTTTCCCCAAAGTTAAAAAATCAGTAAGCTAAACTTACCACAAAGATAACATTCCTTTAAAAGATATATAAATATTGGTGGTGAAATGTGATACAAGTTAGAGAAGGCATGTAAACATATGAATTTCTCACTATCAACATGTTTATCATTTTTGGCAGCCCAACCTTCTTCCAAATGCATATTAAAAATCATTGTACCTGAAATAGAAGAGAGAGAAGAATAATTAGAAATTATAATATAATAATAACATAAATAGCCATTAACTCAAACTCCACTCATAAAAAAAAATATGTATAAAAAAGGGAATACAATAAACTATGAAAGTAACCCTTTTTAGTGGATTTGACAAATCGAATAAGCATGCAAAACCTTGAGCCTCTCTTGCTTCAGTAACGTCATGTTCTATATGACTAAAAATTCTGCTGCCAAATCAAACAATGGTTTCCCAGGCTTATAAAAGAAAATGATTCAAAATGTAAGAACTGAATAAGTAATTATAGACCTATTAGCTTGTGCAACTCGGTCTATAAAGTGGCGGCTAAGGTCCTTTTGAATAGATTGTCTCCTATCATTCACAAATTAGTTTCTGAAGAACAAGCGGCTTTTGTGAAAGGAAGATCGTTGTTTGATCATGTTCTTGTAGCTCAGGAAGTTTTTCAAAAGCTTCGGTTTTCTAGAACTAGACATGGAGCAAGCTTACGACTCAATGGGGTGGTCTACTTTGGGGAAAGCTCTTGATTGCTTTGGATTCCCAATGAAATTTTCCAAATTGATATTGGAATGTGTTCAAGACCCGTCCTTTGCTTTGATGATAAATGGGAACCTCACGGATTGGATCAATGCTTCTAGTGGATTTCATCAAGGTTGTCCCCTATCACCATTTCTTTTCATTCTATGCTCACAACTTATAATGACTGTTTTTTCTCAAAGTAATAATAACATAGGGATTCCGGTGAATCCTGGTGGGCATAAAATATCACATTTGCTATATGCAGACGATGTGGTCATTTTTTCATAAGCAAGTTTAAAGGCGGTTAAAGAAGTGAAAGCCATTTTGAAGAACTTTTGTGATTGGACTGGGCAAAGAATCAATGACAGCAAATCCTGTATTTTATTTGGGAATTCAATTAGAAGGAGAAGGAAGAAGGCCATTACTAAAATCATTGGATTCAAGACCGTCAAAGAAATGCAATATTTGGGAGTCAAAATACCAATGAGAAAATTAATCAAATCAGATTTCCAATTCATTATTGATAAGGCATTAAGGATGTTGAATATTTGGGGAAGTGTTATCCCTAGCGGGAAGAATCACTTTAGTAAAATCGGTGTTGCTCACCTTCCCTAATTTTCATTCTACTTTATCATGGGTACCTAAAGGTATACTTGATGAGATAGATAAGCTTTGTAGAGGCTTTATTTGGAATAAAAATGGTGGAAACCATGGTATTCATTATGTAAAATGGGAGACAATGTGCAAACCGATTACCTGTGGTGGCAAAAGTCTTCATGCTTGCTCAAATACAGTAGGTCCTTTGAGGGGCAGACTAACTTGGAATTACATCCAAAACTCAAATTCTATTCTACACAAAGCATTGTATCCAAAATATGGATCTCCTTATGATGATGAATGTTCAAAATCTGCGGGTTCAACTTCTTGGAGGCTGATCCGTGATGGTACCAGATTTCTAAAGCCAGTTATCAGATGGAATAAAGCTGATGGGAAATCAATTGATGTATATGAAGACACCTGGATTATGGACAAAAGCCTTAACAGATGGCCAACATTTGTAATTCCTCAAAACAATGCTTTTTCAAAAGTTGAGAGTTTTATCTCTAAAGGAAGATGGGATGAAAATAAACTGAGGGAAGCCTTCGGAATTGAGCTGGTGGAGGTGATATGCAAAGTCCAGATTAATCCTGATCTAATATAAGACAAAATGGAGCTCATTTATAATAATTCTGGAAAGTCTATCTCTGCTTTGGCGGCTGAAGTGCTGCAGAAAAAGAAGAAACAGAACTTAAATATTGGGAATGGATCAGGAAAGCTGCAGTACACCCGAGAACAGAAAATTTATGATGGAGATTGTTCCATAAAGCCATCCCTACTAACCAGTTTTTAACATATAGAAGATTGCAAAATTATGATAGATGTCCAAGAGATTGTGATTGAATAGAAGATGTTGAACATGTGGCTGTCAAATGCAGAAAATTGAAGGATGTTGTCAAAGTTGTAAACATATGGGGATTTCAAATTCCAGATTTTGAATCCTTCAATAGCTGCTGTAGATGGATGAGTTCCCAGAATTCTTGGATAATAAATCTATATTGCAACATAGTTTTTCTTTCATGGAAAGCTAGGAATGAATGGATCCATAATGGTATGGAGGGGAATTCATTGAGTATAGCAGCCAATGCTGTTAATTATGCTGCAAATTCTACAAAATCATTTATAAATGTCTCGGGTAGCTTGGATGTCAATCAACAAGTGCTGTTGGAATATAGTTGGCATTCTCCTCCACTCGATTGGATTAAAGTAAACGTAGATGCCTCTCTTCTACCTTCATATAAAGCAGAAATTGGTGGAGTTTTCCGTGACAACAAGGGAAGATTTCTATTGGGATTTGGCAAGAAATGTCTTCATTGGGATATATCACATTTGGAACTCTTTTCTATAAAAGCTATTGGAGAAGTTGTCAAAGATTGGATGTATGATTTCAAAGGAATCATCATTGAAGGGGACAACTACAATCAATGTTTAAAATTGCGTATTCGGGTATTGAGGCATTTTTCATTCGTGAGGCGAGGCGTAAGCCTCAAGGCGTTTTGAGGCATAAGCCTCAAAATCAAAAGATTGCGTAAACATAAAATGATAAATATTTTATATACTAATGAGTGAATAATATAAAACATAAAAAAGCATAAGATATGAAGTGAAATCAAAATATCCCAATAATAAGACAACATGAAATATAATTCAACTCAAAATTCTATCTTTCCCAAATTCCATTATTCTTTTCATTAACATATAATTCAAATTTTCAAAAATAAATAGCAATGACATATCACATAAGAACTTATAAGTCATCAGCACTGTCATCACTAAGGGGTTCTTCATTTGAATCATTATTATGATGAATTGCTCTCTCTCCTTCCTCCTCTCCTATAGAGTCCAATGTTTGGCATTTACTTCAAGATTTATGTAAGTTTTAATATATATAGCGTGAGGCGTAAGCCTCATGCCAGTGAGGCGAGGCGGGCCTCAACCAAGTTGAGGCGCAAGCCTCATAAAAAAAACTCGGGGCGTAAGCATCGAGGCATTTTTTACTGGAATTGCGCAAAGGCGGGCCTCAAGGCGAGCCTCATATTGCGCAATTTTAAACCATGACTACAATATCATCAAATTTCTCCAGGATATCACAAAGAGAGAAGAAAAATATTCGGTACAATTCTCTTTTTTAAATAGTTTCAATAATGTCATTTTTAATTGTATAGATAGGAAAAATAATAAATTAGCTGATCTATGTGCTACGTATGCTATCATTAGTTCTTTTATTTGGGAAGACATCTCTTTGGATAAGATTCCACCTTTTATTAAAATTTTAAAGGAGGAATCGGATACTTCTCCTAGGTAATCTGTAATCCTTTTATTATCTTTTTTTTTTAATATAGCTTCTTGCTTCTTTCAAAAAAAAAGAATAAGTAATTGTAAATACGATTGAGAATTAGTCAGCCATAAAACGAACCAATGCTAGCTTGATAACAATTTGACTTGCTTATTAAGTAGTCTCTACATTTCAATTCAAGATCCTGTGCGTCAAAATAACCAATACAATATTATATATATATATATATATATTAAGAATAAATACAAGATAGTTCACTGAACTCACCAATATTATGAAATACCCCCCAATTAGACACAAGCTCATGAACTCGCTCACTAATAATACTATATACCGTCAAGCTAGCTCCATTTAAAGCAAGCACAGCTTCAGCCCTCTCTAATTTATCTCAATGAGAGAATCTGATACTGAATTTTTTTTTTCAATTATCTAAATTTAATTTCAGGCAAGCATGATAAGCCTGACACTTCTATTTGAGTAGGAGCAAGCTCAATTTAATCAATGCACAGAAAGATCCACTTATAGTTTGATCTAATACAATGCTCAAGCAAATCATAGGCTTTGGCTCATCAAACTTAACCTGGGCTTATACAAATCCATAAAAATCCATTTTCAAACAATATTAGAGCTTTAAGTCAAATTCCCAACC